>OY754958.1:41973850-43429992 GCA_963576555.1 Ferdinandea cuprea
AAGCATAAATGGCTATACCACTTGTTCGAGTTAAGTTTTAGATCTAGACGCCTAGGTGCTTTACAATAGACGATTAGAACAGGTATTGGTCGTTAAGACGGCGATATGCGAAGGTTGGTATTTTAGTTTTGGTCATGAATAGTATTTAGTTCAGTCATACTTGGATTTATGTTCAGACCACACCCAGTAGCCCAAGCGCTTATCTTACCCAAGGCCTTTGGTAAAATTTTTTTATATTCAAAAAAATACTCACTTGATATGAAAACTGTCGCACTACTTTGTATAAGCGGTTTGCTTCTTCAGCGAAGTATTCAGCTTGGGTAAATAAGTCTTGTGTTGTTCTTAAATTACCATTACCCTTAGTAAACTGATACATTGAAAACGCCATTGAGGACATGTTTTTAGCTCTTTTCACAATATCATTATTTTCTATCAGTTCGCTGTTCCATTTGTCGTCTTCAGCTGTCACTTCAGTTGTGGCAATTTTGTCCTCAGCTTCGATTTTGGGGGGTTCCTCCTTGTCATCTAATTTGATTGGTTTAAGTGTTTTAACTACTGCTGTACCATGTTTCTGTAATAATTCGAATTCTTACGTATGTACATATGTATATGGATTTAAAATTAAGGTCGACTTACCGTTCCGGGTCCTGGAAGACTTGAGGAGTAATCCTGCCGTGTTGTAGATTTATTTTGTGCATGGCACATATCAATTATTTGTCTAGATATGAAGATTGTATCGTTAGCAATGCACTCCCAATTTTCAACAAAAACATTTAAGTTTTCTAAAGAGATTTTACAAGAAGGATAAACAGAGAGAATCTTCGCCGCGTTTAAGACCTGTGGACTATAAATGCGAAGATTTATTTCGGTAAATTTAACTTGAATTTTTAAGGTTTCTGTCCGCGCAATGTGTTGCAATAGTTTACAAACATCCAATATGTAATCACAATAATCGTGAAAACGATCAGCTTGCTCTTGCATGCGATCCAGTTCTTGATTTAAAGCTATTGTCTTAAATGTATTTATAATGTCTATTATAATATTAATTTTTTTAGTAAAATCAGTTACTTGATCCAATACTGATAAAGTCAATTGTTCTGACAGATCGTTTACTGCTGCTTGAATATTGTCTAATGAGGTATCTAAGTCATAATGTATGCTATCTGGATATTGTTCTATGCTGATTGCAATCCTTGCACACTGATTAAGTTCTAATTTACATTGGTTACATAAAAGCAAAATGTGTTCCCGATTCTCGTGACTTGTATATGCTGAATCGGTAAAATCTTGAGTTTTTTCGATAATTTTATCCAAAGCCATTAGCAGCTGCTGCCTAAAGCTAGAATTAAATATTGATGTCTCCTGACTTAATGGTTCCAAGGGGTAATCGTTATTGCAATCTATATTTTCGCATAGCACAACTTTGTTCGAGATTTGCCCTTGGCTCGCTCTACTTACGTGCGTAGCACTCTGATTTAATAATTGCTTTGTATTATTGCTGGCGTTTAGTACTTTACTCTTGTTTTTGTGATGTTTATCGTAGTGTAATCTACACATTTCTAATAGTCGTAAGAAGCTCATAACTGCAGAACGCGCTGTATTCGTATCGGCTTCCCAAACTCTGGTATGAGGTCTGTTTGGTGAAAATCGTAACGACATGCACTCGTTGACACTGTCCTTGACAACGAAATGAATTAAATCGATTGCACTTCTCATGTGGCAAAATACTGTGTCACGATTCTCTTTAGCGATTGGGCATTCTAAATGTCGCAAACATGTTTTTGAGGAAGTAAAGAGCAGCGTTGTTGATCGTTCTAATACTTGTCTGGCAGCTGACATTTGTGCCCGTCGTCGCTCTTCTTTCAGATCATTTTGGCGCTTGCCCGTAACATGCGCCAGCTCTATCATTTCAGCTCCGAAAATCGAGAAAGCTGTTACAAATTCTGTAAAGTTCCCCACCGATTGAAGTCTGCCGAGAGAATGTGCCACTTTGTCTTTGGTCAGCAAAAGTTTCTTAACCAAAACAATATCGGCTAAAAGAAGCACTCGTGTCACTGATCCTAAAAGAGATCTAGTTGCATGAATCATCGCACTTCTGTCACCTAGCGGATCTTCTGGCAACGGGTATTTCAATGGGTCATCAGCAGCAGTTTCACATAATCGTTCGATAGTTGCACCTGCAATTATTAAAAGTGGAAATATGTGTATCTAACGGTTTTTTATTATTTATTTATTTTTTACCTGCAGCTCTTGCTTCATTACATGCCTCATGCATATCATTTCGAATTTCGGAATTGTTTTCAGCTATAGATTCGCCCACAGTTGCAAAGCGCTCTACAGCTAAACTCACAGCTTGCCCAATTCGGCACATGACACGAATTGTGTGATCGCATCTTCCATATTGCCTTTCGGGTCTTTGATGCACTAATTCAGTTATCTGAAAAGGTAGACAAAATTATATGTATTCTGTTTTCGTTTTATATTTTGTTTCAATCCAGAAGCGTCCGGAGGCAGTCCTTACTCTTCTAAAGGTATTCTTTTTGTTTTTTGAAATGATAAATAAAAAAGAAAATCCAAATCCCAGAAGCAGTCAGACTCGGAGTAATAAAACGGAGCGTTTCATTTAGTGGGTGGCGTACATCGTAGTACCCTGTTGCAGATTGAATCAGTAACTCCCGGGTCACAAGCCAACACGCGCGCAAAAAAGGGTCAGGTCAGTGAAGATGTGATACGAAACTGGGAAGGCTTCAGTTGTTTTTTGAATTTTAACCGGACAGAATTTTTAATTTTAACTACAGGCTGAATAGCGAGGATGCGGTAAAGTGGCAAGGTTGTGTCGTCAATAAAAAAAGAGAAGAATAATTATTTAACAACTTTGTTTGTGAAAATTGTTTGGCTTCTCATTTGCATATTTGTACATTATCCCAAGCGCGTACACCCTAATAAGATGATAGCTTTAAAAAAGGTCATGAAAATAGTGAACTCGTTACTGTCACTGAGCAATTATCTGCGTTTTAAAAATTTGAATTGAAAAATGTATTTTACTATCAAATATTTTTCTTAGGTTTGTTTTTTATAAGGGCTCTTTCCGAGAATATGGAAAACAATATTTGTTCAATCAAGGTCAAGGTCAAGGTCATGGGAACGGCAGTACGGTTTTCTAATACTGTTGATGTATTGTGATGGCTTATCCAACCGAAAAGTGGAACGAACCAATCTATTCACCGCTGAGCTGAAAGTAAGGTGAATTCAAAGGCGTTTGACAGAGTTTGGAATCAAGCTCTTTTGTCAAAAATTTGGGATCGATGATAGTTTTGATGTGCAAATTACGTTTCGGAACGTTCAATCCAATTCCTTTCACACGATTTCAAGTCTGCAAATTACTACTGGTGTCTGACTTGTCTCTGACTGGCTTTCACATTAACCGTACAACTGTGGAATGTTTTCTTGAAATGCTGTTTCTGCATTTCCTGAACATTACAATTTACAAATGCTTGAAATTCTATTTCAGAAACATGACCTACGAACTATTTAAAAAAAAATTGTATTTATTTAGTAAAACTACTGTGAGCGTCAAAAATTTATTTTATTTCGCTGTCGGGCAAAGCGAACCATAAAACACGATTTAAAATGAAAGAAATAATTAGTGAAAACAGCAAAATGTAGTTTAAAGTACAAAAAGTACTTTTGCGGGACCTTTTCTGGGACTTTTTAAAGAAACCGGGAGATGATGTAACGTACGGTGCTCTTAACTGGGTCATCGCTGGAATCCTGGACCAGCCTTTATGTGAAGAACTTTACCCAGTACCTCACAAAAAATAATAAATAGAAATTGTTTTTTCCTTAAATCTGAAAATTTTCCTTTCAATTCGAAACATCCCAGTTGATTTCGCAAAAGAGTTCTTCAGTGTTTTTGACCGTGGCGGCTTAACTCTGTAAATATTTTCATTTCGCAGCAAATTAATTTCGTAAATGTCGTCGTAAGAGAGAAAGTCTGATGATAGAAAACTCTGTATCATTTAAAAGAAAATCCTATAAAATACAACAAAAACCATGAGTCTGATTAACATCGCACAAAGGAATAAAAGTTAGTTAGTAAAAGACCACGCTAACTGAAGAGGTTTTTTGGTTGAAGACCAGGTCAACCCCGAAATGTTAATAGCACTGTTTTATTGATTTTATTATTTTATCTATCGCACATCAAAATCGAAATAAAGAAGATTTGTTCTTTATAAATATATACATATTAATTGGGATTAAAATTACAATAATTTAAATATTGATTATTTATGTAAAATTGCCTTATTTAAAAAAAAGTCCTGGTAATCTTTCTGTCATAATCTGATAGTTTTCAATTATGACAAAAAAATCCACTCAATAATACTTGTGACTAATCTCATTAATTCAAGCTGATACAACAGTGTAGGCATGTATTATTTATTGCTGGACTCCTTGTGCATTTGACCGCAACGACAAAATATCTGTTCAAATTTAGTCCACACAAAAATATCAAGATGCCAAGAAAACAATATCAGTGTCTTGCATATAGTATGAAACAAGATTGGTGATGGTGTGTGCGATTATGTCTTGTCTATGTCATCAGAGCAAACTTACAACAAAAGTACGAAACTGTTTCGTAAAATGATGGGACGAAGAAATGTTTTACAACTAAAAGTTTGCCATCCTGCCAAATGAGATGAGACATTCAATAAAATTGCTCTTATGATGCATGTATTTTAATTTTGAACAATAAATGATTGTTAAAATTGACAATGGAAAACACTTGGATCAATTGAATTTTTTGTTTTTTTTTTTTAACAACCCTTCACTATTTGGGAATATCTACGATGGTACTTCATAAAAACAATGGAAGGAGGTTAGGTGTATTTTCACTAGACGATCCGTCGCGTCGCCCAGACACTTTTATGAATTTTTTTGTATATGAATAATTTACGAGTAGGTACCCGAATATTGGAGGAGACTTGCAATTCTATAAATATTTAAAACCTAAAATCTACTGTCAGTTAAGCTAACAGTTTTAATTTTCTGTGATTATTTTAATGCTTTAGACACCTGAAATTCATGTATGTATGGTATATGTTTGGGTTCTTTTTTAGGTACATATTATTGAATGGCGTTAAAAGTGAAAGTCAAGCGAAAGTTTTGTTTGAGTCCTGTCTATTAAGTTTAAACATTAACTTAATTAGTTGTCAGTAAGCATGCATTGAAACATCAAACAATTCAAACAAATCAAAATATTATTCCAAAGTTAATTGGTTTTGTTCTTGTCAAAGAATATTAAACAAAAAAATGATTTGTTGTTTCATTACTACTCTATTTCTACTTGTCTGCTAGACGTAATTATAACTTATCAATTTAATGGTGCAGGCATACCTTTGACATTCTATATTACTTCGATGTCTCTACCTTCTCGAAATATTTTCACTGTTCACTTTTATTCATTACCACTAGTTTAAAACGTTTTATTTACTTGGTTTTTATGCTCTGAGATATTCGATATATATTTTTTTTAAGAATCTACCTTATTTACAGAATTTGGAAGCAACTATTATATTAGAAAATTAAAGACTCTCAGAGTATGTTATTTTCCCATTGTTTTAGGAAAGCGTATCGATTTTTCGATGACTGGATGAACAGTGTTTAGTCGCGAAGAATGGTTATGCAACATTAGAAAGCTTTCTGACAAGTAAACCGGAGAGCTTTTAGCATCAACTGGTTGCAGAAGGTGTTTCAGAAATGGGATGTTTCTAGTGGAGATATGTCAATAAATTGTATGAAACTACGGCCATGTATTGAAGTACATACTCCGTATTTTAGGGATCCAAAAAAAAAGAATTCTTTGATTCTGTTACTGATACTGATAGCTCGACGAATATATAAGAATTCTTTAAGCTGCTGGTTTAACGATTTGTGTTTTTTGTTCACTGTGAAAAATTTTAACATTTATAAAATGTTAAATGTAATATTTGTCATCAACTATTACCAGTTTACATGTTTGTATTATTTGAAGCTGTTGCTTTGTGTCATAACAATGCCTAACCGACCTTAGTTGCAAAGGCGTTCACTTAAATAGAGAAAGAAACTCAAGCTAGACTTCGCATTCGCTTTATGGATTACTCGAATCTGTGATCGCAAGGTGTTGGTGTATGGGAAGGAATTTGTCGGTGAAGATAGAAAATTTGTCTAGTAATATAAACGGTATACAACAAGTCAAGCACTTATCTCCGAACTTATCGTGTTGCAGGGGCTGAGTAAGTTCGAAAATTCTTGGGAAATCTTCTCTAGAGAGTCTTGAACCTAAAGGATGCTCCCAATTTCCCATCCATCTTCCCTTTTCTTCTCTTTCTATTATATCATCCTCTATTCCCTAGACCAAATTTAGATGTATAACGACCTGTGACGAAAAATAAGCCCACTTTAAAAATAGCGATAACTGGCGCCCGTCGGATGAGCTAGACTTGTCTCTATAATGGGGATCTTTGAACAAATTGACCACTTTTCTCTGCTACTCGTGGGACCTAAAAAAAACAAGCCAAGCTAAATTTCAGAGACCGGTAGCTCTTTAAAACCGGGTGGGTGGATGGTGACAATGGTCTCTGATCCTACTTTGCCGTACAGTGGTAAGACATTGGAAGCTCGGGGTCTATCCACTATCTGTAATAGCGGGGAAACAAAAGAAATTCATCTTCCTACCAGTGATGAGAAAGTGGCCTGGAATTGTATTTGCTTGTTGTGAGTGGTTCGCACACAATTTTCAGCGGATAAAATCGTAGAAACGGCAAGTCTCTGTCATCCTTTTTTACTGATGAATGAAAATGGAAGATTTTTTTTAAAAGGCTCTTTTGAGTGAGGACGAGCATTATGACTCGTCTTCTAAATTCGAAGACCCAATCAACACTACAGTGAAATTTTCTCTGCCTGATTGTAGCAAAAATGCTGCAGTAAGTCTAGATCACAGTTGAGTAACTAACCAGATAGTCAATGCCGAGGAGTCTCTAAATTCGGCCTCAAACGTAAATTAAGCTGTTTTTACAAATATAATTTGCATTTATATATTAGTTTACGTGCATATCAAATGGGAAAATACCACCGAAAAAACGTCAAATCTCTGTCTTACACGTATTCACAGATAGGAAATATGAGAGAGGATCTGGCGACCATTATTAAAAATTGTCCCGAAATGGTGAAGTTTTAATTTTTTTTTTGACAAAATATATAGACACTGAACGCATTCACAAGTTTTCCATTTAAGTGTTTTTCCACGCCTACTTTTTGTGGGCGTTTTTTACCAAAATGTTTTTTTCTTCTAAATTTTCCATAAAAAATGGAAAAAAAGTATAACAAGATATTTATTTAGCCAACATTTTTTTTCTAACATATTACCCATAAAGTTTTGGCCCACGCCTACTTTTTGTAGGCGTTTTTTCAATTTTTTTTTTTTTTTATATAGATTTCATAGAAAATGGAGTAAAATGTAATCTAATACATCCTTAACGCTCTTTAGGGCATATGGACGTAGCCTTTTCTTTTGTTTGATTATATTTTAAGTACCAACCTTATTGTTTGCAACTTGGAAATAACCAAAAGTCGACCGGAAGTTTTAAACATCACTCTCATCTCCGATTCCATCTATCGAAATATTGAAAACTTAAATCGATTTGTTCCTTTCCAGATCATCATAAATCTCTCCTTTCTGCTCGACACTTCACTGAACAGTTATTCAGTAGAAAATTAGAAAAGTACGTTCAATTACCAATCTTTGTACTTCAACCAAATTTTTTTTTGGCTAAAAAGAATACACAAATTTTATATAGGTAGTGTAAGCGTCACATTGATATCAGGAAAGAGGTAAATTTAATTTGCAAAACTCGCTTAAAGCTAACGGCTGGTACACAAAAATGGCTGAATTCACTCAGCAACATTTATGCAGAAGGAATGAAAGAGAAATGTCAAAACCACGACAAATTTTATATTATCTAAAAAAAAACCTAAATGCATTCATGTTCTTTGTTTTGTTGATTTCCGCATAATGAGAAAATCGTGTTAATTAATTAAAAAAATTTATCTCAAAATCCTTTGACAAAAACAAAAACCATTAGAAATGTAAAATCTTAAGGCAAAATTGTGCACCGCATCAAAACGAACGAAACATTCCAACAAACACAAAAATCCCATTCGAATGAAATAATTACAATTCAAGAGAAAGCATATAGAAAATGTACAAAATCGTGTCGTTTAGATCTCGAAAAGAAAAGTGATAATGAAAATATCCCAGAGATAGTAGTTTCGAATTAGTTTTTTGTTTTGTTTTTTTTTTAAATGAAAAGGAATAAATAACAATATAAATTTCCTAATCGCATTTATTTTCAAATAATATATCAATACGAGCATAAAAACTGGCAAATCTGGTATACTTCGTCTGCTGCTGTCAGTGAATGTTGCCAGTTTATTATTTATTAGCTTCGTGTACATAATTTTTATTTTAATGTTTACTGACAAATTAGTGGAAAGCATTGTTTAAAATAAAACAACATCGAGCAAAAAGCATAAATATTTAGCGAAAGCTAAAATGATAAATGATGAACTAAAGTTATTAGAACGTGCAGCCGAGGAAAGGGAGAAACTTTTTCAACGCTATGACTTGGGAACGGATCCTAGCAATGAAGTGGATCCTTGGGAAAATCCCGGATTTGAGATATACCATCGAACAGATAAGTATGTTAACTAAATTTAGTAATAAAATAATTTATTTTCAAGAAATGAACAACCACCCACCCGATGATAAGACTTGAAACACTTACAGGGCGTCGCATTGTGGGAGTGTTCTTAAATTATCGTCTGCAAAATGACCTTTTAGTTTAGTCACCAAAAAAATAATCGCATTAATTGATCAAAGTTCTAGTGGAGAATGGGTGGTTTGCGAACTAAATTTTGCTTGAAGTTACACAATTAAGTAAGCGACTCTGTGAGGGAGAGTGATATCATAATATTTTAAGATGGGGGAGCCCAATTACTGTGGTCTTACATCGTCTTGGATGCCGGTTTTATTTCCTTCGTCTGGCCATGGTTGGTGATTGCTGATGACGCGATCTGGAAGATAATTTTTTTTTTTAGATTTCAAGAATGTTTCAAGAATGTCTTCAAAATGATTAGATTACTTTGGAATATCAAACATTTTATTGTATCCCTAAATTGGATTGTATTGTAGAAGTTGTATAGATAAAAAGCTGTGACGTTGGGCTTTAGTATTTGATTGATAAATTCTTCCAAGTTTTCACCGATTTGGAATTCGATAAACCTTGAAATGTTGATATCAGTTTCCTTTTTAGATCAGTTTTGTTCACTC
Organism: Ferdinandea cuprea; assembly: GCA_963576555.1. NCBI lineage: Eukaryota > Metazoa > Arthropoda > Insecta > Diptera > Syrphidae > Ferdinandea > Ferdinandea cuprea. Next base: position 41,983,218 of record OY754958.1, read on the forward strand.
CATACACGATGATGTCACTACGATCGAGTTTAGAGATTTCGCAAATAAATCGCACCAATTAAGTTGGTTTCAATGGTTGAAATTGTCGGTGAATATATATTTAAAATGTGATTACACACTCAGAACGGAAGTTCTGACGTAGTTGGAACTAAAACGCTAAAAGATTTGTCGTGGGAAAATCAAATCATGTGCATTCAAAAGTGTGGTTTCTGGGTTAGAACATTCCCCCCACCAACTTATAGAGATTAGCTCTTGGCATCTCATTCCTTAGTTAAACTCTGCTGGGTTCTCGAACACGTCGGAGTGAAAGGATAGAAAGGCGTAAACTGGCCAGATACGGCTCTGATCTGAACCCACTTCTAGCGAACGGATAGGGGCTAGCGGTTGCGCTATCAGCGGGAGTCTGTGCCCCAATATTGACATCAAAAGCCGTAGTCTTCCTTGATAGAAGCAAAAAAAGGTGTTCCTCATTCATATTCAAAAGATTTCTGCAGAAGCTGCGGAGATGGAAAGTTATTCGATACTGTAAAACATCTCCTATGTCACCGCGCAGCCCTACGGGAACGTTGCTTATTCAGCATTCGAGCAGGATTCTTCGAAGGGTTAGACGACTTGGTAGCAGAGTTCTATTGCATGGATTTCCGTCTGAAATACAGAGCTGCTTATGTCCATACTAGCGCCTAGGGCAGTATTAGTGCGTCATTTGTTTTGGATCCGTCCGTAAACCATACATAAGAATCCTTGGTAAATGTTCGTTTTTCTCTTTCCAATTTAAGCGTTCTGGGACTGTAACCTTGAAGTTGCGTGGGAAGTTTTAACTTGGCAAACATTTGTCCATTAGATGTGTTCCAAGTAGTTCGGGTTTTTTGAGTTCCTGTAAATAGATTGGAATTTGTTTCATCTTCTGTGATGAGCGTGCAGTCATTAAACATAGCTTCTTTCATGAGTTCTAGATGAAGTGGTGGGATGTTTAGGATAACCACAAGTGCGGCAGTTGGTGTAGTTTTAATCGCACCAGTTGTACAAACACAGGCTAGTCTACGTATTTCATTTAGTTTAACCTGTCAGTGTCATTTTGGACGGTCTGCGTCCTACGTTTTTGGAGGTGCATATCGTGCATACCGTGATATCGTTTTTTTGTTTGTTTATTTTATTCGTGCCATATAAATCCCACGAGTAAAGCAAAAAAGGTTATTCCGCACCCGAAGAGCTCCTAGAGGGGTGTTTAAGACTATTTAGTACCAGAGGTCGTCTGGTATCTGGATCCAGACAGGTTGATTTTTGGCACGGTACGAATGACACCGTAATCCAGCTCATAATTGGATCTTAGTTTTCGAGTTCCTTTTGGCACTGCCAGCGAAGTTTTGTACTGTGTGTACTGTGCATTTAAAAGAAGCTTACTTAGGGTAGGATTTCATTTCACGATCCCTGCTTTAATATGGTCGTTCAGTTAGTGATATTTAAGTAGGCTAGGTTTGGCGAAAATATACTTAATTTGGCAATGGAACGGATACGGAGAATATTTCTTTAAGAGAAATATTTTATGCGAAATAAGAGTTGTTCAATAGGTATATGAGAATTTTCAATGGAATTAGTGGCCCGAAAGTCGCCAATTTTATAAAAAGGGGCGAAAATAGAGAATTTATGAAAAGTCGTCGCTACGGGACCTTAGGGACACGTTCATGGGAATGAAAGTTATGTCGCACGAGACAGGTAGATATTTTTGTGAGTCAGAACGGAAAGGTGTGTGCAGTGGCTTAGTTGTTAAGTGCGTTGGGCCACTAAGCGAGAGGTCGTTGGTTCGAATCCCGACATGTACCACCTGGAAGTTTTTATTCGCTGCCCACCTCGTGCGAACGTCTGACAAACATCCGAGAGTTAGAACTGTCATGAGAAGCTTCTCAAAATTAATTGCCGTTCGAAATCGGCATTAAACTGTAGGTCCCTCCATTCGTGTCAAAAATAGGCATTGGATCCTGTATGGATCGTTTACGCCTACCATTTATTTATTTTTAGAATGGAAAGTGTGGATTGCCCTGCAAAAGTGAACCTGTAGCCAGGCAATAAGTATTGACTCTGTTAATGATTGATATATGTTTGCAATAACCAATACATTATTGTGATTGGGTCAAAGAGATCGAATCAATCACGATTGACACAGACCGATGAACATGTGAGATGCTCGGTATCAGCCTGGTCCCATACTGGAAGGATTGAGTGCCTTCCAAGAAAAATGCAAAGAAGGATGAAACAAACTATAAGTAAATGAAAAAGTGCAGTAAACTAACTCTTGGTGACGTGATTGAGTAATTACAACTGTGTACTACGCCGGTTCCATATATAATAACATTCACATTGTTTTACTCTTATTTTGTTGCCCTTTAAATTCTGAATCAAATTATGTATTAGCTTGAAAATGGCTCTAACGCTTTTTGAAAAATGTCAATATGTACATATTTCGAAAACAGATTAAATCACATCTCAAAAAAGGTTTATATTTTTTTGAAATATAGTTTTTTTTTATAAGCGACAATTCAACAACATAAGTAAATGTTTCGTTTCATTCTTCGACTTTAGTCATTTTATTATTTACCTCACTTATTTATTACTTGTTCCAGATATGGCTTCCTGCACGATTCCCGTCTGCCCGACACACACGATTCTCATGAAATCAAGCGGACAAAAGTTGAACTTGAACGCGACAAGAAGTGGCTTCGTATGCTGCGGCAATGGGATCCCTTTAATGAGAAACTTCGAAAACGTGTCTTCAAAGGTATACCTGATAAAGTAAGATGGCTAGCATGGAAGAAACTTCTCAACGTCGAGGAATCGATGGCGAAAAATCGCGAAACCTATGCTCAAATGCTGGCGTGGTCCAGAAAATATTCAACCGAAGCACGACAAATCGACTCGGATGTCAATAGACAATTTCGCGATAATTTAGCCTATAGGAAACGTTATAGTTTAAAGCAGCGTAGTCTCTTTAATTTACTCAACGCGTATAGTATATACAATCCAGAGCTGGGCTACTGCCAAGGTATGTCGGGCGTTGCTGGCGTACTGCTCCTCTACATGGACGAAGAGGAAGCCTTCTGGGCATTGAATTCACTGATCGTTGATAAAAAGTACGCAATGCATGGCCTGTTCATCGAAGGTTTTCCAAAACTTACGCGATTCTTAGAGCATCACGATCGAATTTTGGCCAAACTAATGCGAAAACTTCACAAGCATTTTGTCAAGCACAATGTGGATGCTATTTTGTACTCGATTAAGTGGTTCTTTGTTATATTTGTCGAAAGGGTAAGTGAATTACATTATATATGAGATATTAAGTGTGGCTTACATTTAGTTTGCATTTTTGTTTTTTGTTATTGGATAGATTCCATTTAGTTTAAGTTTACGTGTCTGGGACGTATATCTACTAGAAGGAGAACGTGTCGTTACTGCCATGGCGTATACTATATTATATCTTCATCAGTCCGAGCTGCTGAGATTGAAAGATATGGATGCTATTATTGAGTATTTGCAGGTGAAACTGCATAAGAATTTTGGTTATAATGATGACTATGTCATGGAAGTGCTGGAACATGCAATGAAAAAACTGAAGAGCTATAGACTTGACGTACCTCCATCACCTAAGCCCATTGAATTCCCACAAAATCTACTAGGTCAGTTAATTGAACCAGAATACGAGAAGAAAATCGGACACCGAAGATCTGAGTATACGGAGAACGAGAGACAAGTCATAAATGATGTGATATCGAGGTAGGAAGTGGTATTGATGAGTTGCTTTCAAATTTTCTGATTGATGTGAAATTATCTTACAGACAAGAAGCAAATGCAGTTGAAGTACAATCCACAGTATCTTATGAAACTTCCGAATGCGCTACCGGTAAGTTGATTATTACATCATGAATCATAATTCAGTTTGGTTGTTTCTCCAACAATTATTTGGAATATACATGAAATTATTGTTTAGTTGTGCAACATTTAAGTTCTCATTTGCTAGCACTACCGTCTATATACTAAAAGTATTATGTTTTGTATTATTTGTCGGCACCTAAACTAGGAAAGTCAAATTCAGAAGACTTCAATTAAACTGATTGAAAGCGAACAGGTTTTGTCTATAATCATACGTTTTGCAAACTTTACAGGAGACACAGCAGGTTTGTATTGTCTCATAGTTATTTAGTTATTTATATTGGAAAGGTCTTCGTAAAAGGATTGTACATACCTTGAACACCAGTCATGGAAATAAATATTCTTTGATATAGAGGAAACTTTTTGATTGAGCATTTCTACTTCTGCGTTCGAAAAAGTGCTTAAATATTTCACCACAAAACATATCAAATTAAATAACTTATAAGGCATTCATTTTTGAAACCATGTGCAACAATTTCTTTTCGAACTTTAATTACTTTACTTTAGGTGGCGGACCATGGCCTTAACCAACATGCCCATACAGTTATGCACACCAAGTTGGTTGGTCGCCCTGCAATTGTGCTTCCTCTGCTTTGTTGACCCTCAGGGGTGGACTCAAAGACTCTTTGTCTGTTGCGTTGCTGTTTGTATAAAGTATAATGTTCGACAAACTGAACCGAATATCGTCTGAAAAATCTCTCTCAAAACATATTAGCAGTTTTTCATTCGATTTTGACAAAGTTCATGCTTTTGCACCATACAGCTGGACTGTACTTACTTAGGCGGCGCTACAGTCCGGTGGTTTTTGTGGTTTTTGGCTAACTTCCTTCAGTTGCGCTCTCAAGTTGGTTGAGGTCCTTTTTCTGCATTGTCCCTCTGGATTGGATTGGAGACGAAGATTCTGCAGGCTGGAGCCTTGGTGTTCATTCGCTCTACATGTCCCAGCTATCTCAAACGCCCAACGCGCAGTTTTTTTACCCATTTACATTTTTCTCTCAAAACGACTAACCAAGGATATCTTTATCCGCTTTAAAAAGTGTCCATACGTGGGAACCGTAGAGCAGGATTGGGGGCATAAAGATCCTATACAGAGTTGTTTACGGTGTTATACAATAGCTCCATGGTTCTATGAGAGAGGACTTTAGTTTTTAACAACTTCGAAGTAGTATTATTTCCATTGTGACATTTTGTCCGAGTCGTCGAAATTGACAGCATTATACTTCATTTCAATACTGTTAACTTTTGAGTTTCGTACAATCGCTTTAACGATGATGTTAAAGACATTACACGATAGCGTCTCATCTGCAACATTTCCTGGTAGGCCTCGTTCTTGGCTTCATTGTACCTGTCGGCACTCTTCGTCGAACCAGGTGTTTTGTTGTGTTCATCTAGCGGATACCAGCACCTCGGTGGTCGTTTTTAGCGGTCTGTTGTAATAATGGCCTTGCGATTATAAATCCTTCCGCGTATGCACTTCACGAGTCTTTGTTAGCCGCTCGGAACTTTCAAGATACTGGACGCATGTCTGGCGTCGATCGCAACGTGATCTTTTACAACTGTTTTAATATTTACTTGTTTCTAGATACAAAATTGAACTCCATGGTCATAGTCTTTACTAAGGAAACCCAAACAGCTTTTCATTGAGCTTTGAAATTTGATCGGCGTTTTACTTTTAGGAAAATCCCTACCTCTATGGCAGTTGTTCCTAAGTTTCATTTGAATCGGTGATTGTTAACACAACTGAAGCATGCAGATATGGGCACTTCTTACTTAAACGTACCGAAACGTATTGGGTAACCTGTGGAAAATATAAATATTTAACGTCATTTAAGTCAAAGATTTAAGATCAGTATCAGGAAAAGGGGCCTTAATAATTTAATAAATTCAAAAGTACTTGTTTCACATCCCAGAAACCTTGTTGGTGCGCATCTACAGAGTAACTCTTAAAGTTTCATAACAATTTTGCGTACGATGTGGTAAGCAAAGAGTTCATATATGTATGAATTAGTATCAGTGCTAATTAGGGAATTCATAAATGCAGTTGAGCTTTATTCAATCTGCAATTTTAAGCGCAACTGTTCTATGTTTCATTTTATTTTGTCTCTTTTCGTTAAAAATCTGTAGAAAATATGAATAAGCAAACAAGTACTTGAACTAGCATTTGCGCCGGTTTTCCTTCTTTGCATTTTTATTTAAAGTTTTTTTTTTTGCTATTTTAGTAAAAAAAAATATATATATTTCTGTAGCGAAGTACGGGCATTAACTTTAATGAAATTTCAGTTTTAGCGTTAAGTAAAGTTTACAAAATATATGATTGAGATACCTGTTCGCCGTCTATATAGATATTGATGATAATTAAATAATATAATGTAGTTAGATGTCGCATGTTACTTGTTGTGTCAGTTAGTTGTATGCATTTTTGTTTGAATGTACAAACATCATTATAATACATCATCATCATCTGTATTCATTTTAATTGTTCTATTATTTGTACATAATTTGGTGGTGTGTAATCAAAATTTTAACTATAACAATATATTAGGGAATTAATAATGCAAATACATAAATCAAATTAATTTAAGTTAATGTACCAATATTTTTAGCAAAATTTTTAAAATGTATATACTGCGGGTTAGAGTGAAGGGTGTAGTCATTCATATTTTTTACCAATCCAAAGAATATTTTTTACATATATATGGCTGTTTGTAGTTTTTGTTTTATTTTGCAATATTTTACGGCCATTTTGTCTGTTTGGGGTCAATGTTTAAACAGGGTAGTAAAATAAATAAAATATCTATTAGGCATCGCCGTTTAACAGTCTGCAATATTTGCTGGTTTTCGTATCTAGACTTGTAGCAAATTGGGTACTCTGACTGCTATCGTGACTCAAATTGGGTGCATTCCGTGTGTTTTTTTGCCTAACCTAAATAGGTATCATGAAATGGAAGAAGGAGCTTTTCTCCTGCAGGCAAAATTTCTTTTCTATATTTGTTGTCTAATTGTAAAACGCAAAGGCAAAAGAATGTGCCGATTCTCTTTTTTTATTATTCGCTTGCGTTTAATCCCCTTTTTGTTGTCTTCAACTACCTGTTCTGTAATACTAGCAGTGCCACAAAATATGCAATTTAATTTTTCGAATTATCTTACGAGCAAACTGTGTGGCATAAAAATGATAATTTTTTCTTTTTGAGTGAAATGCCGGTTATTAATCTTCTTCCACATTATATTAAACTCGTTAAAAATGGAGGTTTACATTTTAACAAACTCAGTTATAATCATTTCACGAGCAGTTCAAACAATGCGTGCGTTGATACCCTCGTACACCAGACCTAGCACACTCACCGACAACAGACACCGACACCATGTAGCATACCTTTGAATGTCTAATTTCTTTCTTTGCATTTGACACATTCGGCAGAGTTAATTTAAGTTTGTTTTTTTAAGTGTTTTTAACAATTATCCCAGCAGAAAAGAAAAGTGTCTCGCGTTTATAAATAGAAAAATCTTTTTTGACAGGTCGTAACCAGGTCGTTTTTAATTTTGTTCGTTTACTTTCGTCCAGAAATTCGAAGTAGCAATATTGAGAACTCACATGTGTTTGTGAGTTGATAGGTGACGGCTTTTCGACTCATTGCAGCACGAAATTTCATCGCATTCAACCCAACAAAGAATTAAAAAAGTTTAACAAATTTTACAACGTTTGACAGATAATGTGTTGCACATTGTTTTGAAATCGTTGCTCAACTATTTCCAACGAGCAACACGAACTGCCTACAAAAGCTTTTCTTGCTTAAAATTTTATCACCGACAAATTTTCTATAAATTTTGCTAAAATACAAAATAAAGGGACGATAGGAAAAAAAGGAATTTGAATAAAATAACAACGGTGTGAGGCTGATTCTGGCTTCATTTTGAAGCTACATTTAGGAATTATGTATAGAATAGCACATCATCGCATGCCTTGGCCTCGCTATTTCCAAAGTGGTTAGCTGTTAGCGTAGACTAAGGACTTGACACAGCCCTGGAGAAAATAATCGAGTGGTATCAAATCGCATGGTCGCGTCAGCCGAGCGTCGACGAGCGTTGCGTCGATTGTATGTAACGCCCTCTTATTGGAACCACAGCTCGGGTATTTTGATGTTGCCCAGCTTTGCCCACAGAAAGTCGGTTAACATCGCCCTATAGCTGAGACCATTGAAGGTAAAGATGTCTCCTTCCTCATTTTGAAAAAAAAAGTAAGGTTCGATGATGGCGCTATGCCATAAACCGCACTAAATAGCAATTATTGGTCGAATACTTGTGGATTGTGTAGCCGTTGAGCCAAAGATGGCCAAAATCCGGATCTCCGGCGAAAATTTCCAGTCGTCTGGCTTCAATTCTTGCACCATTTATGGGTCTTATTCGATACTTTTTACTTCTTCATTTCGCAGTTGGCTATCTGTAAAATTGCTCATCTGTGACCTTACTGAATATTTTGATACCTTGATGTCAATGGTAACTTTGACAGCCGCTGAAACATTGGAAAATATATCATTGCTATTTGGTCATCCTTTATTTGTGGAGTAAAGGTTTTAAGAGCAATTGATTTTAAAAAGGAAACCATGCTACTTTTTATTGGGAAAATAAAATTACCTAGAAAATTATCAATTTAACGGACTTGGAACTAAAATAAACTCCCTTATTAAAGAAGTATTTTTTGTCCAAACATCAGGAGTTTCAAACAAATATATTTTTGCTGAAACATGGCGTGTAACTATTATTCTGCCACCACTTTAGATACTCTGCCAGAGGGTTTATTTGGTTAGACTACTTATCAAGGGGTTCATATATTTGATCCCTTTCAGAAAGAACACCTAGTTTTTTTACCCTTACATTTGTTCCAAACAATAATTTCGACCACAAGAATGATTGAGGAAGCTTGTTATTGCTACCTTTGAGATCAGATGTATACATATTCTCTGTAATTCATATCTTATTAAGGGTCCAACATATTCTCCTGGAATGTTTTTTGTTCGTTTATAAAGTTAATGGCTCGATTGGTTAATGTCGTATGTTTGTGAAAAAAGAATTCAGTTCTTTCTTTCCCCCAAATGTTTGATTTAATATAATTGATTGATAGTATCATCAACCGTTAGGTCATATTTTTTAGGTTCATATTGCTAATATGGCATGCATTTGTTCTTTGGCCATTTTCGCATGCACATTAGCATTTAGCTTACAAATAGAGATTGGCTCCGTCTTACTTCTGCCCCGATTATGTAGAAGCACATTATACTCCTATGAGTCTCTAGGTAATGCATTTCCATGAATTTAATAATTTTAATATGTAGTTCCAATGAACAACTTAACAAATTCTTTCATAATTAAAACAAAAAAAAAAAACATGACTGTGAAACAAATGCTGATTTTCGCATTGGTATTCTATTATACAGGACTTCTACCAAAGGACTTATAATTCATCCATCTGAGCTCTTGACGTCTTGTGAGTTAAGAATGAAATGTCCTGTCCTCGCAGAAGAGCATAGCTAAGTGGCATTTCCCAACATAAACCAGTGGTCAGTGCAAGTTAAAAAGAGAAGTCTGAGTAAAACTGCTACAATTGGTGTACACAAAGTCTTTAAAAAAAAAACATTGAACGTACTCCGACAACGTTCTTTTGCAATGGAATGAACCATGTTCTCATTTGGGCAAAGACGAAAAGTCAATAGCAGCATGCGGAAATATCTTAGAAATGGAATCACACAAGAGCAAGGATTTTGGTCAATTTTTTAGTATTTGTTACGCTATGTAGTAGTAACTCAGTCAATATAATGTATTCAAATCTTATTTGTATGATTTGAAGTTAAAATAATCTTGCAAAATGCATTTATTAAGTTATTATTAGTTTTTAGTTACATAATACTTTTTATAAGTTTATTTTTATAAGTAAAGGTTAACAATACTAATTATTACATTCTCCTGGTATTTATTGATTTAAGAGAAGAAGAATAAACTTCCGTGAGTTATTGTCTACTTTTTTTGAGTGCTGAGGAGTATTTTATCAAATCAGTTAGGTACATATTAAAAATGTGTTATACTTTAAGCTTTAAGTCGGTAATACTCCTTCGTCAATTTAATATATGAAGTAATAAATAATTTTACAAAAAAAATTAAAGAAAATATTTTATTTTATACGACTGCAGATTCTTTATGTTGATTTTTTTAAAGTGATTTAATTTTCCCTTGGGTGAATGCTCAAATAACAAGAATGAACAAACAACAAAAACAAAAGAGAAAGAAGATTAATTAATAAGAAGCTGCCCATGAAAAACGAACAATCTCGTTGCAAAGATTGTAACCCGGCTTAGAGTGTAAACCGTCAAACTCTATTTAAATCATATTTGAGATATGTAACCTTTAATTCAAATCATAAGTGGTCAAAAATGCATTATGAGTAAACAAGTTGAGTCCTTAGAATGTTTTATAAAAGTTGTATACATTTTATTCAAATCCACCGAGTGGTTTTTGATTGAAACATAGTTTTCAGAAAAATGGGTTTAAAGTTTTACACACGACGATCTCGAGGGTCAGAGAGCCCGCCGTTCATTGTTGAATAACTCTAAAAGTATTCGTGGGAAATTTTTAGAGAATATTTTTAAGATATGTAATATGTTTCGAGACAATGCAAGGAAAAAACATAAGGAAAGGCTTAAGTTTGCCTGGGGGCGAACAGTATGATACCATATCCATAAGATGATGGCTAGCATTTTTATCATTCTATGAAATGTATAAAAAATATCCCCCAAAAAGTGAAAAAATATTGGCTAAATATCTTGTTAAACAATTTATTCGGTTTTTAAATTTTCGAAGAAAATAGCATTTTAGTGAAAAACGCCCGCAAAAAGTAGGCGTGGTTAAAAATGACTAACTTATAAAGGAGTTCAGTGCCTACATATCTTCTGAAGGTTGTAACTCTCTTTCTCTATATGTGATCCAAGTTTCAGCTTCCAAGCTTAATTTTAAAGGCCTAAAAATTGCGTGTGGACGAACGGACGTACGGACATTGCTAAATAGTCTTAGGTTTTGGTCCTAATCATAAATATATATACTTTTAGGGGTATACGATGAATATTAGGGGGTGTTACAAACTATGTGTCTAAATTAATATATTATAAAGTATAATAACGATTTTTTTGAAAATTCTGACTGCCCCTAACATCTTAAAACGAACAAATTTGTGTAGCAAAATATTAAAAAAAAATATCGGCTCAAGCTCTATCGGAAAGGAAAATTTTTCACAGCGCATGCTCCATCGGAGACTTAAATTACATTCAAGGTAGAAGAAGTCATATTATTTGTTGCTAATTTTTTTTGTTCATAGAAACATAAATTTTAGCAATAAATATAGAAAAATTACTTTGCTAAATTTTTTGTTTCCTTTTCTCAATACTCCACTGAAAATCGGAAATAAATTCCGTGACCAAAAATGGTTCGAAGCTGCCATAAATGTCGTTTTGAATCGCACTGCCACGTAGAGTAGTTCGTAGGTGTTCGTTATTTTATGTCGGAACAATAGCTCCTCTGAATCGTATGAAATCGAAGAATTTTCCGTTCTGACGGATACATCGCTAGAACCGAATTTAAAATTTTCATCAAATTTCATTTATACAACGTTTTTAGTCATGTCCTATGTTTTGTTCTACGAATTTATCATAAAAATAAGAAATAAAATGTCATCCATCGATTTCTTAACACTTTTTTTTTTGTGGCATATAGGGATTTGGATATGGTTACATACTATTTGCTCTAAGCCGTTGCCTCAATTCAAGTGATTACAGTCCAAGCTTTCTCCAGAATCTTAAAACTAAGTACAGTAATATAACGCGTAAACATGCATCGTAGTACTCTTTGTAGATCATCAGTGTTATTCCTTCGGATTCGTTCGGATATATTAAAAACTAAAATCGTTGCTGCGGCTTTTCTTAGCTTAGCAAGTGTCGTGTTTTTATGTATACACTTGCTCTTATTATGTAGAGCATCAACTAGGGATAGGGAATAGCGAGCCGTATTTTGTTTGTGAACCAAAGCAAATCATCACATGGTCGGCGTTATGAGTGATTGGTTTTCGGAAACTCGAACTGGATTTTCGCTTCACAGCTTAACTTATTAAGCACCGTAGTTGAGTTTTTTTGTGTTTGTTGTCTGTTATGTGAAACAATTGTAGAGTAATATTTGCTGTTTTGTTAAACACGTCAGCGTTGTTACTGATTGAGGTCTGCGTGGGTCTCGCCATTTATGTACGTGGGCATGTACCCTACCACGAAATGGCCAATGTTACAATTAAATATTATTTTATTTGACTTTAATTCTATGCCCTTAGGTAATTAACTGACTATTGTTTTGTATACAGGAGCTCTAATCTTAACAAACATTCTACTTATAATGAGTTTGATGCGCTGTCTGACTCAATGACAAGAATTGTGACCCTATATCCTTGCACTGAAGTCTTCTTCTTCTGCGAAGAACATTTACAATATACACGATTCAAATTGACATTCTGCACATAGCATCAATAAGAATTATTTATCTCTCGCAAATGGCCTGACATGAATATCGGATATTACCTGTCAAGATTCTAACTCTGGATGTGTTGCTGGACGTTAGTTTTAAATGCTTGAAAATTATTGCGGCTATGAAAAATAATATTTGGTATCACAATTATCGCCTTAATAAGTATCTCTCTATTCCCTCTTTGCTCTATGGTATGAGCCTGCTATATCTTCTAAAAATGAATTATTTCCTAAAAACAATTCTAATGATTTTGATGCCACTTTGCACACTGAAAACTGGTAAACTCATTGTCCAAAATTAAAAAAAAAAAGATCAAAATCGTTAGAGCTTAAAACGATTTAATTTAAATTTAAGTAAATGTTATATGGAAAAAAATGTCAAAACTTTGTTCAGCGTAGTAGTATAAAAAAATGTTAAATTTTTTGGAATTCCTTTTATTAGTTTTTGAGATTTTGGCGATTTTATAAATTACCGTTATTCAAATAAACTCAGTATTCGAAGTAACAAAAAATACCAACATTTTTGGAATCATTTTTGAAAAAATTAGTGATAAGTGAACAAAAAACAAAAAACAACAACATACGTCTCCGAGGCAGACAGACCGACGGACCTCTCTGGATATTGGACTTGTCTATAGTCGTAATATCATCCCTCATACTCAGTTTGAGTTCAAAATTTTCGCACGGTTACAATAACTTTCTCTTTAGTATACTAATGTTTACGAGAAAGTTCAACAACCAATAAATGATGAAAACTTCCCTTAGTGTTAGTGAAAACATTTGGCCTAATTTCTTACTTAGTGTGTTTACCATAGTTGGACCCGACGTAGTTTTTTCAAATAGTATATTACCTAAATAATATTTTTAATACAAAAGTGATGGGATCTTTTATTTTAGTTTTATGCATTGATTGTTACCATTTTGTCTTGACATACATAGCTTTACGGTTACGTGCTTATAATTTAGCTTAATCAAAATACGTTTAAAACTTGTTTTATTATTTTGGGTTTTCGTTTATTCTTCTTTTATATATTTACACAAACAACACTGATCACTGATACATAAAAAGGCGATGCATTTTCCATGAAAACCTATGAAAGTAGCACAAGCTTGGCAACATCTCCCGCTGTTAGCAGTTACTCTTTGTATAGCAACGGTAACGGATTCACAATCGCCAACAAAATGGGTTCGGAAAGTGAAGGCGAATTAAGTGAAGAGAATACTCGACTTTAATATGCACAATGCAATTGTATATACAATTTCAAATTGAAAGTGAAACAAATAAATATTAACTGAAATTTACTCAAAATTTTCTAAGCCCCGTGAAAAATCTTTAGCAAATTAGGAAACAAAAAACAACATAGAAATTGTCATACAAACTATCATTCGTTTTATTTGTTTATTTTGCATTATTTTAATCTCATTCGTTTAATATTTTCTTTATTTAAATTATTATTATTTTCTTGTAACTCATTTACTTGTTACATAACACAAAGAATTTATATATGTTAAAGTATTTTAATTTGCATGTATCGTAGAAGAAGTATCCAACGCAACGTCAATTTAATTTCTAATTGCCAAATAAGTTAATTGTTAAAAATAAATCTTGTTTGAAGTAGCATTTTCTAGTTATTTTTTTTTTTTTTTTTTTTTTTTTGAAATAGATTTTATAGAAAATTTAATTAACTTATTATTGTACCTAATTAAAACAGCAACAACAAAAAATTATTTGTATTGATTGAATATTTTTGTACCACTTTATGGAGAAAAACAACTCACATGAAATATAAATAAATTACATTATGTAGTTTCATAACGAATGCTTGTTTTTTCGTTTGAGATATTTTGAACACGTTTTCTTCTAATGCATTTAACTAGTACCTATAACAATTTTTTTTTCCAATAAAATAAACATGTTTATATTCTTAAAATAAATTTGATTATTATTATTATTATTATTGTTTTTTTTTTATTTGTTTCATCGATTGGATACAAAAAAATCAATAAATTATCAACAAATCAAACAAACTTTTAGTTACTCTTAACGTGCCAGAGGACTCGCATTCAATTCGAAGTTCGCTTGCAGGTACATCAGTTGCTTCTCATGGTTCATCGGAGACATTTTCGATGGAAGACAATAAGTAAGTAGACAACTTTTTTTTTTTAAAGTAAAAGGGGAGACCCGCCTTTTTCTAATTTATTTATTTTATTATTATAAAATACTTGCACGTAAAAGTATTTGTAGCAATGGAATTGTAACACAGCAAAAACCACTGCGTTATATTGACCAAATGATTAGAATGGTTGAAGCTTCAAATCGCCTTCTAATCTAGATCAATTTTTAATGCACTACAAACTACAAATTACAATTAGTCAGGTTTCATGCCCAACGATTTTTGTCGTACGATACTTGCCATCGCTTCAATTAACGAGCAATACGTCGCTGAATTATCTCAATTTGGCAATTCAGCTTCAGTTATCAAGCATTGTATCGAGTATCGATACGTCCTACGTGTGCTTTTTCATTCATGTCGAATATGAAGACGTCGTAAGGTAATAATATGACAGAAAATGTATTACTTTTATAAGTTTTTATAAACGGTTTTTCAAGAATAGAAATTTAAATTATTTGCAGAATATATTTAAAAAAAAATATATATGAATCAGAAAAATAATATGGCCGATTTTTATTAACTAGATTTTAGTTTTAAATTTCAAAACCTTAACTCGCAATTTCACATAAAAACGCGAATGACAGAACATAAAATGGCATTATTTGGTACACGCCTTAATGTACTAGAGTTTTCCAATTACAATCACAAATTGCATTTACTAGGATAAGATACGTTGATTCTTCGTATAAAATAATCCCAATGGTGCTGATTCGAATGTTTATTAAAGTATGGAAGTTATTCATTCGCTCACTGATGTCCTAATTCGGTCCTAGAGTATTCGCGTTCCATGCCTTAAGGCGCCGACTCATAGAACACGTCGCGTGCATTACGTCGAGTAAAATTTTGACGTCTACGTATTTGGCGAAATCATCACATTTTTCGCGTCTGACATCGAAAAATATCTAACTACATATGTATATGAATATTTTTTTAATAAATTAAATAAAAATATAGATGAATCAATTTTGCTTTGCGTTGTATACGTGCGAACTAAATTTATTCTGGTTTATTTTGCACAATACTGTATATGTCAAAGTTTTCACCACTCAAAGTGCCTTAAAGGTGCCATAGCTCTCAATGGTTGTTCTCTCAATTTTTCCACCAATGAATACGATTAACTCAATTTTAGAGTGCGTAAACCTAAATCATCAGTATACACTTAAAATTTTTAATTTATGAACGACAACGGAAGTAGAAAAAGTAGAAAGTTGGTCGGTCGACTTTGGTCGTCAACTCAGTCATAACCTTCGCTTAAGGGTCACCTTCCATAAGTATGCATGTATTTAAAACTACACTCAATGAGGTGTGACGTATCCTATGGGTCAAGCCCTTCGCGTGTTTGAATTTTCAAATTTCTTTCATTTTCTTCATTCGTTTTTTTTTTTAGATTTCTGTCGAAAGCGAATGAAAATAATGAAAAACAAAAATAAATAAATTTGCGGAACATCCGCGTTTGGCCATTCCCACCCTTTTCATCCCCTTGACCATGACAAAAAACGCGGTGTCAACGGCTTAGTGTCATACCAGCATTACCATCACCCTGTAAAGTAAACAGGGATCTCCAGAACCCTTCTAATCCGAAGTCGTTTTTTTTAGGTTAAGTGCACAGCCGGAACTAACGTCCAAAATAACAGCTGACATTTGTTTATTTCAACAAAACCTTTGTTACTTTTCCCAAAAATGTCAGCCTTTTATTATTAAATAAAATAGCCTACACTTTTCAAATTATATTATACTTACTTCCCTGGACCTAACGTTTAAATTTATGCCAGTTTTTGTTATTTGGGTTTCTGATGTACTGTTCTCTTTGGCTTGTCTCCGAAAGGGGTAAGAGAAGTATACCATCGTATACGGTACATATTATGACTAAAATTCTGTAGGTTTTTTGTTATTCGCATGTTTTTCTTTTTAACCAAAGTCAGTTAATATATATAAATTATATCTTTAATATTTGCTTAGTATTCATTTGAAAACAGCTAACGCTCTTAGAAGTACACCACAGAGAGAACTACTATTAGCCTGACAGCCTTCACATGCAATCGGATGAATAAAGTCGCATTCGGCTACGACCGTTAATTCTCACCTCGTCATTAATGTTAATAATTAAATTAAATAAAATAAATATGCTAAGAAAATATAAAAACAAAAATTATATATATATATATAAAATACAAATTATGAAAATAAATATTTTAATGTATTAAATTGAACAGCCAATAAAAAACAAACAGCAGGATTATGTAAGTAAAATTAATATAATATTTGTATAATTTATTGTTTCAAATAATAATACGTTATAGATAGTGCTTAAGCAATAAAATAAAGCACCTTGGGAAGTTAATAAAATTTGGCAAATTAAGCTAGTTGGTGTTTTTACCTCTATTTGAAAAGGTTTTTACCCCACCAAAAATGTAAAATTGTGAGAAATTCTTTATTACGTACACAATGTAAACATACATATTAAGTAGGTATGTATGTATATAGGTTTTAGTTATTTGCTTTAATTTAAATATAAAACCAAAGCTCTAAAACTAAAAATTAATCAGTCTAGCTATTGACTTTTATAAACTTTTATATAAAAACAATAGGAACAAAGTTACGAAATGGTACCCACATTCTAAGTATTTTTGAACGTATTGACTTAGGCAATATTATTAAACCCATAGCTTAAGCGGATATTTGCGATTTCGTAATTTGGTACGCTTTAAGTCATTTGTCTGCTTATGATAATTTATACTATGCTTTAATACTAATATACTATGTTTTTAATAATAATTTAACTTCATGATGTCGCGGATTTTCTTTTTTTTTATAAATTTCTGCATTATGTGGGAGACCGATAGAGGTATTAATACTATGTTTGCAAAAATACAAGCATCGCTGACAGGCAAAGTTCCGTGGTATAGACATAGATGCAGTATACTTTGACATTCGACATTTCAAGGTCAATCGGCTTGATATGTAAATTTAAATTTTGGTTCTTAAAAGTAAAAACATACAACTTAGAATGGAAACGATCAAAAACAAGAAAGGACTAAAGTATTTTATGCAAATGTCAATGAATTAAGGTTATTTTATACGTCTGGGAATTTTAATGATATGTCAAGTATGTATTCTTATAACAGAGTTAACTTTATATTGAGAAAAATATTTCCAAGCTAAACGGATAAAAACATGCATAAACTAACTTTGAGGTAGCTTTTTTAAACCCCGATTGAATTCTGATATATCAAGTACCTTAGGAAGTTTGTGGGCTCCAAAAAAAGACTTAACGCCTTCTAACTTACGTTTAAGGTATTCATACGTTTTTATACCTACATTGTACAAAATGAAGTTCATCACTACATATATTTATATATGTCAGTAAAAACTAAGTGATTAAAAAATATGTCTTGGAAATAATTTGTTAAATCGTTCATTTTCCTCAATGATTTCCTTATGGTAGCTAGCGTCCGTTCCGAATTGCAATACATTTGTTGCTGATGATTTTTTTGAAATTTTGAATTTGTGGAAAACTATTGGAAATGTGTAGAGTTTTGATAGCGAATGGACAAAATCGTTTTAATATTTTCCCAAACTTTTGTATTTTAATTATGATCTAGGTGCTCGGTGGAAACGTTATTCAAAAATACATTTGGAACAAGGGCGAGAACAAGATAAAAAAAATTTAAGTCCACATTAAATTTCAATGCCCAACTTCATTTTTCAGTAGTGTATTGCATTGAATACATTTCCAGGGCATTTCGTTTTACTACCAAAGCGCTTAGTTTTCATAGATCGTAAATTTGTAATGAGTAATCTGATAAACAGAGAATGGTTTGTGTTGTATGTTTTATGAAATGTGAGTTATGTTCAAACAGAAAAAAAGGAACCAGCTTAAAGTTTTTATGGTAAACAACGAGATTGAATAAGGATTAAGGGCAATATAATTTTGATTTGGGTTTACTGCTCGTTGAAACGTAGCGTAATTTAAAAAGAAATCATGAACAAAAAGGTGACAAATAATTTAAACTCAACACCCCAGTATTACTTAAGAGTATATATTATATTTGCACCCAATTACAATTTTACTCCCAGGGTATTTCGTTTTACTACTTAGTTCGCACTTAGTTCTCATAGATTGTTAATTAAATACTGCTTATTACAAAATAAAAAAGATTTCGTTCCGGGCATATCAAAAAAAATATCTTCCATAGACTTTAATGAACAAAAAAAAAACAGAAAAATATCGAAGAAAAAGTTGAAACTATTGAACCTAAGTTGTTCGTTTGAAAATTTTCAGTGCTTGATGTTCTCATTAATATTAAAGAACTTGTTAGTCTGACAGGAACGCTGCAGTAATATTTATATAATTTAAAAACATAATTAGATGGACAACCATGATCACTGCGTTTTATTTCACTTTTTTTGTCATGACGATGTCATGGCAAATATAAAATTAACACAAATTCATACGTCCATTGAAAGAACAAAAATGTAATAAACAGTACGATATCTATAATAAACAAGAGTACATTTCAGAATTTATTCTTGTGCGTAATGCAAATAATAACTACAGTTTCAACAACTGTAACTCAATGAATTACAAATATGTAGAAATACTTACATAAATATGATATTGTAAACACTATCGAATAACATGCATTATTGAATCAAACGGCTAAAAACATGTATATTTACTTAGTTTATTTTTTTAATTTTAAATGTATATCTTTAATATAAAAAAAATAAACAAGCAATGAAAATAAAAATTATTTAAATTTTTTGCAATGTTTAAAATATAAAAGACTTAGCATATCTCTGTGAATACACTGCAATATTATGGTATAGGATGTCTAAAAAAAATTACTAAAAAAAAAAACTGTCGAAACAGCTGATTCATATGAAACTAGCGGCTTCACTCGAGTATTCATAAACTAACCAAGAAAACTTAAATTTGCATCCATTGTTAAAACAAACCAATATTTCTTCTTTGATTTGCTTCCTCTGAAAATATGTTTGCTGTAAACCAACATTCACGGATTTCCATATTTTATTTTCTGCGTCACCGACAAACCCTCGCCAAAGAACATTTTGTATGTACAAGGTGGCGTAAAAGTTTACTTTTGGATTATGTTGATTTGATGATCATATCGGCTAAGTGGCCGTCGCCAGAATTGATGACCATTCGGGCCCAATTTATTTATTATTATGGAATTTTTTTAAATTTTGAGTTTGATGGTAATTTTTTCAAAAACGATTGATGGAAATAACTGACAAATATAAAAAAAAGTGTTACCGTCCATTGTGTTTAAATACACTGTTTTCCATTTTAAGCATTTTTTTTTACATTGCCCCTCCTGCTTAAAAGGGACAAGATAGACCACCCCTCCCATATACAAAAATGGTTGTAAATATTTAACCGCTTTATCAAAAATATTTTTCAATTTTCGACGCCAAAGTTATAGTACTCGTGCCAATCTCGTCGTTGCTGTAATTCAAAATCAAATATTGCACGAATTTGTTTCTAAATATTAAATAAGCGTGAAGAACGACTGAAGAAAGTAAGGGCTTGTGAACAAAGCACTGAAGATTTTAAAGGAGAATTACAAAATTTCGATTGTCTCTCGCAGTCCCTCAATTTAGATAAACATAATTTCACTTTGAAGGTCTTTGTAAAGAACCCGCACACAAATGTTTTAATTGTATATTCATAGTATTGATTGCATACACAAAATATTTGACTTGTTTTATGGACAATTTGTATCACAATAAAGTTAAATGAAATACGTAGAAACCTTCTCCTTCTAAATAGTAATAATACTAAATAGTCTACTGCAAGGAAGGTACACCACTACCAAACTTGCAAAAATTCGTGACACGTATATTGGTCGGTAATGTCAATTTGCGTGGTAGCAGACGAATGTTTGATCTCTGATCCGACTCTTACATGCGTGGCCATGCAAACCAGCCACAAAAGTAAGATGAGGCCATTATTTGATCAAATGGCACGCAATAAGGTAGGTAAATAATCATACATATGTACGAATAGTATGTATATATATTAGGCTTCATGAAATATATGGCCCACGTAAAATGATCCCAAACCAGAAAATGAAAAATGGCCCCAAAAATGTGTCACGCCCCCATGAAAAATGGCCACAATGAACCAAAGATCCATGGCAGTGCCACCCTGGTACTGTTGAAAAGGCACCTGTCTGACAAAAAGCATATACCACGAGCGGAGTAACGAAGTTGCGTGAGCGGTACCTGCCGCCTGCGGAAAGAAGGTTGAAATCACCTACAGATAAAACTCATGTAACTTCTGAACCACTTATCCGATTAAGGAAAATCTTTCACTGTTACCGTCCAATTTTCTTCGGTTACACGGCGGTATATTTACAAAACATTCAATAACCAACTTGTCGCCACAATTTGCCCCGTGAATTTTACCATTTATTTATATATTTCCTTAGAACAACCCGCGGTACTGATTGCACGATTTTGTTACAGTACAACTAAAAAATTTAATTAACATTATATTGTTTTTAACAATAATAAATAGCACTCTTTTCCAACTCTTAAAACGATTTATTCTACGAAATCTGCCCGCCAGAATAATCTTGCCACTTTTATTTTTGTTGCTTTTTTCTCAATGACGTTATCATATTTCGCGACAACGCTATGTGGCTGGTTTACATGGTCCCACAAGTCTAACACGCAGGATAAGTGGGATGCACAATACTAAAAAGTGTACTGCAAGGAAACATGCAAAAATACGGGACACGTATTTTGGTCGGTAATGTTAATTTGCGTGGTAGCAGCCGAATAAAGACTGTTTTATATTTGATCCCACTCTGACATCTTTAAAATCATTGACGGCAGAGATCTCTCTCTAATCTTGTTCAAAAATGCATACATAACCATGTGAACCAGCCAATATTGTGCGTTTTCAATGATACCTATTTGTGAACACTTCCTTGCCGACACCCACAAGTCCCTATTTTTAGCAATAATCTTAAACACAAATTGGTTGTTAATAAATTAACTTTTTTTTGTTAATATATTTAAACTCTATTAAACACTACTAAAAAAAATCTGCTGCAAACGCATTCCTGCAATAAAAGGCTTGCATATCTTGTCACTATACAATTTGATTTTTCGTTTATATGGCGCGCTGCCGCTGACATTGTCGCAATCACCGCTATTCACTTAAGTATTTCATCGCAAAGTATTGATGACATTTATTTACAAAATATGTAAATTATATAATTATAATTAACTTTAATATATTCAAAAAACACTTCTGCTAACTGAATAACTGAGGGGAAACAAAGAGTTGTGTAAATCTGAATTCTGACATTTCCAGTGGATTTTAAAGACCAATACTTTTCTCACTTCCATTGTCATTGGAAAGCGAACCCAAGACAAAATCCAAGCCAGTTATTTGACTTGCGTTCGATTGGCGGTTAGTGCATTCAATTTTTTAATACAAGGTAAAAAAGATAGCTTTATTTGCAAAAAAAACTGAATAAAATGGACTCGAAGCGTTCGTTTTTACCACTTGATGAAGAAATTTATGAAAGATCCAAAATGTGGTCAAATTTCATGGCGGTATGTAAAAAGAAAGACTATACTTGGAAATAGATTTATGAATAATATAATTTCCTCTAGCGAACTGTCCAAGAAGAAACAAATAAATCTATGTATTTCGATGAAATCGTATCTGATTGCACTGATGAAAGCAATTCCGGATCAAATGAAAGCGAAAACAGCCCTAAAAATAAATTGCAAGCTCTAGTAAAGTCAAATAACTTCGAAGGCAGTAGCTCTTCCGATGAGTACGATGTGAACAACTTGTTGAGCGAGACACTTCCAATTATCGAAGAACGGAAGCGTAAATGGATGGAATCTGGAATGGACAGGATATTGGATACATTTGATGTAAAGGCAATCACAGACAAAGTAGGTTCTTGGCTAGAGAAGTGTAAAGTTGAACACAACACAACTGCAAATGATGCTTCAATAGAGGAACAAGTTGTGCATTTTGAAAACCACCGGATTAATTTCAACTCTGACGAGTCACTTCAATCGGCAGACACTGCCAAGTATATTCTTTCTAATCGTAAGCACAGGTCTGCCAGTTGCACCACAATGACCATAAAGAGATTTCGATATGTAAAGGGCAAGCAAAATGAACTGGCAAGGAAGTACAACAACTTGGGCAAATTCGACGAGATCGATGAGATGTTTAAAAATAGATGTACAGAATTAATACCAAAAAGTCAGAGGTTAACAAATCGTGCAATGAGCGAAGATACTGCTCTCTCTGGCAGTGGCAATAATTTGCAACCTAAAGTTTGTACTAAAACCTGTAGGGAGAGTGCAACTAAGGACATAAAAGTCAACGAACAAAGACCTCCGAAGGAAGAAAGCCGGAAGTATAGACAGAAGAGCCGACTCAGGAAAAGACGTTCTGGATCCCGAAGAATGCGCTCATATTCCATGTCATCGTCATCCTCTTCGACACCCGAGCAAAAAAAACTCAAATTACGAAGATCCGGTAAAAGTTTAAAACCGTCGTGCGTAAACCTGACAGAGCTTGCAACTACCACATCCGAAGGTGAGATTTCTAAAAAGAGTTTAGCTCCGGCGGTAGATAGTGTCGCTAACCGAGAAGTGGTTCCCCCTACGGCTGATTTTAATCAACAAAAAAGTAGCAATGAAACATGCTTTCTACCTGAAAACTTGGTTAACTCCACTGCTGTGCCACAAACTAATGTAATAAATCCTAAGAATTGTGTACTGAGTCCAATTGTCGAAAAGAACCCGAAAACGCCACAAAGACACTTGAAAATTAAATGCAGAAATATTTTAAACACAAACAAGGAATCTTCTAAAATGAGTGAAGCAAGTATTTCGCAATGCCCAATTGTGAAAGAGGACACGAACACGCCATTAAGGCGTGTCTCTAGAGAAACTGTTAAATCGAGTGAAGTAAGTGTTTCTCAATGCCCGAATTCTGAGCAAAAAATTCTCCTTTACACGCCCGAAAATCAGCTGGAAACTACCAGTGGTGAATCATTTAAGCTTACCAAAGAACATTTGGAAAACAGCATTGGCAGAAAGGCCGCACGTAGGTTCCTCAGGTTGAACTCACAAAAATTACCATTGGAATTCGATTCTTCGGCAACGGTTTACTTCCAACTGCCGTCCACTGGATGCAATCACAAGGATTCAACAGACGATAGTGAGGAAGATACTTTGGATATAATTGCAAAAATAGGTGATGTGATTGTGCAGCGGAACAATTGAATATCTCTTTCTGTTTTTGGCTAAGACCTAATACATAAATATATCACTTTGCACGCACAACAATTGGTTAAGCTATTTTTTAAGTCTTGTTTGTGCTGTTAAAGCCTAGAATTTATCTTTTTTGTTCTTGTTCGTTTGTTTTATTTCTTGATAATAAATAAATTTGTTTTTAATAATACTCATCATCCGTTTTCATTTATTACATTTTCGGCTGATGGTTTCACTTGATTTGAGTTTTTTGCTATTCGAAAGAATACCTGAAAGCAAAAATCATTTCATTTCGACGGATACCT
Organism: Ferdinandea cuprea; assembly: GCA_963576555.1. NCBI lineage: Eukaryota > Metazoa > Arthropoda > Insecta > Diptera > Syrphidae > Ferdinandea > Ferdinandea cuprea. The sequence continues at coordinate 42,007,449 of OY754958.1, forward strand.
CTCATGGTTTGTCTGCTTTTGAATTGAAATTTTATTTATTGTTACTTGTATTAAGGAAGAGGATATCCGAACAGAACAAGCACTTAGACCTAGTGGTCCATTGTACTTCAGCAACGGCTGCCCAAATTAACCACAGATTTGTTGGTTTACATTACAACAGAATTGTTGGCTTACAATTTAATTCACCGAATTTCTAAATTTGATAGTTTTGAGATACTCGTTGGAAAGACTGAAAACGGTGATAAGGCCGGTGTTAAGTATCGTAAGCCACTTCTATTCAAAGCTTCGAATGTCTGCATGATGCAAGATCATGTCAATATTCGGTAAGTTGTAGACCTAAAAGCTATTTAACTTTTGTATACCGAGGAGCAGCACCATGTAGCCCCTGTGAGCCAACAAAAACAGGACCCGCCTGGCAAGAGCGTTAGCTCTCTCATTACCCCGGATACCCGTGTGACCGGGGACCCAAATTAGAGTTGCATGTACACAGCCTGTTCAGATTGCTTATGGCTTCCTCCACAACCATGATTGTAGAAGCTGAGTCAACTTTATTCAGGAAGCGCCCTAAACCTTATTCTTACTTCGGTTACAATTACATAACTGAAAATGGCTTAATATATTCTTATGTTTTAAATGTTTATAATGTCTTTAAAGCTCAAAAAATTGCTTACAGCGATTGAAAATTTTGCAGCATTCGTTAACAAGTGTGTAAAAGTTTGGTCTATCTCTGACAAATTTTCCATGACATTTTGTAAAAAATACCCAAAGGTTTTGAGAAAAATTGACTTTAATTAAGAAGCTATCGATTGTTTTATTTTATTAGTGTAGAGCCATAGCAATGCAACTTCGTGTTAGGTAAATAAAATCACATGGAATTATTAACATTTTCTGCGTAATCAAACTCGTTAGCTTACTTGACGCAACCATGGACATTTTTGTTTTGTCCGTGTTTTTGTTTGTGATAAACAAATAATAAGTTTGCATCATATGTAATTGTAAAAAGTATGGTAGTCTGATTTTTTTATGAAGTTTTTTTGCTAGAGTTATGCTATTTATTCTATGATTGTTATTGAAATAATCTATTTGTAGTTAATTTTTTTATCTTTAAAAAAAAAATATATAATCGAATATAAATGAAATAATATATTTAATATCTTTTTGTAAAAAGAAGCTCCTTATATTTAGTGATAGATATATATTTATCGATAGATACCAATTAAACAAAAGTCTCCGGGACTGGCCTTTGACAGAGTTGGTAACCTTGATTAAACTCCTTAATATATGCAATTGTTTTTTGTTTTTAAGTGATAACTATGGCAAAAAATTTACGTATTCTCCGAGAATTCATACTAAAAAATAGATATCTCTTAAACTAGGCGAAAACCAGACTGTTGTTACATATTACTTTGTGTTTATAACAGATCTACAAAGTTGCATTTTTAAATATTGTCGCCTCGGTAACTAGGTATCCTCGATTTAGGTAATAAGTAATAGTTGAAAGTCACTTTTCTGGTTTATACTCAACTGTCAGTTGATGAGACAGCGAAATGGCATTGTTTGAGCAATTTCGACCTTCACCAAGGATACGAGCGGGAGTTAGTGTATTCTAGACATTATAGTGACCACTTTACACAGATCAAACAACAGGTTGGTTAGACGAAAGCAAATTTCACCTAAGCCGATTCCAACTCAACAGCTACTGCAACGAGCTTATTCAGCAGGAGTATGTATCAATTCATGATTTTATTTAACTTTCTGGTAAAGCGTAGGAAAGAAAGCCAATATGCTGTTATGTGTATTGAAATTCTTCTATGATCTATGGTGTCGGATCACGAGTGAATATTTTTACAGTCCTACTAATTACAAAGTGAACCATACAAATGCAGTTTGAAACCATATTACTTTTGAGATAGAGCAATATAAAGCATGAGAATTGCAAAATGTCAGTTGGTACGTTTGTTTTTGATTTTGAATTTATTCGATTTTTTTGGTAAATATTGTCGATTTTCATTTACTCAGATCTTACCCTAACAGCTGTCAGTGGTAACACATAATCATAATGGATAAATGTCATTTTCGTTGCTGATGCAACGGTTATTGTTCAAACAACGTAAGTGGGACAACACTTTAGGGTCATGCGAAATGTTAATTATTTTATCACTTTTTATTTTCTTATTGGACGGAAAATTTGAACAAATAAATATAAAAACAAATATTTACCTAACATGCAGTTTAATCTTAAAAGGTCAAAACTTTTGCATTCACATAACTAGTTGGAAGTTAACTTGCAGTCGCCTTTGGTTGCCTTGCAAATTGAACAAGACCATTGTTTGCTTGGCCTCCAGTTCAATTTGACAGCATAACAAAAATAAAACTTGTTGGCAGTTTGAGCCTATTTACATTTTTACCAACAAAAGCTATAATGCGTTCAAATAACAAATTCGATGCTTACTTGCAGATGACTTGGGTTACCTTGCAACTTGAACTGGCCCATTTTTATTTAATTCCTGACTGACGAAAAGTCAGATGTTTGGTAGTATTTTTGTTATTCAATTTTATAAATTCAAGTTTTATAAATCAAAATGTTAAATAATTCAACTGCAAAGTGTGTGAAGCAGTTGCTGAATATATCTAGCAGCTTCCAAAGTAAATACGCTGAATTGCCAACATATGCAAGGGTTTTAAATGATCATTTGTCGAAGTCATGTCGAAATGCGTCCAATCAACCAACGCCTGTAAATATATTCGACCGGCAAACTAAACTATTACAAAAAGAACGAGCCGCCAGAAGGTAAGTTAGAGTACAACTAATTGCAGGCAATACAAACCTTTTACTTTTCTCCCAGTCCAGATGTACCGCTTTTTGATTACATAAAGGAAGAAATCGGCTTTCGGTTATCCGATCGCATATTCGATATTAAACGAGAATTCAAAAATGCTGCTGACATCGGATGCAATCGTGGTCACGTCTCTAGTCATGTTCTTTCGGAAACAGTGCAACATTTAATTCTTTGCGATACCAGCCCAACAATGCTTCAACAGGCCGAAGGTACCCCAGGATTGAAAATTACGAAACTAGAAATGGATGAAGAAAACTTGAATGTAAGTTGAGTCTACTTCTGGCGATGTTGTAAATCTTTATGTATGCAGTTCCGACAACGTCTTGTGATAAATGCCAATCTAAGCTTGTCCTGTCATTTTTTTTGTTGATTGGTTCCTCGTCCAAGCACTAGCACTAACTTTTCTTAGTATAATTCCCTCGATTATGTTCCTGAGACTTAAAACGGCAAAAACAATTAAATAATTTCAGTTTGAAGACAACTCCTTGGACCTAGTGATGTCCAGCCTTAGCCTACACTGGGTGAACGACCTACCAGGCTGCTTTAGGAAAATAAACAATAGTTTAAAGCCTGATGGTGTGTTCATTGCATCGTTATTTGGCGGAGACACACTTTACGAACTGAGATCATCACTGCAACTAGCCGAATTGGAGAGACAAAATGGTATATCCCCGCATATATCTCCGTTTACGCAGGTAAGTCAAAGGTATTGTGTATATTATTTAACACTTGTTTTTTTACATATAATACCTCTGTTCGTTTTTCCAGATAAGAGATATTGGCGCGATATTAAACAGCACTGGCTTCACAATGCTAACCATAGATACCGATGAATTGGTTGTTGGTTATCCATCAATGTTCGAGCTAATGTGGGATCTTAAGGGAATGGCAGAGAATAATGCGGCATTCAACAGACCACTGCATATAAGTAGAGAAACAATGTTCGCTGCCAGCGCTATTTATAAAGAACTTTATGGAAAGGTTTGTCCAACCCGAAACCACCTATTTATTCATTAAATCTTTTTTTTTTTTTTAGGATGATGGAATATCAGCGACTTTCCAAGTAATTTACCTTGTGGGATGGAAATCATCTCCTAATCAGCCGAAACCGTTGGCACGAGGAAGTGGTGAGGTATCACTTAAAGATTTAGACAAAATAATCGAAGGTACCAAAAACAATAAATAGTATTTTATGTACAGAATAATGCAGTAAATTATTGACTAAAGTGTTTATGTGAAGATTGTTTTACTTAAATTTTATTATAGTAGGCAATGAATATAGGTGAGTTAAATTAAAGCTCTTTCAGATTTAAAAATATCGTGGAATAAGTGGTCTCTTTCCTACAAATAAGGGACGACATGTTAAAGCCTTCAGCAGTAACTTTTTTTAAAAAGACTGGTGGCAAAGGTATAAATAAACAATTCAAGCACCTACATGTGTGTAACATGTGTGTAGATGATAGATTTCATAATTTGGTTTTACTACACTTAAGTTGCATTCCAAATCGTTGTAAAGATGAAAACGAAGTTTCGTCAATAGTTTCAACGGCCTTTGATTTTAAAATTGACTTGTTTTGCATTCGTCTGTCGAGATATTATCTGGCTGAGAAGCTTTCGGTAAATAAGTCACCTCGATTACCGTTGACGGCTGTCAGATTCTTAACTTTACTATGCAATGTATCCGTAAATTTGTAGTAGATCTGCACACGGCTCAAATCCATAGTGAAATCGCTCTCCAAGGCACTAGAAAAAGTAAGCGAACAAACGTTTGATTCGATACGAGTCAAACATAAAAACCTGCATTCTCTACGCAACACATTCAAGATTAGAAAAAACATGGAACATAACAATTTCTGATGCATTTAAATGAAATCATTTTTAATGAAGTAAAATAAGAAACTTAATTGTACGATATAACAGATCTCGCAATGGAAAAGAAGAAATTTTATTTACTTCGTTTATTTTTGTATTATTAGTACTCGGTATTCAGGATATCTTATTCAGTAATGAGACGTATTAAACTTTAGGTCCATACAGAAGTACGTAGGCACAGTGCCAATCGCCGCCTCCTGACAGCCGTAGAATGTCTTCTGTGGCGACCGCAGAAACCACATCGTCGTCGAACTTCATCCAGGTGTCTGCAGCCTGTCTGACCCATGCAACGTAATGTCCCGATGAACTAGAACGCCCTTTGTGTGTTAGCACTGCCTGCAAAGTATAATAACCAGAATTATTGCTACCGATATCATCGAGGAAAGAAGAATTTTCTGCCAGTGCCACGGGTTTCTCTTCGGCCTTCTCTACTTGTCCGTCGTTTGCTTTTGCTACACGCTCGTCCTCCAACTGCTTCAATTTCTCACGCATTGGTAGAAGTTTTGTCTGCAACTGCGGAGTGCACAATTCGAATGCATCAAAGTCGATGGGAAACTTAATGTCTTTTAGAACTTTTGCGTTGATACCCTCTCGCCCTTTGTATTGGAAACGAACCATCTGAATGGTTAGATAAGCTGGCAGACGACTTATTTTTGACGATCTAACGTAGACAGCATCCCGTCCAAGCGCTTCGGAGAACTTTGTTAGCTGTTCCTTCATTTTAGATTTCAAACCGGTGTGCACGTACTTGACTTCTGGCGAGATGAAACAGCTAAGCTGCAGGAAGTTTTCTTTGCTTTGACTTGAAGGCTCGTCTGGGCACTCGTTGCACTTCATTTCGACATCAAAAGATCCCCCAAAGTACTGCTCTATGAATGAATTATACTTTTTAAGTACTAACGCATCGCCAGACTTTGAGGGCAACTTCTGTTGGAGCATCTTCAAGATTTCCGACCAACATTCGTTGGCATCTTGCTGCCTATATGTGCCGTTGCCTTCGCTTTGCGAAAATTGAGGAAATGCAGTGTGTAGAGTTTGCAACAAAATAATTGGAGTTACAGTGTTGCCTTTCTCTAGTTGAACGAAAAGAGATCTCATAGCTGATGTAATTTTCTGAGAAGGCGATGAGCTAGCAGGGCTATCGTCCTTGTACTGCAAAAGACTTTCTCTAAGTTCGGGTACAGATTTCAAGCACTGCACCGTTGCGTTCATATAGCAAGTATTTCCCAGGTTTGTTAGGCCAGCGGGTAGGTCAAGAGCAGTCGCTAATTCCGACTCGTTCATATCCTCAATGAACTTCGTAGGCTCCTGTGGCAATTGGGGTACCTCCTCCTTTGTTCCTAAAAGAAGAATTGCTGCACCTTCCTTTAGTTGGATATTCCATTCGTTGTCCTTAAGTTGACTTCCTTTAAACATAACTTTTTGGCGTTCGGGTTGAACTCCAGTTAAGGCATAGAGTTGAGCTTTGAAAAGAATCGGTTCTTCGTCGGTATTCACCTCGATACCAGGAAAGTTTTCCCTTCCCCATTTCACTTTCACTTTGAAGGAAGGCATTTTATATATTCTTTCTTTGTTCTTTTTTTAAATAACAATAAAAACAGCGCTTAGTTACGAAAACTTTATAATTTCAAAATAACCTCAACAGAATGTACAACAAAGGTAAAAGAATATGTCAAACACAGCCTATCTGCAAAAATTTTGCTTTTCAGCTGAATGACGAATCACTATCGGTGTGACGGGTGATGCCACTGCCACTTTATTACACTAAAACACTTTGCCTGAACTCACTCATTCACGTAATAGACGACTGAATTTACATCACGCGATTTTTCACATCATTGAAGACAAATTGCGAAAGCGTTTACAAAAATGCAGTCGAAAATGTTATGGAGATTTCATAACGTCATAAAAAATTCCAACTTGCATTATACAAACTAATTTCAAATAATATTTCCATACGCATTGCGTGTTAATTTGAAACGCGTTTTATTATCATATCAACTTCTATTTTTACCTGATTAGAAAAGGCATTGTTTAGAAATGTTATTTGCTAAATTGTTTATTTGGACATTAATTCGCATCATGCTTACATTTATTTAAAATAGGTAATTTAACCGTTTAATACTTTCCTTACTTTAATACATTACTCAGCGATTTAATTATTATCTTAACTTAACTTAATTTATAATATAATTAAAACTAGCATAATTTAGCCTATGGTTAGACATATTCCCTATGATTGTTTGCTATCAAACTATTATCAAATGCATTTTGTGTATACGCATATTTTGTATACAAAACAGAAGCTGAAATTAGCATACGGGATTTGACTATGCTGATTGTTTGCGTAAATAGCAAGTTACTTGCGAAGACGTCCACGAAACATTTTAGTATTGAACCAGTGGGTTAATTATATTTAGTTATTTGTCTTGATCAATAAAAAATAAAGATTGTTACGTGTTCTATTGAATTTATTTTTTATTGCCGATCAGCATTCAATATTATAGTTTCAATTTTTAGCTAAACTTACGCGTTTTATAAAATAGGTAGCATCGGTTCAATCTTTTACTTTTCCTATATCGCAATATGTCCGAATTAAAAAATTGTTAGTGATGTTAAAAAGTCTGTAATAAATTAAAATGCATTGCAGAAGTTTGTTGCATATTTGCAACATTGCCATAAGACGAATGTTTCTTTAAGTAAAAGCGCCTTAAGCAATTGCTAATTTTATTATAGCAGAGCCCACCAACATTTCATATTTGTGTTAGTTCTTTGGTATATTAGAGTACTGGAACCATAATATTTTATCATAATTCATTCTTTAATCACTTTATTTTGAACACCCATTAAGATCACGAAATTTTTTTTTTTGGATGCAAGTATTTCAATAATCTAAAACAAATAAATATAGTGGCAAATACTAGTTACTGATTTATTTTTGGTATTGATATATTAGAAAAATCATATCTATTTTAGAATAAAAAAAGAACGCAATAATATGCGTTGACACTCGTAATTTTCAGCCATATTACCCACCGACTCGCATGCACACTTGCGGTGATTTTAGCTTTCTGGCCGTTAACAGCAATTTTACTATTATTTCATTATATTTTCACACAAAGCACATAGAAACACAATTCTCCAACACAAGTATAAGTATTAGACGTGTTTTTTTTGGAGAAGCGTATATGTATACCTTAATTTCTAGTTTGCATTTCCAAATAGAACAAAAAATAATTCCGTATAGGTACGCTGACTTTAGCGAGGGTAGTTATCACCGCTATATCCAATTTTAGATGTATTTTAGTGCTTACAAATACCATTTTAAACATTTGTGTTAAACTTATGATATGAATTCTCATGAAATATTTAAGATATCTAAATAAACAATAAGATATTTACTTAACGGATCTTAACATAAGTCCTATTTCAATTTTTTATCAGATTAAATAATGGATCTCGTGGAATAGTGCAATTAAGGAGCTAAATTCTGAAAATTATACTTATTTGGAAACAAACTCACGCGTATAGTAGTAAAATTGCAATAGTATTTATTTGATCCCTATCGGATAAATGGTTCAGAATTGACATGGGTTTGTTGAATGTGCTTTTTGTTGGATTTTTCATTCTACTTTTGGCCAATATCCAAGTATGTAGATGTTTATTGAAGATTTTCCATACCAACATCATATTTGTAGCTCGCTTTTGGGTTTTATGCACACTGCCATGAATAAAATTATAATAATAATTTTATTTTCATGGGCTGTGTGCACTACTGAATTAGTAAAATTGTGAGACATTTATTGAAAACAACCGCTGTATGACGTCAAAAAGACAAATAATGACATTCCGAGCGTCAGTTATTGTTATCAAACAAAAATGACAGCCGAAAAAAGAGCTGCTGTCAAAAGCACACCACAAAACAAATTTCCAATATATTTAAAACTGCTTCACGATTTCTGAGAAGATGAAATTCGAGATGAATCCTGAAAGCGACGTACCCTCTCTAAACATTCTTAAGGATCCCTTATCTATAAGGTAATCGTATACAAAATCGTGTAAATTTGTAAATTATCAAAGATTTCAATAATTCCACTAGTGATTTGATTGCTAACGGCTCAAAGTTTGAAATCAATCCCAACTTTGACGATGAAGAATTTATTTCGGACCTGTTTGATGAAATTAACCCTGGATCAGATAACGAAGATGATGCAGAAGTAGACAATTCGAAATTAGTCTCTCCCTGGCAGCATTCTTTCGAAGAATTACGATTGCAGATGACCAAAATAAGTGACTTTATTTATAAAAAGGTTACGAAGGAGGGCGATGTCGAGAAAGGAAAAGTTCCCGACAATGCACGTGTTTGTATTCGATACAATTCGTATTGGGAAGGCGAGGGTGCACCTTTTGACTCGTCATTTCTTCGTGGTTCAGCTCACTCGTTTTATACCGGTCGTGGAGAAGTAATAGAAGGTTTGGAAGCAGCTGTCCGCTCCATGACCAAGGGAGAAGAAGCACAATTTGTTATTTCCTATCATTTACTCTTTCGTGAAATGGGCTGCCCTCCTAGAATTAAGCCAAAGGCCGATGGTCTCTATATAATTGAATGCGTCAAATTTAATGAAGTCGGGAATCTCAATGCCACAGACGTTCTTAATGAAGAAGAGCGAAAAACGTTTCCTGCAGTTTTAGCCAAAGCAAAAGAGGTCCATCTAAAAGGCGTTGACTTTTTTGGACAGGGCATGCATAAGAATGCCTGCACAGCATTCATGAAGGCCGTCAATGCCCTTAACTATTGTCGTCTTAAAAACGAAGAGGAGCAAAATCAGCAATCTGCATTCCTTTTAAAGTTGCATACGAACCTTGCTGTATGTTACAACAAACTAAATCTCCCATCAAAAACGATGATGATGTGTCGAGAGATTCGCCGTTTAACTCAAAACAAACCTAATTGCAAGGCACTTTTCCAGGAAGGAAGGGCTTTACTTATGCTGGGAGAGTATGATAAGGCAAGAACACTTTTAGTAAAAGCGCAGCACATGGAACCTAACAATGCTGATGTAAATAAAGAACTTAAAATTCTTGAAGCACGGTATACCAAGTACAAAAGTAACGAGAAAGAACTCTGGACAAGGGCGATGACTGTTATGAACAAAGATTCTAAGACACAAAAAAAGCCGAGAAGCGAAATAAACGCAGCATTCCGAACAGAAATAAGCAGCATCTTACAGTCACTTAATGAAAACGACAATATAAAAACGTTTGCTTTGCCGACAGGATTGACTTCCGAAGAAATTGACGTGGTAGACGAAATGGCAAAGGAAATGAATATGAAGTTACAGCTTTCTCCACTGGATAACTCCAAGTATACGTTGATTAAAAAATAAAATCTTATTATTGTTAGTTGTTTCCCCTTATGCAGTGTTGGGCGAAATTATCATTAATAACTAGAAGTAAATTACAATCGATTTTCTGAATAATAAATTGGGTCCTGTTTTTTGTTATTAATTCTAATTGATTTTAACACAAACCTGTACAAATGAATGCAGGGGCATTTAAATGCATTTAACATAAATAAAGTGGTTTAACAACTTTAAAGTATTTGTTTTTATTAATACAAATAGTACATATTTATTGTGAGCATTCAAGTTATTCGAAAGTCTACTAAATTCCCGATTTTCAGATTACTTTGCATCTTTTTCAAACGGAAATTTAGATAAACTTACAGAAACTCGTTCGCGTTCGTTCGAAAGTGACCTAAAAATTAGCGAAAATAAAACTGACTTTCGATGTTTAATTTTTCTTCACTAACAATTTCTATTGGTAAGAAAATGACCTATATTGCAGCCAAAATAAGCACTTTCTCCAATTTTTTGTAATCAAATAATCAATATGTAGGTATGTATTTTCAAATGCTACAGAATATTTCTATGCATTATAATACACTAGCTGGTCCGTACTCGCCTTGCTTTGGCTGCCTGTCACTATTATGAGATAGTGGTTAATTGATTTTCTGTTTACTTTATTGTTTTTTATTGTAGTGTTGTCCGTTGAGAAAACACTCAGTCTCAAAATCCATACCCGCAATTTTAACTGTCTGTATCTGTTTCTTTTAAAGTTTAATAGGAAACTGTAAGCGTTTGAAGTTAAAGAACTATGTCGCTTCTCCGATCGTCTACTCACGTTCGCTAAAAATTGACTACAATTCGATGAAATACATTCAATTGCTAACTGAATGACACAAATCAAATCACAGATGTGATATGTGGTACAATGAGGTAGAGACTCTAGATGCAGTACCATCCCAAGTCGACTGGAATTCGTTCGTTAGAAATCGTCAACGTAATGCCCCAAAGCGCTAGCCGCTTTTATGGATGAGCTGTAAAAGGAGGACATTAGTTTAGATTAGGTTAGGTTAGTTGGGCTGCCGATAGGGAGCAAACTCCTTATTAGCACACTTAGGTCATTACACACAATGGAGGACATAACAATAGGCCCACTTGTGGCCGCAGTGATCTGGAATGAAATATACCACCTCTACTTAACAATCTACAAGTCTCCTGGCACTAAACTGTGCCCTCAAACGCGCAAAATATATAACACTTAATGTTCTCTATTAAATCCTTAGCCATGAAAAACGTATTTTTCACATAACGTAAGGTGGTGCAAGAGGCGAATTTTCAAGGTGAGGGCAATTCAGGTTTAGAGTGAACCGAGTTTGATTATCAACAGTTGGAACAGTTTTTCATTTAAAAATAATCGTTTTCTTATACCAACAGAGTTTGTTTGTGTGTCATGTGCATAATGTACACACCTGAAAATAAAACATCGGAATGTGATCGGAACTGGCACACACATAACATTAACGCCTAAGCAGACACACAAACCCATTCGAGATACCAATCAATCATGAACATCAGAAAAGAAGAGAAATAATTCGCTCTTGCTTTTGTATTACCCAACGCCCATAGATGAGTAATTATAAAGATAGTCAACTGAAAGGATTTTTGGCTTTCTCGCTCTCCCTTCAAAAAGGCGTTAAACTGTGTCCGTATAAATTTTTGCATGCAAATCAAATATACAGCCAACTCACGCACACAATTGCAGTACTGCGGCAAACATTTTTTACAACCAACAGCACCCTCTGTAGTTTACACTTATTCACAGATAGGAAATCTAAGAAAAGATTTTGAGTTAATTTTTTAAATTTTTTTTGCAGGTTCAAGAGACAGGGGTATGCTGAGTTGACTATCTGGTTAATTACTTATCTGTGTCAGATAGCTAACTTTGGAAAGGGTAGTACGACACGATGGAAGTAGAGTTACATGAAGCAAATTGATGACGAGCTTGTTGAATACGATAGCCCGGACGATTGTCGTTTTCCAGAGTTACGAAATGAGTGCCCTGCCATGAATTGGAAGATCCAAATGGCTGGGTAAAAAAACTATATTATGCTTTGACTTTGTGAAGTAAACTGCTACAAAATACACGTCAACAAGAAAATCATCAACAGCGACGAGGCCCAATCTCTCGTTTTGGCGATCTGCACCATCCGGAAAGATCGCCTGATTTAACCATTCCAGACTTATTTTTGTGGGGTTTTTTAAAGTCACGACTCTATTTTAACAGACTCTTGAAGCCCTAGAAATAGAATATCCTTAAAAAATGCAAGGACCCCCGCCGGAAGTTGTGGCAAAAGTGACGGAAAATAACTTCAAACGGGCCCGAATATTCATTAAATCTGGCGGTGGCCACTTAGTCGATATCGTTTTCTCGAACTAATGGAACAGAATTTAAGACATCAAATAAACACTAATATTTGCATACCCTATGCTAAGGCACATACCCTATCCAAGGTATGGTTTTCATCAAAAATAATAATGGAAATCGAAAAAAATTGTTTAACAAAATATTTAGCCAGTATTTTTTCTAGTATATCGCCCACTTTTTGGAGGCGTTTTAAAATAAAAATTTATTTTATTTATTTATTTAAAAAAAAAAATTACAGCCAAAAAACATCCAACTTCCGATGTCTTTTTTTTAAAGAATAAACTTCTATTTGGGAACCCTTTGGCTTTAATATTTCTAGTCGTAATTCGCGTCAAGTAAATGTATGTTGGCTACAATAAGCCAAAGAAAACTTCACCACGGCGTTAGGTTTTCCGATTCCTCAAACGAAGTAAAAAGTTCGTCCTCGCTTAATTAAAACATTAGGTAGCCGCCATAAGTCAATCAAAGTAGCCATTGGTGTCATTGAAAGAGGTAGGTGACAGCAGTAGAAAGAGGACGACACCTCTGGGTTTCCATTTTCCAACAAACAGAAATTATACAAACCCTAGCACTAGAACATTGAATTAAGAAAAACGTTTAAATTACATTTTAACCCTAAATTATATTTATTAAAAAAATGTATTTACTGCCCCCCGAAAATTTATGGTATAGGGTCCGCCATTTAACGTTTTTTTTTCAACTAGTGCTTATTTCGCGAATGGTAACACTTAGCTCATGTCTGATTCGACAGATAATTAGTTTTATCCTTCCGCTGAACGAATATGGCTGTGTATACGCTTGAACAACTCTGGGAAATATTGCGACATAGCGACATAGAGAAGATGCCGATTTTGCCATCTTTTCAGATGAAGCTCATTTTGATCTTGGCGGGTATGTAAACAAGCAAAATTGTCGCATTAGGGGCACAGAATACCCGCACGCATGCATTGAAAAGCCGATATACCCAAAACGAGTCACTGTTTGGTGCGGATTTTGGTCCAGAGGCATAATTGGAACATTTTTCTTCGAAAATGAGCAAGGAGTGGCCGTTACAGTCAATGGCGATCATTATCGGGCCATGTTGAACGAATTTTTGTTCACAAAAATTGAAGAGGAGGATATTGGCAACATTTGGTTTCAACATGACGGCGCTACGTGCCACACAGCCGAAGCTACACTCGATGTTTTGCGCCCTGTTTTTGAAGATCGCATTATCAGCCGCAGAGCTGATGTCGTTTGGCCACCGCGGAGCTGCGATTTGACACCGTTTCGACTATTATTTGTGGGGTGCCGTAAAAGATAAGTGTTACGCCGACATGCCAGACCCAATTGACGCTTTAAAGGACAATATTCGTGAAGCCATTGGTGAAATACAGCTGCACACAATCGATAATGTGCTGAAAAATTGGAACGATCGTGTAGGCTACTGCATTGCCAGCCGAAACAGCCATTTGAATGGAATTATTTTCCATTATTAACCGGAAGGATTGTACTTTCAAATAAAAAAAGAAATTTGAGAAAATATTCAGTAGTTTTTTTTTTATAGCATTTTCAAAAAAAAAAGTTATTTGGCGGACCCTATATTTGCATGAGAGCTGTTATTCGGGGTTAAATCGGACTTAAACGGGTTAAAATTACAGGCGGAAAAGTTTTAAGCAAAGAGGAGAAAAGCTTGTAGGACACTTATGCAGTCTTAAAATAGGGCTAGATGTCCCTGACATGGACGTGTGGAGAAGCTGCATACAGTTACGGAAAAAACATAAACTCTTCTTTTAATGCATAATATTCCTAAATATAAAATCACGTAGGTGATTCGAGGACTTTCTAGCTACAAAAAAATACTCAAGTTTTACATAGACATTTCTAAAGATCAGACAAGAAAAAATTTGTACCTTACGGCAGTGGGGGATTTTTTAAAGGTACCTGGGTATAATTAAAATATTTTTTCTGAAGACGTAAAAGCCTGAAAGGTACCTACGTACAAAACCAAATCATTGCACTTTTCATAAATATGATACCCATGCGCAACTGTAACAATTAAGTTGCAACCAAATGCTTGCATTTAAAATAAACTAAAAATTGACTTCAATATGTACCTACGCGAAATATTTACATGCATGCGTACCCTACACACGTTTCTTTGTCGTGTTTTGGTTTAAGGTCAACATACCACATGTACTTATGTATGTATGTATGTGCAATGATGCATATCCGCATCCGTTCCGTTTACCCATGTCTATACTCATTGTGCAAACTACATACTCGATCGAATCGAAGGTAGAAAAAACCTTGGCAAACACACGAATTTAAATAGTTTTTAATTAAAAAAAAACCAAGCTACCAACCTACATTTGCACATAATATCTAATAACTTTTATGATACCTACCAAAAGTCAACTAAGATACTACACTTCAATGCATAATTCTAAACAGCATAAATGTAAGAAGCAGAAAAAGTTGAATAGAACTTTTAAAGGCTAATATTAGATTTACATAGGAAAGACACATACTCATGAGTTATCTATTTTAATGAGGCTCGGCAAAAAAAAAAAAAAAAAAAACCGAAAAAAAAAGAAAAAGACGAAACTATAAAACACATCCATGTGCATACCTACATATAGAATACGCTAAAACTGATTAAACCCCTTGTACAAAAAAAGATTTTTTTTATTGAGCGTTACCCCCTGCATTTGAGTCGCATTCTCTACATTCGACTCGAACTCAAAAACCTACCCCTATTGGACAGATAGAGCAACCCAAAACAATACCTACACACAGAATCCTTTATATACAACTGTAACTCTGCTCTGCTGTCCCAGAGTACGTAGATTTCTTCTTTTAATTACATATTTTATTTTATTCAACTAAATGAACCAACAATTATCAATCGAATTTTAAAATTTATTTTAAATTCCAAATTCGAACCAAAAAAAAAACAACAACAAAATTGTCTCTTCAACCAACACGTATGGCAAACCCGCAAGCATGCACACATTCAGATAATCGTGTATAGTTCTCATATAGTATGTTCACACAGAATGTTTTTTTTTTGTGTCGCTTCTAGCAGGGGAAATCATATACATTCAGTCCGACCTGCCCGCCACACAATTTCGTGTTCACTCAGTAGAGTACTATTCGTGAAACTTAAATACGTTGGGAAGAGTTTTTTTTAATTTATTTTATTTTGTCGCGTAAAATATCTATAAATATTTACAAAAAAGAATTAAACAAAAAAACAACAAAATATCTATATTTTACTTAAACACATTGTTTGGGTAAGTCTACAAAGAAATAATTGTTTTGGGATTAAAGTGAATTTTGTGAATTACCTATCTGGATACTAAATACAAATCAAAGGACGCGCAATTGCCGAAACCTTTGTGTGGCTTATTTTAATTTTGCACTGTGCGCAGTAAATAATTTCCTTTTTTTTTTTTTTGTTTGTCAAATATATAAGACTACACACATAAGAGTATAAGATACTCGTGCATAGGTGATTTTGAATGACATCGGTAAGTTATTAGTTGCATTTAAATTATTGAAAGTAGGTAAGATAATTTTAATTAAAATTTGTCATTCCAATCTATTTTGGTGAATACATTTTAAAAGTGAAAAAAAAAAAAATGTAAATGAAATTCGGAGGATCCTTTTAACCTACTTAGATTAAGTATTCGTTGGCAATGTTTAGCTTATGTAAGCTGAAAACCGTTAACTAGTGTCGTAATTCTTATAAGCAAATTGTGTAGGCTCGATTATGAAATGCACTTATGTTTTTTTCAATCAAACTAGCGACAGGGATAGACTCGAGATTAGTTCGTTTTTTTGTGATTTGAATTATTTTTAATTCTCTTGTGGCTAAATATATCCATGCACCGCGTTGATATTCCAACATTTATTAAGTCCAAATCTTGACAATTTGATATTATATTTTGCAGAAAACGTGATCTTTGTACTCTTAATTTTGTTGTGTCCTAAATCTATTTATAATCTTCGAGGGGGCTAACTAACGTAAAAAAGCGTTGTATGTTTTATTTTTTTTTTGTTAAATTACTCGTCATTCGTAGGTACTTTTCATTGATTTGAAATGAGTACCTACATAATAGTTTTAGTTAAACGCCGGCGATAAATTTTGCTACTGCAGCATGCGATGTGATGGATGCCAAACTACATATAGTACCTACATATGCACACGTTTACATATTCTATTCGCTCGTACGTAATACATACGAATGAAATGTAACAAAGCGGAGAGAAAAATTAGAAAATCCCTAGCTGTCGAAAGAAATTTTAAAAATAAGGAAAAACGCATATGAAAACTCTGTGTATCAGTATCGGCCCCATACATCTCGAATCCCGATCCTCAGTTGCGCTTGCATTTTAGCTAAAGGTAGAAAGAAAGTGTGAACCGAGAATATATTTAAACGATCATGCAAGGCTCTTTCGTTTTTGTGATTTCCTACAGTTTATTTCTATTTGTCACATCGAATTCGTGTTCGTGCGTATAGGAGATACGGTCTCCGTTTTTAGTCGTTCGAAATTTTTTTGACATCAAGAGAAATATGTTATTGAGAGTAAATACATAATAATGGTGCTTACTTTGAAATAACTACATAGGTACCTAATGTGTTTTTAAAATCAGCTGTTTCTGGGAGCTGTCAAAAAATTAATACTTCTTGTATTTGTGTGAAAATACTTGGATTATAATATGCGTTTTTTGTTTGCATACATAGAGAGTACAGTGACGGTTAACTGATTGGACACCTTAATGGTTGACAACAGATGTTCAAACCTGTAAAAAATATATATATAAACGTGAACTTGTTTTAAAATAAATAAATAAACTTCGTCTTGTGGGAGCAACGCAAATAGTTTTTGTTATATTTTCATTCGTCAGCAATGGTGAGCATTAAATGCAAAATTAAAAGTAACATTTATCATTGATTTCACTTTAAACGATCAATAGGTATTATTTGCAAAATTTTGATTGTTTTAGTATCTAACGATAGGCTCATATTTTTTTTTGTTGAGTGTGCTTTATTACCTGGTTGATTTACCTATGTGTTGTACCCTTTGCATGAATGTAAACAAAAAAAGGGGAGGTAGCTAATAATTTAGAATTGTATATAATACATAGATGTAATATTCAAAGTCAATTTTTAAACAATGCAATATGAACCTAGGACGGTTGGTAGGCCGGAAGAACTGTCCGATTCGGGATGCCCATGGAACACAAGCAAACAATTAGTCATTCCCAGTAAAAATGCCAGAACAACAGTTTTGGTCAGGGTTGACAAAACACCGTATGCTATGGTCTGGAGTATCTGACTATCACCATGCTATGATTTGGGGTGTCGGAGCAGCTTAATATGAGCATGAGTTCCCTTTTCAACCCATATACGAAAACGTGGTTGTGGTCATATGGGTCATTGTAGGCGGCAGTAGGTCGGATCAACTCATCAGTTAATGTTGTCATAATATTATTGTATTTTAATAAAACTTAAAAAAAACTTTCTGATAACCTCGTAGAAATAAATGAGTCATCAAATGTGACACAAAAAAAATGAAATTCATTGATTGTGACATTTGCAATGTTTGACTTCGCATGGTTGCGATTGAAATGTTAAAAATGAACATTTCGCTGTCAAATGACCAAATTTCGCAAGAGAAAACTGTCAGAAGTGGCATTTATATGACCACTTGTCACGCAGTCTCATCTTACCTTTATTAGAATAATTCAGATTAATTCTGGACAAATCCGGATTACTAATGTACTTAAAAAAGATGGTGAACAATAATTTGACTTTGTAGAACTAAAATTTTACTTTTTTTGGCACATTGGAGAGCATATAAAAGTGTCACAATTTACTTTTGAGCGAAAGCTTAAATACAAAACTGATACAATTTTCACCCGCACGATGACGGATGTTTTTATTCGACCTCGAATCATTCGGTCTAAATACATGCTGAATAAAAGATATAACTATCAACTGTTTTAAAACTGAGATTAAACAAATTATAGTTTGACAGAGCGAGAACAAAATAATTATAACTCAAACGTTTAGGTGATCTTTATTCAATTTAATATTTATAGTTTTCGATTTTCTATCAAACATTCTCACTCTAGCAGCTCCTTTTCTCTCTCTGAAGTGAAATCCTCCATCAAGTCAGATAAAGCCATCTTCCATAACTTTTTTTTGAGATAAAGCAGCCTCTTGTTGTAGCTTTCTTATAATGCTTTTTACTCAGCCATAAGCTCTCCAAAATGAAGGTTATTGTTATTAAGTTACCTGAATCTATAATTCAATTTCATTTTAAGAGGTGCTGTTGCTTTGAGGCTTTTCTTGAGTGTCTATATAAAACGAGCTGGCTAATGTTAAAACCAGAAGGCAACTGATGATTTTTTCTATGAACGCATTTACTTGCTAATAGCAAGTAAACAGCCGACACAGGGCCGTAAGCCTAGCTTCTTTAATCATTTATGGGGCCTTCAATTAAATGCCGACTCCGTGCGTAAAATTTGAGAAGCTTTTCATTATACTTCAGTTATACTCTTGGATATCTGTCAGACATTCGTAAGAGTGAATTTAAAATATTGGACCCAACATAATAACCACCAGTTTTAAAACTTGTGATTTATTAAATTTTAGAATTTGAAATATCTAATTTGAAAACTTATTTCATTTACTTCAGAAGAGCAGAATTCGAAAATTATCTAATAACAGCTTTGTTCTAGAATACTTTTCGAAACAATTTGGTTTGATTGGTATGATACGCACATTAAAAAAAACTCTCGAAGTGGTATAATGTTTCATATAACTCGAGAACTAACAAAAATCTAGAATAAGGACGTTGGCATTAGAGTTAAAGATATATCTATATATTGAAGCAGAACGGATTTTTACTGGATAAAACCAAATCCACCTTAAGTGACAGATTTTTATCCCCCCTGGGCCGCATGCATTACTTCGCGGGGATCGGATTGAAGACACATGTTACATAATTTACTCGATAATTGAAGCTCTGTATATGTAATGTAATTCCCTTTTTATATTGGCCTTTAGCTTTTATTTTAACACGCCATTTGTCGCTGAGTATGTTGACCGCCATTTTACTAACGGTTTTCCGATTTACGTTTAAAAAAAAAATACCTAGCAATATTATCGAAAAAAATATTAAGCAATATTGTTCGAACCTGGGCTATACAAAAATACATGTTACACGTTTTCTAAAACAGGTTAGCAATATATTTGGAGGATTTAGTTTAATTCAGAACTTTAATACTAGTGCTTCAGGTTTTTAGCGATCTAACGACGTACAGAGCAAACTATTCCAAACTTATTTTGTACATGCATGCCCTGATCTTACTAACATTAACATTATAAGTCTCTTTTGCTTCGTCATAAGCTCTAATCGGTCTAGGGAGTTGGGGGAGTGTTTCCTAGATTCCTGCGGTATCACAAAGTACAAAGAATTTGTCTAGCTATGTCAGTCTCGTGCTAGCGGCCACTTCTATCTAACCTTTCCTAACGACGAACAGTTGCAACATTGTCTCCTTATTGTGTCAGAAGTATAATTTCATTATAGCAAACGTTTTGCGTCGGGAGAGGTGAGACTAGTTCCTTGTACGCTTTTAGTCCCTGCCCGGTAGGAATAATATAGAATGATTCTATTGTTTTAACGGAGATACATATATTGGTTCTGGTCTAGTGGTTAAAGAAAGCAACAACACAAATATAGACAACTATTTATAACCTTGTTGAATTAAGGGTCTTTGTCGACCTCTACTAACTTTTGCCAATCACTGTTTCTTCGGGCCGAGAATAGAACAAACTTATGCCATCCCTAGTTAAATTTTTTTGTGTGGCAATTGCACATGTTTTGAGTGTTCCCGATGTTTGCATCGTTTTTAAATTTCAGTCGTTGCTGATATGAAGAGCTAAATGAAATCAAAAAACCTGAGGTTGTGAAAAAGGTTTGTATGTCCAATGCATCCTGTGACCTTACACACCTGTAACACACCTCTTATTTCATTTAAAATAACTACCTAACTAGAGTCCATCAGACACCTCTCTTCTCAGCTCTTGTTAAAAACGAATATGATATAAGAAAGTATACTCGTAATAGAGCGCGCGCCCGCTTACGTGTTCTCGACAAGTACCAACGCAGTGCTGTAGGTTGAGACGAAAAGGTACAATGGCACGTGAAGAACAAAATCGCGCAGTAAAAATAGTTATGATCAATACAACATCGCCAGAGTCTGAAAGACTGCAATTAGGTATTTTACGGGTTAACATCGGTTTCTTTTTATCGCACAACAAATGCATTCGACCCGCATGTATTCCTGCTTTGTTGATCACAAATTAATTTCCTCAATGAGGCATTTGTCGAAAATTTGACAGGTTTCTGACCCCGTGAGCAGAAGCTCTTTGGTCCTTTGTTCGTTAGCTTGTCATTTTAACGCGTGCGTAGCCTTTAACAACCTGTATTTCACATTTATGAATTAAGCTGATATAAAATAAATAGTGCCAACTTTACTACTATATAAGTACTATGAATTATGAAAGGGGGGGGATGGGGATTATTCAAATAATGCTCCAATAGCACCTATAGTTTTTTCATTGCCCAATCTGTTGCGGAAGCCTGACTAATATTTATTGGTAAGAACTGTTATTCTCAAATTTGCCGTTCGGTATAGGTTTTTCAATGGACTTGAATATTTTAAATGATCATATAAACACGAACTTGTAACATTTTCTTTAATTGGTACAGACTTTACTCTCTCAAACAATTAGCCTATGAAATATACAATTTCGTTAAAAAAAACTTACCACTTGTTCCAATACATCAAACAATATGTCGTATCTCGCAACGTCAAATAGGTAAAAGCTAAAAAAAAATCCTACAATACAAATTTTGTTCTGTTCCTTGTATTTGAAGCACATGTTGCACCCCATATAAATTAAGTTCATAATAATCCGCCTCGACACGCTATAGACTTTTTTTTTTATAGAAAAATATGTCTGGATTTACGTACAATGTACCTTCTTACCACAATAAATTAGAAAAAGGAAACTAAGTTAAAAGTGGTTGTCTGATTTAAAATAAAAAGTTTGTTCAAAAAACACATTTAATTGTGCTTTCTTTAAAATTTAAATTAAGAGTTGTGAACAGTAATCGCTGTGCGATTGATATGAATTAATTCGATGCGACGCATTCCGAAAAGTTTAAAAAAATAACATCAAAACTCGAATGTTATTTTTAAAACAGTTCGTATATCGATGTGGTGAGGTATATTCTTTTTAGTATAGATTATTTTGGGACACATACATATATATATGTTTTTTTATCTATTTATATTAGAGTGTCATACCAAAACGTGTTTCACTTTACGAAATATCTGATTTTGAGTGTCTTATAATTTTTTGTATTGGAAACTTTTATTTTAGAAAATTGTATTTGAAATGTTTTCAGGTTAGTTAGGTAGTTTACAGAAAAAACGCGATATTAAAAAAAATATTGGAAGCTTTTACGATACGTACCAATTTTAGATTTTAATTTATTGTGCAATGCACAAACAAATTATGCAGAAAATAAATATTGTATCTATTGCTCTCAAATGACCTGAAAATCAAGGTCTAACTGCAGCATATTATTAAAACAAATAGTGCAATTTAATAGGAATGTAGGTAGTTACACGTTTTTAGGAAATAAAATGCTTTCCTTTTGCTACTAATCGACGCCTAAGTGCATGTATCTATGTACCTCTTCCGTCATAACTTCATCGATTTAGGTTTTGGTCAATTAACTAATAACATTTTTATGGGTCTTTGCTAGTAGCTACTGTAGGAAATGTGTCACAGAAATTAATATCTCCGAGTACTCCAAGGCTTGCATACAATTTTACAAGTATTGCTCTGCTACCCTTACAATTTGGTTTATATGTGTGGGACTGGCATACACGACGCCACTCGAACTTACTTTTCACTCAACAAATCCAACTCATTGTATATACATAGCTATTATACTATATGTATGTCGGGGCAGGTTCAATTTTTGACTCAATCATTCACCCCTGCATGTGGTGATAGTAATGAATTACTTTTATACTATGGTTGAATGAGGGATGAACAATTTTATTTCCCTTCCATGCATAACGCGGGGAGTTTTAGTACCCTCTTTAAAATTATTTACATATGTATGTACATACCTTCCAAACAGAAAACAAAGTTGTTCTCCATCTAGAGTGCATGTTGTTGAATTGGTCTCAATTAATGCAGGCAGTCAAACTCATACTCAATAAGTGTTGTTTTTTGTGTGCATATGCACCTTTACCTGCCTTTCTTAATACTGTATTTTCCGAGCCAATTCCCCTTCTAGCTATATGCGATTTAACTCGCGCAGTATGCGCAGACAGTGAAAGCGAACATCCTGAGAAACAAAATAGGGATGTTTTTATTTTCCACCCTTTTATTGCAGTTTTTCTTATTATTAAGAGTGAAGAAAAAAGGGACGAATTGAACAAAAGAACTTTCGATAGCAAAAGTAAATAAAGAAGAAAATTGTCTGTTTACATCTTTTCAGCAAATTTAAAAGTCTGTAAATTAGAGAACCGAGCAATAAGTACTTATAGAAACGATAGATTTTTGCCATAAACCAAGGGTTCGTACTTATACTAATTTTGAAACATGGTTCGTTAACACGCTCTTTTATATATATATGTGATCAGCATCAAACGTTATGCGGATTAAGCGGTGTCCTAGAGGCTAAATGAGATAGAGATAGAGGGCTAAAATTTGCAACACAATAATGCTTAGAGGCCCGAAACGTTCAATGGAACGACTTTGGATATACCCCTTCTGCTGAAAATTGTAAATCTAAATTTGACGGATCATTTAAATGGTCGGCTTCAAGCGGTGATACAATTTTTGGTGACTTGGTTCAATATTGCCAGAATAGCGAGAGTGGTGTCAAGCTGCAGGATTGCCCCGGCGTGAGATGTTGCTACGCTTGTATGTTATGTAGCGCCGCCTTGTTGGAACCACAGTTGGGATACATCAATGTTGTCGAGCTATGGCCAGAGAAAGTCGGTTAACAGCACTCTTACCTAAAAAAATTGACTGTGCTCCCTTTCCCATTTCCAAAGAAGTAAGATCCGATGATGCCGCCATACCATAAACCGCACCGAATAGTCAATATTTGTGGATGTTTTAATGCTTGGCCGAACACTTGTGGATTGTATTTTTCCAATAAAGCCAATTTTGCTTATTGACATAGCCGCTGAGCCAAACATAATCTTACATGAATGGACGTTGGCCCCAATTTAATCGCAAATAAGCCGGGTTGATTCTAGCAATGCCCAATTCAGACGATCCTGAGTCTTCTTCGATATTGGTCGCTACGGCAGCTATGTTTTCTATTGCTATGGTGGCTTAAGAAGAACATTAAGACAAAATCTTTCTTATTGTTCAATTTAAAACAAAGCTTTTACGCACGCTTACATATTGGGGACATTTTTGATCGAAATTTTTTTTTTATAAAATTTATTGGATCCCTATTGGGATGGGATAAAGATATAGCATCAATCCGTTCGCCCCCAAGCGGACTTTGAACCTTGCTTATGTTTCTGACTTATTTTGTTTAAGATTAAAATTGTGTTTTCAATTATATTTAATTATTATTTTTTTATTTATATATTTTTATTTGCAGTGTGATAACATTAATCCATACAAAATGTTGATGGCTGGTGCAACGGAAACGGATGCTGCTAATTTAGCTTTAGTCCCTGGTAGAACCGCAACTTCAGGCGCCATACAACAAAAAGATACAACATGGACAAAATTATTTGTCGGAGGTTTACCCTATCATACCACAGATAAAAGTCTTAGAGATCACTTCTCTGTATTTGGTGATATCGAAGAAGCTGTAGTCATAACTGATAGACAAACAAATAAAAGTCGAGGATATGGATTTGTAAGAAACAATATAAATCTGCTTAGACATTGGAGATATTAATAACTTTATTTTAAAGGTAATAATGGGAGATAGAGCTAGCACTGAACGAGCATGTAAAGACCCAAATCCAATTATAGATGGCCGCAAAGCAAATGTGAATTTAGCAATTCTAGGTGCAAAAGCGCGCATGAATATTGCTCCTGGTAAGTAAAAATAAAAAATTACAATCATATAGTGTGTGTTTTTGGTTTGTTTTTTAATGAAAGAGGAAAAGGGAATGTTAAAGTTAGTTATGGATTTGCAGTTCTATATAATTAAAATTTATTAAAAGGCTAATTTTTTGCGATGAAGTGATTCAGCCATTTAGGCTTTTCGAAAAATTATATTCAGTCATCTCTAAAGTCGTAGTGACATCAGGATGTCATCCGGGTGACGAGTTTAAATGAAACTTTAAGAATGAACTAAATTGACTCTTTAATTTGGAATAAATAGTTTTATGAATGCGCCTGCATAACGAAAAGCAAGTAACCTGAGCGGATTAATGAAGTAAGCCGTACCTGCCGCATGCGGAAAGAGATTTATAATTTTTTAATTCCGCGTAGTGGAAACACTTATTAATGTGGACTGATAAACGAATTCATCGAGTGGCCAATTGGGGCACAGTAGCACCTAAAGTTTTACTGTTTCCCTGTGAAAGTTTGAGACGAACATCTTAGAGCAAGAACTGTCATGATGAGATTCTTAAACTCGTCTTTCAGAATTTCCCTTAAACTGCAGGTCCCATCCATTTGTGTTGCCTGTTTATTTATTATCAAGATCTTTAAAATTTCAAACTTAGGGGACTCGATACGATATTCCCCCCGGCAAACGCCCGATATCTCGACTCGACCTAATTGTGCAATTTGCATTATATCATCAATGTCGCCCTAAAATTGTATTTAAATAAAATAGTCCGATGTGGTGCCAGTGCGGCTGAACCACAGACCATGACATCGATTTTTAAATATTGTTAACTATTGTTATACTATATTGATCACTGAAGCGATCTTATGATTTAGCTACATATATTATGTTCATAAGTAATAAGATAATTTTAACCGAACTAACTTTTGTTTTATGATGGATTTTGGTAGTGATTAAGCAAATGCCGATAGCTACCTACCGTAACTTGTCATAAAAAAGGGGAAGAGCAAATAGAACGATTATTTTCAAATTTTCAAATGTGTTTGTAGGTGGATTGTGGAACAGCAAATAGATACATGTGTATACTGCTTTCCCAGATTTTAAATGACCAAATGTCACTCATGTGACAAACCAGTCATGCTCGGTAAGCAATTAACTGCAAAAATCAGCTTCGACATTTTCTATAACTTTGCCGCACTTGCCTGAATATGATCATAGCCGATAACCACTTGAATAATGTAAAGTACATTTTAAATGTATGTACCTACGTTTAGTGGTACTTTACCCATACATTCATGCACACATAGCAACCTAAACTATATCGAAAATTGTAATTGTATAAAGTCTTTGAACCGTAAACTAACAACTAAGCCTCATAAATTCGAGTGAGTTAATTAAACTACACAAGCTGGGAAGCCATTCAACCATAAATATTATTGCTTGGCTGGACTAAAACCGATTTCAAACTGTTTTACCTACAGACATATTAAAAAAACAAAATTATTTAATACTTTGCGTTTTTATTCTTATTTTGAAGGTTTTCCTTACACTGCTGCCGCTGCAAGTTTAAGAGCTGGATATTCGATAATACCAAATCAATTTGGGTAAGTCCTTAAATATAAAATTATTTTTTGCCATCACCTTTCTGCCAAGCTCTATAGGTACCTAGTCTCTTAACATACATTCACAAATAAATTTGACATATGCATACATATACTATAAATACATATTCATTCCTATAAGTATATTACAAATATAGTGAACAATGACGTCAATGAGTATTTTATTTGGCTAAGAATCAAAATAGCATACATATAGTGAAGCGCAAAATTATTCAGACAGTATTTTACTAGAAGGATTTGATATCAACATTTTAACATTATTTTTCTTAGCAGAAGCAAATTTTAGATAATTTCAGATGATTTGACATGGGATGCCCATTTTTGTGCAATCATTTAATATTTTATATTTGATTCCAATGATCTTTCAGAAACATTTGAGACTCACTTGAATGTATTTTGAACAACAATTTTCTTTTGCGTTCAAAAAAATATTCAGCGTTCAGATGGCGCCCAACATCAGATCTATCAAAATAAATAACTGTCACAGCAAATGAACTATAGAGCAACCCTGAAGGTTATTTCTTGTGTAAAAGAATTGGTTTTGGAACAACCCGTACTGAAGTTTCGATGACATTGTGCTATCCTACGACCCCAGTCTAATGGATATGCCATCTGCAATGATACCGGACAGGGGCAGATCCAGGTAGGGATTTTGGGGGTTCAAACCAGAAAGTGTGTTGTGGTTTCCTCTTCCTTAATGTCTCTGAAGCACGTGCCAAAGTCGTGGGACGGTACTCTTATTCTAATAGCGGCTAGTGGTTGCTGAAACTAGTTCATCCGCTTTGCAGTTTCCTGGGATGTGGCTGTGCCTTGGAATCCAGCACAGGGAATTTTGGCTTTTGCCAGCAATCTCGTTCAGATATCTTATTGTTGGCGATGGCCAGGGCTTTGATTGCGAAAGTCTGACAAACTTGCAAGACTAAGAACTGTCATAAGAAAACTTCGTGTCTGTAGAGACAGCCAGACTGCACTTAAGGCCTTGTCCAATAATTTAACCTCTGAGATGCTTGAAGGTGGAGACACTGGGGAGCATTTCCTCCGTGAATATCCTGCCTTTGCTCGAACAAGGCTCCAGGCTTTAGGTGCTGATGTGGTGAGTACTGAACATTTAAGCTCCTTTTCACTGAAGTGCCTTCTAGGCATTCTGAAAAAGTCGGGTAAATTACTAAAGTAAAAAGAAGTATTCAAGACAATATTAAATGTAGAAGTCCTGAAGTAAAATCAGATAGTAAAAAAATTTGAAAAAGGATTGCATACTGTAAAATAAAAGTCTATTAATTGTATCATCAACGAATTTTATTTTCCTCCGGGAACTTTTAAAAAAAAAGAGAAAAATTCAATCAAATAAATATTCAACTCGAATGGTAGATTCTAGATTCTAAAATGCTAGATTCCATTACCTATCGTGCGAAGTTCTAAGACGAAAGGTGATGAATTGATTTTAAATAAACCATTTTGCCAATCAAATTAATTTCATTGTCCAAATATTTGTTTACTAATAAATTATTACGTTTTATTATCATTACAGAGTTCCGCCACCCTATATTTATGGATCCCCATATTTAAGCGCAGCTGCATCGGCTTCTGCTTCAGCTAATACAGCTAATGCAGCCACCGGACTGGTACCCATTCAGGCTTCACAATTATCACATGCTGCCGCCATTGCTGCAGCAACTAATCAATTTTATGAATATCACGTAAGTTAAAATACACTCTTTAGTTGTACATACCTAAGTTTTGATTTTATTTTAGAATGCTGTTGTTGCTGCTGCAGCGTCTCCTTATGCGGGCCAGTATCCAACGGGCTTTGAAGCTTATCCATATTCTGGCACCGTGGCAGGTAACTGCTTTACTGACTTAGGTATTTAAAAAAAAAAACAAATGCCTAGTATGTAATAGTATTAAGAAAATATTATTTAAAAATAATAGATTTTAGTCTGTGTGAAAGTCCATTATTTGAGATTAGGTATTTTCTAAATTATTCGCAATTTTAAAGATATAAGAAAAAAAATCTATAAGGAATCGGAAGTTTCCGCTAAATCTTCAAAGCAACAATGCAGTGCTGCCATATCGAGGTATACGTTCAATACGAAACAGGGAGAATTTGTATTGTTCGCATATCCTCAGAAGGGACGTCCACGCATTAAGATTATGAGATATTTTTCGCAATTGTTTGATAAATCCATGGATTTTAATTGATATCGTAAAAAAACAGAGTGTGTTAGAACGGTTACTTCGATATGGCTGATATTGTACAACACACATTGAAAAGTCAATTGCTAATGAAATCTGTTTTGGGTACCTTGTACGATTGTTTTTCGAATACCAAATACATACTTATTCTCAGCTGGCTTCTATAAAAGAAGGAATGAAAATACCTTCATACATAATACTCAATTCGGTCAAAAGATCACATTTTAGTGGGGCTCAGACAATGAAATGGGCCATAAGTTCACCATGCACTTATCTATGCATAAATAACGCTGTCATGTTTATTGCCCATAAAAATTCTATCACAGGTTTTAGATACCAAAAGTATGTAATAGAGTGCGTGTGACCTAGACGCCGCTAAGCGCCGACCTAAGCACCTGGATGTAAGGTCAAAGGCCATCCGTAGGTAGCACCAAACAGTACATATTTGGGATGCAAACAGTAAAAAAATTTCGTACCCCCGGTCATTACATGTACATAGTTGCTTAGAGCGACACTATGCGGCGTATAGTAAAGTAAACTTATTGCACACTTTCTTTTAAGAAATGCAAATCTATGGAAAACAAATATTCCTTCAAAACTATTTACAAAAAAAAACTTCATTTTTTGAAACAAAAATCCAAAAAAAAGTCTTCCTAAGTGGATTACGTAATAAATTTATATTATTAAAAATATAATCATTTTTCCAAGAACATATTTAATTTGTTTTTTAATTGGCTACTTAATCAATGTTTATTATAATAATAAATCTTTGGTATTTTCCTACAATCAACGAACCGTCACTGTCAAATCGACTTTTTTTTTTTTAAATACAAAAAAGTAAAGTAAATAACAGTTATATGAATAAATAACCAAAGTAAAGTAAAACAAAACTTTTTAAAAAAAAAAACAAATTTCTTAATTTATACGCAGCAAAAAGTTAACAAGCTAAATTTTGATATCGTTGACGTTGATATCATGACCTTATTTAAGAAATGAGCATCCAATTGCGTTCACTTGATTTAAAATTGCCAAACAAAAGAAAATTCTTACGCACTGCTCCAGAATACCAAAATATTTGACAAGATGTGAATTATACCGTCATCAAACGCCGATGCCGAACTGGTCGTGTAAGTTTTACAATCAATCCCAAAATGTGTGTGCGTGCATAAGAGATTTGCAAAGTAAAAGTTTTAAGGTGGTTTTCGGGCTTTGTTTTGTTGTTGTGCTGTGTTTTTTTTTCTGAATATATTAAATACATTTTTACATACTGCATATTATCTGCACATACAAGTATGTATGTACGAAATGCATAAACATTCAAATACAATGGAAGCCAAAACAAAAGAAATATTTGCACAAAGAAAATAATGTTGCCAAAGATACATCATATATTTATAACATATACTTTAACAAAATAACGTTTTTAACTTATCAGTGTTGCTGATTTGAAATTTAACAACATTTAACACTTGGGCAGTGAGAACGTGAACCACTTTATCCTGAATACCAACATAATTTAGCTAAACATATTTTCAATGGTATCGAATTGCTTTTGTTTTGGCCGCCATGTGTGTTTCTGTTTTGTTTTGGTTTTTGATTGTTTGGGGTGCAAATCAAATAGTTCTCGTATTAACTGCATTCAGTAATTTTTTTAATTGTTTTGGTTGTTAGGGATTCATAGGTAGTTCAATTTAAACTATGTAATAATTTTATTTTCAGCTTTTAAAAGATATCCGTTCGCGACGGAAATTGTTCCTATCTAAATTATATACACGTGTTTTTGAACACATCATCCTATAAAGATGACGTACAAGTACACAATTTTTGATTGTTACATATTCTATTGATTTCTATTGAAGAATGAGACAACATTTTACGATTTTTCTAAATTCGAAAAAAAATACGTTCCTAGCGTATACCTTATTAAGGCTGATTTAGATTAATTTTATACATAATACCGATAGCGAATTTTCTCATTGATTTCAACTATTGTTTCTTAAATAAATGATGCCCAATGATGTTTGAAAATAGGATTAAAATGAAATGAATAATTTAAAAAAAAAACAGTTCCCGGTTATATGCAACAAATAGTGTTTCAAACAAGACAATTCTAGGCCTCAGATAGTTATCCCTTACGCATTTAAAATTTGTATTGGTCTTAAAAAATGCATCAGTTACGACCAGAGTTGCCACCTTTACTACTATATTAGTAAAATTGATACTATTTTAATTTCATATTTACATTTCACATTGAGCTCGCATACTACTATTTATATATTTGTCATTGCAGACGTATTTTCCCCAATTTTTTATATATGTACTCTCGTTTTGCATAGGCAAACTACATTTGAATACAATCATTCTGTAAAGTTGTATGCTTTTTTCCGGTTGCGTATTACGTATGTTATATTAGGGAAATGTTAATTGCTCAAAAATTTGCAATGCTACTTTAATATTCAGAATACTACTATTCGCTTCGGTTTTAATTGGCAACGCTGAACTACTTAATTGAAAAACTTGACTCGATCAGCAAAAAGCGAGTCAAAAAGTACTTGTCAGGTCGATGATTCAAATAAAAGTAATAGGGTCGTGACACCAGTATTACCACAGTCTTCTATTGAACATTATCTTAATCCCACGAAATATAAGTTAAACTCTTCAATTATTTTATATTAGTTTTTTCATTTCAAAGTTTGCATACATAACAATCAAAAAATCAAACATTAATATTTCTGCTTATTTGATTGAGGCAGCAAGCAGCACTAGTTCTCCACTATTAGCTTTGTTTACTGTGAATTTACAAGCTTACAAACATATTCTTAGGGAAACAACATATTTATGAGCTATTAATTTGCTCAAAATTTGAAATAAGGACAGATACAAAATTAAACCAAAATCCAAGAGGATCAGTCGGTGGTAATGATTAAACGACCATCCACTTTTCGCCGATCTTGGTTTTTTTTCTTACTCAATGTACTAAAAGCAGTCTTCTCAAGTACTGGTACTAGTGTTACCGTACTTCTGAATATGTAAAAATCTTTTACTTTTGAAGTGCTTTCTTGCTAGAACCAAGAAATGCGTCTTAAGTGCGAAAGAAATTTGCAAAGAAGAGGCATGCAATGATATGTAATCAAAGCAAAATATCCACAAACATGCGGAATGCGAATGAAGCCAATGAAACTAATTTCTGTTTCCTGCTCATTGCATTCTATGACACATAAAATTTTACATTCCTTTAAAGCCTTTCGTATTCCTTTTTTCGTTTTAAAAGCTTAAATGACTAAAAACTCTTTCAGATTTGAGTTTAAATTCAGAAACTAATTTCAGAAACGAAATCCGGAGTAGGATTCCTACCTAATTTTCTTCGGTTTTTTATAACAAAAAAAAATAGAAGCTTTGTTTTTGGAAATCTGTGCCAAAACCACAAGTTTTTAAATGTTGGAGCTCAACATTTTCACTTTGAAAAATATGTATCTCTTTGGTTGGAAAATGTGTTTTATTTTTGATGTGCTGCACTTGTATGAAAGTGTCATGTGGGAACTATATTATGTACTTTATAGTAGTGTTTGACAAAATATCGCCAGTGGCAGTTTGTTTCTTTTTGCCAATATATAGTATTTGTATTGTTTTATTTTATATTTACCATTTCTACTATGTAGGTTATACTGGGCTTTTGTAATAGTGTTTTTGTTTGTAAGTGTATTGATGTTCTATAATATTTTTTTTTTTCTTTCTAATTTTGATCTTTGATTTATGATTTTTATTTATTTTATTTTTTCTATGGTTGTGACAATGAAGGTTTGGTAGCCTTCTTTCACACTTGGTCAGCAGCCAATTTTGTATACACGATTTGATTATATATTTTTTTTTCTATTAATTATTAAGTAACGTGTTGTTATTGTGTTGTTAGTTTTCGTATACAAATTTGTATATGTGTGGATGTACTTTTTAGTTGTATTTTTATTTTAATATATTGTTTATTGGTTTTCTTAATTTATTTTTTAAATTTAGCAACAAAGAATTTTGTTGTAGCTATGTATTTAATTATACATATTATGTTTTTATATTATTCTTAAAAAAATGAAAGTACAATTTCTAATGTGCACATATGAATATTTACGTTTGTTTCTTTATAAACGGGAAAGTTTATGTAGATGTGAAGTTAAAATATTTTCAAAGACCACTTCTATTTTTGTCAAGATATATTCATGTTCGGAATATTTCTTTCTAGAACTTGTGAGTTATGTTCTTGTTTATATCGTGATAAAGCAGGGATTCATTGCTCATTTTTTTGGTAACGCATTTTTAAGATTAGTTAAGAGTTTGAGTATTGAAAGTGATTGATTTTCAATTTAGATCCATATTCCGACTTTCATACACAGTGTCCTCTTAGGACAAACATTTTGGATTAAGGTTTCTTTATATTGCTGTTGTAAAAGCATTTTTTGTTTAAACTACACAACTCAAAAATCTAAAAATTGTTTTCCTGCTTTCCATCACTTTGGGTCTAACCATGCTTCTTTTCCGATAACAATGATGGCACTTCCATATTTTCATAATTTATGGTTTTTGTAAAATCCTTGCTATTCTACATTGTGTCACTTTTTGTTCCATAAAGTTGTCCGGCTCAGTTTGGTACTATATTTTCTGCACCTACCTTTGCAGTAGATTTGGAATTCCACATGTATGACGGAATTCAAAAAAAAAGAAGAAAGAAGACTATCAACCTTCATAGGAAACAAAGATGTTCTTAGCTGCTCTTTTATGATCTAGCGCTAGATAGTGACTTGTTCAAACAGAACTCACTAGTAGACATGGCGTAAGGGCCGTTTCATAAAGTCCTTCGCATTCTTTTTATTGACAATCATTATGTACAAACATATTCATCTGACAAATATATAGAATTCAAGTCTTTATGTTCGTTCGCATACTCATTTGTAAACGAAAATTTAGATAAGCTTCCATGAACATGTAAAATAAAAGTTATGGTTGGCTGTGGCGAATACTTTATAAACTATGACTTTTTTAATTTTTTTTAAAAGAGGGTGTTGCCATTGTGATCGCATGTGAAAGCTAACATTGCAGTATTTTAACGTGGGAACACGATTGACATACATATACGCCGTTTGTTCCTTTACTTACAAATTCGTTATAATTTGTACGAATTCTTACAAAATTTTACACAATACCGTTACCTTACTTAAAATATTCGTAAAAGAGAGCGGCATTGGGAGTGTCTAATGTTACCACTTCACCATGAAACTTACGATGGTAAAAATGTGTAAAATGCGTGTATTCATAACTTTGGTTAATAATTTGGAGTAGAATACGACTGTTGGTAATAAATGATTAACAATTTCTTTTATTCACAAGTTACCAATGCAGTATAAAAAAGCACTGCTGTCATATTTAAAACTAACTTTTCCGCAAGCTTCTCACATCTTCAGAGATTTCACAATATATACCCACCACAGCCAGTTTGCGTAGGTGCTTTAAATTTTTTACTAAAAAAGTAAGGAACATACCTAATATGTAGGAAATAGTAAGAGCAATGGACCGAGTTCACAACATTTTGTGAAAACTCAAAAATTGGCCTGCAATTTTACAAGGTTTTGTAATTATATTCTTTTGCAAAATTTTGTAATTATTTCTCAATGTTTGTTAACAATTTATTTTACATATTAACCATATACAGAGGTGTCATATGTATATTTATTAAAATATTGGAAATTATAGTCATTTTCGTGAAGCGTAATGTTAATTTTTGTCCTTTTTTTGAAATGGTTTTTTTTTTGTGAATATGTATACATAAGTACTTGAACATTTTTTTAGCTATGCTTCTATAAGTACACATAACATAGGAACCAATAATGGTCCGTAATTTTGATCGACCAGTTTATTTATACCAAGTGTTATTGAAGATTGTTTTTGCCACGTATCGATGTACAGAATTGAAATGAAAGTCTTAACTTAATAGAAAATTCCTTCATAGATTTTGAGTCTAACCTTAAAATCAACTCTGTACAAAGAACCAGGCTGTTTACGTTAGCTAACATCAAATATATTTAAATTTTATATTTAAATATTTATATTTTATATTTAGAGAATTAATTTATTTATTCTTTTCTTTTTTGCAGGAAATGCAGCCACTGCTGGCTATGTGACACCGTACACATATGCGACTTTACCTCATACAGGAGCAGGTGCTGCAACAGGTGCTTTTGCAGCCCTAAGTCCATATCAGCAAGCTACAAATGCTTCTATACAAGACGCTAGACTACAATAATGTCTCATGAATACTTAATAAGTACATTTGAAAAAAAAAAAAGAAAAAGAAAAAAATTTAGATTGCCAGGGAACAAAATGTTTTATTTATTTCAAATATTATTATTATAAAGAAACAACAGTAGATATGTATATTGTTAAGCTAGAAGCATATCTATTTATTATATATACTTCTAAATATATACACGTTTATATATAAATATATATTTATACATAACATACTCATTATAATATTTTAGATATCTAAAATGAGACAAGAAAGCAAAAGGAAAAAAAATGCAAAAAAAAGTACTATAATTAAAAGAACGCACACGTAATGCGAATATAAGCAATTAAAATAAACTACTTAATAAAACACGAATTACAAATATGCAAATATGAGTACATATTACCAAAGACCTTAGAATAAGAATAAAAAGCAATTTTGGACGAATAAGGGGTTTGCAATGAAAACGTAACCCAATTTATATTACTTAAAAGCGTTCGACTTCAAAACATTTATTTAATAGCGAATAGTTTTGCACATAGGCAACGTCCATTATGTGTTAAAGTTATTTGTCTTAAATAATTATTGTCATTCATATGTAAATATAAACAAAAAAGCAATAGATAAATTCATTAGATAATAATTCATTATATTTTTTCAGTTAAGTAACGTAAATAAAATTAAATTATTAGAATGAAAATTATTGTTTCGAATAAACAACTAAAGAAACAATTCGCTTTGGTTTTAATGTTCCTGGCCCATTGGCCAACTGAAATCCAATTACGAAGGAGACGATAGTAATAAACAGACACAAGCGTTAACTATGATTTCATTGGTTCGGTGGGATTAAGGTTGAAGTTTCTTACCATTGTTTTACTTTGTCTTATATTCATTTCGCATTTTTCAATTGGAAAATTACATTTAGTTTTTCATTCTTCGTGTTATTCCATTTAGCAAATCTTATTTGGCAGTTTTTGTATTGGTTTTATATATGTTTGAGATTATTTTTGAAAGATCTGTTGCATGTTTGTTAATACAACTGAATTCGGAAGAATAGCTCGAAACAAAAATCTTCTACTCGTATTAAAACGGAGAAATGTTCGTACTATACCTGATTATTTCACCGTTTAATAACTTAGCGAGGACAAACAGCAACATTTGTAATACAAGATACCTATTCGATTTCAAATTGAAGTAAAGCTGTAAAAGAGGCTCTCGTTACTCCCTTTCTTTTTAATTATTTCTTATTTACATTACTAAACGTTTGCAAACCCATTTTTCTACCTCGCAAGAAAAAAAACTAAAACCGAACAAAGTAAACTGCAACCTTTTCACTTTTTAGAATTGTGCTCTTCCACCCAATATGCTATGGAAAGAAAACTTATGATAAATTGTAAAACAAACTAGGTCCAAATCTGGACCTAAAACGATGTAAGGATTTGAAGCACTATGGTACAGGGATTATCAGTGTGCACCGTCTCATAGGCTAAGCATGCTTTGATTCATGTTAGGGACATAAACACGATCAAACGATTTTTGCAAAAGCTGCATGTACAAGAAGGGTCAGTCATCTATTTGCTGCGAGTGTCTCCAAGTGTCTTATTAACGCGCAACAACCAGAAGACATTACTTTCCGCTTCTAAAAATATATTTATCATACATTATTTTACTTACGCTGCATTACATTTGGGTTATTATAGAAAATTTACTTAAAGTTAACCTTTATCTCTGTTCAAGATCATTTTATGACATAAATTAAGTCTTTTTTCGTTTTAAACTTCGAGACTTTCTTCGTAAGAATCCATGCTGTACAATGCTATTAATTGGCCAAGCTCCCTTAAGATTGTTTACCACGGTTACATTCGGTACGTTCTATATTAGGTTCGTTTTCGGTTAACCTCTGCGCACGCAAGCGGTTCATATCACGTAAAAAACAACAAATTAAATTTAAGATTGGAATGAGATTGACAAAAAACTTGAATGCCCTAAACGAGCTTTCTGTTAGGTTGTACTTATAAGTTCATATAGCGTATGGAACCGCATGTTTAAAAATTGTATTGCATAGTTGCGAACCTATTTATGTCGTCAAAGTATTCCTTTTAGTGCCTGGCTACACGTTCATGGGAATGAAAGTTTGAATGGCGGGGAACGCTGAAATCTGAAACAAAACTAAATTTCTCTTGGAAAATCGACCTGTACCTGTATTCGGTGCTCACTCTTCCAACACAAATCTCAAATGAGGATTTCTGTCAAAAGTGATATGGTTTGGAACCGAAACGTTCATGGCCACGCCGCGAAGTCAAATCGAAAGAGGATTTTCGGTGGATTCTTGGTGCAATATACCCTTTTCTTTCTGACTCACATAAAATCTACCTGTCTCGTGCGACATGACGATCATTCCCATGAACGTGTAGCCAGGCACTTACACAATCACAACCCAACGAATAACTGAACAAAAAATAAAGATTATTCACACAAACCGCAGAAAGTGCGAACGAATAAGAATGGTGACATGCGGATGAGAATGATACACAATAAGTAGCACCGAATGCTCCCACGACACGAATCGGATTATTATAGTTTCAAAAAGGTGTAGTATTAAAGGTATTAGTGGCTCTCATTCACGAATGAATCTTTGCAAACCGAATAAGTGTGAAACTAGCTATGCTTTACGAATAAACAAAAAAAACTTTACTACTTACTCATTTATGTGGTTCAAAATTCACATGTAACCGAATAAAATATAAAAAAAAAACTACAAATTAAAATTTTGTAAAAAAGGAATACAAACATTTTATTTAAATTTGGACATAGACATATTCCAAGGACATAAATATGAAACGTATTCCATTTAAACTTGTGCATTTAATGTACTCGTATGTAAATGCACTTATAAAAAGTGCGTTCTAAGCGAAACTATACATAGTATGGCGAAGATTTCTTAAGCTCATAACAGCATGTACATACATATACTAAATTTTTTGTTTTTAGTGTTTAAGTATTTAACCTATTTTCTAAATAACTTTCAATAATAATTTAAAATTTACACAATATTTTAAGGTACATGATTCATCAATGAGTAGCAAAATATATAGATTACAAGAAAATTAAATTTCAAATATAAAGAATAAAAAAAAAACTATATATATATATATACGCTTATTTTAAAGTACTGAAAAATATTGCAATTGCAACAATGTTATTGGTGTAAAATAAAACATAAGGCATTGATTACTAAAGAAAAACTATTTACAAAAGAGAGTAGGAGATTTGTGTCCTTTCAAAGGCACTAAATAGTATTTATATCTATTTATACAAAATCAGTCGACAAATTGGACGCAGACGCTGTAGATGAACTGGAGGAAGCTGCGACTACATTTGATTCTGCAGGCATTGTCGCTGCATCGAGTATCACGTTTGCACCGCCGATCTCTTTTATTGGAATTCGGTTGGCTTCATCGTTTGACAGCAGGTTGTCTTTGAATGACTGATTAGTAGGATTGACGACTAGCAAATTGACTGACATACGTAGGGGATGCACCAGTTTTGTGTCCATTATCATCAGAGTAAATTCTTCATTCTTCTCCAGTGATAAGGAAGTGATTTCGGATTTTTGGGTAAAGGTGCGTTGACCCTGAGAATTTATGGATGTGACTGAAACTCTGAAAGAGAAATTTTACTTTGGTT
The DNA here is from genome assembly GCA_963576555.1 of Ferdinandea cuprea. Taxonomy (NCBI): domain Eukaryota; kingdom Metazoa; phylum Arthropoda; class Insecta; order Diptera; family Syrphidae; genus Ferdinandea; species Ferdinandea cuprea. Next base: position 42,045,839 of record OY754958.1, read on the forward strand.
TAGGCTTTGAGTTGTGAAATCGAAATCGGGCTTTTATATTACCGTATCATAAATTGTCGTTTCGTTTGGAGGCTCAGTAACCGCTCGTGCTCATTTCGATGATGCCGCCGTATGCTAAGAACTCTGGAATCTGCGATAAGAATTAAATCTAAGCCAAAATTAAAACCAGTCCACCGCCACTTCTGATAACCGGGCTCAAGAAGTATTCGACCACATCGCATGCAATTGTCAAAGAACACATCCTTATCTAGTTGGTGAGGTCTATAAAGAAATAAAATGTATTATTGATATTTGTATGATAAGCTTATGTTTTTAGTTAGTACATATCTAGTAGTTTTGTAATGATAGACATTTTTAAAATTTCACTAAAATATGAATGTGTAAGCTCTCAAAACTACATATTTAAATCATCTTGATACCTCATCTCATCTTCCCCATAAAATATGTTTAACTTAAGTTTTATTATTAATCATAGAGAAATATCTTTTCTGGGATGCCAACGAAACAAGAATCATATTTTATTTTATATTTAAGTTAATCGCCCCTAGCGGAAGATTTTTGCTGTTCGGAAGCATACCTCAAAGCAAAAATGCTCCGATTCGTACGAGTGATACCTCGCTAGGGCCGTATTTGCCGGAAATTAAGTGCTTGCAACTGTCACAATTTATTGATTGTGGCGTTTGTAGTGCATGAATGTGTAGGTGCTTTGCTTTTGAATTTAAATCCAGTTGTCTATGCAGAACTTAACGAGCCAACTATAATCCATTTAAGTAAGCTTAAGTGAGCTTAAGCTAGTGTAAAACCCAACAATCAACGTCAAAACAAAGGGTACACGTAATTGCTTCTGGTAACTTAAGCAGAGATTACATTAAACGTTTCGTGTTGTCAACGTGTGTAAATACGAAGATATATAAGAAGGGTTCAATTGGGAATTGGGTTATTGTGTTTTCAGAGCCATATATAAGTAACTTTAGTGGGATAACTTATGTATGTCCAAACCCAAAGCAGAAGCCCGCTGACTATTAAGGAGGCATGTCCGTCTGCTTGTCTATTCAGAAGCCATCTGTCAAAATCGAACGAAGAAATTGGTAGGTATTTAAAATTTTTGGACTTATTATAAAATTTATTTCTGTTCAGTGATATAAGGTGTGTTCCGTTACGTTTTTATAGAAAGAACTGAAAAAAAATTCAAAAAGTATGAAGAAATAAGGAATGTAGTAAAGGGATGGTAGTAAGGAATGGTAAATATAAAATACAACAACCTTTTTCATTTCTCAAAAGCAAGCGCCCAAAATATCTAATAAGCCCGTAGGATTTGTTAATTTATTACCAGCTGCCGTATTCCATGAATGTTCCTATTTATTTATGAAATAAAACAATACTCTAGCCTGGCTACACATCAATGGGAATGAGGTGCTAGTTATAGCTATCATTCAAATGCATCAATGGAACAAATCAGTGAAAAATATATTTAATTTCTTTGACAAGTAAGTTATAGCAATCATTAAAAAATTGGTACAGGTTTTAAGGTTAGAGTTGATCATTGAATGAAAAACTGACAGATGAGAATAGAAAGAGAATCGAACACATCAGTGGAACGATTGTGTTCCAAATTGTAGAAACGAATATCAGCTGTTCATTGAAATCGATTTCAATCAGTGAAATAATAAAAATAGATTTAAAAAAAAGTTTAAATCAGAATTAAGTAATTTTGTTTCTAGAAAAATTACATTTACAGGGATTAGCTTTATTTTGATACCGCTTAAAGCCAATATTGTCGTCTTAGTCGTCTTGAAATCGGAAAACAAAATTTTCAATGATGCTTTTTAACGATAACTATAACATTAAATGATATATTTAACAAATATTCCTTCAAGACAAGTTATTACGTTCTCAATAGTATTTCCGAGTTTACAGATTCTAACCAAAAGTTGAACTGAAATATTCAATGTTTTTTAATTGTCTTTCAAGTCTTGACCGTGAAGATAAATAGTTTTTCTTATTTTAATATTAAATTTGTTATTTGTAAGACCCATTCTCTTTTGGTATACAGTCCGTTTTTTAGGTTAGAATTGTGTCTCGAAATGAAACATATGATTTAAATTGCCAATATTTACAAAACAAATCGAGAAGGTTTGGCATCACACAGGAAACAAACAAACCAGATAACATTTGACTAAGTGCAAAAACTAGTGCACAAACAACGCTGGAGAACTTCATCAAACAGAATGAAAAGTAGAACACTTTGTAAATAAATCCATTTATTTTTTGTTATTTTGTGTGCAGTTTAGGTTTATTAAAGACATTAGTCGAATACTTCGCTGGAAATGTTTTTTTTTAGATTGAAAGCAAGCAAGTTAAGCAAGAGAGGAAAGTTAAAACACAAGAAATTCCCAATTAAATGAATAAGTAGAAAAACTATTTGTTTTTATGTACATTCTCTAATGTCCAATTCTTTAATTCGATCAATGGAACAAAAAGTTTGAGTACTTCTACAACAACAACAAATATATACAAGAACTGAATTCCATTGAAACTTACCCTTCTTCCGGCAGATGGTCCACCTTCAAAATGGAGTTCCAATGATTCATAACGTGCGTATTTAGCCATTCCTTTGGAATAATTTTATCAGCTAGAACAGTCTTTAAGTCCGCATGATGATTTGTCAAGTACTGCGTACGTAGTGCCTGAAATGTTTTTACAAAACGATTTCCTTCAGGCGTTCCCAGAAATGACCTCTGATCGTCCTGTCGGCTGGCAAAATAATTCTGTTGTGCTTCCGCCTCTTCGGAAGTGCAATTTTCTGGATCGTAGTTTGGAAACAATCTCAGATACATCCACATCCGTAGCAGTGTATAGAGAGAGAACTCTGTTTGCATAACATACAGATCAGGACTCGATATCAACGCGGTCATCAATTCGATGTTAATCTGCTGCAGTAATTTGGGGTTTTTACTGTAAATGCAAAGCAAATTTGTTTCCAACCATTCGAAGGTTGACTTCTTAACGTTTAGTGTTCCATATTGGCATGACGCTTCATAGTAGTTGATTGAGGTCTCCGCATTGATGGTCTCTATCATGACTTCTCCACATTTGTCGATGATTCCTTCAAGTTGGAAGAGCGTTGCCGTTGCTAGAACTGATATCACAGCTTTTGGTTCAATTTCGATTTCATCTGAGTACATTGAGCCGAAAACAGCATCTAAAGCTAAAATAATGGATGGTTTGAATGGATGTTTCGAAGAAAAAAAAAAAGAATACTCCTACCATCTAGGGTAACCCTAGGATCTACAATTTTAATATGCACGAAATCCTGACACGACTCCTTCCATGAACCATTGAACATACTGTAGAAGTATGGACTTTGACATAGGTATACCTTGTGAAGATGCCAAATTTTGCCCAAGGCCATGACAGAGATGTCAGAGTTTTTTTGTTCTTTAAAAAGCGCTTGGTAGATATATTGCGTCGTTGTAAGCAGTTTCTTTCTGTCAATAAGGATGCAATTAATAAAATAAAATCACTGGAAATGTACTTGGTACTTACTTCTTCGGCGTTTGTAGTTCACAGTTGGAGTCGCTTAATCCATCATCAGAATTTGAATTACGCTTACGTTTTCTTCTTCCAGTAACGATTTGTGCCATGCTCCCCGTACATTTTTGTAGGGGCACCGTGAGTAGGCCCATCATTTGGCCCATCACTATAATTAAAATACAAAAAATAATTATTTAATAGACTGAAGCTCGTTGCTAGCTGTGTTGTTAATTGATTACTGTATGTGTCGAGTTAAACAAATAATAAATAAGTCAGTAACCGCCGCAAATCAAGTTGTATCTTCAGACATAGTTCACTGTGGAAGGCATTTACTTATTGATAACGTTTATAATCTTATCGAAGAAGCGGTTCTTTACGGCATTCGTAATCAAGCGGCAGAATGCTTAATATAAATAAGTATATTTTACATTTGTGCAATCCGTCCGATCTCTTTTGAAACATCTCGCGACTTATATTTATCTTTCGTTCTTTTTTTAGTTAACTTAAGTTAAATTGATCTGATGGATGTACACTTAGACAGAGTGTGTTTGTTATTTTGAAAACACAAATTTTATTATTTAAAATGAATGTATTTACGTCTTAGGTATTTAGAAGCATTCAAAAACTGTTAAGGTATTATAATTTACGGCTTTTTGATCTTGATGGCAAACACTATGATATGTCAACATTTTTGCAGAGTTTTTAGAGACTTTAAAGTACAGCGTTTTTCGTTTTTCGTAACTCAGACTTGGTATTGCCGGATGTGGTTCTACAATCCATTTGATAAGAGTTACATTCCTTCACAGCGATGATCTCTCGAATCGCCAAGACGATCATTGTAAATTGGTAGTTACACGAAGAAGTTTCGCCAAGACGACGTCGTTGAGAGGCCTAATGATGCGATATCGAATGCAATATTTGCTTGCGATGGTATTTTGTTCAAAATCAGTGTTCAAGTTAAAAAGTTTTTTATTGGGAAAATCTATGCTGTATGATTGTTCTCGACAGAGGTAACTTTCCAAACGTGAAATTAGGCAACTCATTTAAAATCATCGTACAGAAATATTCCAATTCAGCTTCATTTTTCAGCTCTAAAAAAATGGGCTACAAAAACACAAATGGTCCCCTTCCTTTTAATAAAAAAATATTATAAAAATGCTCCCATTCAGATTCTAGATATAAGGTCACAGTGACAAAAGGGGCACCTGTTTATGATGAAATGTCAAACCAAACTGAACATAAATGACATTAGAGTTACCAGATTTGACTACAAAATGTCAGTTTTATCTCTATACGAAAAACGAACCTCCAACCACAAAACAAAAGGTCTTAAAAATAATCGACTGTCTTAATGTGAACCTCAGAAGTTTTGTGATATTGATTCTATCAGATTTATATTGATATTTTTCCATATAAGTGTTTGGAATTTGAAAAGTTTTGCAGACTTTGTTCCAAATTAAAAGGATCCAAAAGAGTTCGAGTTTTTTGAATTGAATACAAACTTCTTTGTTAAAAAAATAAGAAGTTTTATTGGCAAGCATACCAGGGCAAAACTACTAAAATACCGATTTCGAGAGAAACCTTTATTTAAGTGAATGACGCAGTAAAAACATAAGATATGTTGCGCCAAGAATTTGATAAAATTGATGCGTGATTACCCGAATTTTAATGAAAAGTTCAGTCTGTATTTTGGAAAATAAATTTTATGAATAAAGGATTTTACCGCATGGTCTCAGTGAACATATATATGGTATACGAGAAAAATGGTGACGTGAAATTTTGCCAAATTTAAAATAAGGCGCCTTCGGCAACAATACCTTGGTGACCCGCTACACGTGATTAAGGGATTTCAACTCTCTTTCCGCAGACGGTTCGATTTTGGAATTTATAGAATTTCGCTTTATTTCGTTTGGCGTTATTTCACGCCACCGAGAAAAATATTAATTGACATGTGAATGTAGATTTACAGTTTACGATTTTGAAAATGGCGAGTCCTGAAGGTAACCCTGACGAATCGTTAAACATAGCATCTAGAGCAGCGTCAGGTGTGATAGGGAAGGCAAAAATGCATCCTAAACATACAGTTCTTTGGAGTTTAGTAAAATTACCAATGACGTATTTGCGTGAAAGGTCATTTTCCCAAATAACCGATGCATATGATAGGTTGCCACATAATATCGTCCAATTGTCGAAATCCATAAAATGAGAAGATTTTAAAAGTAATCTTGAATAATATGAAAGCGTTTTTCATGTTGATTTGACAAACAATACAGAATTTCTATGTACGTCAAAGTCTTGTAAAAAAAGACATCCATGGTCAGTCTATCTACAACAGACAATAGTAGTGTCTTCATCCGTGCAGTTAATTGCCAAAGCTATGGTTCCCATTGTACATATACTTTTTGACTTCAAAGTCGCCAACCATTATTTATAGATCATGCACAGCAGAAGAAGTATTCTTTTAGATGACTCTATTCTATGTGGTGTCGGTGGTGATCGCGTGGTAGCATATAAGGACTATTTTCATTGCTGGGCATTTGTCTACTCACTTCTTTTTCAGCCGGAACTAATGAAATGTATGTATAATAGATTTTTCAATGACTCATTCGTCTCCATTCCAGACAAAAGATCAAAGTACATAAATGCATATTGTACATCGAACGGTGTTTAGATGGTAAACATAATACTTCCCATAGTAACTTAAGATAAAATATGTACATTTAATGTAAGCCACAGGTACTGCAGGTCTTAGTCTATTCTATTCAGATTAAGCATTTTCAATGACAACAACTAATGACATCATACCTTGAAATATTTTCAAATCTAAGAGAATGGTTCAGTTCGGTTCAGTTATAATTTTATTTTTTTTAATTAATGCATAACCCTTTTCAAGGTATTACCAAGTTAGCATATTATTAACATTTCTATTGAGTTTTCTAGTGTTTTGTTTAACGCCATGAAATAATTATTTATAGAGAGTTTCTCATCAACTAGAAAACTAGAGGATGATATCATTAATCGTTCTGCCCTTGACAGACGCATACATTCATGTTTCTCAAGTTTTCTGCTCATATCAAAGCGCAGACTGAAGTTACTTTTTTGTGTTTATTTATTTCCCTAAACATAAACTTCTATATTTATTTGAACGGAGATTAAGCAACATAGTGAGTCATTGGACACGATTCATGATTTTCGATTCTTTTTTTATTAATTGGACTAACAAAGTTGACCTATTTTAGGGCGGCTTTCGTTTATCCGATATACACCCACCCACATGCGAGTAGTATGCTGCGGGAGTAGGTCAAACAACGGAAATCGATAAGATATTGAGTATTTTATTTTGCCTCGAGGAAGTGTTGAAGGGCGCAATAATTTATAGCTAATTGTATCGAGTTTATAAAATCGGCGGAGTAAGAACGTTTATAAAATGGATATTTGGGGAATTCAAATACAATCTGTGGGGAAATAGTAAACAAAAAAAAATTTGGTTACTTTGTTAATGTTGCGAAAATATGTAGAACACCGGACTGGGCATTATAAAGCAATGAAAAATAATAAGACTAAGGAAACGTTGTAAGTCTACGTCTATTTGCGTACAGTTGAACCGCTCCAAAACAAAAAAAAAAAAAGTGCTGACGTTAACGATGGTAAACCAAGCAGCTGTTTGCAATAAATGTCATACGTTTACAGTTCTATATTTAGTGGATTTATTTGGAGTATGGCTTTAGGAAAGCGTTTATTTGGCTTATTTGGTGTTTATGGAAAAAATGTTCATCGCTTTATTATATTCTTTAATTTCAATTTGAGCTAATTTTATGGAAAATAAATTTACATTTTTGTTCGTGAAGGGTGTAAGGTAATAGAACATTGAAATGAAATACAACAAAGATTTTTTTTTTATTTGACATGAAATTTACTTTATTCGAAAGATAATCTTCTGGCATTATGAATATGATTTCTGGCATATGACCGGAGGTCCAATTTTCGATAACTTTTTCCAACATTTGTGGCCGTATATAGGCAATAACGCGGCGTAGACTAGCGACTTTACATATCCCCACAGAAAATAGTCAAGCGGCGTTAAATCGCACGATCTTGAAGGCAAATTCACGGGTCCGTAACGTGAAACTGTGCGGTTACCAAACGCAACCGTAACGTGCAGGATCTTCAATAAATCAATTGTGGCACGAGCTGTGCACATCATGGTTGTTCAATTGATGAACGAAAAAACTAGTAATCATGGCTCTATAGCGGTCACCATTGACTATAACGTTCTGGCCAGCTGATTGTGTTGACCGTAAAATGGACGTAGAGCGGGATACGTATTTCGAACCATGATTTTCAAAATAAATTTGCACAACTTGTTGTTCAGGCGTCAGGCAATTCATATTGAAATACCAAGTCAAACTAAAAATAAATCACTTTACAGCTGACAAAATTGCCACAAGTTAAAGTAGTGTTGCCAACTTAAAGCTCTATACCTCTTAAAAAAACACCCTTTACAATGAAATGCTCTCTTATAAAGGGTCCGCCATCTAACGATTTTTTTTCAACTAGTGCTTATTTCGCGAATGGTAACACTTAGCTCATGTCTGATTTGACAGATAATTAGTTTTATCCGTCCGCTGAACGAACGCTGGGAAATATTGCGACATTACTTTGAAAATCATGGTAATGTTGCAGAATGTGTGCGAAAATTGCGTACGGATTTTGGAAGAAGAGAAGCACCGTCAGCTCCGTATGTTCGTTATCTTGTGAAAAAAGGTAAAAGAAACTGGCATCCTCATCGATAAACCAAAGCGCGAAAAGCCAAAAACAGTGCGTACACCCGAGAAAATTGCTGCTGTGTGCGGAAAGTGTGAGTGAAGCGCCATCAACATCAATTCACCGTCGTTCTCAACAATTGAACATTTCGGAGACGTCATTGAGACGAATTTTGCATAAAGATCTTGGTATGACGCCATACAAAGTCCAATTGGTTCAGGAGTTGAAGCCTGGAGTGGACCTGCGATCGACTGAGAGAAGATGCCGATTTTGCCAAAAAAATCATCTTTTCAGATGAAGCTCATTTTGATCTTGGCGGGTATGTAAACAAGCAAAATTGTCGCATTAGGGGCACAGAATACCTGCACGCATATATTGAAAAGCCGATTTACCCCAAAACGAGTCACTGTTTGGTGCGGATTTTGGTCCAGAGGCATAATTGGGCCATTTTTCTTCGAAAATGAGCAAGGAGTGGCCGTTACAGTCAATGGCGATCGTTATCGGGCCATGTTGAACGAATTTTTGTTCACAAAAATTGAAGGGGAGGATATTGGCAACATTTGGTTTCAACAGGACGGCGCTACGTGCCACACAGCCGAAGCTACACTCGATGTTTTGCGCCCTGTTTTTGAAGATCGCATTATCAGCCGCAGAGCTGATGTCGTTTGGCCACCGCGGAGCTGCGATTTGTCACCGTTGGACTACTATTTGTGGGGTGCCGTAAAAGATAAGTGTTACGCCGACATGCCAGAGACAATTGACGCTTTAAAGGACAATATTCGTGAAGCCATTGGTGAAATACAGCTGCACACAATCGATAATGTGCTTAAAAATTGGACCGATCGTGTAGGCTACTACATGGCCAGCCGAGGCAGCCATTTGAATGAGATTATTTTCCATTATTAACCGGAAGGATTGTACTTTCAAATAAAAAAAGAAATTTGAGAAAATATTCAGTAGTTTTTTTTTATAGCATTTTCAAAAAAAAAAGAAGTTATTTGCGGACCCTTTATGATGCACTACTGGTAAGCTTGAATTTAATCGTTTATGTCGTGGTGGGCCAGGAGTTCACAAGTCAACACAATTTCTAGTGTATTAAAAAGTTCTATCACCAAAGATGAGCTCCGAAAGTTAAAATTATCTGCGTCAACTCGTAGCAATCTGAGAGCGGAATTGTTTTTGAATTTTTATAAGTCTCTATGAAAAACTATATTTAACGGGGATTCAGCAGGGAAATACCCATCGCGTATTTACATGGGAATGGATGTATTTGGAAGACATTTTCATTAGTTGCTTATGATGGCATTGGTAAAAAAATAATAAACAAAAATTAAATTATAAAGACCTTTTATCACATCCCATTTACATTTAATTTTTTGTTATTTTCTATGTTTTCAGAAAAATGCAAATGAAATGAAAAAACTGGAAAAGGTAGATTTCTTTCATTTTTACTTAAAACGTAATAACTTTTTTTCTGGGCTTATAAAATCACACGGCATAGTTAACATTTCTAGCGTTATATGGTTAAAAGGTCTACAAAATGTGTAAAGTAGTTTTTGTAGCAATATCTAATGTTGCTGAAGTTATATCATTTAGAGTGAATATACCTCAGAATTGTAAATATTCAATTTAACTTCAGTTGGAGGGAGGTGGTAGTCCTCACTACTAAAAGACTTTTTTTTTATTTTATCATCCTCCGTCTAAACTATTTATCTTCCTAAGTTTTTTTTTGTAACTCGAAATCCCTAGCGTACAGGTGGTCCTATATTAATGAATAGTTTTATTCTCATTGATTAATTCTCAAGTTCACAACCAAAAAATAGTAAATAAAATAATAGGACCTTGACCGATTTTATTGGTGATTTGGAATGTTACTTGTTAATTAGTGAATAAAGTGGCTAAAAATATAGAAAATTGTTTTAATTCATTGAACTGTCAATGTCAGGTGAAAGTGTAGTAAAACTCGATTGGAGTATTATCGAATTATTTTACTTATGTAAATCCCACCACTTCGAGGTTTATTTTATGTACAACCTAACCTATTAGACAGATATTTTAAAGTCAATGCATTTAGTAATGGAGATGTCCCTTAATTACATTTGTAACCCCCACCCAAATATGTTTGGTTCCCTTCAGATTTCTCACTTTTCCATTAAGGTTCTTACGAGTGAGTCGCACTTTAGAATGGAATGATGAATGAATTTTATGAACTATTAATTTGATGATATGAATTTATGCAACTAAGATGCTCAACATTAGTGAATGTCTCAAGCATTTGTATATTTCTGATCAATGGATGGGTGCCATGTATCAGTGGGCTCAAGGTCCCCCAGTTACACCAAATGTCTTAGTATAAACTGCAATGAGAATTTTACGAATTCGATTCTAGAAGTCGGCATAAATTTGTGCGTCCTTAAAACTAGGACTTAAAGAAGCTATAGAATTTAGAATTTTTGGGACAATAATGTCATAAACGTCCTAGAGTTTTATTTAAAAAAAAAAACCACAAGCAAGGTGAAAAGTTAGCAAGATGATGTCATACGAGATGTCAGCAAATTCTCGAGAATATATATATTTTATGCATAGAACTCGAATTAATTCTAAACAAATTGATAGTTTACGTTGAAAGAATAAATTATATTGCGAGTTCCAGCTCCAGTTGTAGGTGTGTTCGTATGTGTGCTAATAAATTTATTGGATATAACATCGCAATGTGCATTCGTCAGCAAAATATGTATATAGAAACGCTACGGTTCGCTTGGGCGGACTGTTTCATACTCTATCCATAATTCCTGCAGTGCGAACTTTGTGCAATTGTATTGCGAGAAATCAATTTTTTTTAGATATTTATCGCGCGATGTCGAAAAATTCATTGTCACATTAATAGAAATAACTACCTTTTCTTAATTTTGCTTTGTTGTCAAATATATTTAACAAGCAAACAAAACAACAGAGTTTTTTTTAAAAAGCTCCAAATAAGTAGAAAAACTTTTTATGGGAAATTTGTTAAAGAGAATTTTTTTCGGAGCTTGCTGCTTGCCTATTGCTGAGAGGTTAATTACAGCTACTGGTCCATTTTACACTTTTGAAGAAAGATGAAAAGGAACTTCCAGTGATGAAGAGCTTAGGTGTTTGGCCTCACCACGGCAGCCCCGAAAATTCGCCATTCGATGGGAGAAAAGGTAGGACAACTAAAGTTAATTCGCAAAATCGAAATGCGCTCACGCCCCAACAGAGGAAAAGGACGGTGCTGGCAAAAAGATTTTTATGAGCTCCTCAATAAAGCCTACGAGCAATGTCCAACGTCCCAAACGACTTTAATGCCAAAATTGGATAGGAGTGCATCTTTGGTAACACAATCGGAAGACATAGCCTCCACGACACTAAGCTGTCTGGAAATGTATTTAAGCTAATCGATTTCGCTGAAAGCCGTAAAGTTACTTCAATATTCACAAGGTGAACGCCATTCACCCGATCAGCAAAACGTCAACCAGATTGATCATGTTGCCATCGAGGTAAGGCACTTGGCACTTCTTAAGTATTTTAGAAGCCCGAACATTCCGAGCGGATCACTACCTAGTTGAAGCCAAGGTACTTTTACACTCAGGCGCAACAAAAAGGGGAAAATACTATGAAAAGATTCAAAGTTAAACGATTGCAATCGCAACAAGTCGCGATTACATATGGTTAAAAAAACTTGAACTGGAACCTGAATAGATATGAACAAGTGAATGTTTTAGTAGAGTCACAATCGGTGTAAGGGATATGGAAAAAACTTTTTTTCACACTGCTAATCGGCGAAAACGACACAAATTCCGCTGTCAGGCAGAGCAAATCATTCAACATTACCATGAAAGTCAAGAATTCCGACCACACGACCAAAATAAACTGAAGTCCAACAAGGCTGCTGGGCCAGATGTTATACTCGCCGAACTTTATAAGACAGTAGGACATAATGTGTCAGAGAGCATACATCCACTCATTTCCTAGATTTGGTCGAAAGAATGTATGTCTGATTCATAAGAAAGGAGAACCCCTAAACTGTGCCGCCAACTGTAGAGGTATCAGTTTGGACCCTATCTGTGCGTTTTAAGGCCCGGTAAGTTCACAATTGACCAAGATTTCACATTACAACAGATCCTGGAGAAAGGCCAAGAAGTTCAGATCGATACTAACCATCTTTTTATCGGTTTTAAAGCCGCATAGCACCTATAGAATTTCGCAAAAATCACGGCCATCACACGAGGTACGATCTTTCAAACGACTTTTTAATTACTTGCATACGCAAGAACCCCAGAAATGTCCTTTTAATAGATTTTACCTCCTACTTGGAACAACCTTAATTGCATATTACATACTGAAAAAAGAGATGCACTAATTTTATCGAACAACTCTTATACACTGTACTATTGTATACAGGGTGTCCGCCGGGTAGGTATACCACTTTGTTTTGCCGCCATTTTAGTAAACATTAGTCTTGACAGCTGATATTTGGTAGTCGTGAAGTAGACACGTGGCAAGTTTATTATGAAAAAATATTCGATAAACCAACGTGTTTTAATCGTTAAAACGATGAGAAAGTTACGTGTAATTTTCTCACGTACACATTTTCATTTGAATGGATTTGTGAATAAACAGATTAGTCGGTTCTGGGCGATGGAAAACCCTCAAATTATTCATCAGTCACCTTTGCATCCATTAAAAGTAACAGTCTGGCGTGGAATTTGGTCAGGAGGACCTTACTTCTTTGAAACTGAAAACGGTGTAACGGTAACTGTGAATTGGGAGCAATATCGTGATATGATTGAAAACATTTTAACGCCACAACTTCATGCTTTGGGCTTGATTAACATGTTATATCAACACGACGGTGCCACATCGCATACAGCCAGGATTTCAATGGAATTACTGCGAGACCTCTTTCCACAACAAGTTATTTCAAGAAATGGTGATGTTGATTGTCCTCCACGGTCACCTGTTTTGACTGCTCTGGACTTCTTTTTGTGGGTATATCTGAAAAGCAAAGTTGATGCAAACAAACCAGAAACGCTTGAGCAACTCAAACAAAATATTCGTGATAAAATTAATGAAATACCGCGTGAAATATTTTAGAATGTAATGAAAAATGGGCTCGCATTTGTGAGACTTACAGAGGGTGACATATAAAGGGTGATCCATTTCGAGGTTCCCTACTTTTTTAAAGAAAAAAACACAGAAAATTCAAATTTAATGGAGAATGTTTGTTATCATTTGAAAGAACATTCTTTGGCATTTATTTTTTGAAGATTATATCTATCAAATGTTGGCCGTTGCTACGTCGCAGATGGTCCATCCGTTGAGTCCAATTTTCGATTACTCGTTCGAGCATTTCGACTGGTAACTGGCGAATGACACGCGTGATGTTTTCCTCCAAGGCCTGAATCGAAGCGGGTTTGTCGGCATAAGCTTTTGACTTTCTTTTTGACGCTTTCAATTTAATATCTTGACGTAAAATGTGCCAAGTCGTTCCATACGTCAGTCCGAGTTGCTGCGAACGGCGCCGAATCGACTCTCTACGGTCTTCGGTTACACTCTCAGCTACGGCCGCTATATTTTCTTCACAGCGTGCTGGACGTGGTCTATTCGGTCGAATATTATCCAATAATGAATGCTGGGTCTCAAAATGGGTGATGGTGTTGCGAATAGTACGCTCAGTAGGCCGATTATGTTGACCATAAGTTGAGCGAAGTGCACGAAACACATTCCTCACAGAACGTGAATTTTCATAATAAAGTTGAACAATTTGTAAACGTTGTTCACGCGTAAGTCTTTCAATTATGAAATGCCAAACAATACTAAACAAAAATAACATGACAGCATGACACGAGTCACACGTGATCTGTCAAAAAAGGCTATTGAAAAAAGTATCTCTACTTGGATCACCCTTTACGTGATACTATATTTCATACATAATTGCCGACATTACATAAAACATTTATCAATATAAGATCCATTCTCTTTCATTTAATCAAAAATTATAAACAAAGAAAGTAGTATACCTTCCCGGCGGACACCCTGTATATACCTTTTAAGTTGATGCACTCTTTCTTAAGAAGAGACTACCTAGTTAGTGTTAAATAATTAATATTGAAGGAGAATAGTAATTGAGAACACGAATCATTAACGCACGACCGAAGAAATAGGTAACCGCAGTTGCTAAATTTTATGTGAAGAAGTAGCATAGATAAAGAGCAAACGTTTATCCAACCAGAGAAAGGACCAGAGCAAATTCTTGAAACCAACATATTATGAGAACATGCAGCATTAACATGTAATAAAAAAAAACTTGGGTAATGCTGCAAATGTTGCAATATTTGTTTTGCGAAACAATAACCACCTTTTATTAGGTGTTAATTTTCTGTGCAAAATAGAGTTTAACCAAAACTATGCAGGGATGTGGTAACTAGCCAACTTATGAATAATGACAGTTCCCATAAGAGGAGAGAAAAATTCTGGTTCCCATGAAGCTGAGCAATTCGAAAAAAAAGTGCTTAAAAGTAACAACAGCTACGACATGCATTGACCCTACAATAAGATTATCCAATCGGAAATCCGAATCGATTAACCTTCGAATAAAACCACAAATCAACTGTGTTCAGGGACAACCATCAATAAATGGTTAGATTATTAATTTTTTTTTTTTGACAATGCAAACAAAATTAGCAAATAAATTTATTTGCCGACTGCAAAGCTATCAGTCACTATCGAAGAATTAACAGCCGTAAGTTGACGGCCAATCAGTTCAAGTTCAAGAGAAACAGCGATATAGAAAAAGAAGACGAATCAAGATAATTATAATGATGTCACCCTTGAGGAGCATATAGTGGGTCACACAAAAACTAGTTTTCCACTAAATATCCACGATAAAACGATAACATTGAATCCATTCTACGGGTGCGAGTATGTTACGAAAACTCTATTGTGCGTGGTTAGAGCATTTGTCGTCACCGAAAGGTGCAAAAATAAACTGTGTACTTATTTATTACCAATTTGAAATGTGTGTAGCAAAACAGAGTGTGTAGAAATCGTAAGTTGACAGAGGTGATGATGTAATCGCCCCTTGTCATACATTTGGCTGTAATTGAGTGCAAGAGTATAGCAGACTATACAACAGAGGCACTTGAAAATGGTGCGCACAAAACATGTTCGCCTTGAATCAGGCAACGGTCGATGGTTTGTTGTGGTTACCATTTTTGGCTACACTCCTTCTATTGGCAACTATTGCAACTATGGAATTATACATATAGCACCAATTTCTTTCATTGGTCTTAGCATTAGATAGTTAGTTTTCTAGTTTTGTATATAAAAATAATCCTGATAGACACTTGCTTAGAAAGGGAATTTTTTAATTTTTAAATATAATTTTCACTAAATATAGTTTGACAAAGAAGTTAATATTTTTATTGTGACACTTAGGTTGGAGACTGTATGGGAAAACGTTCTTGGTAAAACATTTAGTTTACTGGTGGCACAAGAGATTCAAAACGGAAGAAGCACATTTGATTTGACACATGATTTGAGCTATATCTTTGAGAAAAATTTTGCACTGAAATAAAATGCAGAACATTTTAAAGCTCGTAAGTCTCTTAAATAGTAAGATCTTCTGGCATAACACTTTTAAGAGCAATGGATATTGCGCACTCATAAGTTTCCATGGATAAAAGTGAAGTTATTTTCAGTTTAATCAGTGCAAAAAAAAACTGATTCAGTTTAATCAGTGCATTGGTGGTCAAAAGGATGGTAGTTGCGATTATATGAGAACACAAGCGTTCTCACTTTAGCATAACACCATCAACTCCTACTTCTCACCTCCCCGTGGTGACTGCTGGGTGCGTAGTACCTCGACTGGAGATGGGGTAACCAACCCCTGTGAAAGGTCGTTGGTGGCAGCTGCCGAGAGAGGGGAGGAGGAGTGCCAGCTCACTAAGGCACTTCTCCTGTTTCCGGACGGCGGCGGACGAATTCTACGGATGGATCAACGGCGTCGTCCACAGTTCCAGTTAGGTGGAACAAGTGATCTCCCTATATGAGCTGCTTCGACTTTTTTGAAGCCCAGGATATCCCTTATGCAACACTAAGCCAGGGTGTTAGAAAAGAGTTGGCGGCGGATGAGCCCTTGATGGGTCAACGGCAGCACTCACATCCCCGAAGTAGGTTACTGGAACCGGAATTACCGGCCTACTGTCCTAGGGTCAACAACAGGGCCTGGGGGTTGTGCCGTCGGGGTAACTTCCTGACCACGTAAAAAACATTTAGGTATGGGAGAGTAGACCCGGAACGTTAACGGACATGCGAGTGTGTAACTGGAATGTGCGGACACTCTACACTCCAGGTGCTACTCAAAAACTTGAGTCTGTCCTCTCGCGGTACAAGGCCGACATTACCGCGATCCAGGAGATACGATGAATAGGATCAGGTACTATGAAAAGACAAAATTGCGACATATATTACAGTTGTAACAAAAGATTGCACATGTTAGGATGCGGATTCGTCGTGGGAAATAGGCTTAGATCCAAAGTAATGGACTTCAAGCCGATAAGTGATCGCCTGGCTGTGATCCGCATCAGAGCTACATTCCAAAACATTAGCCTAATATGTGCACACGCCCCTACCGACGAGGCTGAGGACCCTATCAAGGAGGAATTCTATGACCTCTTGGACGGAGCCTACGGAGCCTGTCCGGAGCATGATGTCAAAACTGTACTCGAGGACTTCAATGCTAAAGTCGGCAAGGAAAACACCTTCGGCACACAGCCTCCACGAAACGACAACAGATAACGGCTACCGACTAATTGACTTTGCAGCAGCTTGTAATACGGTGATAAGTAGCACAACGTTTCCGCGACTAAGGATACACACAGCAACCTGGCGCTCTCCAGACGGTCGAACCGCCAACCAAATAGACCATGTGCTAATTAATGCGAGGCACGCATCCAACATCTTGAACGTGCACACTTACCGAGGGGCTTTTACGGCTTTTGAAGAAGAGGACAATGAGGACATGAGGACAAGACTAAATATATGCTATCAATAAACAAACAATCATCTGTCCACCGACTAGGACAAAATATCACTATTGATAGCAGCAACTTCGAGGTAGTTAAGGAGGTCATCTACCTCGGGGTAAACATCAACTCCACAAATGACATCTTAGTGGAGATCCGTCGAAGAATTACCCTAGGAAACCGCTGCTACTTTGGTTTGGCAAAACAAATGGGTTCAAAACTCCTAACTCGAAGGACAAAGTGCATGCTCTACAGGACGCTTATCCTGCCAGTTCTGCTATACGACGCCGAGTGCTGGACGATAAGCAGGAAAGGAGAGTTAATACTGGGATCCTTTGAAATAAAAATCCTTCGACGAATATTTGGTTCTGTGTGCGAGGAGGGCGAATGGAGGAGAAGATACAACCGTAAACTCTATGAGCTGTACCAAGATGTGGATGTAGTCCGAAAAGCCAAAACTCGTCGACTACATTGGCTCGGCCACATCGAGCGAATGGAAAATAACGCTCCAGCCAAGAGGATCTTCGAATCCCAGCCCCCAGGTTCGAAACGACAAGGAAGACCGAACCTCTGTTTTAAAGACCAAGCCATCGCGGATGGCCACCGTTGCGAGTAGAAGCACCCGCTTTATTTGGAGACATGGCGCGGGCAGACTTTGAAGCTTCAGGAGGGTTATATCTCTTAACGAGCTTGACTCGCTTCTTTTTGCTTTTCCGTTTAGCAGAAGAGGGGGCATTGCCAGATTAAATGGTCAGGTCTGCTTCCGCTTGAGACTTCCACCAATCTATTACGTTTCATGGACACAACCATGGGCCATTTTAGGAGCCCGTTCAATCGTAGAGATATCATGGATCCAGCTTTCAGCGGCGGTGCAGTGGGTAGCAACCTTACACATGTTCAGTTTGCCCAACGAGTCCGACATAGAGCTACAAAAGTCGATTGTTGGTTCAATTAATGTTGGGGTTAATAATTATGGGCCTACAGAATCCGAGCCCCAGCCGCAGTCGAAAAGATCACGGATGGATTTTGGCAATTGCCAGTACCACCTGGAGTATTAATATCTTTAAGGTTTTTCATTCAATTGTTGTTTTTTTTTTAGTTTTAACTAATGCACCTGTATAGGTTAAAGTACACTAACGGTAAGGAAATCTTAGGGCGCTTTTAAAAACTCTTAAATGCATTTTTAAAATTTTTTAAAAGAATTTTATTTTTTAACTTAACGTTGAAGACGAAACATAACATTTTGTTTAGTTTTTAGTAATTTTACCGCTACTTATTATAAATTTATTGTTGCCAGATTTATTTTAATTAGACTATAAGAAAAATAAAAAACATTAGTCTTGCCGTGTCTTTCACGCTTCATAGGAAGTTCAAAATGTTTCAACGAGTAGGCAGAAATTCCAGATACACGTGGTATTACAATGTACCTTCCATAGATCTAAAGGTGCGATCAGACGAACATCCAAACTTGTCAACCGAATGACATCCTGATGTCACTACGATGTAGAATTTGTACAGGATGACGTATGTTGGACCTCTATCCCACTGCCATTTCAACATAACCTATCCTAACCTTGCCGTCAATATAATTTAACCATCAGTAAATTCACTAAAAAAATGTATTATAAGTTATGTTTTGTAATTTATTTTCAATTAATGTGAAGGCTGAGTATAAAATCCACGCGGTAATTGATTCCACAGATATTAGTGATCAAAAACAAGACACTTAGCAACGAATCAATAAAAATATAAAATAGAAAAAAATAGAAAAAATAAAATATAAATATTTAACGACCAAAAATACCAAAACTATTCTGCCAAAAGAGCTTAAAACGTAAAGCTGGCGCTTTAAAATGCTTTTCTTTCATCTCGCTGCGTCCATTTCTTACGATACGCAGCTCTTCAAAAACACATAAAAAACATAAGAAAGGCTACAGTCCGCTTTGGGCGAACAGTATCCATATCGCTACATGACCTCAATAAAAATGTATTAAGAACATGGTGGATGACACTTTATTTCATTTTATATGAAATTTATAAAGAAAACTTCAATATTAGCTAAATATTTAAAAAAGAAATTAATTTTCTATGTACATTTTCGAGGAAGACAGCCGGATCCATTTCGGAACCCTAGGGAATTTGTAGTACAATTCTCACCTTCCTATCTTAAGTTTAAAGGTCTAACCATTGCTTACGGTCGGACGGACGGACAATGCTAAAAAGTTTTAGGTTTTGATGCCGATCATAAATATAGGAGTCTACGACTTTAACCCTAAGTTAGGAGATAACCTACGCATAATAGAGGTGTACGGCACATTTGATTTACATTACTATTCAAATATGTTTATCTTTTTAGCGTTGAAGGGTTAATTGGCATCAGAAATGTATCTAGAACTGGGAAGGATAATAAATAATAAATAAATAATACAGGACCCAAAGCCTAGCTTCTCCAACCACTGTGCGTGCGAAGATATATTTTTTGACACGAATGGAAACTGTAGGTCCCAGTTTAATGCCGATTCCGAACGACAATTAATTTTTGGGAAGCTTCTCATGACAGTTCTTGCTCTTGGATGTTTGTCAGACGTTCGCAGGAAGTGGGGCAGCGAACAAAAACTTTTAGATGGAACAGGTCTGGAATTAAAGCAGCGACCTCTCGCTTAGTAGTCCAACGCACTTAACCACTAAGCCCCTGCACCCACTGTAAGAACTGGGAAGCCTACCAACACTTTATTGTGTCCAAACGGGCGCCGGTGAACCCCACAGGCGGGCGCCAGTAGGGATGCAGTAATAGTGGGAAGTTAAAATCCCTCATTCCTGATCTTAATCTCGTTGAAAATTGAAAAGTAGAATTCTGTCAATTATTTATGACATACTTTTCTAATCTGAATCAACGAGGAATTTGTTATTGCTCATCTTGAAGAATCGTTATAGAATCGTCACTTTTACTTTTAGTTATTGAACAACTTAAAAGCAAAATCGTATTAAATAGTCAAACAAATCAATCATCAGCAAAAGAAAATAAAAGTGTTTATCTTTTAAATGAAAAAAGAAACATAAGAAATGAAAGTGAACAACAATTTACTATCAACAGACACTAAAAGTTCTAGACGCACCCAATCGGTGGTGGGATCAGTGACCTCTATAAAGCCAGCAGTTTAACTTTTATAAGTGTGCACAGCAAAAACAAAATCTTTAAATAATTTGGCACTGTTTTTTTTGTTTAAAACGTACCTGTTATCAGTTTAAAAAAAAATACTGTTTTCTGTGATAGTGAATATAATAAAGTCTGTCACTAGCTCAGTTTTCAGAATATATCCAAATAATTTAATTTATTAACAAAAAAAAAATGTTTGCGCCACTCTTAGACTACTGATCATCTCGATCTTGCCTACTAAGTTTTTTGTGGTGAAAACAATGAGGATCAGTGTTGGGCTTCGCTGACAAGCTTTTTATTTTAAAATAATTTCACTTGAATAGATAGAGTGTGTGTGTGCGTGTGTGTGTGAGCGAGAAAGAGGAATAGAGAAAACAATAATATGATCTGACGCGATATCACAAAAATGTAAAGAGAAACATAGAGATAGTGAAGATATGAAAATAGACACACGCAGCACAACGAATACGAATGATGTATTGATGGATTAAAAAGCAAAAAGGACTTGAGGCTGTTGGCCAAACGAAAAAGGAATAAAGAATCTCGATCAATTGATATTTTTGGAAATAAAGCGGCTGGAATTTAAATCTCAGACAGAATTGCATCTATTTATAGCGGTAATTGTAAACGAAATACAGATGTTATATATATATGTAGGTATGCACCCGGAGTGCATTGTTGGGCGGATATAAAGTTGAATACACTTGCGGCAAGTCAGCAGTCTGATAAAAAGTCGCTGGCAAACAATAAATTATTCATTCAAAGAAGTTCTTTATACAAAGTGAAGCATCATGCGGCAACTTTAATACTTTGCAATAATTATTCAACTGTTATCATCGAATTTTTGTCTATTTAAAAGAGACTGGCTGCGCAAAAAATTTAACAATAGTGCGCAATTTTCCATTTAAAAATGGGTGTTTGAACTAATCTCTAATCCTTAAAACAAAGAGATAGCTAGAAGCACCTGTTGTTGGGTATTTAAGTTTTAGGAGCAGGTAGGTAGGTAACTACATGCCAATGCAAATAGAGCAAGAACAAACTTGAAAACAATGCAATGGGACAGGTAATAGTATCTATTATCTAGATACTATATTCGGTATACCTATGCCGCTTAAATGGTTTAAATTTGTGCTAGGCAGGTGATAGTTGTCTTATCTTTATGGCTGCTGCGGTCGCAAACAAACAAAACAAAAAGTGCATGGCAAGCATAAAAATCTCATGATAACACAGACGCAACAACATCAGCATTTGAGGCACAGAATAGTAATTATACAGTTGTCGAGTGGGCGCAATTTTCATTCTCGCACCTTTATTGTTTTTTTTTTTTTTGCAAAAAACGTAGCAGAATTAAGTATATTTGTATGGGGAGCTAACCGAAATAGTGAAAACAGAGCTAGTGTCATATGTTACGTACGAAGTCGTTCCCACCAATCCGACAATTATAGTTCAGGCTTTAGTTTAAGTTGGTAGATAAAAATGTTTTAAAAATGTTGGGGCGTCGATAGAAGTCGACTATCTGCATACCCTACCCTGCCGACTGTTTTTTTTATGTCGATAAAGTGAACTGTAGAAATGCAGCAAAATGGAAGAGTTAAGATTCCCCAATAAAATAGTTCGCGACAACGTCAGTGTCAAAAACATGTAGCAAATTATTAATGACGGATATTTTTTTTATTTTTTTTAAACTTTGTATAAAGTGAACAATAAAAAACCAAGCCAGCTCCCGTTTATAAGTTTTTAATTATATATCGCCCCGACCCACTATGGCAGCAACTAGCGCTTATCGTCTCAAAAATCTATAACTTTTTTGTTTTTTGTGATTAAAGGGGGGGGAAATTCGTATCCATGATCTTAAATATTTGGGATTTTAAATAATATACTTATCATATATATACATACAGTGGCCGACATAAATCTACGTACATTTACTTTAAAATTGAGTATCGTTTCTTATATTCGAGTATAAGTCACATCAGAATATCACAGTATTAAAAAAACCTTTTTAGGGTGAAATAAATGGAAACCCGACGAAAATAAAATGTAATGGTGGTGGGGTCTAGTATTACCCCAACCCAAGTTATATCCAGTTAAAGTAAAAATGTCCGATTTCGGGGTATACAGAACTATTAGATAGAGCTATAAAACTCACTAATATCTTGTAGGCCTCATTTAATTACGTAAAAAATGTTAAAAGCATTGTGTGATTTTATGGGCCCAAACAAAAGTTATGATGCTTTAAGTAAAAACTAAAAAAAAAACACATTTTTCAGAATTTCATTTCAAATGGATGCTTCTTTGTTGTAATAAAAATATGCTGACAAATTTAAATGTAACAATTGAGACTTTCGATACAGTAAATTTAATAATTCATACTTTCAATAATTAGTAAGATTCAGCAGAAAAATAAAAGAGCAGTTTAGATACCTCCAACAGCTCTTTCGAAACCATCAAAACATCTTTCATAGCGTCATTCATACTTTTACCCAACGATCCTTGAATTTGGAAAGCACCTTCTTTTGTATATCTGAGGTATTTCAGAAATATTTTTTATTTCTCAATGGATTAATTAGAATGTAGCAAATAAAAGCCAATTTAGAAAGTAGAACCTTTAAGCTTTTCAAAAATATATAACAGTTAGATTTACGGTTACAAATAATAAAGGTGTTAAAAAGTCACTTCACAAAACTATATGTGTGACATAATTTCTTTCAAGAAGTTTAGCCATATGCTTTTGGTATAACGGTTAAATGTAAATGTTAAAAAATATATTGTAACAAATCCATCTAGCCATTTTCATTGCTATAAAAAAAATAAAAAATTTAAGACGATATGTTCTGGTTGGGCCCATAGCGCGACGTCCCAGAAACGTCAGGCCAAAAACATGAATATGCTAAAATAAAAATCTGGGGAAATCATGATTGAATGTTAATTGCTCGCGTACAATGAAGACTCGGTTATTATTATAAAATATTATGGTTTACTTTTAAACATGACATTCTAGATTTTGGCAGAACATAGAACTGCAAAAGATTGGAAAACTTGCACATTCACGCTTCGACAGAGCAAGATATTTCAAAGTAAGGTTGTATTTTTATACCCTATCCTAAGGGTATAATAATTTTGACACATAGTTTGTAACACCCCTTTATATTCGTCACAGACCCCTAAAAGTATATATATTTATGATCAGGACCAAAATCTAAGACTATTTAGCAATGTCTGTCCGTCCGTATCAACTTTTGAGGCCTTTAAAATTATGCTAGGTTGCTGAAATTTGGAACATATACTCCCTAGGGTTCCGAAATGGTAAAGTGTAAACACTTTCAAAATACGCCCACTGCCACGCCCACAATTTAGAAAAAACCGTTTTACGGCTTAAGTTAGAGAGATAAAGTTGTAGAACCTTCACATGATATGTAGGTACTGCCCACCTTTATAAATTTGTCATACAAAGTTTTTGGCCACGCCCACTTTTTTGGGGGCGTTTTTTAAAAAAAAATATTTTTTTTTCTATAAATTTCATAGAATGAAATAAAATGCTATACATCATCTTCCTAATGCTTTTTTTCTTTGGGGTACATAGGGATAAGGATAGGGTATCATACTGTTCGCCCCAAGCGGACTGTAGCTTTTCCTTATGTTTTTAAATCATTTTAAACAAAATATAATTGTAAAGGAAAATAAGTCCAAAGCGTTGGTAGGTATGTTTAATTTAAATGGGTCTACTAATTCAGCAAAGGAAACAACCGCTTTTCACCCGTGTACGACGTGATTTTTCTTTATTTGAGAGTGCAATGACAAAGCTTAGGTCTTTATCAATAGGCCAATAATTGGATAGTTTTTTCACGTTGTTCAAGGAACCAACGGTATAGCGCCCTTCAATTATGGGAAGTCCTAATGATCAAAAATGTATTGCTGCACCTTATAATTTTTTACTTTTTTGTATTAACCGCGCAAAGGGTGAACTTTGCCACGTTTTACTTTTTTCGTAAATTGGACTTATTCGCGTTTGGTAAGCTGACAGCAGTTGGTTAGAGCATATAGAGAGTTTTGTTTGTTTTTTTATGAATGATGGGGTGGGTGGAGGTGTCTCAGTCTGCCCTTCCGTCTTTCAACATTCACCTTTGCTGGGTGCCGGGGCATAGAGACATTCCGGGTAACTGCAAGGCTGACCAACTCGCCAAACTTGGAACTACCCTCTCAATCTTGCCTGAAAAGGGCTCCTTAGGCATACCAGTTTCCACGTGCAAGCTTTTGTTTAAACTGGATGCAATAGAAAAAACTAACCACATATGGACAAATGGTACTACTTGTCTGACAACGAAGCAGATTTGGCCTAGGCTGGATCTAAGACGCTCAAGGAGCTTGATTACCCTTAATCGGTCGCACATTGGTGCTACAATTGGTGTCATAACTGGACACTGTTTGTTAGGCAGGCATGCAACAAGGCTTGGTGCCTATTCCAACGACTTCTGTAGGCGCTGTATGGATGAGGAGGAGGAGGAGACTACTCTACACCTTCTTTGCGCATGCCCTGCTCTCTCCCGAAAGCGAAATCTCCATATGGGGGCCATCTTCTATAATGATCTCAATGATCTAAACTCAACCGACCCAAAATGTCTCTCACGTTTTATTAGCACCTCAAAATGGTTCAACGTGTGGGCAGGAACTTCAGATCCACGTGGTATCACAATGGACCTTATATAGGTCTAAGTGAGTCGGACTTCTATCCGACTGCCACTTCAACCTAACCTAACCTTGTTTTTTTTTTACTACGAATAGGTATCTACTCGACTTATTTGAGGAACAAATAGGCTTAGAAAATGTCATGTCACGTAGAACAAAATTTATATAATCAACGCAAATTTGGTGAAATTGCATATCTAAGATCGGTATGGTCTTTAATTAAGACATTTAGTCGAAGAAACATAAAATCAGAGAGACCCTCATTACAAATTTTAGTTGCTTAACTTGTTATTATTCTTTATAGTTTTAAAATAACACTTATGAATTTTGAATAAAATATTTAGGATATTACGAAGTCGGAAACAACCCACGACCTACGATTGAGGCCCTTAAAAATATTATGGTGACAGATTTCTTTGTTATTTATGTATACAAAGGTCGTGCCTACATAATAGTATATTATGTCGGTTATTGAATGTGGGCGAAATTGATTCATTATAGCAATACAAACTACATGTATTAAAAAATGCTTATCAGAAAAATATTGAAGGGAATTATAGTGAAAGTTCTCTTTTTAATCCCATAATAACAAACCAAAACCACTTTTTTCTTTTCATTCAAACAAAAACAAATGTAAACAAACTCAAAATCATGTAAAATAATAAACTCAATTATTATTTTCTCTTTTGACACTTATTCTGCTTTTTCCGCTCAAAATGATAGCAGTGTTGCCGTGTTTTATATTTATGTTTTTACTTTAATTTTTTTATATCCTACCTACACTACCTTTTTTCGTCGCGTACAACGCAGAGGTAAAAGTTTGAAATTTTTGGGTACAGATTTGTTGTAAATTTTCTTCATTTTAACTTTAAAGGAGCATCCATTCATGGATGGAACATGATGTGGAACATGAATAAACTGAGACGATTCGCGGGATAAATATTTTTTGCGGCTTTAAGTTTTAAAATGTTTTTAAGGCAGTTGTAAAGTGTAAAATTATAGTACTAGTACTTGTTGAAATGACGATGTAGCCATACTCGTCCGTCCAAGTTTCAACGGTTTCGAAGTCTTCACATGGAAACTAGAAACCACATTTAAAATACTTCAAACTCGGACACTTGTAAGTACATTTTTTAAAAACAATATATATATATCTGTATTAAGCGAACTACTTTACGATAAAACAGTCTACCCAAGGGATATGCCGCTTTTAAATCCTTTTTTAAGTTTTTGTTTCAGATATGTAAACATTCGTTTTAAAAGATAATAAAGAAAGACAATAACTATAACCTAACACAGTTATTAATAAATGATATGGGCAAATCACTTGTTGCTTAGTTTCAAAAAATGCCGTTTAGTTTAGTTTAGAACCACATATACGCAACTGTCATTATTTTCTCAATTAAAATGTGGTTATCAAATGACATACTTCAACTTTAATACTTGAAACTGTTTAATTAATAAAAAAACACTTCCGTCAATAGCATTTGGCAACACTGTAACAATCAACTAAAAATATTCACTCAGAAAGTACAAGACAAAGATGACGTTATGTCATTGCGAAACGCCCATATGTGTCTGTCTACTCTTCTATAAATTTTCAAAAACGCAGCAAAATGTGTTAAATAAAAAATTTAATAAAAAGGGGGGAGCAATAAAATACATACGAAGAAAAAACGCTGAAAAAACTTACCAAGTCGGTTTATTTGTATATTTTTTTTAACGTTTTAATATCACACTAAATTTGACAAACAACGCAATTGCTTATTTTAATTTCTTTCAACGAAAACTTCTAACTATTGTATAAAGTACAAGTAGTTATATTTGGGATATATTAATTTACTAAATTAAATGCATCAATTAAACTTCATATGTATTTTGTTTTGATCGGCGTTTGTATGAGAAGAAAACACTCATCAGTTTAACAAATTAATCACTTTGTTGGGAATTTCTATTGCAATGGTTTCCTGAATAAACATTTGATGGACCGAATTGCATAAAATCTCGAAAAGTAGTTTTACGAAGAGAGTAGACGGTACTGCTTCCACACTCGAACAGTACATAAGAAAGACTGAGGAAAAGGAATATTAAATGTTATGATGACGAGTTGAGTGGAAGACCGTACCCAACAAACGCACTCGGAAAAGAGCGATACTGCGCAGCGATGGCAGTTTACTCCGATTGGAGTTATATATATTTTTTTAATGAATTTGCAATCGGAACTATCGAATTAAAAAGAATGAACATAAATACTTGATATCGAGTGAAAATGCGTTATTCGTTTTTTTTTATAGTTCACTTTTAATAACCCTAGCAAATGCATACTGTCGTAAAAAATGCAAAAATGGGCTTTTGATAAAGAGTAGCAGCTATTTATCTGTTTCCACTTCTGGCGTGGAATCAAGCAAATAAGTACGTATAGATTTAATGTGTTTTCTGGTTTTCCCTTCAACTTATTAAAGCCCTATTTTATTATTGCCTCTTACTTGATTCAGATCGAATAACATAAGATAACAATTCCGATACTAAAAGTAGTAGAACAAAATAAATACGACAATATAATACCTCTGATATTTCCTTTTGAAATTCGAAAATGACTGCGTATTCAAATATGTTTCTCTTTTAAAAAATCAGTACTCTTATATTTCCACCTTATTTGTAATAATGAGTTGTTTACTTCTGCAAGTAGTTTGCACAATCTTTTGAGAGGTCAACATTTTGTTTTTGTATTTTAAATTTGAAAACTTCATGCTAATCTATGTAATTTTTGTCTTGAAGAGGTCCTTCCATACCATGTCATCATTCACTGCTTTAAATAGTTCGGGGACGTCAGACTTGTTGGACCTAAGTTTAAATAGTTCTATGCTTACATCATTGGGCATCCGACGTCCAACTCTTGGTCTTTGAAATTTAGCAGTCTAGTATTGTACATATGTATCCCCAGTACTGAATGAAATGAACATGACAATTTTCACTGTACACTTTGGATGAAATTAAAGTAAAAGGCATATTATATTTACCACTTTGGATGATTCTTCCAAGGAGAGCATTCATAGTGGTTTAAGCATTAAAAAGATTGATGGGCCAAAACTATTCAAAAAATAAAACTCATAGTTTTGCATATTAAAAACTTAGATTCGGCTATGATGGATGATGTAACAAACATACGCATCAAGGGTTTTATAAATACATATGTTCTTGGTGTTTTAGGATTTTGACTACAATTTGTTTTGGCGCCCACGTCAGTGGAGGGGAGCCGCCACTACCAATATTTCATGTCCTTCAACTCGCGCAGTGTGGGCCTATAATGTTAAGAACAAGATGTTAGGTCTCACTCAAACTTCAAACACTAATCATCCGATTGAGCAAAAATACTCTAAATCAAACGTCTAAAGTTTTCCTATAGATGCCGCTGAACCCGAAAACTTCTGAACGAAGTTCAGACTAGTGGCGATTAGTCAAATTACGAATCGCGATCCAACCGATTGTAGATGAGAATCGAGTATTGTAATTTATAAACTTAAAAACAAAATGCAATTTTTTTAACCTCAATTTTTATTTTGTGACTGAAAAAACTATTTCCAAATAACAAAAAATCATTTTAGAAAGAATTATAACATTACGGCGTGAAATGGGTGGATAATTAAAAATAAATGAAAAAAAAAAATATTGTTACAATCGGTACAGTACAGTCTCTCTCTCTGTTTAGTGTCAATTAAGAAAATCACAAAATCTGGACCCCCAAGGTGGCGCATTGATCGATTTTATTCACTCGCAGCATAAATGATCATTTGTTATAGGTACATCACCTGCTACAGTTAACTGAAATAATTGATAAAGTTAATTTTCGTTAATTGATACATTTAATGAAGACAATAAATGTAATATTTAAATCGACCTTATTGCCCCACCTACCGTTCGCTGAGCAAGCTTTTATATCATAATCACAAATAAAAAAATGATCTGAAATGTATTTAATTAAACCGTTGACTTTGGTGAATGAAAAGTTAATCGTTGTAAGACTATATCCCATAAGCTTCCTACCCCTACATAAGTGCATTAAAATACTTAGGCTAATTCGGACATTAACATAGGTAATGTCATCAAATTCGTCGGGCACCTGCTCTGGATATTAACCAAACCAATATTGTGTTGTTATTATAATTTGTACATGAATGTCTTACGGCAGATGTAATACATCTCAAATCTGGGATATAATCAATAAAGGTAAACACTTAGTTGTACATTATATTATTGTTTACATAATTTTATTTTTCACAATCTACATTAACTAGCACTTGTACAATTCATCAATAATCTGGTAATTCATTTCGTATTTCTCTTCTTGATACAATTTTGTGTGGCTCTGCCACCTCGAACGCAGCTTCTTCCATCTTTGCTTGTGCGAAGCTAACAACTGAGCTTTGCTGGCCCCCTTTAAACTTAGTTCGGCCTTTTTCCGTTCCTGTTCATTTTCTTCATCTAGTAGCGTTGGGGGAATTCTGGTGAGCTCTGTATTTAACGGTGCAGGCATTAAGGTAATTTCAGAAATTTCGCCATTCCGCACTTTCTCTAGAACTTCACCACCATCGTTTTCACGATAGTCTGGAGATGGAGATCTACGTCCTCTGTAAATTTTAATCGCAGCCGAACGTGGAGAATTCGCCATCCAGGCACGACAAATCGGATACAAAGCTGTTCGATCATCGTATTTGGATAGATCTAGACTACGATCGAATAGTTTCATAACGAAACTTTCGTGAATTTGTTGCTGTTGTTCTTCCACAGGTTGCTTCTGAACGTTAAAAATTTCTTCAGACTCATTTTTAATAAATTTCTTTGGGCGACCACGCATTGGTAGCTTCTCAGAAGAATCTGAATCTTCATCACTCGCGACTAGATCATGTAGGGCATCTTTGAGGCGAACTCGAGCCATTTGGACTTCGTTGGGTTTTTGCTTGGGACCATATTTTCCGTATATGTTGTCGTGCATTCTGGTTAATCAAGGTGAAATCCTTTGTTTAAAATAATGATAGTATAGTGAATAGAATGTAAATAGTTTCAGGTAAAAAAAATTTCTTCTCAATAATTAAAGTAAATTTATTTTTCTTTCTACGTTTGTTGACAATAATAGGTTTTGGAAAAATAAATGACAGCTATGAAACATGTGAAGTTGGAGGCAGTATGCATTTAAGTTTGAGTGAATTCAACAGAAATCTTAATTGAGTGGTGGCTGCAAACAATGGTCTTGTTCAGCGGTTCAAACATCTCTTTTAAGTTGTATTCTGTATTTCTTATAAAATAAAATATGTGATTGTACATTTGTCTACTACAGTTAAACCGATTATTTTTGTTTTACCAAAGTCAAACTAAATGTCTTAACAAAAAGGAATTGCCCAAACTCTTTGGACTGAAGAAAAAAGATCAATAACCCATAACCCCATGTTTGTAATGGATCTGTTGTAGAATACGACTGTTGTAATAATTTAAGAATTTCTTAACAGACATTTTGACAGTCTTTATAATATTTGAGAAAATTGCTTCTGGATTTCAATTAACAATTAAAACCACAAGCACTCGCACAGTCACACATTCATGTCAATATTAATTTTTTATGCATTTAATAATTCTTCAATTTTAGCGAGATTAGCTGAAAATGCTTACCAGTTAAACAATTAATGAAATAATACTATGCATAATTTATACATATTACGTATCGGAGGGTACTTCCTAATTACCAATCGAAAACGACATTAGAAAATGAGCAGTTTTTTACTAAATTGTCCCTACCTATTAAGAACATTTAAGGAAAAAAAATTGTTTTATTGAATAAACTTTACAATAAGCCGCTCACGCGACTTACACTACGACTACGTTTATTCTACTGTACCGTTAACGTGGTTTTATCGAATATAAGAGTTGCAGTAAGCATTGTGCTATGGTTGTTTATACAGCGCCCATTTGGTTAAATCACGTATTGGCCAAATGTTGTTTCCCATATACCGGCTACTAGGATTCGGATTCGAGATATCTCGCATCTATTGTTGGGAATACGTAACGGAAACGTAGCTTATGTTTTGTAGTTCATGTTTTCAAATCAGCCTTAACAATTTGGCAGCTTTTGAACCTTAGTCCAATTGGAGTAAATTTTAAAAAATTTTAAGAAAGAAAGAAAAATCTGCTCCTTTTTCCACACTAAAAAATTCTTTCCGAACCACATGAAAGTAAATGACACTGTGACTGTGTTTTTATCAAGATTTTCAAGTCTAAAACGTATACACAGCCTTAGTACTAAAAATCAAACCTAGTTTGATTGAAACACAGGAAGTAAGACATTTCGTTTTTGTTAAAATAAATTTTTTCGTTCCTTCTCACATACAGTATTGTGCAAAACCTAAGCAACTTTTCCTACTCTCATGTAAAAAATTGTCTCCCGCTTTTAACAATACTTCCCGGTAAAAAGTAAATATATTTATTCATTTATTTCATTTCATTTATTAACAGTAAATAAAAAAAAATAAATCAAAATCAGTTCAAAAAACAGCTGTGCAAAACCTAAGCAACTCATTTTTTATATTTTGTATAATATCTGTTATTTTTTATGACTTCAGCACATCTACGAGGCATCGACTCAATTAAATTAGAAATAATAGCTGCTGGTATGTTTTCCCACTGTATTTTTCAATAAATTTATCAACTCCATTTGGTTTTTGCACCGTAGTGTTCCAACGCGACGTTTAAGAATCCCGAATAAATTTTCAATCGGATTCAAATCCGATGATCTGTTAGCCACTCCTTGATCATTTTTGAAGTATGCTTCGGGTCGTTGTCATGTTGGAATACCCAAGAAAGTGGAATATTCCATTCGGCATACGGCAGCATCACATTTTCCAAAATATCCTTGTAAATAAAACGATCCATTATGCCCCCTATTTCATGAAAAGGACCAACACCATAACCGGAAAAGCATGTCCATATCATAACACTTCCACCCCCATGCTTCAGTGTACTTTTACAGAAGCGTGGATTAAGTCTTTGCTTGGGCGTACGCCTAACGTATTGTATGGCATCAGTGTTCCACAGGTTAAATTTACATTCATCACTGAATAACACACTTTTCCACTTGCCGACTGACCAATTAATATATTTTTTTAGCAAAATTCAACCTACAAAGTGTTTTAAAGAAAAGATTATTTCAATTCAAAAAACAATTTTATCAATAAACCTTTTCTGTACATGCTTCTTCGTAAGCATAGGTTTCTTCAACGCTGAATAACTTTTAAGATCAGCTTCAAGAGCCCGTCTACGAACCGTACTAGAGTCAACGTTCAAATTCAAAGTCGACAATATTTCCCGAGAGGAAATAAAGGGATTTGATTTGATTAATCTCATTATTTTCCTATCCTCCCGAACAGTTGTTTTACGCGGCCTTCCTCCTACATTATTGTTTTCTAAGCTACCGGTAGCTTTATATTTTTTAATCAAGCGTGAAACTATAGATTTATTAATTCCGAATATTTTTGCAATTTTTGACTGTGATACACTTTTTGTTTTTATATGTTAATTATTTTTAATTTGAAGGTTTTATCATATTTAGCGCGCTCCATATTGAAAATGACTGTGAAATCTCTACCCACAATTGAGCAAAATTAACTTTACACATTGCGTCATGGAAAACCCACTTTAAAAATGCCGTTAAATTTGTGGTAATAACAAAAGTTGCTTAGGTTTTGCACAGCTGTTTTTTGAACTGATTTTGATTTATTTTTTTTATTTACTGTTAATAAATGAAAATTAAAAACTTTGTTTGGGTGATTTTGAGGACACATGCAAATATGTAAATAAATATATTTACAGTTTACCGGGAAGTATTTTTTAAAGTGGGAGACAACTTTTTACATGAGAGTAGGAAAAGTTGCTTAGGTTTTGCACAATACTGTATGCTCCGAAAATTTTCGATTTACTCCACTTTTTTTTTACAAATCTGCTCCAAAGTTTTACTGCTTAGAATCGATCGAACCCTACATCGATCGTCGACAGAAGAGGTAGGAAATAAAAAGGAAAGTAATATACATACATACGTTAATCTGCCTCCTTAGTCAATGTGCATTCTAAGACATGAGACAATTTTTTTTAAATTGCTTTTATTGGTATTTCTTGAAAAACAAATTCGTATTTTGATTTTTGAAACGTTTTATTTTAGTATTTGCTTTTTATAACACTGGACAATCGCTATTTTATTGTATGGGGTTTTTCATTTTATGAAAACGCGCAGACATTTCAGGCAATAATAATACAAAATAAGAGAGAGAAGGGGTATCAACCAACCCAACCATACTATATAATATATACCCATGTGTTTGTCTTCGAAAAGTAAATACTAATTAACACTTTACATTAGGAATTGCTACACTGTACTTGTGTACAATATTTTATGGATTACATTCTAATTTATTTATTAATATAATAAAAAAATATGCAATTTTAGTTGTTTTGTTTTTTTTTTTTTAAAGAAGATACACCTGCCGTGTGTAAGTTTTTTTTTTTTATAAATATATTTATATCTGTGTTAGGCGCTAGAAATTCACGTTTGCATTATTTGTAGTTTTTAAGTTAAAAAAAGGAACAAACTTGGAAACTACGGAATATAGATTTTTAAATAGAATTTAATTACATGTTCACAGAGCTGAACGAACGCAGGGTGAAAGAGAAGACCACAAGCATCGTCGCTGAACTAAACAATATCCCTGGGGGCGCTCAAGAAGTGGACAGAGTTTGAAACCAAGTGTGTTATTTCGGAGAGAGTTTCTTTGTGCACACCGCCAAAGAGAATTAACTCGCCATTTCCAGCCACCATGGATGAGAGTATTAATCGTTCGGGAGCACCTGAGATTATTCCGTAATTTTTGTACTCTATCCACTGCAAGCATGGATCGGTCTCGGACATTGCGTTGGTAAGATCACACACAAACAGTGATAGAACATTACGCTTTACCCGCTTCGGTGATGGCTCTTTGATTTTTTGCTCGGCTACCAGAGCTCGCCTCGAGTTTCGTATGGCATTCATCTTCTCCTCCATGCGCCGTATGCGTTCATGGTGATCCTTTGAAAGGCTACGCGGACGATTTTGAACATTAAATGCAGCCATGCGAAAGGGATCCTAAAAAACAAAATAAAAAATATATAGAAAAGATATCATGGGAATATACTTGACAAAGCTCTTGCCTCATAGAGTTCATCGAATCGCTTGGGTAGACGTGGTTCGTGATCGCGACATCGAAGTGCTAAATTTCGCTGCAAACGATTGGCCGCTTCAATATCATTTGGATTGTTGGGAGGTGGTGCAAGTGGTGCTGGCGGTGCCGGAGGTCCTGGGACAGCATCGTTATCATTGCGAATGCCTCGTAATTGTGGACGGTTGTGGTTTCTTTCTTCCGGAACTGGAGGCGCATGCATTCTTGGCAAAATGTTGTTATTGTTGTTCTGATGGTTGTTATTCAACCCGATGCCTCTACGATTCATGCGCAAATCGTCTCCCATTCTAAAGTTATCCAATCGATTGAGTCCTCCTCCACCTCCGCCACCTCTACCACCCCCGGGGAATTGACCGGGACCCCTCATTGCCGCAGGTGCTCTCGTTTGTTTCATCATTTGAAAGTCTGTTGGTAGATTTGGTGTGGGACCTAACACCACCAGTTTCGAGTCAACCTTGCACGCTGGATTGCACCACATATGCGAAGCGCCCCACTTTTTATTTTTTACTGGCACATTTTTCCACTGCCACACCTCCTTCGTCATGTCCAACAGCCACGCATCAGTATGAATACTGTTCGGGCCACCACAACCTCCAACAATCAGCAGATGATCGTCATCCAAATCAATCTGAAACTGACCATATCTTGGTGGTGGCTTTGTATTGCCAGCAATTCTAGGAGATGACCACGTTAGTGATTCCAAATCCAAGCACCACGTATCGTTGGAATTATTATTAACTCCTTCGGAGATTTGATAGCCACCAAATACAACCATTCGATGACGATGGACACTGGCCGAGTGTCCGGCCATGGGAGGCGGCGTGGGAAGTTGAGCCCGAACATGAACCCAGCGATTTGATTCCAGATCATACAGATGCAGTTCATCGAAGAGACACCACGGTTGATAGGGCGGATGAAGCGACGGATACCGCCAGCCGCCAAATAAAACCAATTGATTCTGATAGCAGACCATCGAAGCAGAGCCTTTTGGTGATGGATAACTGCCCATGGACAGAGGAAGCTCCCACTTGGTCTGGGACAAGTCAAATCGCCACAGATCATTAAATGTCGTGTCTGATGAGGAACCACCACCGAATATGTACATCGAATTTTCATGAAAAACTGCAGAGTGCGAGAATCGACCGGCTATGGTGGGCATTGCCTGTTCAGGACGATGTATCTTCCAGCAGAGGCGAAAGTCATTCAGCCCTTTGTGCAGGTTCATTTTGGTGCGGCGTATCACATCTGAAATTGCGATTAAATTGGTTAAGTTTTTTTTTATTTATTTTTTTTTGTGCATTTGAGATCTAAGGAAAATATTATTGGACTCATATATCGAAAGGAAAGGTTAAGATGTAGTCCTAAGGAAGAACGCTATCTCTTTGAGGTCACACATGGGAAAAAAACAACGACAACGACCAATCGATCGATGTTAGGAATTTCAGTTTGCAGAACTGAAATATCACTTTCGATGTGTGTTCTATCAAAGCACAAACTTCAGA
The DNA here is from genome assembly GCA_963576555.1 of Ferdinandea cuprea. NCBI lineage: Eukaryota > Metazoa > Arthropoda > Insecta > Diptera > Syrphidae > Ferdinandea > Ferdinandea cuprea. The sequence continues at coordinate 42,081,780 of OY754958.1, forward strand.
AGTCTTCTTCACTCCTCATTTTATCTATAAAATCATCAACAGTATTTGCTGCCAAAAACAAAACAAAAAAAAAAAGAATTTTCAATTTCTTTGTAGCGACAATGTTTAGGAAAAATCTATAAATGGACATCAACTTGTTTTCGAACATAAATGGCATAAAATGGTCCTTGAAAATAGCCTCGGATTTGGAAACGTGTATGTATGTGTGTCTGCTATTTGAAATTCATTTAACAATTCTATGTTTATAAATGGCAGAGGCATACACTCAAACCATCAGACAGGCATGAAGGTTGTCCTTCCAAAATGAATCATTGTTTAGTGGCCAACGACATGCAAGGATGTGTCGATTGTAATAAAAAATAAGGAATACACATAATTATTAAACACAGTGTACATGCATAATGTATAAATTTTCACTCATTCCAAATCTGACCCTAAAAAGACACTCAGATAGATTCCTTTGTTGTCATAGGCAACAATCAGGCAAAAAATCGAATTTAAGATAATGTACTTACTTTTGACGATCAAGTTCCATCGTTTGCATACTAAACTGCATTCTTGGAGATCAGCATAGGGCGGCAAGTAGGTGAAAATGAATTCGATTATTTCATCGGGCAGTTCGTCGATATCAACCATTTCGTAGTTTTGTTCTATTATTTAATTATTTAATTAAAGTTTGCATTTGCAATCACAGTGTATGAAATATTGGAAAAACTTAAAAATTTAGATGAATTTTTCCTGTTTTTTTTTCTTTCTATTTGCTAAATTTTTGTTAGTTTTTCTTCCTTTCTAATTTGACATTTAAAGTTGACTTGACTCTGACTGCTATGACATTTCGTTCATGCTATGAATGAATGTATTTGAAGAAACAAAAATATGAAGAGAAACATTCAGGAAAAAAAACGTGAAAAGTGATTTTAATGGATACATTCAGAGGGATAAAAATGTTTTTTATCAATTATTAAGGGGCGGCCTTTATGTTAACATATACAAATATCGATTTGAAAAATACTTATAGAAGAAAATGTCAAAAAAAACCAAAAACTTCGGGTTATAAATTTAAATGGTCGTAATGCCATGAAGTCGTCGATCAATCGAAAGCCACAACAAAATCGAACTAAATAACTTGACACGACTTGACACAGACACGACAATAGTCGCAGTTTTTTTTATGAAATCCATATAAAAATACACATTTTTTTAATTCAATTTTTACATTTTTAAAAGGTTTAAAATCCTCAGAATCAGAACCAAATGTTTTTCGAATACTTAAATCAACCATCCAGTTTGTCAGTTCAGAAAACGACTTGGTCAAAGAAATCATCTCTCTTCAAGTAGGTACCTATATGTTTCATATCATATTTTTATCAATATTTAGGCTTCTTTCTATGCAATTATATTGGGCTTTCAAGTTTAGGGCACTTAAAACATTTTGGCAACATTGATATTAACATACATGATGCAGTGGCAGGATTTAAAATAAAAATACTCCAAACTTAAAATATGTGTACGGAATTATTTAATATGATAGTGTTGCCATTGGTAATATTTTTCACAAAATTTTCTTTTATTTTCCTTCGGGTTAGGTTTATGAAGAAATTTTTTTAAATTTTTTTTGGTTCTCGTTAGCTGAGATTCAAATATTTAGCATTATAAATATCTACAAAAATGTATTTAAGTAACAAATGAACAACAATCGAAGTAACTTCGATAATAATGATAATACAATTTCAACTGGTGGATACTTTCTCTTCTTGACATTCATTACACTAAGCTAATTCAACGAGACTATTGTGTTATGTATATTATTTTGTGCTTATTTTATCGAAATCTATTAAGTTTTAAAACGCATACACACGGTTTTCAACAGTTCAAGTTTTAGTTTAGCTTTATTGATGATTGTTTATGTCAAGTTCTATAATAATTATAATTGCATTTGGCGATCTCGTCTCCTTGGACAGATTGAAGAAACTGAAGATCAAAAAATATTCTGCAGACTACGACCCTAAAAGAAATTATGTGTTGTCTATGAAGATCTATAATTTATAAGCGAAATTTTCCGCGAATTTATTGTTTTCCATTTCGAGTACAAATTAATGCATTCTTTTGGGTGATACCAAATATAAAAAGAGTTGCATAGTTTTAGGAGATTCACTGCAAACATTTCAATCAATAGAGTATGCAATTTATTCCACTAAAGTGCGAGCAGTGCATAACTGATTACCCTTCGCGGGAAACAACTATGTATGTTCATACTTTTTTGATAACGATTCCCTTCCTAGGTGCCTACGTTTGATGCGCATCTAGTATGTATAAGTAAAACAATAACGAGTCACTCACCTATTTTTTTTTTTTACCCAAGGTCAATGTCAAATGCTATCACCATCAATGAGTAATTAATAAACAATTTATTAATTTTCTACATTTATTTGGATATTGCAGTATATTTAAAACAACACATAGAAAAAGTATCGATAGAAAATGAGAAAAGAAAATTTGTATAGTCAAATGCTAGTTAATTTATCTATTTCTATTCTTTTTGCAAGTGTAGCACAAGCAAAATTGTTTATCCATCCTGCTACTAACTAAATAAAAATAGTTTTTGTTTTTTTTTTGTTGAAAATTGTAATAGCTCCTTTTGAGAAATGCAAGTTTTCAGTTGGATGCTGGTTTGTTCACTTTTTCTTTTTTTTTTATCATTCAGTAACTTGCCGCTCAAGTGTTTGGACTTATTCTACTTTAAGGAGCTCGACATCGAAGTTAAGCACTGCATTTGGTGGAATGATTCCGGGATGACCTCGACTTCCGTAGGCGTAGTCCGGCGAGCACACCAACTTAGCACGCTGGCCAAGCGAGAGTTGTTTTACACCTTCATCCCAGCCGCGGATAACCTCACCGCGTCCAATGGTAAACTTGAATGGTTTGCCGCGATCGCGTGATGAATCGAACTTGGTTCCGTCCTCGAGTGTTCCGGTGTAGTGAACCACAACAACTTGGCCACTTTTAGGATAGGTGCTTCCTGTAAGGAAAATTTATAAATTCCCAAGATGAGTACATGTTTTAACTGAAAGTTTGGTTTTAAATTGTTTACCATCTCCGGGTGAAATTGGAATAACGTCTACGCCCATTTCGGTTTATTAATATATAATCTTATAGATTAAACTAATGCGAAATATTAAGCGACCGCAAAAAAATGTGGAGCGTGGTCGAAAGAAATTTTAGGTATTCCGAAGAAAAAAAAACCGAGAACAAAATGGAAGGAAATATGAGTATCGAACGGGATTTTCCTCGAGTATTGAATCTGTAAGAGTGTGTTCGTAAGGTGTTTGGTTTTGCAAATTCTAAAAAAAGTGTAGTTGAAACAGAAGTATCATTTTAGAACAGGTTTTTCCTTACCTTTTTTTTATTTTAATAAAATAGAATTTTCCAAAGTATCAATAAAAATAGCTTCAAACCTTTTTTATTTTTTAAATTCCTATATGGTATACCGAATTTAAAATCAATCTTAAGTGTCATTTTACTTTATAGAAAAGTTGCGCAAAGTTTTCCAAGGGAGTGGGTTACTTTGCTCCGTCCAAGAGTTTCTATGATTTTGCTCGGTTTAGAAGAACTGGAGAAAAGCTAAATATTGCCCCAAAGATTAAATTATTTAAACATAATGCTTTACTTGTCAGAGCATTAAACAAATAAGAAACTCTATATCACAATGTCTCAAAGTCCCTCGGTTTATTTCGTATGGTCTCTACTTTGGTTTGAGAACATCACAAAAATATTGATAGTGTATTTAGTTAGTGTTTTGTATAGAGAGCAAAAAGTGGCTAGAATTGTAAATCCTCAGTATTTTGTGCCTTTTGTCGTGTAATTTTTTTTTTTGATGCCTTGATTATTGAGTTGTATTTCTCCCAATTCGGAGAATTTTCGGTAAAATTCAGTTTAAACGTTGTTATAAATATGTTCATATTAATAAAGTCACTTTCACATAGTCGGTTAACTAAATGTAAAATATTTGATTGTGTTTTGCTTAAAAAAAATTGTGCAAAACACCGTAATACATAAAAAAGGTGAATGGAGAATTCCTTCAAAAGTGCGACGTGAAAGCAATATTTAATGAGATTTAAGAAACAACGCGATTCTCACAAGAACACAATTATAATTGGGGGAAGCAGTAAACTGTTGTGAAGGGTAAAACTAATAAAACAAAAATCATGATCTGCAAAATTAAGACAAATCTAAACAAAATCTACCTTTTTTATCCAACAAAACACATATCATTTGGTACTGACGTTGTTGCGAAAAAAATATATCCGTATTAATTATTTTGTTATTCTATTTATCATTGTTTTGCTTGCTTTTCATGTTATTAGTTGCCACTTTAACATGAATTCGAATTTTCTTATGAGAATACTGCATCATATTTTAAGTCTTTTTTGTGACAATAATCAAAAGAAAACTATTATTAGTTCACAAACTAATGAAGTGTGATGTAGTTTTGTCCATTTAAAACAAAACATTTTAAATTTATTTATTCACAACTAATCATCTATCCATAAGTGTTACAAATTCGATATTTCTGAGAAGACACAAATAAAAGTTTATTTCAACAAATCTCATGTCAGCTTATGAAGTCACGCCATAAGCTTCGAAAACCACATTCGAAATATATGCAATGATGTCATAAATAATCAGTAACCACTACCAACTTCAGCTCATTGCAAATAATGGCGTTTTATTAAGGTGTATGTTGTTTAATCGAAGAATATAAAAAAATTGTAATTTACTTATTATTCCAATAAGAAAATCTATTATATATATGTCAAATCTGTCATTAAGAAAATAAAATTCTTAACGTAGTTCATGTATTTTATGTGATTTTTGTTGTAATTAAAATCAGTTTAGAAACGGAGAAACAAAAAAAAAATCCCTTTCCGTAGTGGTTGTGTGGTGATTTCCAATTCCAACCACTCCCCGATACCGCTATAATTTTCGCGAGAAAAAAAAAGAAAAGAAATTCTAGTGACGCTGGCAGATTTGCTGAACAAATTTATTTTTTTTGTTTAATTTACGCATTGCTTGCACCAACGACGATTAAGAGAGAGAAACGCATCTTAAAACACATTTAACGAAGCAAAACAGCCCAGGTATGTTTATAAACATTTTTTTTTATTTTTCTCTTAAAATTGATTTATAATAATTTATTTTAAATATTTTACTTTCTTTTTGATGTCGCCTTTTATTTTATTTTTTAATTTACATATTTCCTGGTTAAGCATGCTTATTTGTTGTGTCTTATCGTAACTGTATAGTTGCGTTCCGAGATGTGTTTTTTTTTTTCTGTTTTAGATTTAGAAAGTTGCACCTCGTAATTTTTTTTGTATCGTTTGCGTGCGGCATAAGTAATTTTCGTTTCTTCATTTCTCAAAACTCCAAATTATTTGCAAAAAAAATAAATAAAAATAAGGCACAGGTATTAAGCAACAAGTTAATAATATTTTCCCTTTGTTTTGTTTTACTTTCGATTGTAATCGTTCCTCCCTCTGTTCATCGGTCGTTCGGTTGCACCTTGCGATGTGCTTGTGCATTGTTTTTGCGCTTTTTTATTTGTCGTCGTGGGAGGGGAGCTATCACTTTACTTAAATCTGAGCTGATATACTCTCCTTGGATGGTGGTTGAGTGGCCGATTGTGTATCGTTAAGCACTTAAATGGTGCCACTACCTTGTACTTGTGTGCTGCGAAATTGACAAAAAGTAGAAGGTTTCTTTTGTATTTTTTTTTTTTTTTTGATTTGACTTTTTGTCTGACAATGAGTGCATTTGAGAAGTTGAGTTGGCAGTTGTGACAATTATGTGAGATGAGCCAATGATAGCCCAATTGGAATGTAATGCTAGCAGTAAAATGGGTAACGGGATTTGACTTTTGTATACTCGAAGTGCTGCGTCAGTTGCGGGGTTTTTTTTTTCTATCGATACCGGAACCTAGGCTCCGTTTCTTGTTGGATGTTTTTCAGTTTAGTTGTTCTGATTCGCATTTACTAAATCAGTTGGAACATTGTAATTTTCAGTCTGATAAGGGCGAATGTCAACTGCTAGGTCTCTTTGGTATGAGTTGTCTAAAGACGTGATCAGGTCAAGTTAAAAAAAATATAGGGACGCGTAGTGGTAAGAGAAACTGCACTATCAATAGAAAAGTTTGCATCGAAGCCGGGATCAGTATTTTACTAGCCCTGAAGGGATATCACAGCACGTTGGGAGCGAACGTACTAGCTTAATGGATTTCAATAGAGTGTTCTCTTTTTTATTAACAGCTGCACTATTTGAGCGTTCGCCTAACTGGACATTGCACTGCGAGTTTTCCATCGTCGCGCTACATAAATGAATCGCTTTTGCCTGGGTCGTGAATATTTTGTCCCCTTTATAAAAGTACTTTATTCTCGACATATCAAAAGTGTCGTCTTGAAACTTGGAGATCGCTTCAGCGCGAGCACATAAAGTATGGCTTTTGGCCAACCTACAAACTTTTTATTCAGGGAATCAATGAGAGAAAAATCTACACAACGCAAGCAGTACTCGGATTGAAAAAAAAAATTAAGAAAATGGTAGTATTATCTTCGAAGTTGAAAATAGGAAATTTCGGTCATGGAAATTCGGTATCTCTGTTCCACAACCAACCCGACTACTTGGGAGCGACATATTGATAATGAGTAAAAGTACTATGCCTAATATTAGCATCCTCAAAACCTAGCTTGAAGCAGCTCGTACAGTCAATTGTTAGCGACTATCGATGACGATGATTTCTGCAGGTCAGTGGCTATCGTCTTTAAAGAAAGCTTGTTCTCGTTCCCAAACGACAGCTACTTGGGAGCGACCTTCGATACTATTTAGTTAAGTTTAGTTTATTTATAGTATGATGTTGCTATTTCGATGGTGCGATTTGGTAAATATTGTATATAAGCTGGATACCCCAACAAAATTGCCACCCTGTTCCACTTCAAACTAGTCCCAACATTTATTTGAATGGAAAAGTGTTTCCCAAGTGTAAAAGTTCAAATATCTGGGATCTATTATCAACAGCGAAGCAATCGTGGAAGACGTCATCAATCATCGTGTAAGTGTAGTCTGGATGAAGTGGCCGAAAAACTCTGTCATCTTCCGTGACGGAAAAAAGTCCCCTATACTGATAGAAAGGCTTTAACACCGCGCTCACATACGATCCCCAAGGTTGGACAACGTACAAAAAGTATTGACAAATTGACAGCAGCTGCGATGAAGATGCTTCGCATGTCAGCAGGAATAATTAAGCTTGATTGAATTAGATGTTCCACAATCCGAGGCAGCCTTAACGTCAAAGGGCAAAGGTTCCTACACAAGTGCGAAAAATAGGGCTGGCCTAAAAGCTCCTGGATCACTCAATTAATAACTAATGGAATATGGAATACGCGAATAGATTTTTCCCACATAATAGGAGCGAATGTTGTTTCAAATTTTCGTTTGGAAATTTTTCATAAAAAAAAAAATGCGATAAGTGATTACTGCGTAAACAACGTCAAATCTATTACAGCTGTTGTTTCATGCAGAAACTCGAAAACAACAAGAATTTAGAAATATATATTTCGTTTTGATTCATGAAGAAAACACCTTAGTTCCTGTGTGTAGTTTTTTTTTAGACTAGAAGTCCTGCAATGAAAGAAAGCGACCTGCATATGCAGAGAAAAATTTCGGCAGCCGAAATTTTGTATGGATTAATAATGGAGCGAACGAAAACTGATATTAGACTAAGCGGGAAGAGCTTAAAATATGTAAACAAAAGAAAAGAGTCTGAAGTAACTGTTTACTTCTGTGGACAATACTCTCCACTTGGTATTGTTGTTGACTGTTTGTTGCATTTTTATATTGTGTTGGGTAACCTAAAATATAAAAAATAAATATTAGGCGTAAACAGCCCAAAGCCTAACTTCTCCAACCACTGTGTGTGCGAAGATTTATTTGTTGACACGAATGGAAGGGACCTACAGTTTTATGTCGATTTCGAACAGAATTTTTTGAGAAGCTTATCATGGCATTTCATACTCTTGGATGTTTGTCAGACTTTCGCAAGGGCTGGGCAAGCGATTAAAAACTTTAGGTTGGTTCGGGGAGGGATTTAAACCAGAGACTAAAGTTCTATTGTATCACAGGTGGATGTTACCTTAAGAGACGAGTGACTTCACCAGTGAATTCCGCAACTTCCTTAGTTGTAGAGTTGAATTCTGCTGATGCTCCGTCGTCTTAACCAATAAAGGGCCGCACACTAACAGAGGATATGTGTCGAAATTCAGTCCCTGGGCACAAGCTCATTTGGTTAAGATGATATCTCAGGCCCTAATGGCCTGTGACAAAGCTCAACAGCTTCCTAATATTCTTACTTACTTAATAGAAGAATTTCATTGTAGGAGTAGGGCTTAATTAATCTTTTGGATTGTCTTAAACCCCGGACACTTTTCTAGTGCTTAAGACAAAGTTCTTCTTCCCGTTAATTAGCCGTAAACCAGCAGCCCAATTGACTGCAGGAGGGTTCTGGTCCTAAGGACCCAGATTATGATCCAGCTCTAGTCAGCTAGTCTGCAGATTCGTTGTTACTCTTTGACCTTGTTATGCTTGGCTAGGTTTTGCAAGGCAACGTAGCACCACTTACACTCACAGAATTCACAGTGTTAGATGATAGTGCTGCTTAACTATGCAAGAAGATATAAATTCTGGCACCTTTAATTCCTTTTCGAGAAATCAAACTATCAATGGCATGGATTTCCGCCTGAAATAGATAGGATTTCAGCCCAAAGACACCATCTCCAACTTCAGTTTCCATTTTTTGATCCGTTGGTGTACCAGATCGAACTTCTCGGATCTAGTGTCGGGGAACACCATTTTCCCATTCAGAATATTTCAACCTCGAATACATTCCCAAACATGTAATCCCTAAGCATAATATAAGTTTCTGTAGCTTATGTGCTGTTGTTTGTTCACGCACTTAACCACTAAACCAAATAGGTTGGCCCGCTTGTAAAGCCTTTAAAATTGTGTGATATTCCGAACATAATAACGGATTTCAGCTCTGGCCTGCCTCTATACACGGCCTAAATTCCTTTCCCCATTTACAGTCAAGTAAGGTTCATTATTTTAAGGTCTCTTTTGAAAATTGAATACTTATAGTTAAGAGATTTTTGAAAACCAAAAAACCGTCAAGTACAACTTTTACGTTTGTGGCGTAAAAATTTCCTATCTATATTTCGTATTTAAGTGTGGGATTATTGCTCTAATGATAATGATTATTAAAACCCGATCGCAAAAGCGTATTCCGTTTTATTTTTATGTTACTAGTGATAAAAATAGGTTTACTAACTTTTATTGCATGTAGATAAGTCAAACATTGTCATGTACATTTGCATATTCTTGCATTTTTGTTTGTATTCCTTAGGTTAACATCTATCTCATTCAAAAACTAACAACATGTAACCACGATTCATACAACTAACTTATTGACTGACCCGTTTATAAAGTACTAACTCATTTAGAAAATCCGTACAATTTAGCTAGCGCCCAGTGTTGTGGTAATAAATCAGTAAAAATCCCAAAACAGAAAACTGAGTAAAAGGCGAAATCAAAAAGAAATCAAATAAATTAAATATACAAAACTTCCAATAAATAAAAATACAAACACAACGCTGGGCGTTGATCTAATTTTATTTTTTTGACAACAAAAAATCAAACAAACCAAATCTTATCAAAAAACAAGCCCCAGCGTTGTAAATACAAAAAAAAAGAACATCTAAGTTTCTCTTAACAAAAAAAAAAACAAACAATTTTATGTTCTAGACTTTGAGTTTTGAAAAGAAACCACAACAGCAACAACAACAACAACAACACCTTTACTTGATCAAGTCTCTCTCTTATAAACGAAACTTTGATTCCAAACAATGGAAATCAGCCCTGGACGAGCCCCATTCGATGTTAACGATGATTGTCCTCCGCTACGCAAGCCGCATACTCATACACAAGAGGTAAAGAAGGCAGCAGCTGCTACTTCATTGACGCCTCTAAAAAGCCCGTCGTCTCTGTCACCGGCGGCAAAAGTATTCATACCGAAAGCAGCGCAGGGCGGTAGCTCTAGTACTGAGACAAACTCTCAGCCGTTATTGGTGCTGCAGCCAAATTCGCTTAACAATCGTTTACTTCGCAATCAACGTCCAGACGAATACGCTGCTGCGGTGAACTGCAATTTATATCAACAGAACAATGTGACGTCAGTCACCTCAGCGCTACAGAATCGCTTGAATATCCACGACAGACCTCAGCCAGCGTCAGATCTCAACTCGAACTACTTACAGCAGTCAGAGATTGAGAACATCGCCTTGACGTACCTAGCATCTGTGATTCAGTGTTTGAACGACAATCCCGGATCATTCGACACTGTGGCGACAAGATTTCTTACAATCTTCGACGGTATGGAGAACAACGAGTTCGTTCTTAGCAATGCAATGGAGGATATTTTCAACGAGTCAATAGAGAACTCAAATTTCAGATACATGGGAGCCAAGCTCTACAATCTCCTGCATATGCTGAACCTGAGAGACGACTCACTCTTTCACACGCTGCTCAAATGCAAGCTGGACTACCATCAGGCCGAGGTTATGGAATTCATGTTGAACAATGCAGAGAAAAAAGTGAGAGAAACAGCACTGTTCCTAGCCGAGTTGTATATGCAACTGCGAGGAGACGACACTCGAATAAGATTGATAGCCGAAAATATAGTATTCTCTCTCAAACAGCTGCTCACCAAAGACACAGTCGATAATATGCGCTGCGTTTGCCTCACATTAAAGCTGGCTGGCTACGACTTGACTTCCGACTGTCCTAACGACGTTAACTTAATCATGCGGCAGCTGGAAACAGTGAATAAGGCAAAGCCTGGCAAATACCCTCTTGTTCAAAATGTGATTTTGTTGAAAAAGAACAACTGGGGTCGCACCGTTTCGCATGAGCATGCAATCGGTCTAAGGTCGCCAAGCGAATCAAGTTGCAAAGCATCGAATGAGCCCACCTTCTATGGTCCAGACGGCAAAATCCTCACCGAGGAAGAGAGCCATTTTCTGTCCAGTAATGCCCCGAAGACGCCTTCAACCACCGAAGAAGACGACGAATATGACTTGGAGGTTGACTTGGATCCAGAAATGGACGAAGAAACCGAAAAGGAGTACCGTAAATTTTGTAAACTCAACAAGTGAATTGTCAAATCCCATTGTGTTATTAATCTACTTACTGACGTCCTACTACTCTCATTATGATTTGTTTTTCTCTTCATATTTTGTATTATTTATATGTCCCTAGTATAAATTTAAAAACAAAAAAAAAAAAAACCAACATGTAATCGTGTGTACTGTTTTATTCCTATATACATATATATATTTTTTCTTTTTTAATGTTTTGACTGTGAAATTAAATACAACATATAAACAAAGAAAACGAAAAAAAAAAATGGAAGCACTTAATTAAACTTTATTTTTTCATAGAAATTGTTTTGTCTTTTATTTTTGATATACTTTTTTTTATTATTATTATTTCAGTTGACTGCTCCTTTCGTGTGTTGTGTGGCAGTTTGCTTGCGATTAATTTACTCTTAATTGTTTGCTTTATTAGTAGTTAAACATGTTTCTTTTTTCTACTTCAAATTTAGATCTGCTTTTTGTTTTTAATTTGAATGAAAACAAATTAAAGAATGAGTTCACTTTCTAAAGATTTCGAAAAAAATTCTACGAAATTTTTAATATGTTTGCCCGGTGGGAGGGGCAGAGGTATATTTCTCTAGTTGAATAAGGTCAGATTAGAATAGCAAAAAAAAAAGTATGGTTAACTCTAAGCCGCACTGAAAGTTTCACATTCGACTTGTTCTCGTGGCCATTTGGTCACCTGATAACTTCGTTCTATGTTGTCGCCTTTCCAGATGAGAAAGGTAGCCTATGGATCACTGTAGAATTGAAAAACATTTTTCTTAATAAGTTAAATATAATCGATACCTGGCTTAGAAGAAGTTCAATTTCTTTACTTACCCTTCATTTGAGGCTTTCTGAATTCGAATACTTTTTTAATACAAAGATTGGGATAAACTATTTAAGTGCCTCAAAAACGCTAAACAATTTTCCGGCGGGACAGTTCAAGCAAAGCTGTTACTCGTAGACATCATTATATTCAAAGAGCACTTTCGAGAAATTGTAATGAATGGCGCTTACTGCCAGAAGCCGTAATAGTATGCAAGGAAAAGGCTGCCATCAAAATTACAACTGCCGTTCTCGGATCGTGCTACCGCTTTGTAGCATTGCATTCGATCTGTCGAAACGTTGTCATGTTCCAGAAACCTTACTTTAAATTATATTGGGTTTATATTGCGCGTACTGTTTTTGTTTTTTCTTACTACATTCTTTATATAACGATACACTATGCAATTTGTTTATAAAGGTGTTTTTTTTTTAGAGGTATATAACTTTGAAATGGAATTAAACAAAAGATGATTTTTTTTAAATTGACAAGAAATTTATTTTATATTAGTTACTTTATTAGAAAGATAATCTTCTGGGATTATAATTTAAATATGATTTCTGGCATATGACCCCCACGACTGCCTCGGGCGTAGTCTAATCTGGAGGTCCAATTTTCGATGACTTTTTCCAACACTTGTGGCCGTATAACGCGGAGTAGATTAGCGACTTTACATTTCCCCACAGAAAATAGTCAAGCGGCGTTAAATCGCACGATCTTGAGAGCCAATTCACGGGTCCGTAACGTGAAACTATGCGGTTACCAAACGTTTTCTTCAATAAATCAATTGTGGCACGAGCTGTGTGGCGTGAAATTCAAACTGTAGTCTTGTTCGAACCACATCTCATCCACATTCATGCCATCCAAGTCTCCGGTCTCCATTAACGGTAACTGGCTCTCCAGCATCATTTCGGAAGCAGTATGACCCAATGACTCCACCAGCCAAACCAAACACTCAGGTTTTGTGGATGTAATGGCGTTGCAAGGGTCTCATGTGGATTCTCTTCACTCCAAATGCGGCAATTTTGCTTGTTGACGTAGCCGTTCAACCCAAAATGAGCTAACTGAACCATTATTTTCAAAATAAATATGCAAGCGTTGTTCATTTGTCAACCTGTTCATGATGAAATGGCAAACCAAACTGAACATAAATTACATTAGAGTTGCCAGATTTAACCAAAAAATGTCAGTTTTATCTCTATTCAAAAAACCAACCTCAAAAAAAAAACCTTTAGTTGTAATTGAAAAAAAAAACCTTCGTCCAAGTCCTAATGAATTGTATCTCGAAGACCTGTGTAAAATTTCATCAAGTTCGGTTGAGTGGTTTTCGAAAACTTTAGACAACCGACTTTGAAAACACAGTTTCGAGAAAAACGCGTTTAAAGTTTGGATAATATCAAATAAACCTCGTGATTCAATTGAGTGCGCACCTTACCAAGGCTGTATATCCGAAACTTTTATTCAGAATGGCTTGAAAATTTAGGGTAATATTCTCGAAATGTTGTAGAAATTAATAAGACAATAAAAAAAAATAGTTTTTTTGAAGCTGTGATACCCATGCAGTCCCTTAAAGAAGTACGGAACAATTATTCCACCAATCCATAAATCACACCAAACAGTCAGTTTGACGTTTTGACGTATTCATTCAACCAAAAGTGAGGTTCATCGCTAAACAAAATTCGCTTGTGAAAATTTGGATCAACGGCCATCTTGTTTTGGGCCCATTCACCGAATCTACGCCTTCCTATATGAGTCAGTCTATTCATGTTGAAATGCCAAACGAAACTAAAAATAAATCACTTGACAGCTGACAAAATGGCCGCCAGTTAAAATAATGTTGCCAACTTTAAGTTTTATACCTCTAAAAAAATACCCTTTATAACACTGACTCTAAATAAACGGTTCTGATGATTTTATTTTGTTTCACTGGTTTAGGAAGAACGATTTTTTCCAAAAAATGTATCCCTTTAATCGTCTTTACATTGATGGTAAGGCGGTTGGAAATATAAATCACACCAAAAATCATAAATTTTAAAAAGTAAATGTTTGAAATTCGTTGGTCTTTTTCCAAGTTTTACCTTAGTGAGGAACTACACTGAAACGTGCCTATTTGTGTTTTGCAGGGCGCAGGACAATAGCAAATGTAGTGCTTTCCACATGCATAGTTGGTTGAAAACATCACCTTTTTTGCTGGTTGTTGTTCTAGCAAAACCTTTACTTTTAGGCACATTAGGTCTTTGGTTAGGTATCCAGCATAAAGATTATTGATGCAATTTTTTATTTGTCTGACAGAAAAGCCTAGCTTCTCCAATCATTGTGTGTGCAAAGATATATTTTTGACTCGAATGGAGGGACCTACAGTCTAATGCCGTAGTACGGTATTTCATCCTGAAATACATCATGAGATTTTCACTTTGATGTTAAGAGTTCAAACTAAATATTCCTTCGAATTGTGTTAAAAAAAAAACTTTTACAATTTTGAATTAGGAATAAAAATTAATTTGATTCATGCTGTCACACGAAGCATCTTCATCTTTGTGTACATTGTCTAACATTGCGAATTGTATAAAAGCGCCGGACGAACAGTTAAGGTGTTGACGGAATTCACACCCTCTAATCCCTGTTCTTAGGGCTAAGAAGGCATCTTAGATGTAAAGCCTTCTCTCATAGAACCGGGGATATATATTATACATGAACCCATTCACCCCGGTTCTTGTGTATGGTGCAGAAGTACTTTTTGGCAATATTCGGTCCAGTTTGTATCGATGGATTAACGCCTATACAGCAAAGCTGACCTGGTCAAAAAGATGAGGATACAACGCCTGAGATATGTATCTGAGGCAATCGGATCGTATGGACAACGTAGTAGAGGAAGCACAATTGTAGTGCGTAAGTGGAGACCAGGGACCGAGCTAGGGAGGCTTGTTGTTTAAGGCAGTAGTCCACCCCGGACTGTCAAATGTAAGTAAGTCTTCGATGTCCTCGGAACATTTTATAAGGGCGCAATGGCTCGCTCCTCTATGGCCAGCGTAACAAGAAGAAATAGGAATTCATGAACAAAATCGGACATTTTTCGTCTTAATTTCTTTTTACTCAAGGTATTTTTCTTATGTATAATTTTAATAAAATCAAGCATAAAACCAATCATTTGATTCTCCATAAATTGGATCCCTAAAACAAAAATAACAATACTGGTAACCTGGTAACCTGGTTACTCATAACAAACTGCTCATATTGAGTATGAACTCGATTTTTATTTGTAAAGCATAGAACTCTGAGTCTGACCAACACTATGGCGCCTTTCGCTCGTAGATACATTCCACAAACCGTTCAAAGGTGTTGGTCTCTGATGTCATCCTTTCTTCGTCAACAACCACTGGTTGAAAATGTATTATTGGTGTGATCACAAAATTAAGTTTATTTGAGGTATTTTAGATTTTATTTTGGCACATATTCACTTGGTATTTTAATTTGGTATAACATTGCAGCTTTTAGGTGAATAATTTATTGCATGTTATGTCTGTTTGAATGGAGAGCTTGGTAGTTTTGTTTTGCAAGTTCACATCATGTTGAACTCGGTGCATTGAGGAGAGCGTTTTACTGATGTGAAGTGTTAATTTCAAGACTATGCAGAAAGTTTACATAAGGGTTGTTAATGAAGTAATTTAATGTACACATGCGGTGTTTGGCAAAAATTAAAGTGCTCGTTACTTATGTACATATCAAACAATTTGAAGCCAACACATGAAATAAAGCCCAGTGCTCTTGGGCCCGACGGTTCTAGACAATGAATATAAAAATCATGGAATTGTCAAAAATTCACAGACTTGCAGCGCCAAAGACTGCATTAACTGGAGCAGCCAACCGAGAACGAAACCAAATCTGGAATGTAGTTCATCTTATTTGCAATTCGATTCTAGAATAAACGCATTGACAGCCACAATGGCTTAGCCTTTAAAATAAATGTGGATGTTAGTTGCTGGACCTTTTCATTAACTCGTGTTCATAGCCGCAACAATCAAAGTCTTTAGCGTTTCCTTTTAAATAAGATCTGACAGAATAAGAGTTCTGTAGATCAAGAATTTGTTAAGGAAATTTATCGGAAAATCTCTATTAGGGTGTCGAGGAATTGGTTGTTAACTAAGAGAAGTAAGGTAAGGTTAGGCGGGCTGTTTTGCACCAAATGCAATTTCACCCAGAAGCCATGAAGGCTCATTTCGAATATCCTAAAGGCTTAGGACATGTGTTGGACATGTGACTAACCAAACCACTTTGATCTGTTGATAAATCGTCGCCCTACCAAGCCGTCCAATCTTTCGAAGACTCGTGTTCCCATTCAGGATAAGTGGTATTCCTTTAAAGCTGGGCAGTGACATAGAGAGATGTTTCTTTCCTATTCATCTCTGCAGCCTCTGTAAAAATCAATTGCCAAGACTTCTTGCCCTTGTTTCCTATAGTACCGTGTCCGGTTAGTACCCCGACGAGACGAGCAGATTTGGCTTCCATATCAAGAAAGACTATAGAGAATTGGATCTTTAAATGTCAATATTGGACCATAGACTTCGGGTTTTTGAGCAGCCGCTAGTGTTGCTCCTTTGTCCTTAGGCCAAATTTGTAATGACAAAGTCCATGAAACTCTGCAGTATACAATGGCGGTAGAACCGGCGATCCGCGAGTAGTGGATTCAGATTAGAGCAGTATCTTGCCAGAAACCCAGCAGATTAGAACTGAGTGATGACGTATAGTTCTGAGTACCAAGAGGCAATCTGTGACGCATTTTGGGCTTTCAAGGTTGGAGCCAATTACTTTAAGTGCTGCCTGATATATGTTCACACATATGGTAATTTCCATTGATGGTAGTTCCATCGATACGATAGTCCCCGATTGAAAGACACTGCAGTAATCAGTCCATACCTTTCTTCGTCTCTGAACCATTCGTGTAGATGGATTTACCTTTGATGATAGTGCTGGGTGAGTTCTTGTCCTGTCTTCCGGATATAGTGACTCTGATATTTTCTTCGAATTCATTCCTAGGTTGCTTGTAATAAGTAAGTGACCGTGGACAGAAGCTATTTTCCCTTCAATTTCTGATCAGATGTTATAATAGAACAATGGTTGAAAAAGTCCTTAACTATCTCAAAGTTATAGTTTTCGATTGTGGACGTTCAATGTTGGGTATCGCTTTTACCCACTCATTGGTCTAGTGAGAAAAAACAAATAGAAAGCAGAATCTGGTCACACTTATTCTAACCTAATATTAAAATTAACTTTTTATTCCACTCGCCATTTGTACAAGATTTTGACCACACCACCACAACAACAGTTGAAACTCCCCAGCGGGAAAAAGATTCGTCCAATATGCATTCTGAAGCAATCCACGGAAGCAGAGAATGCATTCCCCTAGGATGCCCATATAATATCCTTTTTATTAAGGCATGTCCGCAGGCGGAAGCAATACAAAACTGGTTTTCAAAATATCTAGAACACCTGACTCGGAATGTTTCTTGAATGCATCGCAAGAATCAATCCAGAATGAATCTGGCAGACGCATTTAGAATGCATCCAAAGGATGAATCCAGAATGTATTGTGAGAATGAACTTAGAATAAAATTGAAGAGAAATAAAACAGCGAAATACAGTGACTAATAAGTGTATTTTATTCAATAATAATTTTTTTTAATTCATATGATTTATAAACTTACAATATTAAAAATAGTATTGAAATTGTTAGCTGCTTCTCCCTTGGCAGGATCTATAGAAAAATTAAAATATATTTTGAAATCAACTTTTGGCACATAGTTTTATAAAATGGTACTTACCTAAAAGTGGCGAGGCATCTGGGGAATAGGGCACAGTAACTTGGTGGCTGCATTAAAGCTAAAATGAGTTGTAATAATTTATAATTGCTATTTAGTAATGAGATGGCAAAACATACTTGGTGAATTTTGATCAATTTCATTATTTTCCAGTACATTTTTTCTGAAAATAAATAAAAAAATCCATTTATTCGGCAGTTTTTCAGAAAAAGCTGTATGTAATAAGTAGTACTTACCAGCAAATATTTACTATCCAATATTTTTTAAAACTTTAAGATTATTTATATTTAAATTTTTAAAACACAATGAACAGCCAAGCAACTGCGCTTTACAAATAACACTGAAGTGAATCGCAATATCCGAAAGTCATAATAGAATGCAGGCACAAACCGGTTACGCCAAGTACGCGACAGATAATAATATGCCTTAGCAAAAATTCTACATGTCCAAAAAATTCCGTAGACATCAAAAACTCATTACAAGGAATTTTTTTGATTTAACTTAAAGGGTAAGTCAGCGATTTCTTCTGAATGCATCGTTAATACATCACAGAGAATGTTTATCTAAAAAACCTATTGCTTCCAAATAACTTCTATGAGAATGTCTTCCCAAATTTCCCGCTGGGTCGCCACTCATTTTAGTCAAATCTTAAGTGTGTGAGTCTCATTTTGTAAATATATATATATATATCCATTATGAGAACACACACAACCACTTAAATCCACTCATTTACGTTTGACTCGACTCACTTACGTTCCACACAAAATATAATTAAAGAATAACATTTTCTAGTTGTACACAACACACCGACACCGCATTTCACCCACCATCACACCATCATGCAAAGATACAAGTATCTCATTCTCAGCTCTACCACATTCCATTGGCAATTTCAGTTCGAGTCTCTTGTTTGTACCGTTCGTATGTACTTCACGTAACGCGGTGCTTCGATTATTTAATTTTCTTGTACCACAAGCAAAAATTAAATAAACTTCAATTTTTTGTTTTCAGTTGTAAATGTAAACAAATTTTTGCTACCTTTTCAAATCGACTAAAACGGATACGCAGAATACACACCTATAACTAGCATAAATAAGGTTCATAGTTTTTTTTTCAAACAACAGTGGATTTTTTGTTTTTTTTTTTAATAAAAAAGTGACATCAACTTTGGTGTTAAAATAAAGTTGTACGTGTACCTATTGTGTGTTAATTTCCTTCCCTTTTTTCTCCCTATCGACTAAACAAGTTTGTTGCTGTTTTTTTATTTTTTTTAAACTCTCAAGTGCTACATATATACAAGTGCTATTTTGATAAATAAAATAAAATTCGAGAGATTTCAAAAGGAATTAATTTATTAAAAAAAAAAATATTTTGTTTAGATTTTTCTAAGCAAGTGTGTCCTACTTTAGTATCCTGTGTTCCTTCCACAAGACAATTCTAATTGGATTTGGATTATAATACATAATTAACGTTTTTTTCCTTACAACGGAAGTCAATCAGGTAAAGATACATTTACATATTTAAAAAATTAAAAAGAACAATTCGTATTTAGACCATTTTTTTTGTTGGGCTGTGGTCAAGAAGATGGCAAAGAGGGAGAGAGAGAGAAACACAATGAAACATTATAAATGTGTTTGTTATAAAAAAAAAAATCAAGTTTATTCTGTTGGTTTTTATTGCTGGTAGCTGCTACGTTCGGTTCGTTATATCGAGTGAAAGAATCGTTTTAAAGTTTTCGAAATCCAAACCGCATAAAGTTAAAGAGTTGAAGTATTCTTCTTGTTCTTGAGTTTTTTTTTTTTTTTTTTTGAAAAATGTTTATATCGTTTGCGTAAGTTTTATTGTTAACAACTGACGCAGAAACTTAGTGTTCAGTTCAGTGTGTTGCTGCTTTGTGGATGATTTCTCTCTTTGATACGTTGAAAACTTGTTAGACGGGAAAACTGCTTTAGACCGACAACAACAGGGAAGGGAGTTGTCTTTGCCTTGTCTCATCGCAGCGTTGTCGTCGTGAGTCGTGACTCTTTAATTCGTTGCTCTTCAGTTCTTTTTTTTGTTTTTTTTGTTTGTTGCTGACGACTATTATGTTGCCATAAAAAAAAAGGAAAATAAAATCTTGACTTTAATTTAAAAGAAGAAGTCGGTGGAATACGCGCGTTTACAGTGGAGAGCAAAAGTTTTGTAGCGAAGTGGATTTTTAAATGTACAGAGGTGTTCTTTAGATGAAGTCGTGAGTTGGACCTAGTTCGAAGATTTTATTCGCTGCGAAAGTCTGACAAACATTTAAAGTATGAAATGTGACGAGAAGCTTCTCAAAAATATTTGCAATTCAGAATTGCCGTTAAACCGTAGCTCCCTTCTATTCGTGCCAAAAAATGTGTCTTTGCCCACACAATGGTTGGAGAAGCTAGGCCTTAGGTCCTGTTATTTTATGTGTCATTAGCACTGAAATAGGTGTCATTACTGGACACTGTCTATAGACAAGCATGCAACAAGGCTTAGTGCATTTTCATATAATTTTTGCAGAAGCTACATCTGCATGGGCGAAGAAGAGGAGGAAAATGTCTCCCACTTACTTTGTACATGTCCTGCTCTCTCCAGAAGCCTTCGTCTACAAAGATATAAGTGATTTTAGCAATATTGATATTAAAAGTCTCTTTCGCTTTGTTAGAAGCTCAAAATGGTTAATCGACTTTCCATGTAAGTGACCTAAGATATCTTACTTTACTTAACGGGCTCCCGAACCATGAAGAGTCTCTGCCTGAGACAGAGCAGACTTCCATCCTCTACGGTCCCGGGCACGCTGCTTCCAGTTATCCAGACCAAGCGCTCTGGCATCCGCGATGGCGTGGTCTTTGAAACGGATATTCGGTTTTCTTTGTCGTCTCGAACCTGGGGGCTGGGATTCGAAGATCCTCTTGCCTGGAGCATTATCGTCCAATGTAGTCGGCGTGTTTTAGCTTCTTGGACTACATGCCCATCTTAGTACAGCTCATAGAGTTCGCGGTTGTATCTTCTCGTCCATTCCCCTCGCCATAAATTCTTCGAAGAATTTTTCTCTCAAAAGAGTTATGTATCTGCTCTCATTTCCTGCTTATAAGAGTTTTGTATAGCTTACACTTCGTCCTTCGAGGTAGGAGTTTTGAACCCATTTGTTTTGCCAAACCGAAGTAGCAACGGTTTCATAGGGTAATTCTTCGTTGAATCTCCACTAAGGTGTCGTTTGCGGAGTTAATGTTAACCTTAAGGTAGGTAAACTCCCTTACCACCTCGAAGGTTTCTGGTTTCAACAGTTAAGTTTTGTCCTAGCCGGTGGAGAGATGTTTCAATTGCCGTAAAATCCTCTATCGCGGCACGTAGGGAGCGGCCGATGATTTAAATATTGTCCGCATACCCCAGTAGCTGTACAGATCTGTTAAATATAGTGCCTTCCATGTTTACACCTGCCCTGCGCACCATCTGTTCCATAATAAGGTTGAAAAAGTCACATGATAGTTCATCCCCTTGCCGGAATCCGGTGCATGTTTGGAAAAGTTCAGGTGAGCTGCTGCCAAACTGCAAATTGCACCGCGTATTCTTCAGCGTCACATGGCACAATTGGATCAGTTTTGCCGGGATCTCAAATTCGGCCATCGCCACGTAGAGGTCCTGTCGATGAACGCTGTCATATGCAGCTTTGAAGTCGATGAAGATATGGTGTCTCGAATTGAAATTCGTTGGTCGTTTCCAGGATTTGTCTTAGTGTGAAAATTTGGTCAATTGTCGATTTGCCGGGCTATCAATAAGTGAGTGGCAATGGTGCAGACGTCACCCATTTTTTAATGAGAAACGAATAGCATCTTGAGTACTTTTCGGATTTAGATTTCCTTTTTAATAATATAAAAAAAAAAACAATTTACAGGCCGTGATCTTGCATCTTACATGAGCTGTTAGAAAAAAAAAAAACAAATTAACATTTTATAGTTCAGTGTGTTCGCAATCCCCTACTGGGAAATTGGATGTGCGCGTTAAAAAACCAAAAATTAATGTTTTTAGCTTCGTCAGAAAAGAAGTTCCTGAAGATTCTGGCGAACTTGGGTAGAAACTACCATGCTCCCGGACCCAGTAGAATTAATTAAATCAAAAACAATTAATTAAAAATTTAAAAAATATTCAACCCATTGACAACATGAAAATTCGACTGCCCTTGTTAGAGACAGCTGCATTGCTAACAATCGAATTTAATTTCAAACTTCCAAACTGTTATCAAACTTTTGACACAGATTGTTCTTACGATATTATTCACAGCCAGCACACAATTTGGGTAATTAAAGTTTCTTTCACACACAACACTGTGTGTCTGTTCGTCTCCCATGTTGGTTTGGATTTTCATGAAAATTTTTCGTGTAACAAAACATATTATCTATGTATATAGCGTGTGGAACGTTGTTATGATGGTGTCGTCATCGTTGAAAAATTTAGGTCACTCTAACCTAAGCTACAATATGAATGTGATAATTTGTATGTCCCATTTCCACTTTCATTTGTAATTTAATTTGTAAATTTTGTGAATAAAAAAAAAATCTATTTTGCAAATGTAATTGTTGTGGGTTCTGAGTGTTTAATTTACAATGACGGTGATAGTGACAGATACCTCATCGTCAGCAGGCCACAGAGCGCATGTTTGCTTTATTTTTAAAATGTGAGATGTTGATCCCTTTTTCTGCGAGGCAAAGGGGGGGATTGTTTTGTTTTATTGTTGGTTTAGGGTCAGGTTCGCGTTAAAGTTTCATATTTCATGAAAGGAATTCCATTAATTTAATTGTGCACATATGCAGATGATTATGTATTTGTTTTGTACAATAAATTGGGCGACGTTCTGTGTCTATATGTTTATTAGTTTCGAGCAGCAGACATTGAGAAGATTCATTGCAAATTAAATTAAATATATATATATGTTCAGGAATGGTAGAAAAGTATCACTTAAGGGGCGATCAGACGGTTGTCACTATGACCTTGAATTTAGACTAAAGTGCTCATCCCGTCTGAAATAAACAAGTTTTCTGACGTCAGCATGTCATCCGGATGACAAGCGTGGGTGACCGTCTAATCGCACCTTTAGAAATCAGATCGTGTTAAGGGACGTTAAAGGATTTAATATCTAATACAAGTGTTGCTTCTTAAGTAGCAAAAAGTAACAAAAGTATTATTTTTTAAAAAACTCTTCATGAAAAGACGTCTTTTGAAATCTTTAGAAATCAACGAATGACCTGGTTGTAATAGTTCTTGGAATGTTTTTATACCCTATCCTAAGGGTATATTAATTTTGACACATAGTTTGTAACACCTCTTAATATTCGTCGTAGACCCATAAACCAAATCCTAAGACTATTTAGCAATGTCCGTCCGTCCTTCCGTCCGTCCGTACGCAATTTTTAGGCCTTTAAAATTAAGCTAGGAATCTGAAATTTAGACCTAGGGCTCCGAAATGGTTAAGTGTAAAATTTTTTTGAATACGCCCACTGCCACGCCCACAATTTAGAAAACACCGTTTTAAGGCTAAACTTAGAGAGATAGAGCGTTATAACCTTCAGAAGATATGTAGGCACTGCCCTCCTTTATAAGTTTGTCATATAAAGTTTTTTGCCACGCCTACTTTTTTTGGGCATTTTTTACTTAAATGCTGTTTTCTTCGAAAATTTTCACAGAAAGCGAAAAAAAATGTTTAACAAAATATTGACCCCATACAAAGTTTTTGGCCACGCCCACTTTTTGGGGGCGTTTTTCCAAAAAAATATTTTTTTTGTAAATTTAATAGAATGAAATAAAATGCTATCCATCATCTTCTTAATGCTTTTTTCTTTGGGGCATATAGGGATATGGATAGGGTATCATACTGTTCGCCCCAAGCGGACTGTAGCCTTTTGTTATGTTTTTAACAAGGCAAGTGAAATCATGGAAGGAGTTTTGAATAAAATTAGCGCTGGGCTACAAGGCTACAATCTAAACCTTAACATTTGGCTTTTCACCTCCAAAACCAAAAAATTCAACTTTCAGACTTTGTCACCTAAACAATCTAAATATGAACTTCAAATACTTGGACATCATGTCAGGCCTGATAACTAAATTGGACCCTAAGTATCTGGTTGTCGGTTCGATAAAAATTACGGACATAGCACCTACTACCTAGTAGTACAAAAACTAATAACTCAAACAGACTACATAGGACCCAAACTGAACTTCGAAAAATAATTTTCTGGTGGACTCCCTTTCACAACAGAATGGGAACTAGATACCGTTGGGAAAGACTTTGAAGCATCCATCTTTATGGGCGGTTGAAAAGGGATTGGGGAGTCTTTTCTGCGGAACTAATTCCTTCCGGCTCCCCAACTCGTCCAGGGTCTTCTAGGCAAAGGTCCTGGTAATTAGGGAAGCATGTAGAATACTTATTACCAAATCAATATTCAAACAAACATTGCCATATTTGTAGACAGCTGAACTGTGGTGAAGGCTATTCAACCACCACTTCGTCAAGGTTAGTTGAGAACTTAAGAATTTGGCTGGCAAGTCGTCGATTAAATATCACTCTCTTCTGGGTTCCCGGCCACAGAGCGGAATGAGAGAGCAGACAAGCTAACTGGACATGGCTCACTTCCGTTCATTTAAACTTTTCTTTCCCTTAAGGGGTTGCATGAGTTTTGGTTTCAAATCGGTGCTTAAGTGCTAATTGCGCGTTTCTGAGTGGAGTTAGAAACCGGTCACTTAACCTACCTACTTAAATTTTAATGCAAAATTGAATGTATGCGAGTGGAACTATTGCCCAAGCATGCCTTAATCTTATGGTTTCACCTATTGGTTTTTGGATTGTCACATGACGATCTTGCAATATCAGTTCACGCACAGCATCAAACAAAAAACTTGCGTCTTTGAACCTGTTTGTCAAAAAAGCAATTTCATTCAAGTCCCTATTCAAACGGCCGCCGAAAGAGGGACTTTATCACACAAATGCTACCATGCAGACTAACATGCATAGGGACAACCGGCGCAATAGGAAAGACACCAGCCGCTGTTTTCGAGGTCAATCCAAATTTGATACCCTTGGATCTTACTTGGATAAATCATCTACATAAAGTTCCTTAGGATCAGCCAAATATTCAGCTGCAACTTACTGTATGGCAATGCCACGGCGATCATAAAAGCTGTTAATGCTAAAAAACAAAGCTAAATCATCGCTGATAGGATCCGAACCGGGCTCTTCAGTCGAACAAACAGCCACTCTGCAATCTACAACCACCAGTGATATATCACGGAAACTATAGGCTGAATATAATAAAAACAGAGTCTCTATCACTTGAGGTAAAGAACACTTAGTAAGCTTCTTCCTCCAAGACATTAAGAAATTGTCAGATAGCTCATTCTCTAATCTTTACAGGTTTCTGGGGATATCGGGACGGCTAATCAGGATTGAATAGCCACGAGCGTAAGGACAATACCGGCTTATCCCCCATCAAGCTTTGTTACTCCTGTTGTTATGCGAAGCATCTGATTGCCTCTCATGAGTGTGGAGACATAAATCATGAACCGTCTGCACCCAATGTCTAGCATATTCCAAAACTCATGTGGGTTGTGCCCTTTTTCATATCTACGGGTGAAGAAGACATTTCTTCCAACTCTTCCATTCGAACCATTCCACAACCGAGACACATTTGGCCTTATTTGGTCTAGCTTTCCTAAGAGCAATGCAAACAAAACTGATGTGGCAGCTGTATAATGCCTCCGATACACAAAAATGGTTGGACGTGATGTGTGGCGCATATCACTCTTATTGAAGTGAAGAGTGAAACCACGTAATTAAATTTAATGTGTACTTTAAATGGTTCCACTTAACAATAATAAATAGGCAAAGTTTAGAACAAAAATAAAATATAAATGCGTTTCGCTTGCTTTCTCTTAAATTCCCTGCCGTGAGTCCAAATACGATTGTGTTGCCATTAATCAATGCATTTCAACTTAATTAATGTAAATAAATATATCTATGTTTCAAAACAAACAAAATTGTACTTCCTAATTATTTTTAGAAAATACGCTGAAAATCGTTGCCTCATATTCTCAAGAATTACGCCAAAATCTTGGAAAAATTAAACTCGAAACTAGAAAAATGTTGTTTTCGACCTTAACCGTATTTTGGATAAATGACCAGATATTGAAAAAATACTATTAATATATCTAATATATTTTTGGAACGAATGGATGGGACCTTCAATTTATCATACAAACAAATCCAGACAAAACCATGATACAAATAACCTGTCAGTTTTTTACTTGCAAGCTCCAAAATAAATCATCTCACTCCGTCCCTTCCTGTAAGATCTGTTTGACACATAAAGGATTTAGATTTATGTTTATTTCTCAACTTTATTAATCCTCCCTTTCACTTTTGGAATAATCAGACTCTATTTCGACTTCCGGTTATTTTTTGTGCCACCAAAAGAAATGAAATTTAAAAATAGCATTTCGATAAGCTCTCCAATATTCGTCATTCCACGTTCGCCGCAATTTTTGCACTTCATAAGCCCTTTCATATTAAACTTTCCCCCTTGAGCAACTAAAAATAAATAACCAACGGATCCTTAAATATGTGTAGCACATATATAGAAATCCTTCTGAGTGACAACAACGCACACCTCGGTCCATAATACTCTTCCCAAAAAAAAAAAAAAAAATGTCTAATGTCACCCAAATAATTTCGAAGGCAAAAAAGTACTTAAGCATGGTGTCTCAACTAATGAGGAGATTGTTCTTCTTGTTCATTGTCAAGTGTTCGCCTATAGCAGACGAAATGACTAGACGATAACTTTGCAATTATTCTACTCTTGATTTTTAGGATTGCATTAAGTCCCTACGTTTCTACCTGGCCCTTCATTAATTCAAACTTTGTCTTGTGGATGTATATATCTATTTGTAGACACAATTATCGTTTTTTTTTCATTACGTTGTTTAATGAATTACTCCACGTAATAATCGACGACGTTCCAAAGGCAAATTTGGTGGAAGTGTTAAAAATAATTTATGATGAATTTTCTTACTTCCAAAATCGATATTCCATTTAGGGTGTTGATACGAGTATCGATGAAAGGTGTTCCATAAAAAGAGCGGATAGATTTTTTTTTGTTTTAAAACAGCCACTTTAATAATTGTATTCGTTTAAACAATCATTAATACTCAGCACATGGCAGTTGGTTTGGAGAGCGTCACATATTTTTCTTGAATTGAACCATGCAGGTGAAGGCATAATTAGCAAATTGTAAATACGTTCAGTCGTGATAAATAAACTTGCAAGTTTGTAGCTATAAACTCATTTTTCCACAAAACTATTCCAAAGTGAATGAAAAATGTACTTCTGAGAAAACGTCCAGACATTCTATCAAACACACATGGCTCTAATTCGCAGTTCAATGTTTAAACTAGAAGCCGGAAGTGTGTTAAATATTCAATTAAAACTCTGCTTACATTCCGAGTCCGCAGATCGTATAATAACAATATCCTGTTCATTGACCTAAATTCGATAACAGGCCTTTCTAAGGAACATCTTGCCATGCTCGAAGCGGTCATTCTTGTCGAGCTGTCAAATTTAATCGTTCTGCTATATAGTTTTCCTGAAAATTTTGAAATCAAGAATAATGACAAGAAACTACGTTAATTTCTTCCTCTTTGCCTTTGCACAGTGGGGAGAAGTCGCTGATTGGGTGGTCATAAATACAATTTTCAATGTTTAAAATGTAATTCTTATAAGTAAAGAAATTCAGATCAAACGGTTGCTCCGATTTCGATGACTCGGATGTGAGGCGTTATTCCGACAATAGCGTCTCGAATGTTTGCCTTGAGCTCGTCCAAAAAGGTTGGCTTGTTAGCATAGACTAAAGTCGCATAGACTAAGGTTCAACTTAGTAGAATGATCGCGGCGTCCAATTTATGAACGCTCGCCGTAAGATTACTCAGTCGCCAAAATTTCTCCTTCACGACTTGGAGCGTTGCGTCGCTTGTATGACATGTTTCACCGTCTTCTTGGACGTACAGCTCGAATATATCGATGTTGTCATGTTGTGTCCACATAAATTCAGTTAACATCGCTCCAAACCTGAAACCATTGACGGTAAAGGTAAAGGTGTCTCCTTCCTTATTTCGAAAAAAACGTCCCAACGATGCCGCCATGCTAAAAACGGCGTCAAACAGTCAATCTTTGTGGATGCATTGAGGCTTTGTAGAACATTTGTGCATTGTGTTCGCTGGGATAACCGGCAATTTCGCTTGTTCACATAGCCGCTGAGCTAAAAATGAGCTTTATTTGTACGTTTTTTGGCCAAAATCCGTATTTCCAGCGCCCAATTAACAAACTCACGGCGTTCTCTATGGTTCGCCAGCTTCAAATCAATGTTGGGTTTGTGACGAAAATCACGAAATTCACGTTACGTATTTAAAACTGAGCCGGAATTTCGATAGTATTTTACAATAATTTCCGAAAGCGTAAAATGGCAAACCTCAGTGAATATTTTGACAGCTGCTGAAACATATCAATTGGAAAAACTATCATTGCTCTGGACACCCTATGTAACTCCAACTCACCCGCTTGAGCTAGAAGTACACAATATTTTGCATCATAGCTTAAAAATCGGATTAGGTCATAAGTCCACATGTTGTAGAACTTACATAATGCACAAGCAAAGAAGTAACTTAGTTTAATGGGTGGTACCTGACGCCTGAAGAAAGAGAGTTGACGTCCTCTAATTTCGCGTAGCGTGCCATCCAGGTACTGTTTGCTTTGGCGCCGAGATCGCCAAGGAACAAGCCCCTGCTCGGCTGTTTTTTAATTCCTCATTTAAAAAATTATTATTGACTCCCACCTAGATAAGCTATAAGATCCTAATCAACGAGTTGAAAATTCACAGGAAATTCGTGTGGAATTTTAACTCACCCTGGTGAGTAATAAGTACACTAATGATTTGTGGGTCAAAAGTCTGTTCTGGACTCACGTCTTTCATATGAGTCGTTTATTATGTTTAATAATAAATGATTACCAATACAAATAACACTTTCTCAATTTTTTAAAAAACTACTTTTCACCTTCGAAAAATAATTGTTTTTTTTACCATCAAATCGGCGATTTATGCCCACTGTGCGCCATATCCAAAGTTATCAATTATATCTGATGAATAGATCTTTAATGCGTTTTGTGCTAGACCATCAACCATGTCTTGAGACTGTTAATAGAAAAACCATTGGAAAATTCCAATGCATTCAATCACTAATAGAAATTCTACTCCGCCTTGTGTTCTCTGTACCTTCTCTGTACCTTGTTTATGTTAACACCCTTTGCTGCCCCCTGCTCGCTGTCTATCGGCCGGATAAGTTGAACGACCAAAGCAGCATTTCGATTTGTGCATCATAGCGTGAACCAGCACCAAGTGGTTTGCTATTATAGTCGTCGTACTCTACTCGTATGTGTAGACTGGACACGAACACGTTAAGTCTTAAAGTTATATGTATGCCAAAGAGGAACGGAAAAGTAATGGATGTGCATTATCTTAGTCCGACACTCCCAAATGCATACAAGTGTTGTACGTGTTTTCAACTTGCCACAAGCTGTGAAGGCTTTCTTTCGTTTCCACGTAATACTCAACCGAGACTATAGGCGTCCAGCAGCAGCACAACGTGTTCCGTATTCGTATCCGTTGCCATTTGGGTTAGTAATGTTGTAATAGCAAATTGAATGTTGTTCTTTTGTGTTATTAATAATGATTACAATTTGTTTATTCCACCGAAAGATGAACAACAGACATGACCGAACTCTAAACCTAAGCATTGGAGAAGTTTATGTAAGTGCGTTCGTTCGTATCTAAAAAGCGTCAAAATTGATTTCAACTTCCTCATTTCTTAAGAAAATATAAAAATGTTGTTTTTTGCGAAAATCGGAAAACGACCTACGTAATTTTGTTTAAAAATAACATTCATTCATTACAATCCGTTATCTTATCAAACAAAATTCAGGGATAGTCGTTGTCTATCGCAAAAGTTAGATATTTTTCTGTTATTTTTTTTTATATCAAAAGCAACCCTGAATCATGTTCCTGCTAGCTTTGCGATATCTTATCGTGTATAGTTAATTTTGATATTGAATGCAAATATTTACGTAGTTTCACCTGTTGTTGTTGCCAATGTGGATTAAGAGAGACTCAATTTATTTGTGACTACACAAATAGCTGGCTAGGTGACTAGAAAGTACTTAGATCTTACTCATGGAGAACGAGTGTTTCGATAGAACTAAATGCATAAATCCGACTTGCTGATAATCAGTCGTAACAATATTTAGTTGTATTGAAAAAAAAATCTATCATTTAGTTTTTGTAGAATCGCCTACAAAAAGTGGGCGTGACAATTGAAGGCCAACTTAGTTCGTTAAAAAATTATGACACATTTCAAATGGATTTTTTCTTAAAACGTTTACTTCTTCAATAATGTAATTCTTAAAAAATTTGTTTTTCTGATAAATGTTCTATGAATTTTTCGAAACAACTAAATTTTTTGCTTTGAGAAAAATGCATTTGAAATAAAAAGTTGAAAAACGTTGTTCTTTTATTTTTACTTAAGGCGTGATAACTTTTTTCTGGACCTTTAAAATCACACGGCGTTGTTAACATTTTCTGGGTTATTATGTTAGGTCTACAAAATGTATTAAGGGGTTACTATTTTCAACAATTTTTTTTTATATAAAAAATAAAATATTTTATACAAACTTTTTACTGTCTTAAAGATTTTCTGAAATTTTTAAGGGAAAATATTCAAATCTCCGTCATTTCCGGTGATAACTCGGAAAAAAGGTGCGTCTGCGTTGACAGTAGAACTCGTGACAGTATCAAATGAAGTGAAAAAAAAATTGTGTTTTAGTTAAGACCATAAACTAGAATTTGGATGACGGAAAAGGAAAAGGAAAAAGTGAAAATTGGGTTTTTGGCAGACCTTTTGACAAAAAAATTCAAATTTTGGTAAAATTTGCCCAACATTTTTTTTTAAGTAGTTGTGATTGAAAAAAAAAATCTTTCGTCCAAGTCTTCATGAATTGTATCTCGAAGACCTGTGTAAAATTTCATCAAGATCGGTTGAGTGGTTTTCGAGAACTTTTGGCAACGGACTTTGAAAACACAGTTTCGAAAAAAACGCGTTTAAGGTTTGGATAAACCTCGTGATTCAATTGAGTGCGCACCTTCCCAAGGCTGTATCTTCGAAAATTTTATTCGGAAGTGCTTGAAAATTTAGGATAATATTCTCGAGATGTTGTAGAAATTAATGAGACAATAGAAGAATTCGACTGAGTGGTTTTCATAGCTATTTATACCTCAAAATCGGGAATTTTCGCTTTGACGGCTTATAACTTGAATTGGAATGCTATTGGACTCCTTTACTAAACCATGTCTTATTCGTCTTGTCCTAATTGATGTTTTTAAATTTAGGAATAATTTTGAGAGGCACTTTAGTTTTAAAAACAATTTACTAACACAAAATCCTTAGGTTTTTAAAAGCCTTTTGTTGTTTATTGTGACACAATCTTATCTTTATATTGTATTGCACCAGTAATAAATTTCACGTGAATTTTAATTTAGTTGTTTAAAATATTTCAGCAGTGCAAGGCAAATCAAATTTGTTATTGGTATTGTAAACTAAAACAAAATGCTGAAATGTTTAAAATTAATGTGTATAAAGTTTTATTTTGGTTTCAAGCTGAAATCGTAAATAATTAAATGTCATGACGTTTCACACATTTGACTCGGCGGTTTGTTGTCTGTCATTGGTTTTAGACAGTTATGAGTGAGGCAGCGCATTCTCTCTACTTATATGACAGTAGGTCCTCAAAAATGCTTGAAGGTATATAGTTGATGTTTCGATAAAGTAAGAACATTGCAGGAAAAATGTTGAAGGAACAGAATGAAACTGTCTATTTCAATTGTCACACAAAACTCACAAAATAGGAAAATGACAGGAAGCATCACGACGATATTGAAGTATAAATTTTTGGTTCCAATTGACCAGATATGACTATTATACTTAAGTTGAGCGGAAAGAGTAGCCAGATCAGAAGGTGTAAAGAATTTCTTGCGCCGGATGTTTTGTAGAGTTTATGGCGACGTTCAATATACGGTAAATGCAACGAAGGTTGTCATCAATACACATACCGACCGAGAATGGAAGTCTTTCGATTTCAGCTGATAGAGGGCAGCATTACGTTTTGGAAGAACTTAATTTTAACTCACCTAACAAGTAAGTTTATTACGACTCAGGGTACTGAAATGTATATATGTAAGTAACTCTGGGAGTGAATTTGATTTGGAAGTGGGAGAAAGGAGGACATGTATAAAAATGAGAAAGAGTGTCTAAAGCCAAATGTAGCCTTGTGGAAAACTGTCATTTTTATGGTGAGGTGAATATCAGATTCAAAGCCAACTCCATATCAGTGCGGTGTGAAATCTACGAGAAATCTCCAGAAATCTCCATCAAAATCAGTACACCCTAAGACTTAAATAGTTAATAAACTATTATGAGGTTTTCGTTTGATAATTTCAGATTTTTGGGTTGCCAACAAAACACTATTTTAAATTGAATTCTATTTACTTTGTTGTTGTGTAGCTGTCAAATTTCTATTTCGAAACTAGATGAGAATAATTTATTGTTCTTTTTATTTATATATTGAGTCAACAATACGAAGGCGAAGGAGAAGGAGAAGTGGAACCGGATCAATTAAATAATTCAAAACAGTTTGAGTTTCAATACAAAATAAACTATAATGCAAGCAGTAAGAAATTGTAGTGATTCTTTATGCAATCAGTGGTTTGAAATCCTAATGAAAAAAATTTGACAGCTGCAACATAGATTGGTATAAGTGCAAGAAGCGAAAACTCGAGAATTGTTAAGAAATAAAAAAACATTTTTTTTTTGACCAACGAAAACACCATTAGATTGAATTAAAATTTTTCAAATGTCAAGTGCAACAATCTTTGTTTTCTTTCACCAAACTGATGGATAAATTGTCGTTTGAATTGTCGTCATGTGATGAATTCGAAGGAAAACAATTCGGCAACCACTGATTCCTATGTTTTCGAGGGTAGATTTTTTAGTTCTCTTCCGATTTTTTTTATACCTAAAATCAATTAAAATCGCCACATTTAATTCTATGAGCGTTTGTGGGTAAATTTTTTTTTAAGTTTAGTGTTAATTTTTTTTTTGGAGCGGGTACAACTATAGAAATTCAAAACATCCTGACAGTTTTGCTCACCACTGCTATGTACAGTTTGACTGGAATATATTTCTCCGCAAATGCTTGTTTAATAAAATTCCATTCCACGAACACTAGTTCATTTGGTATAATTATGGTTCATACAATTCGATTCAATGTCACACCGAAAAGTGCTTTCAAAGTATTGACTTTATTCAAAACAAATTAATTTCAGGCTATTTAAAACTTCTGACGAAATATTAGATTATTTAGAATCTTTATCTCGGTTATCGTGAAATTTGTTTAGATATAAAACTAGATTGATAAATTATTGGCATAGCATTGATAGAGGGTTTCCTTTTGTATAGATAAGATATGATTCATTTTGCACCATCTTAGTTCTATCTTAAACCAAGAGATTCCATTTTCTACCATAAATAAGTCGGTAAGCTGGATAGTAAGTATAGAATGCTTTTAAAAGAATTCAAGCGCAGAATACCGCTTTTTTATGTTTATCAGTTTAATCTAGAAAGGCGGTTTCGGAACGCGTTTCACCCAGCGTTGCACATTTCCGCGCTCATTAGTCAGCTTCTTTCTGTATTTTTTTTTTGGGAAATTTTTCTTACAATACAAATCAAATGTGCTATCCGTGGGCGTTTTGTGGTTACAAAAAAAAAATGGAAATCATATTTGATACAGTACTGAGCTGTGAGCCGCCGGCATGACTCATAGATAACAAATTATATTCGCAGCAAGCTCTTTCAAAAGCGATTACCGTTCCCAATGAGCAAATCTGATTGTTAAATGCCCGACAGGGTGAACGCACGCTGAGTGGCTTAACATTTTGTTAAATTTTGAGTCTTAACAACGAAGACGTAAATCGCAAAAAAACATAGAATCCCACTACGAATTCAATTAGACAATTAAGCCTTTGGCTAACCAAACGATGAAGTTGCCAATAAAAATTTCAGTTTCTTTTATTCCATTCAATTGAGTGTGGATTACATCTATATAAAATGAAATGAGCACAGACATCAGACATTTACAGTTCAAATATACGTAAACACGGCTAGAATTGGACGGTTAGCCATGAGCTGCATGCCTAATCTAACATTTCCACTCGTATACCTATAAAGACACATGAAAAACAGAAACTGGTATTTGACTGGAAAAGTGATGGAAGAGCATTGAAGCAGACAGCATCCAACAGTTTCGTTCCCCGCGGCGATCGTATCCCATCCCAACAACCGCAGAATAGAGACCAGCAGCCAATCGGGTAGAGTTGTTTGATTCCTCTTCTCAATCGCAGCCATTGTATGTGTATATTATGTATGTCCCCTTTAAATCGATTTAATTTTATATTAAACGCGCATTTTGCGGTATAAACGATTTTGCATTGCACCATCGGCAGACAGTGATTGACTATCGGTAGATGTTTAAATGTAAAAAGGAAGTTTCTGCGACTTACAGAGGGTACAGATGGAATCATGTTCCGTTACCTACTCTCGTAGCATTAAACCTGGTCTAGAACAGATGTACTTTAATGATCGTAAGTAATAAATTATTAAGCTGCATTGCGGGCATGAAGTGGTCAGTTTTAATCATCAATTAAATCTCGTCTGATAAGGCTTACTTGTATTCCAAGACGTTGGCAACAGTAACGCGGATCTGGAACTGGATGTGAATGTGAATATGAATATGAGTGTACCCTTAGGCCGGCCGGTTTGAGCGGATTTTAATTTCGATTAGACTTTGTGAAAATTTAAAATTTATTGGATGCTCGCTCACCCGTAAATGACTTTATTTGATGTGAATAGAAATTGACGAGCGTAGGTAGATAGCGACAATCTATATTGATTTACATATTTATTGGAAAAATATTATCCAATGTGGGTGTACCTATGCGCTCACAGAACTTAAGGAAAGGAGCCTTTAATAATAATAGCTGTAAACAGGAATATGGTGTAAACATTTTGCTATATCTATAAACATATATAAGCTATATCTGAAAACAGCAACATCCCACAGGTGTCAGTAAAGGACTATTCACATGAGAGCGAATTGCGAACTGCGAACAATGAAATATTCGTAAATTTTGTAACATTTCATTCACATGACAAATTTTATTGGTCGCAGTTACCCGCGAATATGAGTTGTAAGTGTTTCATTTTTTAGGTTATGTTCGAACAAATTTCATTCGTGGATTTGTGGATCGTGAATGAAGTGTTACAGTTCGCGACAAGAATTTTTTAGTTCGCTGTAAAATTGTTGTCAGCAAACAAATAATCATCTGTCCCCCGACTAGGACAAAATGTCACTGTTGATAGCAGCAACTTCGAGGTAGTTAAGGAGTTCATCTACCTCGGGGTAAACATGCTTTACAGAACCCTTATCCTGCCAGTTATGCTATACGGCGCCGAGTGCTGGACGATAAGCAGGAAAGGAGAGTTAATACTGGGATCCTTCGAAAGAAAAATCCTTCGACGGATATTTGGTTCTGTGTGCGAGGAGGGCGAATGGAGGAGAAGATACAACCGTGAACTCTATGAGCTGCACCAAGATGTGGATGTTGTCCAAAAAGCCAAAAAATGTCGACTACATTGGCTCGGCCACATCGAGCAAATGGACAACAACGCTCCAACCAAGAGGATCTTCGAATCCCAGCCCCCAGGTTCGAGACGACAAGGAAGACCGAACCTCCGTTTTAAAGACCAAGCCATCGCGGATGCCAGAGCGCTTGGTCTGGACAACTGAAAGCAGCATGCCCGGAATCGCAGAGGGTGGAAGGCTGCCGTGTCTCAGGCAGAGACTCTTTACGGGTAGGGAGCCCGTTAAGTAAAGTAAGTATTAAAATGTTTGTAATTGGTGTACATGTGAACAGTCCTTAGGATAGGAAATTCTCTCAAAATATAAAACGGCCAAACAGGACCTAAAGCCTAGCTTCTCCAACCATTGTATGTGAAAAGTTATATTTTTGATACGAATGGAGGGACCTACAGTTTAATGCCGATTCCGAATGGCAATTTATTTTTGAGAAGCTTCTCATGACAGTTCTTACTCTTGGATGTTTGTCAGACGTTCGCAAGAGGTTGGGCAGCGAATAAAAACTTTCAGGTGGTACAGTTCGGGGTTTGAACCAGCGACCTCACGCTCTCTCAAAATATAGACATTTGAATGTTGGTAAACCTGAAAACGGCGTCGCAATGTTGGCAGGTGCTTACATATCGAATTTAGCATTTAGTGCTAATGTGTTAAGTAACGTCTTAGGTGGAAATGCCATTACACAACACAAGTTAGTGCCTTGGGCCAAATTTATACTCAATGGGCAAAAGAACCTTAACAATTTCTCTGTAGAAAGATCCAATTTCCTTGCACAAACCACGAGCTCTTTGAAGTTCGTGCCGTCTTTTTGCTATAGGCTTTCGAAAAAGTATCTCCCTACAAATTTTCTTCGACTAGGCGATATTGCCTCGCATTCAAACTTGTGTCTTTCAAATTTTGACCAGTCCTTATGAAGGTTTGATGTCAGCAACCTCACTATTTGCGAGTAGCCCTCCTCTTCTTACAAGCTCGTCCGACTTTTCATATTCCTCAATACCGCACTTTCCTAGAATCCAGCACAGACTCACCAGGTTCTGACTGCGCTTTCGGCATTGTGCGACTGCTCCAGACCAAAACAGTAAGTGCGGCCTGGCTTCCGATGTAGCTGGCGATTTTTCTTCCGGATACCAATCTCATCTGCCAGGACGGCCAGAACCTCTGATTGGAAGACACTGCTTGTGTCCGGTTATCATATGGACATTCAATGTTCTGGATCTTCTGAGAAGATAACGAATATATTATATCCTACGGAATTTTGAAGTCGACTAGGGAAGTTATATTTTGCCTGGCAGTATCTCCGCTAGGACCGTTCTAAGTACGAAAGTACGAAATTACTAAAGTAACCCAAATAAGTGAGTCGTAACCCACGCGTAATAGCTATACAAGCTCTTCTCCTTCTTCATACTAGTGCGTCATATGTAAGTATGGGTCTCACCACCATGTTGTTTTGTTGATCTGTTCCTATCAAAAAAGGTTGTTTTTTGCTTAATTATGTCAACAAATAGAAACTAAAGCACATGCATTCTTCTGCTTTTTCTAGAAAAGAGAAAAAAACATTCCGAGTTTTCGGTCCCACTTTCAATTTAAACAAAATAAATCACCCTTAATTGTTTATCTTAAATATGAATTTGGCAGATGCAGGTTTATTAAATGCCCCACTTTAAACCACTATCCACTGTAGGTCGACAGCCGAGACAAAAATGTATCTCGTGTAACATAACATGGTGTGGGTATTTTTTTTTTTTTGATTTTGGCAACTTTTCAGAAAAGATTCGTAATTTTGAACTGAAAACCAGCTAAGTAAATTAAGTTATTGAATTTATTTTTAATTTTCTGTTTTTTTATCTTGGCGTTTTTGTGTACGATCAGAGCGTGGTGGTTGGTAAAAATGTTGGCTAAACAACCAGACATATGTTTGGGGTTCTCTTCTTTTATTTTTTCGTGTCTGATAAACAGACACACATTTATATTGTAAAGAAAAACACTCTACTACTACGATATAAATCTTTGTCCTTACATCGTTTCTTATAAAGTGCATGCTCTATATTGACGACGACCTTGGACTTTCATTTAGGAGATGTGTGTACGGAAATTGTGTATGAGTCTTGTGGCTGTCGTCTGTCATGTATAATTGCGTCGATGTGACCGAGACTTGGGAAAAAGGGAAAACTGCGCAGAACAAGTTCAACACTTCAAAATTAAGCAGAGCATTTTTGTTATTCAATTCCATTTATAATTGGGTGTAATATAAAGGGTGATTTTTTAAGAGGTTTAGAACTTTTCTAAAAAAAAAAACACAAAAAATTCGAAAAAATGAATGAAATATTTATTTGAATCGATAGTTTGAACCTTGCAATTTAATGTTTAAAGATAATTTCATGCAAATGTTGACCGCGGCTGCGTCTCAGGTAGCCCATCCGCTAAGTCCAATTTTGGCATACTCTTTCACACATATCGGCCGGTATCTCGCGAATGAATGCATGGATGTTGGCTTCCAGTGCGTCAATCGAAGCGGGCTTGTCCCTATACACATTAGCCTTGGCATACCCCCACAAAAAATAATCTAATGGTGTCAAATCGCACGATCTAGGGGGCCAATTGACCGGCCCGAAACGTGAAATTAACTGTTCACCAAACTCGCCTCGCAATTGCGCCATTGTTTCGCGTGCTGTGTGGCATGTGGCACCGTCTTGTTGAAACCACATATCATGCAAGTCAAGAACTTCCATTTCGGGCAAAAAAAAGTTTGTTATCATCGCTCGGTAGCGTTCACCATTGACAGTAACGCTGCGATTCGCATCATCTTTGAAGAAATATGGCCCAATAATGCCGCCGGCCCATAAACCGCACCAAACAGTGGCTTTTTCGGGATGCATTGGTAGCTGTTGCAATGCTTCTGGCTGATCTTCACTCCAAATGCGGCAATTTTGCTTATTTACGTACCCATTCAACCAAAAATGAGCCTCATCGCTGAACACAATTTTTCGATAAAAAAGCGGATCCTCGGCCAGCTTTCCAAGAGCCCATTCACCAAAAATTCGGCGTTGTGGTAGGTCGGCTGGCTTTAGTTCTTGCACCAGCTGTATCTTAAAAGGCTTTACGCCCAAATCCTTCCGCAAAATTTTCCACGTAGTGCTGTAACAAAGGCCTAACTGCTGGGAACGGCGCCGAATCGACATTTCGCGGTCTTCTGTCACACTAGCTGATACGGCCGCAATATTTTCTTCAATACGCACAGTACGTAAACGTGTTGGTGGTTTAATGTCCAACAAAGTAAATTTGGTGCGAAATTTGGTCACAATCTTCCGAATAGACTGCTCAGAAGGTCGAGAATGCCGATCATAAAATGGAAGCAGCGCGCGATGAACATTTCGAACCGAGCACGAATTTTGATAGTAAAATTCAATAATTTGCAAGCGTTGTTCATTTGTAAGACGATCCATGGTTAAATTGCAAACCAAACTGAAGCTGTTTGACAGTGACACAAGGTACTAAACACACGTCAGCTGTCAAAACCAGTGTTGCCAAAACCAAACCAGCTAAAAAATCACCCTTTAGTAAGAAGTGCGCTTTAATGTAAAGCAACTGTGGTTTGCTGGTTCAGTTCTCGTAAGCAAATAATAAAATATTTGCCATCCATATTTATAGAATGTGACAAACCACACTTTACATAATATTTATAATCGTACTTTCCGTTCCACAAAGTTTGCAGCATTCTCTTGTTTTTTTTTTTTTTACAGTTTAACTGAATTAGATTCACTACAAACAAAAAAATGCCTTGACACTGACAATTTCGCCGCTTGTTCAATTATTACTCAATTAAATAATTTTCATGTGGAATTATACCCCCAAATTTTGCCACGATTGTTGTTTCGAATAACAATAACACAATAGTATAGCATGATGAGAGCACAACTTAAATTTGTAAGGTTTCGTGAAAATTGTCGTATATTGTTCAATTTCTTTTCATTCATATTTCCACTTTTGAAATTGAAATAGATTCGTATACCATTATTCGTGTAGAAACAACTTTAGACGAAGTAACAGACGAAGACTTATTAAAAAATCATTAGAAAACACAAAACACCGAGAGTGAATGGTGAGAAGGAATCCATTAATGGTAGTCTAATCACGTAGAGAAAATTGCATTTAATGATTGCGTTGGCTGTCATCTTGGCGCAGCTATGTTTAGTTAATCATAGATGCGAAGACTGGAATTGAAAGTGTACAAGTTAACTTTTGCAAAACATAGAAATTGTTATAAATTCGAATGAAGGCAAACTATTCTTAAGTATTAATTTTAAAATTATTATAATATTTTTTTTCTTTTTTTTTCTAGGTAACCAAAACTTAAATTCGCACTAATTTATGTAGCAACGCTTAACACTATTTGGTAAGTGTCAAAATTGAATATTGGTTTATCTAATTTTCAAGCTAATTGAAATACATACTGCTTAATAAACGGGCTTTCGACCTGTGGAGAGAACAGATGAGTCATTAACTAGATAGTCAACTCAGCATGCCCCCGTCCCCTTGTACCCGCGAATTTTTTTAAAAATTGGCAGCACAATCCTCTCTTAAATTTTCTGTCTTTGAATACATGTGAACCACAGAGCTTGCTGTTGATTGTCAAAAAGATGATGTTTGGAGCCCAGTTTGACATTAATGATACCTAGAAAATACTTTTTCAAAATGGATTCCCTGACGCAGTACTGCAATTGTATCTGCTCAATTTGATTTGCATGCAAAAACTTATACAGATACAAATCTACGCCTTTTTGACGCAAATAAAAAAGGGAGGGCGAGAGAGCCAAAAATCCTCTCAGTTGACTATCTGTATATTTACTCATCTGTGGTGGATTCTCTGCCTTAGACACAGCTGCCTTCCATCCAACTTATAGAGTTTTCTCCATTAAAGTAGTCACATGACAATGCATCTCTTGTCGAAGGTTATGTTATAGGTTATGTTTGGAATAATTCACATTACTGGATCAGTTTTGCTGGGATCCAAAATTCGGCCATCGCCAAGTAGAGCCCCTGACGATATGTGCTGTCATATGCGGGTTGAATACAATGAAAAGATGGCGTGTCCCAACCTGGAATTCGTTGGTCTTTTTCAAGGATTTGTCTTATTAAATTGAAAATTTGGTCAGTTGTGATTTGACGGGCGGGATCTTCTATGCTACATTAAGCAAGGATATGCCTCATATATACTGAAAGACGTAGTACCGCCTTTCTTATAGATGCATGCTTTCTTCCAGTCATGTTTGATTATTGATTTGGTGCATGGTACTGAGCCAGCGGACTTATTGTTTTTTAGCTTTTTTTTGTAGCCTTACCGACCTTTTCCAAAGAGGAAGGTAGAATTTCTTCTACATTGACTGGATGCGGGTTTTCTTCTTCTAGGCATACCACTCTCATTTAGCAGCTGCTTGAAAACCTCTGCAATTCCCTGCGCTAATCATAATTTCGAAAAGCCTGCTTTCCGGGCTTGAATAACATCCCGATATTTCTTCTTTTGCCGCTCTTGACTTAATACTCTTCCCTAGCTGCTCTATATTTGCATTGTAGCACTTGGAAATGTGCACGTTCTGTCATTATTTTCCGGTGTTGGATAGTTGGTCCGCCTACCGTGGGTGCGGCTACCTCTTTGATGATGTTGCGTAGCGATACTGGTTCCACATGTCCACAACCTAAAATTCCAAGGAAACTAAAATAAATCATCCGTTAAATTAATTTTACCTGTATACAATTTATTAGATCAAAAATAAATCATAATCATAACAAAATGTATTTTACAAAGAAACAAAAGCAAGCTGTAAATGAATCCGTTTCATTGCCTGTGAATAACTATAAATGCAAACTAACATGAAGCCGAATGTTTTGCCGCAGGTGGAAAATTTGGCCGAACGTCTGTAGACATTGCCTATTCCAATCGTGCGGTCCAACGATACGTTTTTCTGTGCAATTCTCAGCTTCTTTTCATTACGCAGTCGAACTCTGAATTAGGCAGCCACAAGCAAATAGTCAGGGTCAATGTTTGCCCCTCGAAATGTGTGCGCGTTTAAGATGTTCAATGTCTTATATGAATTAGCAAGTTTGAACATCTTGAAAGCTCCAGTTTGCTTTGTGGTTTCGTAGTCTTGGAGGCCGAATACAGCTTCTGCAAAGGCTATTAGCCGGCAGCCGTTGTGCCGTGAAGGTTGTGTTTACCTTACTTAACTTATCCGACAAAGGCGTTTTCCTTTTCGATTTAAGCGTTGAAACATTACGGCATCGTACTCAAGGCAGGCTCCATAGGCACCGTTTAGACGATGGTAAAACTCCGTGATATTTAGCTGATTCTAGAATCAATTCCTTTGGATTGCAGTTGATTTTCCACGAAAAATTCGCATCCTAAATCCGCACGTCCTTTAACGATAACTGTAATGAATTTCGCACGTTCCAACCTATCTCAAGATATAACCTAGACCGGGGTAATGTCTACCTTATACCGCTCGAGAACATATTGCAGATTTTGAGCACCAGTCAAGGTGTCCAGCGTACATTCGTTCCGTGTCTGGTATCTACCTCAGAACATGTTTTTTTTTACGTGGCAGGTTAAGTTAAGAATTATTTTTGTGTTTCTTGTTTCTGAAAAGAAAACAACAAAAAAATTCTCAGCATATGCTAAACCTTAAATTTCTACTTTAACATTTAAATGGATCAAACATTAAGGGTAGTTTCCGCCTTAAGCTCATAGTTTTCACGTATTGTCTGAAACTATGCAAGGACGAAAAGGGTTAAGTACAATTTTAATAATTTATTTGTTTGGGAAAATGCTACATATGGGAAATAACTTCACATAAAGTGGGAAATAAGATTGCTTTTATAGTTTCAAGTTGAAAGGAGGGAAATAATTTCACCTTGTGAACTATAAAACTAAAGAATAACCGAGTGCTAGCAGTTCTTTTTCACGCTGTGAATTGCAAAGAATAAAACAATATCACATAAAAAAAAACAAATTCGGTCAACACACTTAGTTATGTAAATTAAAATTCCGTTAACGGTAAAAGTAATTATCTAAAATCCATTTTACTTTAAATTGCATTCGAATATATCACAAGTAAAGCAAACAACTGCTTACTCACTTACTGATACTGCGAATATCCAACGAACCTAAAACTGATGTCATCATTTTGTCATATTCTATGTTTGTCCTCGAAAGCTTGTTTGGCGCACATTATCCACTCATTCGTATATCAAGTTTCAGGTCATTCTCTAGTCCAATTATCGTAATTTCTGTTAGAGAAAGTACCGTAAAACAGCTTACTAAGTTCAGTCTCAACTTTACTATATCCTAATTGCTCGAACAGTCAAACAATGACATCATTCTGAATGAACTTTTGAATGAGTCATAGTGTGGTACAACGCCTAAAGATGACTAGTAAGCTACTACACCATGCACTCATATCGGAGAATGATGTTTTACGTGTTCTATGATGCAAAAGGGGTACATTTTTTTTATGCAATGAACTTGAAATTATTACTGGCTAACATTGATTGAGAAAATACTAAGTAGTTTTTTTTTTGTTTAAAGTTGAACTTGAAATTATTTTATATTTAAATTAAGTCTACATATAAAACAGTACTCTGTCGTGCATCACACCCACTTGTAGATGTGCTTTCGAACTTAATTGGCTTATTTTAAAGCATGCGGTTTCCCGCCAAACAACTTGTGGATATTAAATTCTTTTTCTCTGGTTAATTTAGCAAACTAACGTATGCATTACGTATGTACGTATGTATATATAAAACTTGTTCTGATTTAATTGGCACGGTTATTCAAGTATCAATGACGTAATTCGGTTGAATTT
Source organism: Ferdinandea cuprea (assembly GCA_963576555.1). Classification (NCBI taxonomy): domain Eukaryota; kingdom Metazoa; phylum Arthropoda; class Insecta; order Diptera; family Syrphidae; genus Ferdinandea; species Ferdinandea cuprea. Next base: position 42,125,357 of record OY754958.1, read on the forward strand.
ATACACTCAGTGATGGCATTGGATATCGTCGTGTAATAAAAAACAAATTAAAATCTTCAACTGAAACTTGTTTTTTATATATTTGCGGGAAAAAGTCTTGAGCTTGAAGCTGACATTTTGAATTTGCTCTGAAGTGAAGTTTCATAAAAAAAATGGGGCACGCCATGGAAATGGAAACAAGAGTTTGCTTGAATCATTCAATTGAAGCGAACTCTTTAAACACGAGGGTAAGTATGTCTAAACTGTGTTTGCTGTTTTATGACGAATGCAAACATATGTAGAGAAGATTAATAGGCCGTGCAAAATAAATACATTATTCCTGGTGGATTTCTTTTAACCGGCCTCCATCAAGTGAAAATGACAGCCAATATGTACAATTAAATAGGCAATATGGGGCGGCGAAATGGGTCAGTAGTTAGGGCGATGGACTACTTACCGAAGGACTCCACATTTAAATACGGTTTATTAAATTTATTAAGAGCTTCTCATTTTTGCCATTCGGGAATTTCATAAAATTGTAGGCCAATTTCAATTGTGCGAACAAAATATACTTAAAACACACAATGATTTGAGAAGCAAGACTTTAAGCCCTATAGAAGCCTGTTAATAGCTGATATTAATTTAGTTTTATTTTATTTTCATTGGCGACGATGTTTCGTAACCATAGCGGGCCCAACAGTATCCCAGAACTACGAACAGAAGGAATTGACAAATAATAAATAAGGGGAGCCTTTGGCGTCCCTCTACGCTCGGGGTATGTGCTTTTCGTCAGGCAGGCGCCTATGGCAACAGTACCTGAGCAGCGTTGCCACAAAGATACAATTGTATCAATTTGGATACATTTTCGCTTTCGTGCAAACATTTGATACATAGATACTTTTTTTTCTATTTTTCTTCGATTTGATACGTTTTAAAATTTTCATCAAAAATCCGCAAATTCTATCTTTGTCATATATTTTTAATTTTTTCAAATAAATTTTTAAATCTGCCAGTACCAATTGTTTGTTTTCATCACAGTCAGAATATTTTATGTACTGTACATGAACGACCTGAATGAAGTTGCTCTGTAAGTTACTATTAACAAGTTGTCATAGATTGGTGGTAGTTTGCGTTTTGCTATTTTAAAATTCGTTTACAATTTTAAGAATTCATTAAAAAAATTCATTTGGTGGATTTTTCATATCCATAACTTGACCCGCAATTTTTACAGATGGCTCAAAAACAACAGAGGAAACAGGGGCTGGGATATTCTGAAAAGACCCAGAATTAAGAGTATCTATAAGACTACCGGGCACAAGCAGCGTCGTTAAATTCGGGGCTGTCCTCGAGGCGGCTGAGCAAATGCGGATGAAATCGATATCCGGAAGAGATATTGATATCTACATCGACAGCCAGGCCGCATTTTAGGCAATGGAATCAACAAACACAAATACTGATGCAGTCAGGAAATGCAATCAGAACCAAGTGAGACCATGCTGGGTGCTCAATGAGGGCTACTCAATAGTCGTTTTTGACATACAACATCCGCCTCTGCATAATCAGGGGAAATCACTTTAAGGACTGCCAACCTAAGGTGGTCAAGTCTTGGGGAATACACACGGGGTCAAAAGCTCTATGTCTATTTCTCGACTGTGAGAGGTCCAGTGAAGTTTATAAAACTTAGCAGGTATAAGCTTAGAATATTAGTAGGAATCCTGACCGGCCATTACCTCTTTCGAAAACATTCAAAGAGACTTGGACTGTCTTCCGCAGATTCTGTGGTGATCTGCAGGCTGTTATGGATATACCGCACATATTTTATGAGTGCGAAATTCTTAGGGAGACCTTTCTTTGAATCTTTGGAGGAAATAGACGGTAAAAACTTCAAAGGCATTAAAAGGGAAAGTGTTAAGATTTTTTGTCTACCGTTTGAGTACAAATTTAACCGGTTCCCCAGGGATCGCAATAGGTCCGCGTCAGTGCCTAATGTTGTGTGCGATAACTCTTACATCACACCGAATCACAGCGTGGAATGAATTTATATTTTAAAACAAATAATTGGATTGAAATGGTGGTTTCCCTTTTAAAATTATTATCCATCTTAAACGCCAGCCTTCATACAAAAAACTACAAACCTAAAAAATCAACTAAAAAATTAAAAAAAAATTGATTTATCTGTTTTGACACAGTTGATACATTTAGCAATCTGAAATAAAGATACATTTGATACATTTTTCAAAAGAAAAAGATACATTTTTCAAAAAGTCAGCGGCAACGCTGTACCTGAGTCGCCAACAGTTTACTTCCATATAAAAACTTAGAAACTTGATGTCAGCTCCCATTTTTACTGCATCCCCACTGATCTGCCTGAATAGAGCCACGTTTAAGTTCCATGCTCAAGGCGGATACTAACACTAAATTGGGCCAAATGGGGTTTCAGGGAGTCTTTACGAGAAGGAGGAAGGTCAGTGGTCTATCTCAACTCGTGCTTAAAGGTGTTACCATTCGATCGCCGGTCCTCGAACTCAAGCTTTCTTTGAATTTGGTCTGAAGGCTGAACACAGTGAATTTTGTCTGGTTCCCAGGACCCGGGAAATGAGATCTTCGATGGCAAGGTTTAGCAGAAGTTTACTCAGGACTCGAACCTGCCTTGGTGTTCCTGTATTTGTAGTAATGTCTTTCATTCATACTTGGGTTTCTCGTAAACGTGGAAGTTACTGCGCCCGGACATTTGCAAAAAGTCGGCGTCGTTCCTTCTATCGTTTAGAAGAATCGACTGCAGGCTTCTTGTTGGCGCCATTTCGGGCCACCAAGCTTTTGCTTAACACACCACTACCTCTTTTGCTTATGGTCTGCAGTTGTATTCCCTTTGCTCGCATCAGGTGGTGGATTTTTGGGGCTGACGTGGTGAGTGCCAAAAAAAAAAAAAAACTTTCATAACTGAAACAAGTGCAAAATGCGAAAGTCCAAATTTCGATTTTTAGAAAAGAAGAAAAAATTTCACTAAAAAACTAATGAACACATGCTTTAAGCTCTTTGAATCTAGATCGCGATCAATTGGTAAATGTTATAACTGCTCGGAGTAGGTGCTTCTAGTCGGGCAGACGCCTATATCAATACAAATGAGTGGCCAAAGGCCGAGCGGAACACCGAAATTGCGTGAGCAATACTCACAGTCTGCAAAAAGAGGGTTAATGTGACTTTGATAGTGATAACAGACTTGACTCCCATCCCCCATTTCGCGCTTTATTATTGTTATTATTCAGAATATACCCTCCGTTTGGTGGCACCATCTAAATAATCATGCGTATGATGAAATAGGTAGGTACACAAAAGTTCTCATCAGCCACAAGAACACCACGGCACCCAAATAAGCCAGACAAAAAAAAAAACTCAATTGAATTGACCTTAAAAATCCCAGTGCAAGCATCGTACATACATATACTTTCATAATATTTCCCCACATAGTTAGCCCCAATTCACCTTATCGACCCGGCGATGGTCAATTGCTAAAGCACAGCCAGTTAAACAAAGCCTTCTACCACAGTCAGAGTTCTCATGTAAATTACGCGATGAGGCAACGCGTTGGTGCTTACTTCACCACAAATGGTGCACGTTAATGTTTCATACTATACCGCGTGCGCCTTTGGCTTTCGAAGGAAAATTGAAATCCAATTCACATGAATTGAATACCCCTACCCTCCACATATCGCTATCGCCACCGTCATATTTACCACAAATAGACTATGATTGCATTCGATTGCAAAAAATAAAATATAAACATGTTTGTCCCATGAATCATGTATGGCTGTTGAATGATTTCGACATGATGGAGTGGAGGTCCTCAACTCTCACTGAGGGCGCGAAATGAAATCTTTTTAAAAATAAATATTTATCATAATTTGTAGAACAAACTAACTCTTCTAGGCTGTGCTTTGTTTATGACCCAGTTTTGCAAAATAGAAACAAATGCATAGGATAACAACGGACGACTACTCTGTGGCCTTTGACAAGCTGGAAGGCTACGAACTTAATGAAATTCTTTCATTATCACATTTCCTATGGAAATATGTATGTATGCCATAACGGCGCCCAGGCGACAACATGATAAAATAAATTGCTTATATTGACGTTCATTTTGCTGTCCGATTAAATGTTGCGTATCTTAGGTCACGTATCACAAGTTGTGCACTCTCGAAGAGCGAAGAAAATTGTATCCACTTGGGTTCTAGAATAAATCAGTTGCAATAGTTTTCACTTAAGAACCTCATCAAAGTTAGGAAAAGGTGGTTGTAGTTGTGGTAAGTGGAACGGGCACACACTTTTACTCAACGTACACTGTACATTTGGGTGTGGCATCTCTAATGAATTGATGTCAAACAGTGACGGCACAACAATAGAACTTAATTAACAACAAGTTATTTACTTATATATATAGTTGGTTTAAAAGTATATCCCTAAAAAAAAACGATGACTCTTCAATGACCTCGTGATCGTTCAGTGAACTGTTTTGTATGTCTGAAAAGCATAAAACAGACGTCACTGTGATGTGAAATGTGCTACCTATTTTTGTAAAACATTCAACTTCAAATTGACAGAAAAAATGAAAATAGAAAATATTTTAAAAATGTATCTAATCTATTAACATGGCATTGAGATCGTGGCGGCAATAATACAATTTATGTGTTTTGAATATCGCCACACTAAATTCAATGATGTTGCCGACACATTTATTTATCTCTTTGATTCTGCTGATGGTGATATCATCATGAAAAGCTTTTTGGATGATCGAAAACTTGATTGAAGTGCTCAACTAAGTCGTGGACAATTGCTCGTTTTGGGATTTAAATTGGTTTTATTTGTCTGCGTTGTCGGAGTCTGATTGTCGCACAACTCTTCTCTAATACAATAAAAAATATTAGGCGTAAACGGCCCTAAAGCCTAGCTTCTCCAACCATTGTGTGGGTGTGAAGATATATTTTTTGACACCTAATGGAGGGACGGCAATTCCTCCTCATGACATTTATTACTCTTGGATTTTAGTTAGACTCTCGCAAGAGGTAAACGGCTTGACACAGGAGTCGGTATTGCTAGTACACTTCCAGTGCTGCCAGCATTCTTATTGATTTTTAATTTCATTTTGACAGATGATCCAACATCCTTGTCTTCTTCTTCTATATTTTCTGATTGATTGGGTGAACCCATTTTTACTCAATCGAGTTGTAGAATTGAACATTTTGTTGAAGCTGAACAAAATCTTTTTACAAATCGTCAAACTCGCAGTATTTTTCATCTTCTATGCGTTTTTTAAACTTTTTAGTCAACTGGTTTTTTAATTATTTCATAGTTAGGCTACTTTATAAATGGCTCTGACAAAGTTCACCCATCATCGTTTGTGTATTTGATTATAGCAGTGATATTCTAGAGCAATTGTTTCTTAAGCCGCTTGTCTACCTTAGCCCCAGCCATCAAAATAAGGGAACCATTGTCAGAATCTTCTTTGCGACTGCGTTTACGCTTAGAATCACGATCATCATCGACGTCTTCTTCAACCCCATTATCAATTTCCTTGGCTTTTCTTTTTCGGTTAAGCAGACGTGATCCTATATCCAAAATGGATGAACTTCATCATCGTATTTCGTTCCTACGACCAACGTCCATTTTTTAGTTCACTAGTTTCTGAACGAACTGAATAAATTTCTTCAGTTAAACTTCTACCGCGCTGCCGCTGAAATGCGGTCGATATGATGTGCACGATCTTGAGCTGGTAAATCTTGGTGGGGGTTCCAATTTTAGCAATCATCAGTTGCTTAAAGATTAGAACCGATGCCAGATACCGCCGCGATCTTCTGACTTAGTTGTACCATTCACACGCAAATTTCCAAATTGATGTCAGTCTAAATTCAATAAAAGTCAAGCACTGTCTATGATTCGAAACCCTAACCTTCGGTAGAATCCTGAAACGACTCCGTGATCACCAATGTGATCGCAATTTTCAGCAAAGCTAAGAATAATATGGTTCTCCTTACCAAAATGCAAAACGCGTATTTGTGTACTTCCACAAAGGAAACCTGCCTATTTTGTAAAAAAAATATTTTTATAGATTTTATGAGTCAACGCCCATTTATAACATTTTCTTACTTCAAAAACGTGATTATACTACGTCACAGATCATCAGTCAGCTACGTCAGTTAACTTCAGTGGGCGTTATGCCAAGAATACTGATGGCGCTAAACAATTGTGCTTCCCGTCGCTCGATCGCTTGCTGCTGTACAATTTCGAAGTTGGATTTAGAAATAAAATATACAGATTTTTACAGAGCCAAAACGTTGCCCTTTATTAAATAAATACAAAAAAAAAAAACGGCGCGCGGTGTTTGATTTGTTCCACATTCGCATTATGTATAATACCGCCAGTGACATAATTCGAATGGAAACTATTTTTATCTATTCTATTCAATCTTGAATAAAAAAAACATAGCAGAGCCACAGAGCCTAGTGAAAATAAAAACCATTCGTGCGAGACAAACGCTCTACGCAGTAAAGATACAAAACCAACATAAACATTTAGTTCGCACACAGCCACACCATTAGACTCGCGCATACGTATACAAAAGCATCATAATTTTGACTTTTAACGAATAGATAGAATTTAGAAAATTGTTTTTATAGGCACATTCATATTCCTGCTGGTAAGTGCATAAGGTTTTGCCATTAGCCACTCCTAAGGTGCTTCGACGAGGTACTTCTCCTGCATTAAAAAAAAATACGTAGGTATTCCTCCTGTTGAAGTGTTTTCGAGTATGTAATAGCCGTTCAGCCTATATTTTGTGCAACTGGTTGCCACTTTCCAATGCTTTTGACAGTTGATTGCCACTGGATTACAAGACATTTGGAATTCCTCACAAAGTCAAAATGATTTGTTTTTGTTTATTCCGAAACCGGGACTGGAGTGTTTATTGTGAATGGATTTCATTTTGATGTTTTTCTATTTAGAGTATAGCGACTGATGACCTCGTTAAAAACAAGCATAATTTTCATGTAATTAAACGAATGCCAATCTTTTTGTATTTATTTTTTGAAAATGGTATTTATCTACATATTCTAATACAAAAAAAAAAAAAAAAAACAAAGATAGAGTCGTAAAAAGGTCATTGACCTAATAGAATGCATTACAAGTATCTGTATTCCGTGTGCATACGTAATTATACATTATGTACGTTCGAAAACATCAGAAAAAAAGGGAGTGGATATATTGTTTGTGTAGGAAAAAAAAACAAACAGGTGGGCGGTTTCCATTCGTATGTGCACATACTGTCATTGTATTGTTGTAAGAGACGTATATGGTGTCGTTTTTGGGATCTGTTTGAGTTTTGACACTTTGTCATATTTATAGAGGATAAATGCATTTTATGAAAACAAAGATCAACATACTTGTACACAAGCCAAAACAAGGGGAGTTTTTTTTTTTACACCAAATCGATGTGGCAGACGTAACTTTGTTTTATACAAAGCCTTGTCATGTTGCTTACACGTTGAACATTAGCTCTAAAAGAGATATGATTTGATGTTTAATATTAAGGGGTTACGAATTATCATGTTAAGTTTTGTTGTCTTATATAGGCTTTTGAGGGGAAGTGTTATGAAATGTTTTTTTTTGAATAAATAACTTGTGTCATTTTTGCGACTTTTTAAACTGAGTTCGGAAGAAAACATACATAAGGTTTGTTCCAACATCGAGTAGTTTCTGACTAGTTTGTGAATATTTTTACTGCGCATGCTCGAACATTACCTAATCACAAGTTTGTTTGAGTGTTGGAGCGCTTTTTGCAGTTCCCTGACGACTAAGTGAGTGTTACTCACGTTGAAAGTTTAGTATTATTTACAACTCAATCGTTTGTAGTTGTACGCTGAAGTCCTGAAAATGGATGTAGATTTGGAAGATTCGAAACGTAACGAATCAAAGGTATTTTTATTACCTAGTCCTTTTTTAAGGTTTTTTAAAGTTCCAATGGCATATTTGGGAAATTTCCTAGACACCTTAAAGTAGATATAGAAGAATACAATACTGAAAGTATTAGAGGAGGTAGACCCTACTCTAGAATGATTTTCTTTGTAGAATATGTCCATAAGTCGAACAATAATTCGATATAGTATAGTCTATAATTTGAGAGACGTTAGTTAAAGTTCCCTCAGTTAAATAGTCAAGCGAAGTATAAAAACCAACATCTCACTTCCATGTATAATTTATATACAAAAGTCCCAAAAGACAAAAAATGGGAATCATGTCCTTACGGCAAAAAAATTCGTAGTAAACAAAATGCTTAAAATAATTATACAAACCTTTCATTTTTGTATATTTCCTATTCATAAACTACCGCCTCCATAGAACGAAGGCACGAACTAAAGTCTAAGCTAAACTGAAAACGACAAGGCAAAGGCAAGGCAACTGAGACTGAGAGAAGATAATTTTATGAATTGCACATGTCTCTGCTTTTTAGTTCGCAAAAAATCCTCTGACTGTTGTGACTATCAGAAACAATTTTGCTGATTGCTTGAAATCGTGTTGGAACAGCCTTATGATAGTTTTAGTTTGCGTTTGTGTCGTGTTGGAACGGCAAAACTAGATTGCGCATGCTCCTGACAGTTTGCTGATAGTTTGAAAACCACTGCTTTAGCTTTTCTTTCTGCCATATTCCAGCTCTCCCAACCGACCAATTCCACTTGCGTTCCTTCTTTCCAAGGTCATGGAAACGTTATAAATCGTTAGCTGAAATATCTTGAATCCCGAAAACTTCTTAACGGCCGATAGTACGGTTTTCGCGGCAACAGCTCCACTGGTGATTTGGTGACATATCTCACCGAAGGGTGGAACCAATCCACCACCACGGTGGAGAAAGAAAGGCCGTTGCGCTTGCAACTTTGCAACTTACCAAATATATAAATGCCACGGCTCTTTTTTATTCTCCGACACTCTTTGTTATTTTTTTCAATGATCCCTTGCCTGTCACTTCGAATTCAAATCATTTTTTCGCTGATGACATTACCATCAGCTTTTCATATTCGTTTCCTGGTCAATGCTCCTCATTTTCGGGGTTGAACTGGAACGCAACGTATGTTAAACTCATTAAATTCCGATCTTGACAGAATACTTGAGTGGAGTAAAACCAATAGAGTGGAATCAAGTGTTTCCAAAACACAATGCTGTCTGTTGTCATTTAAGCGAAATACTAATACACTGCCATTATCCATTGAATGGCACTTGCATCGCTGAAAGCGAACGACAGCCCATTATCGGTATGTGTGTTAATGACCACATATTCGATGTCGCCATGAACGCTGCGAAATGTCTAGACTTGCTCAAGCGAATGCAAGCAATTCTCCACCCCTTCTGGCATTACTACAATTTTTAGGGCGTTTAGTTAGTCATCGTCGCAATGTCTCCCGTTTTAGTGTTTTATCGTTACATCCATCAAAAGTGGTCGCCAGTTGCATTCCACCCCTTTAACATTTCAACCGCACTACTCGTCTTTCCAGGAATGTTCATCAGTCCACCTTAAAGCCTGTATTCGGACATACAGTGAAATATAAATATTCTTTCCTTTGCCGCACAACAAGAAAGTGAAATGTTTCATCTAACACTACCAGTAACTAATTTTCGTAGCTGCCTTAGACAGTTTAGCCTCACAGTGATCCCTAGCTTCTACATATCCAAGCGCTCTGGCATTCTCGCTACATTGGTCTTCAGAACGGAGTCTCTAGTCGCCGTTCTGGAAAGCATGCGGTTTTTTATGTTATTTATTTTTTGTTTTATATTTCGATTATCACTTTATCGAAACTAAATTTTAAAACCAGAGCTTCAAAGCACTGAATGCATTTATACTTCAAAATAATACTTAAAACTTGAAAACTTTCAAATCGCAAATACATTGTACTGATGTTCTCCATGTAAAATTACAAATTTAAGACCTGTGCAACTTAATGTTTACAGCTCTGGTTTTAACATGATACCATTTAAATTATGTTCTAGTGATAAGCAGCGGCTTTTTGCTAAAAGACCCCGGTCGTGTCATCATAAATAAATTATAAGCTTAAGTTTGTTTTCTTTCTGTCAAAAAATGTATAAATTATCAAAACCAACAAAAACATCGTCTATGTCTGAATCATTTAAATGGGCGCAGTTCGCAACTGTATACGCACAGAAAAAATAAATGAATTGCTACATCAAGTAAGAAGACGCAAACTAGGCGCAGTCACAATCCGCTAACAATATTCGCGAAAATAAAATAAGAAAATAAGCTACCTACCTCAATATGCTTTGCATGGCAATTTATTACGTCATCTTTGACCGGCTCATCTCCATAAGTAGTACAACAGGTATGTATTTGGTGGTGTTGTATTTGTTGTTCTAGGTTAACCGGTTTTATGCATGATTTTAGTGAATTTTATTTCTAAATTTTAACTTTGTTAAAATAGCACGATCGCATTTGGCCACTTAAGAACACATTGCGAGCAAAAACCATTTTTCCATTAACGATCAACACAAACACACATTTTGTTGGAATATAGTCTTTATGTAAGCGTGCCTATAAAGAATTTGTGGTGATGACATAATCATTGGTACAGCAAATTGGAATTTTGAATTTCAAATTCAATTTTCAAATTTCAAGTGTAATTTTATCAAGAAGTCTGAATGTGTAATGAACAATATGTCCGAAATTCATAATAACAAAAAAATGTATCGCATAACGACACGATACGTAAAAATAGCAAAGAAACAACGCGCGCGTCGACAATGATGAAAGTCTTTGTCGATGCGGTCATGAGTTGCTCACCGAATTTACAGTATTTGTTGTTTTTAATTGCCGTTGTTATCATGAAAATAATGTTGGAGGCATTTAACAACAGCAACTGAAGTAAGTACGTAAGCCTTAGCTATCGTCGATAAACATAAAATTTCAAGGTTACGCTCCAACCCTTTTCTCGGAAGAAACAAAATGAAATTTTATGTATTTGTTTTTGATTTAATCGTACTGTGCCCAATGATCGCTGTACATTTGTTTCAAGTTTTTATAAAAGATAAAAAAACAAAATAATTAAAAGCATAAATTAATGCTTCCATGTATTGAAAACGTTGTGTTCCTTTTTCGTCCACTTATGTAGTGAATGTCTAAAATATTTTGTCATGAGGTACCATCCCGAGGTTTTTTATATAACATATAGAAAATTTGCAGGGGAAATAATTTGAAGTAAAAAGAAGGAGTAAGGAATTTAGAAGAGAAGTGAAGACATTTTTTAGGGCCATTCTTAAGGGTGTTTAGTTAGGTATAGAACTTCGAATTGAAATAAAACACAAGAAAATCGTTGTAATGTCCATCAATTTGGTTTTATTGGAAGGATAATTTTATGCCATTAATGTGGATGCAGTGACTTCACACATATCCCCAAATAAAATAATCCAATGGTGTCAAATTACACGATCTTGGTGGCCAATCGACAGGTCCATTCCGCGAACTTATGCGCTCATCGAATGTTTTCTTCAATAAATCGATGGTGACGTGCGCTGTGTGGCATGTAGCGCCGTCTTGTTGGAACCACATCTCATCCACATTCATGCCATCCAATTCGGGAACAAAATAGTCGGTTATCATGGCTCTATGCCGGTCTCCATTAACGGTAACTGACTCTCCAGCATCATTTCGGAAGACGTAGCTATTCAACCCAAAATGAGCCTCATCACTGAACAAAATTTTGCGGTAAACTTCGCGAACTGAACCATTATTTTCGAAATAAATTTGCGTGATTTGCAAGCGTTGTTCAAATGTCAACTTGTTCATGATGAAATGGCAAACCAAACTGAACATAAAAGACATTAGAGTTGCCAGATTTGACCACAAAATGTCAGTTTTATCTCTATTCTAAAAAAAAACACTCTTTACTTATGACGGGTAAATAAAATCTCATGGAACTATGCAAATTTTTTCCGCAATTTAATTAGCTCCACAAAATATATTAAGTGGTTTTTGTAGCTATATGTAATATATCTGAAATTATATCATTTGTAATAGTTTTACTCAAAAATCGCAAATACATTGACTTTAATGTGAGTTGGGGTGATGATCGACCCTACAACTCGTCTGATCTTTAAGGTGCGATCAGGCGGTCATCCCAACTTTTCATCCGGATGACACCCTGACATCGCTATGACGTAGAATTTATCCTTAAGTGGTTTTCCCGTGTGATCGCCTGTCATCCGGCATGTTATTGAATGCGTCACCCTGATGACATCTCTCGATTTTCCACAGTGTCATCTAACATCGAATGAGATTTTTGCATCACTGAAAGTTAATGTGAAAAAACGTATACTCGGATGGCCTAACGGATGACACTGTATGATCGGGTGTCATCCAGCAAATGACACGCTAGCAGTTGACAACCGAATTACACAATGTTCTTTGACGTCAAAATGTCATCTGGGTGATACGTTCGGAAGACTGTCTGAACCATCTTTAGGAAGATCTATCTGCTTAAGTATTTTTTTTAACTGGAATGCCTAATGGTAGTCTTATATTTGGGAATAGACGTACATACTAACATAATTATGTACCTTTGTGTTGCCATTAAGGAGTGGATATCTTCTAAATATGCAGTTAATGTTTCAATTCTTATATATTTTAACCTTCTATTTTTTTTTAATTTTTCAGATTGCAGTGCTAGTTATATGAAAACGGATTATTTTCACATTCCCAATTGTGAGTAGTTCCTTCATAATATTTTTAAAGGATAATATTTTCACATGCAGTCGGCTGTAGAAAGCAAACAATTTTTAATCGGTCTGAAATAAAAAAAAAACTCTTTTATGGTGTCTTTCGAATCTGAAATTATTTTTGCTGTATTAAGTCCATTTAATATAAATTATGCTGGATTTTATTTAAACCAATTTCAAACTGTCAGCTAAAATACAACAATAACTACCCTGCCATAAAGGCTATATTTCGGTTGGGTAGTAGACTCTTCGTTATCTTCAAATTCATTAAAAGAATTCGCGCTTGGGAAGACTATAGACATTGCTTTAGTTGTATCAAGCTAAAGGCGTGTTCACACCAAAGTAAATCATTTTTGTAATATTACTCTATGAAATGTTAATAAAAGGATTCTCTGTTTTCCATTGGCAAAGGGAAACGTCCTTTGCTTCTCAAAGCTCGGAAGCAGAGTATTTATTGTTGCGAAGACGGAAATATAGTGTAAGAAAAAGATATGATTTTGGCTTATCAACCGCTGCTACTTCGGTTTGCCAAAACAAATGTGTTCAAAATTCCTAACACGAACGAATTGTAAGCTCAATAAAACACTGATCCAGAAAGTTGTGCTTTATGTAAGTAAAGCTGGAGAGGGAAGCAGGTACTAAACTTTGAGTGTACAATTTTAGGAATATGGGGCCTTGTCTGCGAGCTGCGCCAATAGAGGAGAGGATATGAGTTATACCAAGATATGGATATAGTTCAAAAAGCCAAAACGTCGCGTACATTGGCTCTTTGGAGAATCTTAGAGGTTTAATAACCTTTAGGTTTATGACGACAAGAAATACCAAACCTCCGAGGCAAAGACCAAGCCATTGCGGATATCAGAGCGCTTGTCTCAGGCAGAGACTTTCCACAAGTTGGGAGGCCCTTAAACAATTAAGTGAGATGTTTGCTTTCAAGACTTGCAAGGTTTGTCCTTTGTTGGGCTAAATAGGAGATTTCAAAAAAAACTCTAAAGGAAGAAGTCTGGTGGCGTCAGCCTTGTCTATCTGACGATTCAAAATCCAATGTTACCCGAGCTCGTCTTGCTGGAACTAACAAAACCAATTCAAAAACTTGGGGCAAAAACTGGTTAGGGTTCTCAAAAATATATAAGGCTCAATCTCTTTCTCACTGCAAATGCCGCACCAAACAGTCACTTTGAGGGAATACAATAGCTCTTTGTGCAATTTATGTGCTCCACAATCTCAAATAAGTCGCTCATTATTATATTAGACACGAAAACATCCTAAAATTGTTGGCAATTTCAATAACTTAGCGTTCTTTAGATGTGTATTGCTCAATTGCTATCTGCCAACAGCATAAATGTCAAACTACGCCATTTGCAAAAGTTATAGCACATTCACATTATGATATAACTGTTGCCTCACCTTTAGGCTTTAAATGTATTGTTGTAAAAAATTTATTTAATTCAAATTTGTCAATAAAATGAACAAATTTAAATGTTATGTAGCTACGTTTGATTAATTTTCGTGATAAACCTAACAAATTAAGGTTACTAATATCGATATAATTGCCTTCCCTGCTGAGGAAAATTTAGTGGAAACTTGTTACAAACAAATTACTGTAATGAGTTACTTTCTACTTTTTTTGTGGCTAAATCAACAGAAATTTTATTTACCTGACCCTTTTATTTGTATTTGTACTGAGCTTGTCCAAATAAAAACGTGTAATTTGGACAATGCGAATGAATTTGGTTGGAAACATTCAGCTTCCTTCACTTCGGTACTACCACAAGATATTGCTTATTAAGATACACAACTAAATATATGAGTATGTACATAGATATGTACTATATGTATGTATGTACTCAGTGGACGGACGAATTTAAGTCTATCCAGATGGAAACATAAAAATAGTGCCCTCAGGGTTAATACTTACATAAACCCACCTACCTATTTGTGAAGCTGCTTTTATTTCCTTCCTCTAATTCAATTTAGTACGGAATGTTCTCCCCATGTAGAAAAAGGCGTCTGTCTGGCTGTTAAATATAAAATGGGGGGAATATATTGCCACGAATCATGTTAGGGTGATAAGGATATTCGGAATACGACCAAAGTCGCCAACGCCAATAATATGCTAGCCTTAGGAAAGTACTAACTGATGTTTGTTAAATGGAGACGTCGCGTCGTAAAGGCGATTATATTTAATGTAGTAAGGTTTTGCGCGATACTTTTCGAACTTATTGTGATTGAGTGGAATTGTTTTGCACAATACATAATACAAGTTATTTTGGAATTTACATAGGGGAGAAAAACAATACTTTACCACTCAGAGAAAGCTTAGGCGCAAACGGTAATTAAAGAAAGCAGTATATGGTAATGTAATTGGAAATAAAATTACTAGGATGTCATATATCTTACAACGGGGATATCTAAATAAAGGTTTTTTATAATAAAAATGTAAGGAAAAGTCTCTACGATGTCTATGGCGGCATATCTGTCAACAGCCTGCCTTAGCTAAAAGTCAGCTTAAAAGCGGTCCTGACAAAACTCGTAACAAGCTAAAGGGTCATCCATTTCGAGGTTCCCTACTTTTTTTAAAGAAAAAAACAGAATATTCAAATTTAATGGAGAATGTTTATTATCATTTGAAAGAACATTCTTTGGCATTTATTTTTTGAAGATTATGTCTATCAAATGTCGGCCGTTGCTACGTCGCAGATGGTGCATCCGTTGAGTCCAATTTTCGATCACTCGTTCGAGCATTTCGACTGGTAACTGGCGAATGACACGCGTGATGTTTTCCTCCAAGGCCTGAATCGGAGCGGGTTTGTCGGCATAAGCTTTTGACTTTACATATCCCCACAGGAAAAAGTCTAACGGTGTGATATCACACGATCTTGGTGGCCAATCGACCGGCCCAAATCGTGAAATTATGTGCTCACCGAAATGTTCTCTCAATAAGTCCATTGATTGATGCGATGTGTGGGAAGTGGCGCCGTCTTGCTGAAACCAAATGTCGCCGAGATCACGAGCTTCAATTTCAGGCATCAAATAGTCGGTTATCATGGCACGATAACGGTCGCCATTGACGGTTACGTTCGCACCGGCATAATTTTTAAAGAAATATGGACCGATGATCCCACCGGCCCACAAACCACACCAAACCGTTGTTTTTTCTGGATGAAGTGGCAGTTCTTCAATCTCTTCAGGTTGCTCTTCGTCCCAAATGCGGCAATTTTGTTTGTTTACATACTCATTGAGCCAGAAATGGGCCTCATCGCTAAACAAAATTTGCCTCGAAAACGTCGGATCTTCTTGGAACTTTTCAAGAGCCCATAGAGCGAAGCGATGTCGCTTGGGAAGGTCGAGCGGCTTCAGTTGTTGCACAAGCTGTATTTTGTACGCTTTCAATTTAAGATCTTGACGTAAAATGCGCCAAGACGGCGTCGAATCGACTCTCTACGGTCTTCGTGTACACTCTCAGCTACGGCGGCAATATTTTCTTCACATCGTGCTGGACGTGGTCTATTCGGTCGAATATTATCCAATAAAGAATGCTGGGTCTCAAAATGGGTGATGGTGTTGCGAATAGTACGCTCAGTAGGCCGATTATGTTGACCATAAGTTGAGCGAAGTGCACGAAACACATTCCTCACAGAACGTGAATTTTCATAATAGAGTTGAACAATTTGTAAACGTTGTTCACGCGTAAGTCTTTCCATTATGAAATGCCAAACAATACTAAACAAAAATAACATGAAAGCATGACACGACTCACACGTGATCTGTCAAAAAAGGCTATTGAAAAAAGTATCTCTACTTGGATCACCCGTTACTAGCAGTCTTTAGACATCTATTATTTACACAATTCGAAACTTTGTGAACTTTATTTCAGTCAAACAAACTTTGTCTGTTTTCCAATTGAACCAGTTATAATCGCCTTTAAACTGGTGATTCAATTGATGTAGTACTGATTGTTTCAAAAAGCACTCAACCACATTGCAATCATTATTCTTAACATCCGATTTCGGATTGTCGGAGAGGCAGCATTAAATAAAACTTCTCTATAGAAATGTACGTGCTCGATGACCACATCTGTCCAGTATGCGATGCGCCAATTGAAATGATTCATAAACGAATAACAATTATAATTCAAATTTTTATTTTATTTTTATTTATAATTTTTACGAAAAACCTCTCGAAATATTCTTTTGAAAAATTCCTATACATCTAACCCCTATCACCTTGGACTCCTTGTCCTCGTAATAATATCCAGTGAGCTATACAATGCTATCATTTATTGTCACACTTTGCGTGCACCTATAAAAACCATTTGTTAGGCCATGGCAACACAAAAAGCATGACGGAAGTCGTCGTGTATAGCGCACACAAAAATTGCGTGATTTAAGGCCACCGTAGTATATATACGTATATAATTACATTGGCCACTTTCCAGCTCTCCAATTTACTTGCAATGGGGCCGGTAATTAGTTTTTGTCTCCCCAGCTAACTACTTCAGATTGTCTACTTTCTATGGGTCGAAAAATATAAACTCTCGCATGCTCTTGGACGCTAAATAACTCGCTAAAGCATTACACTTTTTTCGTTTGTCATATTCCTCGAAAGTAGTTAGCTGGAAAAAGAACTATGCCTTTCATCTTTTGGCGACTAATTAAACTGTTAAATTTGTTGGTTGCGAAAAATAAAAACGTTTATCTCTTAATTTTCTAAACCATCACTTCGGAATTAGTCATTATAAGCAGCAAAAGAGGGAAAACGCCTTCCAGATAATTTTATAAGAGGCAATTTAATTTAGTAGCGCCATCTACCGCGCACAACCACTGTTACTAGTCCTAAGGCAGTTTATTGTGAATCAGCACGACAGTGACTACACTGAATAAACTGCAAGCAATCAGCGTGAGTAATGGTTGTTCCCGAACGAAGTCAAGATTAGATATTATTACCTACTGTTGCACTTTTTCGATTTCGTAATGGTTTCGCCATTAGCAGATAATTGGATAATTCATTTCTGCTTCATTGTGAAAGTGTGGCTTGTTTCATTGTAATTCTTTGCGATTTCTCAGCATAAG
Organism: Ferdinandea cuprea; assembly: GCA_963576555.1. Taxonomy (NCBI): domain Eukaryota; kingdom Metazoa; phylum Arthropoda; class Insecta; order Diptera; family Syrphidae; genus Ferdinandea; species Ferdinandea cuprea. The sequence goes on from OY754958.1 coordinate 42,143,173, forward strand.
TGTTTTACTTGTTGTTCAAGTGTGAAGCGGCGATGACCTAGTTCTCTTCGTTTCGTGAGTTATTCGAGTGGGATTGCGTTTGCATTTTGGTGTTTTTCAATGTCAACATGATCATCCTGTAGATATTGATTTTGCATTTCAAGACGTTGTTGCTCTCTGCTAGTCCGTTATTCTTTTTCGTTTATATGAAAATGTGCACGTTCAATCCTAAAGTTAGTACCTAAGAACAATAAAAGGGGACTTCATTGGTCGACTTCGAAACTCCATTGGCAAAGAAATTAAAAAATCTCGAACGAAATTGCGATTTTCACATGTGGTTCGAAAACAGAGGAAGGTAACTTCTCAGAAGATCCTGAGTGGCGGGACACTGCGGTATTGAGGAATATGAACAGGCGGAAGAGCTTGCAAGAAGGGAAGGGCTACTCGATAATAGTGATTTTGCTGACATCAAACCTACCTTTTGCATAGTAAGGGGCACTATCGAGGAACAAACCATAAGCACTGCCAACCTAAGTTTGTCAAAACTTGAAGGACACAGGGTGTCTAAGGCTCTGGACAACTATTCGAGTTATCAAATTAAACATGGATGAGCTTATACTCTTTTCACACCGCATCGAAATCTGAGGTTTCGCCAAAACTCATGAAACCTCCATCGAAATCAGGAGGTTTCCACATACATTTTCGAGATTTCCAAACCTCGATATTGTATGAGGTTTCGATGAAACCTCCTCAGAATCTGGTTTCAATGGTAAGGTTGTCAACGCAAACGCACCTTTTAATACATTCCACAAGTTACACAAAGCAGTTGACAAGTGGTTGACAGATTTTCAACTGAGTTATAAGTCAACTGCAAGTCACCTGAGAGTCAGCTTACCGATTTCTTGAACGACGAACACGCGAATTATATGAAGTCATAGGCATTGCTACCTTATATTGGACTTTTAGTGCACTTGCAATTTGAACGCAATAATTGTTTATTCGCTTTTATTTTTCGATGGCTGACTGAAACGTCAAACAAAACCCGGATTGTGTTCGGTGTGAATGCTTTGCTGCGATTTCGAAATCTGTTTGTGGAAACCTCGAATTTTAGTGCGGTGTGAATAGGGTATTAGGGCAATAACAGATATTTTCAGATTCTGTGGCGATACGCAGCCTGTTGGGGATATTACTCACGCACTGTGTGAATGCGAGGCAATATTGCGTAAGTTTTGGGGAGATACTTTTTCGAAACCCTACAGCGAATAGACGGCACGAACTTCAAAAGCCTTCTTGGTTTTGTATGTTTCACAAGAAAATAGACCTTCAAATATAAATATACTAGTACTGTATGATGGCTTTCAACCTAACTAACCTTAAGTGCTTAATTTTCCCGTGTAGAGACGGTATAAGAATATTCCTGCAGCGCGACCAAAAAGGAGATATGTATCACTTCATGGCAATCCAGTTGAGCCCTAAACCTAAACGCTACCCCACAAGTGTGCATGCGAGTCTTAGGTTGGCACGACTGGAGATTATCGATGTCGTTAAAGGAAGATCAAACTGACACAATTAATAACAGGAGCGTGCACACCAGCGTTCGATTGGTCTTAATAATTTATTTAAAACGGAATACCTGTCGAAACTGATTTGAAGTCAAAACAGCGAATCCCCCTACCGGTCAAATAGGCAGGCAGTTAAAGTGGAAAACCTATGATTTCTCATTCCTGTAGGTACAATTAGAAGCAACCCGCTTTGCCTGCTTAAGCTGGTTTATTGTTGCAATTTGAATTTCTTTGACGAATAATGCAACTAGATTCTGTAGTTGTGAAGATTTTGCAATCAAACAGAACCATATTCCACTTGCTTGCTTGCCAAACACAAGTAACAACATCTCAGTTTCACTTCCATTAAGTCTATTGTTGACGCTGTATCGCATCATTTATACCACACAATAAGCGCAGATAATGTGCAGTCAAGTGCTTAACATCATTCCGGTTTAAATTACTTTCTCTTTGACGCAATTTAAATAGCACGCTGCGAAGAATTAACGTTACATGAGACATGACAATCTCACACGCTCGGCATCAGGCGGCCATCCCCTAATGTAATTATAACTGTTCTCCCTCCTTCGTCAACGCTTTAATAAGTTACAACAAAAAAAAAATTGTCTCCACTTGTGGGTATTTGAGAGCTATTCATCGCTCATTTACTCGCTGCTACAATATCGTTTCTGGCTCTTGTACATGCACCATTCCGCTGGAGATGTAGAACTATGAATCTCATCTCAGTTGCATGCGTTTTTAATCACTCTTAATCAAAATTAAATTAATCTTAATAGGGTCTCTTTGGGAAGCGGGCCTGCATCCACTAGAGACTAGAATTTCCTTTTTTTTTTTCCAAAGGATCTTGGACTATCGTTGATGTCGGTGAAAATGCAAGCATTGTGTTGTCAGTTTTAATTTGAATTAGCAAAGTGTGGACTTTTATTGAAACGAGCGTGAAATATGACAGAATTTTGGATTGGGTGTGGATAGTTGATATTTGTAGTAATGCATAAATGTGGAAAGAAAAGTAGACTCGGATCTTAATGGGTTTTACATTTAAATTAGTGGAAGCATTTAAATATTTTTGTTTAAGCCGGAGACTGTGGGACTTTAACCCTTCCTATACCCATTTACCGACGATGCTACAAAGGGGCATTAGTCAACCGTGAGGTTTTCAGGCGTTGATTACCTTGTGTTGGAAAAACATTCCAAATAGAAAACATGTCCTATTATTACAAATCCAGTAACTTTTCTTTAATATCTTATTCAAGTTTTGCAGGGGTGAATAACATCTAGTTTCAAGTTCAGATATAAAGTCAAACGGTATTAATCGTTTAAGGCGCCGAAAAGAAATTTGTTTGCAATTGATAGCTGGATAGTCATTAACCAATGCATTTGTCCTATTCCATTATTTAGTTCCACTTTTTTTCTTTTTGACAAGCTTTATTCCTTCTGAACTTCCATTAAGGTTTTTTACAAACTTTGATATTTAGCAGTATTTGCGTACGGAACTTATTTTCCACCAACATCAACTCTTACAGTATACATATATTTTTCTGTTAGTTAATTTAGTAATGACAGATTTAGTTTCATGAAGCTTAATTCTCAATTATTTTCTTCAATCACTACAGGGTTGTCTGCATTGTCGCCAATAGTCATAATTGCGGTGTTATCAGCAAAAGTTGACAAGCTACCTTCTTCCTGCTGAGGTCCTAAAGACGGTCCTTCTCATATTTTCGGGACGGAGGTTCGGTCTCCTTTATCGTCTCGAACTTGGGGACTAGGATTCGAAGATCCTCTTGGACGAACTGCCCTACCACCTCAAATTTGCTGCTATCAACAGTTACGTTTTGTTTGTTGATAACATAACTTATCCTCATTTACTTTTGTTTTTCTAAACTCAATCTAAAAATATTAGTTTTTGGTCTGAAAACGTTTCATCTGGAACTAGGCTTACACCTATTAACTTCGTTATCAAAGAATATTCATACGACATTCTGCGTTTTCGAAGGGATTGCATGGAAAAGTGCCCTTGGACGATTCAACAAGTGTTTTTTTTAGACGTGTTACGTTACTTGTCGCTTTGTGTCACACAATTTCGGATTTTAATTGTCGTACAAGTACTTATCGCAATGTCTCATAGATTTCTGATTATAACAGATCAGAACAGAGGCAATCTCATTGTTCTCGAAGCTTACTGCTTACATTTAATTAGCTGATTATTTTTCAGAACAGAAACTGCCTAACAAAAAATTATGACAAAGTCCGATGTTTTAACTTGGCAAGGCTGATGGATGGCAGGATATAAGGCTTACTAAACGAGCTTTCTTTTTTCGTTAAGTCCGCCCATATCCTTTATAAACACCAAAAGAATAAGTGACACAGCAAACTCTTTTTGTTGCACTTTAATCGTGCTAAATTGCTGTTCACTACGGCTAAAGTGTACTAAACTTTCCCAATATTTTAAGCCCGTCATAAATCTCATCAAAAATATCGAATTAGTTGTACATGACGCATTTCTTGAGATAAACTATACATTATATAATAATAAAGCATATAAACATAAAATATTATAGGTTCAACTGTACTTAAATTAGTGACTGGCGCAACTCATAGAATATTATACAAGCTGTGGAACCTTTGCTTTTCTGATGTCATGGTTACGTTCACCAGTGTCACACGCATGGGAATTAAAAAAGATGTTACTTATGGATTGTTATTTTTATTTAAGAAAAATAAATTCCCACGCATATAAAAAATACAATAATAAGTCAGGCACTTTTCTTTGGCTTCCTTTTCCCTCAACGTAGCATAGATGTGTAGGCGGGGACAAGAAGCTTTAATTAGATACATATACAGTAAACGAAGACAATGGTGAATTGTTGTGGTGGCTCATCGTTTTAGGTCAATTCAATAGGTATACACAGGTGTTGGGGTAATGAACTCAATGTATTTAAATAATACCTATTTGTGAAATCAAGTTTATTGTATACGTGTACGTATACGAATAATTGGGACATTTTTTATTTAATAATTTTACCATGCATTTTTGTTTGTTTTAAATGCGTGATGTTTATTTCACCTTCACAATCTCTCTCAAAAAAAAAACCATTTAACAAGCCAACACTTGAGAATACATTATGTGGGGCTCGTAATTGTTTCTTAATTCGAAGTTTTGAATCTTTGAAGGGAAAAAGAATTCACGACCACGAGGCGAGTACAATATTTGTGTGGGTGCCAGCGTAGATGATGTATATGTATAAGCCCTCAATTCCGCTCGTTTAGTCTTCAATTACTTTTAAGAGTATTATGTCATTGAATGCCTACAATTCAGATTCAGATTCAATCTCAAGAACACTCCTTGATAAATCAACTTTTATGAATAAGTCGTCTCCTTCACCCACCACATCAGAAAAAACAAAGTGAACTTTTGTGAATTCATTTGACCCTGGAGTGATAAAAACCGCTGTTGCTCTTGTGTATAATTTTGTGCGTGTCTCTTCAGAATTTAACCAAAAATGTGTGATGCTATTGCTGTACCTACTATATACTTCAAAAAAAAAAAAATAATTATTACTTTTCCCCCCATGTTAATGGTTGGGGGAGTCTCGCATCTCGGATGCCTATAGGTATAAATCAATTTCAGAACATTAATTTTTAGTTTCCGTTTTATTACGGAAGTATGATCTCAGTCAAACGACTCTGATGACAAACTGGGTACAAAGTGCATCAATGGCGGATGCTTCTAAAGTTTCGTTGTATCTATGTATACAGATATCTGCACGACGATGACGACACTGATGATGAACAATTTAATTAAAACTTAAATTGACTATAAAATTTGCAACGTTTGAAGGTATGGAACACGGACGATGGGTGATGTAAGTACCCATGCTTTGACAACGAAGGCAATTGATGCTTTTTGTTCAAACCAATCCGGTTTTTGGCTACAATCAATGCAAATTAAAAATGTAGAAAAAGTAGAACAAGTATTCCGTATACTGATAGTCGTCAACTTATTGAACACTAATGAAATATGTCCTAAAATATTTTGTCCAGTAACCAATAGCTATAGCGAAAATATTCCTAGTCCTATTCCTTCGTGCTCTTTTTAAAGAACTACGAGACGAGAGTCATAAATTACGACTTAACGTAAAGAACTAAAGGGTGATCCGATTAATTGTAAATGAAACAAAAGGTTTTCAGAGAATTATCTTAACATTTTTTATTACCAAAGAAGGATCTATGGCAAATATATGTGAAACAAAATATCGGCCAAATGGTCCAAATTTTAAATGACTCTGACACATAATTGAGATTCAATGTCTTAAATGTGCCGAATAATCTCATCCTTTAGCTCTTGAATTGTTCTTGGCTTATTGACGTACACTTTTTCTTTAAAATATATCCAAAGAAAAACTCCAACGGTGTCAAATCACATGATCGTGTGCGGCCAATTAACTTCGCCATTGAATTTCTCGCGCAAAAGAGTCATTGTTTTTTTGGCTGTGTGGAAAGTGGCACATTACTAGGAAGAACATATCGTCCAAGTTCATATCCTCAATTTCTGGCCACAAGAAGTCCTTTATCATCTCGCGATAGCGAACACCATTCACGGTAACTAATGATTTTCTTTATAAAGTCACGAAATAAATTACATTACGAACACTCATTTCCGTAAAGGCGTCAACAATCTTAACGCGCTGCTCAATTGTGTACCTGTCCATGGTAGAATTTGTCAAACACTGAAACAAAGAAATGTCAAATTACCTTTTACATACGATCATAGAGCATAAACCTTAAATTTTTCAGTTCAGAATCAGTTTTTTGTCACAAGAGCAGCCGTTTCGAGAAACTTCTAATGAGATCTGATACTTAAGAATGTTTGTCAGTTAAACAAAATGGGAAAATTAGTCGAATGCGATTATATAAAATTAAATTAAATCTTAAGTGCATAAAAAAAGAAGGCTATAGATCGGTTTGGCGACTATTCGAAACTACTGGCATTTTGCGAACATTTTCTTGTAGTTTGTATTAGGTAACGTTCACTGCAGCCTCGCTAGGTCTATTTTGGTGTCCTAGAGTTCGTCCATGAAGATCAAGTGTTTTAATACATTGCTGACTTATGTCAACTGTGTAACGTAACGTATCGGCTTCTTTTATCATCACCAGATCAAGTGTTAGTGCTAGATAGTTGTTTATGTTAATGTGAGACTGTCCCAGCGAATTGCTAAGGTTATTTCAATGACGTCAATAGCAAGTTGTTCTATTTGACTGTCGGCGAGAATATGTTTGCTTGTTATACTTTTATTTGTAGTCTCCCTAATGCACAGCTCTGTTTCCTTTAAACCCCTCCTTATAATATGAATATTAAGTTCAAAACATATACATAGATGTGGCATAAAGTAACATTGCACAAGCTCTTTGTGAACAAAGACATCGAATATATTACTTAAATGTTATTCTTTTTATTTTCTCACAAAGTTATACATGCTCTGCAAATCTTCTGCAATCATAAGCAGTCATTACTTTTAAAATGCTTGTTATTGTCGAAGATGTTCCGAAGTGATACGACTTCGATTTGCAACCGATAAAACATTGATTTGAAATGTCTTAAATTGTTCATCTTCATCCGAAGCTGATGTTTATCAGACCACTGTCTGTTTTATAGCAGATCGGTTTAAGATCCACTTACATAAGTGTGCGTTAATGATTCGGCCGCCGATGCTCTTATAGCCAATTTAAAATCACTAAGAATAAAAGCTGATCATGCATTCACTCTTCCCCATATTTTCTTTTCCTTGATAGTGGATCAGTGGATCTTGTCAATACTGATTTAAAACAGAATATACGCGGTTAATATATGAGACAAATGCCACAGATTGTTATAAGACAAGTCTAAATTAATATATGCACATCGAAAGAAAATGAACTCGACACACGTAAAGCAGTCGCCATGTCACACACGTAAACGAAACCTCTAATTCTTTGTACTAATTCTAACTAATGATAAACAATCTTTATAAAGGTTTTTTCTAAAGCAATAAATCAGTGCTTAATAAATGTCCACTGTAGATGAATAATGTAGCTAAATGACAATGTCGCCGGCAAATTTGAATGGCCAGTCAATTTTTTTATGCCTACTGATATTAGTTGAAACACCTTGCGTGCTGTTTGCCACCTTAAGGACAATATTTTTCATTATTGGTTGTAAACAATTAACGAAGCAGAACTATTTATTTTTGTAGCAATAAAATGTTTATATTTATAATGGTTAATTTTTATGATTTCAGAAAATAATTGCATAAAAAATGCCGGCGGAAACAAAATCAGCTCCCTCCGCTGGAACGGAGACAGAGACGCCGACGAAGAAGAAACAATCAGTGGCTTCTTCGAAAGTTGCCTTAGCACGTGTAACATTACTTGATGGTTCCATTCTAGATGTTACCATAGATGTAAGTTTTTGTTTTATCAAAAATTCTTAATTAAATTTCAATTAAAATAGCGCAAAGCCAAAGGACGAGATCTTCTCAACTCCATATGTGCCGGATTAAATATCCTAGAAAAAGATTATTTTGGTTTAATCTATCAAATTCCATCTGACGATCGTGTTTGGCTAGATCTGGAGAAGCCAGTCGCGAAATTTTTCCGTACGGATCCATGGGTGCTACAGTTCGCCGTGAAGTTCTATCCTCCCGAGCCAGCTCAATTGCAGGAGGACATCACCAGATACCAACTGTGTCTTCAGGTAAATATATGAGAATGAATATCGTTGAGATTGATTATTAATTATTATATGTATTTTTGTTAAGGTTCGTAATGACATCTTGGAAGGACGTCTGCCATGCACGTTTGTCACTCATGCTCTCCTTGGGTCGTATCTCGTTCAATCCGAAATGGGAGATTACGATGGAAAAGAAATGCCTGACAGAGGTTATTTAAAGGATTTCAAAATTGCTCCGAATCAGAACTCTGAATTGGAGCAAAAGGTGATGGACTTGCATAAGACTCACAAGTAAGTCAATTGTAAAAAGTCTACTCGCACGGATATAACGTATTTTCTATTATAGAGGACAATCACCCGCTGAAGCAGAGTTGCATTATTTGGAAAATGCAAAGAAACTTGCTATGTACGGTGTGGATTTGCATCCGGCCAAAGACTCTGAAGGTGTTGACATTATGTTGGGCGTTTGTGCATCCGGATTGCTGGTCTATCGCGACAAGTAAGCTAACATTAACTTTGAATACTTTTGTCTAAGTGTCTAACGTGTAATTTTATTCAAGATTGCGTATTAATCGTTTTGCGTGGCCAAAGATTTTAAAAATCTCATACAAACGTCATCATTTCTACATCAAAATCCGTCCAGGCGATTTCGAACAATACGAGTCGACTATTGGCTTTAAGCTGGCCAGTCATCGTGCTGCTAAGAAACTCTGGAAATCGTGTGTGGAACATCATACGTTCTTCCGTTTAATGACTCCAGAGCAGCCGACAAAAACTACTCTGTTCCCAAGATTCGGATCGAAATTCCGCTACTCTGGTCGTACAATGTATGAAACTAAAAAGAATCCTGTAGACCGTGCAGCACCAAAGTTCGATAGAAGCTTATCCGGACGCCGATTAACCAGCAGGAGTATGGATGGTATAATTTATTTGTTTTCTAACACTACCTATAGCTAAAATTATTATTAAAACCCATTTCCTTTCAGCTCTAGCCTTGGCAGAGAAAGAACGTGAAAAGGATGCTCAAAAACGCCATACCATGAGCAACCCACCCGATCACATTCCAGACCTTGATTCACCACGCAGTCGCAGCCCATTGAAAAAAGATAAAAAAGAGAAGGTTTGTTATTTCTTTCTCACTTCCCATCAATCCATTCAAATACAATCCACAAATAACAGATTTCCATTTCGTACTAAAAAAAAAAAAAAAAAAACATACAAAAAATTAATAAAATTATTTTCTTTCTGATTTTGTGGATACTAATATCAACTAACATAATATTTTTTCCTGTTTTGTATTGCAATCTTTACAAAAAAAAAAATCAAAAAAAAAAAAAAAAACAAATTCATTCACACCTTCATGCCAACAACATTCTCAAAACACAATCCACAACACTTTGGTTCTATCACTTCATTCAAAATAATGCAAATTTTTTGTGTGTATTCTAAAATAAATGAATGCGATACATAAAATTTATATCGACGACAACTACTACTACCACAACAACAACAACAATAACAACAACAGTTGAAGCGTGAATCAAGCACTGGTACAGCTTCGGCCTCATCGCAGAGTTCAATTGAAGGCGATTACGAGACCGGTGCAGATTATATAGTCGACGAGCAGGTTATTACTTATTACCAAAAAAAAAAAAAAAAAACACAATTAACTGTCATAATTTTTGTTTATTCTTTTGATTTCATTTAATACTTTCTTTCCCAAATAAGTTTTACTCGTATTTATTTTAGTTTAGTTTTTGATATAATTTTCACTTAACTTATTTGCTCGCTTTTGAACAGAGCCTTTACAAGTCACACGCTTCAATCAAGAATTTTTTTAACAATCTCGCTTATAATTATGCAGTTGGGTTTTTTACTTTTCAAATGAGGTCTAACTACATATTTTTGGTTTTGATAATTCCGCGGATTAACACATCCAGTCTGTTATAATATGTAGTTGAGTAAGATTAGTTCACTTTGATTGTGAAGTGGGATACCTGCTTGCAATCTCTAACTAAATAGTCCGTTTAAGTATCGAACTTACACCAATTCAAAGCAGTCTATTTAGTATATTTCCTACAATTCTTGCATGTGTATAGAAGTTGGATTGATAAAGTATAGTTTATCGTTGTTGATGTCGCACATATCTAACAACCTATTCTCGTGTACTCCCTAACTCAATTTGAAAACCAAGCAATGAGGAACAATTGTGGACTCAAATTGATCTTTTGTTAAACATATCAAATTGTATTTTTATTTTCATGTATGTTGTATCGGTCGAGTAGCTAAAAAGCAATATTTTATCGTGAAAGCAACAACCCAAAGAAAACGAATACCTTTTTTAGTTTCTTTAATCGATGCGAATAGTTTTGGCAGCTTGCGTTTGTTCAACCAAACTGTTGCGTTTGATAACTTTTAAAGAAAGTTTTCTGTAGATTCGTACAAATCATTTTCGAATCTCAAAGCCAAAATATTTGAATACCCTACTTTCCTGGATTCGATGTGAGAAAGTTCTTCGTGCTCTATCGTTCGTCTTCACTATTTGGTCACTATTTGGTTCACTATTTGGTTTGGTTAGGTTTGCCTTGGCTAATGTTTTTTTTTAGCCATGATAAACATCAACTACCAGTTCTTTCACTAAATAAAGATCTGCAAGATCTTCAGCGGGTTCTGCAAATGGAATACCTGAAGAGATTCAATATTTATAATACAGTCGTCGCTTTCGGAAATCCAAAGTTGAATCGTTGCCAGACGAATAATTATTAGCATCATAAACAACAACAGATAATGAAGATATTGGGTAATTTCTTTCAACAATAGCTGAGTTAACTTCAAACCAATAATCGGCGATATCTCTGTCAAAAAATATTCACCAAGCTCCTGCTGTTCTTTATCGGTCAACTCACGCTGATTATTCAACAAATATATGGCTTTACTCTTCTTTTTTTTAAATAACCCACTGCGAACAAAACAAATTCGCACTACGAATAAATTCCAATCAAGAATATTCATTTAGAAGATCACGTGAGTAATTTTGCCAATTTATAACTTCTGTCAATAAAAACGCATCCATTCGTATTACACAACGTATTACAAGAACATATAGAACACATACTTGAAATCTGTTGCAATGCAAGGCATTTTTAAAGTTAACGGTACAATACTTCGAAAATATTAAGGTCTGACGTGGAAAAGTTATTGGGAGTGCAGCACCTCACACAATGTTTTAAAGTTAAAGGCTTTCATAGATGAGAACTGTCAGACAGTTCATGTTGTTAAAGAATTCATCCAACCTAATTTTCGATGATATTTAGGTATATATCCTACTATTACTTACAGTTTTCTTTTCTTTGGTTTAACACAATCCGTTAGGAGATATTGATATTTTCGAATTTTTGAAAAGATAGGAACAATATGAATAGTTTATATGAATCGAATTCTTTTGGTAATATGCAATTACTCAAACGGAAACCTAAGTTGGTCGACACAATTCTTTTACAAACCTGAATGAATATACATTGACGAAGGAAGTCACGGTTTTACAAACTTTGGTACGCTTTACTTTAACTTTACGATTTGATATGCCAAATCTTATGAAGAACAAATTTGTAAATGTCAATGCAAAAGTTTTTTTGCGTAAGTCGTAAGTTTCCGTTTGACTTTACGGTATTTACGATCTAAAGCGGAACAGACACCTCAAGCCCGCCCGAATGCAACATTATGAATTGTGCATAACCCTTTGCTAAATTACTGAAAAAAAAATTCAATTAAGAACAACAACAAGGGCTTTTAAATTGTAAGAACAGAATTAGGGAATTCGCGTTCATAGACTTACTTAACTTAATTCAGTTTGCATTAAGATAAAACTATGAATCCATCTCGCCCATCTTTCGAGCATTATTGATCTCTGTCAAAGCGCGGATTATTTTTTTGTTTTCCATTCTTATTAAAATTGTTGGTGCGTTTTTTTTTTCATAACAAATAAATGTTCTTTTATTAACCTTCAATTGTAACACTTTGATTTTTTGCTTTCTTTGTAAAATATATATAGTTTTATAATTTATAACATCATATTCGTATATATAAATTTATATATGTATTTTCTTATCTCTTTGTAATTAAATAACGTCGCTGTGATTTGTGTGATCAATAAGAAAACACCCACCCAATTGGCCAAAACAAATAAAAATACCAAAACACCTCATCTACACTATATTTCTTTTTAAATTTTAAAAAAAATGTATATTTAAATTTCTTAAAACACGAAAAAAAAAGATGATATAAAAAAAAAATACTCACTCAAATCCAGTTGCAATTTTTTATCATATCAAACTGTTTCTTTTTTTGTAGCATGCATGCTTTTTTCTATTTATCTCGATATCATCCTTTCAGCTTATGTTTTTTAAATGTTTAAAGTGAGTTTGTCGAGCTTGAACAGATATTTCATGTTTGGATATATTTTGCGTTTATATAGGTGACCGCTGGCGATTCTGAAAAGGATAAGAAGGACAAGAAAGCCAAGGAAGAGAAGGATAGAAAGAGTGGAAAGATTGGTGTCGAAGGACAAAATGGTAGTACACACTTTTAATTTTTCAATCGAATTTGCGAGTTAATGGCGTTCTTTCAGGTACTGATGATATGAATGATTCAGGTCGCTCGGATAAGTCTGCTGGAAAGGGACGAGTAAGTAGAGACTTCTTTACCTAATAAATTCATTCAGCATTAAGTTTAGAACTAAGTGGATAAAGACGCGTATAATATAGGTGCAACGTAAAGAATAACAAAACCACCTCCAAGAGTGAACGAATTGGCTGATTTGTTTTTAGTTTTTAATTTTTTTTTTATTTTTACTCTTGAGTTTAAGTATATTAGAATTTAGAAAACTTTTTTTTTTTTTTAATTTTGTAATTTATTTATTTTTATTTCCAAAATTTACTTAGGGCGGTGGTCTGTTCTCTTCGGGCCGCAAATCTCCGAAAGACAAATCTCCAAAAGAAAAGGATCAAAAAGAGAAATCTCCGTCACCGACAAAGGATCCGAAAGACAAGTCTGGCAAGTTAAGCAAGGAAAAGATTGCTGTAGGTGTTGTGGTTGCTCCATCAGAGAGTTCAAATAAGGACCGTGGTCAGCCGGGCTATACTCGTCCGTATGAATATTCTGAAGACGATGCTGGCACAAGTCCAACACGAAAGTCTTATGTGCCTGGTGGTTTCCGTTACGATCAAGATCCCAACTCGAACAAGGGTTTGGACGGCACTGAGCAACTTTCGCCAGGAGCACATCAAAAGAAGGTCGGTTTGGCATTCAATTACGCTCCTGGAAATGAGGAACAACTGAAAGAACACGCTCAAAAGGTGAAGAAGGGTGAATTGTCCCCAAAGACACGTGATAAGTTGAACAAAGGTCAATTGTCGCCCAAGACAAAGGAGAAATTGCTTAAGGACGGCAATCTATCGCCAAAAACAAAGGCAAAGTTGGTTTCTGCGGCAGCAGAGAATGTTGCTCCATTGACAGATGCCCAGGGTAGGTCATACTCGCCAAGTGGTGGTAAACCAGGTTACACGTCAGGAGCCCCAGGAACTTATAAGCCACTCACTGATCCAACAGCAGCGTTCCTTGATGCTGAACGTTATAACAAGGGTGTAGATGGAGGTGCCCGTGTTCCAGTTGGATCTGGTGCTGGTGTTGGTGCTGGTGCTGGTGCAGTTAGGCCGAAGAAGAGGCGCGTCAAGATTATGGTAATCACATCCAAGTTTGACCCAGCCACCAAGAGAATTGATGCTGAAAGCGGCGAAATTGAGCACTCTACTGGTATCTTGGACCCAGTTACTGGTCGCATTGAATCAAAATATGGTCTGATTGATCCTAAGAATGGCACTTTGGAAGCACTGAACACAAAGACAGGCAAAAGAGAGGTTTACCAAGGCGAAGTGGATCCCAAGACAGGCAACGTACATCTTGTTAGTGGGGTTGCCGATCCGAAGACTGGCCGTGTGGATGACTCTTTGGGACAAATTATCTGTGTAGCTCCTCAAGATAACCCAGTTGTTGAACTCACGGTTATTACCAGTCGCATTGACCCAATAACAAAGAAGGTAGACACTCCCAATGGAGAAGTGGAACGTTCCTTGGGTGTTTTGAACACCGAAACTGGTATCTTGGACACGAAATACGGTGAGATTAATCTTAAAACTTGTGAAATCAAGACAGTGGATCCCAAGACACGTAAAGTCATCACATCCAAGGGTGTATCCGTTGATCCTGCCACTGGGCAAATCACTCTTATCGGAGTTTTGGATCCAAAGACTGGCAAGATCGATTCCAACTGCGGTCGCTTGATTGAAGTAGGTCGTCAAATCGATCCAATCGTCGAAGTTACTTGCTTAGCTGGCAAATATGATTCCAAGAAAGGCATCATTGAACCCAAAACTGCCCAAGTTGAAACATCTGCCGGACAATTCGATCCCAAAGCTGGAAAGATTGACACCAAGTACGGCCAAATTGATTTGGTCAAACACACTATTACTTGTCTCGATCCAAAAACAGGAAAATCTGTCGTCAAAGAGATCAAAATTGACCCAGTCACAGGACAGATCGTTCTAAAGAATCAAATAAATCCCAAGACCAACAAAGCCGACAAAGATTATGCTCGCATTATTTCCTTGCGCATCGTTCAACATCGTGTCGATCCCAAGACTCAAAAGCCAATTGTCGAATTACGCGAAGATAAGGATATCATTGTTGATCCTAAAACAAATCAAATCTGGGTTCCAACGGGCGTTACTGATCCAAACACTGGGGAACATCAATACGTTTCTAGCAGTGTTGATCCAGTCACTGGTTATGTCATAACAATTTACGGTTACTTACATCCAGGGTCAAACGATATTACACAGCAAACCAAGTTAGATCCAAACACTATCAAAATTGAACCGAAAACTGGTAAAATTTACACCGCGACTGGTGAGGTTGACAGTCAAACTGGTGAGCCACTGTACGCCGCGACTCAAGTTGACCCCGAAAGTGGTGAAGTCTACACCAAGGTCGGCCGAGTTGATCCTAAGACCGGCAAAATCGTCATCGTAAAGATCTTCTTAATAACACGAACCGACGAACGTGGCCGTCCTGAGGAGGTTGATCCACAAACATGTGAAATCGACCCCGCAACGGGACGTATTTTGAAATTCTTCAATAGAACCGTTTTTGTTTATAATATGATAGATCCTATAACTGGTGAAATTATTCAGGTAGATCCAAATGATGCACGCATCGCTGGAGAGCGCACCACCATCACTCATACTATGACTCTGTCTGGAGAGATAGATCCGGCAACAGGACGCATTAAGAGCGAGTACGGACACATTGACCCCAACACTGGTGATATTGATCCTGATACAGCTATACGAGATCCAGTTACGGGTAAACTCATCCTCAACTATGCACAAATCGATCCAACTCACTTTGGTAAGGATGTTGAGGTCAGTACCACCACCGAATCAGTGCCAATTACACGGGAACAGTTCTTCGACGGCATCAAACACATGGGCAAGAATGCCCTGCGACGTGACTCAGAGGCAAGCAGTGAAGACGACATGACAAAACAATATGAAACAGAAAACATTAAAGAAATGCAGTCGGGAACACCCAAGGCCGCAGGTGGAAAGTTGGGAAAATATGTTAGCACACCGACCGTAGTAAAGACAACCACCAAACAAGTGCTCACAAAGAACGACGACGGTGTAACGCACAATGTTGAAGAGGAAGTGAGGAATTTAGGTACCGGTGAAGTGACCTTCTCCACACAGGAACACAAGGTTAGCAGTAAAGCTAAATTTTTTAAATGGTGAAGGGAATCATTGGTGTTTTTGTTTTCATCTTAACCGATTTACTATAATAAGCATCCAAGCCTTAACAGACAGCTAGTCTAGCTTTTATTGTGTCTACTATTTACTGTTTTGGCATTGCATCTTATGCTATGTTTTATTTTATTTTATTTTATTTTAAATTTTGAGTTTTCGTTTTCATTGCTTCTTCCGCTTGGCAATCATCATTCATTTACTAATCATTTACTAACAAAGGAATTTTTTCATGTATATTTCATAATCATTTACTTAGTTGTGAATGTGTTTGCTTCTATGCTTAGCTTTCATGCAAATATTTTTTAAGGAATTATCCGCGTGGAAGGTTTGCTGAACACAACATTTTTAATTGTGTTCCAAGAAGAACAAAATAAACACTTTTTTTATACACTTTATTCTATTAAACTAAATATTGTATTACAAAAAGTTTATTAGTGAGTCAGTGATCATTGTAGGAAGCGAAGTAGGCTAAATATTTTTATCTGCTGGATCTAAAAAAAAAGTTCTTATTCTGTATGAAAATGTGACAGACAAAATGTCTTTACTGATCCAATGATAACTTCAATTGGATTTAACTGGAGTATAATTTCACTTGCTTTCGCCAAGAAATTGATATAATTGATAGAAAATATTTTATTTTATTTTATACCCCTGTTTTCGCTCTAGGCGAAACAATGTACAACCATTCGAGCGTGGACAAACATACTTTAATATTAACTGTACTAGTGGAAAACATTGCATTTTTTTCAGTACTAAAGCTGACAAATCACCAATATTTTTTAATTCAATGAGTTTTACTCACTTACTCTCATATTACAGCACTCAAAAGATTGCAATCACAATTCGTATGATTCTTTTCTGATTTGTACCAAGTATATAAATATTAGGATCATTTCATTTGGGTGTAGGAGGAATCAAAGATATTCATATTAATATGATGAAAGTATGTACACATTTTTTTGAGTTTGTACGTCATATTCATTGAGCCTGGTTAAGTACCATTCATGCCGTCTCCAAAAAATCGATACCCAGAAGTGATAGGGATAGTTCTACACATAAATTCAACTTATTCGAATGATTTCCCGAACAAATGCGCGTATCGGTCTTCAGGACATAGTTGAGCGTTGGATGCCATCATTCGCTTTCAACAAGTCATACAACTAAGGACTTGCTACACTGCAGTGTCTTAAGTATGCATTATTCTTAGTGGCAGCTGGAATATCCATATCTCCGCACCTTCAAAATTCTGAGGGAAACACCATGATTCAAATTTTTTACTGCACATTGAGCAGTAATATTATTCGGTAATATCCTCGCAAGCTTACAATCTCTGTTTTCTCCGAGTTTCCTACCCATTGGTTTATTTTGTGCAGTCAATTACTGAGTGGCCTTTAACTCTACAGAAACTAAACTTTTGAGGCAACTTCTCACGAGATGAATTATGCTGATTTTTCTCACGCTGGTTTTTGTACGTAATATCGTCATATAGAGCCGTTGATATTCTCGAACCAGACCTTTTAGTTCAGTAAAGGAAGAAAAAAATTCTCTTTTTGCCTTCTTTTTTTTCGGTGATGGATATGATAGATTTTGTCTGGTAAACATCCGAGATCTTAGAACTTGGTAGTTCAGCAAAACAAGGCTCTTGCTGCAGATGAACTCTAATGTCGGTTCATCCTGTCATTGCTTCGTGTCGATAATAGCAGGAAAAATAACATCTCAATAGCTCTTTACCATGACTCCGACTAATGGCAAACACAATCCCAAAAAACACTCGAAGCGTCTGTCAACTGCATTAGAAGTTCGATTAGTTTACATATTTGGGTCTGATAGCATATTTGAGTCTGATTCCGACCAAAAACATTGGGCGCTAAAATGATGTAGGACTTTACTTCGCCTTGTGTACACTATTGATCCAGGAAACGTACACTACAGGGTCAAAGGCTGTTCACTCTCGTGTTTGGTTTCCTGTACTGATAACTAAATTGAATATTTTGAATCATTTAATCATAAAAAAATTCCAAAATCTTAAGACTTTAATAAATGCAAGAGACTTCGAATAAATTAAATTTTTATGAGTGATCTTTTGATTTCCCGAATTCTCATTCACTGACTGAATAAAGTAAAGTCAATGAGTTAGATTATTCATAGTAATTCATAACTTTGAAGAATGCATCTGCTGCTTCTGCAAATAAAGACTACTTATTTAGGTCAATTGGCTTAATCCTGTAAACCTGTCCTCTTAAATCTCAATGTTTTCATTATATGTATTTTTTCTTATGAAACAAGGTTTTGATATTATTGTCAATTTAACAGCACGCGGCGCTTCTCTCTCTATCTACCTATCGAATCTTAACTGCGTATAAAATATAAATAATAATAATATCGGTGGAGGTATCGCTAAACACATTCTAATGTCTAGGTATAGCACTTTTTCCTCTAAAGCTATCTTTTCTTTCATTCAAAAAAATACAAAAAAAAAAAATATCTCCTCTCTATTCGATGTTATCGCTTTCCAATGTCTTATTTTCTGCAAAAAAAAAAAAAATAGAAAACTTATTTTTTTATTAACACATAATACACTTAGGCCGACGCTCCACGAGATGATTTAAGCGGTGCTTATGTAACAGCAACCGCTGTTACCACTCGAACTGCTACCACCCACGAAGACTTGGGTAAGAAAGCTAAAACCGAACAGCTTGAGGAAAAAACTGTCGCTACTACCCGCACTCACGATCCAACTAAACAAGAACAAAGAGTCGTTACACAGGAGGTAAAGACCACTGCGACAGTCACAAGTGGAGACCAGGTAAGATGTAGTCCAGGCAAAGCTCTACGAAATGTTAAGTTTTGATTTTGCGCTAAAAACAAAAAAACAACAAGCAGAAATGCATGTTCTGCTCTTGAGTTATACAAATTGCGCTGTGCATGCAATTTTGTGAATTGGTACACAATTTTTTTTGTTTGTTGTTGTATTTTTTTTTTTTTGTAACAAAACCAACGAAACAATTTTTACAAAATTTTTAGTTTCAAAGAAGAGACAGTATTTCATCGACAAGCTCCGGAGACTCAGGTACCCCAATTGATGGGCCCTATGATGGGTCTGTAGTAAAAACCACAACTGTGTACAAGGTTTGTATTGGAATGTTTTAAGGAATAAGTACATTAATAAGATATAATATTACATTTGTTTGTTGTCGTATTTAGCATTAGGATGTTTGAATTGTTTTAGTCATAATTCATATTTTGGAAATCATTCATTATTATGAAGATGTCAAACATGAATGTTGTATATAATCTTTGTTTTTTTTTTAAATTCAATTTGTAGCAATCTCCAGATGCTAGTGGACCACATGTTGAACAAACCCGCGTAATTATGGGTGAGGAAATTCCCGGATATTCTGCTCATGGCGAAATTGTATCCTCACAAACTGTTAGCAGCAAAACGAGAACCGTTGAAACTATTACAGTAAGCTTTTACTTGTGTTTTAAGTTTTGAATGTTAATATAACGTTTTTTTTTCATTTTTATTTCAGTATAAAACCGAACGGGACGGAATTGTTGAAACGAGAGTTGAACAAAAGATTACAATTCAATCCGATGGCGATCCGATCGATCATGACAAAGCGTTAGCTGAAGCAATTCAGGTTTGTTTACTAAACTATTTATAATTGGTAGCTAGTATTTATGGTGGCACACAATACGATAAAGGAAAAGATTATTGTAAATAAAATTATGACGCATTTTACGTGCTGTGCTTATTTAACGCATTTGGGGTCCATAACATTTTTAGGAGCGAATTCAAATTTTTTCACAAATGGACATAACCTACAATTGTAGAAGCTCCTTATAACAGCTCCTTTTCAGACTTTCGTCTTTCGATGCTCGGGACAGTTGCTTACAATATTAATTTTACGACACAAATAGCTTATAGCTTATATGATATCGGCGTCGTTCACATTCCCCTCTATCATGCTATCCGTTCGGAGAGGAATTTTCTCCGCAACGCAAATATAATCGGAGACTTCATTTACATTCACCGTATCCGTTTTCCGAACATTTTTTTTTATAAATTATTATTTCCGCGATGAATATATGTCGGAGACAATCGGAGAGAAATTGACAGGTTGCTGTCAAAAACTGATGTAAAAAACGCAGTAAATCGCGTTGAAATGTATACTGCCGGTATGCGTTACGTTTTGTCGGAGAAATGTTCCGAACAGGTGATCGCGTTTCGAAAAATCGGAGAGTTTTCCTTTCTGAACGGATACCAAGATAGGGGGGATTAAAAGGGTTATTTTAGAAATGTTTTTTTTTAATATGTCTGGACGCGTCTCGATGCGGGAAAACTGTTTTATCGCATGTAAACGGCTGACGCTTTCTCACTTTACTGTGCACTGCACGCAAGCTTAAATATGATAATTTTAATTTTTCATTATATTAAATGGTATTTAAGATCGTGCATTGAACAGATGTGTCGTAACTTTCACGCAGCGACTCCGTTGAAGTTGATCCTTTCAGTGTTGATCTTATGTGAGAGAAAGCTCCCGGCTTATTAGTTCCCTCACAGTTTCCTCATCTCTCTTCATAAGTAAGGGTACGTCCTAAATGCACGAGTTTATTGCTTCTCGCCTGATCGCCTTCTAGCCTCCGGTCGCCACTTAAATGCACTGAAAAAAATAAACAACACGCTTGAAAGCTGTTTACCGGCGTCAATAAGAATTAAGTAGTGCCCGAGATAGCCCCTTTCCTCCTTCTATCCCTCTCCCGCCAACTCCAAAAAAGCTACTTAGTTACAATTACAACGTAGAAAAAAAAAATGTTTAAAACGGGCGGGTAGTTTGCGAGATATGTCATCACTCTGATTCTCCGTTACCCTATCCTCTTGACCAATTCTCTCATCCCATTAAAACATATAACATATCTATAAACAGACAGACGCTGCATTTTATACAGTGTGTGACCGATTTAATGTTCAATACTTTCGGATGTGATTTATGGACATATTCTAGAGTAAGGGTATATCTCCAATCTTTACCCCAGTTACCGATGTTTAAAGGAAAGTCCTACTTCGGTGTACTCTGACCCACATTAATGTATCTTGAAATTGCACGCGCGCAGTTACCTACACATACCTAAGTCCTTTAACCCCTCGTGGGGGATTAGGGCGTCAACAACGCCTGCTCTAAAGAGCTTGATTCCTCTTCGCCTTTTCAGCGACACGTATGCCTAGGCCGTCCTGCTGTTCTGCCAGCCTGGGTGAGCGGATTTCAGTGGATGGCGTACTTTGCAATGGAATTGTCTTCGTGCCGTAGGGTGTGTCCAATCCAGTGCCACTTTCTCCTCCGTGTAGTAATATTTATAGGTTCTTGCCACGTTCTCTGATAAAGCTGTTCGATTCGAATCAGCCAAAAAATCCTCAGGATGATTCTTAAACATTTATTTACGAACGTTAGTGGCGTCCACCTTCCAAGTACTGCACCCATAAACCATCACCGATTCTACGTTGGAGCGTACCGGTCGCAGCTTGGTTCTTAAGCTGATAACATTGCTTTTGGATAGCATTCCGAACGCAGCTTTAGCCTTCCCGATTCTGTTGCACACATCCCACATCCAGGTGCCAGAATTTCCTAGATAAAGAAAGTTTTTCAATTTCTCAACTTCTTGTCCGGATATGTACCTAGGGCTTTTGTTTTGGCTGTGTTTATTTTGAGCCCCACTTTGTTTGCCTTAGCTTCTCGATTGTGGGTTATCATATAAAGGTGCATTACCCGAAGTGAAAGTAGGCAAACATCGTCAGCGTAGTCTAGGTGTTTAAGATGTAAAATGTACGTCGCGTTTTTTTTAGCACGCAGTTTAAAAAGCTTTCAAACTCTTTACATCTTCCCTCCGTTTGCATTCATATCCTGTCAGTTAGACGATTCTTTACCATTCAGTGGTCCTCGCCAAAACATTTTACTAGTATAATATTCAGAAAAATATACTTAAAACTTTGTAAATTAATAATGAAAATTTTCATTTTTTATAATCTTACAGGAAGCTACAGCTATGAACCCAGACATGACAGTCGAGAAAATCGAAATCCAACAGCAAACACAATAAAACTCCACTTACCTACAACACACATGCACTTTTTTTTTCTAAATCAACCTACAATTATTTTATAAAAAAAATATTTTTATTTAATTTAAAAAAAAAAAGAGAAAAATGCAAAAATAGAAAACAAAAATGTTTTATATTATATTTTAAGCGTAATATTAAAATAGCCTTTAAACTACATTTTAAATACATTACAAATAAAAAGAAGAACATTTGACGTTATTTGTTTTTCAATGAGAATAAAAAGGAGGACTCAGGACACCACAAACACGGCAAACAAAAACGTAAAAAAGAATGAAATACAAATTCAACTTGAAGTACCATTTTACAACTAAAAACCATAAAATCTATATATATATAAAATAAAATAGTTCAAAAATAAAACAAAATACAACTCTTTGCACTCTCCCCACCACACTAATACATACATCTACTGTACTTTTTAAAATATCTATTTCTATATATTTAAAAAAAAAACAAAACAAAACAAACATGTTAAAGTGCTACAAATTCAATAAAATGAAATAAATGTGTATATTCATGCATATATTTATCGTCATCAGTGTTAATATATATATATACAAATAAATATGCATACAAGTACAATATTAAATGTTTGGCATAGCATAAAAAGATCTAATATTTATGACTTTACTAAAAACAAAAGAAAAATGCCTTATAAAATATAAAAGAAAATATTGTAATTCCCTGTGAACTTATTAAAACAAAAAATGTATAATGCTAACTTTTACAGACTAACTAAATCAATAAAATAAAAGTCAGCAAAGAATATGTGTTCAATTTTAAATTTCACTAAAAATGAATTTTTTTAACGTTAAGAAAAATCCTTAAAAATAAAAACATTTTAAATGTAAACAAAAAAAAAAAAAACAAAACTATTATCTGAATGTGAGCATTATTAGGAAGTGAATTTAATACATTTTAAGCATTTATATGTGTCGTAGTATGAACATAGCTGTAACAGCGTTACGTCTGTATATTTGTTTTTGTAGGTGTCTTATCATTCAGTGATGGTTCTTGTGGAACGCGATGTGGAACTTATTACTTGTTTTTGTGTAATTTCGTTTTATTTTGTTCAAGAGTTAAGGAATAATTTACTAAAAATTGGCAGTGGTCTTGCTGTTATTCGATATTATATTCAAAAGAAAAGCAGCACATGCAACACCATTTTTTTATTTTACATGCAATGAAATTAATAAAACTGAGTCACTCGTAGAGATATAAGCATCGTGATTACGACTTACAAAATAATTACAATTCATGCAGCATATATGTTTGTTTTCCACTAACGTTCCACAGACTTTCACCTTCAAAAAAAAAAATAGTTTAGCTTTTATACGAAATTTATAACCAATTCACGTTTCTTTTTTTGAAAGTAATAATACATACTACGAATCTCCGTCTTTTGCTTTCGTACACACATAGTTTGAACATAAACATATTTTTCTTCAACACACACACACAACAACAAACAGTAAAATTACAAAAGGTATTTAATGAAATTCATTTAATAGTTTTAAGTTTTATTTTATTTTATTTGTGAAATAATTCGTGTTGCAACTTCAAAAAAGCTTTCGTTTTGTTTTTTTCTTGTTTAATAACTTATTTTATTTGTTTTGTTTTGTCTAACACATTCCATTTATTTGCTGTTTTTAGTTATTGTTTTCGTTGATTTAAAATACTATATATATGTTTATATATATATATGCTTTCTTGTATTGTATTTGCTGTGTTGGATTTCGAAATATTATAAATAAAGAATATAATCATATTCTAAAAATATTAAAAATGCATACATCCATAAGTAATATATATATTTTTTAATAGTTTTAAAAATAAGATTTTTGCTTACTCAATTATAAAATTTGTACAATAAAACTACAAAAAATATATTAGAGATATAACTTATATTTTTGTTTGTGCATTTAAAGTATTTTTTCGCGAGCTTTGGATTGTTTTGAATTGTTGAGAAACAATTTTTATGTATACATAAAAAAATATGCAGTTATGTTTAACATCACAAAAAATTATAATTTTTTTTCGTATTTGCAAATGGAAAACATTCAAAAAATAAAATAAAAATTAATATATATGTATAATTAAACGTAAGGAAGTTAAGAGGTTTTCTTTTTTTAATGATTGAGATCAAATTTATTTTACAATGCTTAATGATAAACAGTGAATAAAAATTAAAATAAATATATATTTAAATGTTGTTTGTTATTCATTTTATTTAACCTGCAGTGATATTTATGATAATTATCCAATGGCTATCGTCTTAGTGCCTGGCTACACGTTCATGGGAATGAACGTCATGTCGCATGAGACAGGAAATTTTATGTGAGTCAGAAAGAAAAAGGTAGATTGCACCAATAATCCACCGAAAATCCTCTTTCGATTTGAATTCTCGGCGTGGGCATAAACGTTTCGGTTACAAACCATATCACTTTTGACAGAAAATCTCATAAATACAGGTTTTTACTTATATAAATTCGATTTTTCTATTCCCACTGAACTATCAACACTTCAAAAAAACAGGGTTGACCAAGGTTTCACCTTATGTGAAAACAAAATGGACAACATTCTGCAAGATCGTGGCATAGATTTAAGGAGCTCTGAACCGTAATATCTTCAGTTCAAATCACAAATCCTCAAATATTTTGTTTCTTTTAATGTCCTTTTTGCAGAGTTCTTTAAAGTACATATGCGTAAAGTTTGAAATATTGCAGGCGCAATTTGTTTTATCAGCTAGGTTTCAGAAGTCGAGTGAAATGAATTCGAAATCGAAATTGCAAACCGAGTGAATTCGTTTTGATTACACCACATTTCCATAGATTTACTTATATCGAACATTTTTCGAAAAGAGTTACCGTGAAATTGAGACCAGCTAATATCTGCCATTTGAGACATTGCAAAATTATATAATGGAAACCACGGCAATTTCACTTGCTGCTAACTTCGAAAATTTTGAAAACGATATCTATAAAAGTGAAATGCAGAATCTTTAATTTAGATCGATTTCAATTTAATATCGAGTGAAAGTGAAATGAAGAGCCTAGCTGTGTGTTTTTACAGAGAAATACAAAACATATGAGTCGCGTCAGAAAAATGTAATTGAGTTTGTTCTTGTAGTAACCTTATAAGTTTCTCGTCGAAAATTGTTATCCATTACCTTTTAGCCGTGCCAATTAAAAAAGAGCAATTGTATATTATAAACTTAAGTCTATAAAAAAAATTATAGTACAAGTTTAAGTCCAACTGAACATGTGTCGGTAGGTGCTCTGTTTCTTAGGTTGCATTTATCGGAACGGACACCTATTCCGGCAAAGAGTGTGGTGAAGCCAAACTGACGTGGAGAAAAAGCATTTAGCAGAAAGAATAGATTCTTGCCATCACTTATACAGAACAGCATCGCAAATAAATCCATTCCATTCCTTAACAATAGGGTGAATTTGAAAGGAATATACAATTTTCTGATCAAGAAGGCACGATGAATAACTTGATCTTCGGGAGTTATAATCCGAACTATAGGTAACAAAAAAAGATGTGTATTAACGGCTTTGTCCCCCAGAAGCATTATTCTACCATGATCAAGCAGGCCCGAGAATCGGCGGGGTCGCTTATCTTCCATGATGCCCGGAGAACTGTAGACATACCACTGAACTACTACCGAGACGTCATGAAGAGTGCTGAGGAGCGTCTCCGGATTAGTCGGTCTGTACGGTCGAGCTCTTTTCATACGAGGTAGATCCGATACGGTAGTTTTTTTTATAAACATATGTATATGCTTCTCCTAACAAATTATTCCGACTAAAAATATGTATCTTTCTTTTGAAAATGCTTCGAAATTGCATTAAATAACGAAATTTATCAAAAGAAAAATGAATGGAAACAGTCGGAAGAACGCAACGATATTCAATCTAAAATAATAAACAAATTTTTGGGCCCAATGAAAGACAAAACTGGTCTCACAGCAGCAAACCGGGTTTATAACTTATGTCGTTTTCGTTTTGTAATCCGGAAGACTTCCGGACTCTTCTGAATCTGTTCGTTTTCGTTTGGAAATCCGGAACACTTCCGGACTCTTCTGAATCTGTTCGTTTGGTACTAAAATAAATGTCATATTTGTTGCTTCAATTTTGACGAGATTAGCTGAAAGTTATTACCAAATTAAACTAGAAAACTGTAATATTTATAAACATATTACAATGGCTAATACTGGTTGTCTTCCATCCCATTCATCATCATCAGATTGGTAGTGATGCGGTTGGATATATGTATACACAAAACCAACGATAAATACACTTCAAATTCAAATTAAATATGTTGGTTTGTTCGATTGGCATCCCGGATCGGAGAGCTCTTCCGGATAACTAAAGAAAAACGACATTAATAAAAGAACACTTTTTCAGGCTTAAGGCGACTAAAGACTTAAGTTGAAAAAACAAAAGGTGTTACTCCTGTCAAAGTCGATCAGTTAGTGTGATGATCTGCCAAGCAGAATCGGGAAGGATCAATATAATAAAGAAAAATATTTTTTGAATTTTTTCAAGTTACACTTCATTTCCCTAGCGTCTTATGCAGAATTGTTGCTAATCAGGCTGTCCCCGAAGCTATCTCTTTTAAAAGTACGTTTGTATAAGAAATAACTCTAACAACACACTTGCGCCACAGAAAATACCTGAATTTCTAACCAACCATACAAAGTTGTCATTGTTCTAACATCGACGTTGTCTGGTGAATGAAACCCAAATTTGTGAGTTCTTTTTCACATTTAATTCAACAAACTATAAAACTGATTAAAATGAGCAATATGCATTTCAAATACACGTCGATGCTACTCGAAAAATAGAGCGTCCATCAAAAGGGTTATTTTTGGTCAAAACGGAAATGCTTTTAGAAATTTTAAACTTTCTTCCGAACTCACGAATGCTTACGAAATGTGCTCAGTGCCTTAAGTACTTACTAGGAATGTCAAAAATTCTCCTAACTTGACATTCATTTCATTTTCAACCAATCAACAATCGAGTTGTGAAAGACTGAAAAGAACGAAATCCTTCCATTTTTCCGGCAACAAAACGTCAACACGTTGTAAACAAAAAGAAGTGCTTCAATCATGAATCTAATAAAATTAAACGATATTAAAGCAATACCAGATATAATTCATGAATACGTTCCATCGCTGAAAGAAGACAAAATTCCTCTAGTAATTGACAATGGTAAAAACATCTTCCAAGTGTCATTACACACTGACCAGGTAGTTTTCTTTCGCAGGATCCTATCAATGCCGTGTTGGATGGAGTACCAGCGAAAATCCTTTATTAGTTTTCCGCAATCTTATTGCAAAACCGAGAAAAGACCGAACTAAAAAAGATGGCGCAGAAGTAATAGTGAATCCACCAATACAAATTGGAAACGATATCGTTAACATTGAAGCTATGAGGTTCCAATTGAAGACGCAGGTATAAACTTTGAACTCATTAGCTATTGGATTTGTCTGTTACGAAACACTATTTTAGTTTGATCGCAATATCGTGACGCACTTTCACAATCAGGAGCAAATATTTGACTACATTTTCACCCATCTCGGTATTAACAACGACGGCGGTGTCCCCCATCCAATTGTAATGACTGAACCACTGGGAAATCCAAATTATTGCAGACAATGTAAGAAATTTAAACCTTTA
Source organism: Ferdinandea cuprea (assembly GCA_963576555.1). NCBI lineage: Eukaryota > Metazoa > Arthropoda > Insecta > Diptera > Syrphidae > Ferdinandea > Ferdinandea cuprea. The sequence goes on from OY754958.1 coordinate 42,171,083, forward strand.
AAAATGCTTAACTCCTTTTTTAAATTCTTCTCCTCCAAATCAGTAATGTCCGAACTAATGTTTGAATGTTATGACGTTCCATCGGTTTGCTACTCCATCGATTCTTTGAACAGTTTTAAGCGAAATAACATCGGCTCTAATGGCCTCATACTCTCCTTTGGCTACCATACAACACAGGTGATACCAGTTATGGGAGACAGGTTGATTGCGACTAAAGCACGGCGCATCAACATCGGCGGTTACCACATTATCACTTTCCTCTACCGGTTAATGCAGCTCAAGTACCCAGTTCATTTGAATGCGATCACTATCAGCAGAATGGAATCACTTCTGCAGAGTCACTGTTCGGTGTCAGTCGACTACATGGACAATCTGAGAAAGTGGTCACAGGCTGAGTACTATGAACAGAATGTGAAAAAAATACAATTGCCGTATACTCTACCGACACCACCAACAACAATGACTGCTGAACAGCGATTGGAGAAGCGTCGAGAGCTGTCCAAGCGACTGACCGAGATTAAAGCACGTAAAAGAGAGGAACAGCTATGCGAAGACGAAGAACAAATCAAAATTATGGCAAACATTATAAATCTGTACGAGATCGAAGATATGGAGCGGTTTGCGGCAGCGCTAAAGGAGAACGATATCGCAAATCTAGAGGAACTAGAGGTCCGTAAAACCATCTTCGAGTTATGGTGGTCTTTTTTGAAAGTTTCCTCTTTTCAGAAACTGATGTCAGGTGCAAAATCACGAATCGAGAAAACTAAACAAAAAATGCAAATGCCTCCTGTTCCGGAACCGCAAATAGTCATGCCAGAGGAGAAACTGGTTGTGGCACCAACTCCCCCTGCCAATGTTTCAATTGAAGAGTGGGTGGTCGCTGCACGAAATAAGGTTATTTTCATAATCAAAAGCAAACTTTTATAAACAATTATTTTTTTTTTAATTTTTGCAGCGGATTCAAATTATCGAGAAGAAACACACGAGGAAACAACGTCGCCAGGACCTGGCCAAAAGGCGAACTGCAGCCGCTCAGGAACGTATGCGCATAATCTCACAACTGGCGCGCAAAGAGAAGGGTTCGGATAATTTCGGAATGCGCGACGAAGACTGGGACGTCTATAAGGTGATTAGCAAGGATTGCGAAAGCGACAGTGATGCGGAAAATGAGAAACTTTTAGAAGTCGAAGACATTCTACGACACTATGATCCGATGTTCGAGGAACCTGTTACTGTATTGGGCGGTGCAGCGGAGTATCACCAGGTAAGTTAGTTTATGCAAGGGATAAGCAGGGCTTTCATGCCTGATCACCTCGTTTGAGTGGGGTTTACGAACAACATCTTTCGAGTCGGCGCGGCGTTAAGCTAAGCAACGCATTTAAAATGAGCAGCACTTTCCAGTATTTCAAACTTATCTTGCTCTTTCCGTCCTTCGATGAGGTTAGGATCAGGGATAATAACTTTTCCACCTACCTGACATTTCATCTACTTTTTACAACACCGGGTCTCTTCAGACGTGCTAATCTATGGGCTCTCATGTTAAAATGTATTGCTAAGCTTACCTCGATGTTAACCATATAAAAGTTGCACCCCTGAAATATTGATTCAGAATGAAAAAAACATTCAAGGAATACCCCTTTTTTGCATCAAAACAAACTCATATTTTCTAGTTCTATATTTAATCAATTTCATAAAGCTGCTTCTGTCTCAATTTCGTCTGCAGTATGTCATTCTCGTTGTATGATATATGCAGGGGGGGAATCAAAGCAGCAGCAACCATTCGGCTTTCCGCGTTTAGGAAATTAAATGTAGCGCAAGCCTGAAAAAGAAATATTTCCATTAAGATTCCCTACAATTGGTACTGATGCAATCATTACCTGTTCGGTGCGAAGTATTTCAACATTGATGTTATACTTCTTCATGAACTGAATAATTCGAACAGACAACTCGGGTGTGACATTCTGATCACCGATACCAATGACCAAAACATCAATTTTTGGTTCCAATGTGTAGAATATGCTCAAGCTATCCTCATTGATGTCCTCGAAGGAATTAACGTTCCATGATAAGACGGACCTAGGTACATGGATTACATCAAAATATATGACGCGACGTGTTGTGTATTAGAAACTTACCTTGGGAATATAGCCATTGGACCCATGATAACCATTTCGTTGTTCAGTCGGAATCCATACTGACTGAATCCATTGATCATTAGTCCTAAATCCAGTTCTTTGTTGAGAATGTTAACTTTTGTTTTACCGTCTGCTTCATAAGCAGTACTATAGAATTTTTTTGGTGCAAGAGATGGTGTTAAAACTTTGGAAGCGGTCACTAGGCTAGGTATTGTACGCGTTCTAATTGCGGATAATGCACGTAGTGCGCGAAATGTGAATTGTGACATTGGAAATATATTTTATTTAGAAGAATCTTATCTAATTTTTTGTATCGACTAATTACAGTCTTGTTATTAAATTACATAATTCAGTAATTCCGTCGAAACGAAAAAAATTGTTATTTACATCGGCAAAGATGTATTTTTTTCTTTTGCAACTGTCAGTTTTACTCTTCCTTTTAACCTGCATGGCGGAGTTCAGCCGATTTAAATTCTCATACGATACTGGGTTGTGTTTGATTTAGAATTCAAACGTAGGTTGGGAACATGGCATAGAGAACACTAGGTATGTTTGACATCTGAGACTGATGTCATTGAGGGTTTTCGGCGCAAAACCTGGTAAAATACTACAGGGTTTGCCGAATTTCACTGGTCGACCTGTCATTTATATATGTGATTCGCATATCAATCACCCCTCAACGACGTCATACGGAAAAAAAATGGCGACCAGTGAAATAAAACATACCTTGTACTTTTGTACCATGGATTGTGAACTAATGTGGCTAATCATTGCGTTCAAAAAGTGTTATTTATTCAAGTATTCAGTATTTTATTCGCAGTAAATGTAAAATGTTTGACATTTCTCGCGTCCCACTTTGTAGTTTGCATTTCGCGGCGCTGTTCATCTTTAATATAAAGAAAGCGAAATATATCTTTTGGGACATCTGCACTCCTGTCACAGCTACTCTAATTCCTTTATACGTACTCTGACTATATCGCATCCAATAAAAATCGGCATTATATTTGCAAAATTTGTCTGACAGTAAAAAGTTTGGTTGAAATCTTAAAATAAATAGTTTTTCGAGCCCAATATTGAAGCCACATAATTTGTGAGTATCTACTCGTAAAAAGTGTTGTAGATTCACATTTCTATGAGACTACGTCAGCATAAGGTCCGTTTCCCGAAATTATGTCGCATGGTGGCCGATTCTTACCCTGACCATGCGCAGGCTTATGCTGATGATGTCGCTGTTCTTTTTTTTTGTATCAAGCCTAGCGAACGTTTGTCCGAAAACGCAGCCGCCGTTTTACATGTTGGTGAATTCTCTAAAAAATAGAGGTTGTTCTCTTTGCCTGAGAGAGAAAATTGATCGGCTTATCCTTACTAGTACTAAAAGGTTTCACATTGCAGCAATTAAGAAAAGCTAACCTTGGAGTAATCCTCAAGGGGCCAGTTATAGCTATCATTGAAATGCATTGAAATGCAGTGGAATAGTTGTTTCATTTTTTTGACAAGTCGGTTATAGCAATCATTGAAAAATTTCTGTCAGTGGAAGGCCACTGGTTTGGTTAGAGTTGATCATTGAAAGCAAACTGACTGCAGATAATCGAACATATCAGTGGAACGATTGTGTTCCAAATTGTAGAAACGAATATCTGCTGTTCATTGAAATCGATTTCTGTCAGTGATATAATAAAAGTAGTTTTAAAGAATAGTTTAAATCAGATTTAAATAATTTTTTTTGTAGACAAATTCTGTAAGTGATTAGCTTTATTTTGATACCATTAAAAGACTATATTGTTTGCGTAGTCGTCTTTAAATCGTAAAACAAGATTTGCAATGATGGATTTCAATGCTATAACTGGCCCCTAAAGCAAGCATTGTCAGTGCAGAGGCTTTTGGAAAAACTTGGGGTTTGTCACCCCAAGACCCTTATAGAGATCTACACGACAATGAATATTCATAGCTGGTTTGGTGGCATAAGCTTTCACGTGAATAGGTCATTGTTAATTTCACTAAACTCCACAAAACGTTTTGTTTAGGTTGCATAGAGACCTGCCTTTGCTCCAGATACTGCAGGTGGCACGTGCTGCTGCTTTCGTGATGTGACAACGTTAAGCTTTTCTTCTCGTTAGGCATACAGGCATAGGTGAGCGGAAATCTATTCTATTTTTATGCATTACATTGTGAAGAATGGTTGAAGAATACAGATGACATCCAAGCTGTGCTAATGGCCTTACTTATTCCCTTTACCACTTCTATGTTAGTGTTAGAACTCTTTAAAACTCGGAAATACTGGTTCGGGGGAAGTTTTATCCGGACCTGAACATGTATCGAGTCTGCCGGCATCTCCAGTATCATTTCCTTTGTGAATATCCGTGTTTGCTAGAACCGGGCTACAGGCAATAAGTGCTAGACAAAATGTCGGGTAAATTACTGCTGTCAATTGTCTAATATTGCAATGGACCAGTTCCTGAGTGCTTAAGCGAATGAACAATGCTTCCGACAAACATAAATTAAATTCTCTCAAGGACCTCAACATCAAACGACAAATTTTTGTTTATAATTTTATTAATTTTGTCGATTAAGTATTCACATGGATCAGGATTCTGCAAATAAAGATACTTAATAGTAAGTTCGAGAAACCACAAAGCTCAATAATTAGACTGATCGTGCGCAATGAGCACTTTTTTGTTCTGTTTACATTTTTGTCTCGTTCGTGTTTTCTGATTGCCAGCCTACAACTGAGTGAATATCGGTTTACTGCAAAAATATTTCTTGGGCAAACCGTTAGACGATGAATGATGAACCAGTTGCGACATAAATCGAAGTATATATTCCCGTATTTGCTTCATTCGTATAGTAATTTTTCTATTTTATGCTCAATGTTTCCAATTTGATGCAAACATACAGTATGTAGATTTGAAAGTCACAATTAGGACCTTTCAGTACAGTAGTGAATTGAGATATGCTTGTTTGCTATCAAACGAGTGCCACTAATATTAACTACTTTTATTTTATTGCTAGCTCCATGTCGGAGTCGAATCCATCCGAGCAACCGAACTGCTCTTTCAACCAAGCATGATCGGAAGCTCCGAAGCAGGTCTGTCTGAATTGATTGATTTTGTTTTCAAGATGTTTCGTCCGGATGAGCAGCTTTTGTTGGCCGAAAATGTGTTTATAACCGGTGGATGTGCACTGCTGCCAGGTAAATATTTTAAACACTTACTATTGGGTACATCTATAATTTATCAACATTTCCAGGCTTGAAAGAGCGAATATCCAAGGAACTTTTAGAAATGCGTCCTTTCCAATCGGCTCACAAGATCCACATGGCGGACTCAGCATCATTGGATGCATGGTTCGGCGCCAGAGACATCGCTCGTAGTGTCAATCTCAATGAATATTTAACAACAAAAGCGGATTACATGGAACAAGGCGGCGAGTTCTTCAAGGAACACCCAACTAGCAATTATTTCTTCTCCACCCCATTACCTATTGTAGTAGAAACCTCAACAACAGACACATCCAAGATGGAATAAAACTTTGTTTAACGTCATTTTTTGTTGACTTTTATTTAAAAAATAGTTTTAAACTTGGAAATTACTTTTTGCTGTTCAAAATGATTCCATCGTATTTCTGTTGGAACCACTTCATGGCGTCTTCCTTGGTCAAACGATGTTGGAAGCCTACTGTGCCAGACTTGCGCTTCCTGTGGGCTACATTGTAACCTGTAAAACAAAGGAAATAATGAGTTAGCAAGGAAAAAAATGTTGCTTTCAGAAAAACAAAATATTAAAATTATTTGTTGGCAAATCACCGTAAAACTTGTGCGATAGGCAACTCAGTTTCATTAAGCAAAACGCCTTTATTCTATGCACATTGACTGAATGTCAGTGGTCAAGAAGCGACCGTTGACATCTAATTTAATGCAAACACCACAAGTTCCACTAAAAAAAAATGATAGCACAACTAACCTGGACGTCCCAAGACAACGTAAAAGTCCAAACCATAGATACCGATTGAGGGATCGTATTTGATACCCAAATCAATATGTTCCTGGATACCGAAACCAAAGTTACCGGTAGAGGAGAAGTTATCACGTCTCAACTCGTATTCACGAACCTTCAGACCACGTTCCAAGATCTCTTCAGCCTTGGCGCCACGGACTGTGCAGTGGACAGCGATCTTTTCATTACGTCTGATACCGAATGAACGCACGGTATAACGAGCCTTTGAGAACACTGGCTGTTGACCAGTCAACTGTTCCAACACCTAAAATGAGACAAAAAAAAAAAAAAGTTTTACGAGTTGTGGATTTGTTGTTGGTGTAAATGTGCACTCACCTTAGCAGCACGAGTCAGCCTATCACCAGATTCACCCACACAAATGTTCAAGCAAAGCTTCCTGATGTGTAATTCCCGCATTGGGTTCTTTGCGGGATCCCTCTTAACCTTTTTAGGGGCGTCCTTCTTCTCAACGGCGGGCTAGAATTATAACGCACAGAACAACACTCAATTATTCAGTTTTCACAAAAAATTTCCAAATAATATTTATTTCAATCGATAGTAGAAATTCTAATGTTTCATTTAATTGCAAATTCATTTTGGATTATTCTTAATTTAACTATGATGCAAAAGGATAAAGTTAATTCATGAAAAAGTCCAACACCTACCGACATAGCGATATTCGGGAAAGAAAGAAAAACGTCAAAAGGGGAAAACAAGTCCGGTGGAGAGAGAAATTTGACATTTCGAACAATATGGCCGCCCGTCACACAATGCTGATTTCCGTTAGTAAGGGCAACAACCACTCGTGAGGAATTCAGTACTTTGTGGCCTAAAAAAAATTGTTTGATCGATATTAAAATAATAAATATAATTTTGAGTTTACTGATTGAAAAGAATTGCGAAAAATGTCTGAAAAACATAATAAAAAAAATGGCCAATGTGAAGAATTGGATAACAGAAGAGAGCAAGTTCAAATGCTCATAAGGGAACAAATGAAAACAGCCAATAATATGTACGATGTTCGAATTAAATATTGAAACATTTTCATTAAAGGTAATATTCTCAAAATTCATAGCTTGCAGGATAAGCAGACAAAAACTGGCATTGAAGGACGACTTGAGGAGAGCCATGAGAAACTCAAAGAGCTGATTGAATTCGGCGATGAGCTGGTGACTAATATTAAAGTTGCAGGTGAAATGCGCGAAATTCAACGGAGAAATTTCGAAGATGCCAGGAAGAAAGGTTTGTTAATAGATTAGTTTATATCTATATCGGAATTTGTTATTCATATAAAAATTTGCGTATCCATCTCTATTAAGAACAAGGAGATCCCACATTTCAATCGAATCTATAACTGATTAATTTTGTTCGAATTTTGAAGGCATTTTGATAAGTCTTACTAAATAGCTAAATAAATCAGAAGCTAAATAGAGAAATCAATATTAGGTATGTTCAAGAAATATTGTAATGAAAATATTTCTCTTTGGCACTCCATCTGTATTTTCTTCTTCACTCTTTCAACGCCAATACCAAATAAATATTTCTGTCAAAAGTGAAACGGTTTGGAAACGAAACCACTCATAAACGTGAAACCGTCTAACGTTGGGTATCGTTGCGATAAAAACAAAAGTGTTGGCTGTAAATTACGTCAATTGTTGTGATTACTTACTTCGTTGGCGCTAAGGTTCAGAATGAACTTACGAATTAACCAAGAAGCCTCTTCGAGGTCTTTCTTTAATGCCCTTCCGAATTAGAGTCAAAGTAAGTGGTTATATAGATTCTCCGTAATTATTCATAAGAGGGACCCACTACATAGTCCTACTTACCTCACGATAATTTTCGGGTTTTAGGGGAAAGGACACCAGAAAGTTTAGTATTTCCCTGTACTTCATATGTGGGCTTGCAAAATTCTTTCGAATGTTGTGATTTATATAATAACAATGCAACAACACTCTTGAGTACAATATGAATATTTCCTACGTGTATTTTAGTTTCGAAGACACAAGACCTATGTAAAATTATTTAACTCATTCTCTTTCCAAACAGCTCTCTTGGATGACTTGAGCAAGGAATCTACTGAAGCAATTTCGAATTTCAACAACATCACTGACAAATGGTCCGAACTGAAGAAGTTCAAGGAACCAGTTGCCATGTTTAATCAGTTGGAGAAACAAAAGGAGCGTATTGCCGGTCTAATGGCTAACAAGGATGAAATTATTAAGAAATGCCAATCGGAAATAGATCGTGTTAGCGATAAGTATTACGTGGATCAAGAAAAGCAAGCTGCTGAAATCTGTAGCTTGGTTGAGAGAATTGATAACCAAGTTGAACTTATAAAGCAGTCCTACAAAAGCCATTTGGATCTTTTGCAAGACACAATCGAAGAACAACGTCTTAATATGGCACAAACTGAATCTAAAAATTGGAACGATCTCTTTGAGACTATGAAGAATAACGAAGAACGTAAGATGCAGATTGAAAAGGAGAAGCAAAAATTGTATCAGGATGAAATAGATAAGCTTTGTAGAGAGCAGCAAGAGATTACAAGAGCTACCCGCATTCGTCTGGAACGAGATGCCGAAGCTCTACAACTAGAACTTCGCAACACACAAAATAACGTGTTAATGAACTCTGAAAAGCTGGATTATAACTATCAAGTGTTGCAGAAGAGAAACGAAGAAAATGTCATAATAAACAATCAGCAGAAACGAAGGGTTGCCAGGTTAAAAGAAACAATATCATCTTTAAAATCAAAAATTCACACAGTTAGAGAAAATGCTCATGTGGCTGTGAAAAAAATGACATCAGAGGTAGAGAAGCTATACGCTAACATATCGGAACTAGAAAAGAAATCACAGCAGTTTCTTCGGGCTAATGAAAAGAAGGTTTGTGTTATTACATTATATTGTTCGTCATTTTTAAAGGGTTTGACCTTTACAATTGCAGTATCGCTATGTGTGGAATATAAACTATCAGGAGGCATTATCCTTGACGAATAGAATTTATGAAATAGACCGCCTATTGCACGAACAGCAGTTAGGTGTAAAATGGATGCCGCAGCACGTCAAAGGGATTATACACAATGCGATAGACAACACTACGACTGGGAAAAATCTAAATAGTAGGTCAAATGAATGGGAAATATCTCAGAAAAAATTTAACTTTCACCATATTTAAGGATTCTCTATAAAAGAATCAGAAAAAAGGGTTCAACCCCAGAAAACTGCTGAAAAAACAGTTGCTGAGGAACTAGCAGAGACTCGTTTCCTACGAAATATTCTTAAAAAAATTTCTGATCGTGGAGGATTTCTTATAGAAGAGAAGTTGCTTGAAATTCTTGAACCATATAGTGATAGCGAAAAGTGCCTTGTGCGCATTGATAATATCTTTAATGTAAGTATAAATTTAATATGAAGATTTTAAAGAGGTTTCACGGGAGCCAACATTATTCCAAGTTGTAAACGTATTAAATGTCGTTTGTAGAGTTAGTGAGTTTTTTGAGTTTTTTCCACACTTATTCGACCAGTATTCTATTAGTTTTTGGATGCCGCCGCCAAGTGAAAAACACATTAAAATGGCACGCCTAAATAAAAGTTGTGAACTCGGGCGTAGGCCACATTTTTCCGTATTATAATGTTTCAGTTTCGGTTTACACTTTTTTTTTGTCTTAACAAGTACCATTGACATACTGCTAGTTAACAGTTCAATACAATCTCTGCCATGAAAATAACGACACCATTACTAGCGATCTCGGTTCCAAGCGAAAAATAAGGGAACAAAATGACAACCATCTTGAATTTCTCCACAGAATGCCAAAGACTCCTATTTGTGAAACGGTTGAAATGCAAATTGTTGCGTCAACAAAATTTGAATAATAAATCGTATTACATAAACATTTCATTGACCCACTAATTGCACAAGATTTGTATATTTATTGCGAATCAGTTTTTTATGTCCTTCTTGGAAATATTGTTTTGGATTAATTAGTTTTAAATCTTTATTAAATTAATCGCAATAATATAATAATACACCCTTTTGCATAACTAAGTGCAATGAAATGGAAAAGTTAGATGAAAATGGAAATCTCAAAATAGTGCAAGTTTCCAATTTATTCCGCCATGAACTACGAGAGCTAGGGTTAATGTTGGAATCAACGTAAAGTTCTCTACAAGCAGTCCATAATTAAGTAATATGTCAATGACATATACTAAATACAAATCTAATATATGAACAACCTGTTTTTAAAGAGCTTTCCAAAAAATAAAAGCGAACCGAATACTTGGTCAAATTTTATACGCTACGATTTTTGTCGTACGTGTCGTGAGTTTGTTGATAAAGAGGATGAAAACCATCTTTGCTACGATTTTTGTCGTACGTGTCGTGAGTTTGTTGATAAAGAGGATGAAAAGTGCCAAACTCGGTTGGGCCTGCGTACACAAAATGAATTCCTCCATGCGGAAAACCGTTTTTCATCTTTCCTTCGATTCATGTATTGCCATAAATTCATGTTTCATGTTTTCTACTCGGTCGTGGTTTGCTTCGTGTTAAGAAATCAAACAATCAGCGATCAAGAATAAATAAATGACGGAGAGCGAAAAAACACAAAAGAAATTTGAAAATTAAAACAAAAAGACACGGAACGTAAAAAATCTTAACGTATGAAAGCCCTATGCGTGCTCAAAAGAGAATTAAGAAGTGTCATACGACAAAAATCGTAGCGTATGTTACTTTAGTTCACGCGTAACATATTAAAATGAACAACGGCTTTGTCCAATTATATACTTTGAGTTTTCAATTAAAGCGATTTCTCAGAATTAAACATGAAACAGAGTACTCAGAAAGTAAGGGTACTATACATGTCAACCAGAAAGCAATAATTTTAACGCTCAACGACACAAAAGCTCTGAAAAGTATTTTAGTTAAGAGGGTTGATCAGCAGTTGCCCGTGATGGTAATGCTTTCAGCTGTGATGTAGTTTCTTAAACAACACATGATCAAACGAAATCGATGAACTTACCCAGTTTTGTTACAGGCTCTAAGAATTACTGAATACCGCGACATCACTTCGTTGACGCAGTACTTTCTGCCCTATGCTTGGTGCCCCAATTGCTCCAGTGGACTTTTTACTGAAGTTGTCGACCAGCTGTGTGAAAAAGTGGACGACACATTTTCTCGTCGAGTTAGACCATCTTTAGCGGATGAACTGAAGAAAGCAGATGTGGACTCAATTTCTTCGACCATCTCTGATATTTGTTCTGTTTCAACAGATGACATCGAACGGAATATTGATGTAATTTTAACCGATAAGAAAAAAAAATCCTCAAATGACGGCCAAACAAAGGTTTGTATTTATTTTAATTGTAAACATTATATAGACTAACTATATATACAATCTGCCATCTCAAAAATAGTTGTGTTCCAATCATTATTTGGTGATTAAGCCAGCCTTTGTTTTAACTGCTCTTCGGAACTTCACAGAGAAACATTTAAAAAAGGACAATCAACCGAATTTGTAAGCCGTTTACATTTTTGTAATACCACTGATTAAATAGGTTTTATTTTATTTTATAACAGAGGAAGTTTTGAAAAAGCCATCGTAAGGAGCTCCACTATAACACGTGCAGTTCCTAAAGATTCGGTGGAAAAATTTTGGTCAAACTTTCTGCAGGTGATGCCAGCCGACAAACAAAAGTTGTGGAAGACTCTGCATCATGGTTTGGATCATTATTTGGATATTCTTAAGGAGCGAGAACAGCTTGATATTGAGTGCGAGTTTTTAAGACGACAAAACAGCGAATTGAGGCATCTATTACAGAAACATCTGCCATCAGCTGTGTAGTGTGATGTGATTACTTTAAAATAATAACAATAACATTTTATTTTGTTGTCCTGGTCCATTTCCACTTGTATCAGCTGACTTTATAAATCAAATCATTTTTTTGCTGGATCTCAAAATTAAATAAATTTACAATGGAGAGCATTTATATTTTTTAACTTGGCGTAAATTTAAATAAATTAAATAAATAAATTTAAAAACAAATATTTATTAATAGATCCGAATTCTCTCATATAAACATTCTTTTTTAACAATAAAAAGTAGTGAATTCAAAAAGAAGTCTTCAACAAGAATGTGAAAACCTATCGAACGAAATTTACAAATACTTATACGAGAAATGTAGTTTTTAATAGTTCTTCATGCTGAATTCGACTTTTATTAAAATAGAAACTGTCAAAATATCAAAACATAAGGAAAATGATTGTTGATTTCGGGAACAAAACATCTCTACTCACAAATTTCGGATACCCCGAATGTAATTAGGGTCTCCGACGGAGTATGCGTTGCGGAAAATTCCGGTGACGTTGTGACGTCATTTCCGGTGATCCCTCGGAAAAACGGTGCGTCCGCGTTGAGAGTAGAACTCGTGACAGGATCATCAAAAGTGTAAAAAAAATTGTGTTTTAGTTAAGACCATAAACTAAAAGGGGGAAAAAAAAGTGAAAATTGGATGTTTGGCAGCCCTTTAAAAAAAAAATGCTAATTTTGGTAAAATTTGCTCAAAAATAGTTGTAATTAAAAAAAAATCCTTCGTCCAAGTCCTCGTGAATTGTATCTCGAAGACCTGGTAAAATTTCATCAAGATCGGTTGAGTGGTTTTCGATTTGAGGAGATTTCATTAAAATCTCTCAAGAAATAGAAAATTTCGAAAACCGCAAAATGTGTGGGAAATCTTCTGATTTCGGCGGAGATTTCAGCAGTTTTCCTGATTAATAGAAGAAGCACTTATTTAAAAAGAGTACAGCAAAACTAAAATAAATAAATAAAAAATTTATTTTTTTGATTTCAGTATGAATTTTATTAAACACTCAAACGATGCCAATATGGCAGGTCTACTAGTCAAATAAATAATATAGCTTAGGTTAACACCTTATCACTTAAAAGCTGCTTCATCGTGGAGAAAATCAATTTCATTTGGAAGCTAATCTTCATCGCGTTTAAAAATAATTTGGGGTGATTCATTATAGGGTTCAGTTATTCTTGCTTCGGAAACATTATTTTGAATGTTATCTACTAGCTGAAGGACACCCATTTGAAACTTCAGAACTTGTGATTCATTTAGTCTTCGAAGCGCGGGTAATATTCCTTTGATAAAAAACAAATGTCGATCGTCTTTCTCTTTTGTGGTCAACAGAGACTGGTCATCTTCATCATTTTTGCGTTTCTTATTAATCTGTTCGAAGGGATCATTTTTTAAATCAGTTGAAGTTGATGGATGCTCATCAAGCTCAAAATATCTGGAATGGTCATCATCCGTTGTTGCAGAGTCAGAGAAGTTAGCAAATTCGCTGTAGTATGCTGTTTGTCTTAGGAAGCTCAACTGTTCATCGTAGATGTATCTTCTTGCTCGTTTGTTGCTTTTATTACTTTGTGTTTTCTTAATCCATTTTATCCAGCAGTCCTTAATATTTCTCCATTTTTTGCTCACAAAATTACCTGAAAGCGAAAGTAGTTAAATAATTTTAATAAATTTATATTAAAGAAAATTAAAGTACACGAAAAATATACATGTGTCATACGTTATCATCTCACTAAATCACGAATCGCAAAAATTATTTTGTTCAACACTAGTTTGTGTGGGGCTATAGGTATGTATGTATGTCAAAGCACTTGTCTACGCTGACAAACCAACCATCTACCGCTAAATGTTTGAAAACCAAAATTCGATGCGTAAATTGACAAACAACTTGCCTCAGTGGTTAATTAAAAATAAATAAATATCAGGCGTAAATGGCTCATACAGGACCTAAGGCCTAGCTTCTTTCACCATTGCAGGTGCGAAGATATACTTTTTGACACGAATGGAGTTTAGTTTAATGCAATTTTTGAAAGGCAATTTATTTTTGAGAAGTTTAAAAGTAGAACACTGAACAGGGCCGAAACTCTTCGAAACACACTTGAGAATTCTACACTTAAAAAGTTATTTAATTATTTGAATTATAGGTAATTCTGCACTAGCTAAACAAACTTCGACCTCGGGGCTTAGAATCTTTTCTCTTTCTTTCCACTTCTGTCAATATGACTTTCACTTACTCAGACTGTTCAGTCAATTTATTTATGGAATAACTATACACTTTGATCAAATCTATTACTGTTTTATTACAATCATTAAGGATAACTGACGTTTATTAATGGTGCTAAAGAAAACGCTGAAAAGGGAAATATTATTTATCAAAATATGGGCAACGCTATAAGCGCCAAATCGGACGTAATATAGAAAACACTTTTTTTTATTAAATAATATAGTTTATTAGAAAATCAATTTCATTTATTAAGAAATCTAAGCCCATACAAAAAAGCCCGACAAAAGAAGACAAATTTAAAATGTTCAACCGATAGTTTTATTCAAAAGCCACCCACAATGAATACACAATACAATGCACCCTATCGTAAATTTACGCCACTGTCATCATATACCACACTGTATCTGTATTTACAATTTTTCGGACATCCGATTCAATTGTTATCGGAACCAAAATCGCAACAAAATATAAAATATAGAAATACTGATGATACTCACAATAATATTTTTGTTCGTCTTCATCCAGAGTTTTAAAGTCTTTATTTATTTCCGCACAAATCTCCCGCCATGCAGCATGAATTTTTGTTTTCAGTTTGTGTTCATCTAAATCTTTGTCCCAAATGACAGGTTTGCTCTCAATTAAAGATATCAAATGGTCAGTATTCACAATATATTCCATTTTACTAGATATTAGTACATAAATGAATTGCAGTTAACCTTACTGCCGCGTCCCATTTATGCGACTACAAAAGCAATGTAGCATATCTAGCTAGTATAGCTCTAGTTAGTAGGTATTCACGATGAATAAAATTGTTTGCGGGCGAACGACCAAGGTTTTTTTTAGAAACTAACCGCAATTTTAATGCGATAGACGTAACGTGATGAGACGGCTGCTTGCGGCTTTCTCGAGTGCATACGATGCGACAAGCAATATATTGTGTATTCGTACTAGATATGTATTGTGTGTTGTATATCGCATTTAAGTAAAAACAATTCCAGTGTGTGTGGTGTGGAACAAATAGATAGAATTGCGGCGCCGAGAAGGGTGTTTTTTTTATAACACGCAATCGCAATAGTCCATTATTTGCCCGCATGCTTACATATAACTATGTATACATGTACGGCGTATGTACAGTGTTGTCGTTAATAATTTTTTGGTTAAAATTGGAAAAAAAGGAATATCTAAAAATGTAGGTTGTTTCACTTAATTTTATTGATAACAGTGTGTGATAACATTTTAGAACCAATTTAAAAAAAAAATTATATGTATATTCAGGATGTTGATGAAACTATAAGTATATTCAAGTCTTAACAAGGAAAGTGGTGCAAGATTAAATATGGTTTTCAAATGGCAATTTTGTTTTTGTTTATGGCTCTGCCCCTTATAAGAAGCCCAGAAGAGTTATTGCATTATATTCTGTACTGGCCGGAAAACTCCCCAGACACTTATACCCTGCAAAACATATGGAAGCTGATTAAAAGAGAATGACGAAAATAACACATAACGAATAAGTGAAGTAGGCAAGGAGTGAAAACGTTAAAATTATATGTTAGAATTGCATCAGAAATATGCTGGAAATAGTTATGTGATCACGTGTAACAAAATTATTGTATGATGACAAAAACTGAAATATCTTATGTGTAATAAAATGCTACCATAACTTTGAAAGTGTTAAACCAATAAATATTGTTTTAAGATATTGTATATCTTTTAAATGTTTAAAAAACTGATTAATAATTCAACTTATTGCTGTTAAAAGCTTAAATTTTACCCCTAACAACTTTTAATTTGTGAATTGGGCCTGAAACATGTGACATTCTTAAAAGGCGTTTTAAGACATGTTTTTGATCTGCTCAAAAGTTTTGAATTCGATCAAAGAATTTAAGTCCGAAAGTGTTTTCAGTATTTATACACACAATTTTATATGTTATCATTTAATACAATACTTTTTTGATTACCTATAAGATTCTAATATGTTAACAAAATGTTAGCAGTGGTTTTGTTTTTATTATTGCCTCTACGTTTGCCGCAGAACTTGGTAAAGACACTTAGGTCTGATTTTGTTCGTTCTTGTAAAAATCAGTTCATCAAAAATATGATGATATGGGAAATTATAAATTTGCCAACAACAATCTGGAAGACAAACATTTTTTCTAGGTCGTCATTAACAGTCAAACGGCAGCAGATGACATTTTAAAGAAGACATATATTTTGCAGTTTTCAATATTCCTTATCCCAACATTTGTTTTGTCATGTAAAAAGTTATATGCTTATCTTCATAGAGATGTGGCTCAAATAATTTGTAGACCCGTATGTTATTTAGCCATTTTACAATTATTTTATTAGTCCGCATGTAGAGTATGCTTCACAGGACTGGAATTCCTACTACAAGATTCACTCAAATCGAATAGAAATCATTCAGCGTAACTTTATTTGAGTTGACCTAAAAAGACTTACATTCTTATGCTACGTCTCCACTGAACACTAAGGCGAGATTAAGATTAATATGCCCTTAATCTACCTTAAATATTAAGATTTACCATACAAATTTTATTCCGCTAAACACAAGATTAAAAAATAATCTTTAAATAGTGTGTTCCATATCCAATTTACCAAAACTGAATATGTCAAAAGTGACGTTGGTTGCTAAGAATTGAGAGCGAGAAAGCAATTTGACAACCAGATGTTGGACATTTTGTACGCAAATTTGAGAGCCAGAGAGCGGGTTGGTAGAAAACCCCTATGTAAATCTATTTTTTTTTTTCGGTAGAGACGGTTAGATTAATTTTTAATCTTTAAGCATTAGTCGTTTTCTTCGAGCAGCATATAGCCCGCCACATAGCCCTAATCTCCATGGTGAATCTCACAATTGAAGTAGTTGCAATATTAAAATCTTAATTACTTAAAACCACATTTTAAAACACAGCCATTTATCAATCCAAATATGCTAAACACCTATTTAACAAATTAGCAAATGAGCACATTTGCTCTCAAATATGTTATTATACATGCGGACTTCAACATTCCGCACATTTCTGGCATCACTGAAATTAATGGAAAACTAATGAAACGTCAAGCTACCATTCCCATCGGTTCCAGTGCAAATAGCAAATTTTGATGGTGCGTGTTGAATTTATCGGGTCGAGCGATTCTTTGCGTTTTTGATAATTTTACCTTGTAAAAGTGTAAATAGTAAAACTAACCATAATAACCACCATCATATCATAACATAAATTTGAAAGCAACCACTAGTTGCTAACGAAAATATAAAAATAACTTCCCTGTCGTAAGAATCTTTAAAAATTCGGCTGCCAGATAAATAGATACACATTCCATTCGCACATTATCAAGCCTACGGTCGACGACTCTTTTTTTTTTTTTCGCCAGCAAATAAACGAGCAGACTTAAGCAACTGAAGGGCTGAGTGCAAAACAATGGAAAATTGAAAATTGTTTCTTGGATTAGAAGACAACACGTAATGGTCTCCTTGCAACAAAAACCCAAATTCTTGAAACCGGGTAAGTAACTTTCGCATGCTGATTGTTATATCTTTTGTTGAAAAAGTGAAAAAAAAAACATGTTTGTTTACCCTTCAAATTTGCCTGGTCTTTTTGACTTGACGTGATTCTCAACAAATTCATAATGTTTACTTTGTCATTGTTGTTCTCAATAAATCGTATGAACAAACACATAACACGCCACTTCGTTATTCTATCAAAGCGTCTAAATAGTTTGAGTTTTCTATGGGGCTTTTGTGCACATAATTGCTTCCATGACGTCATCATTGACCTTTTTGCAGTTAAATTAATCAGACATAGGCTATAGGCTATAGGCTATAGGCACAGCAGCACCAATACACGATACACGGTCATCAAAAAGCTAAGGAACTGCTTTGGCGTTTGGTCATCCATCAGCTAGTCAATGCGCGCAAACAGTTGGCGTGATTAGTCTAATTTCTAAATATAGTAGTCGTAGTAGGTCGGATGATGCTTTTACTGAGTGGTAGTACAGCAGTAGTGCTGTGGAAGTTGTTTATTGCTGAATGGGACCGACTACTAATGCTAATCAAGCAAAAATAAAAGAAAGAAAAAAATAATTTAATTTGTATGCCTGTTATCGATGCATTAATTTCGAACTTTTAAAACATTGTTTAACTTTGAATACATCAATTTTATCTCGTCGTCGTCGTTCGAGTAAGTATGTAAATTGTGCCGCAAAGAAAGTTCTGATCCAATTCAAAATAAATTATTTGTGTTGTGTAGATAATGCGAATTGAACAATCAGCGTATGATTTCCCCTTTTTATGTGGAACGTTTGAGGTGTCGATCAGAAAATTCCCCTTGCACGGGTGGTGATGTCATTGAAATTAGCAATTGATTTAATAAAATATGTGTAGTTAGTTTATCTGCCATTTAGTCTTTGCATTTTTCGAATCGCAGAATACGAAATATGTCAACCCACTGACATCTATGGAATCCGTTCTATTTACATGGAGTTAAAAATATGATAGTAGCTACATCAATACCAGTTCCGTCAGCGTTTTTGTCGGTGATTTTGCGTTTTGCATTTCGTTTAATGTTTACCCCGAGATAAATGAACTCCTTAGAAACCTTTTTGTACATGTTCATGATAGTTGCCGTATAGTTTGCTCTAGATGTTGGACAGATGATTGTTTGTTTGTTGATAGCATATTATTCGTCTTGTCCTCATTTAATAATAATAATAGTAATACATATAAAGGGTGTAATACACTGTTACCTTGTGGTCTATCGTGCCCCCTTCTTATACCTTTGAGAGGTTAGTTTCCTCTTCCAGAGCGCCTTCGCAGCGTAATTCACCGAGAATTTGGGTGTCTATGTACTAACTTTAACTTTAAATCCACACAGTCCAGTTTCTTCAATGAATCTGAGAATGAGTAGTTGCTAAATTCTTATCTTGAATTTGGTGTTTTCCCAAAAGTGTCACTGCCCCGCATCTGCAGTTTCGTAGGTCTCATTGCAGAATCTGAGTGTATCCTGAGTCTATATGGTTATTTTTACTAAGATTATAGTCTCGTAAAAATGTCTTGGCTTGTCTCAGCCCTTGAAGATTCTGACAAGGGTTTAGACCCTATGAAGGGTTCTTATGCCATTTGTTTCGCTAGAGAGTCCGCAATTCCGTTTCTATTCTATTTTTTTACCCAGTTTATTAAAACTTTGTAGTTATTCCCACTCAGGTTTGGATTTAATGACAAAGGGGTCCAGTGCCTTAATGGCTGCTGGACTATATGACCATATGACCATGTTTGTCGAGTTCTTCTTGAGATTGATTCGAACGCATCTTTCTATGGCACACATTTCTCCCTGAAAGATCCTGGTACTTTTGCACATGGATCAATTAATTCCAGCAGCAGCCCCATTGCTGTAGTTTTGCATGTACGCATTGCGCGAGTGATGCACAGGCACTCTAGATTTTTAACATTTTTGAGACCACTTTTGAGTCTTGTTGTGACCAGACTTGTTCATTAAAGGTGCAACCCCACGACTTTCCCGCTAGACTCTTACAGTTTGCAGTCTATTTGCAGACCTAGATAACCGGTTTCAGTGTCGTGCCTGACTAGTGGATTTCCTTTAGTCTTTGAAGTTTCCTTTTTCTTGTGAATGGTACTATTGTAGTCTAAATCGGACTGATATTGAGCCCAGCCATAAAGCAGTGAGTTACTCTCAGGACCTTTGCACTGGGTGTTTTTTTTAGAGGTATAGAACTTCGAATTGAAATAAAACACAAGAAAATTGCTTTAATGTCCATCAATTTTGGATAATTTTATGCCATTAATGTTTAAATATGATTTCGGGTATGTCGCCGTCGCGGCTGGTTCGAAAAAAGACAAGTCTAGAGGTCCAATTTTCAACCAATTTTTCAAGCATTTGGGGCTGTATGTCGGCAATAACGCCACGAATGTTGGCTTCCAAGTCCCCTAACGTTTCTGGTTTGTTGGCGTAGGCGTGCGACTTTACATATCCCCAAAGAAAATAATCCAATGGTGTCAAATCACACGATCTTGGTAGCCAATCGACAGGTCCATTCCGCGAAATTATGCGCTCATCGAATGTTTCCTTCAATAAATCGATTGCGACGTGCGCTGTGTGGCATGTAGCGCCGTCTTGTTGAACCATTATTTTCGAAATAAATTTGCACGATTTGCAAGCGTTGTTCATTTGTCAACCTGTTCACGATGAAATGGCAAACCAAACTGAACATAAATGACATTTGCCAGATTTGACAACAAAATGTCAGTTTTATCTCTATTCGAAAAACCAACCTCTAAAAAAAAACCCTTTATAATGTCGCAGAAAGTTTCTTCGAACTTTTCTCTGGCAATTAATATTATGTCCTAGACATATGCCTGACAGCTGATGTCAAGGATCGTTAACTTCTCTAGTAGCTCATCATAGTACCCCTCCGTGTGAACATCCTATTGCAGTGTCTATTGTTCTTCAATAAAACTGGGCTTGCACACTATCTGCTCAGATGCTGTCCAAGATGCTTTCCATTCCGACTTTTGCAGCAAAATCCCAGAGTACAATTTTGACACAATTCTTCGAACAGGCTCCGTTGGCTCCGTCGAGCCTCATCGTTCGGGTCATGTGACCATACAAGGTTTATGTTTAGGAATGTAGCCCGATCACGTTTGATCGCATCCAGGCGATCACTTATCGTCTTGAAATCAGTTACTTTTGACCTAAGTAGATTTCCCACGACTAATCTTAATCATGCCCTAATCAAATGTATGCAATTTCATCATACCTGATCTTAACCATCGTATTTCCTGGATCGCGGTAATTTCTGCCGTATACCGTGTGCGGACAGACTCAAGCTATTGAATATCACTTGACTAGTCTTTAAAATTCCTTACTGACCTCAGCTCCGAATTTGTCGACGTGTTGGCTACAGCTGATTGTTTGGCTGATGATCAAAGTGCTCTTCGCAGCTAATTCCTGCAGGCATAAATAGAACAATTAAAGTGTTAAAATATAAACAACAACATACGAAACACACACAAAACTATGTATAAAAAGGTGCTTAAAAACAAGCGCTTCCAAACACTTCTTTTTATTTAGTTCCATGCCCATTTGTCCTACACTGCTACTTATAAGGTCTTAAGTTGATTTTTTTGGCAAATGCCATCGCGTCCTTTGTTGCAGGTTTTCTTAGATCTACCGATAAACGAATCTTTTTTTACCATTAACCAATGATGAACTGGGCATTCACAATAGATATGTTCAGAGGTTTCATCATTCTCTAGCAAGAACCTACATTTAGTCTCCGGACGCAGAATCATTTTGTTAAGATGATATCTCAAGCTGCAGTGGCTTGTAAGGAAGCCCATCAGCTTTTTTGACACGAACCGAATGAAACTGAATTTTTATGCCTGTTCCAAATGTCAAAGTTAAGAAACTTCTCATGCGAGTTTCTTACTCCTGAATGTTTGTCAGATTTGAGCAGCGAATAAAAAATGTTTGTGGTACCATATCGGAAACCTCTCGCCTTGTGGTCCAATACACTAACTACTGAGCCACTGACGCTTATTCATATACGTGTGCACAGATATTGTAAAATGGTTAAACAAAAATACAAACATATGTCAGAAATATTTTTTTGTGTCTTTGTCCTCTTGTAACCGTTTTTTACCACAAGAATTCGTATTTCTTTCTATTTCATGTATATGTGAAGCATAGCAGTATGAAGGTATACTTAGAAGGGTAAACTGATAAGAAAATCGTCGAGACTGTCCTACTTACTACAAGTCGATTTAATCTGTCTTAAAGTACTTAACAAAGAAGAAGTTCTTTTTATTTTTATTTCAAGCAACTGTCATGAGCAGAATTATGCCAGCACAAAAAGTGCTCCCACAGGCTCATCTTTTAGTGCAAGTGTTAGTAGAAGAATTTTACTAGCCCGGGTAAATTTCAAGACCTATTATCGTTATCGAGTCGAATTATTGGCGCAAATCGACATGGTTTGAATTGTTTCACATTGTAGAGTACCACTTATAAAAAGGAAAGTTACAACACTTGAAATTTCGGAAGTAAGCAAAAAATAACGCTGACGTTTCCTTTTTTAAGCAAACGATACTGAGGTAGTAGCTGATATTTTCAGATTAAGGCGGAATATATGGCACATAAAGAAATTCAGAACAATTTGTAAAGATATGCTGGCGCCCATTTGATTGTTTGGTGAGTGGGAGTGAGTGAGTTCAGGGCCGATGGTATGAAACACTTACCACATATCTAAACAAATGTCTATACCTTAATGTGCAGTGGTATGCTGTCTAAAAAACATTTAGATACAAATTGATGTTTATATTCGAAAAAAAAAAAAATTATTAGCGAGACGGATGTGTGGAATAATGTAGTAGTTTGAGGTAACACTATTGACATGTCAAGTCTACAGCCCCCGACCCAAAGAATTCGTTGCTGAATAGAATAGACGTATACGTATGGAAATCAACTCATTGTCGGTGACGGAGGCCATTATAGTCCAACTTTCTACTTTTTATACTTTGACAGCCAATCGCAACAGCAGCTGATTGGTTGAACAGTTGAAAGAACGAACGCGTTTTTCATTGCAGTCAGCCTTGCGATATTAGCATATTTATCGTAGCTAAATATCCGTTTTCTATTACTATACTATTTTTCAAAAAAACAAATAACTATATATATTAGTATTTTTTTTATCAATATGGTACAAGTTTCTTCTTATACGTTATATATTTAAACGAATAGTCCTGATTTAACATAAAATTTTAACACTGAACGACGAAAAAAAAACACCAGAAAGAGGTTATTCTTTGGATGTGGCAATCTGCCATCGTCGGTAATAGCTTATTTGACAAATAAATAACAAAACAAAATGCAGCTGTCAAAGTTCTGACGGATTCTATGGGAAGGCCAATGCGTGAATTTTAACGTTTAAACGCACGCGCGGCAGCGACGGATTGTATAAGTTGGGGCCTTAAGTTTGTTATTTGGTAATGCGGTAGTGCCCCAGAAATCTTCTGTCTGTCTCTGTGGGGTTTTAACTGAATGTAAGTTATTTGTTTAGGAGGAATAGATAATCTAAGAATCTAAGTGCAAGGTATCTACTAATTGTTTGTTAAATTTTTTTCTTTTTCCGAGGGTTGGCAGAAAATGGAAATATTTATTATTATTTTTTGTCCTCTAGTTCATTTTTAATTTTATTGGTTATTCTATAAACCTGGTCAAGTGCTGGTGTTTAGGAGGTGATCCGGTACATTATTGGTTGAAGCGATATTGCTTTATAATTTTTTTTAAACATTTGGAGGTTTTCCTGGCTTAGAAACTTTAAGAACCTCCCTTGTAATTAGGTGAAATCCAGGAGCTTTGTTTAATTTATGTTTTTGTATTTCATGACAGAGTTCGACTGGCGATACTTGTCTTATTTGACGATTTACCGTCAAATGGTTTAAACGTCTTGTTCGGCAAATATTTCAAGAACTTGCCTTTTCATGCCTTCAAAGCTTTCCATAACTTTTTTAAAATTTCAAATCTCTCTTATTAGTTTGCTGAAGAGATTATTTAAAAAAAACGTTCATACGCAAAGCAATCTTGTTTTGCATTCGCCTCATGTTGGTTCATTTTGCCTTACGATTATGTCTTAAACCAAGATCAACTGCTGTTTTGAACTGAAGAAAGCGGTAAATATTAACTACTCGTGCCAGCCGGTAAGGGCCTTAAGACTTCATATAAAGCTGATTCTTTTAACTCGTTGGGCCGCCATACAGTGTTTACATGCGATTAGATCATATTGTTGTTTACATTTCAACCTTAGTCATTTGACGTTTGTGAGCCTTGAACAATTCTTATTTACCTACTTCCTAGGCTAAGTTATTGTTTTTTGAAATCATAAAGTGGTTAAAGTGCTTCTGGGCGGTTTACACTTCGAGAATTCAAACACCAACTCATTTAAGTTTCAACATTATTTTATATCTTATCGATAACTGGGTATGGAATTTGTCGAGAATGCGCAAACTAATTGTCTGGTGAGTGTTTGGTTACTCGCAGAACATTTTAAAAGTGCCAATAATAATAATTAGTATCAATTGAACCCAATACTTGTAAATTTTTTAATTTATAGGCCTTTAGTAGTGTGAAATTTAATCGCTGTTTTCTTTACCACTTTCAGATGACGATTATTTCGCGTCTGAAAAAGACGCTCAGGCAACCGATGACCAGGTGACTACGTTTGTTTTCAGCGCTCACCATTCGCTCTCGATCGATGCACAACGCGAACGTCTTCCGATAAGAAAATTTCGTGATCATATTCTTTACTGTTTGGAGAATTATCAAACGTTGATACTTGTTGGCGAAACTGGAAGCGGGAAGAGTACCCAAGTGCCACAGGTAATTTGTTTTTTTTTTATGAATGTTGCAAAATAATTACTATATTTTTGTTAGGAAAATGTCAAATTTCTCACGTTTCAATGACTGAAGCAGTCACTTTGCTATTAAAAAAACTTTCTGATTCACACGAAAAGTAATTCCATTTTTGCTGGAATTTTATTATTTTCAAACTTTAAACTGCTCTATGGCGTGTTAAGCTTATTATCGATTTCTTGTTGTTTTTTTTTTTAACTGTTTCACTATTTTTTGCGATATCAAGATTGATATTTCATAAAGATATCTACAGCAGGAAAGATGACGTATGACTGATTTTGCCGCACTTGCAATATGGTCAAATAATGTCGGACGCGTTTATCGCGTTTGTACCTACGTTTGATATCAGTCTTGAAGTGCGTAGCAATAAAAAAAAAACCTGACTCACTGAAAGTATTAAAAATAGACCTAAATAGTAATTGGTAGATTTTGCCAATCAATTGCTTCGTGCGTTAGTGCGTACCTATCAAGGCTAGTGACAGAAATACATCATTATTGGGATTTATCGAACGTCTTCTGTACACTTCGATAGTACTAAAGATTCATGTCGAGTTCTTAACTACACCAAAGTAGTGATGTCTAGTTGGTAGCTGTCTTCCATTACTTCGTTGTCTCGGAGACTCGTTTTGGTCGTAATTCAAGGCTGTATATTTCCGTTTTATATATTCAAAACATTTATTGCTTAAGGCTGAAATATAGCTGTCGCTACCAAACTGAAGCTAGTGTCATTCTTCGTCTTCAGTGCAGAAAATAATTTAACTTTCTAACGATAGGAGTGGCGGAATGTGTTTTTTCCCATACAACAATGTCAAAGCGAAAAAAACTTGACAAAACAATATGGAAGAATTTATTATGGTCCTGCAATACCAAATCGTCCGTCATCACAAGTCACGTTTGTTGTCGTACTTACTCATCCAATAACTGTAGTTCTGCATTCATATCTAAGTCTGTCAGTGTCAGAATCCTTGATTAAATTTCGAATTTCACTTGGATTGCGAACAGATTTTTGTAGAATAAACTTTCCTGAACAGAGAACCATTGGTAAGATGTGATGTGATTTTGGATCATTTTAATTTAACTAATAAATTCAATTTGTTTATAGAAAAAAAAACATTTCTCATCAATCAAAAAATTAAACTAAACGAAAACCCAACTATCTATTGTTCGTTGCAGATTTCACAACTGGAACCACAACGGACCTGTTAACAACAAATTCAAATAAAATCCCTTACGAGTCCAAACCAAAAAAAAAAAAAAAAAAAAATAAACACAATCCAACTCTTTGTTCAGGGCAAAGTATAAACAAAACAATAACAGATCAAGTACAAGCGCCGACGACAAACGTATAACGAGCTATATCGAGTCTATTTTTTACTTTAATCGCCAATCGGAATTTTAATCGAATCACTGAATGTAGCAGCTGTATTATTGAATATTTCATTTATTTTAAGAACTAAGATTGAAGACAATCTTCCAAAATGGTGGGTCCAAGCTCACAGATAAGCAAAATACTCTTAACCTTACTATTCTTACTCGTAATCTTCTACATCTTTATGGATGTACAACTGTATTTAAGGATACAAAACTACCCAATCTCACGGAACTACCACTTCAATGTGTCAGTTTCAGCATTGCCTCAAGTGGGAGGAGCAGCTGATGTTGCTGTTGTTGCAAGTCACGATGATTATGCACCACTGCCATCAGCATCGCCTCTTCAGGCCGATCTAATGATAACATCAGCCGCTCCGTTGACAATGCTGAAATACACATCTGACCACAAGACTGCACCACCAACCAGCAGAGTCGATAATGCACCTCTCGGGACTTACGAAGCCAGCACATGGTTGACATGCAAAGTAAATCCTCTGTGCCATGTGACTGTGAAGGCGTTGTTGTTGGATCACACAAATCACTATATATTTGCGCCGCTTGCCACAATATTTGACGACATTATCGGTTTTTCACGATCAACTTTCATTACAGCAAATATGATATCGTTTTTTCATGTATTTGTTGCGTGCCTATCGGGCAAGCTGGTGGCATCGGACAGTCTCGGCTATAGGCGATTGGGAGTTGTACTCTTTCAGTTTCGAACGTTCCTCGACGACTTGGACGGACATGTAGCACGTGTTAAGAAAAACATTCGCGGAGAACGTTCAGAGGTCGGCACATCTGGCTACTACATAGACGGCCTGTGCGATGGTCTGGGATGTATAGCGTTACTAATAGGAATTTGTTTCTACCTAAGGAACAATCCACCACGACGAGGATACTCCCAATTGCAGGCAATTCTTCCTCTCACCGAATCAAAGAGCACCGAAACCGGTGTCATCTACAAAGTGAAAACAACAACGAAAAAAGTCGTACGGAAGGTGCTTTGCTTTGCCGGACAACTGCTTCTCAGTTCGACAGCATGGAATCGTTACATTGCAATATATCAGGATATGTTGGAGCGCAACGATGTCACGCCGGCACAATACATTCGACAAAATTTGGTATTCAAATCGAATTGGTTCTTCTCGGTAGCATGGATCTGGCGAGTAGTCAACGTGCATTCCATGCTGCATTGTGTACTGCTGAGCATATTTTGTGATAAGCTGTGGGATTTTCTGAAAATGGTCCAATACAGCGGTTATATTGTGCTGCTGGTTGCTATCTGCGCCACCGAGATGCACGTCTTGGAGGCGCACAATTTTATATTCAACTCATTGACTGGTAACAATACGTCTTTGTGATTTTACTAATATTAAACGGTTTTTCGCTTCGTACATTATATAAAAATGTAGTTTTAGAAAACAAAAAAAAAAACAAAAAAAAAAAAAAATATTTATAGAAATTAACTTAAAATGAGAAATTGTTGATTTTTTTTTTGTAATTTTTCGTTATTAATGAAAAAAATTATTTATAAAAAAATAAAAATAAATCTTTATCGGCAATGGAGACTAAAAGGTATATTTAATACCTTTGAATAATTAGGGAACTCTTTGTGTGTTTTAAAAGATTGATTTTGCTCTGCTGGTGTGGACAGTGGAAGTTCAAGTTTTGTAATCTCTTAATTTAGTTTATCTATGAGAATCTAACACAATACTCGTCGAATACCGTAATGTTTTGTTATAATTTCGACTTTATTCATACCCATAAGTATGGCGAGAAGTGTAACCATTGTATGAGAGGTGTCAGAAGTCAGATGCTTGAAGCTGTGCAATGCTTTATCGTAGAGTCAAAGGCAGAGTAAGCAATATTTATTACCGCAGCAGTTCAGAGCCACTGTGAAAAATATCGAACAATTGAAGCTACTGAATACCGCCATAAATATTGCTTAAAAACTGCGACTCAAGGTTACGTTTAATGGACATTAATTGCTAATGCATTATGTCTCACGGTTTTGGTGGCCGAAGAATGTATTTCTAGATACACTAATACAGCCACGTTAACGATTTGTCTTAACGCATACATTTGGCGTATATGCAGGATATGTCTCTGTCGCTCGAATAAGATTACGCGTAATCGAGATGACTAGGAATTTTATTTCCTTTGAAAACTTTCCTTAGTTTCCATTCAGATCTATTGCCTCCATAATTTGCATTCCGCGCTCTGAACTACATAATGCTTTCACTGCATCTCTCAGTGTGTACACCCCGACCATTCTCTTAAGTTTAATAATGTATTTCTTAGAGTAATAAAAGAATGTCTCAAGTGCTGTCAAATTCAGTCAAATCTCAATTATATAAGAAAATAATGGCAAGCATGCGCTTCTATTCCTTCAGCGCACAACGCCGTCCATACTCTTAGAATACATTTTATGAGTAAGTGGTGCAATCAAAACACTGTGTTTCTTATTATCAGCTCTAGCTAGTGTCGAGTCTAAATTAAGTTCACAACATTCAAATATCGATATTGTGACTTTAGTTAGCATCGAACAACACTCAATATGAATATCTATGTAAGTTTCACACTATATTTGCACCAAACTCTCCTATTGCTCATAATTACGTTAATGATATTATTGTATTTTATATAAATGAATCTATAAACTCAATAATTATGTTTACATTTAAAATAAGGCTATTTACACGGCCAGTGTTTATTATTTCCTCGTATCTATTATACTCGTTTGTATTTTATTTATTATTAAAAAAAAAAGTTCTTCCAGCAAGTCTCCAATGTTGTCTTTTATTCTCGAAAAAAATAAATAACCATTAAATAATATTATCGTTTATGTACATGTACATATGTATAGCTTATCACAGCATTTAGTTTGTGTAACACCAATATACTTTATGTAGTAATTTTTTTTTTTTTACAATTACATTTACTATTTTTCCCATAAAATTATATTAAAATATTGTTCCTAATGTCAAAAAAGTGTATAATTCATAAAAAAAAAAATAGAAATAATTTTATTGATGTTTAAAAAGAGGCGATATTTATTACACCAACAAATAAAAAATATGTATGTATATGTTTAAAAAAAAAGGCATCCTGTATACAATCAGTCCACTATTAGGAGTATTAATCCTTATTGAAGAAATAAAAATAAATATTTTTAAAATAAATAAAACAAATTCTAAGAAAAAGCTAAATATTTACACATAAAAAAAGTTTTTTTTTTTTTAATAAAAATGATATAAACATTTAACATTTGCGTTTTGTGTATATTCAAAATATTTATGCCGATCTTCCACTCATCAATTTCATGTTCAATATAATCAATTCTTATGTACCAGAATTTCAACTTCCAACGCGTTGGAGATAGTTGATTATCGTTGTTCACCAAGTACATGTAGAGTTAGTGGACGGGCTCGTGTTGCTCGTTGGAGATAGTTGCAACGAATTCCAAATAATGTACAAAATACATTACGAGTTGAAGTGAAGTCATTGATCGATTCAAACACATACATCTGATTCTATCAATGGCGGCCTACCACTTAAATTTTCGACCCAAAACCACCTTTTGTTTTTCTTTTATTAGCCGACGTTTATTAACGCACATAATTTTTAACGCGGCAGCCACATTTATTTTGTTTTCTGCGGAGGTCAATTTAAATAGTGATATTGTCAGATACCAGCTTAATTAGCAGTAGTTCTAGTGCAACTAGAAATTCCGATTAAAAGACACTGCTTGGAAGCCTTAGTGATACTTTTAGGTCTGCCTTTTTTCGGACTCTGCAAGAACTGAGAGTTCACCTGAATTGATGTCTGTATTGTTACCATGTTGTTAGGTTAGGTTAGGTTAAACAGGGGAGTGGTGAAAACGGAATCCGCCACACAAGACTAGGCCCCAAAACAGGCCCATCGCGATCCCTGGAGGAACAAGCTGAATTCACAATTCAAAAGGCAAAAAAACGTAAACAATTTCTCTGGTAAAGCAATGAATTTCCCTGCAGAGACATTAAAAAGGCCCTTGAAGTCCTTGTCATCTATTTCCTCTTAAGTCCTCAGTAACATACTGTTAATCAAAGTATAATATAGAGTAAAGTAATATATAGGGTGCGCCATCTAACGTTTTTTTTACAACTAGTGCTTATTTCGCGAATGGTAACACTTAGCTCATGTCTGATTTGACAGATAATTAGTTTTATCCTTCCGCTGAACGAATATGGTTGTGTATACGCTTGAACAACGAACAACAACAATGAGTGGCCGTAACAGTCAATGGCGATCGTTATCGGGCCATGTTGAACGAATTTTTGTTCACAATTGAGGAGAAAGATATTGGCAACATTTGGCTTCAACAGGACGGCGCTACGTGCCACACAGCCGAAGCTACACTCGGTGTTTTGCGCCCTGTTTCAAAAAAAAAAAAAAAGTTATTTGGCGGACCCTATACTTGATGCCCCATATTGCTAGTATTGGGAGTGTAAGAGTGACCGAATTAACTGTTCTTGAACCACCCAAAGTTAGTGAGGCGCAGCGCACAGTTAACCGTTTCCATTTATCCGTGAATTCAGAACTATGCTTACTCTAGCGATGTATGGAAATGAGTCGAGATTTCTTGACTATAATAGTCTATGTTATGTATTAACTAATTGGTTTTTTATTGGGCGTCAGTCAAAATGTGTGCTCTAATTGACATTCAACGCGCGAAGAACTTTGAAACGAGCGGTCAAAATATCAAACATAAGTAATCGAATTAGGTTAGGATGAAAAAGAACGAACAAACTCTCCATGAAATCTTAATAAAGTTTATAGAGTTCGCGATGGTTTTTTTTTTCCTTTCCACGTCCTTCTTGAACGCACCGCCATATCTTATTATCACTGCATCCAAACCTCAAGACCATACCGTCCCGAAGGATCAGGGTTTTACAGAGCTTGCTCTTTGTCTTTCTAATCCTGATTCACTAATTTCGACTATTTTACAATCAAGTTAACAAAGTGACCAATACAGCTCCGTTTGAGTGTTCTTAAAAAAGCTAAGAACAAAATTGCATTTCTAAACAAAATACTCAATCATTTATCGTCGATCGCCTCGCATTGGTTTGCCTAAGAAAAAATGTTTGCAGTAACGATCTTCTTGTGTGATCTCAGCACGGCTACCCATCTATGAATTTTGAGTCAGTGTTGCTAGAAAAAAAAAGTTTCATATGATGATGCTGGCCACCTAAAAAAATTACAAAAACCCATTCCGTATCCCAGATCGTTATGCTCATTGTCCCGATCACAATCGCCAAAGTCAAAGAAACGAAAGACCACATCAAAAACGAACAAGTGTTATAAGTGGTACTATTTAGCCATAAACAAAACTTTACACACATTTTCCCATTGCAGTGTGTGTGTTCATTTCTAATTCATTTGAACTTATTGTGCTGAAAATAAATAAATCCTGATTTGCTGCTTTAAAAAGACCTGGGCTGTGGATGTCGACATTATTAATTTTTTACATGGCAATACCACAATTTATTTGATTTTTACTTACAGTATCTCTACGAACTGGGATGGCACACAAAGGGTTTAATTGGAATAACGGAACCTCGCAGGGTGTCCGCAGTGACACTGGCAGATCGTGTAGCAGCGGAACGTGGCGAATTGGTTGGCGATACAGTTGGCCTGGCAGTGCGATTTATAGACAAGATATCCAATACCACTGCTATTAAGGTAAGACCATAAATCATGTAAACGATCCTTAATTACATCGTTCCCATTTTTAGTATATGACTGAAGGAATACTACTCCGTGAAATGCTGGCTGATCCCTTGTTAACACAATATGGTGTGATCATAATCGACGAAGCGCATGAACGTAACACTCTAACAGACACTGCGCTGGGACTTTTGAAAAAAATCATCAAAAAACGTCCATCCCTTAAAGTTATCATATCATCCGCAACTATTGATGCGGAATTCTTCAAGGATTTCTTTGACATGAAGTCCAAGAACACGCCCAAGGAAACCAGTGTTATACTATCGGTTGAAGGACGTATGCACCCTGTGAGTGTTTTCTATTTGCGTGAACCTTGCCCAGACTATGTTAAGGAGACGGTTAATACCATTTGGAAAATTCATAAAAAGGAAGGACCAGGTGATGTGCTTGCGTTCTTAACCGGCCAGGAAGAAGTCCTTCAAGCTATTGATTTGCTGCACGAGTTCAGAATTGCGGAAAATCTTGATAACATTCAAATACTACCCATGTATGGAACACTTCCCAATAATGATCAATTAAAAGTTTTCTTCACCCCACCGAAGCATACACGTAAAGTGGTTATCGCAACAAATATAGCTGAGACTTCAATAACGATTCCTGGTGTAGTATATGGTAAGTTTGGTATCTGTTATTTAATTCTTGCTGTGACATGTTTAATTTTTAGTAATCGACTGCGGGTTCGTCAAACTGAAGTGGTTTAATCCAGAGAGCTATACGGATAGTTTAGTAGTGGTCCCTGTTAGTAAAGCTGCTGCTCAACAAAGAGCCGGCAGAGCTGGTCGAATGCGTGCTGGAAAAGTATACAGACTGTATACTGAAGCAGATCACGAGAATTTGCCTGATCAGACGCCGCCCGAGATGCGTCGAACTGACTTGTCTTCTACTGTGCTGCATTTGAAAGCTCTTGGAATCAATAATGTGTTGCGGTTCAATTTTCCGTCGCCACCACCGGCTAAGAATTTGCTAGCTGCTCTTGAATCCCTGTATGCTCTAGGTAAGCTCGAACTTAATCGTTAATTATGCATTTTCCAATAAAAATAATCACATTTTTGCGCAGACGCTCTCGATGAAAATGGTGACTTGACGAAACCAATAGGCTACCTCCTCGCAGAAATGCCATTTACGGCGATGATAGGCAAAATGTTGTACGTGTCCGGACAACTTGGATGTAGCGAAGAAATACTTACTATTATCGCAATGCTCCAAGTGCAGTCGGTATTTTCGAAACCAGCCACTGGACAAGGACAAATCAAGCAAAAAGTGGCAAAGAGAAATTTCGAAGCAGCTGAAGGTGATCTTATAACGTTACTGAATGTTTTTACGTCGTTTGTTGAAAACGGCAGGACGAAGGAATTTTGTGGACGATACTTTCTAATATACAGGAATCTAAAGCGAGCCTATGAGCTACGAAGTCAGCTGGAGAATTTGATTCAAACCAAACTAGGTATTCCCATGTTCTCGTGCAAGGGAAATGTGGAACTCATATGCAAGTGTATTACTGCGGGGTACTTTCCGAACGCCGCGTACTTGCATCATTCTGGCGTTTATAAGACTGTAAGAGGAAACACAGAACTTGATGTACATCCACTGTCTACACTTTACACTCTGCGATCGCCACAGTTTGTTGTGTATTGTGAGCTTATGCAGACAACAAAGCTGTTCATGAAGGATCTTACTGTAATTAAAAGTGATTGGCTGACAGAGCTGGCGCCGCATTACTATCATAAAACTACTGTAAAGGACTAAACAGTGGAGATTATCAGATAAACATTAAAATTCATTTGTAAAAGAGAACATGTTTTATTTTGTTTTTTTAGAAGAGTTGGTACTTAATAAATGTTGATCCTAAGCACTAGTTAGGACAGTGTGTTCTCTAGTCATGGTTCTTTGAATAACTGCTAGCATAATTATCTATTGGAAACCGTGTTGTTGGACTAAAACCAATAAGTTTTAGGTTAAAGCAAAAAAGTTACTGACAGAGTCTTGAGAGCCGGGTTTGCTTTATAGTTGTTTTTTACATTTAAAATAAAATAAAGGGTGGTCCAACGAAAACGCAGGATGTTGATTGTAAATAAAACAAAACGTTTTCAGATAGAAGGATCTATGACAATTATGTGTGAAACAGAATATCTACCAAACGCTCGCCACCACTTCGGTGGCATACCTCAATCCGATGGTCCATATTTTCAATGACTGAGTAGCGCGTAAATTCAAATCTTTATTCAAAATGTTCAATTGTTGGGCAAGACGAAGAGTCGATGTTGACGGCTGTTCTGCAACACTATCGCGAACAACAGCATAGCCTGCATCTCGGATGGGTTTAAGTTAGTCTATTGTCTATTGTCCATGAAAACATATCTGCGATAACTTCGTTTATGCGATGGAAAAGGTCTTCGATTAATCCGGTAGGTCTAGATAAATAAATCTGAATATCATCAGCATAGAGATGGAACGATACATTTTTATAACTACGAACTGAAGTATATAAAAATAGAAAAAAAGAATCACCACTAAAATTGAACCTTACGTCCTCATGCAATAATTTAGCGTTTTAATAGTGTTTTCCAACTAATACACTTCATATTACTTATTAAATAACTTGTAATAAGTCTGACTGTCATATCACTGAAATCGAAAAGGTAGAGCAATTTACTACGTAAGATAGTCTGTCGAATAATTGCGGTCGTATTATTGCCTCATATCGTATAGAATGTTAACCATTGTGGAATATTAACTGTGGCACAACTATATGAAGGCCTAAAGCCTGATTAATGTCGTTTTTGTTTGGGAATCCGGAATAGCTCTCCGATCCGGTATGCCAATCGAACAAGCAAACATATTTCATTTGAATTTGAAGTGTATTTGTGTATATGTATTTCTAACCGCCTCACTGCCAATCTGATGACGATAAATGGGATGGAAGAGAAATAGGATTAGCCATTGTAATACGTTTATATTACGTCCAATATTTGGTTTAACTTTCAGCTATTCTCGTCAAAATTGAAGAACTATTAAATGCATCAGCAACAAGTCGATTTTTCGATTATGACATTTCTGGTGTTTGAATGGGTTAGTGCTTCTGGTTTTGATTCTGAATTGAAAGCCAGAAGCAGATTTTTCTTCTTTCCAGAAAAGGAACTGTCATTTTAGTACCAAACGAACGCTTACAGAAGAGTCTTCCGGAAGTCTTCCGGATTACCAATCGAAAACGACATCAGATTACAAAGAAACTCAAGTTGAAAAGAAAATTAAGGGCTACTGTCAGAACATATTAAAAATTTGCTTTTAAGAAGATTAGCATCCAACCCGCACGAACTATTTCCTTTTCTTCCTTTCCAACACCAATTTTACGCAAATTTCACAGTTGACGGAAACAAAGCTGTATTTTTCTGTTCTAACTTTTTGTTATGTTCTCATCTAGCTTTTGTTCATTAAACACAGATCTCGCTTTACTAGTTCTTATGCCAGGTGACCGCACAAGAATGAAGTTCAGCAACCCCTCTTCAATTTCGTTTCGGTTGGTGTTTTTTGCTTACAGCTTTCAAAAGCGCAGATTAAATTATATGCAATATCTACATACGTAAATAATAACTGCCTGCACAATTGTAATGGGTTCATTAACTGAACTGCTTCAATTTGTTGGTATATTTTATTGAGCGATAAAATAACACTTTAACAAGAATCTACTGCATGATTCATTCGACCCTTGTTCTTAAAATAATAACCATAGCTTAAGGTACTCGCACATGAACAACCAAAATGCGGATGTCAGGCTAAAGAGTCAGTTTCTCTCGGGGACGATAAACCCCGATTGACAATGTTTGCAGTGAAATGCTGGTATTTGGTCTGTCAGGAATTTTTTTTTAACCTTAAAACCTTGTGTGGCGTGCGGGACTTACTTTTCAGTAATAGATATAAGCTATCAGGAAAATATGGATAGCAGAGTCATTTATTTGTCCAATATTCAGCGTAAGTTGACTGATGAAGAATAGCAGGAGCTTGCTGAATATTTTAATAAAGATATTTCCGATGATAAGGTTAAACTTAGCACAGCCATTGATGAAAAATTATGCAATATTTTTATTATCTGCTGCTGTTGATCTTTGTCTGACAACGGTCTAACTTTTTAATTTCGTTAGCGGCGACTCCATTGTAGATGAATCATAAATCGGGTTGAACCTTTTTAGAAAATCCATTTTGAGATCTTTATTTAGTGCAAGAACTAGTAGCTGAGTCTAACTATTTAATAGTCGATGTCCAGTAGTCACTACTGTTGATCAAACTAGAACTACCGGAATGAAAAGGAAACAATTGATAAATATTTAATAAATATTTCGTAAACATTTTTTTTGTTTAATAAATCTTGAAATATGTTAATAAAACATTTATTAAATGTCTATAAAATGATTCGTTGAGAAACATCTTCCTTATTGTTCACTTTTCAAATAAAATATCTTGGGGAGTGCAGCTCCTCAGAAAATGGAAATAGGTTGTTTTGAGGATACACGGTTCTAAAGTGAAGGCCGGGAGGTAATAGGTTGTTTTGAGGATACACGGTTCTAAGGTGAAGGCAGGAGGTAATAGGATACGAATTTCCCTACGATGTTATTCTGACACTTGCTCGAATTTTCAGTCAACAGTGAAAATGTTTGCTATTATTTTTTCCCATCGAAGGTTGCAAATTTGGTAAGATATTAAAAATGTCGACACCGATCGGGTCCAGAAATCTCAAGCAGGTTTTTACTTTAACAATCGTTCATGAATACTTGTCGCAACTAAATTTAAACAATGTGATATAAAAATGGATGCGTTGGCTTAGTGGTTAAGTACGTTGGACCACTAAGCGAGGGCTCGCTGGTTTAAATCCCGGCCCGTACTTCCTTTTATTCGCTGCCTCACCTCATGCGGGCGTCTGACAAACATCTAAGACTAAAAACAATCATCTCAAAAATTAAATTGCCTTTCGGAATCGGCATTCGTGTAAAAAATAAGGTATTTATGGTTCACGCCTAATATTTATTTTATTTCAATATCCAAATCAGTCATGTGCGTGTTACCTTAAAGTAAAATTAAGTTTTTTCAAGGTAGGTGCTTAAATTTATTTAATTTCTCATTTATCATTTCAGTAGGTAGCAGTTGAAAACCCATTGTATTGCGCAAAATGGTTAATTATTTTATGTAAGCAAATTATTGAAAAAAACCGACCGGTTACATAGTAAATTATGCTAATTAAAACACACACAAAAAAAAAAGAAAAGTAAATTAGCATGAACCACGACGAACTCATTCATCATTTTTTGGCAAGCAGTATTACATATGTATCGAATTGTGAACGAGTTTAGTTAGGAAGAGTGCAACAAAGCGACTCGTTCCCAAAATTTGCTAAACAAAAGCAAAAAAAAACAACAACATAAAATTGTATTTGGGTCAATTCTGCGCAGTCAATGAATCTCGATTAGTTAGCGAAATTAACTTCTTTTGTGAGTAACATCAGAACAGAATCGGATGTGATTGCTGAAGATACTTCTATAAAAAGCAAAGTTTACAAAATTTAGCCTACAAATTTGAGATTTATTTAAAATGAATTGTTATACTTGTACAGTAGCAGTAGTAGTTTTTTTAATTATATTGATTGATATAGCGAAATGCTTACATGAAGAATTCAGTGATGAAAGTGATTATTTCAACTATGGATTAAGTGACACAAAAGATGAATCTTCTTCAGATGAGGCAGACATGAGAACCCTCAGAGAAGATGTGTTGAAAAGGAATTTAGTACTTCACTATTTCAAGTAAGTGGATAAGTATGTTGTATTTTTTTCTAATTTAATTTAAACGAGTTTCAGAGAATTATATAAATCAAAAATGTTAGAGCGAAAAAATCAGTGAACTTACTGTGTGTGAAACTTACTAAACGTTCGTTACTTGAAAGAAAAAAAATGTTGGGTCAGACAAGTCAACATTATAAAAAAAAAACCCTTAACCATCGTTTGTCGGACCGACACCAAGATTTATAGTTAATTTTTGGTTTTTGAAAATTTTGTTCAGTTTTTTTTTTTTTTATTTTTGGCAAGAGTATAGAATGTTTAATTTTAGAAAATTCGCAAAAAGAGATGAAACATAGAGAAACTCATTTCCTCTCAACCAATAGAGTGACGAGAAGTTACCCAAAAATATTAAGGTTATTTTGACCGTATTTTGGAAGCTTTGACTTTTTCTAAAAGGAATTATTGCATTGCGCGTAGAAATATAAACCTAATTGGAACTTATCTCATAATTTACTGCTTAAGATTGAAACCAAGGTTAAAAATTATTGCGTTTCACATGTTTGAAAACATTTATTTTTTAGGCGTTAGGTATTGCTGACTTTAAGAACGCATCTTCGGAAAGTATTTATGCTTATCTTTCTTCGGTCACTCTGTCGAATACGCAACCTTTTCGGTAATTTTATTTAATTTTTCTTTTAGAAATGGCAATAAGACATCTGAAGATATTGGACTGGAGGCCAATCTTACCGAATCTGGATGTCTGCCAACGGACAAGTTTGCCTTTATATTTCACGGATGGAAACAGGATTGTGACATGGAATGGATCGATGCGCTTAGAGAAAGTTTGTATACATTTGTAACCTTTAAGACAAATTTTTTGTTTTCACTTCTTTGAGACTCTCTT
Source organism: Ferdinandea cuprea (assembly GCA_963576555.1). Lineage (NCBI taxonomy): Eukaryota > Metazoa > Arthropoda > Insecta > Diptera > Syrphidae > Ferdinandea > Ferdinandea cuprea. Next base: position 42,209,537 of record OY754958.1, read on the forward strand.
CATTGCGTTCTTGGCTCGCACCTCCTTTCCATTCAAATATGTATGTCTACGCTTTTGTTTGCTTAGCTAAATCACCAAAGTTATTAAAGTAAATTTTCATTCATCCATGAGCACTGCTGTCAGTGCTGCTCTCACTGGAGTTGCTTAGCAGTTGGAGTAAGCTCTAATCATAATCAGGACCATAATCCACACTGTTATTGGGAAAAAATAAAAATTAATGATGAATAATTTTACAGAGCTCACAACGCATCGAGGAGGATGTATTGTATGCGTTGACTATGGCTTTTTTAAAACTGACTCATACCTACGGCTACTGCGATATTTTCGACCAATTACCAAAATTCTCACTGCTAAATTACAATTATTAAAAGCACAAGGCCTTCAAGTAAGCAAAAGTTTCATGTTCGGTTTTAGTTATGGCGGACAAATGGTCACAGCTATCGGCAAACTGTTAGGACCAGAACTTATAAAGCAAATTGATAGTAAGTTCTTAGATCCGTTGTTACAATTAACAGAAATTAATAAGTTATTTTTGATTTTTAAGCATGCGATATGGCTGGACCTGGATTTGATTTTGTAAGATCCACCGATCATCGAGAGGCAGCTGAACAAGTCAACTGTTGGCACACAAGTCGTAACAAGGGAACGCGCTTCTATAGATGCCATCAGAATGTACGCTTCGGATATTGTGGTCACAGTCAACCGGGTGAAAGTGCCTCACTTTCGTCTCACGGGCTATGTTTGCCATATTATATAAATGCATTTGACTATCCCTTCTATGCTGGACTGCAACCGAATAGGTGCACATCCAGAAAGCCGGCTGTGATAATACCAAACAACTATACCGTTGGATATAGTGAAAATAGTAAACCGTAGGTGTCCTATGTTCCTACAGACAAAAACCGATATTGACTTTTAAACATTTTTGTAGGATTATTTATGGAGATATATTCGTCCCGACTAGCAAGGAGTCCCCATACAATCTCTCATTGGAACAGGTTTTGCAACTGAATAGGATTTCAAGAGGCAATTACGGAAATGAAAGTAATTCTTTTAGGACACGGAGTCGACGACGTTTTCCTGTGCTAATACAAACTGCAAGGAACATTATATTACATCATAATGTTGGCTATTGAGTTTGGATTGATCTGTAAATGTTATTGTTTAAAGTGGGTTTTGTAGTTTCTAAGTAATAAGGTTTTGTTTTATTTTTAACTTTTATACATGTATACATATCGGGTTTTCCAATAAGGAATTGGCAATTGTTTTTTTTTTAAATAAGACGCAAAAGCATTTGAGATATCTCGAAAATTATTATGTTATTGGTTTGAAGTACAATCAAAACATTTATGTATGTATGGAATTCAACTTGGTTTATATGTCCACTACAGGAACGTTTGTGGCGGTCTAAACTAATTTTGGATGACTCGTAAACGTTTTAACGGAAATTGCAGCTATTTCTCGTTCAACATTGGCTCTGAGCTCTTCTAACGATCCGCGTGATTTAATATAGCCCAATTATAAAGTGTCTAAATGTGTTAAATCACACGATAATCGATAGGACCAATTTTTCGATATAACACGGTCATCGAATTTAGTTTTTATTAAGCCAATTGTTACACCCCCTACGTGACTTATGTGCACCTTTTTGTTGAAATTATGTCTATTCCATGTAATTGACAAAAGAAATAACGTTGCAACATGTCTCTGTAGCGATTTAACTCCATTAACTCTAACCTAACGTCCATTTTCATCAACGAAAAAAAAACCAGCCAACCACACAATACAGTTATATTTTTGTAGATAAGGTTGTGTTTCTTGAAGCATACGTATGGGCGTTTTCACCTGACCAATAACGCATAATTTATCTGTTTGCTTTCAAAGCCGTACAGCCAAAAATGCGCATAGTCGCTGGATACTACTTTGCTATGAAATGGACATCTTATTTCAACATTACTAGAGCCCAATTCGATAATAAATTTTAATTATTTGTAAAGGTTCTTCGTTCGTGAATTTAGCCATGATGAAAATGTAGTTTTTAGTGAATTTTTTGACATTGACAGTTTGGTCATTGGTTAAAGGGTGCGTTCACAGTTGAACAATTGCAAAATACTTTACTTCTTCTACAATTGAAGAAGTTTGAAAAAGTAAATATTGCGTTGTTAGTTTTAACAAATTTGCATTGCAAATGGTACACTTCCATTACTTGACATTTGTAAAATATGGTGATAAACATATTTTTATATACAAGGTGTCTCCAGGTCCGTTGTCAATAAATATTACTTTGGGAAATGATACTAGCTTATAACCAAATAATACATTTCTTGTGTACTATAACCCACATTAACGTAGGGCTTTTTTCTTAAAAAATATAATTATGTCAATATCTCATTTCAGTTTCGAGACATTAAATTTTAAGCCACAACAAAATGTGTAATAAACATGGCGGAGCGTATCTTTTAACATTAGTGATGCAAGTCGAGAGTTCGGCTACTGGGTCGGACGTTCTACCTGCCGAACTATTTGAGGCAGGAGAGATGACTTGGTAGAGAACGCATACGCCAACTCTTTTCCAAGATTTGGTCGGAAGAATGAATGAATAATGAGTGGCACCTCAACGGAGTTTGACTGGTTCACAAGAAAGGAAACCCTCTAAACTATGCAAACAACAGTGCAATTTTTACCACAGGCAATTTTGGAAGGCGCTATAATCATCAGTTTTGTTCAAAAAGTTGTGTCGAAATCGATTAGTGTTTATGGTAATTCTTTGGACACAATATTTGAAAAGACACAAAGTTACAAATAAATCATTGCTATCCATCGATTTTGCAGAAAAATGGCTGCCGATTTCTATGACGGTTAAAATTGGGAGGCTAAAGACGAATTCCAGAGAGCACTACTCTAGAACATCAATTGTAATCCATAAAAGATAACGTGATACGCGAGAACGCATATACTTGTTATCCATTCAGTTCTCTGCTGGTATTGGGTGATACCAATCATAACAAAATAATCAAAGCACTTGCGTTGGAAATCAGCTTTCCTAATGTCTTCAGTTGAAGGAGTTTCTGCACTTTAAAAATATGAAAACAAATACCACCCGTCTACTAAAATTATTTTGGAAGAAGTTATTTTCGGTAAAAATCTAATTTCTTCACATTCGAATAATTACACCTCATTGAAAATATTCTTATCCATTGCTGTCTGAAAGGCAACAGGAGAGTAGTTTTTCTTTCTTACAATGAATTAAAACTTGTCCGCGCAGTTGACAGCTACGCTTTCATTGGAATTGAAAATCACAGTTCTTAAATATAGCTTATGAAATCTTGTATTTGTCTTACTATTCAGAGCTCTCCAAGATGATTGCCCAGTCCAGGAATATTGTTCTTCTTTTTAAATTTCTCGTATTAGTATACTAAAGAGAAAGTTATTGCAATCCTTCTTACATTTTGAATTCAAACTTGTAAATGAGGTATGATACTATGACTATAAATAAGTCCAAGAAAGTAGGTCCGACAATGCTATCCATTTGTCCAGAAATCGTATGGCCAAACGGTTCAACAGATTTGCTTCAAAGTTTCTATGGTAACATCTCCAGACGTTTTCTTTTTTGCTTTGCTTTTTTCATTTTAAATAACACTACCTGCCATACATATTTAAATAAACACTAATTACTAATTTTTTCCAAAAACGGTTCTTAAGATTTTGGTCCAAAATAAAAAATTTGGACAAAAGTCTGCGAAATTATAATAAAACCTTTAGAGCCGTTTTTGAAAAATCGATTTTTTTAAAAACTTATAGAAAGTGATTTAAATAAATTTAGTGTGTAATCAAATGTTTTTGTTTTGTTTCGTTGAATTGAAATTGCTTTAAAGTATGTATGTCAATTGCATCAAATTCTAACTTTGACATCATAGGGGAGGTAAAACTTCCCTTTTTGTTAACTTCGGAAGCTTATAGTTACTAATATTTATATTCAGTGAAAGCACGATATCAAATGAAAACACAAAGTTAATAATAATGCTGTAACATTAGTTCATCAATTTGAAGCTGCTTTGCCACATTTACTAGCGAGGAAAATAGTTGCATTAATTGGAATGCATAATATTCTCGAATAACTTCCTCTTCTTGTAAATTCTTCTTGGATTATTGTCTTCTTTTGTTCAGACTGCGCTTGCTATATTTCCGCCAATACATCGTAATCATAGTAAATTTTGAAAATTTTCTTTCATTGGGACTTATTATGTAGAACACATTTCCAAACTTTAAGACATATGTAAATTTGTTGAACCATGGTTTCGGCATCAGCGGCAGGATGTAATCAGTAAATTTTTATTTTATTTAAATATCTGCTGGAAAGAAATATGGGAAATAGCATTTATGTACAGTTTCCTAGAACAAGTGACGTCATTTATTTGACAAACTCTATAAGCGATGTGCTGTAAAAGAACATTTGAGCTTGGATTCATCATTTTCCTTCTTTTCCTCAGTGAAGCAATTTCTAATGCTTGCTTAAATATAGAAATCAACTGTATATCGAGAGGTATTTAAGCAGCATTTCCAGCTGCCGGTAAAAGGGCATCATGTAGAGAGAGTAATGGGGCACGTCCACTCAATGAAGAAACTGTACTGCCACCCAGTATAGAAGCTATAAGATTAAGAACAACAAGGCCGCCGGCGCTGATGGTCTACCCGCAGGGCTTTTCAAATACGGAGACGACGTTTTGGTAGGGCGCATGCACCAAATCATCAATCAAGTTTTGGTGGAGGAAAGCATGCCCGATGACTGGACCATCAACACCATATGCCTATCTACAAGAAGGGCGATCCTATATCTTTCAAGAGCTATCGAGTCATATCCCTGTTAAATGTTGCATATAAGATCCTATCCAACGTACTGTGTGAACAACTCAAGCCGTTTTGCAGCACACTAATCGGCAAGTGCCAGTATGGCTTCCGGCCCGGCAGATCGACCCTAGACCAAATTTTCACACTAAAGCCATCTCTCTATCGACTTTAAAGTCGCATACGATAGTATTCATCGTCAAGAGCTCTACATGGCGATGGCCGAATTGGGATCCCGGCCAAACTTATTCAACTGTGTTGCGTGACGCTGGAGAACACGCGCTGCAATGTGCAGTTTGGCAGCAGCTCATCTGAATTCTTGCAAACATGCACCGGATTTCGGCAAGGTGAGCGGATAGTGCGCAGGGCAGGTGTGAACACGGCAGACACTATCTTCAACAGATACGTCCAGCTACTGGGATATGCGGACGATATCGTCATCATCGGACGGATGACAGCAGCAACTTCGAATTAGTTAAATATTTATAAAATTTTATTATTTCATTAAAATGCGATCAGTGCGACAGTGCGACAGTTTGACAGTCAAATATGTTAAATACCAAACATTTCATAAGATTATAAAAATTGAAGTCTGTTCTGAGAGAAGGATATTCGATGGCGCCTAAGCGCCGCGCACCTTCAGACAGACATACGTAAGTAACTAATAATTAATAAATAATAAACACGCAAAATTGACATAACTTTTGTTTCTGTCTGATTGACAGCTGGGTGTTTCTCATTACTATTCCCCTCTGTCATATAATATTGTACGTGTCAAACTTACATAATACACCCTATAGAAGTATTTCGTTACACTACAATAAGATTAAGAATGAGAAAGAATTTAAAATGGAATGAAAATTTTTGTAATAAGCACAATAAATGATCCATGAAGAGTGGAATGATCTCGTCTCAATAAGTAGTAAGTGGGCTATTAAAATTGATTGTATCTCTGTTCGATGGAATGAATTCATGTTCGATGACACCACAGAGCAGCGCACTACAAAGACTTATGCTGTCTTCGTTTGCATACACCAGAGAGACACTCCTATTTGAATCGTCATCATCGTTGTGCCATCCCAGCCCAGCCATCATGATGTAATTTCAAATATGTAGTATTCCGCTCTGAAAGACTCAAATGATTTTTTTTTTAAATTTATTTCATTAAATTATCCCTCCACTTGGAGATACTTACGATTAGGTCTCCATAATCTTAATTTGGTCTCTGTCGTCTATTTTGAGGAATGGCTGTGTGCCTATATAAAACGCAAATCGCTGTGGGCTGAGATTTATAACGATGAGCGTTGGACAATGACTCAGTGCGAGTCGAGACAATAATATATTATGGGCACACGTTATAACAATAGACGTGAATTCAAACGTTAACTAGTTGAGTCTGTAAGAAAATGAAATCGTATTAGACGAGGTACAAAATCTAGGCAATAATTGTTTATTCAAATAGACAACCTTGGGTGGCTAAGGTTGGGTGTAATCTTGAGACGGCATCACATGCGGGCGGTAAAAAAAAACGGTCCAACATATGTTCCGTTTACTTTCAAATATTGTGCCCAAAAAAGGAGCCTAAGTATAAGTACACTGCCAAATACAGAATAATAGCCTCAAATTGATTTTTCTGTTAGATGGACAGAATATGGAATGAACATTTGGTATTGAGTTGTGTCTCTACTCAAGGTAGTTTTTAGTGGGCTACTTCTTCAGATACGATCCGGCTATTTGCACATGATATTGAAGCCATATCTGTCATACGAATCACAATTAGACTGGGTTTAAATCAAGGCTATACATGAAAGCATCAACTTTATTGCTGGCATCCAGTGTCAGGGAAAGACGTAAAATATCAGCCCTATCAGGTTCCTTACTTACTGATGTGTATTCCTAGAGGAAGTACTAGCAATCACTAAAGTAGGAAACATGAGGTGAATAGCAATACCAAGAGATGATATAACCATCATTTTTGCTATTGAAATGAAAGAAGGTTAAAGTTCTCTCCGCTGGGTTATATGGTCTTAGGAAATATCTGAGATATATGTAAGGTTGTCGAAGATTGGTTTCTCAAGCTGCCAATGTCTCACCCTAGCCAAAGCCGGGCACCTGCAGAGCATCATCATAGCTGAGGCAGCGGATGTTATGGGATATGCCGAGCTTGGCAGCGTGTTTACTTACTGCCAAGTGGTCCATGATAACGGCGGCACTCGATGAGCTTTTACGTCTTGGTTGAGATGAGGGCCTTAATCACAACCTGAATGTCTACGAAGATAGCCTGGTGCTGTTTTTGGTTGACGTACTTTTTAAAAGTAACTTATCTGCTCCCTATGAGAGAGCGGGAGACGGAAGGATACAGTTCTTCCGAAAATCGAGGGATAGGATGATGAACTTGCAGCTATTCTCTGGACTTTTCTTAGCTAAGTTATATCTTAAAGTTTATTCAAGGTCGGCCACTATACCAGGGACCATATAAATGAGTACAATTCTTGGTTTGAGCCCCGAAACCGGTGCTTGATATTTTACTTCCAATTGAGCTCAGGGTCTTCAATGATGCCCAAGATGCCACGTCACTGTCTAGATTCGACAGGATTTTATGGAGAATTATTATTCATAACAGAGGCGAAATCAGCCTACCTTGAGGTGTTGCTCTGCTGACAGGTTTGGTTGAGAGGCATTTATCTGGTTTTGCTTGAATGATCCTTGTTCTGAGCATGGAAACGATCCATTCGCGAATGAACTCCTCCACACCTGATTCGATGAGAGATTTTTGATGGCTTCAGTACGAACATTATTAAAGTCACCTTCTATATCTAGAAATAATGCTAGTAATGTGTATTGGTGACCGTTGATATCGTCCTCTCTATCGTACCCATAACTTCATAAAAGCCTGACTCCGTAGAGCTACCACTGACTTAGTTATGTTGACCTTATGCGGAGGACTAGGATACATTCAAGTGTTTTGGGTACGAAAGATGTCAAGCTAATTGGTTAAAAATCCTTAGCGGACTGATGAATGCACTTGCATACTACTGGTACTCTCGATGACTGAGAGACATGGTTAAGCAGGATACATCCACTGTAAAAGGAGAGTAGTCAGGGTAGTGTCTAACTCAAGATCTGGTGCCAAGTAAGTTACGCCATGATGGAACGAAGCTCCAACCATCTTCCGGAGGATGACAAGAGAGATCTTCAATATCTACTTACGGCATAAGTTCTGGCAACCTTACAAAGATTACCTAAAATTATACATAAAATTAATAAGATCAGCCAGAGCTCACTCCAGCCCGTCGTTGATTAAAAAAAGAAGATGTAACTTCGACGGAATCTAAAACATGCACACAAAGAGCTAAAAACGGTTATTAACGTGGAAAAGATTTCCATTATGTTGCAGTTACGATGTTACTCCAAATTGTCTCTGTCACCATCCGCGTCTCTATCATTTGAGGAATAGAAGACTTGGAAGCTACTACACTTCCAAGATATAAAAGACCTTTCCGATGTCTATATTTCTAATCTATTTAAATGTTCTATTTAAATGTGTATCTTGAAAAGCTCGCCTAACAAACAATTTTCATAATTATTGATCGCGGTTCCACCTTCAAATGCAAACGTAAACTCTCAGACTTACCCTCGATGAATAAAATTGCTTTTTGAAATGAATTAAAAGTTCTCCAAAGGTCAATTATGAAAGTGCACTCCAACATAAATTACGTCAAATTATAAATAATGTCAATAAAAATTTAGATCTGGCTTCTCTGCTTGACCCAGAAAATTTATGTCAGCCAAAATAACTCGTAAGTAAATTAAAAATAATTTATATATTTTGATTGCGCACACGTAATTGAACAAGAACTACAAATAATGTTATCTGAACTAATTCAATTATTATTCGCTCTTACATAATATAAATATGATGTACGTACATAGGCGGAGTGACCGTACGCAGCGCTGTCAACAGTGTCAGTGATTAATTCACTAAATGTGGTCCACTGTGGGCATCGCATACTAGAATAGTCAGATTGAAGAAATTAGACTTTATCGTATAGTTTATCAAAATAACTCTTGACGTACGCCCAAACTCATTGTCAACGAGTGGGAATGTATTTTATGAAATTTAAACGACCCCATAATGCAATTGTATTTTTATTTTAAATGTATACGTTATACCCTATTTTAAGGGAATACTTACGTTGATAAAACATTTTTAACATAGATTACATTCGGTCTGTAGTTCTTTGAAAGTATGTCTCCATCGAGAGTTAGGTCGATCTAGCCTGCTCTAGGAAATAAAATACGAAAATAAAACACCGATAAAGGTTGTAACATCTGATATAAAAATTATGTTCATTTCGGTTGCACTTTGTTACGCTTTACAGTGATTTTATGAATTTTATATGCCAATGCGCGTGAACAACTATCACAAATATCAAAACGATCAAGTACACAACTAAATGAAAGTAGAAAGTTATCAAACGCATGACCATAGTAGGGCATATGTTTACTTCTGCGATTCGTTTGACTTTACCATATTTACGATCTAAAGCGAAACAATCGCCTGAGGTCATATTTTGGTTAACCACACAAGAATTCACTATTTCCTATTATTTTACTTTAACTTATTGAAGGATATTCCTGGATCGAAAGGGGAGACATAACATCTATGCAATTTTAACTTTCATAGCCCAGATCGCGTAACTCATTTACGGTCAGACGACATCGTTTTTAATAATGCCATCTCTACTTACCTTTATTGTTACGATAAACCCGGCTATATAGCTAAAACGAATGTCTTCGACTCTGGACACAGGTGAGCCACACAAGTATTATGTCAATGCTACTCTGCAAGTAAGGATGAGTCTGTGGTTTGGGTTTCCACATCTGAAGATCTCCGCCGTCGTAAAAGAAAAATCAAATAAACAAAACAAAAAGCAGGAGCTTGTATGTGTTGAATAAATATCGGTGAATTATACGAGAATGGGAGGCTTGACAAAGCTTTTTGAGTTCGAACCGGCAGATCATAGGTTAGGTTAGGTAAGGAGGGCTTCATCAGCTATTTAGCCATGTTTGCAATGATACAGTGCCCGGTTAATAACCCGACGAGCATACGGATTTGGCTTCCTAGAGAGACTAGGGACTTTGATCTTTTGATTTCAATATTGGGTCACATTCTTCGGGTTAAGGCGCAACGGGTAGTGTTGCTCTATTGTTCCTTAGTCAAATGTGTAGTTACACCGTTGATGAAACCCTTAGCTATGTTGAAAGGCAGAAACACCTGCCCATCTGCCGTTAGTAGGCTCAAACCAGAGTCGTATCTGGCCAGTTTAACTGCTTTTTTGTTCCCTTCTACTCCAACGTGTGCGGAAACCCAACAGGGTATGCAAGTGTGGAGCCGATTACTTAGATAGAATAGTCTGGGCGACTTAACCGTATAAATAACATTTTGAAAGACACTGCAGTGATCAGTCGGTCTATAAGAATGGTCAATATGCTCTGCCTCTGAGGAGCCGAGAGCTCCTGTATGCCTTTGTACCAACCGTGTAGATGGGTTGATGTTTGACAACAGTGCTGAGTGAGTCCCAGTCCTGGCTTCCTAGTATAGTGACTCTGATTTTTTTTTCGAAGTCATACCTTGCGACATGTTAGTGACATGAGTCCCTTCCCCTCAAATTTTGAAATATGTTTGAACGTGTGCTTCGCATCAGACAACTGAACCGTAGATTAGAATAGGACTCACGACCGCGGTGCACAATGTTCGGTTGTAAGCCACGTTTCTTCCTAAAGGTTTTTTTGCATGCGTAAAAGGTATTCAGGTCCTTCAGTATTCCGTTTTCAGTTCATTTTGAAAGTGATATCGGTTGAAAGATTGGGACGGCCACCTTTTGGCATAGGTGGCTCCCATTTCCAAACCTTATATTTCCTGGTGAACCGAATTAGTGTCGATTTTTTTCGGATTAACCGCAATATCGTTTTTATCCGTCCATTTGGATAGTTCTGTAGCAGATATTCCATAATGTTTCCAATGGAGAAAATGTACTTTTCTGTTCCTTTTATTTCTTGATCGTTTTAGTTGCTTCATGTAACTTCATTCCTGATCATAACTTCTATAGAAAAAGGGAAGAAAAAGTTACTGTAGGAAATTTCTGGAGCCAATGTACCCATGTTCTTTCGTCACCTTTTAGACCTTAAAATATGAGCTAGATTGCGAAAATTAGTATCATAACACATTCCCTATTCTTAAAGATTATGTGATAAAATCAAAGTTTGCTCCACCTTTTGGGGCATTTGAAACTATTCCATGCTGGAGAAATTCCCTCGGATAGGGTATCAAAAAGTTCGTTTGAATAAAATGTAGTCTCCTTATATTTTTTTTAAATTTTGTTTGGTTCTATTCAAATTAAATATTCTCTCTTGTTAAAGCTGGACCGAATGTCATGCATTGAATAGTTTGTTTTCTCTGCTAAAAAGAGATGATTCCAATAAAATAACCATAAATAGACACAACAGCGTTGTTGTTATTTACATCTCGACTCGATGGTGTGTTGGTGGACATAACGAAGAGGAATGATGAGTGTCTATGTTGATCGCGTCATAATAAGTTGAATACAAATTTGTAGTTCTATTTCTCGCCCAAAGTATTATCATATATTTGCCATGAACCTATTAAGACCAGCTCAGCATATTACAATACATACAATACACTCAAACGTATTGCTCTGAAAGTTACTAACAAATTCATCCAATTCATTACTTGACAAATTGAATTTTATATAAGATTTTGCCAACGCATTTCTGATCCTTAAATGTTAACATCGCTTCGAACAGCAAAACCTCATATGAACATATTTACGACTCCAGCAAAGCTGATGTGAATCTCATATGTGGTGTTCGTAAGAAAGTTGTCTGGAAAGTTGAACAGTAAACAACAAAAGACCGGCACCATATACGTCAACAACAATTTTGTCAGCAAGTGGATTCCGCACATCTGTGAATGAACTTTGCGTTTATCGTAGCTCAGATTTGACGTAAACGCTTGTAAATCTGTCTAAATTTTCAGCAACAAGTAAACTATTGATTCTATATATTTTCAGATGAATTTAAGCTTGTTTTAGCTAAAAATGGCGCTCAAATACTGACGTGTTTACTTACTCGGACTTGTTATTACCTCATGCAATGTTTGTAGTCTTATTTTAGTTTCTCTTTCATTGCAATGATTAAAGACGTGGACGTTGAATGACAACAAAAAAAAAAAAAAAAAAATTGATTCATTAGCATAAGTTGATGTCACTGAATGGGGTTATGGAACAGTAGGCCTGATGTTGCAGATTTTGTGTTAGGTTTTTAAGCGCTGAATATACATATGTATGTATGCGTAGTGGTAGGTTGGCATTTCCGTTTATTGTGCCATTGTTGCTTGAGTGATTTTCATGTTGTGGAATATACAAATGCGTTTTAGTTAATCAGGAATGCAAGTTTTATTCGCATATTTTTTTTTAAGATAAGTTGTCAAATAATAATAAAATCTAGGCTAAGAAAGACTTTTGTTGCATTTTATATTGGAGAAACTATTTTGTAGCGTGGTACGTTCTTGCCACACCTTAATAAAATTCATCAACTTTAAATTTATGTAAACGGAAAAGTAATATAGAAAAGATGTGCTGAAACTTGAACAAATGTCAGTGTGCTACTGGAATTGAACAAATGTCAGATTGTGTCTGACATATACATCACTACGATTACTTACTTTTAGGCTGCGCTTAAGTCCCATTTAAGAGGAGTTAATATCCATCCATGGAGCAGAACTGTGATTATCATGGTCTTATGTAGAATTTCATTAGTTTTTCTTAGGTTTTCTCAGTCCAAAGAACCAGCGACTGGAACTAAAGGGATTTTGGATACCCTTATAATGAAGTAACACAGTGCGGGCATGAGAAGGCAGATTAGGAGAAGAGAGATACCGATGCACGTTGGTTTTGAATGTCTATAAACTGTAATGTGAGGGAAAACAGAGCGTGGTAGAGCATTCCACATTCGCGTTGTACGGTTAAGAAACGAATCCTTGTATTTCACTGTACGTCCGAATACAGGCTTATGGGTAAACTGATGTGAATTCCTAGCATGGCGAGTACTGCGGTTGAATTGCTGTAGGGGTGGAATGCAACTGGCAATTTCATTTGAGCACTTGTAGTGGAAGTACCGATAAAACAATGACAAGCAGGAGACATTACGACGATGACTAAGAGAGTCAAGTGATTTCGCGATGTCTCGATCGCCAATAAGTTTTACCGCACGTTTTTGAATCCTGGACCAGATATGAGCGTTATACACAAGTTTGGTGTAAATAAACGCTTTGTAAATTTTTGCCAGATCAGAAGGAGTGAATATGTGGTCATTCCAACGAAGGTAGTCATTAACACACATACCGAGAATGGAAAGTCGTTCGGTTTCAGGCGATGCAAGTGCCATTCATGGATAATGGCAGAGAATTAGGGGTTCGCTTCAATGACAGTAGACAGCATTGCGTTTTGGAAGCATTAAATTCCACTCTGTTGGTTTTACCCCATTTAAGTATGCTGTCAAGATCGGAATTCAATGAGCTTAACATACGTTACCGTTCCAGTTAACGCCCGAAGATGAGGGGCGTTGCCCAGGAAACGAATATGTATAGCTGAGGGTACTGTCATCGGAGAAGGAAAAGAGAGTCGGAGACAAAACGGACCCTTGGGTAACACCAGCATTTATGTGGTAAGTTGCAGACTTGAAACCGTCCAAAACAACTTGAATTGAACGTTCAGAAAGAAAATTTCTAATCCATTGGAGAGGGGTAACATCGATCCCAAATGCACGCAATTTCGACAAGAGAGCTTGATGCAAACTCTGTCAAATGCCTTTGAAATATCAAGCCCAGCGACCTTGCTTTCACCACCATGGTGAATAGATTGGTTCCACTTTTCGGTTAGATAAGCATCAAATCACCAGTGGACCTGTTGCTGCGAAAACCCTTCTGCCGGTCATTAAGAAGTTTTCGAGATTCGAGATTGATCGGAAGAGATGTCGTTTTTAGAGGTGATGTCAGAGTCGATGTAAGTTTAATTGGATAAAAATCCGACACAAATAGACCTACGTAATATCCATTGTGATACCATGCGCATCTGAGAGTTATACCTACACGTCAATGACAAAAGTCATTTGAATAAGCGCCTGACTTGGCTGCACGCCTGCCTATTAAAAATTGTCTAGTGACAACACCATTTGTAGCACTAATGTGCGACAGTTAAGGCGATCAAACTCGTTTTGAGCGTTTTGGAAATAGCTTAGGCCAAATCTTTTTCGTTTCCAAATAAGTATTGCCACCGCTGTCCATCTAAGGTTAGTTCTTTCTATTACCCCCAGTTTTAACATGAGTGTGCCAATTGAAACTTTTATGACTAAGGAACCACTTTCAGGCAAGATTAAAAGAGTAGTTTTCTGGATTAGTAATTTATCCCTTGTAATCAAATTTTCAATGATAGTTAGACTTAGTCAAAGAGCCATCTGCTTTTTTGAGACAGCTGGGCATCGTTGAATTTATTGCGCGGATTTTCCTCAATTTTAAAGCTTGGGAGGTTTCTTCTTTCTTAGATTTTTTTTGTAGGATTTGAGGGATACTTTGTGTGTCATTGGTTTTGTTGAATAGTTTTCTGTAGTCAATTCTAAGCTCCACTATTTCCGCTTGCATCACTGTCGTATGAGAAGGCAGGCGGAAAACAGCGGTTTATTAAGTCCCCGGCCTCACTATCAAACTCATTAGTATGACAGGGCGAGCGAAAATTTGTTTACAAATGTTTTCACCTATCGAAACTTGATGAATTTTCAGGTAAAGCAAAGGCACCACTACTAATGTAGCAGGCGACGTTGTTGAAATACATATATTGATCAATTCGTTACACATTTAAACGATCGTTTACTAAAACATCAAAAACTTTAAGAAGCCATCTATCTAAATGTCTCTTTTCCCTGAGCTATGGAAAAGTGAAGTTTAGCTTTGAAGAAGAAACATCAAAGAGAAATATTTGAAGAATTTTCTTTAAGCTCTTGATATTTGCAACAAGAACAAGGAACACAGCAGCAATTGAAAGGCGTCGCCTTCAAACCTTTAAGGCCAACGGTAAATGACAATGAGGAAAGTCTAACTGCCATTTATCCTTAAAAATACAACGTGATATAAAGTTGACGTTGACATAGTACTAAACGAGTTCTATTTGGTAACAAATTAAATACAAAAATGAAATACCTGTTCCCATGCTTTCGAATTTTTATTTGCATAAGCTCTGCATAAAATTTGTTATTGGTTCCGGGCTGTATCTCTGCCAATGACACTAAATGCTTCAAATCCTAAACTGTCTTGTGCAATATATGGTTGACTTTTTCGAATCATGAAATGGAAAATTACAAAATGTAGAGACGAAATGTTGATTTTAGCTAAAATTATGAATTTTGATTTGCCATGTTTTCCAAAATTACACATAAAGCCCATCAAAGGGGCGGAGAATGTTATTGTTTCTCTCCACTGATTTGTTTCAATGATAGATATAACTAGCCCTTGAGGGCTTACAACTCCAACTCAACCATTTGCGGTTTGCGTTGTGCGTCAGTCAGACCAATCTGTTGGTACACTTAGCATACTAGTCATTTTGAGGAACGTTATAAATGATTGCTTGAAAGAAAAAGCATGCGATTTTCATTATGTGTGATGTATTAATGATAGAATAGTCTTCCTACTTTGAAAATTCTTTGCTACGCGAGCATAACTATTGTCAGGAAGTTAAATGTTTGCCGTCGATATACGCCGCGTAATGCGGTGATCTGTTGGAGAATAACACACACAAGAAATTTTGCGTGTATACCTCTTCACGGGTTCCGAGAGTTTAACCCATTTTTGGTGCAAACATTTCATTTTGGCGGAACTCTAGCGTAGTAGCACCCACTCCTTACATAAGTGAGGTCATTTGTTTATCATAATAGCAATTGTATCAGCACTTTCTCATCTTTGAGACTGGAAAATTATTAACAAATTAGTTTTAAGAAATTTTGGCGACAAATGCAAAATGTCGGAGCAGTGACATATACTATTTTTCTTTTGAGGGAACAATTCGGATTTAATATTCAGGGTTTTCTGTTAGAATGTCAGGAAATTTCAAGAAGAGTTCTCGAATAAAAGTTTGATTGTAAAGCTAAAGACAGCAGATACTTTGATCCTTTGTCCAAGTAGGTTATTCTAATAATGATTTTCCAACATACTTATTAATGTCGTTTGTAAAAACAACGATTACAAATAGATATTCAAGAACTTCTTATTTTAATGTGACCATATATAACGAGGTCACCGCGGAAGTGTCTTCTAGGGTAGGTGTTTATTGTATTTTAAGCTTATATTTTAGGTCATCCGAAATATAATATATAGATACATATCCACGTCGCTAATGGCATGCCATGTTCATGGTTCCACATTTCTATGAGAATAAAACCACGCCTCATCCGGCCTTGTAACCCACTTTAACGAATTAAATTATTTAACCAACAAGTGAAATTAAATTAATTAATTTGTGTAACAACCGAAGGAGCTTTATGACAATGCTCAAAGCATATACAAAAGTGGGTGGAAATTAATTTAAAAAAAAAAACTTAAAACTTCCTTTTGAGTTTTGCCAGCAACATACTAACAAGCATACTGCAGGCACGCACAGATAGATACGAGTACCTACAACTGCTAACAAAGATACATTCAGATTCAACTGAAAGTTATTTTACGCCACCCACCTGCCTCAGTCCATCTACTGCTGCAGCAATAAAACACCTACTCACGCTATATGACGTGTTTGACGGGTTTAGGCAGTTTTTTGTTGCCTTATTTGGCGGTGTGCCTATGCCCACTACCAATCAAATTATACTCACAAGACGACTGCACAGTGTTTTTGTATCGTCGCTGCCGCCAAACAATACTAATTAAGAATGACAATATGTTTACTGTTCATGTTGTCTTATTTGTAGCCAAGACACAAGCACTGGGGCGTGCTGCAAAACTAGTTTCTGACTAGGTGTGCCCTGCCCGTCACCGGGTGAATAACACCGATGCCAATTCTGGAATCGATATAATCGCACACTGCATCTATAATGGATACATATTTATGTATCTATGCCGGTCAGCTGTTTTGGCGACGAAGACGCGACGAAACGCGTCTGCATTGCGGTCTTTTAAAGTGACTCCTCTGTCGTCATTGATGTCGCACGACGGTCGTTGAAGTCATTAAGGCTCGACATGTTGTCTCTTATGCCATCCAGATAATATCCTTATATTTGCTGCGTCTGCAAAAATTATTTGAAGGAAAAATCAATTCGAGTTTTTTTTTGCCAATAGGATTTCCATGTATAGCTACATACAACATACATATTTACGGAGAAGTCTCCTTTTCAGAACGAGAACGAATGGGGGTGTGATTAGGAGAAATCGTGACTTGAGTGTAGTAGAGATACACTTTATCGATTATTTACTTCCCAAATCCTGGGCACATTGAATTGAAGGTCGGGTGGATGCATTCAAGAAGAGGGGTATGTACGTACTTACAAAATAATATGCTGTCTCTGGATATATATACTTGCGATGGTTTTTAGGAAATAATTTTGTCTGCGCCCAGATTTATTACTTAATTTGCATATAAAACAAGAACGGGACCGACATTTTTATTAAAACGCAATCCCACGCAATTTTATATTCTTCCACACATATAATAAACTAAAGTTTTAATTAAAATGTATTTCAACCAAAAAGGTGTTAAAACTGAGTCATGTGTCAATATATGGCGACATAGCGGCTTCAACGTTAGGCATCAACTTGGAATTCCTTACGACTTTCTTCGTTTGCAATATTCAAAGAAACTCGTAGCTACTGTTCTTTGAAATATACATAATTAGGTAGGGGCTCAGATTGGATGGTTACTCTTGCAATTTTTTCCAAATAATTAATGTTTTCGCTTGCCAAGAAATATGAAAAATGTAAGCACAAAATGTCTAAACAGAACGGCGGATACGAGAAGCATTTACGGATGCTACTACTTGCTGTGTGAATATGTCAAATTTGACATTACCCTCGTAAAGTTCTACATTTTTAATGCTAATCGTACTATGAATGTTTTGTCTTACGTGTTTAAACCAGCCAATCAACTAGCTTCGACTTTGGGTGAAGCATCATCTCGAGCAATCGCGTTTTGCTGGTTTTCCGAAGTCAATTCGCACATGACGAATTTCGTGCCAAGAATTGTCGATTGTCAGACACGACACTAAGATTGCTCAACACCTTTGAACAATTACACAGAGGAAATCTTATGATATATAAGAGCCTTGCCCGATTTCAGCAATGGAAGTCCTATTGGAATTCACTCCCCTGCACTACATGACTTAAGATGCGGTAAATAAAATCATTTTAAGGATGGCAAAAGAAGGAATCGGAACGGATGAAATATGACGCATTAGTCGGAAAGTATCCACTTTTAGTAATTCCCAGAAACACCCGACTTTTTAGCGAGATCAGGGACAGCAGCCCTGCATTGGGCCCGAACCGCTTTGCGGGAGGGAACATATCCGATGAACAACTCAGGTAATTTGAAAAGGAAAAAGGGCCAGAAACATGCATCAGTCTTATCAAAAATAGCTACTAATGGGGCATTGTAGACTCAGAGAACAAATAAGGAAAATAGGTATATCAGGATGAGAGTCTCTGCAGATTTTGCAATGAGACCAGCAAAACTCATTAAAGAAACTGGATTGGATGATATTCTCTAAAGCTTTCCTTGCCAAGGCTAAATCCAGAGCATAGACTGTTTGAATATCGAGGTGATTGAAATGGAAAGTTATAAAGCCATTTTCGATTATAAATATTTATTTTTACAAAAGCTTACCAGCACGGCACATATGCAATCTGATGATGGGCCATGAAATTGATGTTTGTATTATCAGCCTTAATTTTTCATGGTAGCGAAAACAAGTCATTTAACAAATTCAAGTAAACCTGGAAAAATCCTCTGACTTTTTAATCTAAACATAAGTGTGTGTAATTTCCTCTGTTGCGCATAGATAATCGCAATACCTGCACTTATCTGTTTCTGGCAAGTTTTTTAAGAAGTCATTGTCCATTGTTAAAGGTAGTATACCAACTGCAATCCTGATTCGAGATCTAATCAGATTTTAAATATGCACATCTAGTTCTCATTTTATTCAAGTTTGGCCAAAAGAAATTACAAGAGTGCCATACAAAAGTCTTGTAGCAGCATTTCTCCCATTTTTTTGTTAAACTTTCGACAAGCCAAAGGTCAAATAGCTTCTCCTACCATTGTGTGTGCGAAGATATATTTTTTGAGACGAATGGAAGGAACCTACAGCGATTCTTTTTGAGAAGATTCTCATGACAGTTTTTATCCTGATTTGTCAGACTTTCGCAAGAGGTGGGGCAGCGAATAAAAACTCCAAGGTGGTACGGGCGGGATTTAAACCAGCGACCCATAGTCCAACGCACTTAACCACTAAGCCATTGACCCACTGAAAATATTCGAACCTCTGCACGAATTTTAGAAAATAAGCAAGTCCGAATGTGTAGTGCCGCTTAGCTTGTTTTAATGAAGTATTGGGCTTCACGATAAAAGACAAAACATTATACAATGGTGCTCCTATAGCGGCTTGAAGTGCCTATAACAGAAGCTTAAGCTTCATAGAGCCTCTATAACATGACTTAAATAGCCCGAATGAAATCGAAGCATTTTTTTATTGAATATTTAAAGTTGTAATTGACATATGTTTAGAGACTTTAAAGATATAATGCCGTCGATAAGCTTTCGCCCTTTGGACCTAACCTAATCTAATGGAAGTTTTATAGCAGTATTTTGGAAACTAATAGTAATTTTTTATTGAAGCTCATCGAAACTGAAATGTTAGTTGGTTCGGGCGTTAGGCGCTATTGTACGTCTACGGGTAGAATGTTGAGAAACATGTCTAGTGCAGCGGTAAGAGTTGTACATAAGGAGCCTATATTTGCCACTTACACTCATTAAAGGAACCGCCGTCAAATTTGTGTGCATTGTTTTAGTATTTGTGGCTCTCCACCAGATAATGGCCTCATATATACCTATGGGTCTGACTATCCACTTTCTCCTTACCAGCAAGCTATAAGAATGCCACCAATATTACAAATAGTCTTTTCACATCACAAGACAGGCGAAAAAAGTCAATTATTTTCCGTGAATAAACTTTCACCCCCACGATTGCAAATCAATTGGCAAACTGTAGCCTTTCGTTTCAAGCTGCCACATTTTCCAACTTATGCATTCTTGCTCTGATTGCAATTTCTAGAAATCACAAATCACAAATTACACCCACTCATTGCTATTCACTGTCACCTCACAGTCACCTAGTTGGTAGTTAAATATGAGTTACTATCCGCGATCGTGGGTGTACTTACAATGTAAGACTGATCTATTTGTAACGTCTACAGTAGTTACTGCCAAGGTATTATTGCATAGCCCTTAGCACATCTGTACACTTTACGTACTTACTACTTTCTATACTCATGTTTATCCGGCGAATTATAACTAATTCTCTCGAGTTCATTCTTTTTTAACGATGACGATTAGATGACATCATATGCCGTAAGTGGTCATAAATTCAAAACCTTGATATGCAGTCATTTGTTTGCGTTATTTCCTCTGTTATTGTTGTTTTTTTTTAATTAAATATGTATCGCATTTAAACAACACGCTTAAGATATACACATAAATAAAGTTTCGATTATAGGCAGAAATAAGACGCCAATTGACATCTTGTCTGCAGAGAATAATGTGGGATTATCTAACATTACACCAACTTGTCCATGGACTATTTTGTACAAAATACTGTTGTATACATCTACCTCCAGACAAGTTAAGTATGTGTCTTGCCTGTGTATTTGTTTGAGCCATAAGTAGGTACCTATACATACATGTCATGAACTTTAATGGATCCGAAAAAGTGTAGGGGAATCTCCTTCCTGTTTTTCTTTAATAGCTCTACGGATGGTGCGTGTCTTTTATGATTCATTGTATTGTTATATGAAGCTCATTGGTAAACATGTTGACTTCAGTTATTGAAAGATAATAATTTGCAGAAATTGAAAGTTTTGAGGGAATGTGAGAGGAACTCATGCGGCTGCCATGTAATAATACAGAAAAATAATTAGAAAATTGTGCTTAAAAACTTGAGCTATAGCTGAGGGTTTAATTTATCTGCGGACCAGGGCCGGAGCATCTATTTAGGCAAGCGGGACAACTCTCCGGTATCGTTGCAATCAGTATAAACTTTGTAAACAAAGCTTCGTTCAGCTCAATCCCACATTCTGAGTCATTTCAACACATCTTCAAGATCAAACAGCTTCAGATCTTCAAATATGTGTGATTGGAGAACAATGATATTGATCTCTCCAAAAATGTCACAGTCAAGGATGTAATTGTGCAGCAGCTATTCAGGTTTGCAAAAAAAAGAATCATCTCCCTCCCACATTCATATTTTGCCACCAGAGCTTCCTATACGTTGAAGTCTTTTCTTCGAAACTGTGCAATCCGTGGGGTCAGCTTCAAGGCCATTGTGAAGGATGTGAATTTGAACACTTTGAATGCGACACGCTTTTCTAGGATTTTATGACACCGTTCATGCTCCGAAAAGAAGATTTGGTGCTATTGTCAAAAGCTTAAGCCAAATTATATTGAAAACAAATAAAACTTCTGAGAGGGAAGATTTTCTTAGCAATTCTCCTTTTTCTTCAAGATAAAAACTTGCAAAGCAGTAATTTGCTTTCCACGATATTACAGTATCGATCTGGTTTTTGTTTTTGATCAGCCTCAAAATGCATTGTCAGATATCAAGAGTTTATTTTCAATAGTATTTATAATTAACGCGCACTAAAGGGTACCCTTATAATGAAGTGACACAATGCGGGCATTAGGGAAGTGGAAGATTAGAGAAAGAGAGATACAGATGCACACGACCGAAAATATGCTTAAGGGTGAACTGTTGTGCATTCCTAGCATGGTGAGTGTTGCGGTTGAATTGTTGTAGGGGTGCAATGCAACTGACTATCGATAAAACAAAGACAGGCAGGAAACATTACGACGTTGAATAAGAGAGTTAAGCGGTTTCGTGATATCTCGATGTCAATCTGTTTTATCGCACATTCTTGACTCCTGTCAAGTAACTTAAAATATGTAATCGGTGCATCGGACCAGATATGGACATGTTTGGGGCAAATAAATGCCTTGTAAATTCTAGGCAGGTCACCCCTGCCCGTGAATTATTTCTTACTTGCCTTGACATTCTCGACGACATCGAATATGTGTTCATTCCAACGAAGGTTGTCATTAACGCACATACCGAGAATGGAAAGCCTTTCGGTTCCAGCGATGCAAGTGCCATTAATGGATAATGACAGAGTATTGGGGTTTCGCGTTAATGGCAGAAGATAACATTGTATTGCCAAGCAATGAATTCTACTCCCGAAAGACACGATTTTGAATTTATCCGTCCTGCATGCCGTGATGCAAAATATGTGATTAAAAAAAAACACGTCTTCGACGATTACTCGATCCTAGGATTTTAGATGGAGGAAAACTGCGATGTACCAAGATATGGATGTAGTCCAAAAAGCAAAAAACAAATCGACAATAGTGCGCTAGCCAAGAAAGTCTCTGATTTCGAGCAGAATTGGAAGCCCGAACTTTCGTTTTAAATACCAAGCCATTGCAGATGGTAGAACTTGGTCTAGACAAGTGGAGTAGCAAAACCAGATGAATGTTGTGTCTCAGGCAGGTCGGGAGCTCGTTAAGTAAGAAAGTGAGCACAGTAGTTCCAAGTCAAATTCAACAGCAACTTTGGCACTACATTTTTATTTATAGCATCACTCAGGCATTTTGCATCCTACGTTCTTTCATAACTCAGAAACTACGACGAAAACTAAGAACTTGGCGTTCTGTTTTAAATCTCACTATTTGTTGGCACTTTCTATCAAAGAGAACTTGGCTCCATATTCGTATTTTTGTATGATCATAATTACACGCTAAATGATGAGATGATGATTCAATCTAAAAGGAATTCAGGACGTAAATTACATTACATTAATCCTTGGGTCGGGTATTTGTCAAACGTTTTGCTACGTCAATATTTACCTATACGAAATGCTTTCTCCTACTTTCGGCGGCGAACGTAAATAAATTTCCTTTGTCACATTTCGAAATAGAATACCTACCTTTTTAGATCCTTAATAGCATGTAAATTTACAATACATACCCATGTATATACAAGTTAATAATAAATCGAAAATAATACTACCCAAATATAGTCGTATGCTTTGTATATACACGCAGGGCACGTTTCAATGATAAAAACACTTTGTATTGATTATCCCTGGCTTCAAATAAAAAAAAAAAAAACATAAAGAAAAGACAACAATAAACCACATAGAAAATAAATCTATGGCAGATTAATTTGATTTAACTAAAAACTTTGTTTCAGCAGCACATAAATAATATTTAAAGGATAAAATATAAACAAACATAAATTAAAAATATAAAAACATAAAGAGAACATTTAAGGCGACAAATGATTAATCGATGGAATTGTAGTATTAATTTTAGATACACGCAACGCACCATTTGGTAGGGCAGCAGTAGCGATTTTGTGATGAACATTTTCTAAGCTTCCTTGTTCTCCATAATCAACGCATGACTTACTCGTTGGTCTTATGAAATGAGTATTGACTGTTTCTTTGTCCCTGCTGAAAGTAAACATATTATTGTGAGTTGTGTCAAACTGAGCGGTTTAAAACGAATACGAATACTATTGCGGCTTGGCATATTTTTTAACCCTCTTAGTCCTCTTTTTAGAAAATATATCAAATTGTTTTGTATTTACTTCCAAGAAATATCGACAGGTATTACGAAAAAAAAAAATTTGGTAAAAAATCATAAAATCAAATCATTTTGTTTCGGCGAATTATGTAGATTTTTTTTTATTTTTAAAGAATTTTTCAAAATAAAAATGTTTGCAATTTTATAAACAAAACAGTATAGTCCTTACCCAATTTAGGAGGCGGTTTCGCGGCTTCTAAGGGGACGCGGTGGCTGGCATGGGTTATTATTTTTTTTATTTAAGTAAGAAAACAGCATATTCATCCTGCGTCTGATCATCGTTCCAGAAATATGCACATACGACTTATGTGGACTTGCTATGTTGGATATTTTAATACTTAATAAAAAATTAACACTTATTTATAAAATATGATTTAATTTTAATTTCAATATAAGATAACTGACTGACTGTGTGTCTCTGACTGAAGAGTCGGAGGAGCGAACGGAGCGAACCTCCTCCGCTCAATGTTTTGATTGAATTGATTTTGTCAATCTCGCCTCCTACGCGACTCCTGTTAATGTTTCTAGGCTATGCGAATGCAGATGAAATCGGTATCCGCAAGAGATATCCCCATCTACATCAATAGCCAGACCGCATATAAGTCAATGGAGTCAACCAATATGAATTCTTATAAAGTCAGGGGCTGTCGCACAGTGCTTAAAGCATTATGTAGTCGGAACCGAGTGAGATTTTGCAGGGTGCCAGGAAACTGCGGTGTTGCGGGAAATGAAGAGGCGTATAGCTTGTAAGAAGGGAAGGACTACTCGTTAACAGTGAGGTTGCAGCCATCAAACATCCCTCTACATTGTAAGCGAAAAAACTATTGAGGAAAAATCAATAAGGCCTGCCAAACTATGGTCAGTCTTGAAGAACACACGGTATCTAAGGCTCTATGGCCACTTTTCGAAAGTAAAAGATCTAGGGAGTTACTAAAACTTAGCAGGGATAAGCTTAGAACAATAATAGGAATCCTGACAGGGCACTCTGTCACACAGAGACTCGAATTGTCGGATACAGATAGATTTTGCTGCGATCTGCAGCCTGTTGAGGACATATGGCGCATACTTTTTTTCGTCGCAGGAAATTTGTAGGGAAATATGTTTTTGGAACACTAGAGCACATAGATGGCACAAACTTCAATGTCCTTTCGGATTTTTTGTTTTGGTTTTTTACCTTTTCAATCTTCAAGTTCAACTGGTTCTCCAGTGTTGTGTGATGGCTTCTTATCACACCCCTGTTTAACCTAAAATAACATAAAAAGGCAAGCTAAATCTCCTTGCATTACAATTGATCCCATTAAGGCCATATAAATGTCGAGAATGTACATACATATGTACGTATGCAGTATTTCATATTGCCTTGATTTGTTGGAACTTCACGACTTCTTTAAAACGATATAATACATAAGAAAAATGGAGTTTTTACCTCTGCATTCTAAAAATAAATCTCTCCACACTCAGAAAGTGTACCTAGAACAACCGCTTCTACTTTCAGTGCATTTTAACAGCCTCGATACAGTCGACTACGCTTTAAGATAAAAAGCCCTAGCTATTAAGCAAATTTAGCTGCAGAGAAATCCTTTCATAATTGGTTTATACAAGAAAAACTTCCGGGATTTGGAATTTGAAAATAAAAATTTTGGCTACAAATGTGTGAAACCTTAACACAAGAAAATCCGTGCTTAGCTATGTAAAACTTATGAAAGTAAGCAAACATTTCTTTCATAGTGCATAGTTTAGATAAGGAGAAAGAGACTGTTATCTACCTACTATCCACATGCCGCACTCTCTCTTGAAAACTTCATTTGGGAGACTTATACCATAATGATGTTGATGACTTGTCAAAGATTGGCATTTGAGTTTATTTTGCTCCTTCAGAAGCTCTAAAACGCTGCACTGTTTTTAATTCTCCAATTTCTTTATCCTGGGTTTTAATAGAATTTTCAGTAGTTTTCAAGTAACATATCGAGTGGTAAACTTGTCGAGTTGTAGGGTCGGAATATGGTCAAAGTTTCTTGAGTATTCTTTTCTAGATGAGTCCTTAAACTTAAGAACACTCTTCCAATCCAGATTTTTCATCAGACTAGTACACATTGTACCTGCGAGCGAAATTCTAATTATACTTACATGTAATTCTTCGAATAAGTACTGTACCTCTTAGGTTTTGCAATCATTTTTGGGCCATTAACCGCCAGAGTCAGTTATGACGAACACAGTTGCTCAAAATTAAGGCTCATAAAGGAACCCGTTTTACTGCTTGAAAGCCGTTCGCAATGGAGGCAAAGGGGCTTGTTTGAACTCTTTTTCCGAAATTTTGCCCTATTTGGCTTATTCGATTTCTCATGCGGGTAGGTTGTTACCTATTGTTTTGTAAATTCGCTTCCGCGCTTAATGGGGAAAATCCAAAAAACGACAAAACAACTGACAAACAAACAACTGTTTCTTTAGCGGCAATAAACGTTCTTTTGTGCAATTTTATAGGCAGGTACCTAGAACAAAAATGGCTATCGTTTAATCTGGGAAGACTTTAATTAAATTTACAAGTATTTACGATGTAATAGAGTTGTACATAAAAATTTAGAATTTCAATACATGAGTAAAAGTTTCCTTTTGAAAACATAAGAAAAAAATCTGAGAAAAAACCCAAATGTTCATATAAATAATATCCTACAAAAATATATAGCTTCAGGCGACGGTTTGCCAAAATTTGGCAATTTGATAGCAAAACTCCCACTTTCAATCTCGTCTTCATACTAATTCTTAAAATTGCGGTCATTAGCACCTTTAGATGAAGCAAAACACCATAATCAGCTACTTGACGTAACATCTGCTTTTAGCCAACCAAAATTATGGCATTCATTGACTCATTCACTTAACTCCTAACAAGAACTCTCTGTCTATACATATGTACGTATGTATGTAATAAATCTAGATAATTATTATTAAATTTGGTGTGCAGCACGACATTTTCATTTAAATCGATAGCGGGAAATATGCAAATTTTATACAGCACTAGCAGAATGGCAGGCGGTAGCGCAAAATTGCGAAGCGACCTCAAAAATTACCCATACCCTACCCACTTACTCACTCTCTCTCTCTCTCTGTCTCATATGCCCCCTACATAAAGCAACCAACCCCACCTTACAGACAGCAACCATAGTACTCCTCTTGTACTCCAAATTTTCTGCAAACAACAACAAACTACTTTTAATCTCCACAACGCAACCCATGCACTCACTGCGATAACAAAAAAAACCAAAAAAAAAAATAAAAATTAAACTATGTATCCCACGCTTCAATCTGCCGCAGTGTAAACAGCCCATTATGCTGTTGTTTCGTTGTTGTTTTTTGGCTTGCGTGTTGTGGCAGCCATGCAGCCGCGCAGTCGATGAAGTCATTTCTGCACTTTGCAGACAAGAATTCCTGCCAACCAATCAAAACGCGAGATTGGGCGTTGTCTGCTGTGTAAAAATCCGTTGAATCGCTTCGAAAATTCGCAGTCTTCATAAAGTCAGCGACGTTCGAAGTGTTTAGTTGTGTCGTGTTCTACTGTTGAGATATTTTTTTTCTAACTCAAGAAAAAAAGTATATTTTCTGTAATTTATTTAATAATAAATATAAATAAACAACAAATATGAGGGAAATCGTTCACATTCAAGCCGGTCAATGCGGAAACCAAATTGGAGCTAAGGTAAGCGGATTACAAATCAGTTTTTCTTTGGATACATTTTTTTTTTTCGTTCGTCCCTTTTTGTATTGATTTGTCAACGAAATGTGAAAAAATATTTAAAAGTGCATTACCCACCGAAAAAACCCCAAGTGATTAATACTGTCAAAAATAAGAATAGCATACGTTGACTGATAATAAAAAAAAAAAAAAAAAAAAAAAATTGTTGAGTGGTTTCCAAGTGGAACAAAGATTCGCCATATTTCCTCTTCTCCACAACACATGTATGCGAAAAATCTTAACCGGCCGGCATTTTATATGTATATTTCCAAATTCCTTTGTGTGTTGTGCGAACTTTGAATACTAATAATTAGTAATTACTCATTCGTCTAAAAGTAATTTTATAGTGCTGATAAATATCATCAAAATAGTTTCATTTTTCTATAGAATTAGAAAACTACTTTGCGAAATGACTTCATAATTTTTTTTATAAGTTGCACATAACCTTTTGGCTGAAAATGATATATCTACATATATATAAAAAATTTGATGTGTGAATATATATTATATAAAGTAACACGACATCTGTGTTGACTTTTCCTAGTGGTGGTGCATTTAGCGAACTCTGGAATAGTAGGTACATAGAGAAAAAGTTGATGAGATGGTACCGCAAACGGACGACGACGACGATGGCGATAGATGTGATGGCATTTTTAATACACGAACACTTGTGAGTGTTGCCACTTTATTCGTCCAAAAGTCGATTTCAAGTACTGCGTCAACAAACACTCAACACACACACTAGGCTAAAATTGCAAAAACTCGCTTATCGTTTGTTTAAAATAACAATCAACAAACTTGAATTTTTGTTTATGGATTTGATTTCTTTTTAACACGGTTAATAGCAATCTCGATTAACCATGGAATAGGAAATATCTTAATGTCGGCTTTAACTCCACGGCAACACTTAGTATTCCTCTTTTGAATATAACTCTGGGCACAGATCTGTGTGCGTTTAGTACATACAAATTTACATGGATGGGCGTAGTTCTATCCTTTTTCGTTTTCATATTTTCAATTGTTGACTATTGTATTTGACTTTGGCGTTGCCAACGACGAGTAGAGAGACAGAAAATTTTCCAAGAATATGCGCAGCTGTTGTGCAGGACAGGTTATTTTTTGCAAGGATTTTTTCTATTGTAGAACTTTGACGAAGAGAAAGAAGAGAAGACATCGTTTTTAATTTATATTGATTTATATACTTTGTAGGTGTCAAAAACAAGAATAAAGAAAATTTAATTTGTTAAAAACAGGTTAAATTCTTACCTGTTTCCTGTATGAAGTTAAATTTTTTATTTCGTTGTTTAAAAATGCTAAATTTCCAGAAAGTGGAATTTTTTCATATTTTTGATTTCTTGACATTTAAGAGAAAAAATGCTATGTTTCAAGTTTAAGCAGAATGCAAATTCCATTTTTTTTGTCGAATCGCAAGAATTTGCTTTTTCAATAATTACGGCTGTCAATTTGTAATTAGTATTTGATCAAATTTTCCATTTCCATTTGTGCTATTGTGAATGGATGGATATTTTTGCCTCATTTTGCGTATTCACAATATGTATGAATGAATGAGAATTGACAAGCGTAATAGGAATGTTAATTTTAATGTGAAATTTCACAAACTTGTAATTAATGTAAGAAAAATTTAACAAATTACCAGTTGATTTGTTGATTTCTTTGTGAACAATTTCGCCTGTTAATGTTTTGATGCATTTGATCTTTACAGTATGTAGAATCTGGCGACTTTTGAAATTCTACATTTTCTCTTCAAAAGTGTGTAAAAACGCTAATAAGTAAATAAACATTGGCCAAAAGGAATAACAGCATAATTCAACTCATGTTGAAATTGAGTTCTTAAATCAGTGTTCGTTGCATATTCCAAATACGTGAAAGGGTTATGGCGCCTATACTTCTGAATTAAACTCGTCGATAAAAAAGAAATTAATTATACATAAATTATGATTTTTAAGCTTCTTAAAATGTATACAGTGGCAACTTTGTTCTTGTCTTGACAGTTTGATCGGTTGCGATCTAAAATCTTTTTAACGTAAAAAGCTAACCAGAACAATCTTGCTTTTGGCTTTTTGCTTCTGAAATGCAATTCGAATTTATGAAGAAATGCATGGAATGTCATGGAAATGCATAATAACCAGAAGGCATTTCCAGAAATATGAAGCATTAAAGTGACTTATTCTACTTTTCTGTCGCTAAAATTTGGAATGAAATAAACATTAAATTCTAAAAATAAGCACTTCCTTTCTTCATGTCGTTTACAACACGAAATGCCTTTTAAGAATATGTCAATTATACACTTTCTATCTGTAAAAAAGACTCGAAATGGAGCGGAATACATGAAATCACAAAGATTTCTGCCTTAATGTCCGGTTATGAACTTTATTGAAGAATCACTAAACACTAAATAACAGATGTAAAGTGTGAACAAGAAAAGTGCAATGCAAATTCGTTGCAATTCTTGATAAGATTCACACTTCCTGGCTATTTAGATAAATTTTCGAAGTGATTTTCTCAACAGCAGCTCACATTTGATCTCTTTCGAATAACAAATCGTGATTTAACTTTCGCAGCCCCGCTGCATTAGTAGTGCATGAACGGGGTATAGAAACATCCGGAAATTCAAAGGGTTCTGCATTTGTAGTTTTCCCTAGAACGGATGTGTAGGGGGCGGGGGGAACCCTTGTTACACAAACGCACTGCACCATAACTGCACTTATCAAACTTCATTTGAAATACCCACATCTAGAGTAGAGAGTGGGTGCTACATGCGCTGCTGCACCCACATGCATTGCTTGTGTGTATTGCGTTTCAATTATTCCGGAAATCTGCCGCCGTCGTCGTCGTTTTTTTTTCCATTAGTCTGTAGATTCATTCTCTATGGCCGCCTTTCACATTCCGGGAAAATTTGTTTTCCCGTTATATATTGGTAAATAATCATCACTGCAGTCCAGCTCGTGTTATAAGCATTCTAAGCCGGTATGGGTATCCATCAGAGCGTTGAAAGTTATTGATGCAAACATTAACCAAGAGAAAATAAAAAGAAACCGTCTCCTGGGGGAAGTCAGGAGATGAAGCTGAAGAGGCAAATTTCCCCCCATTTTTATTAATTATCATCTATCCATCCATTTGCTGCTTTCTCCATATCCCAACGAATTTCCATTAACTACTTGGTACCGTTTTGGTCTTAGAACAATGTAGAACGCATAGAATATGTAGACATACATACATATACGAAGAATGTGCCAGAATGGGAAACAAACGAAACGAAAAAAAAATAAGAACCCCAACGGGTGAACGTCCGAATGCGCGCTTCATAGTTGTCGCGGACAACTCTATATACAAAGTATATTCGATTCCTAACGAGAAGTTTGTATCTATATATTTTCTCGTTGGCAGTGCCAACTCACATTAATAGCGCGGCACACGTCGTATTGGTTTTTTTTTTGTAGCGGAAATAGATCTTAATAGATAGAGCTAGGGGAGAGTTTAGCGCGACGCTTGATCGATAACACAATACTATTTAGTTTTGAGTACACAAAACCATTGCCATGGAAACGATAACGATTGTGACAATGATGGTCGTTACCCTCTTCCTCCTCATTCTATTGGTATTCAAATAAATGCCAGATATAAAAAGAATGGTAAGCCGTAAATTCTGAAGTTATAAATGGGAACAGCGTGTGCCTCTATTAAAAGTCAGCAGATGTTTTTTGTTTTTTTTTTCCTGATGTCTGTTTGTTTCAGGGATGAATGCACATGACAACAGTGAAGGAATGCTGCACATTTTTATGTGACAGTTCCGTTGGTTGTGTGATTCACTGCATCAATGTCAATAACCTGTAGGCATTGCGTCTGAGATGCTAAAAATGTACTTTCTCTCTCCTGCATGTGTCGCGCCAGATAATTAGACGAGACTTTATGTGCGAAAAACATCTAATTTTAAACACTTTCCTGCAATGGCTTTTTATTTTGGTCTTTTCTGGAATTATAGTTTCGCTAAAAAGTACAGTAGTGTTCCATCTCAGTTTGGAATGACTCCTTAATATAGTTAGTTGGAACTAGGTGAGCATATTCCCAGTTACACAAGAGTTTCAAGTTTGGCAAGTCAACTCAATCCACGCATTTGGCTTTTCTTTTTATGATATAATCGACTCCTTAAAAAAAACGTTTATATAACTTCTCTGACGTTTAGCTATAAACGAGTTTTTTAATCTGTTTGTTGGCAGAACCAAGTACGTTTTTTTTGTTCTTTTTCAGCGCCATTATGTTATATTCTTGTTGAACATGTTTCCTTAAGACACGTCGTCGCATACAATCCATTAAGAACGCCATTAATCAATCAGTCAACAGCAATGTACCTATTTGTTAAAGTTTTAGCTGAGCTGAGTTCTTTCATTTTTCGGAACATTAGCTCACCACTATTTCTTTTTTAAGTGTCTTTCCTGTTTCATTTTCCAAATACAGAGCGCACACAGATATCCCAACTAGCACATCTCCAAATATGGTTAAATTGGTAAACAACATTCCACTAACACGAACATGAGTACCAGCCAACAACTCCATCCAGTAGGCAAGAGCCCACACGGTAGTTGTCTTGTGGCAGTGATTTCTTGTGTGGGGAAAGAAACATGTTGACATCATTCGATACCATGTTGTTGTTGTTTTTTTTTTTTTCTCTTTATGTATGTTTGCTCCTCAATTGGGTTTAATTAAAAAAAAAACGCAACGAAAATAAAGAAACGATTTACGATGTGGAAAAGAAGGTAGGTTACCATGTTTGAGTGTACAGGAGAAGGAAACTACGAGAATGTTATTGGATTCGACGCGCCATATGGCGATGGCGTCGTAGCACTCACAGCCGTCGTCTGTGGGTAAAGTATTTTAAATGAATTTATGGAAATACGTATCAACTTTTGCCGTTTGTTTCATGTGCAATGTGAATTTCTTGCAATTCTTCATCTACATCAAGGGAATTGTGAAAGCTAAGTACGGATGGCAAATTCACCCCATACTTGAGTTGCCATAAATACTAAAGGGGTTTAGTCAGCATTTTTAATTCATATGTTGTTTAGCTGCTGTCCAACTCCTGCTTATTCCATAATACCCTTCTGGTTTCAGTATAAATATTGTAAACGGCCCTGATCAACGTGTACTGACGGAAATGTTGTCAAAAACCCTGTATAACCTCAAACTAGCTTCCACTAAAAATTTTTTTTAAACTGATTTTCCACTAAAAATAGAATGTACAGCACACAGCATTGCTAAGCGGCAAAAAGTCGTGCTAATTCTCACACCATTTTCAAAAGCATCACAATCAACATTCATTGATGGAGCTACAGTCTCCTCGACTTGGTATGAGTCACAAGTCAAGCTCATCTCGGTTTCTCTATTCCCATCAGTGTTTTCACCCGAACAAACGCGATAGAAATATACAAATTCACATCATGTTTTGTTGGTCAAGAATGCCGGTCTTTCTTTCTATCTTTTTTTATTACCAATACAACAATCTCCTCTTTGCCAATGATGTCACCGTCCAAAAAAATAAAAAAGCGAACAACAAACGGTATCAAATTTGTGGAAAGTCTTAACCGCAGCAGTGCGATGCTAACGTCATCAAATCGCCAGTTTATAACCGTGCATTTCAAGACGAATGAGATCATTTTAGCTTGAAGTATTTTCTTCTTGCTCACGCTGCTGTTCCGGTTTCATGATTGCAAAGAAATTCTATGCACTTTGCTTTGCTACTGCTAAGTGGAGTGTTTTCATAGATAGTTGGTTTGTGTTTCACATTTATGACCTCATTTACCACCACTTTTAATTTATTTCCAGTTATTGATAATTAGTCATTTTAACCGGTTTAGTGTTGGCCGCCTTTCGCCTTTACTTTACTGGTGGGTGTTGTCGTCGTACAGATAGCATAAGATTGAATGTTGTTTCTTTGCTTTTATCGCTAGTCGTATATGTTAAATCATCGTTATTTGTGACATAAAAATAATAACAACTGACGTAATGCTCCTACATATTTTTTTAGACTTGAGCCTTGATTTACTCTTGGGGTCTAAGGTGGCATAAGACAGCACAGTAATTTTGCTGTCTGACGCGTAAAAGTCGTGTCTATGTATGCAAAGATAATGATGATTGCTTTTTTGTTGTTCTTTTTTAGAACGATTGTTTCACTTGGGGGGCTGACTTGACTGTACATGGAAAAACAATTGGAAATTAGTTCATGCATTATAATTGAGACGATTAAAATATGCCCAATTGGGAATTGTTGTACCTTAAAAGCTATTAGTAGTGCGGATAGAGTGGCATGCATAATTCGAAATCGACTTGGTATATCCTCTTCACCAAAATACTTATAAAACTGAGTTGCCACGTATCTCTTCCGAAAGATCCTTAAGCCAATGAATCTCAAATCGAATTTATGGATGAATTTTTCTGAACCCCTCAACACTGTCCGAATACGAACTTATTCCCTCGGTTTGTGTGTGGTAACAATTTGTTCAACACCCCTATACATGATTTTCAAGGAATCCTTCAGGATTGCTGTCGATTTTATTCGAATCTAACCTATCAAGGTTGGGTGGGCGTCCATTGTTGTTTTATCAAACTAAATGTACTAAGCAGAACCTACTACATAAAAAACTACTTGTGAATACGTAAAACCTACCCTCGACCGGGAAGTTTCGAGACACATTTTATCGATTTGTAGGTGTGGCATTGGCCATCATCCTGAGCATGTGCGCAACAAAATGCATATATAAATTTTCCCTTTTTTTCTATTTCAAGCGAAAAAAAAACTTAATTATTTACCATTTTTTTGTTTTTTCTTACAGTTTTGGGAAATCATCTCCGATGAACATGGAATTGATGCCACTGGCGCATACCATGGCGATAGTGACCTGCAATTGGAACGCATCAATGTTTACTACAATGAAGCATCCGGTGGCAAATATGTTCCACGTGCGGTTCTTGTAGATTTGGAACCTGGTACCATGGATTCAGTGCGATCCGGTCCATTCGGTCAAATCTTCCGCCCCGATAACTTTGTCTTTGGACAATCCGGTGCCGGTAACAACTGGGCCAAGGGTCATTACACAGAAGGCGCTGAATTGGTCGATTCAGTGTTGGATGTTGTACGCAAAGAAGCTGAGTCATGCGATTGCCTGCAAGGCTTCCAACTGACACACTCCTTGGGTGGTGGTACCGGCTCCGGTATGGGAACCCTTCTCATCTCAAAAATCCGCGAAGAATATCCCGACAGAATCATGAACACATACTCGGTCGTACCATCGCCAAAAGTATCAGACACCGTTGTTGAACCCTACAATGCCACACTATCTGTGCACCAGCTTGTGGAAAACACAGACGAGACATACTGTATCGATAACGAAGCCCTGTACGACATTTGCTTTAGGACCCTGAAGTTGACCACCCCAACCTATGGTGACTTGAATCATTTAGTGTCGCTGACAATGTCTGGCGTGACCACCTGCCTTCGTTTCCCCGGCCAGCTGAATGCGGATCTTCGTAAATTGGCTGTCAACATGGTACCATTCCCACGTCTGCATTTCTTCATGCCCGGCTTCGCCCCATTGACATCCCGCGGATCACAACAATACAGAGCTCTGACCGTACCCGAACTGACACAACAGATGTTCGATGCCAAGAACATGATGGCTGCCTGCGATCCACGACATGGACGTTATCTCACTGTTGCTGCCATCTTCCGCGGTCGCATGTCAATGAAGGAAGTCGACGAACAAATGTTGAACATTCAAAACAAGAACAGCAGCTACTTCGTCGAATGGATTCCAAACAACGTCAAGACAGCCGTTTGTGATATTCCACCAAGAGGACTCAAGATGTCTGCCACATTCATTGGTAACTCCACTGCTATCCAAGAGCTGTTCAAACGTATTTCCGAACAGTTTACCGCTATGTTCCGTCGTAAGGCTTTCTTGCATTGGTACACCGGCGAGGGTATGGATGAGATGGAATTCACTGAGGCCGAAAGCAACATGAACGATTTGGTATCCGAATACCAGCAGTACCAGGAGGCCACCGCTGATGAGGATGCCGAATTCGAGGAGGAACAAGAAGCTGAAGTCGATGAGAACTAAGCAAAAAGTTACAAAAAAAAGAAGATTAAAACAAAAAAATAAAAATTCCGAAAAGATTTAAAACTTGAAAATGAAAATGTATCTTATTTTTTTTTTTTACTCGCTATGTACCTACCTTACCTTATCCTGGTTCCTATCCTTTCTGTCCACACTGCCAGATACCTTTGATTTTTCGCCTGTCGAGTGCTGACCCGCGCCCACCCTCCAACTTTAGTCTAGAAATCTAAGTTATGTTAACTATTTTATAAAAGTAAATTTGTACAGCAGTTAGTATGCGCAGCTCTCACTCTTGTTCTGTTATCGCTCAGAATCGAGTTGGTATGTTTTAGGACAATGAGAGGGGTCTTCCGCTTGTAATCTCTTTAAAAAAAAAAAATGCGCTGTTTTTAGCTATAATTATTAAGGCAGAAAATTGCATTTCATTTTAATAATTATATTTTTTAAACAACAATCGTATAGACAACTAATTTTTTTTGTTTTCGCACAAAAAAAACAAGACACAATTTGTATTACACAGGCAGTTTGTAATTGTATTTAAGTGTCAAAAGATGTTTAGTTTTCGTTAAATTAAATTTTACTACACTGTACACCACGTTAGCCATCATCTGGTTTCCTTTACTATTTTTTTTGCACTTACAAAACAACATCAACATTGGAAAAGAAAAGTGAAATATATATTTGAACATCTAATTTAAAACAACAAAAACATTGGCTGTTATTATTTTCTTTTCGTTAACTAACTTTTGACTGTTGGAAAGGGCAGGATGGTTGGTGGGTGCTGGTGGTGGTGGTGGTGTTTCTCCTCGATTGTTTTCACAGTTTGTCATTTCTTTTGAATGGCAAAAAATTGAACAACGTAAGTACTTAGGCGCAGGGGGGTTATGGCATACGCATGAACTAGTTGAATTAGGTAGGTTGTCGGATGTTGAAATTTGACCGCAGATGAGTTTTGCAGTTTTTTTTTGTTTTGTGATCTTAACGGGGATCACCATGCCAAAAGGTACTCTGTGCTCCACGAAAATTATTTTTATAAGTCCTTACGCTAGCGCAATTGTTGAATGTAAAGAAATTGAGTAAAATCTTTTTAATTTGCGAAGTTTTGAGTCGGTCCGTAGAAATAGGTCTGATGGAGCAGTTGGAGTATAAAATCAGTAAATTTATTTTGGCCCTTTTTTGGTCAGCAATTTGCGTGGTTTTTATTGTTGCATCGTTCATTCTGGCGGTATTGGCTTGTCTACAGTTTGGCTTGCTCAAATTCCTTTAAAGTTGTACAAAGCGTCGCTAAGTTAGAGCAAGAATATAATATATAGAACAGGAGACTTAACGTCAGTAATAGCGGGTTCCCTTATATATTCGTAGAAGAAGAAGTCTGGGGAGAGCATTTCCTGTGAGGATCGTTGCCTCCTCCACTTCGTCCTGCAAAAGTCGTTAGAGAAACTGCCTATAAGTTTATGACAGTGTTCAGTAATGACCAGTGATGTTATCCTTCGGATGATTGAGTACTGTGTATTCATAAAAAAAGGCAGTAGAATTCAATAGAGCACAATAGATCTTGCTATACCTATGGTTAAAAAAAAATTAAGAATGCTTTTTAAAACTAAGATAT
Source organism: Ferdinandea cuprea (assembly GCA_963576555.1). Lineage (NCBI taxonomy): Eukaryota > Metazoa > Arthropoda > Insecta > Diptera > Syrphidae > Ferdinandea > Ferdinandea cuprea. Next base: position 42,246,812 of record OY754958.1, read on the forward strand.
GTATGATATTATTACATATAGTGTCGTCGTATTTATAGCACTTTTTTAATTAGTAATTATTGCGATCATAATGTAATTGAACAGCGGTGTGGTGAAAACGAAATTATCACACAACACTCGGCACTACTACGGGTCATTTGAAAAAAGAGAAAAACCTAAACAATTTTCCTGGTAAAGCAAGCAATTTTTTTTTGCAAACCATAGAAGGCGCTTGATGTCTATTCCTACAAATTGTCCTCGAAAACGCGCTATTGCCTCGCATTAACTAAGTTCATATGTGGCTTATGTCCTCAGCAGTCTGCAGATCTCCGCAGAGTCTGTATTCGAGCCTCTTTGCGTGTTTCCGGAAGGCGAAGGAAGCTTATTCCTGCTAAATAGTATTAACTCCATACAACTCAAGCCCTTCTATTCTTGCAAGCTCATCCGCTCATTGTGACAACCAGCACAGATTCACTCGGTTCGTGACTGCATAATGCTTTAAGTATGGTTCGCCATCTTCAAACTGTCAACCAGAATTGATGTTGGTTGATTCTTTTGGCTGAGTGCACTCTTGGTTTTGGATCTTCTGAAAAGATACCAGAATCTGTTCCTTCCGGTGTTTTCGAACCATCTTTAAAAATTGCAATTTCGTTCGATCTGATTATGGCATTTAATTTATTGCCTAGGTGGAGATTTTTTTAGTTTCGCGGTAGGATCTCGTTTAGGCCAAAATGCAGTACATCTACTGGAGTAGAAAAGACCAAAACTTTCGAGCGTTTTAGATCCGCCTTAGGCTAGATCTTTTTTGTCGCTAGACATGTAATTTCACTTGTCCCCCTAAGTTTGCTTTCACTAGCTTTAGACACAATTTACAAGCAGCGGTTGGAAATGGCTGTTCTTAATTTAGCAAGTTCATTAGCGTTACAGTTCCAAAGAATGGTCTGAGCCCCGGCACCCAGCAAAGGTGAAAATTAAACTGTTCCACCATATTCCGATAAAGAGATGATCGACAGTTTACAGCTACTATAGTTTACAAAGACTGATTTCATGAACTTGATTTGCAGTTTGACTACTCGATAAAATACCAATAACCCTGGAAGATATCACGTTTATCTTAAACCAAGAAAAGACTTCTTAATTAATTCCATTATTTTCCCCTGCAATACAATACAATGGACAGGAAGACGGAAATAGAGACTAAAGTTTAGTCTGATTGTGATCGATTTGTCCTCAAAGAATGCACCATGAATGACTGGAATGAGATGGGGACATTTTAAGGATTTTTCGAATTGAAGTTAGGGATGATCCCGAATTTATTTTGGATGGAACCGTGGCCAGTTATTATTGATCCATCGGTTCGTATATAGCTTTAAGGCTGACAGCGGTGTTGGCCGTGGTTTATATACTAATAAATTCGTAGCTGAATAGTTATCAAATTTACGAACCGAGACAACCTGCTATTTCATGTAGGCTGAATTCTTAAATGCATTACTGCCTGCTTTGAGCATCGGCATACATTATACATTCCGAAATGCTTTGCGATCGATTTTACTGCACAAACAAATGCATCGTGAATTAGGACGATGAAGAAATATTTTATTTTATTTGATGGAATGGCATGGATGGAATGGTGGTGGTTGTTTGTCTGTTTTTGTGAAAAATCGCAAGACGCAGGTAATTTTAGTAAATAATTACAAACTGATGCCGACCAAATGTTGTCGACTTGTTTTGCCTTTTTGGACTCGTCTCCATCTTCGCAATATAGCTCTCCTCCATTCGCCCTTCTCGCACACAGGACCAGGCTAACATCAGAGACCTGTAGTTACTCTCGTTAGCGAATCAAAGAAAATAACTAGCGAATGTAGCTAATTTGTGTAATGATTAGCTCATTTCAATAAAATGATTCGCCTAAAATGTCAAAAGGTTAGCGAATTTTCAAAATAAATTCGCCTTTAATGTCAGACTTACTTACTTTACTTACTTAACGGGCTTCCGACCCGTGAAGAGTCCCTGCCTGAGATAAGGCAGCCTTCCACCCTCTGCGATCCCGAGCACGCTGCTTTCAGTTGTCCAGACCCAGCGCTCTGGCATCCGCGATGGCTTAGTCTTTAAAACGGAGGTTCGGTCTTCCTTGTCGTCTCGAACCTGGGGGCTGGGATTCTAAAACCCTCTTGGCTGGAGCGTTGTTGTCCATTCGCTCGATGTGGCCGAGCCAATGTAGTCGACGAGTTTTGGCTTTTAGGACTACATCCACATCTGGGTACAGCTCATAGAGTCCGTGGTTGTATCTTCTTCTCCATTCGCCCTCCTCGCACACAGGACCAAATATACGTCGAAGGATGAAATAAAGGATCCTAGTATTAACTCTCCTTTGCTGCTTATCGTCGAGCACTCGGCGCCGTATAGCAGAACTGACGAATAAGGGTTCTGTAGAGCATGCACTTTGTCCTTCGAGTTAGGAGTTTTGAACCCATTTGATTTGCCAAACCGAAGTAGCAGCGGTTTCCTAGGGTAATTCATCGACGGATCTCCACTAAGATGTCATTTGTGGAGTTGATGTTTACCCCGAGGTAGATGAACTCCTTAACTACATCGAAGTTGCTGCTATCAACAGTGACATTTTGTCCTAGTCGGTGGACAGATGATTGTTTGTTTGCTGATAGCATATATTTAGTCTTGTCCTCGTCCTCGTCCGCATACCCCAGCAGTTGGGCTGTCAGACTTAGGCGAACAAAAATAAATGAGAATTTAATGACGTCCATATCCCGCAGATAGTGGTATTTTCAGCGAAAAAACCAAATACTTTCCGCTACCTTAAGGTACATACATATTTTACAAATGAAATGAACCTTTATTTTTGTTTATACACTTTCCCAAGAGTCTTAAAATCTATCCTATTCTATCTTAAAAGTGTATATACATTAAATCCGACCTAAGTATGCAAATCAACCTAAAGATAAGCGAGCAAAAGTCAAAAGCGCAATAAACGCAACATGTGCACTAATTTTCGCATTAAATAAAGCAATGGAAAATACTACAAAGAGGATCTCTTGGCTCTCATCTCCAAGATAGATGAGCAATATATATAGATAAGGCTATATCCTCAAACAAAATTCAGCCATCTTAACCGCAATTTATGTCAACGAAAATAAGAAAGAAACTTATTTCATCTATCTTCAAAATTAGAGGAGAGCTGAGAAGGCTGCACTAGAAAGGTAGCACATCCTGAGGATCTGCAGATTAATTGCAGCATAATATGTAACTTAAAACAAACAGAGAATTTCATTCATTCTACAGGTTTTATGCGAAATAAGGAGATATTTTGTTGGCAGTAACATTTTATTTAAATCAGATTTACTAACCCTTCTTAACTGCGAAAGTAATGTTAACCAACTCTTCATCCAAATTGTCTACGAAGTTTTTTAACATTTAAAACTTATCTAAAAAATACCAACTATAATTAATGTCAATTGAGCAGACGGCAAAGTCAAGCTTAAATGATTAGGAAAAAGAAAAATGATTGTAAAATGTACTCTATATCTGAATCGAAAAATAAAACAAATTATCAATCTATCTGTCTCTCTGATCAATATCAAAATTTAAGACGATTTTGCAATGTCGTGTACCTACACCAAAGTTTATGCCTTTAAATTTAAGCTAGGAAGATGAATTTTGGAAGTGGTAGAGTGTAAAAATAGTTTAATATGCCCACTGCCAAGCCCTCAATTTAGAAAAAGTTGTTTTTAAAGCTGTAGTTGAAGAGATAACGCCCTAGCATATTGATAAAATATGTAGACACTGAGGTCCTTCACAACTTTGCTACGTTTTTTTAGGAAAATTTTATTTACTTCGGAAATTTCTATACAAAAGGATATAAAATGTTATCCACTATTTTCTAATAGTGGACTTTATGCTTTGCATACGTTAAGTAAAGTGTTAAAAGTGCTTTCTTGTGACAATCGCTTTACAGTTACACCTAAGTATGCGAGCTGCCATAAGAAAACCTGTGTTTGTTTTCATCGCTCATCTTAACTGCAGCCTCGACACTACCCTCGCAGCTTCAGTATATTTTTAGCCAATACAAGTCAATAACTAAGTCGATTTCCAACGACGAATCCGCATCCCAATACAATTGTAATATTAGATTTTTTTCTCTGCATCGTGAGTAGTTGATTATATCCTTAGTATTTACTTAGTCACGGAAAGGTCTTGTTCAGCGTGAGAATAGTTTTAGAGTAGTACCTGGAGTGTAGAGTGTTCGTGCATAATTGCATGTCCGTTAAAGTCTTAACTACGCCTGTATCGTAACTAAACCATAATTGGTTGGTCACAATAGGTACACGTAACTAACAGTGCGAAAGCACCACACCTAACATGAAGGGCCAGATCTTGACTTTTTCCTTAGCACGCAGGGCGGTATTTTCGGTGGTCACTTGATGTTACATGGGTCAAAAAAAAAAACAGAATAGGAACCCTCAGTTGGCCCACTCTGCCATAATCTAAAAATTGAATAAAAGTAAAAAGAAAGAGCTCCTTGCATAGCTACTTGGACACAAAATTGTGAACATTTTAAACTCCAATATTTTTCATAATTTTGTTCAAAACTTTTACATACATCTGAAGTTTAAGAACAATCGCATTTTTTAATCTACACTAGAGAACTTAGTAAATCACTAATAATGTAAAAAATTTTTGAAATTCTTTTGACTGAACATACACAGCGAATGGTTTGATAATTAGGTTTTACAAGGAGCAGGGTTGAACTTTTAAAAATATTTAGTTTTGTGAAAGACCAAGGAATTCAATAATTAGATTTGATTTTGAACCAAAAAAATGTGAACTTCTCCTGCGTCTAAATTAAAGAAGTTTATTTCACTATTTAGAGCTTTGAATTACGCATATTTCAAGTCCAATTTTATATATCAACGCGCTCTAAAAGCTTCGAAATTCTATTAAAATCTTTGCAAAACTCATGTTTTTATTAAAACATTTTCAAATCGATCTCAGTGATGTTTACTTTTAATAATTTGCTTTCAACGTCTATTCGTGTGCACAGATTAGATAGGGTGTAGTTAGATAGTCAAACTCGGACGACTCTGATTCTGATGAGCATGAATTTAAAAAAGAGTCCTCTTGCAGGTGAAGCAACTTTAAGTCCAAATGTTAGTTCTTCATAGAGAAGAAAATTAAGTGTGAAATATTTTAGGCGTTTGAGCCTTCAGTTCAGTGTCAGGGGAGTTGGAATAGTACTGGATGTTGAGTCTCTATCTAATTGTACCTCATATTACATCTGTAATCTAATTTGTGTCATTCAGTTGACAATTGTATGTATTTCATTGTTCATCATCAGTATAGTCAATTTTAGCCGAAGCTACACTCGATGCTTTGCGCCCTGTTTTTGAAGATCGCATTATCAGCCGCAGAGCTGACGTTGTTTGGCCACCGCGGAGCTGCGGTTTGACACCGTTGGACTATTATTTGTGGGGTGTCGTAAAAGATAAGTGTTACGCCGATATGCCAGAGACAATTGACGCTTTAAAGGACAATATTCGTGAAGCCATTGGTGAAATACAGCTGCACACAATCGATAATGTGCTTAAAAATTGGACCGTTCATGTAGGCTACAGCATGGCCAGCCGAGGCAGCCCTTTGAATGAATTTATTTTCCATTATTAACCGGAAGTTGTACTTTCAAATAAAAAAAGAAATTTGAAAAAATATTCAGTAGTTTTTTTTTATAGCATTTTCAAAAAAAAAAAGTTATTTGGCAGACCCTATAGTTTATTATTTGGCAACAATTTAAGCCAAGAACATTCATAATATAATTTTTCCACCCTAAAAGTTTGTTTATTTCGTGTGTAGTCAATCGTACGGTATCGGTAGCAACCGCTCACTCGAGCGCATCGTATAAACGAAGGGTTAAGAATTCATTATACGTAATGCGTAGCAGGAACACTATAAAAGTTGTTGAGCACCATTTGCCTCAAGGGTTTATCTTTTAAGACACTTTCCACCCCATATATCCCAGGTGGTCATTCTCTCGACTTTGGTCGATATAGAATCGATAAAACAATTAAAACTTTGCACCTGTTTTATCATGGCAACGCCCACACCAGTTAAATGCATAAAACTCAATCAAAATGCCAATTCTCATGTCATCAAAATTTTGAGCAGAAAAACATCCCTTCACTTCAATTAATAATCAATTAAGTCATCTATCTGCAAGCTTTGCACTGTTGAGTCATCATTTTCAACAGCACTTTTAAGTAAGGACGAAAAAATTACCCCCTAGCGATTTTCTTTTTGCAGATTGCTGCTCACTTAAAGTTAGGTACTCCTACTATTACTATGCTTTCGCGTATTACATAGAACCGCAGTAAATGCATGACGTAATCTGAAAAAAATCGATTCTTCTTCATTCTGCTCTGTGCATTTTCCAGTACGATTACCACATACCAAGTCCAAGTTTTATGCGGAGAGTTATGCTGCAAAGTTTCTGCACAATAGAAACAAGAGCAAACCAACCAACCCTGTCCTGGGGTTGATTCTATTCAAGAATTGTACGAGTGTGTACGTAGGTATGTATGTATAATGCTATGATGGTAGGTACAACCCCTTATTGGCAGAGCCATGACTCACTCACCTTCCAGACGTGACTCTGCTCATCCGTCTGGGTCATTGAATTGGGGGGTGAGAGTACAGTTTTTGCCACCCCTTTTCAGTGATTACTCATGACAAATTTTATTCAACGTCGCCATATCGTGTTTTCGTTTATTTTCCAAAACTTCTGTAGAAATCGCATGACAACCATAAGTGGGGTAGATCCTTCTAAATACATACATATGTACATAGTTTTTGGCTCGGAATTCAAACAAGTTGAGTAGACTATAAGGTACATTTTCGGTATGTATTTGGGCGTAGCCCATGAAAATCTCACCGGAAGGGGAAATTAGAATTTGTTCCCTAGGTTTCTGGATTAAAGCAATTTTAAAGTGCCTGCGGGAATGGAAGAGAAAGGAAAGAAACAACCGAAAATTGAAATTTTGTCTGAAAGATATTACGTAATAGCCGAGTGGTAGGTAGGTACGTAGCTATATGCCATATGGTTTTGAATTATAAAATGAATTTTATGGGATAAGGTAAGGTGGTTCGGTAAGAGTGCTACGGATAATGACGTTGAGGGGAAAGGCATTTGAAATGTACCACCTTAATACGACGAATAAATATTGAAGGACCTTTTTTTGTTAGTGGAATGAATAAATAAAAATGAACGTAAGTTCAAATATTCGTTTCATCTGAACGTGAAATAGAGCAAGCACAATGGCTGTGGGATTTCTTTTTCGAAGGACACTTGCTGTCTAAGAAGCGAGTCTTTAAAAAACGAGCTATTAGTATTCCAAATGCAAATTTTGGAAGCTTCTCTTGACGGTTAATAGGTCCTGAATATTTGTCAGAGGAGGGACACTGAAAAAAAACGTATTGGTGAAACAGGCACCTAAAATCACTAGGTCAGTAGTCCTAGGATAGACACCACTGAATCACTGAATTCCGTCTAGGTACAGGGTCAGACCGAAAAGGTTTAAGTTGGAGGAACTCTTCAATCTCAAATATTGTTGGTCTGTGGTTCTTAAGATCATCTTTTCTTGGAGTATTTTGTATTGCGATGTAGGTGCAGGTGCAAAGTGACTCGTTCGACAAAAGTGTACAAAAGAGTTCTGAATGCTTAGAATGAACAACAAGAAGTAATTACTACCATGCGGAGCGAAGGCTGAAGTTACAGCACTTTGAATCGCGATTTCACAATTTCTTTTTAGTGGTGTCGAAGTTTCAATAGGCGTACTGGAGAGGCGTAAGCTGTCTGCTAGTTGTGGGTTGAAATAATAGTTAAAATGGGGTAACTGTTACAATCAAATTCTAAACTTCTCGTTTTGGAGCGGAGTCAGATGAGATGACTGACGAGATTAATCTCAGCCTGTTCCTAAAAATTGTATCGAATATGAAGGAAAAGATGGGTGACTTCTGCAATTAAACCTCAGATTTATTAATTAAACAAAATACCACTGTTGAAATAGTCTATACATGTTACAGCTTAGATCACTCAAATCGTCGAAAATGCGTTCATATAACAATTCCTACTCCATCTAGCGAGCGCGAGGTGATTGCACAAAAAGTTTGTTGTTGTTTACTCTTCCCTGGTGTTTCTGAAGTTCCTACTGAAGTCATTAGACGGTACTCCCATATCCCATTCTGATACTTAGTCCCTTATAGTACTTTATAATATTTTTGCAACTTATTAAAAGCAGTTGATGGGTTATTTTTACACTAAACTTAGTCTCGATGATGTACACGTGTTGATTTCATTCCACCGATCGTAAGGTGCTTTAAGTGCAATCGACTTAGCTGCTTTAAGTCAATTTAATCGTTTATATGGGAGCGGGCTCAGGTATATACTGTTTGGTACCTTATTTGACTAGTTCATCCGCTCTGTGGGTGTAGTGGTTAAGTGCGCTGGACCACTAAGCGATGGGTCACTGGTTCAAATCCCGACCCGTACCACCTGGAAGATTTTAATCGCTGCCCCACCTCTTGCGAACGTCTGACAAAAATAAATTCCAGTCTGGAATCGGCATTGAATAGTAGGTCCCTCCATTCGTGGGAAAAATATATCTTCGCACACACAATGGTTGGAGAAGCTATGCCTTAGGTTCTGTATGGGCCGTTTACGCCTAATATATATTTTTTTTTTTTACATCCGATCTGCATTTGCTTGGAGTGCACATGCAAACTATTGCATCTGCTGACTATTCAGATCTTATTGATACATTTTTTTATAAACATAAAGCCGGTTAATGCTTTCGTTGAAAACTTGTTCCTTAAATATAAGAAACTTACTTCATAAGTTTAATAGAAAATCCATTTCTCTCAGGATGGTATTTAAGGAATTTAACATTGGTTTTATGACAAAAATCCATTTACTCGTATTAGAATTATACGGCGGTCTATTATCGCTGACTAACTCAATCGGCTACGGTCTATGATCCCTTTTTACCCTCTAGGATCTCAGTCAAAGACCGATGTTCGGTAAATAAAGTAAACTCTAAGCTAAAAACATCCTTATGGAACTTCTGTACCGCAAACGTGATAGCTAGGGCTTCTTTATGAAGGTGGAAATGGCCTTTTTAGCTGTAGACAAGATTCTAGACGTGAGTAGCATGTATATTTATAGTATCAATACAGCGTACACGATAAACGTATCCATGTGTAAGTAAATACAAGTCTTTTTTTTGCTTAAGAATAGACTCTATAGTACTTATTTTTGAATCCTATGACAGCACCGTCATACTTGGTATCTCTATATTCTTTGCTACTCCCAAAGAATATAAAATTATCAAGAAGACGCATTTCATATTAATGTCTCTACTGAAATCTTTTGCATGGCAGGTTCCAACATTGAAACCCGCTCTCACAGCTTTTTCTATTGCTTTGCTTTATTAAGAACTTTTTATTCCTTTGCTCAGAGAACTTCATATTTCTAGTGAACTTAAGCAGTAACTTACAATCATAACGGGATAGTGAACCGTGAAAAGTCCATACATGAGACGCGGCAGACTTTAACCCTCTGCGATCCCGGGAACGATGCTTTCAGTTATCCAGACCAAGCGCAATGGCTTCATTCTTACTATGGAGGTTCTGTCATTCCAAGACCCTCTTAGCTGGAGCTTTATTGCCCAAGCAAAAGCTGTAGGTATTCTTTATTCTCAGAAGCGTTTAATTATTTTTACCTCCGACTCTTATCAATAAAACGTTAATTTTACTTTGCAACATTTTGAAAGCAACATTTTGCATCTACGTTCTGGTCTGGTATTAAAATAAAAAAGTTCAGCTTAAAATAGAAGGAACCTTCTAACCCATTCAAAAATTCGGGTAAGCGAATTTTGTGACATTTAAATAAATTACATTAAGTATGTCAGGTATTGGGGCGATGACATCTTCCGATTAATGTTTTTTTGTTTGGTTACCCCTCATTTAGTTTTTGGAAATTTCATTACTACAAGAACAACAATAGTTATTATATTCTTCATTTATCCATAAATAGGCTAATGATGATGGTGATTGATAACAAACACAAATATGTATTCCCCATAGTAGGTACCTACTAAAATGTGAGTAAAAGTTAATTACTTATTTATTTTCAATTACAAAGGCGAAATTAGTTGAAAGCTTCCATGTGCACTCGCTAGGCAGAAGTGGCTAGACCACCTAGACAAATACTTGATCCGTTGTAATAAATGAAATGTAATAAATAACTAAATTCAAATTTAATATTTACCAAAATATGTAACAAAATAATTTCGAAGCTGTTATGTCAGTCCCGAATTAGGGCACCATTTAGTAGGTACATACTCGTATAACCACAAATTCAGGTGAAAACCTCAAATGAATGGATGACGAATGGGAAACTCTTTAACCGCGTGCATGCTTGTAGGCCAATGAACTTTGAACATAGTGGTGGAAAACCCGCTTAATACTTCTTCGCCTACCATCCCCTATTTCAACTGCACTCGCCAGATATAGGAAATTAAATAACCTACCATTAATCGATTTTTAACATTTAAATAAATAAAGACGAGTGGAGTTTAACAACCTTAAAGAAAAACGGGTGCAATGAATCTTTACTAATTCAAATTGATTATCTGACTGTTTCCACTTTGGAAATATAATTTTATCTATTTTAAATGGCTTCAATTTATAGACTTTATTGAACCATCCCATATAATCGATTGCTCAATTCAGTTTCAGTAAATGAAAAATTTATCTTAAACAAACGACATTCTTTTGAGAGCAACTTCAAACTTCAATGAAAATTAAAATTAAAATGAATTTTTGACAATGACACTGTTTGGAAATCGACCCATGTGTTAAATGAATAAATCCTGGATCAGAACGGAACCGAACAGCACAATTGAGTTAAAACTGTCAGATGAAGTTAGAACAGGGAAGTACAGCATCGGATTCTATGAGTTCGGCTCATATTCTCTTAGCTAAGAAGTTCAAAAATTTTCAATTTATACACTGCTGATATTTAGGTGAGCATTCCGTAATCAAAGTTTGGTCACATGAATATGAAAACCCCAATTTGATATTAATATTCCAAAATTTATCAATCAAATCGAATAAATTCACAATCACACAACAAATAAACAAAAAGTTGACGCTTCTCACGCACTTGCTCTACCTCAAAAATAGGTGCAGAAAATAGTTGCCAAACTGAGAAGGACAACTTCATGAAACAGAAAGTGACATAAAGTAGATCACTTTGGGACAGAGACTTCCGCAATGGAACATGAAATCCTGTATTTCGCGATCTTTCTGTATTATTCTCTGCAGCTCGGGTTTAATATTTCCTAATTCTTATGATTCTTACGCCCACAAAGTATGCAATGAAATACCTGTGGCAACTGTTTAGTACATCAGTGACGCCACATTCAACATTGAAAACATTTCTAGGCGCAAGCTGTAGACACCAAAAATGCCTCAGCTTTGTTCTCTCTCTCTCTATGAGGAGAAAAACTTTTTATATAACAGCCCTACTCTGCTGTCTGAGTATGCGTTTCATGCGAATAGTGGAATCGTGTTAATTGTGTCTTGGAATGCTGAGCGAGGGTTTTTAACTTTAGCCGTTAATTTTGGCTTAAACTTAACATGTTAAAAAAAAACCTGACAAACATCTAAGAGTATAAATTGTCATCTAAAAACTGAAAGTCCATATTATCTCCTGGCAGCGATGGAAATTTTACAGCTTTGTCTGACCAGCTGATGTTTGTCTTTAAGATAATCTTCGCAGCTAGCTTAGCACTTAGCTACATTCCATCTCCCTGGGGAATGGTTAGAATGGTATTCTTACCTAAATGTGGTAAGAATGACTAATCCATCGCTGACAACTTCGGACCTGACAATTAGTCTAATGTTCTTTCTGCTAAAAAGCACGGAAGGACTGATTGAGCTGCACATGCGCAAAGAGTTTTGAAGGTCCACCCAGAAGAAAGAAGAGAAAAAATCTGCGAACGATCGAGAGGGCGATCGATAACACGTAGTACGCGCTGGGAATTTTCGTTAATATTGAAGGTGCCTTTGGCAATGCGAATTTTGACAGCATGTGCAGCTCCGCTATGGGGCTTATGTTCAGGCCTATTCTGAACGTGTCATTGTTCTTTAAGTAGGACATGATCGAACATGCGGTACAAGTAGAAAAAAGGAAAAAGCATCACAATGCAGCTAATGGGTGATCCAAGTAGAGATACTTTTTTCAATAGCCTTTTTTGACAGATCACGTGTGAGTCGTGTCATGCTGTCATGTTATTTTTGTTTAGTATTGTTTGGCATTTCATAATGGAAAGACTTACGCGTGAACAACGTTTACAAATTGTTCAACTTTATTATGAAAATTCACGTTCTGTGAGGAATGTGTTTCGTGCACTTCGCTCAACTTATGGTCAACATAATCGGCCTACTGAGCGTACTATTCGCAACACCATCGCCCATTTTGAGACCCAGCATTCATTATTGGATAATATTCGACCGAATAGACCACGTCCAGCACGCTGTGAAGAAAATATAGCGGCCGTAGCTGAGAGTGTACACGAAGACCGTAGAGAGTCGATTCGGCGCCGTTCGCAGCAACTCGGACTGACGTATGACTGACGCAAGCGACATTGCTTCGCTCTATGGGCTCTTGAAAAGTTCCAAGAAGATCCGACGTTTATGAAGCAAATTTTGTTTAGCGATGAGGCCCATTTCTGGCTCAATGGGTATGTAAACAAACAAAATTGCCGCAGTTGGGACGAAGAGCAACCTGAAGAGATTGAAGAACTGCCACTTTATCCAGAAAAAACAACGGTTTGGTGTGGTTTGTGGGCCGGTGGAATCATCGGTCAACATTTGATAGACATAATCTTCAAAAAATAAATGCCAAAGAATGTTCTTTCAAATGATAATAAACATTCTCCATTAAATTTGAATTTTCTGTGTTTTTTTCTTTAAAAAAGTAGGGAACCTCGAAATGGATCACCCTTTATTAAGGGAAGGTAAATATCTTGAGGCAACGCTCGATAGTCATCTAAGGTATTGATGATGGATCTTACACCAGACTTTATATTTTTATCATCAGAGCTACCTTAAAAAACAATTTCTCATTTAAAACAAAGTTGTTTTTTTTACAATTCGCACAGGAGTTTCAATGACAGAAATCGACGCCTTTGGAATTTTTCTTTTCTTGAAAAGGAGTAGACAATTTCAATTAAATCCTCACTTTACAATTTATGAGGTATAGAACTTTGAAATGGAATAAAACAAAGATGATTTTTATTTAAATTGACATGAAATTCACTTTAATTGAAATATAATCTTCTGGCATTAAAAAATTCACTTTAATTGAAATATAATCTTCTGGCATTATGATTTAAATATGATTTCTAGCATATGACCGCCACGGCTGGCTCGGACGTAGTCTAATCTGGAGGTCCAATTTTCGTTGACATTTGTGGCTGTATATTACATTATGGTTGTTCAATTGATGAACGAAAAAGTCAGTGATCATAGCTCTATAGCAGTCACCATTGACTGTAACGTTCTGGCCAGCATCGTTTTTAGAAGTACTGGCTAATTATTCGACCAACCAATGAAGCTACGATGCTAATAATAGGGTTACATTTTTTCGTAAACTACGAGAATATTCGCTTGGCTGCCAAGATCGCTGGTCTAGATGGGAGAAAAGCTGGTACCAACAAAAAATTGTATGTAATGCTTGAATTTGTTGTCCCCTACACAACTAAGCAAAATGAAATTTGAAAGTCCGTTCTTACATTTTACATTTTATTTGTTACTGGTAAGGCCCGGTGTTTTTTCCGTATTTAATGAACGAGAGACAGACGAGCACCACTTAAAAGTAATCTAATGATCGGCAGTGGCAGCCTTAATTTCGTGGTGGCAATAACAAGGTGTTGTTGTTTCATTCAGCCATTCAATATAGTCGATCTGCTTGTATGTTTCTTTTTCAGGAGACCAGAATTACCCAAAATCGACTCACAAATCGCACGGCGCAGAATCTACAGGAACGAAAACATTCTAATCCCGTGACCGGAAATGCGGTTTTAATAATTCTTATGAATTGGTAGAAAAAGAATTATATTCTCGTAGCCAACCAATAGGTGTACTCATCCATCCATCCAATAATAAAAACAATAAACTTTCCCATCTTACATACATACATTTATATATATTTTTTTTTCTATCATTTATAAATTAACAATTGAGGTACAGAACCAAATATAAACACTTTTTTTTCAAAAGAACAACAAGCAATTGATATAACAAAACATATTTTAATTTTAAAATTTTTTCGTCGGTTGTAAGAGTTAATATCTATTTTTTTTTTATAACCAGATGCTTGGGTTTGTAGAAAACAATGATATAAAACCCTCGCATAACAAATTCAAATTTTAACAATAATCAGAAGAAAAAACAAAAAAACAAAACAAAAATAGTTTTTAACAATTTTTCTCTAATTTGTTTTTTTTTTTTTAACATTTCTCTATCTTCTCTCAAAATACCTTCTAGCTGCCAACATTCATTCGACAGCAAATGACTCACAACATCAAATACGTTCCATTTCAATTTTGTTCCAGCGCAGCTCTGCTGATTCTTGATCAATTCTTCACGAGGATAGCTGTATGTGTGTGTGTGTGTGTGTGATGTTACAACGGTTATAAATATACAATAACATATGTGCCGAAAAGAAATATTTAAACAAAATGAAAAGAAATAGAACAAAGTGTGAGTTTCCAATAGACACGATGTTTCCGCAATACAATAGCAACCTTGTGTAGAAGAAACCCACAAAGACGTTATCATCAGATTCGATGAACAATTTCAATCGTTCTCCTGATGAAGGGTAGAGGTGATAGCCAGCGCTCCACCAGGGATAAATCGAACGAAATTATCTCCAACTAGTGGGCCCATGGCGAAGATTCCCTTAGGCATTCCTTGCACTTCGTTTGTGTACTTGTCCACATCGATTTGATTGGTTTTGCTGTCTATCGGTTTGGAGGGTTCTATGCCCAGGCCAATGCCTGAATCATCAACTTGACAATAGTTAAGTGAGTCCTCGTTATTGCACGGTTTATTATTGCATTCGCATGTTTTGTTTGTCGAATGACCACAGACACGATTGCGAAATTCGATTGGTGTCAACCTGCGATTCCAGTCACATATATTCAAGTGCTTACACTTCTCACAGAGGCTCTTTAGCCAGGCTAGTTTACGCGTCATGTGGTTTTGATATTGCTCCGCATGTGGGTAGCAGCTTTTTTGGGAAATAATACTTCTTGCATGATGCTTAGTTATGCCCGAGACAAAGCGCAGATTGGGACGGGCCCCAATCAGTATGGCACAGTAGGAGACTTCAAAAGTTTTTGTTTCGAAAGTTTTTAGGTTTTTCACTGTTACGTGGTGGCAGCCAAATGCATCCGTTGACAGATTCGAAATTGTGTGTTCCGGAACAGGAGTGTAGCAGTTGTATGTTTGGTTGGGTTCTTTCATCATTTTGTGCACCTAGAAGAGAAATGAAACAAATTTATTGTAATAATGAACAATTTGAGAAACGAAATAAAATTCCAAAAAAATGTCATGTTGTAGAGTTTGAATTTCAAGGCAATTGGTTTACCAGATCTTCAGTAGAAGGTTTTTAAATAAAATGTTACAAGTAAATACATCAACCGGATTAAGGAAATAAGAAATAAGAAGAAAGAATAAAAAACCGATGCACTTAGATGGAAGAGGCATTGCATCTCGATAGCCAGTTATTACCAGTGAAGGGTGATTTTTCAAGAGTTAAGTTTTTCAGGTCCAAACCTCATCTGTCAACGTGAAAAGTTTTCAGTATACTCTGCCATTTAATCATGGAAAGACTTACAAACGAGCAACGATTGTAAATTATTGAGATTTATTATCAAAATTCGTGCTCTGTGAAAAATGTGAAAATCCGCTGTTTTATTGAAAAATTGTGTTCAGCCTCATCTCATTCTGGCTCAACGTATACGTAAGTAAGCTAAACTGTGACATCTCGAGTGATGAACAGCCACATGCCATACAAGAATTACCGATGAAACCCGAAAAAAAACAACAGTTTTGTGTGGTTTATGGTGGCATTATCGGTCTATTTTTCTTCAAAGACGACCGAGGAAGAAACGTTACCATCAACGGCGAACGATATCGAGCCATGTTTTGCCCCAGTTGGTTTAGTTGAACATGGTTGACATGTGGTTTCATCAAGACGGTGACACATGCCACACAGCTCGTGAAACAAAGGCAATGTTGAAGGAAGAATTTGGTAAGCAGCTCTTCGAAATGGCCCTGTGAGTTGGCCGCCAAGATCATTCGATTTACTGCATCTTGATTATTTCTTGTGGGGTTATGTAAAGTCGTTAGTCTATGTGGACAAGCCAAACACGATTGAAGCCTAACAGGATAACATAAAGCGCGTAAAGGCCGAAATGCTCGAAAGAATAAGGCAAAATTCAAGCTTCCAAATGGACCATTTGAAACGGAGCTGCGGACAACATTTACATGAAGTTGTCTTTAAAACGTAAATGGCAAAGCCCTATTTATTGATTACAATAAAATTTTGAATATTCCATGCAAATTTGAATGTTTTATTCGATTTAAAAAAAAACTACGCTTAAAAATTAACCCGTTATCACTTGTTCTTGAGTCTTGTCGAGTAGCTTCAAATATGAGCGATATACTTTAATTTAGGGCGAATAAATATGTTTTGAATTCTAGCCAGATCAGAAGGTTTAAAATATTTTTTGCATCGCTTAGCAGACCTTTCACTGCGTTTTTGGGGACATCAAATATGTGGTCATTTTAATGAAGGTAATTCCATTTAACTGAATTTACCCTATTTATGTATGCTGCCAAGGTCGACATTTTTACGTTGCCGTTTCCAGTTTTACACCGGATTATAAGCAAAGACAGAAGTTCATTAATGATAAAGAGAGTTATTTGGTGATTTGCAGACTTCCGTAATGTTATTCCTCATTCTTTGATGGAGGTTATCATTAATCCTAAATCCAGATTTTTCAACAAAGTAGCTCGATTCATAACTCCGGCAAATGCCTTTAAATATCAAGCGCAACAATGTAATTTTCAGCTCCGCGGTAAATAGATTGATTTCACTTTTCAGTTAGATGTACGCTTAAATAAACAGTGAATCTGTTGCATGATTTTTGAAAAAAGCCCTAAAGAATATGACAGATAGAAAAGCTTCAAAAACTTCATCATCGTAGGACAGCTCTATAGAATTATAGCATAAATAGTAAGATTAAGGCGAAAAGGATTTAATTTAAAGTTGATTCAGTGGTGCTTTTAATAGGAAAAGTTATTATTGATGTCGAAAAGTAGGCTGGAATTTCAGCGCTTGTCTATTTACGGAAAACACTCACTGGTACTCAAATCTACATATAAATCAACAATCTTCTCATGCAGTAGGCACTGCGCCACCGAAGCCATAACTTTGTTCTCGGTATGAATTTAATTTTTTGTTGTTTATAGATATAATGGACAGAGCGGCGGGACTACGACAAGTCTTAGGAGGTGTTTTAAATTAATCGTATGAAAATAGATGAGCGCCATCTCAAAGTTAGAGATTGAATTTAGAAAATCTCGAAAGTGTTGAGATCAAAAAACAGTACGTATGGATTGATGAGTCGGTATGAGGCCTCTCAAATTTTATGCAGCGCTAATTAATGGAGGACAAACAACGAGCGAAGCTTGAACTAATTTTTTTCATAAGGCTCTTTGTGTCAAAATTAATTAATTTAACGACAGCATTCGGAAACGGCATTGAGCCAACGAATGGAAATAAGACCAATTGACGAAAAACATGCACGTAAATAATAAAGTAAGTTACCCTAACTAAGTCTCACTCTGTGACCACTACGCAATAAAAATGACGTAAATGTAAAAATAAACAAAGCGCGACGACTGTAATGAGATAAGATAGTTTTGCTATCGCACCTTAAAAGATTACATTCGAGTTGTAAGCACACTTATGCACTTGAACTTGATAATAAATAGCGCCTTTTCAAGTAAAATAAATATTGCATAACAAGATCCCGTGTGATAGTGTTTTATATGTACCTCGTGATATTCAGGATAAACATTCTCTGGCAGTGATCGATCCAATCCTGCACTCTTACTTCGATATACATGAATGACATCGATATCTGACGATCGGCAAATAGTAACTGCATCAGCAGCACTTAGTCCAGCTCCAACCACAAGTACAGGCTTCAGTTCTACCAAAAGCAAAACATTAATAAATGATGCAATTCCTCACTTTAAACAGCAAACTCACTCTGCCTTTCACTTTCTGTTAAATTCTCTAAGGCCGTCTCCATTTCTCTCAGTTCATGCTTAACCCAAGTCCGATTGCTGCCATGCTGCTCGCCCCTTAAACCCAATCGATTGGGCAAATCCGACACCCCATTGGCTAGTACTAAGTTCTTACAGGCATAATAAAACGTACGTCTCGTTGACTCGTCAATTCTGCAAGACAAAACAAAATTGTTATAACCTAGTAAATACGCAGAATTGTGTGCCAACTACTTACCCTGTGACAATCCATCTGGCATCTTGAAACCGTTCCGACTTGACACAGTCCTCACTGAGTGGAGTTATAAACGTCACATTGGCATTGTTCATAAAGAACCTATCTAAATTCATATGATGAACATAGTCTTCATAGTATTCAGCAACTCTTGATACAAGAGCTCTTGTCTGTACCTCTTTCGATACTTGCCGTTTCAGTGAGAGATTTCGCCGTGGTGGCGAATTTTTACTACTTCCGTTATTGTCGAGCAAACCCAAGTCGATACTGGCATCAGTGACAGACACATCACTGCCACTGCAAATTTTTCTTGTACACTTACAGCATAAGGCTTCTGGTTCACATTCGTTGTTGTTGTTGAAAACTAAACATTCGTCCTTTGTTTTGCTTTGCTTGGCCAAACGTAGCTTTATGCACTTTGGACAATTAGTGTTGGCCAAAGCCATCTTACGCAGGTAGGATGAACAGTTCTTTTCGTATTGCAAGCATTTCTTTCGTTGTTGCATAACTTCCCAGCTGCCGTAAGTTAGACCAGGAAGTGACATCCATCCGGCAAGGGACAATGTTCGCAGATTAGGATCCATTTTGTGCCATGAACCACCAGGTGGACCTTTTCCCAGAACAATGTGGTCAATCTGAAATGAAAAGAAAATAATATAAATTATATATATTTTTGAAAGACATGCAGAAACGATTATAGAGTATTCGCAGAAAGTAATTGTGTCAAGTGTGATAATTATTGCTATTTCGTCGGTAGATTGTAAACGGATGTGTGCGGGTTATGGCCTTAGGTTGAACTTACAAAGTAAATAAAAAATATTTTGCACAGAAGCGCACATAGATGATAAGAAACATTTTTTTGTCAGAAGTTGCTACTATCCGTTGGAGCACTCAGACAAAACTACTGGTCCATTTTAATATCATGCAATACAGACACCGTTTAGTTTTCCGTCTTTCGAATAAGGATCTAAGATATTCGGCACTCAACAGGTCAGCCCCGAGCAAAGGCAGGATAACTTCAGAGGAATTGTTCCGGAGTATAATCCTGCTCTTCACAAGGTGGTAGTGTCACTCAAGCCTTATACATTTAAGTGTTTAGCAAAAGCTTGGTGGCCCGAAAAGAACGCCTACGGCTAGCCTACAGTCGATTCTCCTGAAAGATAGAAGGAAAGACGCACACTTTTTGCAGTTGTCCGGCCACAGTCGTTTGGTATGTCTGCACCCATCGCAGTCGCGCCACCGAAATTTGTGTTCGCAAGAAACGAAAAGATCATGGGAAGACATGACTACAGATGCAGGTAGACCTAAAGTAGATTCAGATTTTCTTTTGAATGTTGCCAAGCAAACACAACGGATATGTCATTTCCCTGGATGCCAGTGTGACCTGGGACCCAAACAAGATTCACTGCGTCAGCCTTTCGACCAAGTTCACCAGTTCGAACGAAAATTATTTTTGCCCCTTCTCCTGTTGGTCACAATATAACTCATAGCCATTAGGAAAGCGATGCAAGACGGCTTGGATGACAGAGGCATATCTACCTAAAGGTTATCTTATATTCTAGCGTTCCCCAAAGACTCCAGCACAGACCCCTGTCCGGTGATGGAGCCCATCTGTGAAAATACGATGGGATTCCTTCCCTGACTGAGAGTCTGACTGAAGTCTTTCGTTGCCTGAGCAAAGTTTATGTGGAAGTTTTGTCGCAGAAGAATTTCTGTTATCATTGCGTAATTATAAGACAGGGATTGAATAATAATTCTTGCGCGCCTCCTACTCCTCCACCACCTCTTTTTTTAACCGAGTGATGGTTTTCAGCGTAGGCATCTAGAGGATAACGCTTCGACGTCAGTAAAGCATCAGAGCAGAGACCGGCGTGCTACCCCTGTGCAGCCGAGACAGGTCGTTCTTTGGAGTTTGCGAAAAGAGGCAGTGAGACGTTTCGCGAAAGGCTTTTCCAATAAAACAATTGGTGCGTATTAGGGAAGATCCGAACGACCCTTTTCGGAGGAATGCCGGAAAGTCGATAGTGCTTTATCGTTTTTCGATTAAACATGCTTGAACCATAGAGGTTTTCTGTTGAGGATCACAACCAGATATTTGACTTCATCGGAGATCGGGATAGTGACACGTTTAAGCATGAGTTGAGTCAGACCAGTGATCTTCTTTCTTCTCGTGAAGAGAACACCCGTCGTTTAAAGAGAATACATTGAAAGCCCATTCGATTTAGTCTAGGTATCTATATATATCCCCCTGAGAGCAGACAATTCACATCCATATCATCGTCTTGAGTTTTGTTTTACTTTTCCTCCTATTCACCTCTAAATGGCACCAAATGGTTAGTATTAGTAACTTTTAAAACTTTCTTAAAATTAATATATTGTTTCTGAAAGTAGGGTTCAGGCATTTCGCGAAATCGAAACTACTGTTTACAGTCAACTTCCGTGTGCTCAAAACCACTGCGCTGAATTGAATTTTTTCTGTTTAACAAGAAGTCATTGTTTATTGCTAATAAATGGCACAAACTTTTATTTTTTGAGGCGAAAACTAAATATTTATAAAAAAAAAAGAAATGAAAAAAAAAAAAAAAATATTAGATATTCTAAGAACTCAAATACTCTACTCGCTAGAGGTTAATAATTTATCCACAAACACATAAAGTTTCTTTGACATAAATTTATTTAAAAATAAATATTTTTGCGTTCCTAAACAAAAGAGATAAAACTAATCGAAAATTTAATAGTTATTCGCAGGTTAAAGATACACACAAAATCTTTTGGCGATGAATCGAAAACAATAAATTACACATTTTGTTTATTTGAAATGAACAAAACAATGTGAAACAATTTGCTTTACGATGAGGTTAAAAAATATTTTAATTAATTTTAACAGTAGACACTTTCATTTAACGTCATAAGCTTGGCTATTAAAAATGCATTATTTAGCAATTAATTTTCTTATATAACCAAGTACGTGTGTAGTTGTTTATGAGTCATAAAATTATTTGTCGTGTTGTTTCTTTAGAAGCAGATAAAGATCCAGTAAAACAGAGATCCAACTTTCTGCTAAATTAAAATGAGTAAGAAAGCTTGATCGAATTATGAGTTCAAAGATCCAATATGTCATTACGTAAACAACAAAACCAACATCTACAAGTAGACGGGCTTAAAGACGAATTCCTAAAAAGGAAACAAAAACACAGATTACAAATGCGACAATACCACTAGCATTTGATTGTCCTCAGTGACGAAATGATCCAAACAGCAAGGCCTGCTGATTCATTTCTTGTGCGGTCGAACTAACGACCACACTGTGAATGATGTATGATACAGAGTGTCACCCGCTGTTCATTGGCTGTAATTTGGTTCCGCTTTAGGATTATTTTTAGTTTATGTGTTAATTTTTTTTTCCAATTTTTGAAAATGATATCGACCAAGTGGCCCCCGGCAGAATTGATGGGGCCGGATTTATTGCATTTTCCATTACTTTTGCCATCACTGCCGGCGATACGTCCTAGCCGCATTTCTGATGGATATTCTCTTTGAGAGGTTCAAGAATCTGAGGCTTGTTGACACAGACTAGTGACTTCATAATACCCCACAAAAAAAGTCTGCAACGGTTAAAAGGCGACTTGTGAAATGCAGCCCTCAGATTTCCCTCCTGAAACTACATTCTTCGCCAAGACCGCTAACGAAATATCCCGTAAAAAATCGAAACAATTATTTCGCGTTCTTTAGAGATTTGTTCAATGAGGATGTCCAGCACAGTTCAAAGCAAGCAAATTAGAGGTTTTCGTGTTCAATGAGAAAAATTTCTGTCCAGCTCATGTTTGCTTTCTGTTTAACGACTCTGCCTGGACTCTGCCCTGAGCAGAATTTCTGCACTTACTTTTGAGAAACGTCAAAATCAGCTTGCGATTGCAAATTCATTGTTTTGACTTTAAAAACTTGTAAACTTAATAAATTATCCAACAATCGAAAATGAAATTGTAATTTTTGACAACTAATATATGGCTGTATTTTTCTGTTCTACCTATAAACTGACATTTGTCACAAATTTGTGGTGCTCTGCCTTGGCTTTTTTCTCATACAACTATAGCCTAGGAGTATAGCGAGTATAGGACTATGTCGTGTATTTTCTATCCGATTACTACACAAATGTCAAAGTAGAATTGACATATGCCGCCATTTGCAAATATTACAGTACTTATTCCGTGTTTTAAGTGTCTGAACGGTACCTAATGTAACATTGGTGGTACGCGGAAAATAAAAGTTTGACAACCGTTGAACTAAAGATGGTATTTCCCCCAAAAATTACAATACAATTCAATAAATTAAAAATCACATGACACGACACAGACCTTGTGCAAATTGCTATATTCAAATTATAAAATACGACTTTGGCTAGTTTTTATGCCAACAAATATCGGATTCATGAATATTTTATAACGATCGACGTGATGCTTGAATCTCGGCATATTTAATCATTCCTACTGGTCAACAATGCCCGGTTAGACAAAGCCGACGAATGGAATGAAATGAATAATTATTGGTTACATCCAAGCGAATCTAATCGAAAACCGGTTTCAAATGGCAAATAAAAAAATATCGTGCTTTTGGTATTATATCGTGTTACAACATTTTTGTCTGCTGAACAGGTGGATAACGCGGAAAATGTAGAATACTTGTAATTGCTACCTGGAATTTTTGTTGCCAACAGATCATAACGTAGAGAAATCACTTCCGAATGAAATAGTTAACATGTGACTGCACTAGTCAGGAAACGAGTTTAATTATACTTATTTCACATATCTACTAACATTAACATGTGTATAAGATTAGCAAGTGCAAACGAAAGATAAACATATTATAAAGAGTACTACTAGTATGCATGCGCTTATTTGCGCCAACAGTCGCGAAACTATAATTCCAATGCACAATACTCTGGTCACAAATTAATTTGATAGCGTCTAATTGCGTAGCTTATTGTTGTATAGAGATTTTTACGCACACAAATGGCGTTTCGTCTTTTTGATACCCGAAATCTGGAAAGACATGGCCATGGCGATGCACTTTGGGTTTGAAAGCACTGTGTTTTGGGAGCATTCATTTTCACTCTATTGGGTTTGCTGTCAATGTCGCAATTTAATGAGCTTAGCATACGTTGCCTATCGAGTTCCACGTCGGACGAAAATGGACGAAGGCCAGGAAACTAGTTTAAGAATCTAAGAATACTGTCTTATGCGAATGATACAGAATAGGATCTTGGGAAACACCAGCATTCATTTGGTGGGTTGCGTACTTGAAACCACCTTAGGCTTGGGCCACACAGTGAACGACGAGCGATTGAGCGACAAAAAACAATTGAAATCGTATGGCGGTGGCCATGTAAGAAGTCTTTACTTTACGTCGCTCACTGCTGCATTTGTGTGATCTAGTATTTTAATTTAGGAGTTTTTAGACCTGTTACTTTTTCGCTCTTGTATATGAGTGTTTTTTGTGTGCTCCCTATAAAGTTAGTAGGCAATTTGGTCTGCCGGCAATCCTAGGTCTTTGATTACGATTGTTGAGCCCGATGATTTATCAATATCCTGAGGTTCGGTGAGTCCTTTGTTGACGCATTTAAGCCTCTTTTGGATGATAAAAAATTTGATATTACTTTTCCTTTTCGTGCTATCTCTTCATTACCAAGAATTCCTTCGTGTCCTGGGACCTAGTAAAGAGTTACTCTGTTATGGGGCGTGAGTTGTTTTAAAATAGTTAGACAGTTCCAAACAAGTAGAGAGTTGAACTTGTAGTAGTTAAGAGCTTTGAGTGCTGCTTGGCTGCCTGAGAGGATGTAGATATCTGATCTTCTGAGATTACGTCATAGTGTTGATTGACATTGACCTTTTGACGTGGTTCATTTAATCAGGGCAATACCAAATGAACATGCTTCAATTGTTTCGAAATGGGTTCTTTAAAGTGAAGACTTCCTTGGATCTTTGAACTTCTAATTCGATCAAGTTTCATTACTTCTGCGTATGTGAGCGCCGCACCAGACCAACAATTGAGGGGGGGGGGGGGAGGGACATTTTTCGGTCACAGAAGAAAACAATATTTTCCTACCGACATTCCCGGAACTTTTCCTCAGATATAATTTGTGCAATGACATCGCTTGATGAAACATTTTGCATATCTTCCTTTCCTTTCCACAAATGAAGAATATTGAAAGAGTACTCACTATGTCCCATCAAATTCTGGTATGGAAATTTTGCTATATTTACCTCCCCTGCAGTTTGTGATACTTGGAGGACGGCAGATCAATATCGGGGAAGCGATCAGAGGGCTCAGGTTCGGGCCTTTTTTTAATGACATGCCTGGCCATAGGGAAGGAGCATTTGACTAAGATATACAGATTTGTGAGTACTGCTTTCCTCTTTGCTTATCGCCTGCAATGGAACAGCAATAGGTGAATCCGGCTTAGTGCGAGTGATACCATTGTATATACAGATGGTTCGCACATGAATGGTCTCTCTCGAGCCGGGAATCCAATCAAAATATTATCGGATCAAATTATCTAAATTCTTGGGTAGATTAAAAAATTGAGGTAAGTTCTAAGAAGAGATCTTTGCGATCGCAACTGCTGCGAATATACTTTTAACGAAAAGAGTAAAAGGCGCTACCTTGTACATATAGCCAAGCTGCTATTCAAGCCTGCTATGCTGCTACGCTCTCCTCCGGCATTTTGGGCGGAGGCCAGGTTGGGTAGATGGATATAGAATTTCCAAGAAGTATTATCGAAAATTTGTATGAGATGCGTCTTCTTGGCAATTTTATATTCTTTGATCCAACTCTGTAACTCTTTCCTGGGTCCACGGTCATGTCAGGCAGGGCTCATAGTCAGCATTTGTTGGCCCACAACCATCTATATGGTGCTGGTCATCGGACTGAGCTTTTACGTCTGCAACATACCGAATACCAGCTTGATCCCGCATCATGCAGATATTCAAAGCTGTTGATAGACCCTCCAGAACCCAGTTAATCTAAATATACCTCAAGCGGCTTTGTCACCTATTTCAATCTTCTTAAGGAGCATCTCAAAACTATCAGAGTTAGAAACTCGCGCCTTTGTCAGTGCTGTCTGAATAATGACGAAGCGGCATCACACTTTATCCGTGATTGTCCGGCTTTTGCAGGAACCAGACGACGAAAATTACCTCAGTTAAATTGAATTAGGAAACCCTTCGTTTTACCGTTCAGGTTCAGTGATTTAATTTAGGTTTACTTGGGCAGCCTTTGCTGAAGTACTATGGACCACTAGTCTAACTACAATAACCCCTTTCTTAACACATTACCCACCTCTTCCAAAAGTCTGATATACATTTGTGAGTAAGAATGTTATAGGAAGTTTGCTGTTCGGAATCGCCATCCATTCGTGTAAAAGAATATAGGTCCTACATTTCATGAAAGTGATATTCCCAATCCAACTAAGAAAAACGGAAATACATAGTTCAAGTCGCGTGCAAATCAATTCTGTGAAATCTGGAACATGTTTTTAGAAAACAAAATAACCATGATGAGTCGTTCATTTCTCGGTAAAACCAAAAAAAAAAAAAGGAATTTATACATCCCCGACTTTCATTCATTTATATGCGGCATTTGCTTAATTTGCTTATCGTCTGTTGCTTATGAATTTAACAATAATTTACATACGTTCATCAAATATGTACATACACGTGAACATGTGACGTGAACTTTGACGGTTAATTGTTATTTATAAACTTCTGAATAAGACGATTACTTAACAAATTCTGACCGCGACTTGTTTGTAATCTGTGGTTGTGGTTCTTTTTTTATTATTATTAACTAAGCAGTTCAACAAACTTAAACCGATGATATGTGAGTTACACTTTCTGTTGATATAATGTACATTGCAAGTACCCTACCTGTTTGTTAGCATCGAAACGATATTCCAGCATGGACGGTAATTCCATGCCCAAATCGGCACATGGGTGTTCTAAGCTGTCCAACTGAAAGAGAAGAAAGAAATAATCAATTTTAATGAACGCACAGCACAGCATAATACTCTTACGAGTAAATAATGAGATTTTTATCTTACCAATAGTGAGACGGGATTTGTACTACGACCCTCAAGGCCATCGGCCAATGTGATCAAATCTTGTTCCACCAAACTTTTGCTATTGTTGGCATAATTTAAACGTGCTCTCAGCATTTCATCTGGATGCTTTTGAACCTTTTCAGAATTCCAATATGGCCAATTGCCCGCAAGCATATATGATAGGGAAATTCCACTGGGTCCATTTCCTGAAATGCACACAAATTAAAATTAAAATTTTATTTCTGTTTGAATTTAACATTGAGAGTAGGTATGTATGTTGGTTTGCTTAGATGTTCGCTTGCAACATTTTACAAGCAACTTTTGGTCGAACGATATTACGAAGGATCTGAGTGTGATACTAATTTGTCACCTGGCAAATGTGAGTCTAAAAAAACAATGTACCTATAAATAAGTCATCACGAAATTCTGTATTTTCTTCTCCAAGTTGTTGCAGGAATAACAAATACAATAAACTTCCCCGTGAACACAAAAAAAATGTGTTGAATTTAAATTAAGTGGCGCGACGCCACTTTAAATAGATGATTATAATTTTCGCCCACACACTATAAAACTACTAAAAAGACCGCAGTCTATCGATGAGACAGAAATAGAAATATGAAAACATGAGCTACTCCGTGACATCCCAACGGGTTTATTTAATTTTTTGCAAAAGTTCAATACTTTTTGATTCCAAACGAATATCATTAGAATTGAGCGATTGAAAACTGAATAAGTCAACGCAATTCGAATTGAAAAAAAAAAGAAGTAAACTAAAAAATATTTTAAAATCAGCTGAACGCGTTATTTAAATAAAATTATCTATCGTCTCCGCCGTTGCCAACCCAACAAGGTCAATCGGCTTTAAAGAAACACTAATAAACCAGACACAGACACCGCAAATTCAGCGATTAGACAAAGTCGCATTTTTCGGACGCACAGTGGAAGTTTTTCTATCAGCAAGTTAAATAAGTCTTATCAGTTAAGTTCAAACAAAAAAAAAAAAAACGCAATTGAGTGACAGCGTAATTTTTATTGCATATCATCGCACAGTGGGGTATTTAAGTGTTTTTTCTGGGTCAAACAGAAGATAGCTTACTTTTGACTTATGTTATTCTTAGCAAAAGGATCAAGGTTGTGGGAAAACAAGATTAAAGTTTTAATCTTTTAAGGATTTTGCGATCGCTCAGTAAATATTGAAGAGTATGAGTTCAAATATTTTTGGGCGATTTGATACTTTTTTTTCTTTGGGCCACACTAGAGGATGGTTCGACCTTGATTTTATTAAGTCGAAATAGTAATTCAATTTTTTATTTGGAATAACATTTACATACATTCTGTATGATCTGTCATAGTGTTAAATCGGCGAAATATTTTGAAAAACAAACAATTTTTGGGCGGTTTGACATTTTGCCATTTGTCACGGTACCACATTGCCAACCTCAATGTCTTGCTGATGTTTCAAAATGTTTAATCACACTTAATTAATTTTTAATAACTATTAGCACACTGTGATCCACAAAATTTAGTGTACAATTATTTTACTTTGAAGTTGTAGTTTTGAGAAAAACGCATTTGAAATGAAAAGTAGGAAAACGTTTTTTATTTAAGTTTTATTTAAGCTCTAGGTCTATAAGTCGTTGATTACGCTGGCAGATATAAGAGCTAGATCAGACTTCAAATACTTATTAGAAGAAAAAAAGTCCACCGAAGTTACACTGAAGTTAATAAGTGGCATCTCTTTTTACAAGATTTAGAGACTATTGTAACGACAGAGGCTAGGTTAATCAGGGGTGTGGTGAAAACGAAATCCGCCACACAACACTAGCCACCATAACAGGCCGAACGCGATCCCTGGGGAACCATCTGAATTCAAAATTGACCAAAACCTAAGCAATTTTCCCTTGTAAGGCTACCAATTTCCCTGTAGAGACCTCAGAGGCCTTTAAAGACCTTGACATCTATTTTCTCTAAGTTTTCGAAGAAGTTTTCATCGACTGCGCGTTATTGCCTCATATTCACACAGTACCTATATGTATTATGTCCTCTGCAGCATGCAGATCTCTGGAGTATCTATAGATATCTGTATCCGCTAATCCGAGCCTCTTTGCATGTTTCCGCAGGAGACAGTACTCTGTAGCGACATAAAAGGGTTTCTTTCTGGATAGAAATAGAAAACACCTTGAGCTTGATAATAAAAAGTGGTATCCCGTTTTGTCATATTACAGTGTTACAAACGATTTAAAACAATTAATATGCCTTAGGGAGTGGGTATAAACAAGGCCACATCAGGCCCACCTATGTTAAAGGCACACTTTTTTTGACATCACATTAGACTCAAAAACACGAAATATAATGCAAGAAACATAAAAATATAAATGGACCAAAAACGCTGTTGTCTGATTTTTACATTACTTAAACATTTCTCAAAAAGTTAACATGCTTAAGGCAGAAGATTTGCTACGTTGATGGCCTGTTTATTTGGAATTCTTAATGTCGAAAATATTGCGAGAAAAGTAAATCCCGAACTATTTTAACCCTTTATAGCCTGATTTTGTTTTTTTTTTTTTGAGCTGAAAAAGATTAATGTTATAAAACTCGCGTTTCTGAACAACTTTTCTTCTAAGACTTTGCAATTTCGCAAAAGTTTTTTTTTTCGAAGTTGTGACACCTTACTGAACATACACTAGTCAAATAATTCGGTTTCAAGTGCGCAAACAGTGGCGCTTGTATCAAGAAATATTTTTGAAGTTTAAAAAAATTCGTTTAACAAAGTTTTAATTATTTTTGGTTGGTTCCTAGCGGTACCAGTGGGTTATTAAGGCTTAAAATGAACATCGCGAGCATTTGCAAAAGGTAAGTAGCAGACCTTTATATGGAAGAGTATAACCACCCAAGTGCTAGACTTTAATGATTTTAGTTTTCCATACTTTTATCATTGCTAATGGATTATTATTACAAGGATTTAAATTATAAAATAAAAATAATTTTTTTCTTAGAAATGACTATATACAGAACAACTATAATTTTCGGATAATAGGGAGTTCTTGTTTGTAGGAATTTTCAAGAGTTCGTCTTAAAGACTTTGAATTGATGTTAGGGCTGGTTTGTATCACAAATTAAGTTCATTAGTTTCATGAAGACAGCCGTTTATTGATACAATAATTTAGTCTTAGTCGGTTGTAACACGGCACTATCATTTATTTTTTGCACTTCACCACAAAAAAGTATGACAGCTATGTTTATGAGTAGGTAATAATTTTGATTTAGACGTTTGCAAACTATAGTGAGCTTTTAGATAAAATAAATCATAGTAGCTAGATATGAACCCCACTATTGCTAAGTTAGAACTTAGAAAATATTTGTGATTGGACGTCAAAAATAAATCCCAATATGACAGTTGTTGGTGTTCATTTTTAATTCAGTGGTTAGAGCGTTGGTTGGTTCCTTGGATTCGGGATAAAATTCATGGCAGTGTCAAAATTCTACTATCGTGTATTCGGAGAAACTTGGGCTTAGGACTGCCGTTTACAAGAAATATTTGTTTATATCGCGACGTAAAGTACGCGAGCACTTGAATTACCAAACAGATTATTTGCTCAACACACTCAGCAGTCTCGGGATTAACTCGTTCACGAAAGACTCGCACCGTCAAATCATGGAAGAATCACTGGGAAATCCAAAAAAAAATGCGTTGTCACTCTATCTATACCACCGAATCGAATATCTCACCAAATAAAATTAAAATGCAAGAAAAAAAAAAGACCACATATACGGAAAGTAGTTGTTAAAGGCAATAACTTACCAATTATTACAACCTCCTTGTAAGTAGCCTCACTGGGAATATTCCGAACGCCGATATCTTTCATTTCGAATTATTTTAGACTCTTTTTTTTTTGTGTTTTCTTTAAGTATGATGTCGCGCACGTTAGATGTCGCGCACTAATGATTTGCTTTTTCGTTTCTTTTCTTGTAGCTTTTTTGCTTAGCCGGCTTTTTATTTAGGTAGCTTCTCCTATAACAATCGTTTTGTTGTACGCAATCCCATTGATCCAAGTCAAATTGATCGCTTCCCGACACGGCACGCCAAAATTGGGCGACACATTCACTTTTCGCGCTGAGAAACCAGTATAAACGCTTTGGAATATATAAGAGAACTAAGTTGCGCGTTTGCTTGGCGTTTTATTTATACCGCGGTGGCGGGATCTCATCGACGGCGGTGCTCGTTGACTGTTGATTTCTCTGAGAACACTTCCATCGACGACGACGACGACAACGACGTCAATCTCTCTAGCTCTTTTTATTTTTTTTATTTCAAATATTGCTTTTGCCTCTAATTTTGTTGCTTATCTGTGACTGCTCACAGTTTAACAGCTAGGAACGCAGAGTGTTCCGACGTGGGCGCCAGGTGATAGGAATATTTTGAGAAGCTTCTCTTGGACTCTTTTTATCTCTCCTTTGTAAATGACTGTAGTAGGTATTTGAAAGTTTGGGCGAATGAGATAAGGACTTTAAACACGTTCCAGCACGTTATTCATTTATCTGAAAGCAAATAGCGTTGTTATAGCATTAAAAGATATCAAGCTCAGGTTTAGAAAAAAAAAAAGAAAAACAAACAAGCAATCCATAGAAAGACCTACTAATGAAATAAGATACTCATACAGTAACTGCCCTGAGAGCGGCAGCGCTGATAGGTAGGAGCATTCAGAGGGAGAATGAGGAAACGAAATTGTGTTTATGGTTTTTGTGCTCAAGTGTGCGTATATATTTAGATTAATTGCTCGCGCGACGGGTTTATAGCACATAATTATGCATGTATGTGGTAATAGGGTATTTATCGGAAAATTGAAATTGGCATTGAATTTTTGGACTGCATTGCAGCTGACTTGGATCTGGTCACATTTCGAAGCGTCCCTTCGATCAAGCCGACACAAACTTGTTTGGAATTTATAATAAATCGAAACCTTGTGATATTGGTTCCATTCTTTGTTATTTCACAATAAATGCAATAATGGAGGATACAACAGATTAGATACGGAGACAAGTTGGGAGATTGAAACGAATTTTATGTTTAAAGAATTTCAATAGCACGAAGGAATTGTTACACTTTTAAGGGGACTTACTACAGGTTTCAGTTCGAATATGGATAGGTACATAGGGTCATGTCCCCAGTAGTCGAACACTTAGTGGCCTAAATTAAAGCAATAGTTCACTGTGAGGGAAGCGTTCAACGTCAATATGTGATGTAAAACTAATTAGTTGCTCAAACTCAAATATTGTTTATTAACCTTCCGTCCTCCCACTGGGGTGTCGGATACCCCACAAAAAATTATGCACCGTGCTATTACCGTTACAATTTTTTTTCCGATATGTCATTTCTGTGTAAATTCAGTTTCATATTTTCTGCAGTAGTAGGAGGCCGTTTCAAGCAATTTCAATTTTGTATACATATATAATTTTGCTATGACATTTTGTATTGGGTATTATACACCCCAGTGAGAAGTTCGTGTTAGTACTTTTTATAGTTTGTGAACAAACGTTTTTAATGTTATAATTTTGTATTCTAGTCATTGATCCCAGCATTTGAATAAAAATTGTTACGCAGAATACGAATAAATTGATTTAGCTAGTGCGAGGTTTGTTTAGTCATAAAAAAAGTTGTTTTTCTGGGAATTTATTGTTTTTTTTCCAGAAAAACTGGCATTTTTACGGGAAGAAGAAGTGGAAAAGCTTTTATTAGAGGCCGATATTTTATTAAAAGATAAAGAACCGGATTTATTTGCCGGTGATGATTCGGACAAAGATCCTGACTACATAGAAGAGCAGTCTGATTCCGAGAGTGTCCAGAGTGCGGTAAAGGATGAACATGAAGAAACGCATCCTACTACACCGAAAAAACAGAGGTTGGCCGTACTGAAAGGGAAATCTGGCTACAAATGGAGCTCGGTTGCACCCGAGAGACGCGGTAGGCATCCGATGCGAAATTTGATGACCCATTTACCGGGCCCAAAGGGTGCAGCTAAACCCCCCTTGAGGCTTGGAGTTTACTTTTTACGGACGAAATTCTATATAAAGTGGTGATTCATACGAACGAGCAAATAGAACGCTGTTCAGTATGTCATGAAACATTGATACCGTACCGAGGACCGACAGTGGTGTAAAGAAAGCTGCCAAATTACATCTCAGCGAATTGTGGTCGGTAAGATTCGGCAAATCTCTTTTTAGAGCAACGATGTCGCAGCATCGGTTCGAATTTATCGCGGCGTGTTTGCGTTTTGATGATAAAACGACCAGAGATGAACGCAAAGTGAATGACAAATTTGCACCAATTAGAGAAATATGGGAGCTCTTTAATACAAATTGTAAATCACTCTATACTCCATTCGAGTATTGTACAATCGACGAACAGTTGATGGACTATAGGGGTAATTGTCCATTCCGGATATATATGGCATCGAAGCCAGACAAATACGGATTACAATTTGTAATGATGAATGACTCACGTACATGGTACATGGTAAACGCAATTCCTTACGTCGGCAACGAGTCAGTTCCTTCCTTTTATGTTCGAAAACTGTCGGAGAGTATCCATGGAACTGGAAGGAACATCACAGTGGATAATTGGTTCTCTTCAGTGCCACTTTTCCAGATGATGCTGACACAATATAATTTGACAAAGAGTGCCCAACTCTTCGAAAAAATAAACGAGAGATTACAGACAGTTTTTAGCTCCAGGAGGAGTAGGTTGTTCCAAATTCGCATTCGATGAAAACAAAACTTTGGTTTCGTTTGTCCCAAAAATGCAAGTGCAAAGCCTAAGACGGGGTTTGAAACAACTTATTGAAGGAATTTTGGGCAATGAATTTCAAAATGAAATGACAACCAATATAAGCGTTCCACAACCAACAATTTTGGGAAAATATGTCCGTCGTAACTTCTGTGATAGGAAAAAAGACAGAAAAACAAAAAAAAGTGTGTGTGACATGTCACCAGCCTATGTGCGAAGATCATCGCTCACAGAATTGTGTGTATGTGTGTATTGCATTTATTTAAGCACTCCGGTAACAATGGTTTGCAACAAAAGATTGCTAAAATTTTACGCATATGCTCGAGTAGCATTTAAAAAAAAAACATAATACATATAATAGAAAAAAATAGGTTGGAGAACGGAAGGTTAAATTTAAGTATTTTTTAGCAACTAAAGCTGTTTTTTTTATAAAAAATTAATAACCGCAAAACAACCTAATACCCCAGTAATCTAACATTTGTTTCCTGAAGCCGAACATAAGTTTTCCTGATTTCGAACACAAGATTTCGTGTATAGAATAAACTTGAAAAAATAATAAAGCGCATTTTTGCAGTTTACTTTTCAATTTTAAATGATCATAATGTATATATTTTGTTTGCTTCTACTGCCAAAAGAAATTAACATTAAAAAAATAATTCAGTCTTCAAGTTTTTTTTAAATCTAAGCGCAAAATTTGCCCACAAAATCTTCATTTTGAACCTCATCAAATGTCATTGTACAAAGTTTGGTGCACGCTAAATGGTACCACTTGTTGCAAGTATCACAGCCTATGTTTTTGAGGCCATCATCTTCGGCATCTGTGTCGAGCCATTTTCGTATACTTTCTTCAGTTACAACTGCTCTGGCCTTACATAAAGATTCAGATACCCGGAGACTTAGCTCTTTATGCGTTTTCAAAAAATTGTAGTACCAGTTCTTGCCAAGTCTATCATCTCTGAAAGGAGTTATTCGCTTTTCGTCCCTAACTATTTTATGAACCACATCTAATAGCTTATTTATTTTTTGGGGGAAGCCGCATTTGGCAATATTAATAAGCCAATCTACGACCATGCGTTCCTCATCTTCTGTAAGCACTGTATCCATCCGCTTAAGACCGTCTGAAATTTTTCCATTAATTCTATCATGAAGTGTAGTAATCGGCACAAACAAACTCCCTGCTCGCTGCTCGAAAGCTCAAACCGTGCTCTCGAATAGCTTTTAAGGCGTTTGCTAACGAGACTTCACTATATGCCTGATACCTTCGTTTCATTTTGCCTGCAATAATTCAGTTTTCAAATTGAAGGCAAGAGTAAGACAGTTCCTACCTACCCTGCATAAACTTGTAAGAACTGTTCGGATAAAGGAAACTAAAATTAAACAGTTTCCTTAATTCGAACACTGAGAAAAAAGCTGTTCGAATACTGGCCCCAAAGTTTTTGTTATTTTTATTGATAGAAAATGTAAAAATTAATGAATTTCTTATAATATTAAAAGCTGAATGCTAAAAAACCATTTTGCCAAAGTTGCATATATTCGAACACTAGTGTTCGTATAGGAAACTCGGAAAGATTTTGTTTTCTTTATTCGAACAGTAAAAATACCGTAAAATTATTAATTTTTAAGATCAAATTTTTACTTTAATGAACTTTAATCGGAGCATAACCTCCGAAGCCTTAACAAAAAACATAAAAAAAAAACAAAAAACATCATCTGGCTTATGTGAATTACATACATACTTGATCGATAGAGGCAATACCAAAATCGGGCACAAATAAAAGCCAATCGTCAAATTCTTTTTGTGGTGCTTATCTATTTAAGCGTCCCCAGGTAGGTATATAAAAAACTATAGCAGATAGAGAGAGTGAACGAGGTGACACTGGTCAAGTATTGATTATAATTTGAATTGTTTCGTGTTCATACACGTAAATAGTTTGAATGACACAACAACTTGTGATTAAAAAAAATTATGCAGAATCATTTACTAAGACCAGACAATTTTTATATCATTCTCAAGAGCCATTTAGGCTTCTTTCAAACTTCTTCGCAGTAAAATGTGTGAGAGTTTCTTTAGAATATATTTGGAAATCTTGCGACTTTAGCAATGTTAAAATGTTGACTAAAACTAAAATTTACATTCACGAAAAAGAAAATATACCAAAACGTTTTACGTGGACTTAAATCACCTACAGCTACCTTAAAATGAGGGCTTATTATTTAGTTTTAGGTATTAATGTTAAAATAGTTTACTTTCTGGAAGAATTCACTCAGGCACCTTATTTAAAATTTTGCACTATTTCTTTTGGCAATATTTCAAGTCACTATTTTGTTATTCTCAACTGACGTTTTTCTTACGTGAAACAAAAGAGAAAACGATGATCGTCAAATCGCGTTGACGATCATTATAAATTGGTCATGAAACGCAAAAGAAGCATCGAACAAGGTTTTAATCCTCACGCGACTCGATTTCATAAAGTACATAAAGTCAATCAGTTCAGTGTCGGTTTAAGCTTTAAATCGATAATCCGTAATTTTATTGTGATTTCGAAATTTCTATAACTTGCAAAGAAAGGTAAGGAGACTCTCTAAGCCAAAAAATTCAGATCGATTTCCAATACCTTTCTATAGAGACGAGCTGATAAATCTGTTTTGTCTCATACTCTCTTTCTCATGTTTATCAAAGATCTCCTCTCTGTCCCTTCTACTCCAATTCCATTCCTTCGTCGACGACAGTACCCTTAGCTTCTAATATTCGTTTCCCGGCTTTCGCCCCTATCTTCGGGCGTAGAACTGAACTGAAA
This sequence comes from Ferdinandea cuprea, assembly GCA_963576555.1. Lineage (NCBI taxonomy): Eukaryota > Metazoa > Arthropoda > Insecta > Diptera > Syrphidae > Ferdinandea > Ferdinandea cuprea. Next base: position 42,283,135 of record OY754958.1, read on the forward strand.
GTCATTCATTATACATGAATAACACTTGGATATCTGAAATCCTAAAGTCTTTCCATTCGTGGTATTTGTGTTAATGACAACCTTCGTTGATGTGACACCATGTTCGGTGTCGCAAAGATCACTGCGAAGAGTCTAGGTTTCTCTAAGCGAAACAATAAATTACTCACCTCTTCTGGATCTGGGGGTCTTACGGAATACCCGTCATGCCGGGAATGCTCATCAAAATACTCTCAAGCCTGCTTTCGGACGTACAGTTTAATATAGACGTTTCTTTCTCAGCCCTACAATGTACAACACGAATGTGGAATGATCTTTCACGCTCTACTTTTCTTGCTTATAGCAATTTGCAAAAATTTAAAACCAAAGCCCATCGGCATCTCCTCCCTCCCTCTCTCTATCTAATCTGTAAATTGGACGCTTGAGATGGCTGGGAATTGTACAGAGCGATTGAATACCAACGCTCCGTACTCGCCCTAGGTGGCGCGCACAGGTGAATGTGGACTTTAATCAACTTCAAGCGCCATCTGGTAGCAGTAACCCCGGAGTTGTTTTTCACTAACCGATTAAGGTATGGGATCCATTTTCACAAGAAACATTTCAAATGATACGTATCTTTTTTGTTGTTAGTAATCCAGATTTGAATTTGAGGTTTACATTTCGTTTTACTTGTATTTTGACAAGCTTCACCGTCAATTTAATGATGATGAAGGCAATGGAAGAAAATTATTACTAACCCATTGTAGTGTCTGTTATAATACTATCAGTCCTATCACATTTTTTTTAACTAAACTTTATAGTAATTTTCATCTAATCTCATCTCATTGGTAAATTAAATACTTATTTAAAAATTCGCATGCCAATCTAAAAACCTTGTCGAACAACAACGCATATATTTCGCCCAATTTTTTGGTTATGATTAGGTATCAGCTAGCCGCATACGAACGCAAAGATTATTATTTACTTTTCTATGAAGCGTGGACAGTTGTACAGATGTATGTATGTTTACATACAACGACCTTGTGCAAAGTAGATAATGTAATCCATTAGCTTTTTTTGAAAAGATTTTTAAGCGTCTCCAATCGAAAAGTCGCAAAAGAGAGAGAAACAATCGTTACGGTTCCAGACACAATTATCAGTTGACTGACACTGATTGGCCACGTGCAAATAAAAACGTGCAATTAAAATAAGTGAGTTTGTAAAGATGCACGCAGTAGCAGCGATTCCAATAATTATATTCCGACCGCAAGTTTGTTTGTGCATTACTTGATACAATTTGAACTTGATGCAATTTCGTTACACTTGAGTACTTCAGTACTAAAAAGCTGAAAAACAACAAGTCCGCTGGCTTTGATGGCTTCCCGGCGGAACTCTTTAAAGCTAGTGATGTTTTTTATAAAACACGGGTGCAAGAAACTATGCCTGATGACTGGACTGTCACCTCCATGCGCAACGTCTACAAGAAAGGCGATGACATATCTTGAAAGTTATTTTAGTGTTAAATTTTAAACATCGTCAAAAAACTTTATAAACGTCTTCCAAAAGAGATATCCGAACTTTGACATGTGATTGCGGCCATATTGTTGAAGCTACATCTGTCAAATTTGCTGTAATTTTTTTAGTCAAATCAACATGGAGGGTTATAGCGTTCAACAACAAGTGCAAATGATTAAATTGTTTAATTAAAGTGAGTCTTCTGTTCGAGCAAAATTTCGTGGGCTGGCCCTTTTTACGACGAGGCCCATTTCTGGATGAATAAGTTCGTCAACGAGATCATCCACCAAAGTGAAATGCATCCGGAGAAAGCCACTGTTGTGGTCTACACAACATATTTAAAAATTTCGGGGCCGTCGAATTTGGACATAACAGCGGTAGTATAAAATAAGGGGAATAAAGGGATTTCAACTCTGGCCTGCCAGCGAACGGCCTTCGCAGCACATGAAGGTTTTCAGTAAGCCGCTACGCACATTGATGCTAATAGAATGCAACAGAATTCTTACGTCTTACGTGTAAACCTTTCTGCAATACACAAATCGGCACGTATCAGTGTGGTAAGGTAAATCGTGAAAAGACCTACGAAATTCACGTCAAGACACACCACCTCTTCGTCGTCTTTAAAAACTCACCAATGCCAGTGGCGATGGCGATGCATGGTGAAATTATGGATCCCGTCGAAACTTATCTAACAGAACTAACTGCGTTGCGTGAACCTGGAGAACAAGCGGTCCAATATGCAGTTTGGTAGCAGCTCATCTGAACTATTCCAAACATGCACCGGATTTCGGCAAGGTTGCATATGCAACGTTCTAGACACAATTATCAGTTGTCTAACTTAAACGCGTTTGAGGGTTGTTTAGAGCCCGTTTAAGGGTGGTTTTGTAGGGAAATGTAATTTCATTTTTTTTCTTCTCTTCCTACTCACTTGATCGAATTTGTGTTTGACGAAATTTTTTTTACTGTAAAAATTATTTCAAATGTTCTATTCATCAATCAATGAGGATTTTAAAGTGTGTATGCAACCGATAATGAATAGTAAGAAAAATAATTTGTGCAGCAGGGATACGAAAGTGAATTCTGTGTTGTTACGAAAATTATATTAAAAAACGTTTACTTTGATTGCATGTTGTGCTAAATACGTTGTTTTTCTAGAAACAGCTGAGTTGTGTTTACCGATTCAGACAATTAATTGTAATAGATTTCGCCTTTTTGGTACTTTATCTGACACAAGCACTGTGTAACTAATAAATGTTTTATAAATAAGGATTTATGCAACGTTGTATAGAGGCCGCTTAAATACTTCGACCCTGCATAACTATGCAACTGTTTAGAGGAATTTTATTCTAATAAATACAGCTGTAACTCTACAACTGACAACTTAGTGGAAATCCGACGAAGAATTAACACGTTGAGTGCCACATGAGACCACTTTGGTCTCACACGAATTTGGTCTTTCTGTGCCGCGTGAGAGCAGAGTGGTCTCACATTAGCTTCAGAAACATTGGTGTGTGGCCTGTGGGGCACTTAACGTGTTAACCTAGGAAACCTCTGCTACATCGGTTTGCCGAAGCAAGTAGTGTTCAAAATTGCGTGAGTTACAAAGGACAAAAGTTGCTTTCAGCCAGTCAGTCAGGACAAACTACTTTATAGGTATACAAATATACAACAAATTTTATACACACTAGGGACAAAGTATATATACATAGCTACTTGCATTAATTTTTATAGTTAGAATGACTCTCATAAATCGGGAATGCAATAGTTGCGCGTATAACAAAATCGTTATCACTGAGTTAGTTATCTATTGCCAGACTATCACATGCTGATAATATACACATGTATGTAGGTACGTAATTGATTTGGTTTAAGTATTTGCAATGTCATTGTAATTAACTCGATGAGTAACTCTCGACTCGGTACGAATGTTAATCATTAAGTGTACCAGCGCGTCTGATTAACTACGACTTCGAGCGTGTAGAATATTCTGTTTTAATTACATAGTATTATGTTTATGTACTTCCACTCAGGCCGATATCTAAGTGTGAGTATTACGTAGAAACCGAGTTAAGTAGGTACAATTTCCTTAACTATGGAAATATATAGCGAACATTAGGAAAACAGAAAAGCAAAAAGCAAAAAGCAAAACAGCAAAGCAATAAATGTATATTTTTTATAATCAAAACAAAATTGTATATTGCACGAGTAATTTGTAGTGTTTATTAGGGGAGAAAAACAGTTTCCAAATGGTATGAATGAATTTAAAAGAGCTCTTGAATTAGTTAGTATCTATGTATTCGAATTTTCGTATTTTGTATTTTTTTTTTCATAACAAAAACATAATGTGGTCTGCATTTTCGTAAATTTTAAAGAAACATTTTGTTATAAACTTAATTCTAACTTAAAGCTAACTCTCTCCAATCTAAGGGAATTTTTTATCTTTACGTAACAAAGTTAAAAATAAAATAAATTGCAAAACAACAAGTACCGCTTTCTGCTTTCTGCTTTCTTACTTATGATGAAGACTTTAATATTTACAGTGTCGATCAAAATAAAAGCAATGCAACTTTCCGATAGACATATTCTTACTTACTTACTTAACGGGCTCCCGACCCGTGAAGAGTCCCTGCCTGAGATACGGCAGCCTTCCACCCTCTGCGATCACGAGCACGCTGCTTCCAGTTGCCCAGACCAAGCGCTCTGGCATCCGCGATGGCTTGGTCTTTAAAACGGAGGTTCGGTCTTCCTTGTCGTCTCGAACCTGGGGGCTGGGATTCGAAGATCCTCTTGGCTGGAGCGTTGCTGTCCATTCGCTCGATGTGGCCGAGTCTATGTAGTCGACGAGTTTTGGCTTTTCGGACTACATCCACATCTTGGTACAGCTCATAGAGTTCGCGGTTGTATCTTCTCCTCCGTTCGCCCTCCTCGCACACGGGACCAAATATCCGTCGAAGGATTTTTCTTTCCTGCTTATCGTCCAGCACTCGGCGCCGTATAGCAGAAATGGCAGGAAAAGGGTTCTGTAGAGCATTTGTCCTTCGAGTCAGGAGTTTTGAACCCATTTGTTTTGCCAAACCGAAGTAGCAGGGGTTTCCTAGGGTAATTCTTCGACGGATCTCCACTAAGATGTCATTTGTGGAGTTGATGTTTACCCCGAGGTAGATGAACTCCTTAACTACATCGAAGTTGCTGCTATCAACAGTGACATTTTGTCCTAGTCTTTGGACAGATGATTGTTTGTTTGTTGATAGCATATATTTAGTTCTGTCCTCATTCACTTCAAGGCCAACTAGTTTCGCCTGTTCTTCAATAACCGTGAAAGCCTCTATCACGGCACGCTAGGATCGACCGATGATAAGACATATTCTAGTACAAATTTAAATATGAATAATCTGTTACCTCGTTTAACTAATTTTCTAGCAGTAGAACAATAATAAAAAAAAAAACATGAATGACATGTGACAATCGAAATGATTTGCGTAGCATTGTTGCACTACTTTCTGTTAAATTATTTGCCGGAAGGGTTGCATTTAGGTCGATGCCGTTCATTGAAGCACCTTGTGTTATAGGACATTTTTCGTTTTGTTGTCAGGTGGCAGAACGAACAAAGCGGACGGTTTGCGGACACGTAAACATGCAATGTACAATAAACCGTGAGAGAAACATTTATTTTCTAGATTCAGGCCACAAACACTCAAGTATCGGCCTTGTTAAGTATTGTTAATCGTATTTGAGAATGCAAGACGAATCGCAAATTTTTATTCGTTTAAACTCGAATGCCATATCATTGCGATTCTCTCAGAACTTCTTCTTGTACTTTTCTTTGAGTATCGTCGGATGGATCACATTACCGCTGAGTTTTCTCACAAACAACCGCGATACATTACAAAGTTTTAGTGGGTCAAATATAATAAGTTCGTTATCGGAAGAGTACATTTTTTTCGAGAGTTTTTTCTATATTTTAATAGTTATTCTACTATTCGGGGCGGAGACAAATCTAACAAATCAAAAATCATAAAAATCGGTCTAGCCATTCTTGAGTTACAAATAGTGTAACTAAACCGCCATTGTTTTATAAATATATAGATTTACTTGCAGTATGGGAATTTAATTTAAATTTAAGAAAATCGTTGTATGAAAAAAAAAAAATTAAAAAAAATTTATTTAAAAAATCTAAGTATGCAGATTTGTTCAACTTAACATCATAAAAAGAAATAGTAAAATTTTTCGGAATTCTCTTTATAAGTTTTTGAGATTTTGGTGATTTTATAAATTACCGTTATTCTTTGGAAAAAACTGAATATGCAGTATTTAGTACAAAAAAAGACCGAAATCCTTGAAACAATCAAGTTATTTAAAACGACAAAGCAAAAAATAAAAAGATGCCCCGAGATGTTACCCCAAAAACCCTATATACCAACTTTGAAGCAAATCCGTCGAACCGTTTCGCTATACTGCGCCCGGACAGACAGACAGACGGACCGCATTTCTCTTTAGTATACTAATGTATACGAGAAAGTTAAAAAACATATATCCAAAATACTTAAGTTTGCCAAGACTCAGGAGTGGCGAAATATCGTATGGACGGACGAAAGATCTTCCATTATGGTGGCTCTGGTTCCCTTGAGTTTGTGCGACGTCCAAATGCCTAGGTATACGCGCAAAACCCTAAAACGTGGCGGTTTTAGCATTTTCACTTCTCATACCCTGGTGTAGGCCCTTTAAATCGAATAAATAGGGAACTATGCAACCTAACGCAGAGGAGGAAATGCCAATCAGATATGTATGTCTTTTAACAAGACAACAACGACAAGAAACACACCAGCACTAAGGTAAAGCAATGGTTTCCGGTCAACTAAATTTCTGTTATAGACTGCCCCCCCAATCACCTGACTTTAACCTAAAAGAGAACCTTTGGGCAGATTTAAAAAAAAAAATGTGTATCAGCTTCAATAGCGAACAATAATAATTAACTTTGAGAAAAAAGACTGTATGGAGAGATATAGCATTGGAGAGATGTCAGGACTTGGTGCATTCCATGAAGTAACGTGGTACTCTACAACAAAATACAAACAAATTTGTATACCGTTTTCATCAGAATATTGTTACAATTATTACTTTTTTAAATTCTTATGAAAAATCCTATATTTTTGACAGCCCTAAAATTTTACCGAAGACAAATTTTTTTAATGAGCCCGAAATTTATCCTTAGACACTTTTATTATGATTTAACTTATTTATTTTAGTTTAGCTTCCTGCAGCGATAACAGACTTTTTAAAATTCAAAATGGACTATTTACTTCTTCAGAAATTTACACAGAACTATATTTTCCCGCGAGTAATTAATGAGGCAAATCGAAGAGGAATTAATAACTTTACTAGTTGCTTACCTGCACATTTCTATCCAACGAATTGAAAACAAAGCAGCAAACATGTCGACAATTTAGTTAATGAAAGAAGATTTCTAATTAATGTTCTACCTAACGAGCACTCCAATCCAATCAACCTTCAGCACTACAGTACGTAAAATAAGGTTTAGTGCAAATTCATTCATGCGAACAGAAAACGTTTAAATAAAGCTTTGGTCACTATAGCGAATCAAGTGGCACAACAAATAGCTATCGGATTAATGAGCTAATCTCTGCAGTTCTTTTCATTCGAGCGGGTCAAGGGGATCAAGAATATTTAATATGGGTACCGCTGGTACTAAAATTACCAGCAACAATCAAAACGTACATTCATACATTATGTGTGTTATATAAATATGTTCTCCGAATTACGTTGTACATTTTTGGAAAGAAAAATCAAGGTAATAAACCTTCTTCTACGACTACCATAATTTGGAAGTCCAATATACTTTTGTTTTTTCCTGCCATTGATTAGGTGGTCGACGTTATTGGTGGGGGGTACAGGTATCGTTTGTGTTTATGGCTGAGTTGCCGGTAAGAAAAAGGTAAATACGAGTAGACACCAATCCAACAGATGGTATAGTTTCGCAAGTATTGGAGCGCCACTAAAATAAGGACAGAATCCCTGTTTGGAAATCGAAATGTTTGGTAAAAGAAGTAAGTAAATTACTGACAAATCTATATCTATATATTTAAAAGGACTGCCGTCCGTTAGTACACTGTTAGTCGTTCGATTTTTTTTACGCTTTTGGGCTTGATAAATTCATACTGTCCCAGGCCAAGGAAGGGCACTACGGAGGAAAATACCGACAAATTCCGTGGAAAATTGGGTATCAGGGAAGATCTGGTTTTTAGGACATCTGTTCGAAAATAATGTCATTGATTTTGGGTACTATTCGTTTGAGGTCTGTGATTGCTTTGGCACTCGCCTCTTTAAGGATAGCGGCTGAGTTGTTTGAAGGCGATCGAACTGCTCACACTGCATTGAAATTGCCATAGAATCTACAGGTGGATGAAGAACCTACTGTCAACATTTCAAAGAACTCCACGTGGGCGAAATTATTGTATTGTATCCCACGCGCATTGGAAGGTCCGAGTGGCACATTAAAAGATTTACGAAATGGTAAGCGACGTTTCGGTGGCGCAATGATTTAGCTGTCAGGCTATTTGCGAGTTGGTTTACGAAATGACCAGTCCACTGTAGAGTTCGATGAGCAATGGCGTGATTCCCAGTCGTCTTAGTCACCGGCCTTATTGAATTTCCACTGAATATCGCTCAGAATTATGTTGACCACGATTATATTGAGTGCACGAGCAATTTTGGCTGCTCGGTCATACAAATTCGTCGACTCCGTAAGGCATGATGAAAACGAAGTCACCCACTATCCCAAGGAATTTTTCAATTCTTTGGATGTACCGGGCTTGCCGCCCCATGCACCGAAACGTTGTAACGGAACGCGTTTGATGGTGAAAAAGAATCTCAATAGTATTTGGCGTGCAAATTGGTAAACTAAAATTAAAGAACTCAAAATGAGTATGAGGTATGATATTACGACTACATCTCACTTTTGGCGGAACTTAAGGTGCGATCAGACGGTCATCCAAACTTGTAATCCGGATGACATGCTGACGTCAGAAAACTTGTTTTTTTTTTCAGACGGGATAACCACTTTAGGACAATTTCTACGTCATAATGACGCCAGGGTGTCATCCGGATGACAAGTTTGGATGACAGTCTGATCGCACCAGGTCGCCCTCCTTTGCTAAATTGTCCTTCAGGAGTGGACTCAAAAACTCGTCGGACTGGTGCGTTTCTGCCCATATAATTAGGATGATAAGGGTCTTATATATGGTTCTGTGAGAGTGCTCTACAGCAATAAGTAAAAGCGATTCCACGCTTGATCTCGAAGTCCCTGACTACTTGGAAGTTGAATCTGTCGCCATCGTGGCGTTTTGTCTGATAAGGTTGTTGGCAAAATACATAAACATCTTATATGCGACATTTAGGAGACTTATTCCTTCGTTGTTCGCGCAGTTCGGAGTATCATCTTTCATGTTGATGCGGCACTGAGGATAGTGACATTCCATTAATCGGGTTCATTCTCTTTACCAATTCACCTCCAGTTGCCTTAAAAATCTCGGCCTGTCTTGTCCGGCCTGTCGGCTGGACGGAATTGTTGGATATCATCTTCCAGACTCAATGGATCCACGAATGCCGTCCGTCTGTCTGTCCAGAAGCCCTATGACGAAACGGTTCGACGGATTTGCTCCAAAATGAGTATTTTGGGGTTACATCCCGCCGCACTTTTTTTTGTGTTTCACTTTATCATTTTAAATAACGGTACCTGCCATTCTAAAAAAAAAACGAATAGTTTTCTCAAAAATGGCTACAACAATGGTTTCATAGCTTTCCATAACGAGGCAGAAATTACACCGCAATTAATCAGTATAAAGTGCCGATCGAAAGCAATGAGTACTACGCTTATCTCTAGAGGTAAAAAACAAATCTATAAATAAATCCTTTTTTATTTGATCGCATTCGATTATACATAGAATAGCCGAAAGAATATAAAGATTAGTTCAAGTCTATTTAAGCATTAATAGTACAAGAAACTCAATAAAGCACTTGAGATAACAAGATCATTATTTATTGGTCGACAACTTTGTTAGAACTTTTCCAACTCAGCAGACTGATTAAGATTTCTGACAAGGGTAACCTTTCCATTAGCGTTTTTTCAAGTGGAAAAAACATAAAGAAAGGCTACAGTTCGCCTTAGTTTAGTTACCCCTGTCAGTTAATGTCGAAAACTGTTTCTGTTTTTGATGTAAGATGTCGCTCTTTTGTTTAAATGTTCCAATGGATTTTGTATATCCAGTCTATTTCCACTTGGTTTGTATTGCAGCGCGGTATAAACCAGCTGCTGCTTGAAGAGAATCTTCACAGATTGGCCCATCTCTCTGGCGGAAGGTTTGTGTGGAATTCACAGCATTAGTCGGTTGGTATGAGGCCTATTAATTTAAAGTCCTTTGTCCTAAAAAAAACATGGAAAGGCAGGTTGATCTGCATGGCTTTGATGACCAACCCACTTTATGAAATGCAACATGCCTTTCAACGAGAAAAATCCTGCGAGATTGGTATCTCTACGAGAAGGCTTCTTTCAACAAGGAAGCTAAATGTCTTGAAGAAGTCCTCGATAACAAGCTTCTTTCCACCAACTGTGTTGAGGAGAAGATATATTAGGCATTGTCGGCTTTCTGGCAGTGCAAGGGCGCCTTATGGATTAGGCCAATCATATAGAATGTATCGGTTGTTTGGTGCTCTAGATGCTCTGATGAAACTTTCACCCATTGATATTTATGTCATGGGAGCAACGCTGAAGGCTATTTTGCGTCTACTCGATACTGCGCGAGAACTACCCTATGACCCAGACTGATGCAATGATACCGGATCTTCGGCTGCGAACTTCAAAGACTACTGAGCCACGGGAGGGATGTAATTGCATTTTGACCAACATAAAGTGTTTCTCCTCGTTGGGCATTATTCATCAGTCTTCCAAGGGGAGATTTTTGCTATGCATTATATTGTGAAGAATAGGTTGGAGGTCAAAGATTTTTGGTCTGCAGTGGCAGCTGAGCTGCACTCAATCCTTTAACCACTTCCAAGTTAGTGCTCCAACTTAAGAATTATCTGAGTCTTGTTTGGGTTCCGGATCATACTGAATTCACGGCAAATTTTATCTGCAAAGCTCGTCAAGTTTCGGAAAATGTTTTTTCAGGACCCAAACCTGTGTTGAGTCTGCTGGTATCCCCATTGACTCAATATTCGATGGCACGATTCTTGCGACTACAGAAGAATATTCAACGAAAAGTCTCTGGAAATTCTGCGACATTTTTGCTATAATTAGCGAGAAAAGACTGCGGGCACTTAGTGGCAGGCCATCCCGCTTTTGCCAAGCACCCAGCTTGCGAAGAAGTCGTAGACACCACGGAGGATTTCCTCTGTGAATGTCCATCTTTTTCTTGAACCAGTCTTCACTCTTAAGGTGCTGACATGGTGAGTCCTAGACTTCTAAGCTCCTTATCACTGAACTTACCAAAGTAAAAGTCGAGTAAATTACCTGAGAGGATCATAAAGGATACCGAAAATTTTGTTTATTTAAACTATTTGTTCATTTATTTTACTTTGTTTAATGTTTACCATCATCGCGTCTATTAAAACGACAGCACTGTTAGGATCCAGGACAATATATACAAACATACTAACATTCAACGGTAACACATCAAAATAAACCTACCATAAGAAAAACCTCACAAGGTTAAAGGTAATTTTCTAATTAGTTTATTTTTTTAATGAGTATATATTTTCATTTTTCTTATTTACCAAGGTCAATACCAATGTCAATCAAGGATAACAGCACTTGAAAAATCAATAAACTTAATTATGTATTAGTCTAACCGAATTTAAATGCCGCATCACGTAAATGTCGTCTCTCTCTTTTTTTAAAATTTATAAACAAGTACGTACGTAGGTACATATTTCAACGCTCATGCATGTACCCAAATGAATTTAATTAATTCTTAAGTGCGCTATAGTTTATTCAATGTAATGTTATATCTTGAAAGCTTATCGAAGCGAGCCGGGCATCCAGAAGGCGTGGCGAATCTGATTAAGCATGCAGGCGCTCACACTGTTACACAATGCAAAGCAAATATTTCAAATATGGCAATTAGCATGTATTTTTTATTCAAATGAACTTCACACTTAGCAGCTCACTGATTAGTACATTTAGGCACTGAATGGGAAATTTAAGTTTACATAAGTATAACGTTTATTCCTCTAATTTGTGTGACTAGTGTGCATAGCAAAAAAAAAAAAAAAACTTTTGAATGGGTTAATTTTGATGTTTTAATTTAATCCATTTGAAGAGGGGAAATAACGCCAATTGATCTGTTGAAGAGGGAATACCTATTGAATAGCTATATTTTGTTGGTTGGTATCAACAGTTTTTAAATTACATACCAGTGCCGACAGGATATTGAAAGTGGTGATGGGGAGATGGATTTTAACCTGAAAGCGATGGACTTGTAGTTATAGCGAATTACCACCGAGATCGACGAAGAATATCAACCAATGTCTGTCATGTAGCACGCACTCTGCTTGGTGCCTAATAATATATGTGAGACAGAAGTTGCGGTTACCACGGACGAGAAAAGACCGTTTAGCTCAAGAAAATCGAAGAGTCCAGCGATAGAAACTATACCCGATTGTTCTACCAGAAAGTCAAGCCACTGACGGCTAGCTTTAAAACCGAAACGGAGGCTCTTTAGATGGATAGAGCTATTGGTATTGAAACCTCATCACCGAAGCGCAGGGAATTATAGATGTCTTATAGAAGCTTTTCCGAAAACGACACCTTAGTGGAGAGTCAACGAAGAATTACCGTAACAAATCGCTGCTACTTCGGTTTGTCAAAACAAATGGTTTCAAATCTCCTAACTCGAAGGACAAAGTGAAAGCTCAATACAACACTGATTCCGCCAGTCCTGATCTATGATGATGAATGGTGGGGGAGCAGATACTAAACCCTTTTGAGAAAAAAATTATTCGATGACTTTGTGTGCGAGAAACTAGTGCGACTTCTAGTTCGACTATACGGCGCCAAGTTCTGTTCGGTTTGGAGAGGAGAGTTAATATTTGGATCTTTCGAAAAAAAAGTTCTTTAAAGGATATTTAGTCCAAGAAGATTTTCGAATCCCAGATCTTAGGTTCGAGATGACTAGGAAGACCGCACTGCTATTCCAAAGCGCAAGCCATCGCGGATGGATCGGGTTACTCATACCAAATTTAATCCTAGAACCTGAACCGAAGTGGAAAAGTGCTTTGGAACTTTGATATATGCACTCGGATTGTACTTTGGCAGTGCGTTCTACGAAGTGAAAAAATTCCCGAGTTTCCATTGGAGTGCAAGCATTCGACATTTCAATAGCAAAAATGTAGGCTGGAAGGAAATTGTCTCCCCATCAGTGCAAGAGTCTTTTTATCTTTTTAAAAACATTTTCTTTTTAAATTCTTAAGCCGATCATAGCTCTACACTCTTTATAGTTAGTAGCAGTTCAACAAGATAGCTGATCATAAAAAATTCAAAGAGTTCCTATATAACGGGTGATCCAAGTAGAGATACTTTTTTCAATAGCCTTTTTTGACAGATCACGTGTGAGTCGTGTCATGCTGTCATGTTATTTTTGTTTAGTATTGTTTGGCATTTCATAATGGAAAGACTTACGCGTGAACAACGTTTACAAATTGTTCAACTTTATTATGAAAATTCACGTTCTGTGAGGAATGTGTTTCGTGCACTTCGCTCAACTAATGGTCAACATAATCGGCCTACTGAGCGTACTATTCGCAACACCATCACCCATTTTGAGACCCAGCATTCATTATTGGATAATATTCGACCGAATAGACCACGTCCAGCACGCTGTGAAGAAAATATAGCGGCCGTAGCTGAGAGTGTACACGAAGACCGTAGAGAGTCGATTCGGCGCCGTTCGCAGCAACTCGGACAGACGTATGGAACGACTTGGCGCATTTTACGTCAAGATCTTAAATTGAAAGCGTACAAAATACAGCTTGTGCAACAACTGAAGCCGCTCGACCTTCCCAAGCGACATCGCTTCGCTCTTGAAAAGTTCCAAGAAGATCCGACGTTTTCGAGGCAAATTTTGTTTAGCGATGAGGCCCATTTCTGGCTCAATGGGTATGTAAACAAACAAAATTGCCGCATTTGGAACGAAGAGCAACCTGAAGAGATTGAAGAACTGCCACTTCATCCAGAAAAAACAACGGTTTGGTGTGGTTTGTGGGCCGGTGGAATCATCGGTCCATATTTCTTTAAAAATTATGCCGGTGCGAACGTAACCGTCAATGGCGACCGTTATCGTGCCATGATAACCGACTATTTGATGCCTGAAATTGAAGCTCGTGATCTCGGCGACATTTGGTTTCAGCAAGACGGCGCCACTTTCCACACATCGCATCAATCAATGGACTTACTGAGAGAACATTTCGGTGAGCACATAATTTCACGTTTTGGGCCGGTCGATTGGCCACCAAGATCGTGTGATATCACACCGTTAGACTTTTTCCTGTGGGGATATGTAAAGTCAAAAGCTTATGCCGACAAACCCGCTTCGATTCAGGCCTTGGAGGAAAACATCACGCGTGTCATTCGCCAGTTACCAGTCGAAATGCTCGAACGAGTGATCGAAAATTGGACTCAACGGATGGACCATCTGCGACGTAGCAACGGCCAACATTTGATAGACATAATCTTCAAAAAATAAATGCCAAAGAATGTTCTTTCAAATGATAATAAACATTCTCCATTAAATTTGAATTTTCTGTGTTTTTTTTCTTTAAAAAAGTAGGGAACCTCGAAATGGATCACCCTTTACGTACATAACGCAATCACAATATTTAACACCTAAGGAACATTTTGAACGGCGCTGAATATGATTTCTACGAAACGCCTACAACGACGAACATGTAGGGGCTATTTCTGAACTAAAAAAAAAAAACTCCCACATAATTTGTATTCAAATAAACAAATCAAAAACAAAAAACTATGTATATAACAAATTTTGACACAATTTCACATTACCTATCAAATGGCCAGATTTTGTTTTGAAATTTTGATAAAAACAAAAAAAAAAATATCTATTTCAAAAATAACATTGCGACGAGTAGCTACAACTAAATCCAAAAGTTTTACAAGCACTTGCACTTGCACTCATATCGTGTACATTTCATTTGCCATCTATATCCTGTTTTTACATTTCTACATCATGTACCAATAAATTTCATTAACAAGAATGTAATAAGCGATGCATGTAGTGGAAATCAAAAAGTGAAATCGAAATTGCATGCTCATCTATCTAAGTATCTATTCGAATGCTTGTATTTTCGGAATGAGAAAAAACCATTGCAAAAACACAGACAGCTGGTTACCGAATCGTAGAGAACGTAATGTCGCTTCGCGTCGCGACGCTACTGAGTGGTTTACATTTCTGTTTTTCAAAATAATTACACTTAAGACAGATCTGAAGACAAGAAAAGAAAAAGTGATTTTATTTAAAAAAAAAAAAAACAAGTGTGTTTCGAATGTATACCATCGTGACCGTGATCTTATCATGAAGTCATGAGGCCAAATTCAAGAAATTCAAAAAGTGACTCACTCACACTCAGTGTAGGCATCTACACGCTACCCCAATATACGAGATGTATGCATGAGAAAAACGATATACAAATGAATACAGAAAATTGATTGATAATCACAATTTAAGGAAAATACGTTTAAATACATGTTAATCTCTGTGTTTGAGAGTAAAGAATTGACATCGCAATGAACTGTTGGTAAACAATTTCCAGACATTTTAAACGGAAATTGCGAAAAGTAAAAATAAATATTTTATTTGTTTTACTGTCAACAAAATTAAGAAGAAGTAAATACTTTTAAATCGCACTCGAATGGAAATAACTCAACGGTTATAATTACGATTTAGACGGAATACGATCTTATATGCGACTCAAAGAATCACCCAAGTTTTACTGAAAAGAATGCATATTTTTTTTTGGAAATATTGTGTGACGCAGAAGAAGAGCCAGTTTTGATAACAGCTTAATTTTAGTTGTCAACAAAAACTAACATCCTACACCTCTTCCCCAAAGCATCTTATTTCCCTACAAAAACTTATCAGTCTCTTTCTGTCACTGAAGAAGCAATTTCGCAAATGCTTATACAGGGTGTTTTTTTAGGGGTATAGAACTTCGAATTGAAATAAAACATATGAAAATCGTTTTAATGTCCATCAATTTGGCTTTATTGGAAGGATAATTTTATGCCATTAATGTTTAAATATGATTTCGGTCATGTGGCCGCCGCGACTGGTTCGAATAAAGACAAGTCTAGAAGTCCAATTTTCAACCACTTTTTCAAGCATTTGGGGCTGTATGTCGGCAATAACGCCACGAATGTTGGTTGGTTGGTTGGCGTAGGCGAGCGACTTCACATATCCCCAAAGAAAATAATCCAATGGTGTCAAATCACACGATCTTGGTGGCCAATTGACAGGTCCATTCCGCGAAATTATGCGCTCATCGAATGTTTCCTTCAGTAAATCGACTGTGACGTGCGCTGTGTGGCATGTAGCGCCGTCTTGTTGGAACCACATCTCATCCACTTTCATGCCATCCAATTCGGGAATAAAATAGTTAACGGTAACTGAATCTCCAGTATCATTTCGGAAGATGTATGGCTCAATGACTCCACCAGCCCATAGAGCACACCATACAGTCAGTTTTTGTGGATGTAATGGCGTTTCAAGGGTCTTATGTGGATTCTCTTCACTTCAAATGCGGCAATTTAGCTTGTTGACGTATTATCACATAGAGTAAACGTAGTGCGAAAACGATCCATGTTTAACCGAATTAATTGCTCTGATGGACGATTATGTCGACCATAAAATGAACGGATCTTGCGGTAAACTTCGCGAACTGAACCATTACTTTCAAAATAAATTTGCACGATTTGCAAGCGTTGTTCATTTGTCAACCTGTTCATGATGAAATGGCAAACCAAACTGAACATAAGTGACATTAGAGTTGCCAGATTTAACCACAAAATGTCAGTTCTATCTCTATTCAAAAAACCAACCTCTAAAAAAAAAACACCCTTTATCTACGACGAGCAATTTCCTCACATTCCATATATATGTGTGATATTCTCCACTACTCCATATATCATCACAAAACGTACACGCATCAGATAGACCCAATCTCCTGAACAGACGGTGTCTAGTAAGGATTTCAAAAAGCGTCCTAAGGTCAAGGACCAAGTTGGTTCATCTCTGACTAGTCGCCGGGGTGGTTTTATGTCTATGCCTTATAGTGACTTGATCATTAAGCTTCAGACCAGCTCGACGCTTCGTTGATAATTACACGGTTGTATGTAAACGGAATTTCCTTTTCACATGCGACCCTGTAATTCTTAGCGACCGACTTGGTTGAAGCGACTTATGAGCGGATTGACTGTCTTATCCCTGTCGGATATTATCTTCATTAACAGTAATTCTGAAGTCTCAAGCGCAGTTTGAACCTCCGATTAACAGTGCACTGTTTGGAAATGCAGTTATTTGCAGATCGTAGAGATACATTCAAAAATACTTTCACTGTAAAAATCAATTCTGCCCATCAAAACCACTGTTTACTGAACTGATTACATTTGTTCTTCAAAACAATTTAAGAATTTACTCGGCAGTGCAGTGTTGCTTCACAAGTCAAAGTAGCAGTACGAGATCAGCAAATATTTTACAGATTGAAATAAACCTCAGTGAGTGAAAATTGAGTGCTAAAAAGCGTTTTGACAACAGTCATCGTTTTATTTTGTGCGCAAATTTGAAAGCACAGTTGTTGCAAATCTAGCTGTGAATCAATATGAATAATCAGAATATTCACTGCTATGATAAATTTACAATAAAATATAAATTAGAAGCTTTAAGTAGAATGCTTATTTTAAAAATAAAGTGCAACACTGCGTCAGTATTTTAGGCCCCATCCCAAGTATCCAAAGACCGAAATCTTTGGAACCATCTTCGAGAAAATTATTGATAAGTTATTTTCACCAAAAAATTGTATGTCAGGTACCGTTATTTAAAACGATAAAGCAAAACATAAAAAGATGCCACGAAATGTAACCCCAAAAACCTTACATACGAACTTTAAAGCAAATCCGTCAAACCGTTTCGCCATACTGCGCCCGGACAGAAAGGCAGAGAGACAGACAGACCGACCGATGGACGGCATTGGCGGATCCACTTTTTTAAACTTCTCTATAGTTGTAATACCATCCCTCATACTCAGTTTGAGTTCGAAATGTCCGCACCTTCGCAATTACTTTATCTATTTAGTATACTAATGTATACGAGAAAGTTAAAAACAGTAAACGCAACCAACCAACACCCTCGTTAGTAGTTTCTTAGTGAGTCACATTTCAAATTTGTGTTTATTTATGGGTGCAGTGGCTTAGTGGTTAAGTGGGTTTTACCTCTAAGCGAGTGTCGCTGCTTCAAATCCCGACCCGTAACATCTTAAAGCTTTTATGCGCTGTCCACCTCTAGCGAAAGTCTGACAAAAATAAAGGGCCCTTCGGAAACGGCATTGAACTGTAGGTCCTTCCATTTGTGTCAAAAAAATATATCTTCGGTATGGGCCGTTTATGTCTAATATTTATTTATTTTTATTTGTAAAAAGCTGTTAATTCCAAGTTAATTAGACTAAAGGTGTTCAGACCATTAACCATTAATTTAATAAAACTGTTTCTAAATAACGTTTTAGAAACCAAGCATGCAGTGAAATGTGTTGGTAAAGTGACTACAAAAATCTTGGCAAGGTAGTGCAGCGGAAAACTGAAGGTCAAACACACTTGGTTCCTTAGGATGCAGAGCTCAAAGATAACTTTTAACCTTTTGGAAGGTCTTTAAATTTCTTTCAGTTATTGATATTTTATTATCAATAACTGAGAGAAATGACCTTACGGACATCTTAGGCATACAAATTAACAATATACATTTCAGTCTGTCATCACAGTTCTTGTAAGTGGTGGCAACAAAACGGCATCAATTGCGTTCCCTTGTACTACTCTTTCAGGAAGCAGCCACTTTACCTACCTACCTATAGTTTGGTAGCAAACTATACCATATAGTGGTATAGTTTGGTTTTCGAAATAACAAATGTAGAGTAAATTCGGACTACGTTAATGTTCATTCAACCATGCTTACTTTCTGAAAAGCCTGGACAGGCATTATTTACGTTAAATTTTTACAAAGTTCGCGTAAATGATGCGCAAATGTCAAACACAAAAAGCAATGGATGAATTTCAGATAATTTTATAACTAAATCAACTGCGTTTCACATCGGCGTCATAATTTGTGGAGTGAGGCCGCATCGATGCCCAGCATTTTGGACCTTAAGCAGCAATGTATTCGGTCTATTTGCCTAGAAACATATTAACAGCACTTTATTCTCACAGAATCTAAACTTAGCTGTCAAACATATTTTAGTTTCATATTAATATTTTAAAGACAACAACAGCCCAACAAATTTTTGAGTTCAAATTTTACCGAAGGGGTTAATAGACAATGCCACTTTTGCATTTCAAAGTTTCGACGGATTTTCACGTTTCGTGAAGAAAAATACAAAAGAAACAATAGAGGATTATATAAATTTAATAAGAGAAACCGTGGGAACTCTGACATGTGACATCTGGGAACTCTAATGTCATTTATGTCAGTTTGGTTTGCCATTTCATCATGAACAGGTTGACAAATGAACAACGCTTGCAAATCGTGCAAATTCATTTCGAAAATAATGGTTCAGTTCGCGAAGTTTCATCGCAAAATTTTGTTCAGTGATGAGGCTCATTTTGGGTTGAATGGCTACGTCAACAAGCAAAATTGCCGCATTTGGAGTGAAGAGAATCCACATGAGACCCTTGAAACGCCATAACATCCACAAAAACAGACTTTTGGTGTGCTCTATGGGCTGGTGGAGTCATTGGGCCATACTTCTTGCGAAATGATGCTGGAGAGTCAGTTACCGTTAATGGAGACCGGTATAGAGCTATGATAACCAACTATTTTGTTCCCGAATAGGATGGCATGAATGTGGAGGAGATGTGGTTACAACAAGACGGCGCTACATCCCACTCAGCGCACGTCACGATGGATTTATTGAAGGAAACATTCGATGAGCGCATAATTTCGCGGAATGGACCTGTCAATTGGCCACCAGGATCGTGTGATTTGACACCATTGGATTATTTTCCTTGGGGATATGTGAAGTTGCTCGCCTACGCCAACAAACCAGAAACGTTAGGGGACTTGGAAGCCAACATTCGTGGCGTTATTGCCGACATACAGCCCCAAATGCTTGAAAAAGTGTTTGAAAATTGGATCTCTAGACTTGTCTTTATACGAGCCGGCCACATGCCCGAAATCATATTTAAACATTTATGACATAAAATTATCCTTCCAATTAAGAATTAAAATGATTTTCTAGTGTTTTATTTCAATGTTAAATAACAAACAACAAAATTAGTATTTAAGTTTTATTTTTATTCGCTTTTGGTGGACAACAGGAATGACAATCTGAAAACCACTTTTTCCAAGCGCAATTGAAGCTCTACACAGCTCTCAGTTAGACGTTTTTAAGTCACATTTGTTACGGATAAGTATATTTGTCGCAAAGGTTTCTTTCTTTGAAAGTGATATCATCATTCATTGCAAATTGAATAATTTGTTCGGTTGTTTTCTGCTGGATTTGTTGTGGTCAAAAACGTGTCAAAATGTTTAAATGTCAATGTCATTGTTCACTTACCAAATAAAGTGTAACCCAAACGCAAACAAACAAAAACAATTCTAGCGTCTCAATTTTTACTCACCCCGCATCCAATTATCAAAGTGCGCAAATTTTGTAGCCCTCATTCTAATAAAATAACTTTTGCACATGATTTAGATACATGTAAGCAAATAATCCCTGTTTACATCGAATTTTTCTTCATCTTCATGAAAAAAAATTTAAAAAGAAGAGAATACTATCCAGTTGGCACGCCAAAGAGTTAAATGCTCATCGATCTAAGCCGACTAACCGTGGGAGTTGTGTTTTGAACTGTTGAAACAACATAACCAAACACTTACACGTATTTTATCGTTTGCGTTTGAAAATATTGCTCTTCGCACATAATAATATTAAAAGTACACTAGCCATGTGTAGTGGCCTTGTCCGCTTTCTCAGCCAAAGGCATTCCCAATTAAAATTAATCTCTAATAAATTAGTTGGCTCTTTAAACAATTCCGCTCTGCTAAAACAATATTTGCAAGGTCTTGCATAAATGGCAAAGGCATTAATAAAAATTTTGAGCGTCATAAAGTTGGCGTTGGGTGAGTAACCAACCGCATGTCTAGACTCTAAGCAGACTTGATAAAAATAAAAATCGAAAAATAACACCCAAACAATTTTAGTAGATAACAAAATGAAAAACACTTCCTCAAAGTCATACGGCGGGAATGGTTCTCGTAGGTAGCTTCAAATTCAAACAAATTGGCTAGACATTTTCCCGAATAATAGACCCCAATTATTTTTATTTACTACATTGATGAAGGACTTTCCTTACAGGGTGTCCCACTACCTAAGTTTGAGATTAAAATCCGTCGAAAGAAAAATATCATGTTGGTAGTAGTTTTTGTCGTGTTGAAGAGAAAATGCATTTAACATGGAAATAAATAATTAATTCGCATTAACAATAGCAGCATTTTTTTATGTGTTATTTCTGTCTGAAAATGCAGGCACACAATTTGATTTAAATTGGAAAATTTGACAAGGCTCAAGAGGTGAGAACGTCAAACAAGGATTCCTCGATCAGTTGTTGTAAGCACAAATCGCTTTCGTTTAAAATGGCTTAAATATCATATCACATAATAATAGCACATATAGGGTCCGCCATCTAACGTTTTTTTTTTCAACTAGTGCTTATTTCGTGAATGGTAACACTTAGCTCATGTCTGATTTGACAGATAATTAGTTTTATCCTTCCGCTGAACGAATATGGTTGTGTATACGCTTGAACAACGCTGGGAAATATTGCGGCATAATTGGGACATTTTTAATTTTTTTTTTTAAATGATCAAGGAGTGGCCGTTACAGTCAATGGCGGTCGTTATGGGGCCATGTTGAACGAATTTTTGTTCACAAAAATTGAAAAAAAATGTTGGCAACATTTGGTTTCAACAGGACGGCGCTACGTGCCACACAGCCGAAGCTACACTCGATGTTTTGCACCCTGTTTCAAAAAAAAAAGTTATTTGGCGGACCCTATATCATGGCAATATATGCAAAATTTGATCTACGTCAAAATGTCAACAGACGTTTCGGGAAACTAAGCAATACAATATTACAAGTGCTAAATTTACGACAAGAAGGTTATGTTCCAAAGTAACAAAATGAGTGCCCGCCCTCTTTGCATTTTCTTTTACTTTAAAATGGATTTCCTTCGCATATATTTGCCTTATTCGAGGTGCCTATATGGTGATGACTTAACAATACCGGAAGATGCTACAATTTTTGCACATGGCGGCAAATGTCAATTTTACTTTGACATTTCTGAAGCAGACACATACAAAAACATGTCAACTTTTTGGCGGAATAATTGTCGGTGGCGTAAATTTCAGCGACCTTTATCCGCTCGCGTAAAAGAGAATGAGCAACACGAGATGCTGCTATGTCCGGCTGGCCCCGTTCTGCTGAGAATATCGCAGCTGTAGCTGAAGATGTTGCAAAGGACCCCGGAGTATCATCCAGACAACGTGCCACGAAATTGGGCATCAATCGGCGGTCCTTACAGAGAATTTTGGTGTAGGACTTAAATGTGTTCCTTTTCAACAGTGCAGACAGTGCATCACCAGTAAGATGTTGATGGCAACCTACGCTCAAGCCATCAGGAATCTCGACAACGAGGGAGAAAACTTTTCATCGAAAATCATAATGAGCGAAAAGACCCATTTCCATCTCTTCCCCATTGCTTCCTTCCGGGGCACAGAATACCGCGTATAGCCCACGAAGACCCATTCTTAAAGTAACTGCATGGTGTGGTGTTTACGCTGGAAGCATCATCGGACCTTATTTTTTTCGGAAACGCCGCGAACCACACGTATTTTGTGGGCGGAGAGCGCTGCCGATCTAGCCAAATTGGCTGCCGAATTACAGCCAAGATCAGCGGGTGACAATAGTCTCGTTAGGCCAACAAACAGATTAAAACTCACTCAAAAAAAATAACATAGCTATCCAACAAATACCTCCGACTGGCCGCCCAGATAATGCGATCAACTTCAGATTTAAGAAAACATCTCAGCTATTATTAGGGAAATACAACAGCTGAGGCGGACACTGGGCAGTCATCATTTTTCCATTGCCTTACTAATCTTAGAGTTCACAGCGCAAATGATTTTTTAGGTTAACGTGCAATACAGATACAGAATAACACCTCTTGCTGAATGACCCTTTAATTCCTGCAGACCTCGCATCATAATTCCATTAAGCGATTAGTTAAAACGCAACTGGTCAACGATAGAGCCAAAAGGGAGATAAAAGGAAGTTATTGAACAAATGAACTGGAGAGTGGAAGTACGTCGCAGAGCAGCAAATAATGAAGATGGCCCTGAAAGCTATCTTCTGAAAATAAATGTGGCAAACCTGCGCTCATGCCAAGACATAAACAAGCCCATCTTAGGTTTGCATAGAAAAACATAGGTTTTCCGATGAAGGATGGAAAGCAGTTGTTTTCAAAACCGATGGCAAAAAGTTAAATTTAAACGGCCCAAAGTAATTCTAAAAAAGTCCGTCATCTACGATTGGAATGGTTTCCCTTTACTACATTCATCTATGAGGTATAGCGACAATAGAGTTTATTTTCAAGCAGGACAATGCTGCAAAACTAGGGAGTTTCTGGAATCTCGAAGAATCTCCAACACTTGTTTGGCCAGCGCTAAGCGTTGATTTGAGAACCTCTGGCCCTTTTTGTCATGCAAAATTTTCATGGAATGGCTGTCAATTTGAGATTCTGAAGACATATAGACAGGCCATCCAAAAGAAGTGGAAGTACGATACCTAGCATGATAAACTCCATGCCAAGAAAAAGTTATAAACAAAAATGGAGGCCATAGCTATTAAAAAACTATTAAAAATAAATAATTACAAAATCAGAGGTATAGAACTATGAAATGGAATAAAACAAAGATGATTTTTATTTAAATTGACATGAAATTTATTTTATTTGAAGGATAATCTTCTGGCATTATAATTTAAATATGATTTCTGGCAACGGCTGGCTCGCACGTCATCTAATCTGGAGGTCCAATTTTCGATGATTTTTCCAACATTTGTGGCCGTATATCGCCAAAAACGCGGCGAATGTTGTCCTCCAAGTGGTCAATCGTTTATGGCTTATCGATATAGACTAGCGACTTCACATATCCTAACAGAAAATAGTAAATCGGCGTTAAATCGCATGAGCTTGGAGGCCAATTCACGGGTCCGTAACGTAAAACTATGCGTTTACCAAAGGTTTCCTTCTTGTTAAAACCACAGCTCCTGCACATCATTAATTGCTCAATTAATAAACGAAAATGTCAGTAATCATGGCTCTATAGCGGGGTCACCATTGACTATAACGTTCTGGCCAGCATCGTTTTTAAAGAAGGACGGACCAATTATTACACCAAACGGTCAGTTTTTGCGGATGTAACGGTGTCTTAACATACACTTGATGATTATCATCACTCCAAATACGTCAGTTTTGTTTATTGACGTATCCATTCAACCAAAAGTGAGCTTCATCGCTAAACAAAATGAACCACGATTTTCAAAATAAAATTGCACAATTTGGAAGCGTTGTTCAGGCGTTAGTCTATTCATGTTGAAATACCAAATAAATTGACAACTGACAAAATGGCCGCCAGTTAAAATAGTGTTGCCAACTTAAAGTTCCTTTAAAAAAAACACCCTTCATTTCAGAGCGTAAATCTAAAAGTTTTTATTGGGCTTTACTAATAATCACATTTAGGGAATGCTTAAATACAAATCTTCATACTTTACACATATCATGTACCAATAAAGAATTTAATGTCCAGCTTAGTCACAACCGAGAGGATAAAATTAAAAATATGGAAAGCCATGTTTAAGTCGTAACTATACAAGTAAAAATTGACATTTCGAAGAAGGTGTTGCCTCTTGTACAATATAATGGTACCAAAAGTAGGTATTTTAGTACTCAAATGTACTGAAAAGTGACAGGTTAATAAGCAATAAATTTAAATTATTGTAGAATTCGGAAGGAACAATAACAAACATACCAACGCACAAAATACCATCGAAGAAGAAAATATAAAAAAATTGCAACGTCTAGACGCAGACCATACTAACGATGAAGATCATAAATTTGACGATAAAAGACAAAACAACACCACATCCGCGAATAAAGAGACGAGTTCCTACGAACAGGCAAACGACGACGATGCAAAATTAAAGAATAGTAGTTAAAAGTCCATCATTTCATGTCATTGTCACTCGCACCCATAGCTATTAAAATTCTTTGCGTTTATATTAGTTTTTCTACTTTTAAACTAATTTTCAACTTAACATAATTACAATATTGAATTTACGGTGTTTTATTTAGTTAAAAGAATAATTCCTCAAATATACAATAAATCCTCCTATACATCTATATTAATAGTTTCTACTCGGAACTCATGATATAATTATGGAGATTGATCAATTAGACAAGTTGATTTACGATGAGGAGCTTTAGTTGGAAATCAAAATGTCAAAATGTTATGACGAAATAACCTTACTGATGTTATTTAAAATCTACTCGCCAAATACTTTTATTTGATGGCCATATGAATGGGGTCACGTAGAAATATTAATACATATTACAATTGATACATTACACTGGTGTACATTTTAATTGTTAATTAATTAATAAATTAATTAGAACCTTCTTCTCTGAAACTAAAAATTCTTTAAAAACGTATTAACATGTCACCCGGGTATCAAGAGCAACAATAGTGCTGAAATACCTGCTACTACTACTACACGGCAATACCTACTGATATCCGAAGGCAACGATTTTGACAGATGTATATCTGTATACCAATCTCGATTAGATTCATTATTTCGTCTGAAAATAAGTAAACAATAATGGAATTTCAAAATGATGATGCAGATTGATTAATTATTTCCAAATTGGCGAATAAACTTTCGTTACTCGAACTCATTTTAAAATTTAATTTGCATTTTTTTTTTTGTGAACTACAAAAGTGATTTTGACATTTAGTGTTGTTTGATAACAACTTTGATGGAAATTGTAGTAGATTGAAAGAAAGTGTGAAGGTTACTTAATGAATAGGTTATATCGTTTATTAGTAGGATTCTGTTAAAGCTCACTACTATATTTTAACCTTGCAATTAGCTAGTAGTCGACATTTGTGTCTGATTATTAGTAAGGTCCATTGTATTTAAATTAAGTAATTCAGAATTATTTCGGTGAGTGTACTACATTCATCCACATAGAAGTCGATGAACAGCGGCCACTGCCAAAGCATTGTTTGAATAATACGAATAAGTAAAACTTATTACAATCCGCATTACACCTATCACAAATGTTAACAACAAATTAACTACCTACCTTAGTCAGAGACGGAGTATATCCATTATTGTCAAAAATGTTCACTATGCTCGATTTTGCAACACTGTGTCTTTTATACAAAAAAAAAAACATCAAAGATCCCACTTGTTGAATGTAGCAATTGGGACAATGTTTGTCCCAAAACAATAATTTATGTATGTATTTCATAATAAACACCTTTCCTCTATTTCAAATATTCTTCTTGTAGCTCGCATATCTGTTCTGTTCTATTTCTGATGTACTAATGACTAGTGATGGTGAATTAGATATTTGAGAGCCAACGTCGCCGTGCCCATATTCATAAATATCACTCGGCTGTCTATTTACAAAACACAATTCTTAGCATAGGTCGGACAAACGACAAATGCACAAGTATACAGATGTGTGGTATTTGTTTTGAAATGATTAGTTTTTTTTTTTGTCATAGAAAAGAATGTCTATTCCTTGACATAAGAAAAGAATGTCCTCGTTTGTTTGTTTGGGTTTTGTTTTTTTGTTTTTTTCTTAATAAATTAAGTTATTCGTTTGTGGTTTGGTTGACATTTGATGAATTCGTAGTTTCGATATTTTTATTTCATTTATAACGGCGGCAGAGATACGTGTGGGATGCGTTTGAGTAATTTTAACATTTTCGAAAAAATGTGTGTACGTTTCAGACACTCTCTGATACAAACAATTTGAAAAACACAAAACTTAAAATAAAACCAAGGAAAATTAGTTAAACGAGACAAAAAGCATTTCCGCCTCGTAATGGATTAGATTAGACTAAAAAGGAAGTGGGACTTAATACAAATATCACGTCGGCCGGGATGGACGACGGATCTGCTATGTAAGTTACTCAAGGTAAGGTCTACCCAGAAACCGTAGACGCGTTTTTGCAAAGCGGTCACAGTGGCACAGTATATGCTCTGCGGTTTCTTCTTCTTCGTGGCACAAGTGTTTTCTTGAGCTGATCCCATAGCTACAATGTGTTTTTTAACTCTGTTTTTACTCTGCCGGTAACTGTGTGTAGTTGCCCTCTAGGTAGTTGAAGGAGTTTCTCATAAAGGGTGATCCATTTCGAGGTTCCCTACTTTTTTAAAGAAAAAAACACAGAAAATTCAAATTTAATGGAGAATGTTTATTATCATTTGCAAGAACATTCTTTGGCATTTATTTTTTGAAGATTATGTCTATCAACTGTTGGCCGTTGCTACGTCGCAGATAGTCCATCCGTTGAGTCCAATTTTCGATCACTCGTTCGAGCATTTCGACTGGTAACTGGCGAATGACACGCGTGATGTTTTCCTCCAAGGCCTGAATCGAAGCGGGTTTGTCGGCATAAGCTTTTGACTTTACATATCCCTACAGGAAAAAGTCTAACGGTGTGATATTACACGATCTTGGTGGCCAATCGACCGGCCCAAAACGTGAAATTATGTGCTCACCGAAATGTTCTCTCAGTAAGTCCATTGATTGATGCGATGTGTGGAAAGTGGCGCCGTCTTGCTGAAACCAAATGTCGCCGAGATCACGAGCTTCAATTTCAGGCATCAAATAGTCGGTTATCATGGCACGATAACGGTCGCCATTGACGGTTACGTTCGCACCGGCATAATTTTTAAAGAAATATGGACCGATGATTCCACCGGCCCACAAACCACACCAAACCGTTGTTTTTTCTGGATGAAGTGGCAGTTCTTCAATCTCTTCAGGTTGCTCTTCGTTCCAAATGCGGCAATTTTGTTTGTTTACATACCCATTGAGCCAGAAATGGGCCTCATCGCTAAACAAAATTTGCCTCGAAAACGTCGGATCTTCTTGGAACTTTTCAAGAGCCCATAGAGCGAAGCGATGTCGCTTGGGAAGATCGAGCGGCTTCAGTTCTTGCACAAGCTGTATTTTGTACGCTTTCAATTTAAGATCTTGACGTAAAATGTGCCAAGTCGTTCCATACGTCAGTCCGAGTTGCTGCGAACGGCGCCGAATCGACTCTCTACGGTCTTCGTGTACACTCTCAGCTACGGCCGCTATATTTTCTTCACAGCGTGCTGGACGTGGTCTATTCGGTCGAATATTATCCAATAATGAATGCTGGGTCTCAAAATGGGTGATGGTGTTGCGAATAGTACGCTCAGTAGGCCGATTATGTATACCATAAGTTGAGCGAAGTGCACGAAACACATTCCTCACAGAACGTGAATTTTCATAATAAAGTTGAACAATTTGTAAACGTTGTTCACGCGTAAGTCTTTCCATTATGAAATGCCAAACAATACTAAACAAAAAAAACATGACAGCATGACACGACTCACACGTGATCTGTCAAAAAAGGCTATTGAAAAAAGTATCTCTACTTGGATCACCCGTTACATACTTTTTGAAGAAGGAAATGCTAGAAATTGTTTCGGTTGCCTGTTACCTTTAGTTTCCATCCAGTAATGAAGAGATGTAGTTTCTAACCATTTTTTGATGCAGCATTTTTCAGTTAGTTAATAGGCCCACAACAGAATGGTGGTGACATAATAAATAGTGCCGCAGATCCTTTCTGGCTTTTACATTCCCATCAAAACCAATGTATCCTGACACCCAGATTAATTGGACTCTGTTGGTGCTGGCTAGTTTCGGCAGTCCCATACTAACTTTGAAGTGAGTTCAAAGGCGTTAATAGCAGGTTGTGCCACTTTACTGTCTGATATAATATAAATGTGTCTGTCAATGACGTTCCTGTTTAGAGGTTCTCTGATGCTGGGCTCTCCCTTCCATGATCGCACAGATTAAAGATTTTGTGGTTTCTCCAGCTCCAACTCATTCATCTCTTCTGGAACCGTCTGTATACGAGACTTGTCCATTTTCTTACAAGCGTGGGTTTATTTTGTTTCCAGTTCTACAGTTCTGGGAATATAACCTTTAAATTGTGGCATATCGGCATCGATTTACACATATATCTGTGATTGTGATGCCTAATATATCACCTCTATTTACGTCTTCTGCAAAGTCTGTGTGGTTTAAAGCAGCAAACCATTCATCTTCATATGTTAAAATAAAGACGTTTAACATTGCTTCTTTCTTAGTATAGGGATGAAAGGTTCAGTAGGACTTGACGTATTGCTCCTGATTTACACACACAATCTAGTCCTTGCATTGTGTTGAGCCAATGTGTCATTTGGGATTTAGACCCCAATTATTTCCGAGCAGCCTTTTGTAATGCCTATGGTCTTTTTAATGTGAGAGTTGCAGGTTCGAGCTTTTGGTCAAAGATTATTCCTAGAAATTTAACTTGACTGGTTTTGGATTTTTAAGATTGTCCAGTTTTCTTCTTTTGGTCAAAGCTAGTATGGTGCTTTCTTTGGAGTTATCTTTAAGGTCTACGATGGTCTTACGATGCTAGCAGCTCTCTGGAGGTGATCTGATAGAGTTTCTTTAAATTTACCTATGATTATGACAGCGATTTCATTGGCGCCGTTACTGAGTATAGTCAATAGTTCATTTGCTACAATTGACCTTAATAAAGGGGGGGGAGCACTTTATCTTTAGGACATCATTTCGCAGCTATTACTCTGAGGCGGGTACTGCCAAGTGAGGTTTTTAGTTTCTTATCTGCTAGCGTATACTTTATCACTTTATCAGATTGTTCAAATTATAAACCAGTTGCTTGGAAGTACAATTAAATTGAAATTGAAACAAAAACACGTCACCTTTACAGTATTCATTTCCTTTGGCAACTTTTAAACCTGTAAAAAAATATATATAGAGGAAATAGTCAATTTCCTTCGTATGGATCCATGGAATGGTTTTTTAGTCCTCAACATGTTTTAACAGAGAGATGAGTCATCTGACATTTAAATGGTAACATAACATTTTTAAGCAGTGATGCCATATTTGAAGCTTCATCGCTTTCTTGCGCATCCCATTGACGATTTTGTATTGCAATTTGCCGATTTTCTGGCCTTCAATAAAATTTGTTGATTCCAAAAAATTTACTTTTCTTCATTTTATGATGATGACAATTGAATTAAATTAGTTTTATTTTTCTTACTAGAGTTTTTTTTTGGTTGAGAATTTCACGCTGTCGGTGGGTGTTTATAAATTCGGGTTTTTCAGGACATTTTGATTTTTTTTAAACATGGTCAAAACTATAGAAAAAAACTGTATAGTTTTTTATTTTTCGCTAATGCCAAGTTGTTTACATATAACAATAGCACATTATTCCATTAGTCCCGCTATTTAATTTGCAATCATTTCAACAGCTGATAAGTTTGAAGTATAAGCTTTTGTGAATCTCGTGCATTAAGAAGTTTAGTGTTTTATAAGATATCGATTTGTTTTATTTTTACAAATTTTCTGTGTGAAATTATAAAAATAATATAGTATGGAATATGTTGCTAGTGGTAAGTAGAATAGTTGTGATACAACATTTTGTAGCAGATTTTAGTTTTATGAAGGTTTTAAATATGTTGAAATTAAGTACTTTTGGAACAAAAAAATCATACTTTTTAGTTTAATAAGTTTCCGGCGGAGTCCTGTTATATAAATTAGCTTAAAATTTACGTTAGTATTTGCTTTCTAAGAAACCTTCATAAAAAGGTGCGATATTTTGCTATCTTCTAAGATATCGCTGATTTGAATAACATTGAAGGTAAAAAGTTTCATTAAATTTTTGTTTTTTCTATTCTCACAATCAAGTTATATTTTATAATTGAATTCTTGAGAAGCTGTCCATCAGCTGAATTTAAAGCAAAATATAAGACTTAACTGAAATTGATGCATCAGAGGAAACAAATCAAAAGCTAACTAAGTTTACATATTAATATAAAAGTTGATGGTTATCCTCCTCAAGGAATCAAAAAACTTTTCAAAGTAAGAACAAAACTTGGCAGGAATTTGAAATTGCGTTTCCATGCCGATCCCATGGATTTGTTGGCCGGCCGCAACCGGATTTTGTAGAGCTAAGTGAAAGATCCAAAAAGAGAAAAACTGAAACACTACATTCCAAATTTCATCCCGAAGACTTAGTTAGATTCTGCAAATGTGACTAAAATCATAGTTTTTTCAACTCCTACACGAGCGGAAAGATACCAAAAAGCTTACAAAAAATTGGACAATGATATATTTTTTGGTTATATTTCGGCTTTACCAATTATGTATTTTTTGTAATTCATTTTTAATTTTTCTATAACTTTGAAACAGGGCGCAAAACATCGAGTGTATCTTCGGCTGTGTGGCACGTAGCGCCGTCCTGTTTTAACCAAATGTTGCCAATATCGATGGTCGACGGTCTTCTTTCTTTGGATTTATTTCAAGTAAACCATTTTCCGAACTCTATTAATAGAATATTGGACTTAGTTTTTCTTAATAATGAAATTAATTTTACTATAAGTGATGCTCTGGATCTTATAGATTCCAATAAAATGCATCACCAAGCCTTACTTTGGAGATTAATTTTCTTAATTACTCCAGTAATCATTTCTCCAAATCATTTCTTATAACTTTTCGAAAACCAATTTCGTTGCTTTACAGGAATATTTGAGTGGTTTTGATTGGGATGAACTGCTGAAATCCCCCAAATTTAAAAGGTAACTATGATATATTTTTGGATAAGATCAAATCTGGTTTTGAATTATTTGTACCAAAAACGCGTCTTAACAAAAGGTTTAAAATTCCTTGGTCAAATAAAATATTAGTTTATTTACGTAACGTAAAATGGAAAGCTTATTCTCGTTATATATCAAATAAAACTAATTCTAACCGTGAACTTTTTTTGAGATTCAGGAAAGAATATGAATTTTTAAATCGGTTTTTGTACAGGCAATATATCTTGTCTGTAGAATCGTCGGTGAAGCGTAACAGCAAATCGTTTTGGAATTACATTAATTCGAAAAGAAATACCACAGGCTTTCCTAAGGTAATGGAATTCGAAGATGTAAGTTCAACAGATTTGAAAAGTACGTTTATTAAGTCGCATGTGCAGGTAACGCGAAATCATAACATTATGATTCCTGAAGTTCTGGACATCGGTGTGTTGCAATTCTCGGATGACGATTTAATAAACGCGTTAGAAAAACTAAATTTAAATAGCAACCCTGGCCCAGATGGGATTCCTGTGGTAATATTAAAAAAATGTTTATCATCCGTTTTTCATCCACTTAAAATTATTTTTAACCAGTCTCTTGTAACTGGGAACTTCTTAAATGAATGGAAATATTCGTTCATAACACCTATATTTAGTAAACTATCGGCCTATATCAAAGCTTTCTGCAATACCAAAATTGTTTGAAAGTATTGTTAAGGACGAACTCTTTTTCGCGGTAAAAGAAATTATTTCAAATAGTCAGCATGGCTTTGTTCGTGGTAGATCATGTGCTACTAATTTGGCTTTGTTGACTAATTATATATTTAATAGTTTTGATATACGATTACAAGTTGATGTACTTTATACTGACTTTACGAAAGCGTTTGTCTTTGGGTTTTCATTCATCAATGCTAAAATGGGTTCGTAATTACCGATGGTTTGACTTCTCGCGTTATAGAAGTTACTTCCGGTGTTCCACAGGGCAGTCATTTGGGCCCGTTGCTATTTATATTATTTACAAATGATGTTGATGAAATATTTCAATTTTGTAATGTTTTGACTTTCGCCGATGATTTGAAATTATTTTCGCGGATAAAAAATGTATCTGATTGCATTCGTTTTCAGTCAGATATTAATAGATTGTCGGAGTGGTGCAATCGTAATGCTTTGGAACTTAACATTTCTAAATGTAAAGTTTTTTCGGCATATCGTATTAGTACTACAATTTTGTAAATTATGTTATAAATGATCTTAGACTTCAGCGTTTTGATGAAGTGAAAGATCTTGGTGTCATATTTGACAATAAGTTAAGTTTCTTTTTTCATTATGATTATGTCATTGCCAAGTCTAACTCATTGTAAGGCTTCCTTAAACGTAATAGTAAAGACTTTAGAGATATAAATAGCCTTAAAATTATTTATTGCTCGTTAGTCAGACCTTATTTAGAATATTGTTCCGTAATTTGGGATTCGCCATATGCAGTTCACGAACTTAGATTCGAAAGAGTCCAAAAAAAACTTCACGAGGTACGCGGTTCGTAAATTAAATATGTTTGATGAGATTCCTAATTATGGCAGAAGGTGCAATTTAATTGGTCTGCAAACCTTAAGTTTCAGACGCGATGCAACTTCCGTCATGTTTATTCGCGATATTCTTAATTATCATATTAATTCACCAGAATTGATCTTTCTTTTAAATATATATGCTCCCCAAAGGTCACTGCGGGTTAGAAGCTTATTTTATACAGATAGGCATAGAACCAATTATGGTAATAATGAGCCTATTACAAGGTGCATAAGCACATTTAATGAATTCAGCAACGAAATTGATTTCTGCTTGTCGCGAGTAGATTTTAAAAAGTCCATTAATGCATTAACTTTAAATTATAAGATGAAGATCGGTAGATGAAGCTTAGTCGCGCAACAAACAACCGTTGCGTAAAGCGATACTGAGAGCTTACGCTTAGAGAACGTAGTGTTTTGTTTTTTGCTCTGTAATGGTATTAAAAAAAAAAACAAAAAAAAAAAATCCTCCTCTTCAATTTTTGTGAACAAAAATTTGTTCAACATGGCCGCATAACGATCGCCATTGACTGTAACGGCCACTCCTTGCTCATTTTCGAAGAAAAATGCCCCAATTAAGCCGCAATATTTCCCAGCGTTGTTCAAGCGTATACACAACCATATTCATTCAGCGGAAGGATAAAACTAATTATCAGTCAAATCAGACATGAGCTAAGTGTTACCATTCGCGAAATAAGCACTAGTTGAAAAAATAACGGTCCCTTTTAAATACAATACAAATTTATTCAGGACTATATATCTATTAATATTAATAAAAAACATGAAAATTTACAAGAAAATACGTTTTTTATTTAAAACTATCTCTTTGTTGTGTATTTATGCAAAAATAAGGTATCAAAAGCGAAAAAATAATGTTGACCATGTTTTTTGGAAAGTTTAAGTTTCCGGCGGAGTCCTGTTATATAAATTAGCTTAAAATTTACGTTAGTATTTGCTTTCTAAGAAACCATCATAAAAATATGCGATATTTTGCGATTTTCTTAGATATCGCTGATTTGAATAACATTGAAGGTAAAAAGTTTCGTTAAATTTTTACCGTCACCATCAAGAGTGAAAGGTCACAACTTTCCACTTTTTTCGTGTAGTGAACTGCTGTGTTAGATACTATGGCATTATTCTAATTAAATGTTTTGCGGGACAGAATCCTTTTTCTGGCAAAAGTCTGACAAAAATCCAACAGTAAGAGGTTCTCAGAAATTAATCGACCTTCGGAATCAGCATTTAATCAAAAAAGTATATTGCATAACAGGACGGTAATCCTGATGGTCTACTTTCACCCAAGTTATAGACTTTTAAAGTCAAAATTGTCAATTTTGAGGTATAACTACTCGATATGATATAACTTCCGAACTATTAGATATAGCTACAAAAACAACTTCATAAATTTTGTAGACTGAATTAAATTGCGCAAGAAATGTTGATGAAAATTTTAAAATAATTTAAAATGCATTTGTCCGAATGCACAGTTTAGTCCGAAATAAAACCATATTCATTTTTTTCATTACAATTTTTATGAGGAACATACCCCTATATTAAATAAGGTTTCCAGAATGCCCAACCCTCTTTTTATTAGCTACACTTGTTTTCAAAGTTATAGTTATTATATTTGGTAGGTAAACCTCGAAATCGGATATTTTAATTTTGAAAGACTAAACCTTGAGTTGCGTTGAAAATATACCCACCTACAACAGCATCATGTTTTCGTCACAACTCCCGGACTATCGACGTACTGAAGTTTACTACTTTTCTGGGACATTTCTATCTGCACGTGCTCATATAATAAGAGATATCAAAAACCAAAACTAACTAGTTGCTTTAGTATTGGCCGATACTTTATAAATAAATCACTATAATTTTTACAATTCAGTTGATGTGAGGTGAAATCACCGAATTATGATAAAAATAACTTGCTCGTGTGAGCTATTCATAGATTCCGCATTGGAAAAATCTCTAATACGCAATAAACCACCTGAAAAATAATATAATACGAACCGTATTTAAATTAATCGTTCTCACGTTTCCAATAAAAAATAAAAGAATGAACGCGATAGTGATTCTGGCGATGATAGACGCTTGTTTTTTTTTTTTTTTTTTTTGAATTTATAAAATTTATTTTGAATATTTTTTTTTACGTTACATTTATTCTCAGGGTTAGCTAAGGAAAGGTTAGGATTTTTTTTTCGGAGTTTGCTACAATCCGATGGAGCGCTCAGACTCAACTACAGGTCCATTGTATTACCATTCAGACACCTTACTTTAATGTACTTAGTTTTCCCGTCTTTCGAAGAAAAACGAGAAGGAGCTTCAGTGATAAAGAGCTTAGATGTTCGGCACTCACCACGTCAGCCCCGAAGATTCGCCACCTGATGCGAGCATAGGCCGGACAACTGCAGAGAAAGTGTTCTGCTGTGTAGTGGTGTCGCTTAAGCCCAACACATTTAAGTGTTTAGCAAAAGCTTGGTGGCCCGAAAGAAAGCATACAAGCAGCCTACAGTCGATTCTCCTCAGAGATAGAAGAAAAGATGCTGACCTTTTGCAAATGTCCGGGCGCAGTAGTTTGGTCTGTCTACATCCACCGCAATCGCGCCACCGAATCTTGTGTTCACGAGAAACCCAAGAATCGATAGCAAGCTCTACCGAGATCTCATTTCCCTGGATGCCAGTGTGACCTGGTACCCAGACAAGATTCACTGTGTTCAGTCTTCCGACCAAATTCAGGGAAAGCTTGCATTCTAGCACTAACTTGGACGAGGTAACAGGGTTTAGAAGCGCTTTTAATGCAGCTTGGCTATCACTGCACATGCAAATGCCTCTAGCCCTCCACCTGTTCTTCACAATATAACGCATTGCCATTAGGATGGCAAAAATCTCCGCTTGGAAAACAGATGCATGTTTACCCAAGGGGTTCCACAAAGACTCCAGCACCAGACCCCTGCCCGGTTTTGGAGCCATCCGTGAAAATACGATGGCATTCAATCCATGGTTCAGAGTCTGACCGAAGCCATTCCGTTACCTGTGAAAAGTTGACGTGGTAGTTTTTTCGCAGAATGATTTCTGGTGTCATTGCATCAGACGGCATATTCATAAGACAGGGGTCAAAGGAAAATTCTCGGACGCATGGTACCAACAACCACCTCTCTTTAAGCGAAAGATAGTTTTTAGCGTACACCCCATGACATAAATCAAGGGGAGGAAGATTCATCAAAGCATCTAGAGCAGAGCCCGGGGTAAATGCCCAACGACGAAAATGCCCAACGCTTACTCCTTCCCTACCAACAAGGTTTTGAAGCGCAGTCTGGCAACACCTGACTTAAACATTGTTTCAGCAAAACTGGATAAATTCCATCCGGACCAGGTGACTTGAAACTCTCAAAAGATGCAATGGCATATTTGATAGCATCAGTTACCCACTCCCGATGGTTAGGATGGATGTACAAAACCATTTACGACCATTTAAGATGGTCCCTCATGGCTTTTTCAAGTCCCTTATACTATCGAAGAGCTGTTAATACTACGATGGAGACTAGAACTCTGTTGGTGTAAAATATTCTTTTATCTCATTCTCATGAAGGCGGGCCAGAGGCTACGGATTATGTTCACATTCAATGTCTGACTAATAGCGAAGCTCTGAAGGCAGGTATTTCATGCCGAAGTTGGCTGAAGCGGAAAACAATATGAAACTTTTTATTTCTTCGAAGGACATCGATGATATGGAAAAAGCCACATGAAATTAAGTAAAAATGCCAAGACTAAATATATTCCACAAAGAAACAAAAAAGCATCTGTCCACCGACTTGGGCAAAATTTGAGGTATTTAGGAGTTCGTCTACATCCGTGTGGAGAACCGCCGAAGAATTAGCTCTGAAAACCTCCGCTACATTGATTTTCTACCTCGAAGTACAATGTGCAGACTCTATAGAACCCTTGTACTGCTAGTTCTGTTATACGGCGTCGAGTTAATACTGGGCTCCACGTAAGAAGATCTTCGAATCCCAGCCTCCAGGTTCGAGACGACAAGGAATACCAAACCTACATCCATAAACCAAGTCATCGCGGATCCCAAAGCGCAAGGTCTGGATAAATGGAAGCAGCGATCCTGGGATCGCAGAGGATGGAAGGCTGCCTTGTCTCAGGCAGAGACTCTTCACGGGTCGGGAGCCCGTGAAGTAAGAAAGTAAAAAGTCATAGTTTTGTTGCAACTTTGGGTTTTTTAAGAAAAAAAAGTAATAACAATCAGCGTACTTTCAACTAGCTCAGATTAACTGAGACTTAAGACGCCAGACTTTGTTCATACTGGTTAACAAAGAGTAATATTTATCGTGAACACATTAACTTGTTTGGTGTTTTTTTTCTCAATAATATAGGGTGTTGTCAGTAAAAATAAAAGAAGAGAAGTTTTGAAATTTTGATCAACCTTGAAGTTTTTTTAATAAAGGAATATTTTTTAACTTCATACATTCGTATAGATTAGTATACTAAAGAGAGAGTTATTGGGATCGTGCGGAAATTTCGATCTAAAAACTGAGTATGTGGGATGATATTACGACTAAAGAGATGTAAAAAAAAGTGGGTCCGCCAATGTCATCCATCGGTCTTTTTATCTGTCCGGGCGCTGTATGGCGAAACGGTTCGACGGATTTGCTTTAAAGTTCGTATATAAGGATTTTGGGTTACATCTCAGGGCATATTTTTATTTTTTGCTTTATCTTTTTAAATAACGGTATTCAGCATAGATTTTTTTTGGTGAAAATCACTTATCACTATTTTTCTCGAAAATGGTTCCAAGAATTTTGGTCTTTTTTTGTACTAGGGATACTTGAGATGGAGCCCAAAATACTTCAATTGATTAAAGGTAATTTATAAAATTCCAAATATCTCGAAAACTAACAAAGCGAATACAAAACAATTTCGCTGTTTTTTTTTTATATTCAAGCCAAGTCGAACAAATTTGCATACTTCGATTTTTGAAATAATTTTTTGGAAATTTTTTTTTTTCACATAACGATTTTCTTAAATTTAAATTAAATTCGTTTTCTCAAAAACGGCTCTAACGACTTTGATAATTTTTTGTATTTTGAAC
The DNA here is from genome assembly GCA_963576555.1 of Ferdinandea cuprea. Classification (NCBI taxonomy): domain Eukaryota; kingdom Metazoa; phylum Arthropoda; class Insecta; order Diptera; family Syrphidae; genus Ferdinandea; species Ferdinandea cuprea. Next base: position 42,321,546 of record OY754958.1, read on the forward strand.
AATTATGTTAAAAATGTCCAAAATTACAATATGTGCGAAATTACATCAAAATCGTAGGTGCCGTTTTGGAGAAAATCTAATTTTTCAAAATCTAAAATGTGATTTAAATAAATTTGTCACCATTCATTTACGATTCATTTTGCGATTCAAAAACGCATCTCAAGTACAGAGATAGTTTCGTATAACGCAGTCGTACACTTTATTTTTTTTTTTTTTTTTTGGTTTTTCAAAAACATATCGTTAGAGTGTAAGCCTCTGTCCTGATGGAACATTTCTCCGTAATCATCGCTTAAAGCGCCCAGATTATCGGTGAAACAAATCCAGATCCGAGTTCTTAAAGTGAACCGCAAGCAACATATTGCAGAACCTCGTTAGTTGGTTGTAAAATTCTAAACGAGCCAATAAGAGTTCTGCCTGCTTTTTTTGACAAAGGAGACATTCAGGTTTTAGATGTGGATTAACAGGAACTTCTTACAACTCAAAATCATCATCGTTATCAAATAGGCTTGAAGTGAAGAGTTGTGAATCGTCAATTTAAAAGGAAACAGATGGAACTGGTTTCCGTAAATTTGCTCTATAAGAGACTGGTCTAATTGCTGAAAGTAAATTAGGGTATGTGTTTCGCCTTTTGATTTTGTATTTATTTTTAAATTAGACAATAATATCACTCCGAAACATAACCTTGAGGTTCAGTCCAAATCATTGGAATAGCAAACGGCAAATGAACTCATGTTTTCTTTCAATAGGTTGAATTTTTCTCACATTTTACTGTGGCGCCCGTGTTTTTTTTTTTTTTTTGAACACACTAATTTTTTAAAAGCAAGTTCACTACAAATAAAGGAAATTTTTTTTTCGAGGTTGGTTTTTCGAATAGAGATAAAGCTGACATTTTGTGGTCAAATCTGGCAACTCTAATGTCATTTATGTTCAGTGTGGTTTGCCATTTCATCGTGAACAGGTTGACAATGGTTGATTTGGGTTGAATGGCTACGTCAACAAGCAAAATTGCCGTATTTGGAGTAAAGAGAATCTACATGAGACCCTTGAAACGCCATAACACCCACAAAAACAGACTTTTGGTGTGCTCTATGGGCTGGTGGAGTCATTGGGCCATACTTCTTCCGAAATGATGCTGGAGAGTCAGTTACCGTTAATGGGGACCGGTATAGAGCCGACATAGATAACCGACTATTTTGATCCCGAATTGGATGGCATGAATGTGGATGAGATGTGGTTCCAACAAAACGGCGCTACATGCCACACAGCGCACGTCACAATCAATTTTTTGAAGGAAACATTCGATGAGCGCATAATTTCGCGGAGTGGACCTATCAATTTGCCACCAAGATCGTGTGATTTGACACCATTGGATTATTTTCTTTGGCGATATGTTAAGTCGCTCGCCTACGCTAACAAACCAGAAACGTTAGGGGACTTGGTAGCCAACATTCGTGGCTTTATTGCCGACATTCAGCCCCAAATGCTTGAAAAAGTTGTTGAAAATTGGATCTCTAGACTTGTGTTTATTCGAACCAGACGCGGCGGCCACATGCCCGAAATCATGTTTAAACATTAATGGCATAAAATTATCCAAAATTGATGGGCATTAAAGCCAAATTGATGGACATTAAAGCGATTTTCTTGTGTTTTATTTCAATTCGAAGTTCTATACCTCTAAAAAAAACACGCTCATAACAACGAGCGTCGCTAAAAACTAAAATTGATCTTGCGGTATTCGCTGACTTGCGTTGCTCTGAGTTCCGACAAAGGTAGATCCAAATATATTAGGTGTAGGCAAAAACAGATAAATCAAATCAAAGAAAGCATATCTAGCTTCGAAACAATGACAGAAATGACAGAAATGTAAAAAATCAAACTTTTGAAAATTGGCACTGCTCTTCTGTTTCTGTGGCTACTACTGGCCGAAAAATATTCTTGCGGCGGAGGGAATAAACGCAAAATAGTCAAACCATTCATGCAAACTAAGTTCAATCCCGCAGCTTCCAACCCATTTTGGTGTTAACTTTTCCTGACTATACAGATGATAGATACGCAATTACTGCCACGAATATAAGTAAAGACCTGGGTAGATTTCTGTGCGTGGTGTTGGACTCTTAAATATAGACTGTGTGAGGGGCACGATTGTACGTGAAATATTTGTTGGTATTTGTTAAGAAAGGATTAAGTAAGTAAATCGCAGGACAAACCTGTTTCGCCACCAGAGTTGGGTGCAAAAAGAATAGCAGGCAATATGATGTAATACTAACCAAGTTAGTGCAAATGTTAATTGCCTACTTAAGGCGCCAACTAAATAACCAACACAACTAACGCACTGCATGCAGAAAAAAACAGAAGTTATCAATGGAATGTTTGTACCTCGCCTTCGAGATCATCAGTAAGTTCTTTAATTCCTTGATAAATAAACAAAACCATCAGTGGGTAAACATAACAAATCTTACACGCGATGGAACTTCCGACTTGTTCTGAACGGTCTTAAGAACGAACTGTGACGAACATTTCACACGGCGTCATTTCATCTTGTTCTTGTTAAAGTCAAAGTTAAACAGCTTATTATGCAGTTTTACAACAATATCCACTCGTATTGATGTTTCCATCGAGTGGCGCTCTCCATTCCCTCCGAGCCGCCTCTCGATTATGTCATTGGCTTCCAGCCAAGTTCTTTTTTCAGTGGACACTTGAAAAAATTCCTCGAAAGCACAAAATGTATGTTTATGCTCAAAGGAAACCAGCTATCCATAAACTACGTCCCAATCAACAGATTGAAAAAAAATACTCACACCATTTCTTATTGGTGGGAGTATTTGCATTCTAACAAGAAATTTGATTTCCCAATCACAATTAATAAAAACTATTTAAGAATTTAATTATACATACCGCGGTTTAAAGCAAATCATTAGAGAAAAACCCCGCTGATGAAAAACTATTTTCTTGCACAACCGAATCAAAATTCCGACGGATATAATAACTAACAACAGCGAATAATCAATTTAAACGCACATTTAAAACTTTCACTTTTGACCAATTCAATTTGGGGATTATCGAATCCATACAAATTATTGAAAATTACTTTGTAAGAATTTCTTTTGAAAATTTGTTCTTTAATAAATTATCACATTTTTCGGCTTCTGTCGTCACTAGGAAAAGCAAAGTGTTTGTTTTCTTTTTCTCGGGCTTTTGACAGCTGACTTTCGAAAATATAAACATTGCATGTGTTCTGTTGCGGTGATTTATGATAAAGTTTTATGTATGTGGATTTCCGGATAAACTTTCGAAGAAAAAATAACGTTCCCATTTTTTTTCAAAAAAGAGCAAAGATTTATATTTAAACAAAATTGATAAAGTATGTGAGTGAAATTGTGTATAATGTTTATTTTTATTTTTTAGAAGATGTTAGGTTTTCCTCCGAGAACCAGGGCCGGGTTGATGAAACTAAAATTGTCAATATTTACAAATATTTACATATTTATGACAGAGATGTAGTTGTCGGCCGCTTCTGTTATGTAAGGAATAAATGTGACAAAAAGTGGCCGAATGCTTAATTTGAATATAAATATCTGTCGTTTGTTATTGGTAGATTCAGTCCCTTGAAAACTATTTGAAACAACCATTTTGTCGTTTTTTCATTAATCGCGAATCTAAACTACCGTAAATCTGCCTCAAATCTCACACAAGATTAAAATAATCTGCAAGAAATTGGGTTTACATGTGCGAATCGTGGATTTTTTTTTAATCTGTTCTCCATAATGTCGGTTTATCTTTCTGTGGAAACGTAGAATTACAAACAAAGAAACTAAATTTTTTGGGCTTTTTCATTCATTAAAACTTGTTTTTGAGCTTTTGTTTTTGTTCACTCACTCAGGAGTGTGTCGAATTGTCTTTCTTCTGTTAAAAATTAAAACCAAATTATTTTTGGTTGTTATTATTTCTGTTTGACATTCTTAATTGTATTTATTATATTTATATAAGAAGTTTATTTTTCCTTCGCAAAGTTTTGAAATAAACCGTTTGCAGGCCATATTCTTGGTTTGTTGTTTTTTATTTTGCATAGATTACCTTTCAAAATTAGTATTTATGGTTATTTTGCTATAAAATGGTTGTAATTCCTTGGAATTTATATGGTTTCGGTTTTAGTTTTGTACTTTTATACTTTCTGGCAAATGAAGAGGTAGGGTAGTCGCTTTAGTTGTTGGGATACAAAAAGGTACATTCATTCATTGCTTCCTTTGCGTAGGCTGACAAAATAAAAACCACAAATCATATGATATTTTTCTAGAAATAGGCAATAGCGCTCTATTAAAAAGAAAGTATTCTACTTTGAATAAAGTCATATTAAATACTTTGATACTGTACAACTTACTGCTTAGAGATTTTGCTCGAAATGATGTTAAAAATTTCTGAACAAATTTTAAACGTTTATTTGGTATGCCATCACCCTGTTTTGCAATAGTAGTAGTTTCTGCAAACAAAATTAATTCGAATTCCGTGTACAATTAGTACTAGATGATGTGTATTATTTTTTCAACGACGGTTGGTGTGCCTGGTGCCTGGCGCACACGCTACGTCAAAAAGTCGAATTTGCTAATTTTATGGAAAAACCGAGTAGAGAATCTCAAACAAATAAAAGAATTCCGCGAAAAGTTTCCACAGGCGAGTATCCCTTTTGAAACGCTGAAATCCGTTCCCACCAATTTACTCCCGAATGGCGGCAAATAGTTATTCCGGTTTCCCGTACGGTGATGGAACCCAATACAGCGCCCCTGCTGCCGCAGCCGCTGCAACCGCCGGTGCTGCACCATTCCCGTATGCAGCAACGGCGGCAGCATATCCGGCAGCACCCTATCAAACAGCAAATCCACCGCCACCGCCGTACCCGGGCTACGGCTACGGACGTCCATTGCCGGCATTCAATAATCCATATGACGCCGTCGGCGCCTCACAACAGTCAAAGATCCATTATTCCGCGCCGCCCACGCGAAACATACCACCGGTGGCACGTCCCACCAGCCACCATCCCCATCCCCATCCCCATCATCATAGAGAACGCCAAAAGTTACAGCCGCCGCGTCCCAAGCAGTTGCACTACTGTGAGGTGTGCAAGATCTCTTGTTCGTGTCCGCGTGCTTATACCGAACATCTGGAATCTAAAAAGCACAAGAAGCGAGAGGCTGGCCTTAATGCTCCGGCCGGCAGTCAGCCAGTAGCTGGGCAGAATAAGTACCATTGTGAGCTGTGTGACGTGATCTGTACCGACAAGGATGCATATGCAGCGCATGTGCGCGGCTCTAAGCACCAGAAGGTGGTGAAACTTCACACGAAGCTGGGCAAACCAATTCCACAGGATGAAACATTAAAATTAAGTAAAACCGAGACGAAGAAGGATGACGCTGTTGGTGCGGATGGATCCGCGGCTGCATCAGGCGTCGAGACCCCATCCCTGAAGGACGAAGACGATGGCCCGGAGGTAAAACCTGTTGGGGCGGAGTACATCGAGGAGATCAAGGAAGACGGCAAGGTGTCAATGTTCAATTGCAAGCTGTGCGACTGCAAGTTTAGCGACCCAAATGCAAAGGAGATGCATATGAAGGGGCGTCGCCATCGACTGCAGTACAAGCGAAAGGTAGAACCCGACTTGGTTGTCGACATCAAGCCGACAGCGCGCCAAAAGCGTCTTGCGATGCTCCAAAGCGACTTGTGGAACATGCGGAGAAATCCCGTCGAACTCGGTGGCTGGCCACAGCGTCGTCCGTACAACGACTTCGATATTGGACCAGGGGGAATGCCACCAAGACCGATGCCCGGCAACATGCGCGGCGGGCCTCCTTTCATGGGTTGGGGCGGATTCGCGGGAATAGTGCCTAATGTCCGGCCCGAGGGTATCAACGACTTCTATACGATTGCCCGTCATTCGGAAATCTATCCGAAAGAGAAGAGTCTACACAATATCCATGAGATCGTCTCCAACACCGAGCGAGCGCTACGTTTGGTGTCTGACGTGCTGGCTGGATTTGGAGAGTCTAACGACGCTAGCGGAGACGGAGACCCCAATGATAGTGAATCCAATAACGGCATGGCTAAAGTTTCATTCCAACAGGTCAGCGATAATGGCAAGGTTCGTGTGCTGCAGGGCGTCATGCGCGTCGGCCCACTGGCCAAAGGTCTCCTGCTGCAGGGCGACAACTGCGTGCAATTAGTAGTGCTTTGCTCCGAGAAGCCGAGGCTCACCCTGCTCGAACGCGTGGCATCCGAACTGACTGTACAACTGAAATTGCTATCGATTCCCAACAAGACGTACCTAGTATCAGTAAGCCCCGATGACGGATCTGTCTCGGTGACGGATGGCACGATGACGGTGAAAATTTCCTTAACCACACCGCTCTTTCGCGAGGAAGACACGTGTCATGGGCCAATAAAGCAGGAGGCCGACGAGGAGGGCAATGATTTCCCCCGCGAAGCGGCGTTGCAAGCCCTCGCCGAGCTACGCCACTCTAAGTGGTTCCAAGCGAAGGCGGCCACTCTACCTTCATGCGTGCTGGTCATCCGCGTTATGCGCGACATCTGCCAGCGCTTCTCCGCCTGGCAAGCCCTCAGTCAATGGGCCATCGAGTTGCTTGTTGAGAAGGTCATTTCCTCGGCACGATTTCCTCTGGGGCCTTCCGACAGTTTGCGCCGCATAATGGAGGCCATTTCGACAGGACTGCTGCTGAACGGACCCGGTTTGTTGGATCCCTGCGAAAAAGAACCTCGCGATGTCATCCAGAGTCTAACTGCACAGCAGCGCGAAGACATAACACACTGTGGTCAGATGTTTCTGCGGCTGATTGCCTTCAAACAGATCTACAAGATCCTTGGCATGGAACAGATGTCCACATCCAAGTTGAAGTGGAAGTTCTGGCTGCTCAATCGCAAGCGAGCATGTGACGACGACGATAACGAGGGCGAATCCGATGGCAAACTGCTCAAGACGACATCAGCCTGACGCTGAATTTGAGAACGACATGAACTACTGTGAACTAGAGGTGTGCGCCACCCCACCACCAGCCGAAGAACATTAGGAATTCAATTCATGTGTAATGTTTTTATTTATATTTTGTCTCTGAGGTGTTAACTTCATTCTCAATAAAATCAAAAAGAAAAAAAAAAAATTAAATATATATCAAGAATTATAGAACACATCTGAAGGTGTTTGTTGTTTTCTACTCTGGTCGTTCGATTGATTCTGCTGGGCGTTGCAAGGTTACAGATGGTAAGCCAAAGTCACATTCTTTGCGAATCCTTATCGACGTAGGAAGCATGGGAATATCCTGTTTGCGACTAATCAGTTTCGTGAGAAGAAGGAAGCTCGTAGGAATCGCGAAGACTAGATCTAGACGAGTTTCCATTATTTTTTTTAACAAAGGACACTTCTTATGTCAATATTCACCTTCAAGATCATTATGGAAGCATTCTAGCACTACATGGGGAGTGGGGAAAGTTCCATGGCTCTTTGATGTTCTATTTTGAGCTGAAGCTCAGGTGTAGGTACATTCTAAAATGGACCTAAAGGTATTTAGAATAGCGAAGGCGCCAAATTCCATCCTCATTCACTCGGAAGTTGCATTAAGGCGAGCAGACGCGTTAGCAGCCAATTAGAATTTCCAGCGCTGCGGACGTATGTACATTAAAGGAGTGATTGTTGCAATAAGCTAATCTTATCTTGACTTGCCACTGAGCCTAATGCTTCGGCAACGCAGTGACGTCTTAATCGTCGCTCTGTCGCTTAACTAATCGCTCAAGGCTTAACTGGCCACCGCCATACGAGTTTATATGATCAATCAAAGCTCAATGCGATCCACCGAGCGACTATACAGTACAGTAGTGGACAAAAAAAAGCTACCACCACACAATTTCAAGCTAAGCTAAGCTATCATCCCATTACTGTTTTAAGAACAAAAAATAAACGAAAAAACTTGCCCAACTTTAACATTTTAGTCTCATTGTCAGATTATTTGTTAACAATGTCTGAAAATATTTACTCCCAGTAGCACTTTCTTAATTTAATAACTATTCTTTTGTTTGTCCACTACGGTTAGAGCCAACGTGTGAAACGGGATTGAAGAACACGTGAATTGTCTTTCTTGCAAGAGAAGAATGCTAGCGTAGCTTTACGAACTTATACTTGTATGTAATGTTTCCAGCTTAGCTTTCCATGATAATCTTCGATCATGCTTGTATTTGTAAAAGAGGAAGGGTTCATATGATTTAATCTCCAAATAACTGCGATCAACCCAGCTTGTTAGTTCGCTGATATTGTTATGAGACACGATGCAGTCATCTTGCGAGCTCAACGGGCAAAGAAGAATAGAAAAAAATCGAATTCTAAAGGAATAAAGAAGAGTGCGAGAAGTGGGTGGTCGAATCAATTGAGGGGTGCTCCTGAAAGAGAAATGTTCAAAAGTTCTACCAGAAAGTGAAATGATCCACAAAATTACAAAGCCTGCAAAGATTGAACTCGGGAATACATTAGGAGATTCAAAGTCGTTCTTGAGAATTTGGGAAGAACACTTCTGCAGACTGTTAGACGATCGGAGATGATGATCGACATCACGCTGGTAGGTAGAATGATTCGTTCAGTCTGGCCGTTGATAGCCAACAATTCCGTCCACCCAACCTACTCGAAGTGAGAATAACAACATCCACACAAAAGCCCAACAAAGCTGCGGAAGCGGATGGCTTACTGGCTGAGCTCTTGAAAGCAGCGTAAAATGAATTGGTAAGGAGAATGCAGCAACTCATCTGTAAAATTTGATCGAACGAGTGCATCAAACAAGGATGTGCACTGAACTACAGGACCTTAAGAGGAATAAGTCTTGTGTCTCTTATCGGCTGTATTGTGTGAACGCTTAAAACTTTTCGTTTACCGCCTGATCGGCGTATATCAGTGAGGTTTTCGGTCAGAAAAATCCACCATCGAGCAAATTTTCACACTCCGACAGATCTTATCGCGGCTCCGTCAATATTGGCAAGAACATCAACGAGAATCTTTATAAAATCTGTTGAATTGCTTTTATATGCTGACGATATTAACATTATCGGGAGATCGCAGCGATCTGTAGCGTATTTGCAAGTTTTGAAACGGACTCGTCGAAAATGGATCTGGTTGTAAATGAGAACAGAACGAAGTATATGCTGTCACCGAAAAAGGACTCTCAGCATCGACGACTCGGACAAAACGTCAGGATGGACAGATACAACTTCGAAGGAGTGAAAGACTTGGTCTACTTGGTCTATCACTTCGCAAAATGACATAAGCGGATAGATCGAGCGGTTTTCGGGTTAAGAAAGCATTTAATAAGTAAAGCCCTCTTCTTAGAACCAGAAGATATTAAATAAGATTCTGATCATCTCGGTCCTGCTGTATGGTGCAGAAGCATTTACTCTGCCATAAAATCGGATAAAAACCTCCCAGATATGTTTTGAGGAAAAGATTGTTCCGGCTATATTCGGTTCAGTTTGAATCGATGGAGTGTGGAGAGAAGACAAACTTTATGGGCTATACAGTGATGCTGACTTGGTCAGAAAGCTGAGGATACAACGGCGTAGATATCTGCGGCACGTGGATCGTATGGACAGCAACGCAACAGTCCGAAAAGTCCACCCCTAAGGGACAACGTAGCAGAGGAAGACCGTTTCTCAGGTGTCGCGCATAATTGGAGGGCACCGAACTGGCTAAAGGGGCTTGCTGGTTGATACCGTGTTTTACCTCAGTCTGTAAGCCAAAGTAAAGTAAAAGTCTTACTTGTGTCAACAGTGGATTAATGAAATCATCAATTTAGATATTAATTTTCAAATTAGAAGGTGCAGTTGCGATTGGCAGACGATAATAAAAGTGCCTTCTCTGTCCAGGAATGTTACTGTTGTATAACCGAGTTTCTTTCAAAACACGTCTCCTAAATTCGATCATTAAAAATGCCCAAAAGTGTGACATTTCCCATAGGAAGGAAATATTTATGACCTTTTTTTAGTACAATAATCGAGGGCTTAAGTTCCTTGCTTATATGTTGCAGTACGTAGAACAGCTCTTCCCGCTATAGCACATTGAAACAATGTGCATTGTATGTTTGAAAATTTTCAACTGCTGCTTTTCAGCACCATTTCGTTCAGCCAGTAAGTCTAAAACACCTTTAATCTGTGCACACGAATAAGCGGTACTAAACCGTATTGTCAATGGTTACAAACCATATAATCCCATTCATGCCATTATGCATCTTTATCATGACTTAATGGACTCCGTGCCTAATGATTAGTTCTTTAATTTGGAACATTTAATTTTGAAATAAGATTTTAACTACTAGACAGACGCAAAACCTAAACAAACGAAAAACATAACACATCTTTCGTGTACTAGAGTGTTTGTTTTTTTTTTCATTTATTTAAATAAAAAACAGCATTCTCCTTGCGGAACGCACGGCGGAGTAAAAATACAAAAAAAAAAAAAAAAAAATTTCAATCTCACTAGATTACATTCAGCTTATTAGATATCGCTATATTTATTGTTTTCAGTCTGCAGTCGCGCCGGGGTATCTTTCGAGAAGCATAGCCACACCTTGACCACCGGCTGCACATGCTGCCACAACTCCAAGCTGTCCATCTTCCCTAACCAATCTGTTAGCCTACAAAAAATCCAAAGCATACGATTATAAAAAGAATGCACTCTAGTAAAAGAAAACCCGTTAGTCACTTACGGTATGCATGCATAGACGAACACCTGTGGCAGCGAAAGGATGACCAATTGATAGAGAACCACCCCAGTTGTTCCATTTGCTTAGATCTGGAGCACCGTACTTCTCACTTAATCCCATGTAGTTCTTGCAGAACCAATCCGAGTCTAACGCTTTGAGGTTGGCAATAATTTGGCCAGCGAAAGCCTCATGAATTTCCCACGAATCGATATCCTTAAGAGTGAGACCGGTTTTATTGAGAAGCCGAGGAACGGCATAGGCTGGTCCTAGAAGTAGTTGATCGACGGGGTCTTGTGAAACAAACAAGAAATCCCTTAAGTATGCCTTCGGTTTGAGTCCAAGTTGCTTTGCCTTTTCTTCAGTCATCACCAAACAAGCAGAGGATCCATCTGTCTGAAAGGAAAAAAAAAAAAAAAAACAAAAAACAAATAAAATATGCAGAGTGATGCTGATTAAACTTTGCTACTCACCAAGTATGACGCATTTGCGGCTGTAATCGTTCCGTGTGGCTTGATAAATGCAGGTTTCAATTTAGCCAATGATTCTGGCGTCGAGACACGGATGCCGTTGTCTTTGTCGACAGTTTTTTCCACACCGGATACTTGAATAAAAAATTATGGGGTCATTGAATAGTTATAGTCAGTGCAAACAGTGAAAGATTTAATGAAATAAAAAAAAAAGTTTATGAAAATGTCGAATTGTTTCCAATATCACTCAAAAGCCAGAAATGGCCCGCCCATTGGGAATACCCCAGCAGTGCATGTGTTTAACAAAACCATTCCGATCTGTTAATGAATCTTTTCAGGTCTGATATAGGTATCTCTATCAAGAAGCCCAAGCTATCAAGGAATCGTACTCCTAATCAGGAAGCATCATTTGGCAAGTGGCACAAGAGATGTTTCAATGACTTAATTTTCTATGTCCCATAGCTTCTGAAGAAAGTCACTAGTCGAAATTCGTAGCCACCTAAGCATTTAGTTCCTGTTAAGGGAAAGTAGAATCTTTCTCACCATAAATAGGGAATTTGAGAAGTTTTCATCATCATTTACACCGCAACACGCGACAGTTAAACACTTAAAGTGACTGAATGATTTGAACTTGGGTCTTAGCAAGGCCTCAGTAGTCCAACGCACTCATTACACCTACAAGTAAAAGCTGATCTGAACCTTGCCTATTGCTTTCTCTATTTAAAGCAATATATATTCGAGGAGGCTTCTGAGCACTTTTGGACCCTTTTGACACATGGGAAATTTATTGAAACAAAAGGGTAATTTAGGTATTTTGGGGAAGAAAGGACTTTTTTTTTGACACTTCCTTTGCGCTGCCCTGTACTTTTCAGACACATACATGCAAACTCTTTTGGAGAAATCTTAAATTAGATTGGTGTCGATTGGCACAATTAGATTTCCACGCCTTGAAATTGGTTCGAAGTGCCATCTCGATCAGAAGATATGCAAACAAATTTAAATAAATAAGGGTAAATGAATAGTCCTTAGTCACTGTGAGTAGCATATTTCTTGACACATTTTTCAAGAGATTACTACTTGGGTGAAAGTAATCATGGACTACGTCGACTTATGTGCAGCAGAAATAAAGTAGTTCTATTGCTCTAGAAATTCAATTCTTAGTTTAGACATAGAGGTCTGTTATATTCCGCAAAAGTTCAATTTTGAATACAAAGATTTAAGTTTCGGAGAGGATTTTTTGATACGACTTTCTCTCCGGACTTAACTTAATGAATTTTAAACTTAACCATTGTCGTTGAATAATCAACAACGATTCGACATAACATCTTTGATAAGCCTTCTTTGTCAAGAGTCTTTTTTGCATAATTTTAAAACTTCTTATTGATCAATATTTAGGGTTCCCAACAGGGGTATATCGGAGGGTCTGGGAATTCTCTACAATTTTCCGGCTCCGGCCATATTTCCTGTAGCACGGCCAAGGTGAATGTCCTCGAGGTAATTCATTCATTATTCACTCTCCAACTTTGCTGCCAACAAATATAGAAACATCAAAGTTTGCACACCAAAAGGCACATAATGTATGTATTCCAACCATTACAGAATCTAAGAACAATTAACGAAGGAAGGTGCATTTTATTTTCTTTAATTTTTCCAGTAGGTTTTTTAAAGTGCCCGGGTCTAGCGTTTGTTGGAGTTGGTAACCCTGTCAATATTTATTACTTTTGCGACGCATCTTTTTCTTAGCAAAGATTTGCCTTACGAGTTTGCAGAAAAAATTCTCTTCAATATAACCTTAACGGCATAGAAACAAGGAAGAATGTTTACAAAATCATGTCGCACAAGGCTGGTTAACAGAGACGCGGAGAGCATAATCATCTTAAAATTATACGGAGAAATACAGATGAATTGCTTCTCAATTAAGACCTTTTTCCATCTCTCATGATGTTGCAAGACACCACCATTCATTAATCAGCTATGATTTGAATACTTTGTTGTGTCGGCATCGCCTGCATAAGCGACGCATTGCAAACAACTCGCAAGTAGACAGCACTTACCTTTAAATGGCACCACATCGGTAAAATATCCCTTCGTCTCAGCCTCCTTAGCCAAAGTGTGTGAACGGAGAGCATAATCATCTTGTTCTTTCCTACTGACTTGGAATGTGGCTGCCAAACGATCAGCCGAGTGACCCATTACCTCGCCAGATGAGAACTCAGCAACAGCTGGTAGCTATAAAACAGATGTTTTTCCTTTAAAACAATAACTCAAAAACTACTATCAAATTTAAAGCACTCACCTCGGGGATAAAGAAATTTGGGCGTATCGAAGCCAGGAGAGAAATTTTCTGCATTGGTGTCTTTGCTTTGTTGGCTCTCAACATAAGGCTACGCATTTTGCGACTATGACGAATCGGTACATCGGACATGAACTCTACACCTCCGGCAACAATTATATCATAAGTTCCAGTCGCAATGAAACCCATTCCAGTGGTGATGGCCTGCAAAGGATAATTAGATTATAATTTGGAAAATCTATTACTGTTTAGGTGTTATCTACAGCATTCGAACTGATGCAAGCCATTGTAACGGTATGCGCTGGCGTCTTGTCACTAAATCCAGCAGCTAATGCAGCTTCACGAGCAATGTTGGATGTTTTCACTTCTTGAATAACTGAACCGTAAATGATGTAATCGATTTGTTCCCTGCTTAAGTTCGTTTTTCGTAGAAGGCTCCTGTTAAGTGGTAGGAAAGATTTTATTTAATATATTTGAAATGAAATGAATGCAGAAATGAACGTACACAAGTGAATGACGAGCCAATTCATGCGGCATTAACTTCGAGTATGTTGTGCCCGACATCAAGAAAGGCGAACGTACACCATCGACCAACACAATGTTTTTGCCACCTGGTGCCGGTAGGGTTTTCTTTTGGTAATTCGACGGAGTTGTCGACAAAGTTCGAGTGCCTGCAATAGAAAACGTTTGGATTATTAGTTTTGAGATGATATTTCATGAAATAGACTAGGGTTATTTGGTAAGCTGTCCAAACGCATCAAACGTTTGCCCAAAGTGTAAAGGTAATGATCATTAGTAATCACGTCTGAAGTACCTCATTCATTGAGGCATTAATAGAAATATTTTCAAGCCATATTCAAAGCATTATCAAATATCTCGGCGATTTGTTGCCAGTCAGCCAAACTAATTCTTATCGCTCGCCTAATGTTGTTATACAAAGATTTGCGGCAGTCAGTGGGGTTAAAGACGTCACTTGTTTGCACGACGTTCCATGATCCAAATTCCACTTAAAAATATTTTACCCGAATTTTAAAATAAAAAAAATACCGCAAACCGGCTTTCTTACTACATCAATAATATAAAACAAATTCTATTAAATATTGCAACCATTTGAAGAACAAACATTCTACAGAAACAAAATACCGATTACGAAAGGGAAAACAATATGATGATGATGATAAACTATAGCATTGCATTGAATTGGACTTTGGACGTCAAGTTTTCCCAGTGAGTAGTGAGTGATTCCGATAATTAATATGCCCTTTCTCTACTCACTTTCTAATTGGATATACAAATTTCCATTTGAAGTAAATTATTAATAAACACAAGTTTAATTTTTAAGAAATATTTTGAATTAAATAATAAAAACTTACCATTGCGACGAAGATTGGCTGCGACGATGGAAGAAACTTGATTTATTTTACTGACGTATGTAGCCATTTTTCTTGTTTGAATTTAAATAAAAACTTTGTAAATGCTCTTTTAAGGAGAAATAAATTAAAATATAAGTGAAAATAGATTAAAATAAATCCAGTAGATGCACCGCCAACGTATCGGCAACAATTTGGACTTTGTGTGATGTGAGGGTGCACCAAATGTCTTATTAGATTTTGAGTTGGGCTGGCTTGAAGTGAAGTATGTACAGAAGTGGAGAGTTGACTACTAGTTGAACGCATTTGAGTGATGCCACTTTTTTCTACTCGTTTATAAAGTTTGTGCTTTCATAAAAAAACTCTAACGGGATATGGAATAGTGTTCCAACATTCAGTTTTTAAATACTTTCAAAGGTTATAATTGGCATAGGTATTCGTAGTTAAAGGCTCTTACACTTAATGTTAAATGAAACTGCATATTTATAATTGTCATTCTATGATCATTTGAGAGCAAAATGACATTATTTGACAAATTAGCATGCAATCTACTTTTACCTTTACACAATGAAATCGAAATCAAACGATTATGTGGGCTAGATAACAATAAAGATGTTTTGAAGACTTTACCATATGACACATATAGTCATATTTCGACTGAATTTAGGTGAGAATATAGGCGTATTTTTTTTATTGGATTTCACTTATCAGTGAAGTTGAATGTAGCAGTTAATAAGCAACAATTCCGAAATTTATCTGCAGCAAATTCGACATTAAATTTTTTTGGTTGACAAGTAGGACTATAAATGCATTTAAACTCTACACAACAATTTACTTAACAGTAAAGAAAAAGGGAACAACATTTCCAGATTGAACTTAATATATTGCCTGAGATAGAGGACTGCAAAAGGTTTTGGGTAGAAATGTTGACTTTACTTGACTTAGATCTCAACAAAACACACCTTTTGATAATGATATCAATCTCGAGATTTCTTCCTAGGTTTCCTAAAAGAACTTAATTATGAAACTTCAAAAAAATAATGACACTTTATTATCAAAGTAATTTGATTTATTTCCCCTACATCTAAGTTCTTGACTAAATTGAACACAATAAATCTTATTTTCTTCCAAATGGATCCGACCAAACTTTCATATCTACAAGAAATAACAAAAACATTTTAAAATACAATTAATCATTTTAATTTTCTTTAACTCACTTCCCGGTTGAATAGCTTCCTGGTTAATACCAGCTCTGGTTTGTGCTTGCAATTTTTCTGTAAAATAAATTGGCATCACTTAGTAATCTTTTGTGGAGAGTGTGGAGAGATTTGACTTATGAAAACAAGTGCATTATGTTCCACCATTTGAAAAGAAATTCTATTTTAGATATACTCACTGTATTTGTCTGTATTAACCATTGGGTCAATTACAACTGGATAAACTGCTGCTCCAATACCTCCGACAATTACCGAAATAAATGCTACGAATTTCCATCCTTTTAAAATAGTCATTTTGTAAAATATTCACCGGTTTCGTCGCGATTCGATTTGGAAAGTAAAACTTTGACAATCAGCTGTTTTCGTAAATGTCAGATTCTTCGTGTCATAGGAATGTGCTATTGATGTGCCCAAAGGAAATATCGATTAGTAATCCTATCAACCAAAATCGACTAATAGAGTTTTTTAAATAGGTATCGATTGATGTTTTTTTCATCCACATTTAGTTTAGTTACATAAATTATTATTGCCAAGACTAGCAACGTAAAAAATAGGTGAGTTTAATACAGTTTTTTATACCCTATCCTAAGGGTATATTAATTTTGACTCATAGTTTCTAACACTCCTTAATATTCGTCGTAGACCCATAAAAGTATATATATTTATGATCAGGACTAAATCGTAAGACTATTTAGCAATGTTCGTCCGTCTGTCCTTATCAACTTTTGAGATCTTTAAATTTATGCTAGGAAGCTGAAATGGTAAAGTGTTAAAAGTTTTTAAGTCCGCCCACTGCCACGCCCACAATTTAGAAAAAACCGTTTTTAGGCTAAAGTTAGAGAGATAGAGTGTTAGAACCTTCACAAGGTATGTAGGCACTACCCTCCTTTATAAGTCTGTCATATAAAATTTTTTGCGACGCCTACTTTTTGTGGGATTTTTTCACTGAAATGCTATTTGCAGCGAAAATTTTTACAGAAACTGGAAAAAAATGTTTAATAAGATATTTAGCAAATATTTTTTCCAATATATCGCGCATTTGGCAACGCCCACTTTTTGGGGCGTTTTTTTTTTTTTATTAATTTCATAGAATGGAATAAAATGATGTCCATCACCTTCTTACTGCTTTTTTCTTTGGGGTATATAGGGATACGGATAGGGTATCGTACTGTTCTCCCAAAGGGGATTGTAGTCTTTCCTTATGATTTATCCATGTCATTGTGTTCGGTAACCGCAAAATCTAACATTTATCTACCTTTGTTCAGTACTGTGTGCCATACCACCGTCTTGAGGTGTTTATAGCAATGATCCAATGACTTAGAATTTTTCTTCTACCCCCTCTTCCGTAAAGGACTAAAAAATAGTTATTTGACTTAAGTGTCACAAGGGAGACTTTGCAAAGCTGTTCATGGCTTATGACATATATTCCTCGATAATATATGGTGGCATCTTTTAGGAGCTTTTGTTTGGAAGCTTCTCATAGAGCTATGTCGGTCCCTTCCATTCGTGCCAAATATATATGTAAATTCGCGCTCATGATAACCTTGTAATATTTATTTACCTTGTTTATGGTAAGTCCTTACTTGCATGGTGAAACTTGTTCTTCATTTACTTTAAGACCGGCGCTCTGTACACATTAGCACTCGATTGACGATTTGTTGCTTAATCAGAAATGTACCTTTTATATTTCATTACAGCTCTCATTAATTATATAAAAACAAAACAAACATGGGAAAATTTCACAGTATAAAAAGTCGTAATGTTTTTTCCTGGGAAAAGTCATCCAAATAGTTAGCGGCAAATGCTTCGATCTTTGGCATTTCGCAAATTCTATGCATTACACTTTTGGCGTTATTTCAGGGAGCCATCATAAATAATGTACAAATCTCTTCTCAGAAATAAATGCGTGTGTTTTGAAATTTTACCAGACGAATAAAATTATTTTCAGCAAAAAATGTTTTTGTTTTGCGGGTAAAATTTAAATTGAGTTATTACTACATATAAATAGAAAACACACAGCTCATCTCACCCACATCATTAATCAGAAAAGGATGTCTATCTACAGCAAGAAAACACAAATAGGGAAAAAAAGTCCATGTATTTTTAGTTTAGTGATTGACATCTGCACGTGTAATCCGGTTATTTTGTTTTCACATCAAATAATAAAATGCGGCACCAACAAAAATCTTGATTGGAATAAAAAACTTGTTTAGCTTCAAAACTGTATTTTGATGAAAGGTAATGAGGCGTGTCAAGCAGTGACCCACATCAACGGAAGAGAAGGATTTAATTCATCCATAAGTGCGTCTAATGATGCCCAAAATAATGTCCTTTATTTTTGGTAGCAAGGCAGCGCGACGTTAGCAGTTCAGGCATTATTTCGAAATTAAGCATGGAGACTAACCCATATCATTTGAATTGGTTTTGAATACTCACCCACAATGAAATAGAATAGAATTGTTATACTTTGTGTGGCCGATTTTTTTATTTTTGCCCTTTAATCATGCTCGAAATGCTGGATGGATTGTAATTAAATTTGTAATAGATGTCTATGTGAAATAACATTATGTAACGCTATGAAGTTTTTGCAAGGGTTTGTATTGATACGTCAAGCGGTGTGAGCGTTTAACAGCTTCGCGGTAAGGAAGTAAGTCGACTTCTTTGATAATAACAAAATAAAACTATGTTTCGTCGAAAATAAAGTAACCGGTTTCACAGATATATCAATTTTGAGAAAAGTTGATGGAAATTGCATGTTCCCATTATGTATTTCAGAATTTATAAGGACACTTTGTTTTTGCATTTAGCAGTTCAAATGTAGAGTGCAATATTTTTGCTTTAAAACTCACTAAGTCAGACTGAAGGAAGTAGTTTTCAACGAAAACATTAACCTTCTTTATGTTTATACAAAATCCGCAAATAATATCAGAAACCTCCGAAACAAGTCTATTACATTTTGTTTACATGGCCACACAAGTCTACCACGCAAGATAAGTAGGATGCACAATACTAAAAAGTCAACTGCAAGGAAGGGACAGCACTACAAAACATGCAAAAATGCGTGACACGTTTGTTGGTCGGTAATGTTAATGTAGACTGTTTGATCTCTCTCTCTTACATCTTTAAAATCATTAACGGCAGTGATCTCACTCTAATCTCGTGCAAAAATGCATGCGTGGCCATGTAAACCAGCCATTACTTCTATAAGACTTTCGCCAAGCACCTGGTAGACACCTATATAACCGACAGATGATAAAACTTCCGAGAAAACGAGATTTCCGACAGATGCGAAATCTGAAGACAGATGAAAACAGAGATATACCGCCTGCTCCCAAACGATCAAATTCAATCTATGCGTGGTGGGTGCAATCACTAGCCACTGCCTGTAAGGCAGACATGCCATCAAAATGAAAGTACCGTCAAACGACTTCGATAGGAGTCTTTAGGAAGAGGAAACCACAAAACACTTTCCATGCCTCGCACTCACTAGATTGAGTAAGAAATGTCAGGTGAATGATTTTTCGAAGATATGACTGATCTGAGCAGTGTACATTCAAATGATTGATATAGACTTATTCCAAAGAAGTACGGGGTTTCACTTCATCAGTCATTACTCTTATTCCTCTTTTTCGATGCAAATTCTAGGAACAGGCTGAAATTGATTGTAGCAAACGTAGCAATCACTCCACTTTCTTCTCCCTTTTCGAAAGGTTGAGGTTCAATTGCTTCAGGCAATCCAAAAGTAGCGGATAACATGGGTCTCTCCAATACGTCGATTGAAATGTCGGCTGTTGTAACTCCAGCCTTCGATTCACATTTGGTTAAAGCCCCAAAACGCCCACTTGCGTACGCCTCAAGGTCTTATATAGAGTTTCCTTAGTTTTTTTTTTGGAAAAGGCCTAACTAAACCTAAGGAAACAGCGATCCGCAAGCGCTATACCTAATTCGGTTGATTTCTGCTAACTAAGACATAGCGTTTTTAGATATCAGAGCCAATGTTGAAAAAGTCCTTTACTGGCTGTTGGTTGTGAAGCTCTGGTCGATTCGATTATGTTAGGTAACCCTTATTATTGACAGCATTTATTTTATTTTGCCCTCGTTTATCACTAGAGTTATTTTTGACGCTGCCGTTTCTATGTACATACTAGAGAGCTGCATGGCTTCACTCACAAAATACGTTAAATTGAATGGACTCGAATTGAATTGAATTGAGTAAGTGAGAGGCACACATTCCAACTCATTCAATTCGTTTTCTTTGGTTTGAATGTTGTACGTCCGAGTTCTACCTGATCGCACTCACTCAATCAAACATATTCGGCTGCGCATTCTATTTCATTCAACTCATTTTTGGCATTGTTCATTTGAACGTGTTTTTTTTTGCCATTTATGCAGCTCTCTAGTATTTACACTCGCAAACGCACCAGCACCACTGGCAGCGCCCTGTATTATACGAATAATGTCAATATCGTCAGGGTATACAAATAATTGTACAGACGTCTCGGTTCAGTTGTTACCGACCTGATGCAGCAGCGAGCTTTCTCCATTGTCATCATGAACCAACATACGATTTTGGCAGGGATGCCATAGATTAGGTTATGTAAGGAGGGCAGTTTTGCAGCAGACGCAAATTTCTCCTAGAGGCTGTGAAGGCCCATTGTAAGTACCCTATTTATACATGTAAGGACATGTGGCTAACAAAACCACTTCGATCTGTTGAGGAATAGTTTTATGTCTGATAGAGGTACCCTAGCCAAGTCGTCCAGACTTTCGAAGAACCGCGGTCCCAGATGTTCCACGGACTCTATTTCGTCCTCGTCTTTGCAGCTTTATTCCTCTGTAAAGAGCCCTAGCCTCTTAGCCATGTTGCCCTATAATGCAGTTTTCAGTTAATACGAGCATCCGGATTTGACTTCTATTAAGGAAGACTAGCGACTTTGATCTTTTGGTGTCAACAACTGGCCACAGACTACGGGTTATGACGCAACCGTTGGTGTTGATCCATTTTCCTTAGCCAATTGTGTGGTGACGTCGTCAGTAAAAGTCTTAGCAGTGTTGAAAGGCGGTAGCACCTCTCCGTCCGCTAATCGAGGGTTCATATCAGAGCTGTATCTGTGCAATTCGTCCGCTTTCGTTCACTTCTACCCCAACGTGTCCAGAAACCCCGCAGAGTAGAAGTGAGTGATGATGTATAGCCCTGAGTGCTAAAAAGCAATCTGTTACATACTTCGCATTTTCAAGGTTATTGCTTTAAGTGCTGCTTATGGCTATCCCCACAGATGGTTATTTCCATTGCTGGTAGTCCCATCGATAAGATAGTCTGTGCTGCTTCCTTAAGCGCATGGACAGTGCAGTGATCAGTCAGTCGAAACAACTTTTTGAGAATACGTCAGCTCCTGTACCTTTTTCTGTTTTTGAACCATCCCTATAGACGGATATACATTTAATGATGGTACTGGGTGAGTTCCAGTCCTGTCTGATTCTGCAATTTTTCTCGAAGTCTTACCTGGGTTTATCGAAGTCGGTAATTGACATAAGTCTCTTCCGATCAAAGATATACACGGTTCTGTATAACTCGTCTCTATAGAAACCTGCATTTGTGGCTATAAAATCAACAAAAAAAGTTTGTAAAATATCGGTCTGAACTCTAAGTTTCCTCCAGGATCTGCCGGCTTGTGAATAGTTAATCAATCGAGTCTGCATTTTCGTCAACAAACAAATAATCTAAAACAGTTTATATGGCCCATTAATTTATTCTCGACACAAAGTACATATATCAAATGTAAAAATTCCATTTACACACGTCAAATTTTATATGCTTCAAGTTTGATTAAGCTCCTTTCAAGCGCATCATGCGAGGGAGTAATTTTGTAACGCCCTAGAGAAAATGTATACTATTTTTGGAATTTATAATCCCTTATCCTATTATTGACTGAAAGCTGCTATACACCAGCTAGTTGCTAGGGCAACTTGTCACAAACAAACTTTGCCAAGTCAGCAAGTTCTCATCAATGTTAGTTGTTTCTATACTTTCTCGCGTAACCACATTTTCTCAATAAATCCATTATTATATTATTCGCAAACTAAAATTTAAAAATCACTACGAGAAAGAAAATCCAAGACTCTTGAGTTCAAGTTGTTTAAATTTTTTAAATAAAAAAAAAAAAAAAAGAGTGTCCTTGAATTCCATTGAACTTAGGGAAAAACGACCACAGACTTCCCAAACTGTCTAATTTACTTCCCCCAAAGATTAAAATATCTTCTGCGTTTTACTTCACCACAAAAGAGGCAATATTATGAGATAGAAGCATAGAAGCAGTGCCATCGGCGTCAATCGCTCCGGAAGTTGGTGGAATTTCATAGAAGAAAAATACGACCAAGACAAACATTCTACAAGCAAAATGGGAATATTTAATAAATTGGCTGAAATTCTAAAGCTGAAAAAGGAACAAATGACAATCCTGGTGATTGGGCTGAACAACAGTGGGAAGTCTACGATAATAAATCAGTTCAGGAGTCCTGATGATCGAACTGCAATAACAGTGCCAACAGTCGGATTCACAGTTGAGCAATTTCAAAGTGAGAAAAATTATTTTTTTTTAGTGATGTAACAACTAATTTTTACACGCATCCACATAAAATAAATAGTTAACCATAGACAAATCGATTAGATTGCGACGTTATACACTGATAAAGGGCAATGTACTCGTACGTATGAGAAATCAGAAAATGATTTATCAGTGGATAGATAGATAGATAGATAGACATGCCGATATGATTTACAGTAAATATATTGTTAAACACAGTTTTTTCCGTTAAAAGGATAAACTGAATGAGGTAGCAACAAACAAATTTTTAGCACGACGTAGCTGAGTGCCCCTTTAATGGTTTCAAGTTCATCAATAGATGTAATGAAGTATATCGTTACCGTTAAATAAATCACTAATAATGTAAGACAATGTTGAAATTCTTTTGACTGGACCTACACTTACAAAGCGACTGGACGATTTTTTAAGAGCACATTCAAACACTGTGACGTCGGCGTGCACACGGTTGCCACTTGAAAATGAACAATGAATTCATCACATTTTTTTGAGTATATATTCTACATATAAATAGATCACATGTTATTTGAAATTATGGTTAAAAAACAAGAACATTAAAAAACGGGTAGGGTAGTGGCACCAGTTCTCAAACAGTTTACTGAGTTTAAAAATTGAATAAGCGGTAAAAAATACTAATATTTATTATAAATTAAATCTAATAGAGAAACTCAAATACTTTTATGCTCATAGGTGTTATTTCATTATTATTATCAGTTCATTAGAAAACTATGTGAAATTGAAAAATATAGACATTTTCCTATTTTCGAACACTTGTTTCCCAGTCCCGAACACTGCCCATATAGGACCTAAAGTCTAAGTTCTCCAACACACTAACATTTTAGCCACTGCACCAACGATGGATGGTTAATCAAGTCAATTATTTCATATCTTTAGTAATTGACTAATAAGAAGTTTCGGTTCTCCACAACCCAATCTACTGCCATTGTATTTACAAATTTTGAACGTATTTTCCGATATGGAAAAAACAACCACAGGAGGCAATGTTTCACCACTTGCACTGAAAACCGGGAGCGCTCAGATTATTTGAACGGGTATAAATTTCGATACTCTTTTTGGCCAATAAAGTTCCCGGTTTTCAGAGCAAGGCTAGAAGATTCGTCGTCACTGTTCAAAATTAGCGTTCTCTTCTTCTAAATGTTTTTCTACTTATCTTATTATTGATCTGACCAAAAATAAGAAAAGAGACCACTCGCATTTGGTTCAACGATTTGGAAGAGGACGCTAATTTTCAACAGTGACGAAGCATTTTCTAGCCTTGCTCTGAAAACCGATCTGCTCTAGCCAGAAGATCAGTAATAAGAGTCCAATAATAAGAAAAGAGACCACTCGCAAATGGTTCACCGAATGGTCTCAGTTGTACTTGACGATAGTTCAAGAAACCATTGTACAATTTTGTCCCAGACCTTTTGTTTTTTAATGGCGTGTCTCTTTATTCCTCCTGCAGGATTCTTTGCACTACATCTATCAATTCATTTGGTTTCTGTAGAAACTCACATTTCAGTTGCAGGTCCTACTCTTTGGAGCTTATCAGGAGCTCTACCGTTAACCCTATCGTGGAGAGTTATGATCGGAACCCCGAATTCTCTACTCGACTTCGAATACTCATCGATTCGGTTCTGATAAAGACTCGTCGTATGTTGTTTTTTTTTCGATTCATTTTACTGACCTTTGATGATACAAGAATGATGATATTAAGTTGTTCGAATACAGGAAATCACAAAAGTGTCCTGTTTCATATTTTCGAACACCTACATATTTGTTGGTATTATGATGGACATAATGGTGTTCGAAAATAGGAATACTAATTTTGTTCGCTGTTTTGGTCACACAAAATCCAAGACAGTATATTTTTCTTTAAATTCCTATAGAAAATTAAATTAAAAAAAAAGGCTTTAGGTATAGATTCCATTGTTGAGAACATAAAAAGTGATATCGAGTTTTCTTTTTGGAATGAAATAAAAAATGACAATGTGACCAAGTGCAAAAAAAAAAATGGCCAAAGTGGCAGCCGCGGGCGTGGGGAATACAAAATTAAGAGCAAATTATTTCTCTTTTTTTTCTATTTTATGCGTGTAATTGCCTGAATGAGTCGAATATCTATCTCGAACGGGTTTGCGTGTCTGCTCAAGCGTTGAGATTAAGTGTGTTTGGTTTGTCTATCTACTCTACCAAAAGTTATAACGGGTGATCCAAGTAGAGATACTTTTTTCAATAGCCTTTTTTGACAGATCACGTGTAAGTCGTGTCATGCTGTTATGTTATTTTTGTTTAGTATTGTTTGGCATTTCCTAATGAAAAGACTTACGCGTGAACAACGTTTACAAATTGTTCAACTTTATTATGAAAATTCACGTTCTGTGAGGAATGTGTTTCGTGCACTTCGCTCAACTTATGGTCAACATAATCGGCCTACTGAGCGTACTATTCGCAACACCATCACCCATTTTGAGACCCAGCATTCATTATCGGATAATATTGGACCGAATAGACCACGTACAGCACGCTGTGAAGAAAATATAGCGGCCGTAGCTGAGAGTGTACACGAAGACCGTAGAGAGTCGATTCGGCGCCGTTCGCAGCAACTCGGACTGACGTATGGAACGACTTGGCGCATTTTACGTCAAGATCTTAAATTGAAAGCGTACAAAATACAGCTTGTGCAACAACTGAAGCCGCTCGACCTTCCCAAGCGACATCGCTTCGCTCTATGGGCTCTTGAAAAGTTCCAAAAAGATCCGTCGTTTTCGAGGCAAATTTTTTTTAGCGATGAGGCTCAGTGGGTATGTAAACAAACAAAATTGCCGCATTTGGGACGAAGAGAAACCTGAAGAGATTGAAGAACTGCCACTTCATCCAGAAAAAAACAACGGTTTGGTGTGGTTTGTGGGCCGGTGGAATCATCAGTCCATATTTCTGTAAAAATTATGCCGGTGCGAACGTAACCGTCAATGGCGACCGTTATCGTGCCATGATAACCGACTATTTGATGCCTGAAATTGAAGCTCGTGATCTCGGCGACATTTGGTTTCAGCAAGACGGCGCCACATCCCACACATCGCATCAATCAATGGACTTATTGAGAGAACATTTCGGTGAGCACATCACGTCACGTCACGTTTTGGGCCGGTCGATTGGCCACCAAGATCGTGTGATATCACACCGTTAGACTTTTTCCTGTGGGGATATGTAAAGTCAAAAGCTTATGCCGACAAACCCGCTTCGATTCAGGCCTTGGAGGAAAACATCACGCGTGTCATTCGCCAGTTACCAGTCGAAATGCTCGAACGAGTGATCGAAAATTGGACTCAACGGATGGACCATCTGCGACGTAGCAACGGCCAACATTTGATAGACATAATCTTCAAAAAATAAATGCCAAAGAATGTTCTTTCAAATGATAATAAACATTCTCCATTAAATTTGAATTTTCTGTGTTTTTTTCTTTAAAAAAGTAGGGAACCTCGTAATGGATCACCCTTTAGAAAACTCATAAGAAAACGAATATACTTAAATTAAAAACTGTTTAAACAGTGCAGCTGCAGAAGTGCAGGGACATTTGTGCTTGTGTCGTGTGCACAGATGAGATGAGGTGTAATGATAGATAATCAAACTCGGATGAGTTTGAAAATGCGCCTCTTGCACCTCCTAACTTTATTTGCAAAGGTTATAGTGTTTTCGTTTAGTAAAAAATTGATTTTAATTTTGATTTAAATCTGTCAAACAACCGATTTTGACAGTAATCATGTTCAGTTGGCTAAAAAAATTGATTTTTTTTTCATTCCTTATCAATTTTGCAGATCTTGAATTCGCGAAAGCTTTACCCCCTCTCTCACTAACAACATTCCAAGTGACAGCTGTCAGTTTGCTTCCAATTTGTTTTTCAACCAATAATTGCAGGAAGAGATTGGATTGTTCTTCTTTTTATTGCACAATTTTGGCCATTTTTGTTCAATAGTTATATTATCTTCTCTTTGCTTCCGACAGTTAGGTACTGTTCAACCTTAAAGCGAAAGGTTAAAAAAATTTTCATCTGGCGGTGTTTGAAATTGGAAATTTCACAGCGATTCTTGCAGAAGTTCACCACTACAACGTAAAAAAATATAATTTTAAATAATGTTTGGGGCACCATTTTTCCAAATCTGAAATTACCAAACGAAAATATCATCAGTTCCTCATGAATTCCGCGTTTCAGCAGACTGTTCTGTGCGCTTAAACTTAGAATGGTACTGGATGTTGAGCACAGATGAGTAATTTGTATTTATATTTTCGCGTATAGTCGTAAATTTGGAAAGTTTATTGGGCGATGTTCCACATTAGATGCATCCAATAGAGTTCGAAAAAATAAGAGTGCACGAAAAAGGGTATTTTAAGAAATGCTCAGATTTATGAAAAGGCAGTTCGAACCATCAATAAAGATTAAATTATACCATTAGGGGTCCTAAGGCCTCCTTTATACGACATCTAGTTGATACGAGTTATTCAAATGCACGCTTTTGTCGAATAAAACACAGCAGTCCCAAAAAAAAAGCTTTGCAACAAAAGCCATCAAACGAACGTCCAGAAGGAACCCAAGGACATGGCGACTGCCACTAAGTGGGGTGATAAATTCTGCACAGAAATCCTTCTAATATTTATTTTTAAATATTTTCATTCAATTAATTTTAAATATTTTTTCTTTTCAGATCAGGGGATCTCATTTACTGCATTCGACATGTCCGGCGCCAGTAGATATAGGAATCTATGGGAGTATCACTTTAAAAATTGTCAAGGAATCGTATATGTTATTGATTCCAGTGATCGCATGAGATTGGGTAAGATATATGTAATTAATATTAAATGTTGGTTTCCTATGTTAAAGGTTTTTTCTATAAAAAATTATATAAAATTATTTTTAAATAAATAAATCGTAGGCACTAACGACTCATACAGGAGCTAAAGCTCCATAGTGTGGGAATTTTTAAAACATTGAAGGGACCTATAATCTTATGGCGATTCTTAACTGCAAATATGAGAAGCTTCTCATGACTGTTTCTTTCTTACTCTTGAATTTTCGTCAGACCTTTATTATTCGCTGCCCCACCTCTTGCGAACGTCTGACAAACGTTAATGAGTAAGCTGTCATGATTGTTGTTCGGAATCGGCATTAAACTGTAAGTGCCTTCCATTTCTATTAAAAAATATATCTTCGCAAACAATGGTTAGAGAAGCTAGGCTTTGGGTCCAGTACGGGCCGTTTAAGCCTAACATTTTTTTGTTTATTTTTTTTCCCAAGAAGTGGGGCAGCGAATAAAAACTTTAGGAGTTACCGTGATGGATCGAACTTTATTGACAAGAAATTATTGGGGAAATTATGCTTAAAACCATAGAGAGTTTATTGGAGATTCATATTAGAAACAAATGCGGAAGTGGCTTATTGCTTGAGTCGCAACGCCCACTATGAACGAAGGCCTTTCTTGGCTTAGAAGCGCCATAGGGCTGTAGTAAACGCTAATATTGTCAAAGTTCGGTTAGAATGTCTGTTATCAGGGGAATGCTATCAGAGGTCTTGGCTATCAACAACAATCTTAACAATTTCATGAGAATGGGAATATAAGTCGTGCTGAAGACTGTTGATGACATACTGCACATAGTGTGTGAAGGCAAGGCAATATCGCGTAATCGGATAACATTTTTAGGGAAATACTTTTCTAAACCCTGAAGGGAGAAGAAGGCACGAGCTTCAAAAAAATTGGATGACTCAACAAGGAATATTTTGCGGACGACTTACAAAGGAGTGGTAGGGTCCTCCCATCCAACTATCAGCTTTGGCACTTCACTCTTATTTACATGGAACCAACACATTACAATTTAATCTTGGAGTCAAATTTGCCTGTAATTCCATTTCACATGAAAAAATTTAATAATGAAACTCAATTACGTAGTTTATGGCTGATAAATTAGAAAACTGATAACTACGTTCTTACGAAGCAACTGTAGTACGTACTTAGAGGACCATTACACACTTACGCAATTTCACAGCAATCAAAAATCAATTTAAAAAGCGAGGTCAGAATAAGAATTTTCCCAAGATAATTTTAAGTGACAGAAAAATAAAACATTTATCTTAATTTTCATCACTTCATGAAAGCTGTCGCCTTCATCTATGATTTAATTGCAATCTCATTACGTTAAATAATGGCGAGGATATCATTGGACTTTTAAAAAGCGACGCAAGCAGTTATAAGAAAAAATAAAATGAATCATAAAATGTGTGTGTAGATCTTAATTAGATGACGGATAGAAGATGTACGAGAGCTTGCTTGCAAATATGCAGAGAGACGTACAAGATTTAATTTTTGCACACAAACCAGTCATGTTTTACGTACTGTAGAACTGCGTTAGATTTGCATTAGGCTACAGAACCCATCACCCAAAGTGTGGACTTTCTTTATATTTTAACACCTTTCACTTGTTTTTATGGCACTTCGTTATGGTGTCTTATAATGCTCGCCTTATCCTGTTAAAGGGATTTAAGTACAGGACTACCTACACTCCTTCCTCTTATTCGTCGGTCCTTTAATAAAAACAAACATAATAAATAAAGGGACGGCTATAAACGAATCTGGCAGCCCAAAACCTATAAACAATGACATATTGCAGAGGAGAAGGAAATCCCCTTGTTTTGTATGGGACAAGCGAAGGGACAATTGACAATTGAAAAGCTTCTCCTCGATGGCAATGAAACTTACTTCAGCAAGTTAGCTCATCCAAGTTTCCCATTTTGTCAAATACATCGTTTCGCAATAGAAAAATTTCGTTTCCCATTCGGCATTGAAGGAACTGGTCTGAAAATCTATATTTTTCAATATCAATGGATAGCGACATAAAGATTACACCAAAACGTTTGATATTTCCAATTCTTAATGTCAAAAACAATTTTTCTGGTCTCAATGGAAAGACACATAAAATAAATCAAAAAGCTGATAAGAAGGTTAGGAAGACTGAGTTAGAAGAAAAAGAAAGCCTTCGAAAAGTCTATGAATTTGCAGAAAATGAGATCTTTCCTTTCTTTTTATCCCACCCAACCACAGAGTTAATGGGATCACCTATTTCTACAAAGAACGTTAGCCCATTTGGACAGGGACGACGGTCGCAGTAGTCCCGACGGTCAAGGGCCAAACCAATCGCAAGTGTTCACTCATACCACCCTCCCCCACCCCATTGACGAATAAGCCGCTCGATTAGACAACGCTGGGCGTAATTATGGAAAAATAAACCATAGAGGAGCTGTGTTAACCAATAAGTTTAACAGTTCTGCCAGACTCCGGAAATAGGAACAAATCAACAAAGAGCACGTCTTCAGAGGAAGCTACAGAAGAAGAATCCACTCGTTTGTAATTTAGGTAGTGTCGAGTTAAGGAGTCGAGGTGGTAGAGCTGAAGGGTTTAAGCCCAGAGCCTTGGTCATTCTAGCCAGATTATAGTCCCACCAGACCCCACTAAGATGGTATAGAATCCGAAGAAGTCACGATAAGCAAACACTAAACAGGCAAAGTGAGTAAGTCAGCCTTTATATAACCAGAAGACCGTGAGACTCTGACGCGGTAGCTGTTGTGCGATCATTACCCGCGGCAACGATCCGAAGCAGAAAATGTTTCCCACACAAGTCAGAGGCTCAAGATCGTTTAAAAAAAAAAGAGTCAACGCCGTCCGACTAGTCAAGTGCATCAAAAATCGTCATCCTAACTTTCTCCGAGACATTTGATGTCAAAAAAGGATTTAGACAAGGCGATGCGCTGTCATGTAACTTCTTCAACATCATACTTGAGAGAATTTTGCGAAACTCGCAAGCCAACACCAGGGGCACAATTTTCCAAAAGTCTGTGCAACTACTTGCTTACGCCGACGACATCGACATCATTGGCAGAACACAGCGAGCTGTCACTGGTGCGTTTGCAAGTATCAGTACAGAGGCGGCAAAAATGGGTTTAGAAGTGAATGAGGGCAAAACGAAATATATGCTGTCAACAAGAAGGGACGCACAACATCGACGAATCGGACAGAACGTCACGATAGGCAGCTATAACTTCGAGGTAGTTCGGGACTTTATCTACCTCGGCTCTGCTCTTAACTCTGACAATGATATATCGTCAGAAATCAAGCGAAGAATTACACTTGCCAACCGCTGCTACTTTGGCCTAAGGAGGCAATTGATTAGTAAGGGCTTGTCGAGAAACATCAAGGAGACTCTATATAAGACCCTCATCATCCCAGTCCTGCTGTATGGCGCAGAAGCATGGACGTTATCAAAGGCGGATGAAGATCTCCTTGGTCGTTTCGAACGCAAAATTCTTCGAGTGATTTTCGGTCCCGTTTGCGTTGACGGGCTTTGGAGGAGGAGATTTAACAGCGAACTCTACGAGCTGTACAGCGACATCGACCTGGTCAGAAAAATACGGATTAGTCGTCAAAGATGGCTGGGACATGTAGAGCGAATGGACACCAACGCTCCGGCCCGAAGAGTCTTCGAATCCAACCCGGAAAGCTGTGCGCTCACTACCTCATCTAGAGAGCATCTATACGAAGATCAAGATGTACAAGTCAGACACGAGGGATAGACATTATGAAACAGTCTGTAAAATCTCGGGTAGGAACATCAGGCCTGGGACAGACTTCGGTCAAAGAAAAGAACAGAATACGAATAGTTTTTGGGTTACTTATGCTGACCTTTGCTGTTCACAAGGAAGACTATTCACTAACCGGTGGTATCTCATTCAAGTACAAACCGTAAGGATATTTATTCGGTATTAGTGGGTTAAGATCAGAGCCGTATTTGTTCATCAGTTTTGAATTCGCTTTAAATCCAATGTTTCGTGAGCGGATAAGTTCGTTGAAACTATAAGCGAGGGGTCACTGGTTCAAATCCCCACTCGTACCACCTGAAAGTTTTGACAAACATCCAAGAGTAAGAAATATCATGAGAAGCTTCTCAAATATAAAATTGCCATTCGAAATCGGCATTAAACTGTCCCTTCCATTCGTGTCAAAAAAAAAAAAAACTTCGCACATATACCGTTTACAGAAGCTAGGCTTTGGGTCCTGTATGGGCAGTTTACGCCTAATGTTAATAAGTTCTATCGATATGATGGTCTTTGCTGCAGGACACTGCAGTGATCACTCAGCCGATAAGACTGATTAATATTTTCTAGAAGAAGCTACTGTACCTTTGTCTGTCTTTGAACCTAACCGCAAACCTTAGCTGAAAGACATGATTGTCTCCGTATATAGGGACTCTGAAGTAGTACCAGTATTTTTCGTAATCAGTAAGTGCCATGAGTCCCCTGACCGTAATTGTCGAGCTTTAACATTTTTCAAATTCACTCTGCTTTCATTTTAAAATTAGAAAGTCTTAGCCAATACCCGTAGTATTAAGTCCATTTACAAACATCTCTAATTAACAATTTAACAAGAAAAAACTAATTTCTACATCTACGTTTTAGTGGTCGTAAAGGATGAGTTGGAGATCCTGCTTCAACATCCGGATCTGGCGAACCGTCGAGTACCTATCCTATTCTATGGAAATAAAATGGATTGCACTGATGCTCTTTCAAGTGTCAAAATTGCAGCTGGTAAGAACATTTAAATCTTAATCTTTAATAGGTCAATTATATGTTTATTATTTAGCTTTAGGACTGGAAAATATCAACGAGAAGCCATGGCATATAAGTTCCAGCAATGCACTTTCCGGCGAAGGTCTGGACGAAGGTGTTCAGTGGTTGGTTGAACAGATTCGCATGTCTGTTTCCGATTCAAAAGATCATAAAAAAAGAAAAATGTCAAAATTAAAATAGAGACTAGATGTGAATGTAACGAATGCATATGAACTGACACTTGTTAAATGATTTAAATAAAAACTATGTTTTCAGCAACTAAAATGTTTCTCATTAAAATTATGGTCGAGCTATAGAGGCGATCGCGATTTAGTGACAAAGGGGTTCGAGAAATCCTTAGACAATTTTTTGACAAAGTTAAGCGAATCCTGTTAATAATTTGAAAGATGTAGAAGCGGAAATAAGGCTACCTGTCGCAGATAAATCGTGAAGAAAGAATGTCTAGGGTAGGAGGAACTACGTTTGATAGTTTGTCGTTTATCAAGATTGAGCTTAAGAAGATTGCTATGGCATCATATTGCAAAGTTTATAAAGTCATCTTGGAGAGGGTGGGAGTGTGTGTTGGTTTTGGTATATACATATGTATTTATGTCTTAAAATGTTCATGCCATCCGTATGGACTGATATGTCCGATTTTTTGATGACAAAGTCCTCAATCGCAAGAACAAATATCAGGGTACCCAGATAGCTGTCTTAAAGAACTCCCCATGTAGCTTTAAATGGTTAGGATATAGAAGGTCTAAAGAAAACATTGTATAGAGGTAGACGACGATCCAGGTAGCATTTTATGCAGGCGACAAAACCATGTTGGAAACCACATTTTTTAAGTTCGAGGTCAAATTGTATCGAATGTGATGATTTATTTTCTAGAGACATTTAGTTGGTACCAGACGACTTCCTTTCCTGAAATCTGCGTTTATTTGGAACAAGATCGGCATGAAATGACCGATCCTGGGGTCATTCTTAAAATCATCCCTTGATGTTCGAACTCATCCACAATGTTGGGAATGGATATATTTAGTTGAGCAAGTAATTCAAGCAAAGCTTAAGAATAATGGAGAGAATATAATTTTTTCTTATAAAGTATATTGAAAGAATTTGTTACATTTTAGCAGCTGTCAAAGTACCAATGACATATAGCTATGAAAATATTCAGTCATGCTTGTCATTTCATGCATCGCGTGAAGCTTGCCATACTTGGGGAAATTATTTAAAAATTATGATCGAAATTCCGCCTCAGTTATATGTAATTAAGCAACTTGAATTTCGTCGTGAGGTCGGAAGTTGTCATGGCTTCAGTGCGCAGGTAATTCATCGCATCGTGGAAAAGTTTAAGCAAGTGTACCAGTGTGACCATTAGCTGTATTTAAAAATATTACACTTACTTCGAAAAGTGGAATATTCAAATTTATTTATATTCCACTTCAGTATTTTTATACCCTATCCTAAGGGTATATTAATTTTGACACATAGTTTGTAACACCCGTGAATATTCGTCGTAGACCCATAAAAGTATATATATTTATGATCAGGACCAAATCCTTAGACTATCTAGCAATGTCCGCAATTTTTAGGCCTTTAAAATTAAGCTAAAACTGAAATTTGGACCACATATTTCCTAGGGCTCCGAAATGGTTAAGTGTAAGTGTTTTTTCACAAGATATGTAGGCACTGCCCTCCTTTATAAGTTTGTCATATAAAGTTTTTTGCCACGCCTACTTTTTGTGGCCGTTTTTTAATAAAATGCTGTTTTCTTCGAAAATTTTCATAGAAAGCAAACAAAAATGTTTAACAAGATATTTAGCCAATAATTTTCCAACATATCGCTCATACAAAGTTTTTGGCCACGCCCACTTTTTGGGGGCGTTTTTAAAAAAAACATTTTTTTTAATAATAGAATGAAATTAAATGCTATCCATCATCTTCTTAACGCTTTTTTCTTTGGGGCATATAGGGATATGGATAGCCTTTCCTTGTGTTTTATTGAAGATTTTGTGCATTCTCTGAAGAACTTTTATGCCGCTCTCATGCTTACACTTCGAAAAACCATAAAAAAGCATCTTCAATGACGATTGAACTAAGTTCTTTTGTCAAGCTTTGATTTCTGACTTGTCAGAATGCATATAAGGTTTCTTATGTTCTTCACTGTACTTCAGTTTCTTTAAACGCAAATTAACATAAAACAATGAAAGCAGAACCAGATTTATGAATTTTGCGATTAAGCAGTAAGTACTTAATGAAATAAACTAAAGTAAAAATTTAATTTCACTTTATGAAATATATATTTTTTTATCAAAATATTCCTTTTGAAGAAAATAATATTCCACTGTAATATTAAAATTCCACTACGGTCATACCCTTTTCTACCAATTAAGGACTATTCACATGAGGGCGAATTGCGAACCAAACAATTTAAATGCATTTATGAATTAAAATTTCTATTGGTTCTAGCACAAAAGCATTATATTTAGTTGATCTAACATCTTATCTAAAAAAAAAAAACTGAGTTTAAGTTGACTCAAAAAGCAGAATTTAAAAGTGCAACAATTTTATCGCGAATAGAAAAATGCTTGACCCTTGCCGCGAACTGTCACACTTTATTCACAATCCATATAATACAGTCGCGATTCACAAATACACGAATGAAAAATTCGTTCGAACATAACCTTAAAATTGAATCAGATTCGCGGGAACCTAGTACCTGTGACCAAAAAAGTTGTCATGTGAAAGAAATCTCAGAATTTACGAATATATCTTTTCTTTGTTTTGTTCGCAGTTGCAATTTACTATCCTCTCATATGAATGATCCTTTAGACAGAGAGACTGGTGCGAAATGAAAGCGTCCATCAGCTGACTTCGGCATCGCCAGAGAGTAAACCCGGTGTTGGCCCTAGCTTTGTTCAATGAGAAAAAAGGCAAGGCAGAGCAGAACAAATTTGTGGAAAATGTCAGATCAAAGGTTGAACAGAAAAATACAGCCATATGTTAGTTGTCAAAAATAAGAACTTTATTTTCGATTGTTGGATAATTATTTGAATTTACAAGTTTAGTATAAATCGTGAATTAAAGAACATTAATCATGACATTACTGTTAAATACTTTTACAACAACTGATTGCATCAGAAGATTATTCGATTTCTTCTATTTAATTAATCAACAAACAACTTTTCACTTCGACGACAAAACAATTAATTTGCAACCACAACTGACTTTGACGTTTCTCACAAATCTGTTCTACCTCAAAAGCAAGTGCAGAAATTCTGCTCGGAGCAGAGTCCAGGCAGAGTCATTGAACAAAAATCAAACATGAAAATCTGTAATTTACATTCTTTGTACTGAGCTGGACAGCCTCATTGAGCAAAGCTCCTGTTGAATGTGGGCCAACATCCGTTAAGATTGTGCTCACACAAGAATCAAAGCGGGACAACCAAAGACAACGTTATAGAGTTCGCTATGTTGGCCGGGGATCCGAGTAATCATCTTCATCAGCCCATTTTTGTGCTTTAATGTGCCCTCAGCCTAGGGGCCTACCTCGTGTGTATTTTGATATGACTGCTGATAATCAGCCCTTTGGTCGCATTATAATGGAACTGCGTTCCGATGTTGTTCCCCAAGACTGGTGAGAATTTCCGAGCTCTTTGCACACAAGAAAAGGGATTCAGCTACAAGAACTCCACATTCCATCGTGTCATCCCGAACTTCATGTACCAAGGTGGAGATTTTACCAACCACAACGGTACCGGAGGCAAGTCCATCTATGAAAATAAGTTCAACGATGAGAACTTCACTTTGAACCACACCGAACCTGGTATGCTGTCAATGGCCAACGCCGGTCTCCACACCAAGGGATGGCAATTCTTCATTACTACAGTCAAGACAGCTTGGTTGGAAAACCGTCATGTCGTCTCCGGCAAGGTAGTCGAGGGTATGGATATCGTCAAGAAAATTGAATCTTTTGGCAGCCAATCGTGCAAGACAAACAAGAATTGCTGATTGCGGTCTGCTTTAAGAAGCTTCACCAACTGCCGCAATGAAAACAACAAATGCACAAACAAATGAATAAATATAAAAATAAAACACTAAAATAGAAATAACAACCAAAATTTAATAAAACGAAACTTGAATTATGCAGAAGATCTTATTTCTTTTGAATGTTACAATTTTCTCATTACGTAGATATTACATTACCTTAAAGCTAAAAATTCAAGTAACTTAATAAAGAAAGTACAGGGTGTCCGCCGGGAAGGTATACTACTTTGTTTGTTTATAATTTTTGATTAAATGAAAGAGAATGGATCTTATATTAATAAATGTTTTATTTAATGTCGGCAATTTTGTGTGGAATATAATATCAGGTAAATGTCCGCCTTATTAGTTGAGCACATTTTTCATTACATTCTCACACATTTCACGGGGTATTTCATTAATTTCATCACGAATATTTTGTTTGAGTTGGACAAGCGTTTCTGGTTTGTTTGCATAAAGGTGCGATCAGACGGTCATCCAACCTTGTCATCCGGATGACATGCTGACGTCAGAAAACTTGTTTATTTCAGACTGGATTCCCACTTTAGGAGAAAATCTACGTCATAGTGACGTCAGGATGTCATCCGGATGACCGTCTGATCGCACCTTAAGCCTTGCTTTTCAGATATCCCCTCAAAAAGAAGTCCGCAGCAGTCAAACCAGCGACCGTGGAGGCCAATCAAGTTCACAATTTCACAATGAAATAACTTGTTTTGGAAAGAGGTCTCGCAGTAATTCCATTGTAATCCTGGCTGTATGCGATGTGGCACTGTCTTGTTGATACCACATGTTAATCTTGATTGACAAAACATGAAGTTGTGGCGTTAAAAAGTTTTCAATCATATCACGATATCGATCCTCATTCACAGTTACCGTTACGCCGTTTTTCATTTTCAATGAAGTAAGGTTCAGTGATTCCTCATGAACAAATTCCACACCAGACTATAACTTTTAGTGGATGAATAATTTTAGGGTTCAAATGAAAATGTGCTTCGTCACTCATTATGATTTTTTCATGAAAATCGGGTTTGTGAACTGTCAAGACTAATGTTTACCAAAATGGCGGCAAAACAAAGTAGTATACCTTCCCGGCGGACACCCTATACAAGTTGTTGTACGGTTTTGTCATTGGTAGGTTGAAATAACCAATTTTTTGATTGAAATAACTAATTGTGTACTTTTTATAAATAATTAATAATAATTTTGTTCAAATAAAAAAGTTTGTTCAGTGCAAAATAGAAAAAGGCCAGCATTGTCTATAAAAAAGGACTGAATTTCGAAGAGGTTAATATCACCAAAAATCAAGCCAATCAATTTTATAAATGCACTAAAATCAATTATAGTTTCACATTTACATAAATTTTTTATTTATATATTTTTTTTACATCAGGGTTCCAAATAAATCATATCAAAATTAAAATAGAATTATCGCTGTCCGCCTATCCATCGTTGAGGAATACCATGGAATAATTTAATTGCGGCATAAAATCTGACAAGCCCAAAGTAAACATTAGTACAAAGAGTCCTGTAAAATAGTTGTAGGAGTAAAATGGTAAATTTAGAATACAATTTATTTATTATTTAACTCACCCAAAACAATTTCAAATAGTATTTGCGACTGCATTGTGATGTCTATGTGACAAAAAAACGGTCTGTGTTTGTTTAAATAACCCCGAAACAGACGTTCAATTTTTAATTAAAAAAAAATTTGATTATAAAATACAGAAAAATCAATTAAAAATTTCTCACGACAAAACTATAACTTAGGAAAAACTAATTTCTGTAGTAATTTGTGGGTTAATTGAAAATAGCAACATTGTATTTATATCCCTAGCTATCTAAAATTGTTAATTTAACACTGCATGTGAGTTTAAATGTTTAAAGTGGTGGAAAAAAAATATTAAATTTTTAGTAACAACTTTTTTTAAATAAGTCAGATACTAAAGGTATTTAGGCTTCAATTTCTTTGGTATGGTAAAACATCTAAGAGTATTTAGATGAAAATGAAACCTTTTACACCATTTAATGACGATGAGCTGATTTTAAATATTTCATCCAGCGGTACTAATGTATTGTAATGTATTTGAGAAGGAGTCATTGGAAATTGATTTGCTTAACTTGTCAGTGCATTTTTCAAAGACAAGGAGGTAGGCTAGCTCAATTTGATTGAGATCACTTTCACGGAAGAAGAAAAGACGGTCTATTAGAATGCGAATCAGGGAACTTAAGTTACTGCTGTTACTTCTGTCCTACCAAATATGACGATCTGCTGAATTTTTGACCACTAATAAACAGCTTAGAATGTCAGCTGTACAAGTAAGCGGCAATTAATTCCATGCGCACCATATTTTGCTGATAATTAAGATTGAAGGAATTTTTTAAGCACACAACTTTTACTCGAGGTTGCGAGAAGTTTGATCTTCCTTTTGATGTCCCCATCTTCTGCAAATAATAAATGATGTACTTTTGGGTTCATCACTTTTCCTTCAGCAGATAATCGAGGACAGAAAGGACTTTAGACTTTGATTGGGAACTCTTCGTCGACTCCCTCGTACATATCTATGATCATCTGCAAGTAGGTTTGAGAATCTCCTCGTAATCTTAGCGCAACCCATAATAGATGTCTTGGTTGTCTTTTGAATGCCCAATTGCAGCAATAAATATTAAAAAAAAAATATATATTCAGTTACGAGGGACAGGATATTTCATGTTTTGTAAACTGGACACCTAGAAGACACCTGTAGAGATCAGAAATAAAAGTAAAACGGTTGCCTTCGCAAATATGTGTATCTTCCGTTGAATTGAACTTTGAAGTATTTTTTATTGAATGCAAGTAGTGAGGCGACCGTCAGAAAGTATGACATATTCAAGACTATCTTTAGACGTGCGCTTCTTAAATTACAAGAAAGGTCATTCTGAGACGTAAATCCAATTATTTTATGATTTTCAAAGAAAACGTTTTTAGGCTCACCATCCCCCTAACAGCTTCATCAATCGCTTAATACATATTGTAGTGTTACAAATTTTGTTGACTTTTTCGTATTCAAACAAAAAAAAATTAGAAACATTTCTGTTCTGTTCTTTTCACACCTCTTTCAACACTTTTTCACTTTTGTCTAAACAACAATTAACACTTACTTCTTCTTTACCTGTGTAACTTTGAGAAACGAAGGATGTTTCCCTTGTTGCACAAAGAAACGTTTTTTATTTCACATTTTCACATGACAATTGTCGCTATCGATATCTACCGGTATCGATTGACGATGTATGCGCTTGGGAATTCCACTATACGATGCCAATGAAACAAGTTTGAAGTTTGTGCAGGTGACGTGACTGTTATGAATTTGCATTTGCCAACCGCAACATAATCATTACGTCATATTCATCACCACCACCACTCTTGATGACGAGGACGATTCCAATGACGTTGAAAAGGATTAAGGAAATACATATTATGTCATTGAAATATATCTTCTTTATATGGTTTGTAGAACCTGTTCATTATTTTTAGCTTATTTCGTCAAAATTATAAAATCTCAAATGCGTCACAGGTATTACGACTTTAATTGAGTTTGGTTGGAAGTAAACAAAAGTATTTGACGTAAACGTCCCATACAGGAACTAGAGACTAGCTTTTCCAACCATTGTGGAATGGAAGGGACCTGCAGTTGAATGCCGATTCCGAACGGTAATTTACCTTTGGGGAGCTTCTTATGACAGTTCCTACTCTTGGCTGTTTGTTTGACATTGCCAAGAAGTGGAGCAGCAAATGAAAATGTTCAGGTGGTATGTGTCGGGATTTGAACCGACGACCCCATTTTTTTTTTTTTTTGTCGGAGGTTGCTGCTATCCGATGCAGCGCTCAGACACAACTACAGGTCCATTGTACTACCATCCAGACACCTTACATTAATGTACTTAGTTTTCCCGTCTTTCGAAGAAAAACGAGAAGGAGCTTCAGTGATAAAGAGCTTAGATGTTCGGCACTCACCACGTCAGCCCCGAAGATCCGCCACCTGATGCGAGCATAGGCCGGACAACTGCAGAGAAAGTGTTGCTGTGTCATCCTCCTCACCGCAGCCTACAGTCGATTCTCCTCAGAGATAGAAGAAAAGATGCTAACCTTTTGCAAATGTCCGGGCGCAGTAGTTTGGTTTGTCAACATCCACCGCAATCGCGCCACCGAATCTTGTGTTCACGAGAAACCCAAGAATCGACAGACGACATGACTAAAGACGCAGGCAGACCCAACACAGGTTCGGGTACTGAGAAAACTTCTTCTGAACCTTGCCTAGCAAGCTCATCCGACCCTATGCTAAGTGGTACAACGCACTTAACCACTAAGTCACTGCCACGCCCAAAAAGTTGAAGAAATAAAGCGTTAGAACCTTAATAAAATATGTAGACGCTAACCTCCTTCAGAAGTTTGTCGTATAAAGTTTTCGCCACGACTACTTTTTGCGCGCTTTTTTTTACGAAAATGTTGCTGGATGAAATTGTTTAATGCCTTCACGAAAACTTTGCGGCCTTTGCAAATTGTGAGGACCCGGCAGAAGTTCAGAGCATAAAATGAAAGTCGGAAAAGTGGCACTTCCATCATTCAACATATTGTTTGTAATGGGCCGAAGGGAATACTATTCCAGTTGAAGACCTTTTAACCTTAAGGCATTTTGAGGACACCTTGGTTACTGCCTTAGTTTCTATTAGATGGGTAAAACGAGTTAGTACTGCAGGCTGAATTTTGCCTGATCTACTGCAAAACGGTTAGCATCTGGAGTTCTTATATTCTTATAGAAGAATCTACACAGACTTTTTTCTGATATAGGTGACTACTACCTATTTTCCTAAGGTCTTCCTTGAGTCTGCAGTGCCAGTTAAGTTCCGTTGGTAATTCCTGCTCAGATTGATACATGTATTGAATCTTTTTATGACTTCTTTGAACTTGTGATATAGGTTATTTTCTCCTCTGTCTGACTGACTGTCTGAGATACCGCAGCCTTTTATCATCTGCAGTCCCGGGGATGCTGCTTCCTGTGATGAAGACCAAATGCTGCTGGTTTGGTCTTCCTTGTCGTCTTGACCCTAAGAGCTGGGATTCGAAGATCCTCTCTTCGACGTTCCTTTTCTAGCCTAAAGACCCACTACCCATAATGCCTATATAGAAAAAAATATCCAAGAAATGGTTATGCGCAAAATTTTTGACACCAAATTTCTGCGATTTCCTACACGAGCCTAGACTTAATCACGTATGCGTCAAAGTCTTAATGCATGCAAATTCATTGCAAAAATAAAAATAAAAAAGGATCATCATTTCCAATTAAAACCAACTCGTAGACGTAAAGCCACCACTATAAGGTTACATTACATAATCGGAATCTTCAAAGAGCCCAACGAGAAGTTGGCCTCATTTTTAAAGAGCCGTTTAAAAGCCATTTCGCCTACTCAGTTTCTATTACCGCTCTGTGATATCAAAGAATTTTATATCCCTTTGACCTATATAACCTTTCTCGGTGATGTTAAGTGTACAGTTATCACCCACAAAGGCCATCGTTGAAGCAAACAAATCCCTGAAATCCAACTTGAGTGCGAGGATAAATCAATTTACCCCCAAATCGAATTTACTGTAGTAGTAGATATCATCCATACATAGTACATGTGTAGATATTTTGCCAGGAAATATTCTATTTTGTGGGTATTTAAGTTTATTCCGCGGCTTTATTTGGAAAAACCCTTTATCCATAATATTATGTTGGATTTTTCTATTAAATTTGTGTGTACCTATGTAAAATATTCCATGAATAAGTATCTAAAGCGATAAAGGAGCTCAATACCATTCCGATATAGAATCCCTTTACCCTCCCTAGAAATATTTAAACAACGTTTGTTGCTTCAAAATTTAGAATGAAATAAATTTGTCACTTTTTTCAAATTGGATTGCCCTGCCTCCGCTATGTCAAAGACTATGGCTATAAATTTGAGTTGAATAATTTAATTTTTAAGGATTTTCAATGTGTTTTTCTTGAACTAATTCGGATAATTATACAGTTTCATTTCATCGCACAAATATTCGCAGCAAATTAGCTCATTAAAAAGCAACGATTTTTCCCAGACAGATATGAGTCTTGGGATGAGAAGAACGAATGTACTAGCATACTATACTCGTTCGTAACTGTAGGCATACATTATAAAGTGATAATATTTTAGTATGTTCTTCCAAATGAGTTGGAAAAGTTAGATGTCACACCTATGCCTTGTAGGTCGGTTGGATCGTAAAATTTTATCTACCAGAAGAAAACGGACGGAGTTGCTATATTAGGTTACTGAAAGTGTGACAAAAGTTATGAAACTACGCATACTTGCAGATAACAGTAAGGCAAGCATCGGACAGGAGATAGATTCAAAGTTTTCGGTGAGTTTGAACTGCCTGACAGAGTGGCATTTAATTTATGGTGATTTTCTTTGGTTGTTTGATTTGAAATTAAATTTTTTGGTTCGACGTCATGGTAAGGGGTGCCTCTTGAAGAGAAAATTGTTAAAATTTTTATGTTTTTTTTGAAAAAAATGCAAAGTTATGCACCAATACCACCAAATGAGGAAACCCTCTTCTTTCTACACAAAAAAAAAATTTATATCTAGCTCTAACTCACGAGCTGGAATAAGATGAAATAAGACTTAACTCACGGGTTAAAATTTCTTATTAATAAAAATTCAGTAATAAAATTTACGTAAATTTATTACTTTTTTATTACAATCAATGAAGTGTTCTTTATCTATAAAGCATTTTTCAATTTAATTTAAACAAATAAATGTTTTTTTAGATACAGTGTTTTTCAACAGGGACGCTACAAAAGTAGAGCGACAGGGACAGCAAACGACGCCATATTTCTTGCCGCTCTTTTGACATTTATCTTCAGTAAGGTTTGCCATTTCATGATGGAAAGATATACGAGTCAACAACGAGTTGAAATTATTAAAATTTACTACCGAAATTCGGAGTCAGTGGCATCAACGTTAAGAGCGCTACGTCCAATTTATGGTCGTCATAATCGTCCTAGCAGATCAACAATTGAGCGTCTAGTGGAAAAAGTTGAATTCACAGGCACAGTACAAAATGTTCCCGTGCCAGTGAGACAAAGAAGTGCCCGTAGTGTCGAGAATATTGCTGCCGCTGAGGCTTCAGTTGAAGAAAGCCCAAATGTGTCTCTCACACGTCGTTCTCAAGCGTTGGGCATCTCTGTGACGTCGTTGTGGCGAATTTTGCGAAAAGATCTTGGCCTTGGCAAGAACTGAAGCCGCTTGACCACCAGAAGCGTCGTATGTTCGTGAATCGGGCTGAGCAACAACTTGAAAATGATTCGGATTTTCATCGAAAAATCAACTTCAGCGATGAGGCTCATTTCTGGCTGAATGGCTTCGTCAATAAACAAAATATGCGGCATTGGCCAGGCAGCAATCCACACGTACTCCATGAGTCATCATTGCATCCCGAAAAAAATACGGTTCGGTGTGGTTTATGGGCCGGCGGCG
Source organism: Ferdinandea cuprea (assembly GCA_963576555.1). Taxonomy (NCBI): domain Eukaryota; kingdom Metazoa; phylum Arthropoda; class Insecta; order Diptera; family Syrphidae; genus Ferdinandea; species Ferdinandea cuprea. Next base: position 42,365,457 of record OY754958.1, read on the forward strand.
CTATTGGGCCGTACTTCTTCCGTGATGATCAAGACCGGCACGTTACTGTGAATGGGAATCGCTACCGTTCAATGATAACCGAATATTTTTGGCCTCTTTTCGCCACAAGCCACACAGCGAATGTCACAATCAATTTATTGGAAACCAAGTTTGGAGAACGTGTTATCTCACGGATTGGTCCAGTCGCTTGGCCGCCTCGCTCGTGCGATTTGACGCCGTTAGACTATTTCCTGTGGGGCTACGTCAAGTCTATGGTGTATGTCATCAAGCCAGCGACGATTGATGAACTTCGTACCAATATCAAACGTGAAATTGCAGTGGAATCGGCCGATTTATGCTTGAAAACCGTCGAAAATTGGGTTCAGCGTCTGGACTTCTGCAAGCGTGCCCGTGGTGGCCATGCAAAAGAAATCGAGTTCCATACATAATGGCATCGAACGTACTTTCACAGGAATAAAGAATTTCATTGATATCCAAAACCGTTTTTGTTTTATTTAAAAAAAACTTTTGTAGCGCTCTTATTGAAAAACTCGATATAAAAGTGCAATGTGGATAAGAAAAATGGAGAATCGTACAAACAAAACGAAAGAGCAGTGAGAAATTTATGTAGGAATACAAAAAAAGAAAAACGTTTTCGTTTCCCTGCTAAACCATGGTTAAACCACCTTCGACGGTGAATTAAGTTAGCTAACGGTTGGAAAACGTCAGTTAGTCTCAAATTTGTTTTATTAATAATATTTTACACATAACTCATGACTTAAGGGTAACTCACCCCTAACTCGTGTTTCTTAATCGTGTTTCTTAATTCCCATGCATGGAGCGACACTTTGGCGTGGTCTGCGGGCTTAAGCCGACTCCAAACCTTTTGCCCGGATCAACACCGAGTCCTTGAGTAGAACTAACCAACGTTGGACACAACTCGATACGTGCAGACATACAAAAGAGCTATGGCCAGCTATCAAAAAAATGAGATCAAAATTCATGATCGGGTTAAACCGCAAGTGTATCCGAGTACTTACAGGAGTCCTTACGGGCCACTGCCCTGTGGGTCTGCATGCGGAAAGGTTGGGCATACTGCACAACGGCTACTGCAGAAGCTGCAGGGACGTTAAAGAAATAGAGTCTGTTCGTCACCTGCTTTGCGAATGCTCAGCCTTAAATAGCATAAGGCTTATGACCCTAGGCAGATATTTTTATGATGAGCTGGAGCATGTGGGCAAAGCCGAGCTAAAAGACCTACTCAGGTTTGTATACAAATCGGGGTGGTTTAAAGAGAGCGTCACTTTGTGCACATACCAGCGGATGTCTTCTTATATATTTTCAGGTGTTTTCAAGTTCGAGGAAAGGTACCCAGATGGACACAATGGACCCAACTCTAAGTGAGCCGTCACTGAGGTCACAGGGGCATCCACCAACCTACCTACCTTATACGGGTGATAGTGTTTGAAGCAAATTCGCCAAATTAATATTTTTTCCTGTGCATCTTTCTGTCCTCAAGTTTTGCCACCCAAAACTGGCAATTAGAATAAAATGAAAATTTGCTGAAACACGGGTTAAATTATTTTTTTTTATTCCGCAAAATTTTTAGATTTTTATGTTTAGTAATTTTAGAGTTCACCGCTTTTAAGAAAAAGGCGGAAATGACTTACCAGCCATAACTGTGCTTCACTTAACGCACTTGCTGCTATCATAGTAGATGAATTTCGATGATATTTGCAATTCACTTGACCACCTTTAGTCGGTGCCAAAAACTGGAAAATATTTTCAAGAGCAAGCAATTTTTTGGCGTATGCGACTTTTTTTTTCGTGTTTTAGTGAGTTTTCTGCCGTTTTTCTTAAATATCATCAATTTCGATAGCCTATGACGAAATTTAGAAATACAGTTATATGTTGGAAATAAAATCAGAGTAAAATATTAAGATACGGACAAAATGACGTATAAAATGTGTTTTGAAGGTATAAAACTTCGAATTGAAATAAAACACAAGAAAATCGTTTCAATGTCCATCAATTTGGCTTTATTTGAAGGATAATTTTATGCCATTAATGTCTAAATATAATTTCGGGCATGTGGCCGTCGCGGCTGGTTCGAATAAAGACAAGCCCAATTTTCAACCACTTTTTCAAGCATTTGGGGCTGAATGTCGGCAATAACGCCACGAATGTTGGCTTTCAAGTCCCCTAACGTTTCTGGATTGTTGGCGTAGGCGAGCGACTTCACATATCCCCAAAGAAAATAATCCAATGGTGTCAAATCACACGAACTTGGTGGCCAATTGGCAGGTCCATTCCGCGAAATTATGCGCTCATCGAATGTTTCCTTCAATAAATCGATTTGTGACGTGCATGTAGCGCCGTCTTGTTGGAACCACATCTCATCCACATTCATGCCAACCTATTCGGGAACAAAATAGTCGGTTATCATGGCTCTATACCGGTCTCCATTAACGGTAACTGACTCTCCAGCATCATTTCGGAAGAAGTATAATAAATAAGCTTGCGGTAAACTTCGCAAACTGAACCATTATTTTCGAAATAAATTTGCACGATTTGCAAGTGTTGTTCATTTATCAACCTGTTCATGATGAAATGGCAAACCAAACTGAACATAAATGACATTAAAGTTGCCAGGTTGTCAGTTTTATCTCTATTCGAAAAACCAACCTCTAAAAAAAACAACCTTTACATAGGCATAAGTCCGAATTGAAGCAATATTGTTTATCTTTAGCTAGAAAACATGCCGCGAGGTTATAAAAGGATATCGAATCGCCAATCATGAACTCGATAGAGAAGTCGATTGGAGCAGTCAAGGAAAAATAATATTAGAAGAAACACAATGGGTTAAAGGCCTTGCAAAATTTGGTTCAAAATTTAAAGCCTAAAAACTGGTACGGACTGACGGACGGATTTGGCTAAATATTTATAAATTTGGAAGCTGGTCATAAATATACAGTAATACTCCGACCTACACTTTGCACTATCCCGTTTTACGCGAATTCGGAGATACGCGGTTTTAGTTTCGATTATTTGATTTTGGTTTACAAAAAATTCGACAAGTTCGAACGTGTTCCGTGTGGAATAAAAATTCCAATTCCAAAACATTCTATCTGTCAATGACTTTTGGAAGCTATTCAATTTGTAGATGCTGTAAGAGTTATTGGACAATCTTGGAATGAGATTTCACAAAAACTCTTAATGGTGTCTGGAGAAAGCGGTGTCCATTTTTTTCACCACAGAAACCGAAAGAGAATCAGATTCAGATCCTGAACAAATCGATGGTATAATAGAAGAAGTGATCGATATTGCCAAACATTTAAATTTAGAGGTCAATGCCGATGACGCCCAAGAATTGCTGGATTCACACAATCAAAATCAAGAGCTAACAATTGACGAGCTTATAGAAATGCGTGAGCATGATCAAAACATTGAACTAACTGATTCGTTAGACCCAGTTGAATCGGAAAATCAAATGACGATTTCAATCTTAACGGAAGGCTTCAGTACAATGGAAAAGGGGTTACAAATTTTAGAAAAAATATAGCCTTCGATATAGATAGATAGATGCCAAGTCGGGAGAGCCTACGTGGGGCTCTGGCACTGCGGTTCCTTATACAGCCTATTGTGCCTTCCCTGGAGGGGTCCTAGAGTAAATGTTTGACTCCGGAGGAGGTCAGGAAGACAAGAATCTTCTCTGGATGCAGGGTAGCAAGGTATGTTGGTGATATGATTTCCTCACCAAGGATGTCCTTCCTGAGACGAAAGATAGCCGGGCACTCCATGAGTATGTGAAGAGAGGATTCGTCACTCTCTAACCAAAGTCTACAGTGACAGTGACCACTGAATATTCCTGTGAGAAGTGATTTTTGCTAACACCACAGAATGGTTCAGGGCCGACAAGTGGTGCTGTTGCGCCGGCTTTAGCCAGTGAGTCAGCCGCTTCGTTGCCAGCAAAACCCCTGTGGGCTGGGATCCAGTGAAGTATAACTAAGTTTTTCGTAGCAAGTTCATAGATGGCCATGAAGGTTTCCAGAACAAGCTTTGATTTTATGACAGACGAGTCAAGAGCCTTGATGGCTGCTTGGCTATCTGAAAAGATAAATATAGTTTTACCTCGTGTGTTAGAACTTAAGTTAATTCTAGCGCACTGGTTAATGGCAAAGACTTCTGCTTGGAATATGGATGAGTTCTTGCTAAGGCTGAATGAAAAGTTCGCTTGAGGCGACTCTCTATGGATTCCAGATCCAGTCCCTGACTCCATCTTGGATCCGTCCGTATACCAGACGAGGTCATATTTTGATGGCTTAGGTTTATATTTTTCCCAGTCCTCCCTTGGCGGGACGACTATAGAGAAGGTTTTATAGAAGCCTTCGACATCGAAATAACTTTGTTTTATTCCTACTAACGTAAATCGTGTTAGGTAATTAACATTTTATTAAACATGGTTGTGCCAAATTATTGCTTTCTTTAGACTCTGGCATTATACAAACTTTATACATATTTGTATGCAAGGTTGAACCCCGACTTATGCAAATTCCACTTACACTTCTATCTTTTGGTTCCACCTATCGCGTAAGCTCGAGGTATCACTGTATATACTTTTAGGGTTTTAAAAAATATATGTCAAAATGAAAATACTCTTCGGATAGGGAATAGGACAATATCATTATTTAAATTCGTTCTACCAATAAACAATTTTCCTCTTTGGATGTGCAAAAAACTACTGGCGGAATTGCATTTTCTACTTATTTCAAATTTCAACGTTTCTGAATGAAACATCTCTTTTGTATTTCAGAGCCAAAGCTTTGCTCTTTGATGGAGTTTATATATTTTTTCGTTAAGTTTCCCCTTTAGAATAGAAGAGAATACAGAATGCATTTCAAAGTTCGTCTTAATTTTACCACAGATAAATAAAAGATTACCAGCCACTGTGTAAAAAACTAGTATTTCGGGAACGAGCGGAAGTTACCCTAAACCGGATAAGGATTTGTCATTGTGTAAGCGTTGTAATTGCATTCTCATGATGATGATTGACCTCTAGGCCACTTATCTTAAGCAACGCTAGACAACTATGGATTTTATAGCGATGTTGAAAATTTGAAAGTGTGAGTTAAATGAATAGGGCTGTTTGCGAAAGGCTATTTCCTCCCCTTATCCTTGAAAGTATTAATTAACACAATTTTATTTTTAGTTTGAAGTTGGTTAAACCGATACTATACTCGGTACAACATGTTAAATGAATTTTGTTGAACTGTCAGGAATTATTCTGACACTGACACTGTTGGGGAGCATCGTACTGATCAAAAGTGCTAATTGGAGCAATCTATTGCCCAAAATTACGTTTGACCTATGCAATATATGAAAGCGTGTGCTGTAGCCTTGCAGATGAAAAGGGACTCGCTAAGTAACGAAGATTTTTAACAAAAAATTTATTTTGATAAGTTGAGAAGAAAACAAAAGCAAAATTTATAATCAATGTTTTCATTGTGTCAACGTTTTTGACGAAGTATTAATATGAATTCTTAAGAAATAAGAAATAAATAAAAAATGATTTTTTCCATATTTAATTTATTTAAACGAGAAAATTCGCAAAATAAATGGTTTTTTTTGAGGTTGGTTTTTCGAATAGAGATAAAGCTGACATTTTGTGGTCAAATCTGGCAACTCTAATGTCATTTATGTTCAGTTTGGTTTGCAATTTCATCATGAACAGATTGACAGATGAACAACGCTTGCAAATCGTGCAAATTTATTTCGAAAATAATGGTTCAGTTCGCGAAGTTTACCGCAAGCTTATTTTGGGTTGAATGGCTACGTCAACAGTCAAAATTGCCGCATTTGGAGTGAAGAGATTCCACATGAGACCCTTGAAACGCCATTACATCCACAAAAACTGACTGTTTGGTGTGCTCTATGGGCTGGTGGAGTCATTAGGCCATACTTCTTCCGAAATGATGCTGGAGAGTCAGTTACCGTTAATGGAGACCGGTATAGAGCCATGATAACCGACAATTTTGTTCCCGAATTGGATGGCATAATTGTGGATAAGATGTGGTTCCAACAAGACGGCGCTACATGCCACTCAGCGCACGTCACAATCGATTTACTGAAGGAAACATTCGATGAGCGCATAATTTCGCGGAATGGACCTGCCAATTGGCCACCAAGATCGTGTGATTTGACACCATTGGATTATTTTCTTTGGGGATATGTGAAGTCGCTCGCCTATGCCAACAATCCAGAAACGTTAGGGGACTTGGAAGCCAACATTCGTGGCGTTATTGTTGACATATAGCCCCAAATGCTTGAAAAAGTGGTTGAAAATTGGATCTCTAGACTTGTCTTTATTCGAACCAGCTGCGGCGGGCACATGCCCGAAATCATATTTGAATGGCATAAAATTATCTTTCCAATAAAGCCAAATTGATGGACATTAAAACGATTTTCTTGTGTTTTATTTCAATACGAAGTTCTATACCCCTAAAAAATACCCTTTATAACCATTATTTTGAATTCAATAACTAGTATTCGAATAATATAAATGTATTTCAACCAATCTGAGAAAATTTATATTTGAAATTGAAAAATGATTACTTACGAACACAGCCATTTGGAGTACAAATATAACGAATTCCTCGTTAATCAGATTTCAGCGCCGCCTGGAGGTTAGAATAATGTTCTATCTTACCGAGTGTAACCGAGTTTCCATACTTTGTTTGTTTTACTAAGTTTTTCGAATTAAACTAAAACTGTTTCAGAAAATGTCAAATGATTCACAAGTGCACTTCGCTTCTATCTAAGCGTTAAATCAGTTCATAGGAAAACAGTCATAGGTTATTAATGACGGGAATGTGTTCTGATATTGCTGAAATGTAGAAGTAAAAATACTCGTAATATTACAGTTATGGATTTTTGAACTTAATTCACAGCTCAGCGGTTGCGAGGGTGCCTAATGAAAGAGAAGATCTTTCATTGGGCACCCTCGCACGCAAAATCAAATATTCGTTAAAGAATAAATCTCCTTTCCTGCTTATCATCCAGAACTCAACACTGTTTAGCAGAAAAATAATTCTGTCCTTCGAGTCGGACAGAAACCAATGTTTCCTAGAGTGGAAAGTTCCAGAACTTCACCTGATATATGTTTGACACCTCAAATGTTGACACCTATCCTGCGCATTAATTTCATTATCAAAGTCCAAACAAGGAGTCTTTTCGCCGAAATATGACCACCACTAGCGACTGATAGGCCTTATCTTGGTGTAAACATATGTACGAGACTCACACTTTAACGCTAACTCACCCAAACCATGACTTTTATTGCATTCCGCTTACGTAAGTGAGCTGAGAATCCCTTCATTCAAATGTCAACTTCAGTATTTACCATAAAAATGATATCATACTACGATATGTTGTATATCTGCATTGTTGACTTGCCAGCCATCATTTTCTCATTTCCTTTTTACGACCATCTGATGAAGGGTCAACGAGCAAAGTTTTTGCTCGTCCCAAAACTGTTCGTTTAAATTTGTTTTTCTTATTGCTGTATTTATGGGACACTCTTTTTGAGCAGCATCCATTTATCGTCGTTAACTTTGGAGCGCTATACTATTTCCCATGAGAAATTCAATTCTAACATCAAACGATATATTCGTTTCATTGGTTATTAACAGTTCTTAAGCTAAAATGATGTGCAATTTATTGCCAACGTAATTGGGACTTTGACGCAATGTGTCTGTCTCATGCTAAACAAGTTTACGTATATCTCGTAAGTAATTTTGTTGAGTTGATAAGATCTATATTTAGTTCAAATTGCATCTCTGAGGGTTTAATTACAGTGGCTCACAGCTTATTTGACCCACCACCTATTACAAATTTGAAATACGCAGAACTTTTCAACGGAATAAGATATAGACAAAATTTAGACGCAGAATTCTTAATTAATGTTTAGACTTAAACAAAATAACTTCATTTATTTATATCCGTATATGATTTCATAATTAACAAAACGAAACAAAAAATATTCAACAATTGAGTGCCACAGTCCTATTAGGAATCGATGCCACCGATGGTATTTTTACCCATTCTTCGATAAGGGCAGCTTTGAGATCATTTTTTATATACATTTCGCTTCCGGATATTTGTGTCCAATATTGCCCATAAATTCTCAATTACATTGAGATCAGGTGACTGTGCCGGTGGTTTCATAATGTGTGGACCGTTCCAAATTAGCCAGATTTGGACCATATCCGACGTATGTTTCAGATCGTTATCCTGGTAGTATCGAAAACTTTCCTTTATGCCTAGATTCTCAGCACTCTGGAGCAAATTGTTTTTAAGGATATCAAGGTATACCTTTTCATCCATTGTAGTTTTGATGAACTGTAGTTTCCGCCCCCTGCTGCAGACATACAGGCCCAAACCATGACGCTACCACTCCCATGCTTTACGGTTGCTTTTAAGTGTTTGTTTTGTAGCTCTGTATTAGCTTTATGCCAGACGAAGGGTCGCCCATAGTAACCGAAAATATTAAATTTAAACTCATCAGCAAATATTACGTGCTCACACGTAATTCCGCTGGAATCCTTATTGATGTGGTCTTTTGCGAATTGAAGACGACGTTTTTGATTGGTCTTACTAATAAATGGCTTCTTGCGGGCAATTCTTTCATGTAAATCATTTTTGCGGAGCACTCGACTTAAGGTTTCTGCACAACACGACTTTCCCAACATTTTCCCCATCTCACTAGCTAGTTTTGGTGCCGAAATCTTAGGGTTTTCGTCAAATATTCGAACGATATATCGCTCATCTGTGGTATTAACTATTTTGTTTGGATCGATTTCCCATTTATCTTCCACTTGGTTTTCGAAAATGAAAAGATGAATTATTGCCTTCACAGTGGACTCTGGTAAAATCACAAATTGAGCTTTTTTCTGAGGAGAAAGACCATTTTTGTGGTAGTTTAGTACATAATCCCGCTGTTTGATGGTTGCGCGTTTTTCCATTTTTGTAACACGTGTTCCACTAACGAAATCAAACTAAAAATGCTAGCTCTAATTGCGAATATTATGACCAAAGTATAGGCAAAACAAGTACCGTTATCGTGCAGATCGAGCGATGGCAGCTGTTCAATGAACGTCGTGGGTCAAATAAGCTGTGAGCCACTGTATATAATTCGTGGCATAAATTTGGAATTTTAACTGGTGATCAACTAAATAGTCTTACGACATTAGAAATGAATGGGCAGACTGGGAAAGTTTGTATTCAAACAAAATTGCTGCTTATGTAACTAAATTAAAGTTTTTTTTTACCGGCGATGTTTCGATGTCGATGTTTGTCAACTGCAGTCTCTTTCAAAGTTTTTGCTTCTTAGGTTGATGCGGGCTTGGCATTTTGTATCTATTTCAGTGAGATATAGAATCAATTTCACAGAACGGATTGGAAGGTAAAACATAAGGCTCAAAACTCTTTTTTTTTTGTTTGGTATTTATCCCAACCATTTACTTAATTTACAATTTGACAAGCTGTAAGGAGGCGCGTAGAATGCAGAATTAATTTTTTAATTATTCATAAAAAAAAAAACGTTTAACTATAAAAGAAGATAAAAAATACTAAGCTAGAAAATTAATTAATAATTCTGTATGTTTGAGTTTCTTATATCATAAAATATGAAAATGTTCGTTCGGGGTTATGCCAGTCTAAAACTCGAGAACTCGAGAACTGCTAGACCAATTGACAACAAACTTGAATAATTGCTAGCATTTCATATAAACAGTATTTACCTTAAAACGAACAATTAGTGGATAAGGTGGTTTAAAGCAGTTTGTATTGAAACATCATGCTTGGTTGTAGGCAAATTAAACCCATTTCTTAAGGCTCTAACCCATAGAATCTGTTGCGGAGTGCGTCCGTTTTTTTTGCCTGACAGCAACATAGAACACACGTAAACTTATGAAAGGTGACCTATAAACAACGCATTGACGTCGACGCAATAAATTATAGCCCAACATTCTACTTATTCATACTTTGACATCATATTTTGACAGTCTGGCGAAAAGCATTCTGATTGTTTGAAAAGCACGAACGAAAGCATTTGCCATTGCAGTCAGCATTGCCATATTGGAATATTTATATTAGCTAATTCTGTGGTAAATTATGTTTGCTCCAATTAAAAATTCATTTTTCAACTAAAACAGAACTATAACGGATGATCCAAGTAGAGATACTTTTTTCAATAGCCTTTTTTGACAGATCACGTGTGAGTCGTGTCATGCTGTCATGTTATTTTTGTTTAGTATTGTTTGGCATTTCATAATGGAAAGACTTGAACTTGACGCGTGAACAATTTGTGTTCAACTTTATTATGAAAATTCACGTTCTGTGAGGAATGTGTTTCGTGCACTTCGCTCAACTTATGGTCAACATAATCGGCCTACTGAGCGTACTATTCGCAACACCATCACCCATTTTGAAACCCAGCATTCATTATTGGATAATATTCGACCGAATAGACCACGTCCAGCACGCTGTGAAGAAAATATAGCGGCCGTAGCTGAGAGTGTACACGAAGACCGTAGTGAGTCGATTCGGCGCCGTTCGCAGCATCTCGGGCTGACGTATGGAACGACTTGGCGCATTTTACGTCAAGATCTTAAATTGAAAGCGTACAAAATACAGCTTGTGCAACAACTGAAGCCGCTCGACCTTTCCAAGCGACATCGCTTCGCTCTATGGGCTCTTGAAAAGTTCCAAGAAGATCCGACTTTGTTTAGCGATGAGGCCCATTTCTGGCTCAATGGGTATGTAAACAAACAAAATTGCCGCATTTGGGACGAAGAGCAACCTGAAGAGATTGAAGAACTGCCACTTCATCCAGAAAAAACAACGGTTTGGTGTGGTTTGTGGGCCGGTGGAATCATCGGTCCATATTTCTTTAAAAATTATGCCGGTGCGAACGTAACCGTCAATGGCGACCGATAATGATAACCGACTATTTGATGCCTGAAATTGAAGCTCGTGATCTCGGCGACATTTGGTTTCAGCAAGACGGCGCCACTTCCCACACATCGCATCAATCAATGGACTTATTGAGAGAACATTTCGGTGAGCACATAATTTCACGTTTTGGCCCGGTCGATTGGCCACCAAGATCGTGTGATATCACACCGTTAGGGATATGTAGGGATATGTAAAGTCAAAAGCTTATGCCGACAAACCCGCTTCGATTCAGGCCTTGGAGGAAAACATCACGCGTGTCATTCGCCAGTTACCAGTCGAAATGCTCGAACGAGTAATCGAAAATTGGACTCAACGGATGGACCATCTGCGACGTAGCAACGGCCAACATTTGATAGACATAATCTTCAAAAAATAAATGCCAAAGAATGTTCTTTCAAATGATAATAAACATTCTCCATTAAATTTGAATTTTCTGTGTTTTTTTCTTTAAAAAACTAGGGAACCTCGAAATGGATCACCCTTCTTTACTAGGAAGTAATTGCAAATTTTGTTATTATAATATTTGTAAGAATTTGGATTACGTTTTATTAAAAAGCGTTTTAAACCAGTGTTCAATTGTGTAGAGTTACTTAACTGCTTCAAAATAACCATCCATAATCTACGAAATCCTTGCTAGTATAGTTATACTTAAATTTATTGTCAACCGAAAATGTTTGATGAACTTACTTATTATATATTAGTCACGTTAATCAATATTATTTTGATTATTTTTTATTAAAACATAGCTTTATTCCCAATATTATAATATTTTATTATGTTTTTAGTTGTGTGGTAAGTTTGTTTTTATCAATCCATATTCACCGCATATTGGCCATGTTTATTTTACACACCCAAATTATGAGGTGTAATCTGCTGAAAGTCATCAACTGTTCCCAACTCTTGCTATAAAAAATGACATTTCATGGGCGCGGCCATTAGCCCCATATTATTCGATTTATGTGTGCGTGATTCCCATTTTATTTGCACGTAAAAGCCCATATAAGTGCAAATTATGTGTGGCTTATCAGTTCGACTTAGCTTGTAGGCAAGGTGAGAGATTCGCTCTCGAGTTGACTATCTGGTTAATTCCTCATCTGTGATGCAAATGGGCTGACTTCATTCCTGTAAAAAAGGGTGTAGTGCCAAAGTTAGAGAACTTGGCAGGCCACTAGCCTCAATGAGTCATCTGGACCCGATGTCTCACATCATCTTCCTTCCCAACCTGTTTAAGCTTTAAAGTTAGTATGTACCTAGAGCTTCTTATTTTGACTAGCTGCTTGGTGGAATACTTCAAACGGCATATTATTGGCTTTATTTTCATTGGTCAAAATATACGAAAAGATTTGATTTTACGCAATAAAAAGGTGGCTCCAACATTTACGACGCCTTTTTTTATTTTGGCTGCTTGGGGTGTTTTTCAAATAAAGCAAGAAAGGTCCTTGTACAATTTTTATGGCAGCTAGAGAAGATATGTATCACATGTACGCAAACAAATTTAAAAGTCTAACAAATCAAGCACACATTCAACATTTAAACATGATGAATATTTTTGGATGAATTTGTTGAAATAAGGTTACAAGATAGTTTTCTAGCCGAATGCCTACAACAAATGTTTTTTGGGTACACAAGGAAAAGATGAACTTTGTCCCAGATTAAATGTTTACGTCTGATAAAAAGGACATCCACGCATCTTATATCGCTCTTGGGGTTAGCAAATATAAATATATATCTTAAAATGAATTTGTCCCAACGTATATGCATTTATTCAGTGGAAAGAGGTTGTCAATTCGTGAAGCTATGCCCTTGGCCTCCGCACTTGGAGCATGCTTCTTTACTTATTTATTTTGAACTGCTGTAATAGGCAAAATATCATTTCGTACATGTAGGACGTACGTATGTACGTAAATAACACAAGACTAAAACAATATTCTATTCTTTCTGGTAAGGCAAAAGCAGACAACTTTACAATCTGAGCAATGAAGCATTTTTTTTTCATCTTTATGGTGTATCCTTATTACTTGTTGCTACTCGTGGCATCATGTAAAAATGAATTCGAAAAAAAATACACAACCATTGTTTCGTTCCTTCTTTGCAAATGGGGACACGAAAGAAAGTCATTTCCTTACGGGTTACAAATACGAACAATTGTCTTATTGTTTTGCTTGTTCTTTAGGTAGGACATCCGAGTCAGAGTCACAATTCAAATTAGATATGTAACTCTTTTTTTGCAAGATTTTGATTTTATTTCACGTAAATGAAGCTTTTGTTTTCTTATGTCCATGTTTTTTTTGTTGTTGCCATTCCGTCTGTTTAATGTTTGTTTGGTCTTGAGATAAATGCGGACAAGACTAAATACATGCTATCAACAAACAAAGAAACATCTGTCCACCGACTAGGACAAAATGTCACTGTTGATGGCAGCAACTTGGAGGTAATTAAGGAGTTCATCTACCTCGGTGTGAATATCAACTCCACGAACTGACACGAACTGGTGGAGATCTAGGAAACCGTTGCGTTGCTACCTCGGCTTGGCGAGGATACAACCATGAACTCTATGGGCTCGTCCACATCGACCGAATGGACAATAATGCTCCAGCTAAGAGGATCTTCAAATCCCAGCCCAGGTTCGAGACGACAAGGAAGACAAACCCCCGTTTCAAAGACCAAGCCATGGCGAGTGCCAGAGCGCTTGGTCTGGATAACTAGGAAGCAGCGTGCCCGGTATTGCAGAGGATAGAAGGCTGCCGTGTCTCGGGCAGGGACTCTTCACGTGTCGGAAGCCCGTTAAGTAAGTCTGTTTAAAGAATTTAAGATAGTTGCCCAAGGGACAAAAGTCAGGAGACTACGACGGGATTCAAGACTGAGCGATGTTCATCTAAGAGTTTCAACATCCAGAAATACACCTCAAGGATGTGTCATCTCTCCACTACTACCACCTTTTGGTAACCCTTGCTTGACCTGCTTTAGAACTGAGCAAGGACTATAGGTTGCAATCTGCCATAAAGGCAACTACGTAGAAGTTTATACTTATTTTTTAACATTCAACAAAAGGTGTCATGATTTACATCTTCAAATGGCTTCGAGATATCAAGAAGGCAAATAAATGTTACATACCCATTATCTCACTCGCACTTAGTACTATCAAGAATTTTCACCATAGCAGCTGTGATTACCTCTAAAACCAGATTGATTAGGTTCAGCAGCAGTGTTGCACAAAATTCAATTGCAATTAATTACTAACATTTAGTTGCAATCGATTTTCTCAAAAATGGCTCAAACGATTTTTGAAACTTTCGGCTTTAGTGTCCAAAACACAACAACAACAAACCTTTTATGAGAAAATCGAATGTAACTAACTCTTACTGTCACTGGCTGTCAAAATGTAGTTAATTAAGTGATGTCAGTTGAATCAAACGTCATACTAACAATCTTTTCCGCTGAAATAGATGGCCTTATTCTTTTTAATCAGAAATATGTTCATATACCTTGTACCTAAAGTATCTTGGCAAACATTTAACTTCAGAACAGTGGAACTAAGTGACTGCATTTAATTGAGTTGTTCTCAGCTTGGATCTAACGTTTTTTTTTAGAGGTTGGTTTTTCGAATAGAGATAAAACTGACATTTTGTGGTCAAATCTGGCAACTCTAATGTCATTTATGTTCAGTTTGGTTTGGCATTTCGTCATGAACAGGTTGACAAATGAACAACGCTTGCAAATCTTTAAAATTTATTTCTTATTTGCATCTCAAAATTTTGTTCAGTGGTGAGGCTCATTTTGGGTTGAATGGCTACGTCAACAAGCAAAATTGCCGCATTTGGAGTGAAGAGAATCCACGTGAGACCGTTGAAACGCCATTAAATAAACAAAAACTGTGCTCTATGGTCTGGTGGAGTCATTGGGCCATACTTCTTCCAAAATGATGCTGGAGAGTCAGTTACCATTAATGGAGACCGGTATGGAGCCATGATAACCGACTATTTTGTTCCCGAATTGGATGGCATGAATGTGGATGAGATGTGGTTCCAAAAAGACGGCGCTACATGCCACACAGCGCACGTCACAATCGATTTATTGAAGGAAAATTTCGCGAAATGGACCTGCCAATTGGCCACCAAGATCGTGTGATTTGACACCATTGGATTATTTTCTTTGGGGATATGTGAAGTCGCTCGCCTACGCCAACCAACCAACCAACATTCGTGGCGTTATTGCCGACATACAGCCCCAAATGCACGAAAAAGTGGTTGAAAATTGGACTTCTAGACTTGTCTTTATTCGAACCAGCTGCGGCGGCCCCATGCCCGAAACATATTTAGACATAAATGGCATAAAATTATCCTTCCAATAAAGCCAAATTGATGGTCATTAAAACGATTTTCTTGTGTTTTATTTCAATTCGAAGTTCTATACCTCTTAAACACCCTGTATAAGCTGATATAAGAATGATTATGAAACTGTGTTGCCAAAGACGTACTGAAGTTTAATGTCCATGTATAAGTTATGTCATACTTTTGCTCAGTATACTAGTAATAACTGCGGCGGTTCCCCTTGTTAACGTGTGCATACCAAAAGTCTTAACAGGCTTAGCTGCGCGATGAGCGATACTTTTTGCATTTTTCTTAATTTAATTTTAAATAAATGGTTTTGCTCACATTTCTTCCATCGTGACTTAACTATATATGAATATAGAATATAGAGTTAGCATTTTGGCGTTTAGCATAAACTCTCTCAAAAATCAACAAAATTGATACACAAAAAAACAAAAAACAAAAGTTTTCGCCTTATCATTTCTTATTTTATTTATTATTAATATAAATATATATTTTTTTAAAAAAAAGTTTCATAACATACCTTCTCCTTTATTAGCTTCTTTTAAAATAAAATAAAATTAAATACATTCCCTTTGAGTTTGTTATCTTATTTCTCGACAAAATAACAAATATTTCTTGGAAACATTTTTCTTTTATTATTGTTAGTTTAATTATTTGCTTACAAGTTAAAGAAAAATACTAATTTATAACCTCATAACAACACAAATAATTACTAATACACTCTAAAACAAAAAAAATTAATTGACGAAATGTAAATTTCAATCTCTTGAACCTCTTGTGCCATCGATTGCTTTTGTGCCCCTCAAAAGCAGTGATTGTGTTGCCAGAATGCGAAAAAATCACAAAATCAATTACAATTAAGTACCTACCTCTTATTTGGCTAGCTCCAAGTTTTTCAAAATCTTTCGACAAGCTTGGTAAAATTCTGACAGAAACTGGATTGACATTTTTTGCAATAGGTAAAACTCGGCGATTTGCTTTAAGATAGGAGGAAAGTAGACGTAGATACGCAGTGGTCAATTCGCAGACGATTAAGGTATAATTAAAAATAAAACGAATCGGTATCCCACCTCGCTTGTAGAGTTCGACGACGCATGTAAAAACATCGACTTCTGTTAGTACTTCAAAATCACCCAATTTTGGAAATATAACTTCAAAGTTTGTTGCAAATTAAAAATTAGCCACCTCAGTAATGTTACCACCACAAAAATATTTATTGAGCTCGGTAGGAAAAAGGTCACATTTGGCAAAAGTTTTAATCCCGGGAACGCCAATTCTATGCAGTTTATTCTACAGTTTTTTAGCAGAAAGTGAAGTGGTAAACTTTGAAGCGATGAAATTTAGCTCAGCTCTACGTATGTATAATAAGTGAGGACACACAATAAAGTGTTACTCTCTTTTCCCCCTTGCAGGTAATCTTTAAGATATATCATATATGTCCGCCTGAAACAACTATTCACTAACATAAAGAACATCAACACAGGAGCTTACTAACATCGAGGTTACGCGCATCAAAATGACAAACTTCAGACGTCTCTTCCACATTTTTTGACTTTTCCTTTCACACTGGATTCTTCACTCAACGATGAGTTTGACATCAACCGGTGATTTGGAAGCGAATCTACATTTTTTACCTCTGGATCTATACGTGCATGAATCAGTGGCCCAGAGCGCTATGCAGAATTTGAATTCGGAACTGTTTTGTATGGACTTTAACAGACTGTTTGCATTCTTATCCGAGCAGATCCGAGCAGATAAGAATGCAATCCACAAAAGAAAATCGATTTCCATACGCACAGATCGAAGACGGACTGTGAAACTGGTCCTTCCTCTCAGAGGAACGAAATAAACACATCTCTATCGGACTCCCTGAACACAACTGTGTTTTCCAAGATGATGTCCTGGCAATTGCGGAAGCTACCCGTACTGCAACAATGATGGCAATACCATGTAATGATAGGGTTCCTGGACCCAAGGACATAGCCGGCAATGGTGATTAGATCACTTTGTCACTCGCAATATTAGAGAGCTGGTGGAATGCAAGATCAAAATGATGAAAAAAGCAGCGAAAGAGTGGTGACAAATTTAACAACACCAGCATTTGATTCGATCTAGTAATTAATCCGAAACTGGGAGAACTGCCGAATTATTTTTGAGATCTCACCGGTGAGCCCTTATACTCGTCGGCTATGAAAGAAAATCAAGTTGGGCTACTTTCATTTCGTTCACGCGTACAAGAAAATTCTTGCAGTTCAAAAATTATGATTTGTGTTTTTGAAGCAATTTTTGGTTTGGGAATTGATTAACTTATCTCGACATTACGCTTCCTAAAACACGATTTACATTTAACTGCTAATTATGTTGATCATCTATCACAATTTAATGAATTAAACATTTTTCCGACAAGTGGTACTTCTCGCAATTCCAATAATACAGAGTTTTGCTGTAAGGAATTTTACTTTTGCTTTGAAAAACAATTATGTTTTCACCGACATGTTCAGTCGCAAGTTACAACAACATTATTCTTTTAACCATAATTCAAGTCAAAACTTGTCTTTAAAAAGTATTCAAATAGGAAGTTCAATATATTTAAGAAAGCGGAGGCAGGTCGATGAAAGTCCTTTATGCTGAAAAGTGCCTTTGTGACTGAAAAGTAAAAAAAAAAAAACGTTTCGAATGGTAAACAAGAATGGAAAGGAAATCAGATGGTTTTTTTTGGGAAAGGGTCGTCGAAATATGCGTTGTGGTTTTATCAAATTACACGAGTTGGAACTTTTATTCATCAATTGATGGGTTCAGTACAGCACGCAAGGGAGCAGTGATACTATGTAAATATAGCTCGCCATTGTTACGCTTACGAGTACTACAATTTAACTAAGATAAGCGAATTTTGCAGAGATACTCGTATATATGTACAGAACTAAAGGGAGATAGCTTCATTAAAGTGACCCAAATGCTAGATTTATTTTGCAAACATAAATTCTTTGAAAGAACACCATCCGTGAAGAGATTTAGAAGGAAGTTATCACATCACGTGTTTGCATTAAGCATCTAATGAAACAATTTTGAACTTAATAGACTGGCATATGCTTGAAACTAAATTGGAAAATTCCCAATTATGACAACAAATCCTTGCTTCTCGGTAGATGACATCGTTTGGTAGGCTACAAAGATTGTGTTCGAATACTGAAAACCCAATCAAATCGGCAGGTGTATTTATATAACGGGTGATCCAAGTAGAGATACTTTTTTCAATAGCCTGTTTTGACAGATCACGTGTGAGTCGTGTCATGCTGTCATGTTATTTTTGTTTAGTATTGTTTGGCATTTCATAATGGAAAGACTTACGCGTGAACACCGTTTACAAATTGTTCAACTTTATTTTGAAAATTCACGTTCTGTGAGGAATGTGTTTCGTGCACTTCGCTCAACTTATGGTCAACATAATCGGCCTACTGAGCGTACTATTCGCAACACCATCACCCATTTTGAGACCCAGCATTCATTATTGGATAATATTCGACCGAATAGACCACATCCAGCACGCTGTGAAGAAAATATAGCGGCCGTAGCTGAGAGTGTACACGAAGACCGTCGCCGTTCGCAGCAACTCGGACTGACGTATGGAACGACTTGGCGCATTTTAAATTGAAAGCGTAGAAAATACAGCTTTTGCAACAACTGAAGTCGCTCGACCTTCCCAAGCGACATCGCTTCGCTCTATGCGCTCTTGAAAAGTTCCAAGAAGATCCGACGTTTTCGAGGCAAATTTTGTTTAGCGATGAGGCCCATTTCTGGCTCAATGGGTATGTAAACAAACAAAATTGCCGCATTTGGGATGAAGAGCAACCTGAAGAGATTGAAGAACTGCCACTTCATCCAGAAAAAACAACGGTTTGGTGTGGTTTGTGGGCCGGTGGAATCATCGGTCCATATTTCTTTAAAAATTATGCCGGTGCGAACGTAACCGTCAATGGCGACCGTTATCGTGCCATGATAACCGACTATTTGATGCCTGAAATTGAAGCTCGTGATCTCGGCGACATTTGGTTTCAGCAAGACGGCGCCACTTCCCACACATCGCATCAATCAATGGACTTATTGAGAGAACATTTCGGTGAGCACATAATTTCACGTTTTGGGCCGGTCGATTGGCCACCAAGATCGTGTGATATCACACCGTTAGGGATATGTAGGGATATGTAAAGTCAAAAACGTATGCCGACAAACCCGCTTCGATTCAGGCCTTGGAGGAAAACATCACGCGTGTCATTCGCCAGTTACCAGTCGAAATGCTCGAACGAGTGATCGAAAATTGGACTCAACGGATGGACCATCTGCGACGTAGCAACGGCCAACATTTGATAGACATAATCTTCAAAAAATAAATGCCAAAGAATGTTCTTTCAACATTCTCCATTAAATTTGAATTTTCTGTGTTTTTTTCTTTAAAAAAAGTAGGGAACCTCGAAATGGATCACCCTTTATATATTTTTTTAAATTTAATATAGGATCCGCCATCTAACGTTTTTTTTTTTCAACTAGTGCTTGTTTCGTGAATGGTAACACTTAGCTCACGTCTGATTTGACAGATAATTAGTTTTATCTTTCCGCTGAACGAATATGGTTGTGAAATATTGCGCAATTACTTTGAAAATCATGGTAATGTTGCAGAATTTGTGCGAAAATTGCGTACGGATTTTGGAAGAAGAGAAGCACCGTCAGCTCCGTATGTTCGTTATCTTGTGAAAAAAGTGAAAGAAACTGGCATCCTCATCGATAAACCAAAGCGTGAAAAGCCAAAAACAAGTGCGTACACCCGAGAAAATTGCTGCTGTGGCAGCAATGGCGCGTGAAGCGCCATCAACGTCAATTCACCGTCGTTCTCAACAATTGAACATTTCGGAGACATCATTGAGACGACATCAAGTATGATGCCATACAAAGTCCAATTGGTTCAGGAGTTGAAGCCAACTGACCATCCAATGCGTTTTCGCTTCGCTAAGTGGGCCTGCGATCGGCTTAGAGAAGATGCCGATTTTGCCAAAAAAATCATCTTTTCAGATGAAGCTTATTTTGATCTTGGCGGGTATGTAAACAAGCAAAATTGTCGCATTTGGGGCACAGAAAACCTGCACGCATACATTGAAAAGCCGATATACCCAAAACGAGTCACTGTTTGGTGCGGATTTTGGTCCAGAGGCATAATTTGGCCATTTTTCTTCGAAAATGAGCAAGGAGTGGCCGTTACAGTCAATGGCGATCGTTATCGGGCCATGTTGAACGAATTTTTGTTCACAAAAATTGAAGAGGAGGATATTGGCAACATTTGGTTTCAACAGGACGACGCTACGTTCCACACAGCCGAAGCTACACTCGATGTTTTGCGCCCTGTTTCAGAAAAAAAAAAAAAGTTCTTTGGCGGACCCTATACTTATCTGAAAGAGGAGCCTTCAACTTTATAAACACTTACAATTGGTGAATTGTTTTGAAAAATTTGTATTTTTAGCTCAAATCTATCATTTGGGAATGCTACAAATTTGATTCATTTTTATTTTCACATTTGTCTTTTAGTGTCTGCGCAAATTCAGCTGCAAATTTGTGAACATCTGCGGGACGCTGTGCTAGGACTTCAGCTATGAATGACCTAAGAATACAGCGTATCTGAAATTTTTAGATCTTGTTAGTTTTATTTGCAATTAGTATAATTAATTGTGTTAATGTATACCTACTTCAGGATGTTCGGCGAGATAGTTCCAATCTTCTTCTCTTGTAACATTGTCAAGTCGATTCTGTAGTTTATCTTTTATTTCATCGTAAATGCAGTTGTATGCCATTAATAATTTTTTTTCTCAAAACTAGATTTTCAAATAAACAAATATTTATGATGATAAACAAATGAAAACTAGAAAATAATTTCCCATACAAATCAGTAGCTTTTTTGTACAAAGTTATTTATCATTCAGAAATAAAAATCAACGATGAACTCACCCTGTTATCAACGTTGTCAAACCTTCATTTACTTAAATGCACTTAAATTTTGGCATTCAAAGCCTAAACAAAGTTAGATTAAATATTAGTCAACTGCATAATGGATAGTTCTGAATTTCTGCAAAATTTAGAGCACATGCGCGACCGGAATATACATATGAACCTACATTAGGTACTTATTTTTAACCCCGTTTTTGTCTTCACAGTTACAATGATATACAAAATTTAAATTTTTCGGTTTAATGACTTAAATAGCACGCAAACCCCCAATGAAATTTAGAAAAAGGGGTAATCCTCTAAGCAAATGTAGAGTTTCGAAAGAAAATATGCAAAAATTGATTAATCTGTTTCAAAATTATTTGGTAGGCGATAATAGGGGTGGAGGTATCCCTGTTGAATTAGAGGTAATGGAAGCTATTGGATGCTAAGGTTGCTTTGAAGATTCAGATTCAGTCAGCCTACAATGAGACGGATATATGCAAGAGTAGCAATTGCAATGCGTCGTTTCTAAGTTCGGTGGCATAAGTGGTTGTAATCAACCAATCACCAGATGTAATTGGTGCAATAGACTGCACCCGCTTAGGATAGAATGAATGAAAGTCAAGACGGCCTTTTATCCGTCTATCATAGCTCAACTAATGCCATATTTAATGGTTGCAGCAAATTTCACAATTAAAAATGAAGTCCAAAAATCAGTTTTCAGTGCATTTAAATTCTGACAAGCTTAATTTTAAAATCCATATTAAAACATACCATCGTGCGATTTCAGATAATCCCCGCCTGGTTGTCAATTTCGTTAAACGATTTTGACCTGGCGTCTTTCCAAACTTAGGTTGAATAAGGAAGCACCGCATGCTGGCGCAGCTCCCTGTGTACATTAAAAAGGAATGAGTGCGTGCCCTCACATCATTTAGCACATAGGCCAAGCCCTCGCCTAGACGAAATTCGTATCAGCTGGGAGAACATGTGCCTATAAAGTCAACTAGCTCCCATTATAATCGGCGACAAAAAAAAAATAGTGGATAGCAGATCCTCCCAAATCAGCCTAGAAGAACGACGACGACGAACTTATTGCTAGTTTCGCTGTTTGTGGCGTCCGTAAAATAAGCTGCAAGAAGATGCGACTTCAATTTTTATATAAAAGGTATCGGTCTAAACGCTAAAAAATAATTTTAATAATTTTTGATATATAAAAATGGCTTTAGTATCAATGGCTTGAAATAAAAAATGTCTGTTTAATGGCTTAGGTTGGTTTATGGGTGAGATCCAGATCGCGTAGCATGCATACAGGTAGATAAACCAATACGTAGCTAACTTAAGTACTCATGCAATACAGGGACTATCCCATGAATGCGGATAGTCAAGTAGCAGCTGTAGGAACTCCATTGTTGCGAGAGGGCGGGATTTCTTCACGGTGGTTGAACACATAACCATCGAAATTGGAGGTTAAGTTATACTGAATAGAATTGCTTGTTGCTGTCATTTTACCCTTCAGGAGACACCATTTTTTGATAGAAGAAAGAAAGCGGAAAGATCCCCACCCTAAACCGTTGAGCTTGGCCGAGCAGAACTATCGTGTCTGCCAGCTGCTTATTTGAAGAACTGCCAACACCTTAAGTTTAATTAATCCATACAAGGTAAGAAACTATTGTTTTGAAAGAGAATATGCCTAATACTATTTTTTTCTAAAGATGCGATCAGACGGTCATCCAAACTTGTTATTCGGATGACATCCTGACGTCACTATGACTTAGATTTTCTCCTAAAGTGGTTTACCCCTCTGTAAGAAACAAGTTTTCTGACGTCAGCATGTCATCCGGATGACAATTTTGGTAGACCGTCTGATCTTACCTTAAGTCGTTTGGGATGTTCGCCTAAAAATACGAGACATTACTGTGCACTACCAGCGTTGCAGTACTCATGAATCGAGGATATTTAGAGAGAGTAGAATAAAAGTCATTACCCTTATGGATATGCTTGTACGCCGTGCTTAATTATAAATATTTTGGGGAGTGGATCCTTATTGACGTAGAAGGTGCAATAGAAACAGTTAAAAAGACAGTAATTGGTCAAGCAATCTAGCATAACTTAGCCTTTGATTTAAATGACACTCTTTTTGGTTAATACAAAGTCATTTGACTTGTTCGTATTAAAGCAATTATTTAGTTGTCATTGCTTTCCTTTTTAGAAGATCTTCACGACTTCGAATTCGCGACTGAAAATATGCAACCGCCTGAAGGACAACAAATTGATGTTCTGGAAGTAAGCTGCAGAGCGTTTATAATGCTCTTCAGCTTCAGATGAGCCCTTATATTTCCTTCATGTACTCTAGCTCCTTTTCTCTCACCTTCTTAGTAAAAAGGAAAATACTCTGCTTATAGCACTCATCCTTCGATTGAACTTAAAATGCGTAGTAAAATACATATGTATCATAGTATTCGACATTGTTGTGTTTTAAAAGAAACTTGCGTATTTTGCTTTGGAGTTCTTCTTATAAGGAAGAAAAACTATGGAAGTCGAAGTATTCGATGGCCCCGAATCTGTTCTTTCTTGCTGGAGAGGATTTTTTGTTGTTATTTCTCGGGAACAATGCTGTTGGCGACAGACAACTGAAACAAAAAGTATTTAACATTTTTAATTTAAGGCACTAGCATCTTGCCCCTTTGGAGATGCTGGTCTCGCACCACCACCTGTTCCATTAACCAAAACACGATAGCGGTTTAAGTCGCTTTTAGTATGTGATACTTCATTGGAACTGCAGTTGGGTCTAACCACGATCTTCTTTGTTCAATTCATTAAATTGGAAATTTTTTTTTATTATACTCTGTCCAACATAAATAGGCAGTACACGTCTTATGGGGAAGCTTTTTAAAAATCAGTAGCGTGCCATATTTTTCTACCATACTAAATTGAAAGAAACTCCTCATAAAGTGTTTACCGTCCAGTGAATTTCCAATTCTATCTGACGTAAATTCACCACGCCTTATTTAACGCACATCCGAGTGTGCACTGAAGTGTGTGGCCTGTGGCTGAAGTTGCTATTCTCGCCTATTTAATTCATTTAATTGATGAGAATTCAGAGTTACCAATGTCCATTTGGTAACTCGTTCGGTTTTTTTTCTTTGGCTTTCTGTTGAGGTGCTTTTGGTTTTAGAGCTTTAAGAACAAGTTCTTAATGGTAAGTGTTAACGTGGCGAACTTGTTTTAATCATTTGCATTTCTTTTAATGTGTGAAAAATACGTTAAAACGCAGTTACAAAATTGTAAGCTGTTTTCTTTAACGAAAAAGATTATTTGCGTAGGATTTCGTAGCGCGCGGTAATTTTTTTTTATTTCTTATCTAATCTTAATCTTAGTAGTTAGAAATGGATTCAAAATCATCCAAGGACTTAAGTGCTGAAAAAAGAAATGAAATTGTTGACGCGACAAAAAAAATTCATGAAAATTTGAAAAATGAAACAGAAGCTGTGAAGCAAGTAGCTGTTATTTTTTCTGTGGGTAAACGAACAGTTTACAGAGTTTTCAACGAAAACAGTACCAAAGAAGGAAAACCATACTGGTCTCAAAAGTAAAGTAGATGATTTCAATAAGTGTGCCATCAGGCAAATTGTGCATCAGTTTTTTCCAAATAACGAACTTACGACGCTGGATAAAATACTGCATAAGGACGCAAATCACTAAAATTAGCAGGTCTTCTCTGCATACGGTTTTAAAAATTAAACTGGGTTTTAAATTTGCCCATCATCAGCGAAAGAGTGTTCTTTTGGAAAGAACTGACATCATAACATAAATTAAATTTTTTTTTTTTTTTATAAATAAAACAATTAAAATGAAAATTTCAATCTGAAAAAAAAGGATGGTAACCCAACATAATATTCTTTCAGGTTTTTGCTGATTTAAAATCCTTAGTGCGGACACCCTGTAAGAGCTTTTGTTAGAATAGCACCTTACGGAAAATAAAAGAGTGCGAATGAAATGCAAACATTCCTATCTTCCCTGTACTGCCAATTTTTGTTGGACAGAGTATAAATTGGATTTCTCAGCGAATATTTATTATTTACTTTGTAAAAGGTGATCCATTTCGAGGTTCCCTACTTTTTTAAAGAAAAAAACACAGAAAATTCAAATTTAATGGAGAATGTTTATTATCATTTGAAAGAACATTCTTTGGCATTTATTTTTTGAAGATTATGTCTATCAAATGTTGGCCGTTGCTACGTCGCAGATGGTCCATCCGTTGAGTCAAATTTTCGATCACTCGTTCGAGCATTTCGACTGGTAACTGGCGAATGACGCGCGTGATGTCTTCCTCCAAGGCCTGAATCGAAGCGGGTTTGTCGGCATAAGCTTTTGACTTTACATATCCCCACAGGAAAAAGTCTAACGGTGTGATATCACACGATCCTGGTGGCCAATCGACCGGCCCAAAACGTGAAATTATGTGCTCACCGAAATGTTCTCTCAATAAGTCCATTGATTGATGCGATGTGTGGGAAGTGGCGCCGTCTTGCTGAAACCAAATGTCGCCGAGATCACGAGCTTCAATTTCAGGCATCAAATAGTCGGTTATTATTATCGGTCGCCATTGACGGTTACGTTCGCACCGGCATAATTTTTAAAGAAATATGGACCGATGATTCCACCGGCCCACAAACTACACCAAACCGTTGTTTTTTCTGAATGAAGTGGCAGTTCTTCAATCTCTTCAGGTTGCTCTTCGTTCCAAATGCGGCAATTTTGTTTGTTTACATACCCATTGAGCCAGAAATGGGCCTCATCGCTAAACAAAATTTGCCGCGAAAACGTCGGATCTTCTTGGAACTTTTCAAGAGCCCATAGAGTGAAGCGATGTCGCTTGGGAAGGTCGAGCGGCTTGCTTCAGTTGTTGCACAAGCTGTATTTTGTACGCTTGGTCTCAAAATGGGTGATGGTGTTGCGAATAGTACGCTCAGTAGGCCGATTATGTTGACCATAAGTTGAGCGAAGTGCACGAAACACATTCCTCACAGAACGTGAATTTTCATAATAAAGTTGAACAATTTGTAAACGTTGTTCACGCGTAAGTCTTTCCATTATGAAATGCCAAACAATACTAAACAAAAATAACATGACAGCATGACACGACTCACAGGCGATCTGTCAAAAAAGGCTATTGAAAAAAGTATCTCTCTTGGATCACCCGTTAGTTAATGAAGGGGTTATTTTTTATATACCGAGAACTTTAAATTGGCAGCACTGTTTTCTGTCACTGTCTCCGTCTATCAGAGTTCTGTGACAGTTCTCGGTTGTTGTGCGGTTAGTTTAGTTGAGTTTGTCATAAATAGACTCACGTCAAATGAAGCAGTCGCGCACTTTATTTAATAAATTTATCAACAATTTTACGAAAATAAAGATTTCAAGAAATTTATCACTACGCATAAAGTTCATATGTGACTTGCACGACCTTTCCTTCAACCTTTGCGGAAAAGAAGACCTTCGTCGATTTTGATTCACAACCGAATTGAATAAATTCCATTTAAAATGGCTAAATCATTTTTTTGATAAGCAATGGATGAATCCTTATAGAGTATTATATTGCTTGTTTCGAAAACGAGGGCGATATAGGTAAGCCTTTAAATACTTTAGCTGCATTAGTTTAAAAAAGTATTTATCAAAGATAATCTTGCATGTTTGTCATGCGGTTAGGCGGGTAAAGAGGGGAGGTGGACTTTCTCTGGAAACACGTTTAGCAAGACATATTTTATTTGTTTGATCTTCTACAAAGCGGATCAAAAGTTGTCACCGGATGCACTTTGTTTGTAATTTTTTTATGAATGAAAATCGTTGGTTCTACCTTTTATTATGTTTATTTGATGCCCCAAATTTTGTTTCATTCAATCGGGAAAATTATATCATCTAAGTGGCCGCCGCCTGCATTGATGATCGTTTGGACCGAATATGCGGATTTTCAGGATTTGCTTATTCTATACTCATCCACAGAGATGGAAATGGCTCTCGTCGCTTATGATAGATAGATAGATAGATAGATGCCAAGTCGGGAGAGCCAACATGGGGCTCTGGCACTGCGGTTCCTTACACAGCCTATTGTGCCTTCCCTGGAGGAGTCCTAGAGCAAATGTTTGACTCCGGAGGAGGTCAGGAAGACAAGAATCTTCTCTGGGTGCAGTGTAGCGAGGTATGTTGGTGATGTGATTTCCTCACCAAGGATGTCCTTCCTGAGACGAAAGATAGCCGGGCACTCCATGAGTATGTGAAGAGAGGATTCGTCACTCTCTAAACAAAGTCTACATGTAGTCTACATGACCACTGAATATTCCTGTCAGGATTTTTAGACTATTCCCGTCCAGGTTGGTTAGGAATTTGGATTTCCTGGGGTGGAATTTGGGGAAGAAATGTTTGGTACAGTTCTGACCATGTGAATTGAGCCAGACTTCATTGGATTCGGTCAGCGATAAGCTTTTAACGAAGTTCCTGAAGTGATTTTTGCTGACACCACAGAATGGTTCAGGGCCGACAAGTGGTGCTGTTGCGCCGGCTTTAGCCAGTGAGTCAGCCGCTTCGTTGCCAGCAAAACCCCTGTTGGCTGGGATCCAGTGAAGACTGACTAAGTTTTTCGTAGCAAGTTCATAGATGACCATGAAGGTTTCCAGAACAAGCTTTGATTTTATGGCAGATCTAAAAAGAGAAATATAGTTTTACCTCGTGTGTTAGAACTTAAGTTAATTCTAGAGCACTGGTTAATGGCAAAGACTTCTGCTTGGAATATGGATGAGTTCTTGCCAAGGCTGACTGAAAAGTTCGCTTGAGGCGATACTCTATGGATTCCAGATCCAGTCCCTGACTCCATCTTGGATCCGTCCGTATACCAGACGAGATCATGTTTTGATGGTTTAGGTGTATATTTTTCTCAGTCCTCCCTTGGCGGACCGACGATAGAGAAGTTTTTATGGAGGCCATATTTCTGTGACATGTCTTCAAGAAGCATGCTGAATGAGCTTAGGAGTAGAGGTTAATGTTATTCGAATGGAACAGTCGATGAATACTCAGTCTTGCCTCCATTTGAATGTGTGTTTGTATGGGTGTTAGACCCAATATGACATTAAGTGCTAAGGTAGGGGTGGAACGAATAGAACCTGTCATACAGTTTCCAGCTATACGTTGAACTCGTTCTAACTTTTTAACTGTTTTGACCTCGTTAGTCTTCGTCCACCAGACCATAGCAGCAAAGGCCATCACGGGTCAAACCACGAGCGAATAGAGGCAGTAAATCATCTAAGGTCTAAGACCCCAGTTATTACCGAACCATAAGGATCTAGTGGCTCTGTTTACTGTACGTTCAGGTACTTGGCTTCCCGTGAGAAATCGATTGCTTCGCCATACATAATGGGACAAATGAGAAGGTTCAATTTTCTTCTCTTGGTAAAAGGGGCAATAGTCGTCTTTTTTTGGGTTTATAGAGAGGCCTTCTTTATTACACCATCTCTGTACTGTGGATAGTGCGTATTGCATTACTTCTGAAACGGTGCTTTCAGATTTATGTCGCTTATGATAGTTTTCAATGAAAAGTTGCCTCCCTCTTGTTTGAGATTACGAATGGTTTGAGTGTATGTTGTACGCGGTTGGGGCTATTTTTGAGATATAAGAATTCTCCCTTTTCCCGAAGAATACCCCACCAGTTTTTAATAAGTGCAAAAAGTTCAAGAAATCAATTTTATCAGCAAATCGTGAGAAATGAAGCAGAAATAGAATTTGTAAATCGAGTAAATTTATTTTGAATGTTCCACATTTCCAATTTGTTCCAGATCACCTTCCGTGATATTAAAACAACTGACATCTGTCATTTGAAACATTGCAAATTTATTTTTAATTAAGAAAAGTTTTAAGGTTTTGAACTGTTGCATGTTTTCGCGATTTAAATAAAAATTAGTTAAAAGGAAAATATCTGCATTCTCTATGCTGCTGCAACCATTTGAGCGGCATCTTAAACAATCTTCGACTGCACGTTGCCCAGGAAAACTTACAAAGATAAATTGGAAAAGGTTTTTCAATGATTTCCGAAAAGATTTCAATCCAATTCCTAGAAAAGTTTTAATGAATCAACTTTGGCCCTGTTGGACAAGTTTCTGTGGAATGAATTGAAACAACATTTCTTCGATAAATTCAATTTTTAATTCGTTCCAGGAATGATCAGGAATCCAAAGCAAGTCTATTTTAAAACAGGAAAGAATACTTTTTAGTGAAAGCAATAATCAAACTACTTTTAATAAACATACTTTATACCTTTTTTTAAGAGATAACTAAAAGTGACCATAGGTCACTCTTCTTTCTGACGTTCATACTTACTTTACTTACTTAACAGGTTTCCGACCAGTGAAGAGTGAGACATGGCGACGGCAGTCTTTCATCCTCTGGGATCCATGGTACGCTGCTTAAGTAGCAGCTAGAAATTCTTAAGGAAACCAAAAGTGACAATACGATTTTCTTTCATATATCCTTTTAATTTTCCCTTTTCCCTTATCTTCAAATTTTGGACAGAATTTTCACACAAAAAGGAGAGCTCTCCATGAACTCGCAACGCTGAGTTGGCTGTCAACAGCTGGTGCTGCAGTTTGCCCTTCGTAAGGACACATCTTCAAATCGTCATAGTGTTGGATCAGTTGGTGCTTGACGACCGAAAAATCTGTGCCGAAACTACAACGAATTATTCCATAAAAAATTACTTCGCGTTCTTTAGGAGAATAGCGCTTCATGTCTTGTTGACGTGTGTAAAAGAATGACCGAACTTGATATAAACAGAATAATAGTTTTATTTCATTGGAAATAAGGTTAAACAAGATTTAGCAAAAAGTAACCTAAAAAGTAATATGACTTCAGAATTTATTTAAAGTTAGCAAAAGTAAAGCAACCGATCCGCTCTCTTCGAGTTCACAACTCACAATCAGCGTTGCCACAAAGTTACAAGTGTATCAATTTGGATACATTTTTGCTTTCGTGATAACATATGATACATAGATACTTTTTATTTCTATTTTTCTTCGATTTGATACGTTCTTAAATTTTCATCAAAAATCTGCAAATTCTATCTTTTGTCATATATTTTTAATTTTTTTCAAATAAATTTTTAAAACTGGTAGAATCAATTATTCGTTTTCATAACATTTAGAAAGTTTGTGTTTTGCTATTTCAAAATTATTTTACAATTTTAAGAATAAATACCAACTTATTTTTAAAATTCTAATTTGAACTATAAGATAAAAGTCATTTGGTGGGTTTGCCAAATCCATAACTTGACCCGGACAATATCCGGATCTTCCACCCACCGAGGAAAGTGACGATTGTTACGATGCTTATGACAAATTAAAAGAAATTGCCATTTTTACAGATGGCTCGAAAACAACAGAGGAAACAGGATCTTCTCAAAAGATTCAGAACTAAGAGTGTCTATAAAACTACCGGGCACAAGCTGCGTCTTTCAATCAGAGGTTCTGGCTGTCCTCGAGGCGGCTGAGCAAATGCAGATGAAATCGATATCCGGAAGAGATATTGCCATCTAGATCGACAGCCAGGCCGCACTTAAGGTAATGGTATCAACAAACATAAATTCTGATATAGTCAGGAAATGCAATCAGAACCGAGTGAGACTATGCTGGGTGCCAGGACACTCCGGTATTGAAGGCAATGAGCGGGCGGATAAACTTGCAACAATAGGAGGGCTACTCAATACTCAAACATACAACATCCTCTCTGCATAACCAGGGGAAATAACTGTAAGTACTGCCAACCTAAGGTGGTCAAGTCTTGGGGGTCAAAAGCTCTATGGCTATTTCTCGACTGTAAGAGCTCCAGGAAGTTCATAAAACGCAGATTCTGCGGTGATCTGCAGGCTGTTGTGAATATACCGCACATATTGTGTGAGTGCGAGGCAATTTCACGTAGTCGTAGGAAATTCTTAGGGAGACACTTTTTCGAATCTTTGGAGGAAATAGGCGGTAAAAACTTCAAAGGCCTTAAAAGGGGAAAGTGTTAAGGTTTTTTGTCTACAGGTTGAGTGAAAATTTAACTGGTTCCCCAGGGATCGGAATAGGTCCGCTTCGGTGCCTAGTTTTGTTGTGTGATGACACTTACATCACACGCCTGTGAAGCGGGAGTGCGTTATTATATTTAAAAACAAATATTTGGATTGAAATGGTGGTTTCCCTTTTGAAATTTATATCCATCTTAAGTGCCGTGAGACGTCAGACTTCATACAAAAAACTACAAAATTAAAAAAAGTTGATTTATCTGTTTTGATACAGTTGATATATTTTTCAAAAGAAAAAGATACATATTTTTTAAAAAGTCAGCGGCAACGCTGCTCACAATATCTTCCTCTTAGCTTTCCGTCAGTGTTGCCGTTGACACGTGTATATTTTGTTTACTTCGCAAAGTTTTTTTTTAAATAAAACGAAAACCTTCTCGAATATTTTGTTATTGGTTTGAATTACAATCGAAACATTTTTGTATGGAATTCGACCTTCGTTCATGTGTCCACCACGAGCACGTTTGCAGCCTTGATTCAAATTTTGCATGTCTTGGCCACACATTTCAACAGGCGCTGTCTCTCGTTAAATATTTGCCAATGACTTAACGTATGTAGTCCCATTAGAAAAAGTCTAGAGGTGTTAAATCCCACGCACGAGCATTCAATCTACAGAACCATTTTTTGATATAAAACACGTTCATCGAACTATGTTCTTAATAAGTTGATAAGTTGAAAAAAAAATTATTTCAATTATGTTTTCGGAATTTACCGATTTTGATGCAATTTCGCACATTGAACACTTCTATATAACATAATTGTTCGGAATTTCCTTTATTAGTGTTTGAGATATTGGCGATCTTATAAATTGCCATTATTCGATTTTTTTGCAAACAACTGAGTATGCAGTAAAAACAACCGATATCCTCGGAATAATTTTATAGGAAAATTGTATGGTAGGTACCGCTATTAAAAAACTATAAAGCAAAAAATAAAAAAAATGCTCCGAGATGTAGGTAACCCCAAAAACTTTATATACAAACTTTGAGGCATATCCGTCAAACCGTTTCGCCATACGGCGCCCAGAAAGATAGACAGACCGACAGACGGCATTGGCGGTCACACTTTTTTTGACTTCTCTATAGTCGTAATATCATCCCTCACACTCAGGTGGAGTTCGAAATATCCGCACGATCGCAATAACTTTCTCTTCAGTATACTAATGCAGACGAGAAAGTTAAAAAGGTATTTTTCGTGTGGAAAGGCGTATTCCTGAGTTTTCACTCATCAATGTAGATGATTGATGTTCTGCGACACGAATTACGTACAAAAATTGGCGTTAAGAACCGTCACCCACTTGGAATTTTGGTAATAAATTTTAATAATTTGTGATTCACCATGATGAACATTTTGTTTGAACTGAATGTTTTGACATTGACAGTTTGGTCATTCGTTTAAGTGTGCGTTCACAGTGAAAGTTCAAAGTTGTCAAGTCTCCTTTATTTAGTTGCATAAGAACGATATCCAAAAAATTTATAAGAAATTAAAATGAAAATAAAATTCCTTTTTATGAAGTTCGGTAAAGTCCTTTACTTTTATCTTTGAGCTTTGTTCCGCAAATGAGCTCAAACAATTGATTGTGATTGCGCTAATTGGAATTTTCATTCTATGCATTCTCCAATAACGACATAACGTCCAAATTAAATACTACAACCTTAGCTATTTCGTAGGTCTTTTAAATTGATTACGGCGGTTGAATCTCACCCAAGTGAAAGTCAACGAATTGAATGCTGATCTTAAGTGGCTTTTTTCACTTGATTAAACTCTAAATGAAATTAAAAACCATTTCTTATATGGAATTTTTCTTTTGGCTTGTAATTCACTTTTGTTTGTTAATTCCACAATCAATAGGACTGTGGTTGCCTTAAGGAGACTGTATACTGAACTGATATGTATAGCAAACTTATGTGAAACTGCTCGTAAGTCTTTAAAACAAACACCCCTCCCCCTGCATTCAAGGATATACCAACATACGAGGTACAAAAACGTTTCACAAGAATATTTTACTCGTATTCTTCTCCCCTTCTGTAGATAACAAATAATGGAAAATAGCTCGAGGTTATAAATTTGGGGTATTTTTTTTTTATGCCAAAGTTCGAGGAAAAAAATAAAATAAAAGAAAGAAAAATAGTTACAACTCAAGAGAGCGTTAAATTGGAAAACAAAATTAACTAGATGAAGGATATGCAATGTTTACGAGGAACATACGGAGATAGTTATGTTATGTGTGTGCATTGTGCAACAACAATACTGAATGTAGAACTATGCGAAAAGTTTTCCATCTATTTAGGTTTAAGCAGTGCTTTACTGCTCGCCAAGTGTATCACATAAGTTTAACTGTAACTTTCGATTCGTAGCTATTTGCCAATGCACTCTCACGAATTGTCTATCGGGTTCGGATAACAATGCCACAACTGTATCTACGAGTTTAAAAAATAAACAATCCAGAAGCAGTTGTTAGATTTCCAATCACAGTGTTCATGGAGGTATCGTATTCATACATAAATTAGTTATAGTATTGAAAGATAAGTACGTGTTGTGATAGTTGAGATATACAATATTACAAACAAACTCATTAGAAGTTAAATCGATGAGTAATTGCTCAGCGACGTGCTTGAATGAATTTAATTGGCAAAGTTACAAGTCATTTGTGAAATTTAAATACTTTTTATTGGTTTGTTGATATCTAAATTAGTTAACTTCGCAGAACTATGTAGGTACGTCAAGATATTGTGTTGTTCTTCAACATTCAGACACTTTTCGAAATAATGACATTAAACAATTTAAGATTGTCTAGAAATAGCAGAACGCATATTCAAATTAGAAAAGTTGATGCCGCTAAAATATTTAATTACAGAAGAGGTGCATTTATGATAATTGTTTCATCAAAAACTCTAGGTCACTAGATTTGAGGTCCTTGCGATTGTTCGACAACAAATCTTAACATATCCATTTTCGTCGACAGTTAGTTAGGGTTACCAACAGGTCTAATTTGGCCCGGAGACTCCGGGAATTTGGTTCTATCTCAGGGCTCTGGGCCTTGCCGAAATTTCTCCGGGCCGCAGTTTAACAATTTAACTCTTAAGGATTTGGTACGTCTATCAAAAATATTGACATAGAAAATCACATATTTTAAAAGTAAACTCCAATTAGGTGTTTGCAAGAAACTATCCTTACTTAACGGGCTCCTGACCTGTGAAGAAACCCAGTCTGAGATATGGCAGCCTTCCACCCTCTGCGATCTTGGGGACGATGCTTCCAGTTGTTCAGACCAAGCGCTCTGGTATCCGCGATGGCTTGGTCTTTAAAAAGGAGGTTCGGTCTTCCTTGTCGTCTCGAACCTGGGGGCTGGGATTCGAAGATCCTCTTGGCTGGAGCGTTGTTGTCCATGCGGTCGATGAGCAAATGTAGTCGAAGTTTCTTGGGACAGCTCATAGAGTTCGCGGTTGTATCTTCTCCTCCATTCGCCCTCCTCGCACACAGGATCAAATATCCGTCGAAGGATTTTTCTTTCAAAGGATCCCAGTATTAACTCTCCTTTCCTGCTTATCGTCCAGCACTCGGTTCTGTAAAGCATGCACTTTGTCCTTCGAGTTAGGAGTTTTGAACCCATTTGTTTTGCCAAACCGAAGTATCAGCGGTTTCCTAGGGTAATTCTTCGACGGATCTCCACTAAGATGTCATTTGTGGAGTTGATGTTTATCCCTAGGTAGATGAACTCCTTAACTACCTCGAAGTTGCTGCTATCAACAGTGACATTTTGTCCTAGTCGGTGGACAGATGATTGTTTGTTTGCTGAGCGCATATATTTAGTGTTGTCCTCGTTAACTTCAAGGCCAACTAGTTTCGCCTGTTTTTCATAAGCCGTGAAAGCCTCTATCACGGCCCGCTGGGAGCGACCGATGATGTCTATATCGTTCGCATACCCCCGCAGTTGGACTGATCAGTTGAAGATAGTGTCTTCCGTATTGACACCTGCCCTGCGCACTATCTGCTCAAGAACAAGATTGAAGAAATCACACGACAGCGCATCTCCTTGCCGAAATCCGGTGCATTTTTGAAAGAGTTCAGATGAGCTGCTGCCAAACTGCACATTGCATCGCGTGTTATCTAGTGTCATGCTACACATCTGGATCAGTTTTGACGGGATCCCGAATTCAGTTATCGCCAAAAAAAGCTTCTGACGATGAATGCTGTCATATGCGGCTTTAAAGTCGACGAAGAGATGGTGTGTCTCGACTTGAAACTCGTTGGTCTTTTCCAGGATTTGCCTTAGTGTGAAGATTTGGTCTACAGTTGATCTGCCTGGCCGGAAGCCACACTGGTACGTGCCGATTAGTGTGTTGCAGATATTATTGAGACGTTTACACAGTACGTTGGATAGGATCTTACATGCGACATTAAGCAGGGATATGCCTCGATAGTTCTTGTAAGACATAGGATCGCCTTTCTTGTAGATGGGACATATGGAGCTGATGCTTTCCTCCACCCAAACTTGGTTGATGATTTGGCGCATGCGCCCTACTATAGCATCACCTCCGTATTTGAAAAGCTCTGCAGTTAGACCATCAGAGCCGGCGGCCTTGTTGTTCTTTAGGTTTTTAATAGCTAAGCCAACCTCTTCTATACTGGGCGGAGGGACTGGTTCTTCATTGACTGGACGTGTGTTGTCTTCTTGCCCCATCACTCTCTCTACAATTTGTCCGTTTAGCAGCTGCTGGAAATGCTGCTTAAATATATCTACTATTCCCTGCACGTCGGTGACTAGGTTTCCATCGTTGTTACGAAGAGCCTGCGTTCCGGTCTTAAAGCCAGCAGCCAGTTGCTTGGCTTTTTTATAAAACTTTGCAAGAAACTCTATGCTCCGGCATAAAAGTCAACCAAATCCAGGATGCAACGACTAGTTTCGGATACTTAACTTGAATTGCAAAGGCAACACCATAGCTAAGCCCAAGGAATAATGTTATTTCTTCATAAAAAGCCATAAAAGAGGATGATTTGTAATAAGGCGAAGGCGCTATAAAGCCATTTCAAACCGAAATCAGAAATCGATTACTATCAAGTTAGTCATGATAAGAAATAACAAGTTTTGGTTCGAGTAATTTCAGCTCTAAAGCGTTAAGGGATGTATCGAAAAAATAAGAACAATCAAGGAATAATTGTCAAGAAGTCTCTTTCCACAATACGTTACTATTTTGTGCGGTCTTAAAGCAAGCTACATACCAGCGACTTATTTCTTCAATATTAAAGCTGGTTTGATTGCTATTAGAATAGCTACCTATTTGATATGTATATAGGAATAGGTTTTTTTTTAAATGTTTTATGGTCTCTATCTATACACTATCCCAAGGGTATAATCATTCTGACACATAGTTTGTCACACCACTTAATAAATATTTATTTATGTACGCCCGTCCTTCATGGGCTTTTAGGCTTTCACATTTTGAGCTAAAAAGCAGAAATTCGGAACAAATACTCTCGAGTGCCCGAAATGTTTAAGTGTAAGCATTTTAATAAGCCCACTGCCACTCATAGAATTTAGAAAAAAAAACATCTGACAAGTTGACGGGATAGGGTTTTCTCCATTTTTAAATAAAAAACCTCGTTGGTTTGTGGTGTTGTTATTTTTGGGGTAAGGACAAAATAAATTTTTCTAATCTTTCAAATGGTAACCCTAGTAGCACTCAAGGTCCTTACCTTAACCAGGACTATGTCTGAGCTCGTAGGGGAGTGTAGGAAGATATTTTCCAGTGTGGGCCATCTGTTTAGAGTCTCTCTCATCATAGGAACGAGAAAGCCGACAAGCTGGCCAGAACTGGCTCCTCCCTTCCGGAATCCTGCTCGGTGAGAGTTCTCCCGCCGCTTGGTTTCGTGAACGGAGAAATATTCACACACTTCAGGGCGAAGGCAGAGTCCAGGTGGAGGAATCTGACAAACTGCGTCAATTCTAGGAAGACTTGGCCAAATACAACAAAACTAGAACCCTTAATCTTATAAACAGAACGCGAGGGAATGTCGCTAGACTAGTGTCCATAAGTACAGGCCACTGGGCAGTAGGCACCCACGCTGCCAAGCTCTCCATACCCCACAATACCCACTGCCTCAGCTGCAACGACGCTTATAAAAGTGAAACAGTCTTCCAACTCCTATGTGGATGCCTGGCTTTGGCTAAGACTAGACGCAGGATCTCGGAAATGCGTCTCATTGATATCGTTACTTTTCTCAATTCCACCGGTTGGATCTGAGTACACACAACCAATACCCCTTTCCCTATAAGGTCATTACGAGTGGTGGCATCAAAACGGCGCTATAGTACTACTTGCGTTTTTCAATTCATTAAAGCAATTTTTTTCATTGCTAAAATATCATCCATATGTTTTCTTGGACAACCGTTTAGTTCCAGTTTGCATGCTAAATAACACAGATATAGGCTAACTTTAGCATGGAAAATTTTCATCACTAATTACTTTTTTCTAAGAATGGGGGCCAATTTAAACGCGACCAATAATACTATTTCAAATTAAACGGAGAGCCGTCCTGATAATATAATAACCTTAGATTTTTAGTGTTTTTCGAAGAGGTATGTGATTTAAGCTTTACATAATATTAAATTAAATGGAGTAGGGGTGGATGCCGTATCCATTAGGTTTGTAAAGTGTATTCCTCATTGGATACATTATTACCCTCTTCCGTACTAAGTCTTGTATCATGAGATTAAAGTTTCCTAGGGCAATAGCAAATATGCCAAAGTTAAACCAGTGCCTAAAAATACAACGAGAATTAAACCAGAAGATTTTAGGACTATCGGTATACTACCGTGCCTATTGAAGATTTTGAAGATATTATTATGAAACCAAATGAACGAGCACATTATTTCAAATCGAATGTTATCATCCTATCAATCCGGCCTTTGAAAGAAAGACATATCTGTGCAAAAGCTGATATTTAAATCCTAGATGATTTGAGAGGAGAGTATGGCAGAAATAATGTATCTATTCTGTGCCTATTAGGTTTTTCCAAAGCTTTTGATTCCGTAGACCACCTTTGATTGAAGTGACAACTCAGTTTTTGGAAGGTTTCAACAAATTCAGACTAGTCTTACCTAGTACTGGAGTACCGCAAGTGGATATTTTAGGGCCGATTTTGTGCATTCATATGAAGACTAATGGACTAATGGATGATTTGATTGCTATGCTAAATGAGGATTGCGCCACTCTCTCTTAAGAATGGAATTAAATGAGTGCCGCTTTGAAAGAGACATTCACACCATTCAAACGAATAGGGTACGAATTGAATGAATGTAAATATGAATATAATATACTGAACAAGGTGTTCGATTCATTGTATTCATTTGTCTCATTTAATTACCCAGTGTATTCAGTGTACTCAGTGTATTCTAAGAATTTCTAAACTTTATCGTATACACTTTTTCTAAAGAGAAAAATATTACAACCGTAAGTATTAAAATTTGAAAGGCAAATGTTTAGGTATATTTTAAATTATACATAATTTTTAGTAGGAACATAATTTTATTAATATTATCCGAATTTGTAGCAGGAGCACAACGTATTTTTGTTATTGGGTTCGCGTCTAAAAGTGCTCTTTCAGCGCTACTTACTGGAATACACAAAATTTTGCAATTGGTTTTAAATAATAAAGGAAAATGGTTTTTGTGCAAATTCCACCATTGAATGCAATCAAATTCTTCGGTAATTTACAAAAGCTATTAATTTCTCTTTCGATTGTGCCGTTTATACCATTGCCTATTTCGTGTCTCAACTCAACTCTTAAACACTCATTTCTTTTTGAATGCTCGAAATATTCACTCAAAATAAGGTGTACCCAATAGTCGTTGCATTTTCATGTATCACTCATGATTACACTGAGAGCAGAAGTATTTGACTGCATTCATGCCATATGACACATAATTTAAATGGCCGACTCGTCTTCGCTGGCAGTGTCAATAACGTCTCAAATGTTGGTATCGAGCTCGTCCATGATGAGATGATCCCTTCGCCAAATTTCCGCTTCGACCTTTGCTTCGCTTGTAAAGGGTGTTTTTTTTGGAGGTTGGTTTTCCGAATAGAGATAAAGCTGACATTTTGTGGTCAAATCTGGCAACTCTAATATCATTTATGTTCAGTTTGGTTTGCCATTTCATCATGAACAGGTTGACAAATGAACAACGCTTGCAAATCTTTACAATTTATTTCTTATTTTCATCTTAAAATTTTGTTCAGTGAATCCACATGAGACCCTTGAAAAGCCATTACATAAACAAAAACTGTGCTCTTTGGCCGGGTGGAGTCATTGGGCCATACTTCTTCCGAAATGATGCTGGAGATTCAGTTACCGTTAATGGAGACCGGTATGGATCCATGATAACCAACTATTTTGTTCCCGAATTGGATGGCAAGAATGTGGATGAGATGTGGTTCCAACAAGACGGCGCTACATGCCACACAGCGCACGTCACAAATCGATTTATTGAAGGAAACATTCGATGAGCGCATAATTTCGCGGAATGGACCTGCCAATTAGCCACCAAGATCGTGTGATTTGACACCATTGGATTATTTTCTTTGGGGATATGAGAAGTCGCTCGCCTACGCCAACAATCCAGAAACGTTAGGGGACTTGGAAGCCAACATTAGTGGCGTTATTGCCGACATACAGCCCCAAATGCTTGAAAAAGTGGTTGAAAATTGGACCTCTAGACTTGTCTTTATTCGAACGGCCACATGCCCGAAATCATATTTAAACATTAATGATAAAAAATTATCCTTCCAATAAAGCAAAATCGATGAACATTAAAACGATTTTCTTGTGTTTTATTTCAATTCGAAGTTCTATACCTCGAAAAAACACACTTTATGGCATGCAGCGCTCGATTGTTGAAACCACGGCACGGATACATCGATATTGTCGAGCTCTGACAAATTGGAAAATTCGGTTAACATTAGTTTATACCTATTGACAGTAACGGTGCCTCCTTCCTAATTTCGAAAGAAATAAGTTCCGATGATGTTGTTGTACCGTAAACTGTCTCAAACACTTGATATTTGTGGATGCGTTGATGCTTGGCCGAACACTTGTGAATTGTGTTCGCGCCAATATTGGCAATTTTGCTTGTTGACATAGACGTTGAGTAAAAAATGGGCCGAATTCGTCAAAATCGAGATCTCTACTCTGTCCGACATAAATTGGCAGTATGGTGCTATTCTAACAAAAGCTCTTACAGGGTTTCCGTTCTAGGGATTTTAAATCAGCAAAAACCTGAAAGAATATTATGTTGGGTTACCATTCTTTTTTTCAGGTTGAAATTTTCATTTAAATTTATGTTATGATGTCAGTTCTTTCCAAAAGAACACTCTTTCGCTGACGATGGGCAAATTTAAAACCCAGTTTAATTTTTAAAACCGTATGCAGAGAAGACCTGCTTATTTTAGTGATGTTTGCATTGCGTCCTACCTTATGCAGTATTTTATCCAGCGTCGTAAGTTCGTTATTTGGAAAAAAACTGATGCACAATTTGTCTGATGGCACACTTATTGAAATCATCTACTTTACTTTTGAGACCAGTATGGTTTTTCTTCTTTGGTACTGTTTTCGTTGAAAACTCTGTAAACTGTTCGTTTACCAACAGAAAAAATATCAGCTACTTGCTTCACAGCTTCTGTTTTATTTTTAAAATTTTCATGATTTTTTTTGTCGCGTCAACAATTTCATTTCTTTTTTCAGCGCAAAAGCTCCTTAACAGAAAGCCAAAGAAAAAAAAACGAACGAGTTACCAAATGGACATTGGTAACTCTGAATTCACATCAATTAAATTAATTAAAAATTAATTAAAATTAAATGAATAGCAGCTTCAGCCACAGGCCCCACACAGCAGTGCACACTCGGATGGGCATTGAATAAGGCGTGGTGAATTTACGTCAGATGGAATTGGAAATTCACTGGAGGGTAAACACTTTCTGAGGGGTTTCTTTATGGTTGAAAAATATGGCACGCTACTGATTTTTAAAAAGCTTCCCCATAAGACGTGTACTGCCAATTTATGTTCGACAGAGTATAACATTCCCGGCGCCCAATAAGCGGCTTCAATTCGTGCATCAGCACAATCCTTATATTTACAAATGTCAACCCAAATTCAACGGCAAAAT
The DNA here is from genome assembly GCA_963576555.1 of Ferdinandea cuprea. NCBI lineage: Eukaryota > Metazoa > Arthropoda > Insecta > Diptera > Syrphidae > Ferdinandea > Ferdinandea cuprea. Next base: position 42,407,015 of record OY754958.1, read on the forward strand.
AAGTGTTCTTCGATACTTCGGTACGGGGGATATATTATCTCCATTTCGCACCAATCTCTATTTGGTTTGTTGGTTCAGGTCCTAAAGAGTATACTCACACTCATACTTTTCCACGGTGCCTGCGCACGGAGTCCATGACTCCTGAGCGCTCCACGAAATTAACGTTGCAAAATGAAGTTACTACTGATCCGGAATTTCGGTAATATTTTTTAATAGTTTCCTTCTGCACGTTTGACAATCACCAAGCGATGCAAGACGAAATGGCAAACATTTTGACAGCTGAATGTCATTGGTAACTTTGACAGCTGCTGAAGCACAACAAAACAATTCTAATTGCTATCTGATGACCTTATATTTCTAAATTCAAATTCGGGTGATTGTCAAAAGGATTAATATTTCAAAATGATAAACTCGATAAACAAATTAATCTTTTGGGAGATTCTATTCTATAAATCTCGTTATCGTTGGTGGTATGTTTCGCATTTGTAACGCCATTTCGACAAAACGAGCATTCAAAGTTCTTCAAACAACTTTCGAAGGAATTCATGCAGCTGCTTTAAGTGCTTTGATAGCCCGTTACTCGAAGGATAATGCGAATGGCATACTTTAACCGACATTGCAATAGTGGTATGAATAGTGAAAATGAAATGAAATGCAAAGTTTTGCCTAAAACTAACCTTGACTGAGGCTATCCCATCAATTGGAAGACTCATTAATTTTGTTGGATTTTATTTGCATCTTTATTTATTTCCAAAGACTGTCCGTCCCCAGCATTCCGTATAAAAGAGTTTTTACTGTACAAACATCAGCAGCGTGTTGATGATAGATGAAATGAATTGCAAAATAAATGGACACCAAATGGAAAATTAATGATCTCACATTACTCACAAAGTAACTTATTCATAATTTATTCAGTATGACATGTTAGCTCCTATCAAATGTTCGCTGGGAAAAAAACCTGCACGATATGATACATTTGGAATGTGCTTGTGTAAGAAACTATCCTTGTGAGATAGTAAGTCAGACAGATATTAATTCAAGTGGTTTGGAGTTATTTTTTATGTAAGAAACCTCAAACTTATGTATACTAATTTACATCTCAATGTTACAAATTTACGAGGGGAATTGCTCTCAATCTTCTTCAATACATTATTCGACGTAAGCCACCTTGCATGACAGTTCTCCAAAATGTTTGTTATTTATATTTGAAAATTGTCTATTGTACAAATTTCCCTTGGGTCAGCCATTTTGTTTATTGTTGGACTTTATCTTTAAATTTTAGCAATAATTCCCACAAGTCCTATGTCTTGTTCAACTGCCATGCTATTCTATCAAGACAATCTTAAGCAATCAATCAGTTCGTCCGCATTTAAATGGGAAGCGTTGCGAACCTCAAAAGTCGTTGATTGAATTATCTCGCAAATACATCACCCAGATGAACATAAATTATGATTTGCTTTGTCTGTACTTTCATTCAAAACAGATGTATTTTCTGGAATGAGGTGTATATTTACTGAGCTGAGAGTGAGTTTTTAGTCGAACGAAATGGAATGAATATTAAAATAGAAATAACAGAATTTACTTCGAACTAGGTACACAGGGTGTAACCGATTTAGGGCTGGAAACTCTAGAGCTGGTGAAAAATGGTTTTGTGCCAAAAACACTTGTGCAGAAATTTCCTTGCAGTGGAAATAGAACACACACGTTTAAATGGGAGGGAGCACATTTAAATTCTGCAAGCGGTGCAGTATTGCAAGTCGTCTCTATTCCGAAGTCCACTGCAACCTACAATGCTACCAGAAATTTGGAAATTTGGCATCATTGTGTTTTGACGTTAATTTGAAATATTTTTGTTTTATCACAACAAAGAACATCAGCTGGCACAATGGAGGAAAAACTGATTCAATTTGTGAAGGAGAATGATATTTGCATTTACAGTATTGTGCAAAACCTAAGCAACTTTTCCTACTCTCATGTAAAAAATTGTCTCCCACTTTTCAAAAGACTTAACGGGAAGTCTATAAAAAGTCTATAAAAAATAACGGATATTATACAAAATATTAAACGAGTTGCTTAGGTTTTGCACAGCTGTTTTTTGAACTGATTTTGATTTATTTTGTTTATTTACTGTTAATAAATGAAAATTAAAAACTTTGGTTGGGTGATTTTGAGGACACATGCAAATATGTAAATAAATATATTTACAGTTTACCGGGAAGACAACTTTTTACATGAGAGTAGGAAAAGTTGCTTAGGTTTTGCACAATACTGTACTTCCAAAAAAAAAAAAATGGAAGTGGACTGAGAGCTTGATGTTCTTAAAAGACAGTAAAGGCACTGAATTTATGAATGAAAAGTGAGTTTTCTACTAGGAAATGCATGCATGTATTTTGATGCACAATACTTAATAATGTACAAATGTTTTGTTTTCTCTTTCAGAACTTCAGGAAACTTTCCGAATGAGGAGTCAACGCATGAAGAAAAACATTTTTACCCCTACTTCGGGGATGAATTTTCTTCGATATTGGCCCTAAATTCGGAAAGTTTGACATCTGCATCCGGAGACCTTTGTGAGCCGCTTATTGATGAAGAAATTCCAACGTCCATCCCAAAAAATAAGAACAAGCAAAACATCGAAAAAATTATGATGGAGGCCAAACAGGAAATGTCCGATCTGGTCAGTTTGGCCAAAGAAGCATTGACTCAGCCAGCCGTAGAACCACCAAAAACGTTGGCTGATATTATTTGTTTGCGGGCTGGCAAGGCAGACCAACGAGGCAAACCTGTCGACGGAACAATTTTCCGAGCTCCAACTTGAAATTTTAAGCTGCTTCCATACATATATGTATAAAAAATATTTAAATAAAAAATAATTTCCAAATTTAATAAAAGCTTTATTGATTTAAAATATCCTTTAAGAGATTTCTTATATCAAATGGTTTCGCGAAGCATTAAATTTGATGGGCTAACTTTTAGCTACCTGCTTCTGATCCACATAGTTTTTAGGGCAAAAGATGGAACTGTCATGGAATTTGACAAAATTGTGAAGAATAAGTGTAGCTTTTACGACTTTTTCCGCATTTTCTAAAACAATGTTCAGTGAATTAGTCAAAATTCTCCATATGGCTGTAAGAATTCCAAATGTGTTCTCAATTATAACGCGGGTCCTCTATATTTTGTTGAATTTCTCTTTATCGGGCGAAAGATTTCTTCCAGGATATGGACTCATTATGATAGAATGGAAAGGTTGCATCTTCAATGAAATAAAATGGGAATTCCTGATTTGAATTCGGCAAAAGCTTTGGTTTAAGAATGTTTGTTGTTGTTTCAGCTAAAATTCTACTCCCAAATCCACTTGTCTTTAGAATGCCTCCATCGCTTTGGCTACCGTAGGCGCCGATGTCGACGGCGGTAAAGGTATAGTTGCTGTCACATGATGCCAGCAGAACAATACTAAAATATTGCTTATATTGTGAACCGGACTTTGATGGACATTTTATTTGTAGATTTTTCCCATCGATAGCTCCTACCACGTGCGGCATTCCCGATTTGTAAAAAAATTCATCTGCTATTTTTCCCCATTCAGCTTCATTAGGTGGAGCTAAATAATTTCCGTTTAGCTCGTCCAAAATCATTTCACAGGTTTCCAGAATTATCTTTCGGAATGTTGAAACTCCAACGCGGAACGACCATGCCAACATTTGCCGACAAACCCCATGTGCCAAATATCTGAAAGATGAAATTAATTAGGCTTTTTTCGATAAACTTTTGACATATTTATCGCTTACATTAAAGTAATTACTAGTCGACATTCTGGGCTAATGGATTCGCGTATGAAATTTTTTGTTTGTATGCGTTTCTTTATTAAAATTGTTTGAGTAACATATAAACTTTAACATCCATTCGCGTAGCTTTTTTAAATTCCACGATGTCTTGATTTTGTATGACAATGAATAATTTTTTGAAGAATCCATGGAGTTGTCTTTCGTGCTCCGAATATATAAATCTGGTCAATATGCGATTCCCTTTTTTCCTTTGTGCTAGGCGGCACAGATACAAAAATGTCCAATATGATTGGAAAACGGATAGCAACAAAATTCTTTTCCGGATCTTTAAATCTAAAATTAAAATCAAAAATTTACAAAGAATCACAACACTTATCAAAAGAATAACGTTTAGGTATTTGTGACAGATTCCACTGCAGTTAAGTCAAACAAAAGTTTTGTTCATGTGACTTGCTTGCTGTACTGCATGCGTCACTGCATCCAGAATTTCTTCACATTAGTGTTTTGGACATTAGTCACCATTTTTAACTCTCTCACTGGAATGCGAAAGTTATCTAGTATGCTGTTTTGAGAAAGTTCCTGGGATATTTGTGACAGCTGACAGATCTCAACACTCGGTTATCGGTTTGAATTTCGTGCATCGTTTTGTTATTTGATTATTTAATTATTTTGCGCTAAGCTCGGTGAATTGCAAACATTTAGTTTAGTACCCATTATTGTGTTGGTTAAAGAACAGCATATGTCAGTAGCGCTCTGCTCATTTACAACGAAAAAAAAATGGATCGTTGTTTTGTGTTGAGTTGAGTAGTAGATCCTTACTAAGCACAGGAACATAACCGCGTTTTAAACCACGAATATTGAAGACAGGTCCAGCCCAGCCCAGCAGCAGATAGCGACCATTCAAAAGCCAGTAAGTTAGCACTACAAAATGCTCGTTCGAAATGTAAACGAATTTGTTTGACATTGACCAGAGATGATAGAAGCAAAGAGATGCCAAACTCTTACCTCCTTTGCCCCTCGAAACCCATTTGTTTACATTGTTTTTGTTGTAATCGATTTCCAGTGACGGCCGTGTCGGTGAATATATGTGAACCTGAAAGAATGAATTCAGCACTCGAAATTTTTTGGTTTGAACGCACCTATTTATCAGTGGTAAGTATTTTGACATTACTCTTATTGTTAGTGAAAGTAAACAGTTGTTTCAGATTTTTTGTATTCTCGTGATTTTGTAAGTAAAATGTGTAATTTCTTTATTAATTTTAACTTATTTAGAAAATTTTTTTTTCTAGTTTTTATTTTTTTTAATTTCAGAAAAAATGAGGTCAATCGCCTGCGGATTTAATGTTTAAAGGAAGATGCGTCATTTGATAGTCATAAAATAAAATTGAAGACTAGATATTTTATAACAAATGTGTATTTATTTTTGATAACTATTGCATCATAAATTAATATAGCATAAAATACAAGAAATTATTTTTTCTATAAAATAAATTAAATTCCACGATAGTAACATTTTATATCTAATTACATATAGTCACTGTATAGCTTCGCAAGAGTAGCATATGGATGGGGCTAAGAACAATTTTCGGTTTCCCGCTCAGTCATGCACAATCAAAATTAAAATATTCGTGCAAAAATAAATGACCTTGACTCTTCCTTTGGCCGGTATGTGTGCTCATATTTAAGGCACCCCAGTATATATTTGGAAATTTTTTTTCTTATTTACAAGACCCATTTTATACACAAGTTAATTAAAAACAAATCTCACATCACTTTGAAATTTTTTAAAAACATATGGTTGAATATTCACCACATATATGACAATGGATGTATGCAGTAAAGCTCAGTAAAATTGTATTTGATATGTCAAATCAAATAAAGTGAATGTATTCAACTTTACTTGTAGTAATTAAAATTCCCCATGGAAACACATGTAATATTTACTTATTAAAATGTAATAGAAATTTAAATTACATTGTATAAGTGATTGCAGTAAATTAATACACAATTTTCACTATTCATGTTTTGTTTAGCATTATTATTCGGTTAAAAAATATAATAAAAACAAATAACCATATCTGATTGCCTTTTCGCATAGGCTTGAATTTGTTACGCAAGTACAGAAATTTAAATCATTAATTATGGCAACTATAAGGAGACATTTTTACAGATGACAATTCACTAAAACAAAAAAATCTGGAGGTCATATTAATAATTTATTGGCAGTATGGGATATGAATTTTCGGAAATTTGTATTTATAACCAAATTAAGAAAGTGTTTTAATATGCGAATTGGAATAAACTAATGATTAATTATTACAGTGTAGTAAGATTTCATAAAATTAGTCAGGTACATTTTCTTAGTGGTTTTTTAAATTTCGACATGATTAATCATTAGTTTATTCCAATTCGCATATTAAAACACTTCCTTAATTTGGTTATGAATACATTTAAATGTACTAAATTTCCGAAAATGTATATCCTATTATGCCAAAAAAGTATTAATATGACCTGCAGATCATTTTACCATTACTGATTTTTAATTTTTGAAAATAGTAAAAGTTCTATTGATCTTAAATGCACTTAATCTTCGAAAATACACAGCACAGCTCTACAAAATACTGTTTGCCTCGCTTTCACTTCAGAATTGTTATATTAATATTTTATATATTTATTTCATAACATTGTATTTGAATATTTCTATTATAGTTTTGTAAACGTTGTTGCCTAAATTGTTAACTTTTCTATTTCGCTCTTTTTTAATGTAAGCATTTGTATCGAATTTAAATATAAATTTATATCTCATGCTAACCTAAATCAAACTTTAAAATTTTGTATTGAATTGTAATAAATAAATAAATCATTCATGATAACATTTACGTCATTATAGCTACTTCATTGTAATCTTTGTAAATGTTTTAAACTAAATAAATAAATATCAAATATCAAAATTGTACAGAAAAATAAGAAACGAAAAAACATTTTGAGAAAATTATAGTTGTTGTTTTACTTAATTAGAGCTCATAAACTAATGCTTTCACTTTGCCCAGACGTTCAGAAACTCTTTAAAATAATACGTACTATTTTAAGTTTCCTTTTTAAATTTTATTATTTATTTTTCGATCCATATTTAAAAAAAATACCCTGGCAAATAAATTCTGGCTTTTTTTCTCCTTAGACGAAAACAGAAAGCGGAATTTATTAAAAAAAAAGAATGCTTTGCGACCTGCCCAATTTCATATCATAAAAAAATCTTCAATTATAGAATTCACATAAGTGAATTGCATGAAACATGGCTTCTTTACATTTTCGGTGAAGATTCATATTATTTTAGGATGAACAAAAGTATTCCCTCATTTATTTGTTTGAATATCGCCTAAATATGAATGTATTATTTTTTAATACAGCAATTATTAAATCTAAATATTTGTTGGCAACAACCATTATACATTTTTTTTATTGTTGGTACCTCAACAATTTTTGAAATTGTATGAGTTTATTTGTGTAACTTAAATCTAGTTCTCGTTTTCTTAAGGTTTGTTTTATTATTTAATAAATCAAAGCAATCCAAAATATTTCAATATTGTTTTACAATTTAAGTTCTTTATTTTATACCTAGTTCCTGCTGAACGAGTTTCTACTTTCCAGTGCATTTGCTAGATGCATTCTATCTGTGGTGTATGTTTCATTTTGGCCATTTCCGTGTTGGATTAGATTCTATTTTCGGCATCTTCGTTTTTGGTTTGTCAGCGAGGTCGGTGAGGCGGCGGGGGAAAAAGTGGTGGATTGACGAATTTACCCATACTTGTTTAAAAATATGATAGTATGGGTAAATTCGTCAATTTTCTGGAATTTAGCTTGTAGGCAGAGTGTTTTCCACTGGAAAGTTTGGTATCTCTTTGCTTCTATCATCTCTGATATTGACAATGGATTAGGGAAGTGCATTTAATACTCGAAATAGAGATGTGCAAATTTTGTATTCAGCGAGTATTTGTTATCAACTTGTAATAAAATGCAACTTAACTTACTTTTGTTCTTTATAAAAGTAACATTTTAAAAGTGTGGGCAGCCATTTTCGTATTTAGGGAGCCCAGGGCTCAGCAAAACAGAAAATAAAATTCTAAATCCATAGCCATAGATATAGCTTTGCTGACTATAAAAAAATATCTAAAAATGTATGGAGTAAACATGATCTAAAGCCTAGCGTCTCCAATCATTATGAGTGCGAAGATATATTTTTTGACACGAGTGGAAGGGCCCTTCCGATTCCGAACGTGAAATTATTATAAAGAAGCTTCTCAAGACAGTTCTTAGCTGACAGATTTTTGTCAGCTTTTCGCAATGGGACTCCTCGCTTAGTATGCACCCGCTAAATTCTAATTCTTGTCTAAAAATGATCTGTCGACAGATATATTAGCATATATTCCGTTTCTTACAGAGAAGTCTATTAGTTCTGGAATTTTGTTCGAATGAAAGACACAATTTAAAGTTCGTCTTGCTGAATATCCTCTCGGAGCCCCTAAAGGTATTTTTAGCATTTAAGTCACCTCCAGATTCCATTACCAGCAGGAAAATACTTGTTCTTTAAAATGCACCATCGACCTCAAGTCACTGACTCGCACGTATCTCACAGCAACCGCCTCCAAATTGGAATACCTAAGTTTCCATAAATAAAATCTACGAAAAATAAATTTAGATACGTATATCAATGGCCTTTCCTCAAGATGAACCTAAAGTAACTACACAAAATTTGGAAAAGAAATTAATATAAAAAAATGAAATCCAATTTCAAACTTTCAAATTTTGATGCTCATGGATATGTATTTTGTTCATCATCATCATGTCATGAAAACAAAATTTTTCTATTTGAATGAACGTGTAACCAATGAAATGGAAAACGGCTAATGCGTGCTGCGGGTATATGACATACATTTGTACGAGTTTACACCTACGGAAAAAAGAATGATATGCGGTAACAAGTCATCGTAATGCGTACATTCGGGGATTTCGCGTGTTTCCACTTCGTTAATTCATTACACGTGGATGATACGAGATTAACAGACGCCCAGACGGTAATGTGATTTTCTTTGAAAATATTCTTCCAGTAAATGGAATTATGTAATTTAAATAGGTTAAATAGGTGAGAGGAGGGACTTGTCTACAAAAATTTTAATAATTTTTTCCTAATGGCTGCCATTGATGGCAATAAAGAAAAGATGTTCTCTTTTTGGATTTCGCATGATTTATTGAAGTAAAAGGAACAATTCTGAATTTGATGCTTAGCTTATGCCGTTTGCAGATTTGCTTTAGAAATGCGAAACCATTTTAGCATCTGGGTTAGAATTTTGAAGGTTTTTTTTTAGTATAAACAGTTAGATTGTTATAGTTGCCTACTTCAAGTTCAGGTCTTCAGTGGCGAGGCTTTCTTCTACTGCGTTATCTCCCCGGATTAGAGTTGAAGATTCGGCGAAATGGAAAGAGCTGATGAGAAAGGAGACCCTCTTAACTGCGCCAACTATAGAGGTATAAGTCTCCTCAACATCGCATACAAGATCCTGTCTGCCGTGTTGTGTGAACGCCTGAAACCATTTGTCAACGAACTGATTGGACCCTATCAGTGCGGTTTTAGGCCCAGTAAGTCCACAACTGACCAGATTTTCACACTTCGGCAGATCCTGGGAAAAACCCAAGAAGTCCAGATCGATATTCACCATCTTTTTATCGATTTTAAGGCCGCATATGACAGCATTTATAGAGACAAGCTATACAGAGCCATGTCTAGCTTTGAGATACCTGCCAAACTCGTCAGATTGTGCAGGATGACGATGGAGAACGACGACATCGACATCATTGGCAGAACACAGCGAGCTGTCACTGGTGCGTTTGCAAGTATCAGTACAGAGGCGGCAAAAATGGGTTTAGAAGTGAATGAGGGCAAAACGAAATATATGCTGTCAACAAGAAGGGACGCACAACTTCGAGGTAGTTCGGGACTTTATCTACCTCGACTCCGCTATTAACTCTGACAATGATATATTGTCAGAAATCAAGCGAAGAATTACACTTGCCAACCGCTGCTACTTTGGCCTAAGGAGGCAATTGATTAGCAAGGCCTTGTCGAGAAACACCAAGGAGACTCTATATAAGACCCTCATCATCCCAGCCCTGCTGTATGGCGCAGAAGCATGGACGTTATCAAAGGCGGATGAAGATCTCCTTGGTCGTTTCGAACGCCAAATTCTTCGAGTGATTTTCGGTCCCGTTTGCGTTGACGGGCTTTGGAGGAGGAGATTTAACAGCGAACTCTACGAGCTGTACAGCGACATCGACCTGGTCAGAAAAATACGGATTAGTCGTCTAAGATGGCTGGGACATGTAGAGCGAATGGACACCAATGCTCCGGCCCGAAGAGTCTTCGAATCCAACCCGAAGGGACAACGCAGTAGAGAAAGACCTCGCCTAAGGTGGCGCGCGCAAGTGGAAGGGGACCTCAACCAACTTGGAGTGCGCAACTGGAGGCAGTTAGCCAAAGATCGTGCTAACTGGAGAGGCGTATTGGTTAAGGCCAAGGTCCACCCCGGACTGCAGCGCCACCTAAGAAGAAGAAGAAGATGATGTTTATTTGCAAAACGCACAATTCGCACTGTTAATGACGTTTAATTCATGTTTATAGTTTTCGAGGACAAAATTCCTTAATGTGTTCTTTTGGCCGCCATTTTTGGTTTTAAAAAAATTTTGGACATAAAATTACCTAAGGATAAATGTTTTCTTCAGACATAGAAGTCGCGATTTCATTTGATTGCAAGCATGAAAAAAATATTCAAAGAGAACGAAAATTTGTATAAAATGAGGGTTTTGAATATATACAGAGTTAAATTTTATTTGCAGATATTTTAACTATCACCATTGAAAAGAGCACCCCGAAAACGTGGGAAACAGTGGGTCCCGATTTTGTTTTCTTCTTCCAATTCATTACATGGCGACAATTCAAACTTAGGTTCCTAAATTGCGCCATCTGATGGTGAATTGCTGAGGGGGACGGGGGATGTGGAAGTTCTCTTTATATATATAATTAGTAATCTGCGGTTGAAAGCCTAGTACATTCAAATGAAATTGGTTAGTTGGCACGAAGTGGACCACCGGAAATTTTTACTAAAATAGGAACATATTTGAAGATTTTTGCAAGGCAGCAGGGTTTATTCTGGATTTTAGAATGATGTACATCCGAAATGCTCTAAGTGCAAAATGCTGCCAATTCTACTTGAAATATTTTAGTCCCGTCTAGCATGCCACCGTTGTACTGTTACCATAGGCGCCTGCCTGACGAAAAACACATACCCCGAGCGGGGCAACGAAGTTGTGTAAGCGGTACCCGCTGCCTGCGTAAAAGAGTTGAAATTTCTTGATTCCGCATAGCAGGCAACCCAGCCGAGGTACTATTGCGCGCAGAATCAAAGAATTTCAACTTCGCATGCGACAAGGCACAGCTCATGCCTCTCTTCAGGCAGGCGCCTATGGCTACAGTATGGTTGACCCGCTAAGCGGAATTAAGGGATTTGTACTCTCTTGGATTTGTAACCTTGTGAAGTCATTGTGATGCGCTTTTGTGGAGGGTTAGCCTTTGGTGTTAGAGATGGTAAGGCTTCGTGTCTCTTTTCACGACGCCGTCCAACCATCCCGATATCCTCAGGAACCTATTAAGATCAAAAAGTGAGACATCAAAAGCTTCGTGTAAGTCACAGAAGTTCATTAGTTCTTTCCACCTGTTGTTAGTTTTTATACGAATCTTGTTCTCCACTCGTTTCCTAAGATCGCAGAGCGGTGTCTTGATCGACTGAAGTGCTCGATCATGGTCTAAGTAATTCGTCAGCCACGGTAGCGGTGAACGAGCTGGGATTTTAATTCAATCGATGTACTGCCAACAATAACACCTTACGGGATGCTGCCGCGATCGCTAGAACCTCTGCCTGGAAGACACTGCTGTTGTCAGGCGGCTTGATTGAACAGTGTGGCTTTAGTTCTTCCTAAAATATTCCGGCACCGGTTCCACAGTCCATATTAGATCTATCTCTAAATTGCGATTTACTTTTCGGGGGTTCATTCTTATACCATTCCTCTCTGCTCGGGACGGACCAGGAGAATGGTCGGTTAAAGTCCATTTGGGACATTTAATTAGAATTGACAATTTTTCGAACGTATTTGTGCATGACCTAAATTACCAGGGTTCCAAGTGTTGGTTTAGCTAATCCTTAAAGCATTTTCGGTTGCAGATTCCTTCATGTATAGGTCCATAGGACTCTGAGCTGTTACTGAGGAGTGTATGGACGCCAGGAAATTAGCTCGGCAACCTTTAAAAGTGAAAGACTGCCATATCTCTGGAGTAGACTTTAATTTAAGGTGAACTCTACAAGGAGCTTACCAATTATCCTCTCCCCATTTGCAATTTTTCAAGAACATCCATTCCCCTTGACCAGTCCTAACCAACGCCATTCTGAGCCATTCCTATACCCTTTTTAGGTGTAGAAGCTTTAATATTTATTTAAGGACATGCATTTGCCGACATCGTCCCAATTAGGAATTCTAATTTATTCTTCCACTTTCCCAGAACAATTTACCGTTATCATAACTCAGGTTATTGTGTAGGCAGAAATTGTTTGTGTACTGCATCTAAATGCCTACTGCTTTCCCACGCACGTCTAAAAATAATAAAAATATAGGTACATACCTAAAGCGATAGCAAAGGATGGCAGCATTCTGCTTTCCTATTATCTATAGAAAATCACAAAATCACTGGTCAATTATATGAAAAAAACAAAAAACAAAACCGTTGTTTTATTTGCCTTCGATAATAAATTAGATGCTTAATATACGACATATAGCATCCTGTCCGGATTAATATGGCATTACTGTCATAGTTAAATTTATATGATTGCTTTGTTATAGATACTAATGTTTGTGATAATTTAGTAAATTTGTTTCATAAATAAATGAAGCATAGTATCATAACATAAAATAACATGAACGGGAGAATGTTATGCTATGATGTCCCTGCCGGATAGGCAGGTAGCGCATTAGCTTATTTATTACGAAATTACCGCCAGGTGAACCGCGCCACGCTTTATGTTTGCATTTTCTATGAATTTTTCGGTACAAATGAGTCAAGTTATTGAATGATAATGGACTTATTGATTGTGTAGCTATTATTTTGTTCCTCATTATTATTAAAATGAAAAGCCATAAGAACGTAGTGGTATCCTTTCAGGATCTCGCTGTAAGGGCTCCGTGTCCGTGAAGGTTCCCTGCCTGTGTTAGGTTATGTAAGGTTGAGGTGCCAGTTGGATAGATGTCCGACTCACTTAGACCTATGTAGTTGTCCATTGTGATACCACATGGATCTGAAGTTCCTGCCTACTCATTGAACGCGTGGGAGACATTTGGGTCGGTCGAGTTTAGATCGTTAAAATCATTGTAGAAGTAAGCTCCTAGATGGAGATATCGTTTTCGGGAGAGAGCAGGGCATGCGCAAAGAAGGTATAGAGTTGTCACTTTCTCCTTCTCATCCTTCTCATACAGCTCCTACGAAAGTCGTTTGTTGCATGCCTGCCTATCAGATAGTGTCTAGGAATGACACCGATTGCAGCACTAATGTGCGATCTATTGAGGGTATTCGAAATCTTAGAGCGTCTTAGGCCAAATCTTCTTTTTTTTATATTATACACGGGATTTTGGATACCCTTTTAATGAAGTAACACAGTGCGGGCATTAGAAAAGTGAAGGATAAGGAAAAGAGAGATACCGATGCACGTTGGTTTTAAATGTCTGTAAACTGTAATGTGAAGGAAAAACAGAGCGTGGTAGAGCATTCCACATTCGCGTTGTTCGGTTAAGAAACGAATCCTTGTATTTCACTGTACGTCCGAATACAGGCTTGAGGGTAAACTGATGTGCATTCCTAGCATGGCGAGTATTGCGGTTGAATTGCTGTAGGGGCGGAATGCAACTGGCTATTTCATTTGAGCACTTGTGGTGGAAGTACCGATAAAACAATGACAGACAGGAGACATCACGACGATGACTAAGAGAGTCAAATGATTTCGTGATGTCTCGATCGCCAATAAGTTTTACCGCACGTTTTTGAATCCTGTCAAGTAGCTCCAAATATGTAATTGGAGCACCGGATTAGATATGAGCGTTATACTAAAGTTTGGGGCGAATAAACGCCTTATAAATTTTTACCAGATAAGAACGGGTGAAATATTTCTTGCATCGCTTAAGGAAGCCTAGACATTTCACAGCGTTCTTGGCGACATCGAATATGTGGTCATTTCTACGAAGGTTGTCATTAACACACATACCGAGAATGGAAAGTCGTTCTGTTTCAGTGATGCAAGTACCATCCATTGATAAAGGCAGAGAATTAGGGTTTCGCTTCAATGACAGCAGACAGCATTGCGTTTTGGAAGCATTAAATTCCACTCTGTTGGTTTTACCCCATTTAAGTATGCTGTCGGAATTTAATGAGCTTAACATACGTTGCCGTTCCAGTTCAACGCCCGAAAATGAGGGGCGTTGCCTAGGAAACGAATATGTAAAGCTGTGGGTACTGTCGTCGGCGAAGGAATGAATAGGATTAGGAGTAACAGAGAAGGAAAAGAGAGTCGGAGACAAAACGGAGCCTTGGGGAACACCAGCATTTATTTGGTAAGTTTCAGACTCGAAAGCGTCCAAAACAACTTAAAATGAATGTTCCGAAAGAAAATTTCTAATCCATTGAAGAAGGGTAACATCGATCCCAAATGCACGCATTTTCGAGAAGAGAGCACGATGCCAAACTCTGTCAAATGCCTTTGAAATATCAAGCGCAACGACCTCACTTTCACCACCATAGTGAATAGATTGATTCCACTTTTCGGTTAGATATGTCATCAAATCACCAGTGGATCTGTGCTGCGAAAACCGTACTGCCGGTCATTAAGAAGTTTTCGGGATTCGAGATTCGACCTTGGAAAGAAGGGACGTAAGTGCAATTGGTCGAAGACAAGTGGTGCAACCTGCCCATCTGTGGTTGGTATTTCCTATTGCATCGAGTTTTAGCAAGAGGTTGCATGTGGGAACTGGTATGCCTAAGGAGCCTTTTTCAGGCAAGATCGAAAGGGTAGCTCCAAGTTTGGCGAGTTCGTCAGCCTTGCAGTTAACCGGAATGTCTCTATGCCGCGGCACCCACCACAGGTAGCCAGAACAGGTAGAACGGCTCTGCCATCTCCTTTAGAGACAATTAATAGTGACAGAAACCAGACACTTCCATCTGACTATCCGAAAAGTCCCTGCCCTCTGTCCCTGCGGCTCTGTCCGACATCTGCGATGGCTTGGTCTTTAAAACGAATGTTCGGTCTTCCTTGATGTCTCTGGGATTCGAAAATCCTCTTGGCTGGATACTAGTGTCCATTCGGACGATGTCGCCGAGCGAAAGTAGTCGAAGTAATTTAGCCATTTGCTTCATTTATATGTTGGTACAGCTGTTAAGAGATGCGGTTCTATCTTCTTCTTCACTCAAAGACAAATCATCAACTACAGAGAATACCAATGGTTCAACTGCGAGTTCTAAAAAAAAAGATGCATAATTGCTGGTTTGGAGTTGCCTTTATTCCATGACTTACTTTGATGAATAAGTAAATTGGTTTACTATTGCAGTTAAAGATCTGCACCAGTCGTATGATCCGAGTGTATGTTCCCATTAAAGCGCAGTAGTAAAACAAGTTACACAAAGAAAACTTTATACTAAAGAAGGACACAGCTTTCAAAGGATGGAAGAAGAACCATATTGTAAAATTTAGGGACGATTTTAAACGGCTAATAAATTATCTTAAGTGAGTAATCTCGTTGAAACCACAGCTGCTGCACATCATGGTTGTTCAATTTATGAACGAAAAAGTCAGTAATCATGGCTCTAAAGCGGTCACAATTGACTGTAACGTTCTGGCCAGCATCGTTTTTAAAGAAGTGCGGAACAAGTATTCCACCAACCCATAAAGCACACCAAACGGTCAGTTTTTGTGGATGTAACGGTGTCTCAACATACACTCGAGGATTATTATCAATCCAAATACGGCAGTTTTGTTTATTGACGTATCCGTTCAATCAAAACAAAATTGGCAAATACGTATTTCGAACAGAACTATGATTTTCAAAAAAAAAAAAAATTGCACAATTTGGCAGCTTTGTTCAGGCGTCAGTCTATTCGTGTTGAAATGCCAAACCAAACTTAAAAACGTAAAGAAGTGTTTACAGTCCGCTTGGGGCGAACAGCATGATACCCTATCCATATCCCCATATGCCCCAAAGAAAAAAGCATTAAGAAGATTATGGATAGCATTTTATTTCATTCTATTATTTTTTTTTTTTAAAAATGACACTTTTTGAAAAAACGCCCTCAAAAAGTGGGCTTGGTCTAAAACATTGTATGGCCGATATGTTGGTAAAAATATTGGCCAAATATTTTCGAAGAAAACAGCATTTTAGTGAAAAACGTCCACAAAAAAGTAGGCGTGGCAAAAAAGTTTGTATGAAAAACTTATAAAGTAGGGGAGTTCCTACATATCTTGTAGGTTACTCTATCTCTCTAACTTTAGCTTTAGAACGGTTTTTTCTTAATTGTGGGCGTTGCAGTGGGCGTATTAAAAATGTTTGTACACTTAACCATTAGGGAGTATGTGGTTCAAATTTCAGCTTCCTAGCTTAATTTTAAAGGCCTAAAAATTGCGTACGGACGGACGGATGGATGGACATTACTAAATAGTCTTAGGATTTGGTCGTGATCATAAATATATATACTTGTATGGGTCTACGTGTCTACTATGTGTCGAAATTAATATACCCTTAGGATAGCTTGACAGCTGACAAAATGACCGCCAATTAAAATAGTGTTGCCCTTTATCAACTGTCACAGCTTATTTCGATTTTTTGAACTCATTGAAGTATTTTAGCGCTCTCAACTTAGGAGTGTCTGGGATCTTTCGTGAGTTTTATGAGCGCTCGTAAATTTGCACCATTAGGAGTTATTAAAAAGGTTTACAAAACTGCAACAGTGTATGGGAGACGTGGGTAGTTTTTTTTGGTTGATTTCTCCTCGTACAAAGATTTATGCCTGGGTTGATCGGCAATGCAAAAAAACTCGACGAGGTCACAGTTGCTTTAATCGCAGTGCGAACAGTAAGCAGTTGACTGAAGTTTCCGAATAGGTGGCTTATGTTGAGGTTCTGGCAAATATCCACCCGCATAAGGTGTTTACAGGTAAGGCCGCTAAAAACAGATTTGGTGACGGAATTCGTCATGAAGTATTACTTGGAAGTAATCTCTGACGGCAAGGTGTTTTTTTCAAGGTGTGGGTGCGCTACATGTTACAATGTTACAGTAAATTTTCCCAGGTATGGTTAAAATTGTTTCTCAAACCTATCGCCCAAAACTGAAATTAATTGAAATCTTTTAAGTGGTCCAATGAAAAATGTTCTCCAATTAGCGATTTCAAATTCACTTCACAAATTTCAAAAGTGCGACTAATTATATATTTAACGCCGAAAATGAAGAGACATTTCTCTAATTGGAGAAGATAGAAAAAAGGCGAACACGGAAGCAACTGCACTTTATTACTGCAGGAATATCGATTTGCCTAAAGAAATATTTTCCATAGAATATATAAATAGCTACTACGAACATTTTTAAGTTTCATTGGTTGATCAGTGACTCGTTCATTGAGTCGTATATTATTTGGTCATTATTTTTATTTTTCCTGGTCCATTATTTCCAAATTGTGGATGTTTCATTTGTGGATAGGATATCCTTATTGTTGAAATCCATATAAATCTCTAGGCGTAACTAATTGAAAAGCCATCAGAGCAATGCGTTAAATGGTTGTGGCATGAATCAATCGCTAGGATGGATATGACTTTATTGCCTTCAGTAGGCAATTTCAGGCAATCAATCAATTTGTGTATGTTCAAACGAGAAAGAACAACTGGTGAAAACCTCAGAATTCTTCATTTAATTATCTCATAAATACATCAACCACAAACACATCGATTTTGTGTGGCTTTGTCGTTTATTGTTTTGATGTGTTCTGAGTGGGCCATATGATGTTGTTTAAGGAAGTTTTGAGATGACATGAAAATATTTGTGGCTTTGGTTGTTTTCACTTTGGATTTATAGTCACAAAAAATAAAACGGGAGTAACTTAAAATTGTCGGTATTTTAATGAGTGCAAGTGATAGGTGGTTTTCGCCAGTCAAGCTCTTATGGCAACAGTACTTGGTTTAGATCGGATACCTTTATTCAAGACCAAAATCGTAGGTGTCGTTCTAAAGAAGTAATTTTAGTAAATTTTATGTATGAATCAACTGATCCTTCTGCAGGCAAAATGTTCCAACCAAGGAAACATGGCCGCTACCAAGCTGAATGACTCATTCAGTTTGGCCAATGATAGCCAACAATTTCATCTACCCAACTTAAACGAAGTGAAGACAGCGATATCCAAATGGCTTGCCTGTCGAGATCTTCAAAGCAGCGATACATGTATTGGTAAGGATGCAGCAACTTCAGACGGAAAAGTTGTCCTGAACAGCGTATATAAGATCTTATCGGCTATCGCCTACAATAGCATATATAGGGACGAGTTATACAAAGTCATGCCAAGTTTCGGCATCCCTGTAAAACTCGTCTGTCTGTGAAGGATGAAAGAGGTACATGATTGATTCACTGATAGTGATGGTAAGAGGCTAAAATGAGAATGTTTCCTTTCCTTTACCCTTTAGACAAACTCCAATAAATAAACCAACACATTATTACCGAAGAAAGCCCCCACTATGAGCTATCAGACTTTTGCTTACAGTATATCCTTACATCTGCTTCTAATCTTACCTCTGATCCCTAAAAATGATTGTGGTATTTTTTTAACAAATTTAGTTCATCTGTTTTAAAATATTATTTTCGTTCTTTTTCATTTCCAGACCGTCACACTTAAAGAAGAAAGACGAAAGCAAGCAAGAAGGCTAATTCATCTGTCAAAATCGGATGAAAACATCCTGGAGGAATGATTCTTCGGGTGTTATTCGGTCCAGTTAATATCGACGGAGTGTGGCGGAAAAGATAACGACGAACTTTACGGGCTTAATAGCGATGCTAACCTGGTCAAAAAGCTGAGAGGACTTTGGCGCATGAAGCTTATGAACAGCAACGCATCAGCCCGACGGGGAGTCTTACTCTGAGGCACAACGAAGCAAAATGCAAATGAGATATTGACATACTTCAGACGCAGTTACAGAGAACAGCATTTCTTCTAGAAACAAAGCCCAGAACCGGCTGCCTGGTTGTTCTTAGGTTTTTTTTTACCTAACTTCTTCTCTACTGGGTGGTAGTACTGGTTCTTCATTGACTGGACGTGGGTTCTCTTCTTGCCCACAGATGAGTAATTATACAGATAGTCGACTCAGCATACCTCTGTCCCTTTGAACCCGCAAATGGGAGGGGTTGATGTGCCAAAAATATGTCATTAGCGCGGGCAGTTTTGCAAGAACTCCAAATGGCAACAAAATACAGCTGATTATAGCGGATGTGTTGGGGAAGTGCTGCGAAGTATTGAGTTAACGTAGTTCAAGTTTAATAGATATTTTAATTGAAATGTTTATAAAAAAAATAGTTAGGTATATAATAAATACTGAAGTTGTTGCAATTAAATGCGAATATTTTTTGTGTTTATAAGAAATAGAAATAGACTTAGTTGGGTTGTTATATTTTTTCCATTTTGGTTAATAAAGTGAGATAAAATGTATATATTACTTTATTATTGCTTGAATATTACTAAATTAATAATGTTTGGGTGTAAAATATTTATAGTTAATAGTTTTGGATTAGTTTTTCATTTATATTAAATTCTTTGGTTGTTTTATTATGTTTTTTACTAAACATTGAGAGTTTAATATATTTATATACATATTCGGAACGTTCATATGAGAGCGAGCGAGCGAATTGACAAACTGCGACGAAATAACTTTAAATGCATTTTTAAACACAAAATGTAGACTTGACTATTTCAATTCCAATAGTCATCATACTGAACAATTTTAATAACGTTATTATCTTCGAATTGGAATAGTGAATAGCGGTGAATAAAATATCAGTGAATTTATGAAATATTAACTGTTCACACGTTACTCATAAATTTTATTCATTGAACTTTTATTTATTTTATCTACAATTTTAGTAATTTTACAGAATATTTCAATTATTCATTGCTCAAATATTTCCGTGTTGCTACGTCGCAGATGGTCCATCCGTTGAGTCCAATTTTCGATCACTCGTTCGAGCATTTCGACTGGTAACTGGCGAATGACACGCGTGATGTTTTCCTCCAAGGCCTGAATCGAAGCGGGTTTGTCGGCAAAAGCTTTTGACTTTACATATCCCCACAGGAAAAAGTCTAACGGTGTGATATCACACGATCTTGGTGGCCAATCGACCGGCCCAAAACGTGAAGTTGTGTGCTCACCGAAATGTTCTCTCAATAAGTCCATTGATTGATGCGATGTGTGGGAAGTGGCGCCGTCTTGCTGAAACCAAATGTCGCCGAGATCACGAGCTTCAATTCTCAGGCATCAAATAGTCGGTTATCATGGCACGATAACGGTCGCCATTGACGGTTACGTTCGCACCGGCATAATTTTTAAAGAAATATGGACCGATGATTCCACCGGCCCACAAACCACACCAAACCGTTGTTTTTTCTGGATGAAGTGGCAGTTCTTCAATCTCTTCAGGTTGCTCTTCGTCCCAAATGCGGCAATTTTGTTTGTTTACATACCCATTGAGCCAGAAATGGGACTCATCGCTAAACAAAATTTGCCTCGAAAACGTCGGATCTTCTTGGAACTTTTCAAGAGCCCATAGAGCGAAGCGATGTCGCTTGGGAAGGTCGAGCGGCTTCAGTTGTTGCACAAGCTGTATTTTGTACGCTTTCAATTTAAGATTTGACGTAAAATGCGCCAAGTCGTTCCATACGTCAGTCCGAGTTGCTGCGAACGGCGCCGAATCGACTCTGTACGGTCTTCGTGTACACTCTCAGCTACGGCAGCTATATTTTCTTCACAGCGTGCCGGACGTGGTCTATTCGGTCGAATATTATCCAATAATGAATGCTGGGTCTCAAAATGGGTGATGGTGTTGCGAATAGTACGTTCAGTAGGCCGATTATGTTGACCATAAGTTGAGCGAAGTGCACGAAACACATTCCTCACAGAACGTGAATTTTCATAATAAAGTTGAACAATTTGTAAACGTTGTTCACGCGTCAAAAAAGGCTATTGAAAAAAGTATCTCTACTTGGATCACCCTTTATTAAGCCTACAAATAATAATAAAAATTATCATTGCAATTTGGTCGCCCTTTATAGATAAAATTTAATTATGTTCCACAAATAGCTTCAGTTCTGCAAATTATTCTCAACATTACTGTAAAATTAATTCAAGCAATCACGAAATAAAGTAAAAATAAAAAAAAAAAATTATTTTGCAAATAAATCGATTGCAATTTATTCTTTCTCCACCCGTCTGTTAGCTTCTGCCGAAATGTATGTTTGGCATGAATTCGCATATTTGGAAAATAATACTTCCAGACCGTATCAGACAATACGTCATAAATATAGACGTATTGCTCCTCAATTTACTTAGCAAGATAATAATTCAGTTTAATGCGATTTTTCTTTGAATTTTCAAACAATAATAAAAGCTTTAAAATCACTTAGGACTTATGTACGTACTTACGTATGTACCTTACGACGTAGGCACTTTCTTTGTTTACCTTAGATAAAAGACAGCCTCACTTTGAGATTTTCTAAAGGATTTGTCTTTGACTTTGAAAATGAATAGACAAAATTTATGTTGGGCAGGATTTTGTTCGGTTAACTTTTGTATTTAAACTGAACATTGTTTAGATGCAAACGAGACATTATTGTGGCGAGTGGCAGTTGTTATTCTGTCAATTCAGAAACAACTAGATACCGCCACACACATAGCATGTTGAATGTACATCTGCTATTGTTTTGTTTTCGTAAACTAAAGGTTTTGAGGTTGTTTAAAACATTTTTTTTATTGAAAACTTTTCTATTTTCACATAATTTAATCTCTAGTGCATAGCCAGATAGACAGATCAACCGTAAATAATTCTTTAATGAAGTTTAAGGTTCAATTGAACAGAAACAGTTGACAGGCACATATAGACCACAACAAAAATAAAGTGCACGACTGCGTCGTACGAAATTTTCTCACTACAGTGGAGGCGATTCGTATCGTATAAAAATATTACGAAAAGATGAAATTTGGCTTTGTTTTAAATTATTGAAAACTTATTTAAAACTCATATGGATACTTTTGTCCAACATACAAAACGAGTTCAAAACCTTTAGAACGGTTTTTAAGAAACGAATTTAAATCAAATTGATTGTTCAGCTTTTTGTTGTTCAAGGAATCGTATTAGCTTAATCTATTTTTTAGATTTGACACTAAATGTACCCACAATTTAACCCAAAAAATTAAAGCTCAATTTGTTCGTCTTCTAGAACAGTTGCTGAATGAACAGTGTAAAAGTGCTCGAAGTGAGATTCAGGAAACTCTTTGGGCTGAAGAAACCCAAAAAGCACCGGTCACTGATGGGCGCCTATCCAAGAGCAAAAGGAAAAGTTTGCGAAGAACGAGCAGTGCACAGACACTAAGTTAGAAGGTGCAACTGACTTTGATGATAAACAGCGGTGAAAGGATTAAGTCAGCGTAATTTATCAAGCTCGGTTTAGAGAAAGGGCAGCGCTCATACCTCTTGCACTTCACGTTGATCATCACAAATAATATAAAACAAAGTTGAAATTCTTTCGACTGGACTTAGGTATTCACATGGAGCAGGTTCGTGCATTTAAAAATATTTGATTTTGAGTTTAAAAGACCAAGTAATTCAAAAATTAGAATTTGAACCAAAAAAAAAATAATTTTTTCTGCGTCTAATTTAATGAAAATATTTTCAGTATTTAGAGCTTTGAAACACGCATATTTCAAGTCTAACATTAAATTTCAACATGCTCTAAAAGCTTAGCAATTTTAGTAATATCTTCGAAAAACTTCTTTCTTTTTTTATTTATATGTGAATCAACCAAGCATTTCAAATCGATCTCAGTGATGTATACTTTTCATAGTTTTCTTTCGTCGTCTATTCGTGATTTTTTAAGAGCACATACGAATAGTGTGGCGTGGACACAGGTGAGTAATTATAAAGATAGTCGATATCCTTTATCTCCTCCCTCCCACAGAGGGTGCTGTGGACTGTCACATATATGGTATTTACAACTGGGCTTTAATGAGCTTGATGATACCTTAATAATAAATAAAGATGGATTCCATGTCGCAGTACTGCAATTAATGCGAAAACTTATACAGATATAGTTCTACGTCTTTTTCAAGCAAATAAAAAATGGAGGACGAGAGTGTCACAATTCTTCTCAGTCGACTGTATACTCATCTGTGACTTGAACCTGAATTGCACTCAAATGTTAGTTCTTCATGACTAAGGGGATTTGGAATCGTACTCGATTCTGAGTCTCTATCTCATTGTACCTCATCTCACAACTGTGATCTGATTTCTGTTGTTCAGTTAGCAATTGTATATATTTCATCGAAGTAAAGTACATTTTTAGCGAACATGAGTAAGCAATCGGAGAAGCGACATACATAGCTAGTTCTTTAACTTCAAACGCTTTTGTTTCCTGTTAAACTTTGTTTCGCTATGGCAATAAAAAAATCGCAGAGACAGACACTAAATATTGCGCATGTGAATTTTAAAAATATGTGTTTTTCTCATGTTAGGTTCTACGTAGCATGGTCTCGGTAAATTAATCAATTGCTTTCTGATGGTGAGGAAGCCCTGTAAAGCAAGGCTAGCATGAACCAGCCAGTAATACATGTGTAAATAAAGACTCCCTGCCTGAGACACGGCAGCTATCCATCGTCTATGATCCCGCGTGCGCTGGTTCCAGATATTCAGAACAAATTCTCTGCGATGGCTTGGTCTTTGAAACAGCGGTTTGGTCTTCCTTGTCGTCTTGAACCTGCGGGCACGGATTCGACGATTATAAAGCATTATCATCGATTCGCTCGATGTGGCCGAGCCAATGTAATTGACGTGTTATGGCATTCTGGATTAAATCTACACAGAGTTAGTGGTACAGCCCGTTGATGCACGGATGCGGATGCACCTTCCCCTCCAAATATATAGAAAAGCTGACAGTATAAGGGTTTCGTTTTGCCCATTTGCTTCGCCAAACCGAAGCAGTTTCATACGATCTTCGCTGGAGTTGTAATTCATGGAGTTGATGTTGACACCAAGTTAAATGAACTCCTGAACTTCTGAAAGCCTCTATCACAGCACATTCGGAGCGAGCGATGATGTCAATATTGTCGGCATATGCAAGCGGGTGGACGGATCTGTTGAAGATAGTGCTCTCCGTATTGAAAACTGTACTGCGACTTGCATTTCAATTGTCAACTTCACCCCTCGTTTGAGTTAAATATTTTTTCATGATAACTTTCTATGGCACTGCTATATCCTTGATTCACTACCCAGTAGCAAGGGATCAATATCTACTGACAATATTACACCCAAACTCAAGATTAGAAAATATTTTGTGCTGATCGGAATCGGGAGGCAGACACATTCATAAAAGAGATCACACTAAATATCTTCACTGACGACTCCCGAACTTATCCAGGGTCTTCCAAGCGAAGGTCCCGGCTATAAGAGACACAGGCAAGTGGATGTAGATACTGGCTAAGGCTTAAAATCACTTTCATATGGATTTGCCGACATAGGAATATAAATAGGAATAAGAAAAGCTGACGAGCTGGACAGACACGGCTCCTCCTTTCTCGAATCGTGTTTGTTTGAAGCGAGTTTATATAAATACAAGCAATGACAAACCTTATAAAGAGAACACTAGCGGTCGCCTCTAGGCTGGAGGCCGTAAGCACAGTCAGTCAGCACATACGCTGTCAAGCTCGGCATACCCCATTACACCCAATGACACAGCTGTGATGAAGCAAATGAGAGTGAATTGTATTTCACCTCCTATGCTGGGCTAGACATCGGCAGCTTGAGAAACCATTCTTCGATGAGCTTATAAATATTTTAGACAGCGGTCTCTCCAAATGGGTTGATTTGTGTCATAGTTTTTGCTTCACCTAATCCCTTTGTACCTCCCTACCTTTCACTTCATATATTAAAGTAGACCCTACAGTATGAAAAACCAAATGCAAATATTTACATTTTTCGTCCTTCAACAAAACAAAACAAACAAATAAAATAAAAAAAACTGTCAAAGCGAAAATAAAAACTCGATACATTCGTACATGCATCAATGTCAAAATATTCCATAAATACATTACTGAAACATGTATAGGTACATACGTTGAGGGCCAAAGTAATTTATCTTAGTCACTGACGTTTGCAATTTAAAAAACCATCTACCATGGCATACTCAGTTCGTGCTAACGTTCCTGCTGCTTTTTCGTTGAAATCTAAAACTCTAAACTACCATTTATTTATTTATAAAGGAAATCAAATGACCTTCTAAACCAACCGGAGGATGAATAAATGACTTCCACTTGTATGGAAAACCGATTGAACTGTCCCTAGGGAGTATCTCATCTCAACCCTACATGTATGTATGTATTATAAGCGCGCACTCTCCCAACACCCCATAACCCGCAAATATTATAAAGAACCAACATTTTGCGAAAGGAATTATCAAACTTTCAGATTAGTTTGCTTAGTTGATCTTTTTCACGAGAATTATTTAAGGTTTACTATTGATATTCAAATTTCCGACTTAGCATTGGAAACTTTTTCAATCTTGGAGAATTCAAATTAAATACTACAGAAACTTTATAAGTCGTGCATCTTTGTGTGACATTTCAAGGGTTTGCATACTTTTAACTTTTAAGTTGAATACACAAGTGTTGACTTCGAGAGTGAAGCTTTTAAGTAGATTTTGTAAATATTTTATTGTGTTGATGATTTTTTTGCTTGAGATGTACAAAAATTTACATTCGCATCGTTGTGGAACAAAATTATACCTTTTTGTTTACTATAACCAAACATCGATTGGCCACCTCAAAATGGACAAACACCATTTATGTTTAGTCTACCTTGGTGCCATTATTCTTTTCCCATTGTGGTATCGTCGTTTATATAAGCAGTGATGTAGCCTACCAACTTCTATCTCAATATGGCCAATGTTCCATCCGGAATTAAATTATATTTGGCTAAAATTCCATGTCCGTAGGCAATTAATTCACTACTGTTTTATGTACAGAAGGCCTAACCAAGACAGGCATTCAACTTGTAATGAGTTTGATGCACTGTCTGATTCCATCACCAGAATTGTAACCCATTGTCCTCATACTGAAATCGTCATTGCGGGCGATTTCAATATTCACAATTCAAGTTGGCTTCGACATTCTGGACAGACAACACCCGAAGGAAGGTATGTTGAGATCTTTGCTGAGGTTAATAATTCAACCCAGATTGTAAATGAGCCGACACTGATACCGGACATTAGCGGTCAAAACGCCAACACTCTGAACTTGTTTCTTACCTCTCACCCTGATAAATACACTTTAAACGTATTATCGCCTCTAGGTTCGTCAGACCATTCTATCATATCGGCGAATTTCTCGTACTCCAGCCACACAGTTAAAGAACAAGCTCCTAAAAGAACCGTATGGCAATTTATCCCTAACAGGATAAAGTGTATCAGACCTAAGGAAAACACGTGGTGTGACTTGAGCTCTACAGAAGCTATCAGGGCTAAAGAGGTAACTTTTCGGTCATTTAAGGCCAACCCAACTGAGGAAAACCGAACAAAGTTCAAACGAGCCAGAAATGACTGCAATGCCCATATTAATCGTGTCAAATTCTCCTACGACCAAAAGTTGAGGCAAAAAATACTACAAAGTCCCTCCGGTAGTAAAAACTTTTGGTCGTTTGTTAAGAATATTAAAAATTCGGCCTCGTCATCTATCCCGACACTCATTTACAATGGCACTCCAGCTGTCAGCTCTTCGGATAAAGCCAATCTGCGCGCTGCTCATTTTGCAGCTAGCTCAACGCTCCCAGATTGTGCTTTATCTCCCCCAGTACTCGAGCGCATAGAACACTCCATGGGACAAATCCACTTCCGCACCAGTACTGTGGCAAGAGTACTTCAAGATCTCAGCTTTAACAAATCCGCTGGCCCAGATGGTATTTCACCTATCGTTCTGAAGAGGTGTTCTTCCACGCTGGCAAAACCACTGCGTAAGCTTTTCTATCTGTCCTATTCTTCAGGGCTCTTTCCGAGAAGATGGAAAACAGCATTTGTTCAGCCCGTCCCAAAAAAAGGCGAATCTTCCTCTCCCTCCTCTTACCGACCAATTGCACTTACGTCCCTTCTTTCCAAGGTCATGGAAACGCTGATAAATCGTCAGCTTATGAAATATCTCGAATCCCGAAAACTTCTTAATGACCGGCAGTACGGTTTTCGCAGCAACAGGTCCACTGGTGATTTGATGACATATGATGGCATATCTAACCGAAAAGTGGAACCAATCTATTCACCGTGGTGGTGTAAGCAAGGTCGTTGCGCTTGATATTTCAAAGGCATTTGACAGAGTTTGGCATCAAGCTCTTTTGTCGAAAATGCGTGCATTTGGGATCGATGTTACCCTTCTTCAATGGATTAGAAACTTCCTTTTGGAACATTCAAGTTCGGTTTCAAGTCTGCAACTTACCAAATAAATGCTGGTGTTCCCCAAGTTTGTCTCCCACTCTCTTTTCCTTCTCTGTTACTCCTAATCCTATTCATTCCTTTGCCGACGACAGTACCCACAGCTTTACATATTCGTTTCCTAGGCAACGCCCCTCATTTTCGGGCGTTGAACTGGAACGGCAAGGTATGTTAAGCTCATTAAATTCCGATCTCGACAGCATACTTAAATGGGGTAAAACCAACAGAGTGGAATTTAATGCTTCCAAAACGCAATGCTGTCTGCTGTCATTGAAGCGAAACCCAAATTCTCTGCCATTATCCATGGATGGCACTTGCCATCCGACCGGCTTTCCATTCTCGGTATGTGTGTCGATGTCGCCAAGAACGCTGCGAAATGTCTAGGCTTCCTTAAGCGATGTAAGAAATATTTCACCATTTCTGATCTGGCTAGAATCTACAAGGCGTTTATTCGCCCAAAACTTGAGTACAACGCTCATATCTGGTCTGGTGCTCCAATTACATATTTGGAGCTACTTAACAGAATTCAAAAACGTGCGGTAAAACTTATTGGCGATCGAGACATCGCGAAATCACTTGACTCTCTTAGTCATCGTCGTAATGTCTCCTGTCTGTCATTGTTTTAACGGTATTTTTCCACCACAACTGCTCAAATGGAATAGCCAGTTGCATTCCACCCCTACAGCAATTCAACCGCACAATACGAATGTGGAATGCTGTACCACGCTCTGTTTTTCCTTTTGCATTATAATTTACAAACATTTAAAACCAACGTGCATCGGTTTCTCCCTTTCTCTATCCTTCATTTCATTATAAGGGTATCCAAAGTCCCTTTAGTGCGCGTACATTATAAAAAAAAAGTGATATAGTTAAGTTTAGAGCGTTCGCATAAGGACCAGTAATATCTAGAATAAGTATCCTGTTAATTTTAAGTTAGATTTAATCATTTTTGTCTAGTTTGTAAGCTTTATTAAAAAAAAATTCAATCAAGATTCATTTTCTCGCGGCTTATGTCAGTACTTAAATCCATATTGGTCAGTTCCTTAGTGCTATCATTTTTCCCAAATTTCGGGACTTAACACACAAACGTGTTTTAGAAATAATATGATCAAAATTGTTAATGCAAACTTTGCCCAATCTATTTGTAATGCCAACTTAAGTTCAACCTCACCCTAACCACAACCAGACATTCACTTTAACATTTACCCTTTTACTCCCAGAGCAAAAAAAAAAAAAAAAAAATAATTCAACCTTCGCGGGTGCTTTACATAATTGACTACTATATCAGCGTTTGTAAATACGGCGCACCAGGTAAGCCCAGTCCCAAGTCAATCAAAGTGAAACAATAAAATTAGAACTTTTTTACGCCTTGGGCCAGTCAACACTTCGTTAAAGCAATTTCCAGCGCCAGGCACAGGCAGTAACTCAATAGAACAAGTACCAATACCAACCATCCTCTACCTCGTCCGACATTCCCGGCAGTAATCTGTTTCATTCATAACGAACAAAAACAATCAACAGGTGCCGATGCCGACATAAAACAACATCGTTCAGCATTTTTCCGATACGAAACGAAGACCAAAAATGCGCGCGAATAAAACTTGACGAAAAAAGCTCCAAACTGGGGAAACTTAAACTGAGAGCTCTCTCTCACTCTCTCTCCATTTTCATCTGTTCTTGCTGTGATGTCGTAGAAGGTGGCATGAAAATTGTATCTAATCTTGATTCGGTTTCTTTGACTGAACGTTGTTAGATTTTATCGGCGGCCAAACATAACTTTAGTCCTTCGCCGTGATTCGACGAGGTCTGTCTGAAAAAATTTACTATATTCGCATAGGTCTGGGTCTTTTACCGGCGGAAAATCTCTAACACAGCTGCGTATGCTCCGTTTAGTTTCTGTTTTCATTTTGCATTTGTTTAGATCAAGAAAAGTATTTCGGAATATTGTGTAGTATATTGCGAGTATCTAAAGCGTGCAAATTCGTCTAATTGACGTGGTGAAAAATTGTAAACAACTAAACAACTAAATTTGTTTTTAAACTAAAATCAATAGTTTTTTGTGAAAATAACTCAAAAAAAATTTATTTACCTCCCCTCAGGTCGAAGCAACAATGCCACTCGGTTCGGCTTCATTTTTAAATGTATCTAAAACAATGAAAATTCGAAGATATAGATCGGCGTGAATTTTTAATGATTAATTCGAACGTGAATATCTGTTGTGATTTTCTGTGAAAAAATGCGATTCCTAATTTGTTGAACGTGTTTTGTATATTATACTCGTGCAAGTGTTCTTTATCGTGTTAGTTAGTCTGTGACTACGGACCGAAGTTTGTAGTGCGTTGATAGCTAGTGTTATTGTTGCAAAAGCAAATTCAAAATGTTTACGAGCTTAAAAAGTGCTAGTACAGTGCTCTGTTTTATGAAATCAAATGATAATTAAATTTCAGTTTACAGTTTGCAGGTGTAAAAAATAATAATAAAATATTTATCGTGTCTAATTTTTTGTGATAAAAAATATGCTCTGTGGTTAAAAAAAATTTGAGTGTTTAGTGCAAGTGATCTTTACAGAATTTTGCAATTGGATTATATGTAACTTTTCGAGAGCTACCGCAAAAGTAAGTGAACATAATATCTTACCTGGCTGCGAACTTTGGGAGTGGGTGTCCAAATGTTGCCACCACTTACCAACAATTTGGGATTTTATTTGTAGGTCAAGTGATGACTTCGTTTGTTGGTGTTGTATGTGAAATATTTATCTAAATATTTGAAATCCACTTATTAAATAAGCAAATTCAGTTAATTTTATTAGAAAAAATTGATTGAACAGTAATTATTTTAGGACCAGCTGTACGTCAGGGTTTCCCAGTTAAAAAAACAAAAAAAATAGATATTGCTAAAGATCAGACGATCAAAAGTGGTGCTACTAATGGTCTTTCAACCCAACTTAATTTATATCAAGTTAAGATGAATATTTTAGATTTTGATATAACTTCAGAAATATTAGATATATAGGGTCCGCTAAATAACTTTTTTTTTTGAAACAGGGTGCAAAACATCGAGTGTAACTTCGGCTGTGTGGCACGTAGCGCCGTCCTGTTGAAACCAAATGTTGCCAATATCCTGCGAGCAAAAATTCGTTCAACATGGCCCGATAACGATCGCCATTGACTGTAACGGCCACTCCTTGTTGTTGTTTTTGTTCGTTGTTCAAGCGTATACACAACCATATTCGTTCAGCGGAAGGATAAAACTAATTATCTCTCAAATCAGACATGAGCTAAGTATTACCATTCGTGAAATAGGCAATAGTTGAAAAAAAAAACGTTAGATGGCGGACCCTATAGCTACACCAAGAATTTAATCAATTTTCTAGACTTAATTGCAAAGAACATGTTAAAAATTCCTTTTGATTTTATTTACACCACAAAAAGTTACATGCCTCTAAGCTAATAGCTTAAAAAGAAATAAGTTTTTTGGCTTCTTATTTAAAACTAGCTGTACGCTGCGCGCGTTGCAATGCCGCCAACTAAAATGAAATTGAACGAAAGTCATTAAACAAATATTTAATTCAGTTTAAGTCATTTTTATTAATTTTTTCATTTCGAAAAAATTGTGACATTGCAGCGTTTCCTTTCAATTTGATATTTATTGAAGTGCTGTAAACGAATTCGATATTTATTGAAGTGCTGTAAACGAATCGGAAAACGAGGGTTTTCCGATGCGTGAGTAGGCCACATAGAGCTAGCTGCCCATGTGAGAACCATGGATTCTGCAAATTTAATCCACACACTTGCACCGCGAGCTGCAAACGTTTGAATTCGAATGGCATATCTGTAAGGATCATTGGGATATGCGGCAATAGTACGTCTTCACCTTCGAATTTTCCAGTCAAAATTGTTGCCTCCATAGGATTGTTCATCATTTTCTTGACTGAGAGTCTGGTTTCGTTGTAAAGTCGTGTGGTTTCTAACCTCACTTCTCGTTGTTCAGATGATTCAGACGAACGGGTCTCAGCGGCATGTACTCGAAGATTTCCCAGCCTTAATACCCTATTCACACCGCACTAAAATTCGAGGTTCCCACAAACAGATTTCGAAGTCGCGGCAAAGCATTCACACCGAACACAATCCGGGTTTTGTTCGACGTTTCAGTCAGCCATCGAAAAATAAAAGCGAATAAACAATTATTGCGTTCAAATTGCAAGTGCACTACACGTTTACTATAAGCTAACAACGCATATGACTTCATATAATTCGCGTTCGTCGTTCAAGAAATCGGTGACTTGCAGTTACTCTTAGGTGACTTGCAGTTGACTTATAACTCAGTTGAAAATCTGTCAACCACTTGTCAACTGCTTTGTATAACTTGTGGAATGTATTAAAAGGTGCGTTTGCGTTGACAACCTTACCATTGAAACCAGATTCTGAGGAGGTTTCATCGAAACCTCATACAATATCGAGGTTTCGAAATCTCGAAAATGTATGGGAAACCTCCTGATTTCGATGGAGGTTTCATGAGTTTTGGCGAAACCTCAGACTTCGATGCGGTGTGAAAAGGGTATAATGCTCGTTACTCGTCTGATTCTGAGGCCCGTAATGCTCTTTTCTTCCGTGCTTGAGGTGTAGATCAGCCAATTGCTTGTCGCTTTGGAGACATAATTATACGGAAACGACGTGAAAAATGCGTTTGAATTTATCCGAATCTCATAATGTGTCCAATCCAATTGAACCGGCTGTTCACACACAGATGGAAATGTTAATATTGACGGTGATCAGCAATTCGCTGAGGAAAATTTAAAGTGAAAAAAATCGGCATTTGAGAGTTTTTGAAATCGATTTAAATTCCACTCGTGACGATATCCGAAAAAAAAAAACGTTCGGAACGTCAAGCAGTCAGATCCTTCACATACACATTCGATGATCTTCGTGAGTTCACTGTAGAGAATGAAATAAATCAGCTTACGGAAACTACGAAAATTCAATTCGATTGAATTATTTAATTCAATTCTTAAATGCACAAATCTAATCGAAAAACGACAATATTGTCTGTTCAATGTAAGCCGGACATGAATTTACATAAATTCTTATGTCACCCACAACTCGAAACGTCATCATTCGTTCGCCGTCACAACATGAATTGTCACTGAAATTCATTGGAATGACAGAAGCACCATCTGTCAAAAATTGGTCGTACCAACTCAGAAACCTTCGTGGGCTCATGCACAACAACTTTGCTAAAGATCAAATGCATAGTTTACGGTACTATATAGGACATACCGACAAACATCCATTTTTATATTTATAGATTAATTTTTCTCAAAACCTTTACTATATATTCTTACTTAAAATCTATGAAAAACTAGCTGTCCGTGTCCGACGTCGCCCGGGTAAGCCTTATCAGCTGTATTTATTTGAATTCACTAAAATCCCTCTAAATAGTTGCACAGTTATACAAATATTGCTGCCCACATTATGTCGTTTTCGTTTGGTTATCCGGAAGAGCTCTCCGAGATACCAATCGAACAAGCAAACATATTTCATTTGAATTTTAAGTGTATTTTGCGTTATATCATTGTTTATGTACTTTCTACCGCCTCACTGCCAGTCTGATGACGATAAAGGGGATGGAAGACAAATAGTATAAGCCAATATTAGCCAATTTTAGCTGACTTCGGCAAAATTGAAGAATTATTAAATGCAACAGCAACAAATATGACATTTAACGATTATGACTTTTATGTTTTTTGAATGGTTTTGATTCTGAATTGAAAGCCAGATGCAAATTTCTCTTCTTTTTCGGAGAGGAACTGTCATTTTAGTACCAAGCGAACATTTATACAGTGCTTGTGTCAGATAAAGTACCAAAAAAGGGAAATCTATTACAATTAGTTGTCCGAATGGTTAAACACAACTCAGCTGTTTGTAGAAAAACAAATTGAATGTATTTCGTTGAGACTCGGAAATCTCGTATTAGCACAACTCTTTCTAATATAATTTAAGTGGTTGTGCATTTTTTGTAACAACACACAATTTAATCAGTCACCAAATCCTTACCACAACTTTAACTTTGAACTGCACGCGAATGATTCCTGCGAGTGCTGCCACCCATCGGATGATTAAGTGCAGTATATTAAAAAAAAACTAAAAAGTGCACTACTGCGTCATACGAAACTTTCTCGATACTTGAGATGCGTTTTTGAGTCGCAAAATGAATCGAAAATTAATGGTGAGAAATTTATTTAAATCACCTTTTAGATTTTAAAACATTTGATTTTCTCAAAAACGCAGCCTACGATTTTAAAGTAATTTCGCACATTGGACAGTTTTAAACATAATTGTTCGAAATACAAAAAATTATTAAAATCGTTAGAGCCGTTTTTGAAAAAACGAATTTAATTTAAATTTAAAAAAATCGCTTTATGAAAAAATAATTAAAAAAAAAATTATTTAAAAATCTAAGTATGCAGATTTGCATGAGTTTATAGTATAAAAAAACTGTAAATTTTTGTTGGAGTTCCCTTTATTAGTTTTCGAGATATTTCCCGTTTTATAAATTCTCGTTAATCGATTTTTGTTCCAAAAACTGGGTATGCAGAATTTTCGACCCCATCCTAAACATCCTTAGTACAAAAAAAGACCAAAATCCTTGGAACCACTTTCGAGAAAAATAGTAATAAGTGATTTTCACAAAAAAAATTGTATGGCAGGTACGAGATGTAACCCCAAGAACCTTATATACGAACAAATCCGTCGAACCGTTTTCCCATACGGCACCCGAACAGACAGACAGACCGACGGGCGGCATTGGCGGACTTTAGACTTCTCTATAGTCGTAATATCATCCCTCATACTCAGTTTGAGTTCGAAATTTCCGCACGATCGCAATAACTTTCTCTTTAGTATACTAATGTATACGAGAAAATTAAAAAGAGCAGTTGATTTTAAAACCCCATAGTTAAAAAACAATTATGAATACTTTTTAAGACTAAGAAATGAATAATATTAATATAGTGGCGTTGTATTTATAGCACTTTTTTTAATAGTATAATTATTACGTAAAATATGACTTACAATATTTTGCTTGGCCCAGGTCCTGTTACGCCCTTGGAACTGCCTGGAGTTCGGTGAGGTTAAACAGAGGTGCGGTAAACACGAATTCATCACAGAACATTAAAACGCCCATCGCGATTATTCGAAAGACTGAAAAACCTAAACATTTTCCTTAGAAAAGTAACCAATTTCTTTAAAAAAAACCTAGAAGGCCCTTGTAGTCCATGAGTGTACCATCTAAGGTTTTCCTAAAAAATTTCTTCGACTACGCGAAGATTTGATTTGCCTCGAATCAACTAGGTGCATATGTGGATTATGTCCTCAGCCGCCCACAGATCTCCGCAGAATCCGTATCCGATAATCCAAACATTTTTGCGGAAACGAAGGAAATACGGAAGACGGAGGAAGAAAGGAAGATGAAGGAAGCTTATCCCTGCTTAATTATATTAACTCCATAGTTTTTTTACTTGCCTTAGGTACACTGTGTCCCTCAAGACTTGAGTAACTCAGATTGGCAGACCTACCGCTTTTTTCCTTCTGTTCTTGCAAGCTCATCCGCCTAACACCAAGCACAGTCTCACTGGGTTCTGAATGCATAAAGCTTTAAGCATGGTACGACAGCTTCAGACTATATCCGAATTGATGTTGGTTAATTCTATTGCCTTGAGTGCGGCCTGACTATCGATGTAGATGCCAATATAAGACGATGTCTTGCTTTTAGAGGCATTTTAAAGCGTGCATACCCTCTTTAATATACTTTAATAAATAAAGCTGTATGCCTCTATCTCCAGTGGTTTAGGCTGTGCGTTGTCTGTCAGTTAGTTCGCTTAGAAGTAATTCATTCAAGCTAGCTTTGACAATGATTTGTTGGTGTTTTTAGTGCGTTCATCAAAAGTACTTATATATTTGAATGTATTTTTTACCTTCAATGTCTTGTCGTCCGCATAACTTTCATATGGTTATCGATACTTCAATCTAGTTATTTTTTCAGCTTTTTTGCTATTGCATAGTATCGGTTGTTTCAGGTAGCTGAAATAGTTTAGATATATTCTTTTATTTTCATTCAATCAATTTGTTTAATGCCGGTTTCGAACGGCAATATTTTTGAGAAGCTTCTCATGACATTTATAATTCTTGGATGCTTTTCAAGTACAAGCCACTGCACTTGTACTCAAATACTTGTACTTAAAGCGGCAGCACAGTTGATTCTGCGATAAGGTTCTGGTCCTGAGATCGCAACTTCAGGTCCATCTCTAGCTAGCTAATCTGCGCAGATTCTTTGCCTGCACGGCATAGTTTGGTGGCGAGGTACCCTTCCAAGTTTGACCTTGTTACGCTTGGCTAGGTTTTGCAAGGAATCATAGCAGATCTTAATTGTCACATAAAACATGTTCATGTTTAGAATTGAGTTAAGTAACTTCAGGTGACCCACATCGTTTTCTCCCTTCCAGCATATGTTCGTTTGCTACTTAATGGCGCATCTAGCAGCCGCCTTCAGAGTTAATCAAGTGATATAAGAAAAATCTCAGAGTTTTAGCAAAGACTATGATAAGGATGCTGCTTACCTCACGAGAGAAATTTGTCATGAAAAATTATTAAAAATTACCCCAGGGCTCCGCCGGTATAAATTTCAATTAAACTTTTCAACAAGGCGTAGCGCACTTATTTTTAGAATGAAATAACCCAAATGAGTTTGAAGTAGACAACATTTACTGTCATCCAAAATAACAGGCGAATTTATCGGCCTTGCAGTTCCTAGAAATATTTCTAGGTCCCCGCATGTAGTACAATTTGTTCCATGAAGCGCCTCTTCGGTTCATTTATGCAATATTTCATACTTCATATTTTAAATGAAAAAAAAAATGGGAATCCTTCATGGAACTACAATGAAAAGGACACAGATTAGTGGTTAAAGGACAAAGTTAAGGGAGAGAATATTTCTCTGTTGTGAAGGACAATAAATTACTCAACGTGAAAATGAACTGAAACAAAGTTGCACTGTCTAAGCATTTCTACTGGGAGACATTTTAATATTAAAACAAAAATTTTAGTTTGTCTCTTTTTTGGGGATCCACGGGCGCAACTCCATAATGGAAGGCAGTCCAGTGCATGAGATGAAGGAAGAGATGTTTTTAGTTGCCTTTAGCGGCACTTAGGTATTGTTTTCGATTGGCTGAAGTATGTAGGAAACTCTATATAAGACCCTTACAATCTCAGTCCTGTTCTATGGTTCAGTAGCATCTAAAGCGGATGAAGATATCCTTGGTCGTTTTGAGAGAAAAATTCTTCATAAGATATTTGGTTTGAGATGGCTGCGACATGTAAAGCGAATTTAACTCCAATCCGGAGGGAAAAGGCAGCAGGGGAAGGCATCATCTTAGATAACGAGCACACTTGGCGCAACTGGAAGCAGTTAGCCCAAGATCGTGCCAATTGGAGAACCTTTTTGGTTGAGGCCCCGGCCCACCCGGACTGTTGCGCCACCTCAGTAAGTAAGTAAGTATGTATTTTAAGTACTGTATCTTATTATCTTCGATACATACAACGTCCGGGCTTTGGCGTGTAGTTCAGTTATCAGGCGATAAAAAAAGCGTAGCTGAATAGAAACCCTTGACTTCCGATCTTATCTTAAGGGGATGTCGAAGAAGTGCAACATTCACCTTAACTCGGCGCTTATCGATGCAAGGTCGATAAACTCGCAAAAATTGGATACTCAAAGAACTTTTGCGGAAGCTGCATAGAGACGGAGGAGGCAGAGACTGCACCTTCTTTCCTCATGCCGTGCTCTCTCGCTCTCATAAAAAAAGGTAGTCTTTCATGCTGATCTGAAAGAGTTATCAACTATTGACATTAAAACGTTCCTTAAACTATTCTTCGCTTATCTTAAAATCAACACGCTAATTGGAAGAAATGACCTAACAGTTTCTCTTTTGAAATCCATTTTTAGAAACATAGACTTATAACCGGGAGTAACAACTTGTGGTCGTGTGTGACGTCACCGGTTTTAAAGTCTTTGTATCTACATTTGTGGCAAAACGTCCTTTAGGTTTGAAACTCAATATACATAGGTATGTCGTCCTTCTGTGTAATTCGTACTGCCCGAATACCCGCTCTGTGTTATTTCCTTATGATGGTATCCTGCCGGGGTTTAATGCGCGGTTAAAAATAATACTTTATGTCATTATTTAACCTGGCGAGGTATGTCCCTGTCCCCATAATTTCCTTTCGATTTGAGCTAAAATGGAAGTATCTTCGAATGATGCAAATAATCATTTTATTATTTTTAAATCTCTTTCCTCGTAAGGACAAAAAAATACAACAAAATTTATGGAAATATGTTCTCAAATTAGCTTTTTGATTGTATCGCAATTATTTGAAGTAGCTACGCTACTCGAACGAAATATCGAATCATCTATGCGACAAAGTTAAACAAGTTTCCCTAAATGCGTGAAAAAATGTTGTAATTGATATTCTTAAACACGTTTCACATATAAAAAAAAAACTCGAGAATAATTTTCGCAAAACAGTTATTAATTAATATTTTCAAAGTATCTCTATGATGTTGTCTGTGTAGGGAGAGTGTCGATTCGTTTGAAATTTGTTTAAAACATTGCAAATGTCCGTTATCAGTGGTTTTTATTTTGGTACTGTATCCGTCTGTCTGTCCATCTGGCATTCTCGAAAACTATACATTGTAGCATGATGTATTGCCCCTTTAGGTTTTAAATGGAATAGAGAAGGGGTTGATGGGTTTTATTCAAGCTACTCTAACGATTTTAAAAGTTTTATTTAAACGTTGTAAAGATTAAACCTTTTCAGATTAGTTTAGCTTGCATAAGAGGTCGTAGAAGTGGGGCTCTCGCTGGAACTAATAGGAGAATCTAAAGATTGAATTGAGGCTACCCTTGAAGCTACTCTGATGATTTTAAAAGGGTACAGCGATTGAAAGAATATCCGAATGTGCTACAAGAAAGCTAAGCAACTGGCAGCTATCTTTAAGCCGGCCCTTTTAAGCGCATGGAATTGTTGAGGTTTTAAAGCAGCATTCCCAGCAGATGCGAAATGGGCATCATGACGCGTTCTGTCAATGTAAACGAATTTCCACTTCTCAGTTTAGAGCAGGTCATTAAGGCTATTAAAATGCTGAAAAGCAACAAATCAGATGTTTTGGTAGGGTGCATGGACTACATCATCATATCCATGCACAATGACTGGACTATCAGCTCCATATAATCTTTTCATCGACTGTTAAGCCGAATATGAATATGAATTTACATAGCGGTGACGAATGGAAGAGAAGATACAACCTCAAACTCTATCAGCTGTACCAAGTCGAAAGGACAAAACATGTCGACTATATTGGCTCGGTCACATCAAGCGAAAAGGACCCCACATTCGAGACGACAAGGAAGACCGAACCTCCAAGACATCTTAAATGAAAGAGCGTTGGTGATACTGTCTAGGCTGCCATAGGCTGCTGTGTCTCAGTCAGAGGCTCTCCGCGGTAAGAAAGTATTATTATTACATACGAACGGAACGGCGGGCTTAGTTTAGTTAGAAATGTTTAAAGCGTTTAGGAGCAATGCTTACAGCCCTTCTATAAAATAAATGTCTTTCGTTCCATCTTATGAGGCAAAATTAGTTTTGAACAACAACGTATATGTGTATGTGTATGTGCAACTTATCTACATAAAACCTATTTGCCATTTATTCCATTTATTTTTATATGGGATAAACAAAGCAAAAGAGAACTGAAAAATTTAGCAAACTATAGAAGCGGTATATATCTAAGAGGAGTTGTGTATGGACATAAATGGGTTTCCGTCTATAAATATGCGCGATTACTTCATTAGGATGTTTTTGCATAGTCGAAATATGCATGACCAGTGTAGCAAAACTATATAATTTGATAAACGGATAAAGCATTTATTGAAATATTATGCTGGAAATCTATAAGATTGCCACAATAAATTTTAATTGCAAAAATTGTTTTCAACGTTGATTAGATTGGTAAAACGCAACAAGCAACACACAGAACATTTGCGTTTGACCTTAAATGAGGTTTGAATTTAAATTGCATACTTTAGATGAAATCGCTTTTTTTTTTGTGTTAATAAAAAATATCGGCCAAATGCTCGCTACGGGCTGTGTGGCAAGTGGTACCATCCTGTTGGAAGCACATATCGTCTAGGTCCATATCCTTGATTTCTGACCACAAGATGTCTGTTAACATCTCGCGAACACCATTCAGTACGAAGAAACCGCACCAAACCATCACTCTTTGTGGATGCATCGGCTTTTCACCAATCACTAGTGGATTCTCATTTTGATTTTCTTTGTAA
Organism: Ferdinandea cuprea; assembly: GCA_963576555.1. Taxonomy (NCBI): domain Eukaryota; kingdom Metazoa; phylum Arthropoda; class Insecta; order Diptera; family Syrphidae; genus Ferdinandea; species Ferdinandea cuprea. The sequence continues at coordinate 42,447,039 of OY754958.1, forward strand.
AGTCACCTTTCACTTCTGTCTGTTCAACCAGACGCCATTCGGCGTCAGTAGGTTTCAGCTCTTGAGTCAATTGAACCTTGTAGGCATGTTAATTCAAATCTTTATTCAAAACTCGTATCAGTGATGTTCGTGAGATGTTCAATTGTTGGGCACGACGATGATTCGAGGGTGACTGCTCTTTTGCCACACTATCGCCAACAACAGCATGTTTTCACATTTTCCACAGACCCAGCTTGCTGAAATCTGCGCACAATTCTACCGATTGTTGAGGTGTGACTCACAACTAACATCGTGCATTATGGTTGCACCACGTTTTTTCTGATGGCTTTTAGGCTTTTTCGAAATTATCAAACCTTATTCTTTGATATGTAAGAGGGGAGAGAGAGAGAGAGAGAGAGATAGAGAAGAGGGATACAATTGCGATTGTTATAGAACCTATTAAAGTTCTATCGAAGAAACTCCGTTAGAATTACTTTAAATTACTTTAGTCTTTCCAAAAGTACAGGGAATTTTTCAAGGATTCCTGAACAAAGATGACCTAAATATTGCTACAAGAATTAACATAGCATGGTGTAGCCAATACAGCCGGCTGCACCGGGTGGTATACCCGTGGAACTTAACGGGCTTCCGACCCGTAAAGAGTCCCTGTCTGAGATACCCTCTGCGCTCCCGAGCACGCTGCTTCCAGTTGTCCAGACCAAGCGCTCTGGCGTCCGCGATGGCTTGGTCTTTAAAACGGAGGTTCGGTCTTCCTTGTCGTCTCGAACCTGGGGCCTGGGATTCGAAAATCCTCTTGACTGGAGCGTTGTTGTCCATTCGCTCGATGAGCAAATGTAGTCGAAGTTTCTTGGCTCTTTGGACTACATCCACATCTTGGTACAGCTCATAGAGTTCGCGGTTGTATCTTCTCCTCCATTCGCCCTCCTCGCACACAGGACCAAATATCCGTTGAAGGAATTTTCTTTCAAAGGATCCCAGTATTAACTCTCCTTTCCTGCTTATCGTCCAGCACTCGGCGCCGTATAACAGAACTTGCAGAATAAGGGTTCTGTAGAGCATGCACTTTATCCTTCGAGTTAGGAGTTGTGAACCCATTTGTTTTGCCAAACCGAAGTAGCAGCGGTTTCCTAGTGTAATTCTTCGACGGATCTCCACTAAGATGTCATTTGTAGAGTTGATGTTTACCCCGAGGTAGATGAACTCCTTAACTACCTCGAAGTTGCTGCTATCAACAGTGAAATTTTGTCCTAGTCGGTGGACGGTGGACAGATGATTGTTATTTAGTCTTGTCCTCATTAACTTCAAGGCCAATTAGTTTCGCCTGTTTTTCAAAAGCCGTGAAAGCCTCTATAACGGCACGCTGGGATCGACCGATGATATCTATATCGCCCGCACACCCCAGCAGTCGGACTGATCTGTTGAAGATAGGCCTTCCGTGATTTTGTCTTTTCATAGTTCCTGATCCTATCCATCGTATCTCCTGGATCGCCGTAATGTCGGCCTTGTACCAAGTTTTTGAGTATCACCTAGAGTGTAGAGTGTCCGCACATTCCAGGTACACACTCGCATGTCCGTTAACGTTCCGGGACTATTTTGCATGTTCAATAATAGATAATAGTAAAACAAAAATCAAATAAACCAGATAGAAATGCAATATTGTCTACTTAAGAATATAAACAAAATTAATTTTGTTTTTTTTTAAATTAAAAAATGGTGACAATTCATTTGAGGTATTTTTATCTTTCAGTTGTGCATTTCTGTATGTCATAAGTCTTAATTTCGGGTGTTTCTATTTATTTTTGATTTATTTTTTTGGGTGTTTTATTTTTGAAAGAAAAAGTGTCTAGTATTTTGTAAAAAAGGAAGCTGTTCATGTCATAAGCAACATGATTTAGATAATTAGAAAAAAATTCAGTTTTATTTCCAGCTATGAAATTGTAGGTAGACAATATATTTTATTAATAGTTGTTTGTGTTTGGATTGTAATTTGAAGCGATTCTGAATTAGTCTGAAAGAACAAAAATCCACCAGTCTAACGATATAATTATTTTGTTAAAAATAAATTATATATGTGGGTACTAAACTTTTCCACTAGAAATGTTTTACGTGTTTCTTAAATTTTAATGCCTGCCAACTACTTATCAATATTTAGAAACAAACTTTACGATTTTCCCCTAACCACGAGCCACTAGCTTCCACGATCCATTGCTATAATAAATTTTTAATAGCATAAAGAATCCGAAAATTAATTAATTTTATATTAGGCGACCAGCCGGCTTTAGTCATAAAACATATTTATTTGCATCCATTCCTTTAAAAAATAATCGTTGTTTAGTCAAGAAATATTTTTGCAGTAAACCAATATTTGTCACACATCTGTTTCTGTTATCGATTGCCAGTCGGCACTTAATTATATCTTTAATTTCACCAACAAATGACAAACTCTACCCAATGAAAACACACTGAACCCAATCATCTGTTCCATACCCTAACAGAAAATATTTTAGCCAGGTGACCACGGATCTGTTGAAAACTCAAAACCACTAAACCCGCCAGTGGTTTTAACAGAGCGAAGAAATTTTGCTTAAATGAGATTATCTTCATGGAGGAAGCTGGACAATGGCAGATAAAGTGATGCCGTATCGTTACCTTCCAGACAAAGGCCTGAGGCCCAAATCAGCGCTTTTTACAATTTTACAAATATGTTTGCAGCAGTTGCAATCACAAAGTTCTCTGCTTGAATGACAGTAATTTGTCTACATTAGAACTCAAATATCCGCTAGATCCTAGAGAAAACACCAGAGACTATTCATGAGAAAACCGATGGTATCACTCGGACTAAAGTCGATCCACCTATCGCTGTTCAGTTACGAATCGAAAACGGTTTTCAATGGAGTCGAGAGTGTTCGTCTGGCCGAGCATGTTATTAAGAAGTTTTGCTGCATCGAGTGCGTTTGATAAAAGTGTTATCCAACGCGTTGTCTAGTAATGGAATGCTGTCGTGTTTCATTTTTTCTTGAGCAAACCGTTTTTCCTGTTTGATAGGTCGAATACAAAAAACTCATTGATGGGTTCGGTATTTCGAATATATTTATCTGCAAAAATAAAAAAGTAACAATTGCCCGGCAGATTTTGTTTGAGCTGTCCTTAAATACTATTTGTGCACTTCTTTCTTCATTGCATACTGTCATTTTTGTACAAGGTGGCGCAAAAGTAATCCTCCTATCAGAAAATGCTATAAATTTTGCGATTGGCCCCTAATGTCAGTTCTGTTTTGACATTTGTGTAGTAAACACATGCGAAATACACCTTAATAAACAATGTTACGCTACACTGCTCCAGAACGCGGAATATTGGTGACTATTTATTTGAGCAATAATCGGTCGGTGACTTTGGCACAACGTGAATTTCGTCGCAGATTTCCTAGCCGTCCAACGCCTACTGGTGAAACACTGCGACGTTTAGCCGCTCGCCTCGAAGAGACTGGCACAACACGAGATGAGGCCCATTTCCATCTTAGCGGGTACGTAAATAAGCAAAATTTACGCTTCTGGGGCACTGAAAATCCACGTGTAACCCACGAAGAGCCATTACACCCGCTCAAAGTCACTGTATGGTGTGCTGTTTTCGCTGGAGCAGTCATCGGACCATTTTTCTTCGAAGACGTCGCGGGCCAAACGGTTACTGTGAATGGTGAGCGCTACAGAGCAATGATCAACGGAAAACATGTGGTTCCAACAGGACGGTGCAACGGCACACACTGCACGTGCCACAACCGATATGCTGAAGAATGCATTTCCCGGGCGCCTAATCTCCCGTTTTTAGCGATTTGCACTGGCCAGCAAGATCGCCTGATTTGACCGCTCCAGACTTCTTTTTGTGGGGCTCCGGTTTATGTCAACAAGCCTCAGACTCTTGCAGCTCTTAAAGACAATATCCGTCAAGAATGTGAGGACCTATCGCCGGAAGTTTTGGCCAAAGTGATGGAAAATGCCATAAAAAGGGCTCAAATGACAATCAAATGTGGCGGCGGCCATTTACATGACATCATATTCTCGACTTGATGTAAAAAAAATTAAAAGACCAAATAAAAATAATCCACAAGAAGAATCAAAGTTTTTCATTTTTTTTTAAATTACAGCCAAAAAACATCGGATGGTTATTTTTGCGCCACCTTGTATTTAGACTGCGGGTCCATCTTCGATTTAAGGAAAGGCCTACTTTGGTGTACCCTGCCCCAATAACTCCGTTAATAGTTCCATCAAAAAACTTAATGTAGCTAGGCCTTTTGTTTATCTTTTAACTGTAATTTCAGACTCCTTAAATTTTATTAAAGTTAGCCTCACATTCTTCTTTATCGGGCTCATCAATTCGACTTACAATCAGTAAAATACAGCATTAACTATTTTCGCAGTTCTCTGAGCGTCAAACTGAAATTTTGTATAAAAACTGGTGGCAAACTAATTCGTTGTTAAAACAGTTTTCACAATTTTCCGGAAAGTAGGGTTTAGGTCAACTTAGAGTCGTCTTATCTGTGAGGCCTATTGCAAACACTTTTGAACCTCCACAGTTGTTATCGAATGAAAAAAGGCTTTTCGCAAACAGTATTACTCAAGACTACTCACAGAAGACCCTGCAAGACTTTCATATTTAAACATAAGCTCTTAGGAGTGCCGAATAATTCCAAAGGTTTGGTTAACCTTTCACGCTAATATAAAGATCAAATACTTAAACGTTGAAACTGTAATGGTAACTTGATTCCTTAGAAATGGTTAACATTGTTAACTTTCTAGTATACTAAAGAGAAAGTTATTGCGATCGTGTGGAAATTTCAAACTCAAACTATGTATGAGGGTGATCTTCCGACTATAGAGAAGCCCAAAAAAGTGGGTGTCGGTCTGTCGGTTAGACGGATTTGCTTCAAAGTTCGTATATAATTCTGTTGGGATTACATCTCGCGGCGTCTTTTTATTTTGTTGAATTATCGTTTGAAATAACGGTAACTGTCGTACAATTTTTTTGGTGAAAATCACTTATTACTATTTTTCTAGGAACTGGTTCCAAGGATTTTGGTCTTTTATTGTACTAAGGATACTTGGGTTGGGGCCAAAAATACTGCATACTCAGTTTTTTGCAAAAATTATCAAATCGAATAAAGGTAATTTATGAAACCAACAATATCTGAAAAACTAATAAAGGGAATTCCGAAAAATTTTACAATTTTATTTAAGATATAGGGTCGCCATTTAACGTTTTTTTTTCAACTAGAGCTTATTTCGCGAATGGTAACACCTAGCTCATGTCTGACATGACAGATAATTAGTTTTATCCTTCCGCTGAACGAAAATGGTTGTGTATACGCTTGAACAACGCTGGGAAATATTGCGACATAGCGACATAGAGAAGATGCCGATTTTGAAAAAAGAAATCATCTTTTCAGATTAAGCCCATTTTGATCTTGGCGGGTATGTAAACAAGCAAAATTGTCGCATTTGGGGCACAGAAAACCCGCACGCATACATTGCAAAGCCGATATAGCCAAAACGAGTCACTGTTTGGTGCGGATTTTGGTCCAGAGGCATAATTGGGCCATTTTTCTTCGAAAATGAGCAGGCAGTGGCCGTTACAGTCAACGGCGATCGTTATCGGGCCATGTTGAACGAATTTTTGTTCACAAAAATTGAAGAGGAGGATATTGGCAACATTTGGTTTCAACAGGACAGCGCTACGTGCCACACAGCCGAAGCTACACTCGATGTTTTGCGCCCTGTTTTTGAAGATCGCATTATCAGCCGCAGAGCTGATGTCGTTTGGCCAACGCGGAGCTTACGTTTGGCCGTAAAAGATAAGTGTTACGCTGACATGCCAGAGACAATTGACGCTTCAAAGGACAATATTCGTGAAGCCATTGGTGAAATACAGCTGCACACAATCGATAATGTGCTTAAAAATTGGACCGATCGTGTAGGCTACTTACTGCATGGCCAGCCGAGGCAGCCATTTGAATGAAATTATTTTCCATTATTAACCGGAAGGATTGTACTTTCAAATAAAAAAGAAATTTGAGAAAATATTCAGTATTCATTTTCAAAAAAAAAAGTTATTTGGCGGACCCTATATTAAGTTGAATCAATCTGCATACCTAGATTTTTAAAATAATTTTTTTTTTTATATAAAGATTTTCTTAAATTTAAACTAAATTCGTTTTCTTAAAAACGGCTCTAATGATTTTGAAAAATTATTTAAGAAGTGTCCAAGGTCCGAAATTACATCAAAACCGTTGCAGCCGTTTTTGAGAAAATCAAATTTTTCAAAATCTAGAAAGTGATTTTAATAAATTTGGTATGTGAATTAACGTTACTATCCGTTTTGATGCGATTTAAATATGCACATCATGCAGCGATAAAGTTTCATATCCCGCAGTATCTGCACTTTATTTTTTTATGCGACTCAAAGTTAACTTTGTCGCAAAAATTTAGATTTTTAAATATTTATTTTATTATTTTAACTTGAAAGATTTTAGTTTCAAAAATAGAGAAAATCATCACGCTCATTTTTTGTTAGGTAGGAAACTGTTCTTCTTGAAGTCTCCCTTTAGAATAATGATTGTTTATGTTGAGAAAATTTCAAGTTGCATGAGAAAAGTTCAAGTGTCCGACCAATTTTTTGGCCGAAGCCGAACTTCGGCTTTTTTATCAGCTTCGGCCGAAGCCGAAGCCGAATGTAGTGCAACCTGATTAACCAAGTAACCTAAAGTATATCACCCGTTAAATTAATTTGACCTGAATACAATTTATAAGATAGAATAACGCATATTCATAAGAAAATGTATTTTACATAGAAACAAAATTCAAACAACAATTCTCGCCAAAACGGTTGAAATTCAATTCCATATTCGGCTTCAGCTACACCTATGGCCTTTTTTCGCCGAAGCCGAATGTTTTGTCGAAGGTGGTAAATTTGGCCGAATGTAGCCGAAGCCGAAGCCGAATGTTCGGTCGGACTCCAGTTGCATGACATAATTTTCGAAGCAACAGAGTGATTTCAAAATCAATTTCAGTTCGTTACAAAACTTCAACGACAACAAATAAACAAAAAAAAAGAACTCGAATGAAATGCAATGTACTTGGGGGCGCTTAAAAAAATGACGGTTTGTCCATTAGAATGATAAACAATGAAAATCTCACTCCGAGCGAATGCATAATGTTTGCCTATCTAGATCGCTGGTCTAAGTGTAGGTTCGTAATGACCAACAAATAGACCAGCAAAGGAATCTGATGATCTGCCGTTGCAAGCCGTCACACAGCTGTAATTTTATCCCCCCCATTGTTCGTGGTGGCAATCAGAAGTTGTTGTTGTTGCATTCAAGATTTTTTTTCTCCATCCCAACAGCTGGCGCTGGAATTTTAAGCTCTTGTACTGCACATTCTTCACAAGTGTATAAAATATTAAAAGGTAATATTTTTCGAACTCAAACACTTAAATAGTTTAGAAACACGAAAAATATCTACCACCTGGCAGACGTACACATCTATATGTGATTTGTATCTGCGTACTTATTGCAGAAACTCTTTTCATGAACACTCTTTTAATACCTGAGTGTTTTAGTGTTCGCTTACGATGCCAAATTAATCCTTTACAGGTAGCTTCATACACTTTTCACGTTAAATATTGCTTGCAATCGTGCACCGTTGAATAGCATTTCCAAAATAAGTTGTTAATACGAGTAGGTACTCAGTACTCACACCCAAAACTTTACGAACGAACATTTCTAAAAAGGTCGTTACAAACGAACAGGTGCAGAGCAGATCAGATCAAAGGATGAAATAGAATATAAGACTCACCATTGTATGTTATTACAAGAGGGGAATTTTCATTTAAACCCGCTTCTAAGGGTAGATATGTGAGTGTGGAATTTCTCCATGCCATATGGTGTTTGAAGTTATTGAAAAGGCTGTGCGTAGTAAAAACATCAATCAGAAAAAAAGCTCTCCATCCTACTGCTGTGCATTTAATTTTATTAATTTGTATAATTAACAAATTTGCATAGTTTAAGCCTGCCTTTTTCATGGGTCAGTGGTGTTTGTGTAAATTTAAAATCATAAAATCAGCGTTTTCGTTCAACAACAAATTATGGTCTGGATGGCGCTATGACATTATATTAAGTATTCAGCTGGTTCCCACCTATAATTAAATTAATTATTGTGCAGCTTTATGGGAGTCTGCTGCGAGGAAATAAATTGACACTTTTAAGTTTCTTAAATGTCTACTGAACCGTTGCAAGTGCAACCCTTAACTGAACTGTCAATCAGGTTTGATATTGTAACTTTTTAAAAGTGGAAAAAACCCCAAATGACAGATAAAATTAAAGTTGAATTGAAGTAGATTGGAAAAGGTGTCATAACATAAACTTGGATGAACAGTTTGCACTTAAAATATTATTTACGTATATGATAATTCGGCTTTGCCAGTTAAGACGTTGTTAGGAGTAGATTAGATTAGATTACGAAATGAGGTGTGACTTGGTACCCATATCACCGATTTCCTCGCTTAGAATTCGCCTAAGATGCGGGATTTGTGGACACATTCGGCTAAGACTTTGGACGAAGAGGCAGTAATAAGGGTTGCCTTAAGCTAAAGACTACCTAACAGAATGCAAGTGTTGTCTTAAGCAATTCCCATAGCCATGAGGTGCTTTTTTTGCTCTGCAGTGTCCCGTCAGGAATCCGGATTGTTAGGAGTAAATTGTTCATTGTTTTTTCCTGTCCTTATTGTAATGTTACTTTTAACATCTTTAGAAGTAGAAAACATACTTTAATAGGCTAATATGCTGGTGTACTTACTTACTAAATGGCTCCCGAACAGTGAGGAACTCTCTCAAGATAGCCTTCCATCTATCTCTCAAGACCAAGCGCTATGACACCCGTGATGGATTGTTCTTTAAAACGGACAGCTTTCTTAGGGACAACAATTCAAAAATCCTTGGCCAAGCCAATATAATCGACGTATTTTGGCTTTTTGGACTACATCCACACCTTGATACAGCTCGTCGAAGAATTTTTTCTTTCAAACGGCCACATAACAAACTCTGAATTCCTGCTTCTCGTACAGCACTCGGCGCCGTATGGGAAAACTGGCATGATAAGAGTTTGGTAGAGCATCCACTTTGTCCTTTGAATCAGGAGTTTTGTGTCGTCGCCAAACCGGAGTAGCAGCGATTTCCTAGGATAACTCTTCCCAGATGTCATTCGTAGAGCTTATGTTGATACTGACGTAGATGAAGTCCTTAACTGCCTGGAAGTTGTTGCTATCATTATTGACATTTTGTCCTAGTTGATCGAAAATATTTAGTCTTGTCCTCATTCACTTCAAGACCAACTAACTTCGTCTGTTTTTCAATAGCAGTAATCCGACACTTTCGGATCGTTTAAGTCAACATCATCGCCCGCCGGTAGCTGGGCAGATCTGTTGAAGATAGTACCTTCTGTTTGTAAGATTAAACAAGTGCATTCTCCAGACGTATAAGACGTAAGATCGTCCTAATTTTAGATGGGAAAATAGAGCTTTTGGTCTAGTCATCGGCCATGGTTTCTTCCACCCACACTAGGTAGATGATTTGGGGCAAGAACACTACCAAAAACATCACCATGATGCTTAAAGAGTTTTGAATAGCCGTAACGACCTCCTCTAAACTGGGAGGTGGAATTTATTTTACATTGACTGCGCGCGGGTTGTCTTCTTGCCATACCACTCTCTCTACATGATGCCCATTTAGCAGCTGCTGGAAATGCTGCTCTAAAATTGCCTGAGCTTCGGTGATGAGGCTTACATCACTATTTCGAAGAGCATTCCTTCCGTGCTTAGATCCAGCCGCCAGTTGCATGGCTTTGCTTTGCTTGAGCTGTTAGACTGCGTTTTTTCTATTCTTTCTCCCTTTTCCTGACTCGATACTCTTCCCTCGCTGTTCCATTTATTCTACACTCTAGCTCTTGTTCATGTACACATTAACGGACTCTTTTGCTCTAGTGGTTGGTAACATATAGTGTTCTCGGCTACTTCCTTGATGATGTTGCGTTACCGGTGTTCTCTGTAGACTCTGGCTACTCCAATCGTGCTAAAAAGTCCAACATTAAATATATTTCCTTAGGCAGCCCAAATTAAAAAGAAATTAAAAATATGAGCACGTCGCTGTGATTATTCAACAAATTAGATCTTTTGTTTACGGAGGATACCGCTTGATCAAATATATAAACAAAACACATTAATTTTAAGAAAGGTTTTTTGATCACTTAAAGTGTGGTCTTCAAGTTCATGTTCAAACGACCTTTTAGGGGCTGGATCTTGGAGGCCTCGATATCTAATTTGTTGTCAATTTTCATTGCATCATTTACAATTTTCTCAAAATTTTGGTCGGTTCTTATTTCTATCAAAAACTTCTTTAATTCCATTAAAGCATCTAAAGCAACTTCCATATTCATATCTATGGGGGGGTATTTGACCAGCATACGTGGCTGAAACCACCATTTTTTTTTGTGCATTTATTAAAAAAATTAGAATGCATTCCTCAGTAGAAACATAGAAGCTATCAGAAAAGCATGACAGCATGTCGATCTGTCAAACTTATTGTCAGCAGCGACAGTGCAAAGTTGAGTGTTACTGCAAGTATACGTTTGCTGATATAAAGTGCATTAAAACAAATTAAACTCTTTCGCTGTGAAGTTTTTATTTAAATAATTATGTAACAATTTTTGAAATCCAGACAGTGTCTGAAGGTGATTACAATAGTTTTATTGCATCTTGGTGAACATATGTGTGAAAGCCTCTTCGGTAGTTGTTTTTCTCTTTAACTCAAAATATATCAGAAAATTTTCTAATGTTCCCAAGCCATCTCAGATCTGTTCTTTTTTGCGTTTGATAGCTTAATGCTAGTACATGAGGTAAAAAAATTGTCAGTGGAATTTTGGGGTTTTTGAAGTTGTTAGAAGCTTTGTTTCTGGTATTTTTTTTTGTTGGGTATACTAAAAAGTTATTACAATCGTATCGAAATATCGAACTCAACCAATGAGTGGAGTATAATTTTGGTAAGTCCAAAAAAGTGGGTCTCGAAATTTCCACCTGTCGCCTGTCTTTCTGTCAATACACCCGCACTATGCTTCAAAGTTTTTTTGTAAAGTTTTCGGGGTTACATCTTGTGGCTTTTTTTTTTTAAGTATTTTGTCTTTTAAAGGGTAATTTTTTAAGCGTAGTTTTCTTAAAAATCGAATAAAACACTCAAATTTTGCATAAAATGCTCAGACATTTCAAAGACAACTTCATGTAAATATTGTCCGCGGCTCTGTTTCAAATGGTCCATTCGGAAAGTCTAATTTTGCGTCACTTTTTCGAGCATTTTGGCCTGTATTCCACGAATTACGCGTGTTATATTATCCTGTAAGGCTTCAATCGTGTACGGCTTGTCCACGTAGAGTAACGACTTTACATAACCCCACAAGAAATAATCAAGAGGCGTTAAATCTGCTCACTAAATTCATCCTTCAATATTTCCATTGTTTCACGAGCTGTGTGGCATGTGGCACCGTCTTGATGCAACCACATGTCAACTAGAGAGCTGCATGGCTTCACTCACAGCATACTTTAAATTGAATGGAGTGGAATTGAATTGAAATGAGTGAGTGCGAGGCACACAATGAAACGAATAAGTAGCAATGTGAGTGCGTGTTGTGTCTTACACCAGACGGCATTCAGCGAAATGAATGAGAATAAATGAAGCGTAAAGCGGAATGAAAAATTTGGCACAGCCACAGCCACTCGCATTACTCGAGTTTTTGTGTGCATTCATTTCGTTTGATTCAAGAGACGCAAGCAGTAGACTGTCGTTTTTTTTTGTTTCTTCTTTTTCTTTATGCGCGACAAGACAACAACAATTTTGTCATTCGAATCCATTCGAAACGCAACCTCTTATTCCAACGCATTTCCACTTATTCAATTCGTTTTATATGGTTTGAATGTTGTGCGTCCGAGATCTACCTGACCGCACTCACTCACTCAAACATATTCGGCTTCGCATTCTATTTCATTCAACTCATTTTTGGCATTGTTCATTTGAACGTGGTTTTTTTTGCCATTCATGCAGCCCACTGGGGCAAAAAAGTTGCAAAAACTTTCCACTTTGACAGATGACGGTTGGATGCCGTTACTGGAGATTAATGCCATGTTTCGCTATCAAATACTCCACCGTGCCGCGTGGCCCAGCTCTTTGCTCAACTTGGTTCTTCTTTGTCGCTCTCATTGCAGCTTCATCTAAAAAGTGTGCTCTGCGTTAACAGCGCATATATTTATTAATTTATTCAATATTTCAACAATATTTTTTGAAGCATAATACCTACATTTGATTGTGAATTTAAATAAAGATATGATTTTATTAAAACTATTTTCTTTTGCAGGCAAGCAAATCAACCTACTTAATTATTGGTAAGCAAATCAGATAATAAATTTGTTTAAGATTTTTTAATATAATACAGTGCACGAAATAACTATATGTTATTAAGTGTGGTTATATTATACTTATAAAGGGTGATTTTTTAAGAGGTTTAGAACTTTTTTTAAAAAAAAAAACACAAAAAATTCGAAAAAATGAATGAAATATTTATTTGAATCGATAGTTTGAACCTTGCAATTTAATGTTTAAAGATAATTTCATGCAAATGTTGACCGCGGCTGCGTCTCAGGTAGCCCATCCGCTGAGTCCAATTTTGGCATACTCTTTCACACATATCGGCCGGTATCTCACGAATGAATGCATGGATGTTGGCTTCCAGTGCGTCAATCGAAGCGGGCTTGTCCCTATACACATTAGCCTTGGCATACCCCCACAAAAAATAATCTAATGGTGTCAAATCGCACGATCTAGGCGACCAATTGACCGGCCCGAAACGTGAAATTAACTGTTCACCAAACTCGCCTCGCAATTGCGCCATTGTTTCGCGTGCTGTGTGGCATGTGGCACCGTCTTGTTGAAACCACATATCATGCAAGTCAAGAACTTCCATTTCGGGCAAAAAAAAGTTTGTTATCATCGCTCGGTAGCGTTCACCATTGACAGTAACGCTGCGATTCGCATCATCTTTGAAGAAATATGGCCCAATAATGCCGCCGGCCCATAAACCGCACCAAACAGTGGCTTTTTCGTGATGCATTGGTAGCTGTTGCAATGCTTCTGGCTGATCTTCACTCCAAATGCGGCAATTTTGCTTATTTACGTACCCATTCAACCAAAAATGAGCCTCATCGCTGAACACAATTTTTCGATAAAAAAGCGGATCCTCGGCCAGCTTTCCAAGAGCCCATTCACCAAAAATTCGGCGTTGTGGTAGGTCGGCTGGCTTTAGTTCTTGCACCAGCTGTATCTTAAAAGGCTTTACGCCCAAATCCTTCCGCAAAATTTTCCACGTAGTGCTGTAACAAAGGCCTAACTGCTGGGAACGGCGCCGAATCGACATTTCGCGGTCTTCTGTCACACTAGCTGATACGGCCGCAATATTTTCTTCAATACGCACAGTACGTAAACGTGTTGGTGGTTTAATGTCCAACAAAGTAAATTTGGTGCGAAATTTGGTCACAATCTTCCGAATAGACTGCTCAGAAGGTTGAGAATGCCGATCATAAAATTGAAGCAGCGCGCGATGAACATTTCGAACCGAGCACTAATTTTGATAGTAAAATTCAATAATTTGCAAGCGTTGTTCATTTGTAAGACGATGCATGGTTAAATTGCAAACCAAACTGAAGCTGTTTGACAGTGACACAAGGTACTAAACACACGTCAGCTGTCAAAACCAGTGTTGCCAAAACCAAACCAGCTAAAAAATCACCCTTTATATGTGATTTGTATCTGCGTACTTATTGCAGAAACTCTTTTCATGAACACTCTTTTAAAACCTGAGTGTTTTAGTGTTCGCTTACGATGCCAAATTAATCCTTTCCAGGCAGCTTGTTGTTTGCCTGCTGCATACACTTTTCACGTTAAATATTGCTTGCAATCGTGCACCGTTGAATAGCATTTCCAAAATAAGTTGTTAATACGAGTAGGTACTCAGTACTCACACCCAAAACTTTACGAACGAACATTTCTAAAAAGGTCGTTACAAACGTACAGGTGCAGAGCAGATCAGATCAAAGGATGAAATAGAATATAAGACTCACCATTGTATGTTATTACAAGAGGGGAATTTTCATTTAAACCCCCTTCTAAGGGTAGATATGTGAGTGTGGAATTTCTCCATGCCATATGGTGTTTGAAGTTATTGAAAAGGCTGTGCGTAGTAAAAACATCAATCAGAAAAAAAGCTCTCCATCCTACTGCTGTGCATTTAATTTTATTAATTTGTATAATTAACAAATTTGCATAGTTTAAGCCTGCCTTTTTCATGGGTCAGTGGTGTTTGTGTAAATTTAAAATCATAAAATCAGCGTTTTCGTTCAACAACAAATTAAGGTCTGGATGGCGCTATGACATTATATTAAGTATTCAGCTGGTTCCCACCTATAATTAAATTAATTATTGTGCAGCTTTATGGGAGTCTGCTGCGAGGAAATAAATTGACACTTTTAAGTTTCTTAAATGTCTACTGAACCGTTGCAAGTGCAACCCTTAACTGAACTGTCAATCAGGTTTGATATTGTAACTTTTTAAAAGTGGAAAAAACCCCAAATGACAGATGAAATTAACTTTGAATTGAAGTAGATTGAAAAAGGTGTCATAACATAAACTTGGATGAACAGTTTGCACTTAAAATATTATTTACGTATATGATAATTCGGCTTTGCCAGTTAAGACGTTGTTAGGAGTATATTAGATTAGATTACGAAATGAGGTGTGACTTGGTACCCATATCACCGATTTCCTCGTTTAGAATTCGCCTAAGATGCGGGATTTGTGGACAAATTCGGCTAAGACTGTGGACGAAGAGGCAGTAATAAGGGTTGCCTTAAGCTAAAGACTACCTAACAGAATGCAAGTGTTGTCTTAAGGAATTCCCATAGCCATGAGGTTCTTTATTTGCTCTGCAGTGTCCCGTCAGGAATCCGGATTGTTAGGAGTAAATTTTTCATTGTTTTTTCCTGTCCTTATTGAAATGTCACTTTTAACATCTTTAGAAGTAAAAAACATACTTTAATAGGCTAATATGCTGGTGTACTTACTTACTAAATGGCTCCCGAACAGTGAGGAACTCTCTCAAGATAGCCTTCCATCTATCTCTCAAGACCAAGCGCTATGGCACCCGTGATGGATTGTTCTTTAAATTCGGACAGCTTTCTTAGGGACAACAATTCAAAGATCCTTGGCCAAGCCAATATAATCGACGTATTTTGGCTTTTTGGACTACATCCACACCTTGGTACAGTTCGTCGAAGAATTTTTTCTTTCAAACGGCCACATAACAAACTCAGAATTCCTGCTTCTCATACAGCACTCGGCGCCGTATGGGAAAACTGTCATGATAAGAGTTTGGTAGAGCATCCACTTTGTCCTTTGAATCAGGAGTTTTGTGTCGTCAAACCGAAGTAGCAAGCGATTTCCTAGGATAACTCTTCCCAGATGTCATTCGTAGAGCTTATGTTGATACTGACGTAGATGAAGTCCTTAACTGCCTGGAAGTTGTTGCTATCATTATTGACATTTTGTCCTAGTTGATCGAAAATATTTAGTCTTGTCCTCATTCACTTCAAGACCAACTAACTTCGTCTGTTTTTCAATAGCAGTAATCCGACACTTTCGGATCGTTTAAGTCAACATCATCGCCCGCCGGTAGCTGGGCAGATCTGTTGAAGATAGTACCTTCTGTTTGTAAGATTAAACAAGTGCATTCTCCAGACGTATAAGACGTAAGATCGTCCTAATTTTAGATGGGAAAATAGAGCTTTTGGTCTAGTCATCGGCCATGGTTTCTTCCACCCACACTAGGTAGATGATTTGGGGCAAGAACACTACCAAAAACATCACCATCATGCTTAAAGAGTTCCGTTGGCAGGTTTCAGATTTTGAATAGCCGTAACGACCTCCTCTGAACTGGGAGGTGGAATTTATTTTACATTGACTGCGCGCGGGTTGTCTTCTTGCCATACCACTCTCTCTACCTGATGCCCATTTAGCAGCTGCTGGAAATGCTGCTCTAAAATTGCCTGAGCTTCGGTGATGAGGCTTACATCACTATTTCGAAGAGCATTCCTTCCGTGCTTAGATCCAGCCGCCATTTGCATGGCTTTCTTGTAAAACATCCGAATATTGTTTTGATCGCGAGACGCCTTGCTTTCCTTGAGCACTTAGACTGCGTATGTATTCTTCTTTCTATGTAGGATTTTCTACTGAATACATTAACGGACTCTTTTGCTCTAGTGGTTGGTAACATAAGGTGGTCTCGGCTACTTCCTTGATGATGTTGCGTTACCGGTGTTCTCTGTAGACTCTGGCTACTCCAATCGTGCTGAAAAGTCCAACATTAAATATATTTTCTTAGGCAGCCCAAATTAAAAAGAAATTATGAGCACGTCGCTGTGATTATTCAACAAATTAGATCTTTTGTTTACGGAGGATACCGCTTGATCAAATATATAAACAAAACACATTAATTTTAAGATAGGTTTGTTGATCATTTAAAGTGTGGTCTTCAAGTTCAAACGACCTTTTAGGGGCTGGATCTTGGAAGCTCGATATCTAATTTGTTTTTAATTTTCATTGCATCATTTACAATTTTCTCAAAATTTTGGTCGGTTCTTATTTCTATCAAAAACTTCTTTAATTCCATTAAAGCATCTAAAGCAACTTCCATATTCATATCTATGGGGGGGTATTTGACCAGCATACGTGGCTGAAACCACAATTTTTTTTTGTGCATTTATTAAAAAAATTAGAATGCATTCCTCAGTAGAAACATAGAAGCTATCAGAAAAGCATGACAGCATGTCGATCTGTCAAACTTATTGTCAGCAGCGACAGTGCAAAGTTGAGTGTTACTGCAAGTATACGTTTGCTGATATAAAGTGCATTAAAACAAATTAAACTCTTTCGCTGTGAAGTTTTTATTTAAATAATTATGTAACAATTTTTGAAATCCAGACAGTGTCTGAAGGTGATTACAATAGTTTTATTGCATCTTGGTGAACATATGTGTGGACGCCTCTTCGGTAGTCATCTCAGATCTGTTCTTTTTTGCGTTTGATAGCTTAATGCTAGTACTTGAGGTAAAAAAAAATTGTCAGTGGAATTTTGGGGTTTTTGAAGTTGTAAGAAGTTTTGTTTCTGGTATTTTTTTTTTTGGGTATACTAAAAAGTTATTACAATCGTATTGAAATATCGAACTCAACCAATGAATGAAGTATGATATTACGACTATAGGCAAGTCCAAAAAAGTGGGTATCGAAATTTCCACCTGTCGCTTTGTCTTTCTGTTAATACACCCGCACTATGCTTCAAAGTTTGTTTGTAAAGTTTTCGGGGTTACATCTTGTGGCTTTTTTTAAAAGTATTTTGTCTTTTAAAGGGTAATTTTTTAAGCGTAGTTTTCTTAAAAATCGAATAAAACACTAAAATTTTGCATAAAATGCTCAGACATTTCAAAGACAACTTCATGTAAATATTGTCCGCGGCTCTGTTTCAAATGGTCAATTCGGAAAGTCTAATTTTGCGTCACTTTTTCGAGCATTTTGGCCTGTATTCCACGAACTACGCGTGTTATATTATCCTGTAAGGCTCCAATCGTGTTCGGCTTGTCCACGTAGAGTAACGACTTTACATAACCCCACAAGATATAATCAAGAGGCGTTAAATCTGCTCACTAAATTCATCCTTCAATATTTCCATTGTTTCACGAGCTGTGTGGCATGTGGCACCGTCTTGATGAAACCACATGTCAACTAGAGAGCTGCATGGCTTCACTCACAACATACGTTAAATTGAATGGAGTCGAATTGAATTGAAATGAGTGAGTGCGAGGCACACAGTGAAACGAATAAGTAGCAATGTGAGTGCGTGTTGTGTCTCACACCAGACGGCATTCAGCGAAATGAATGAGAATAAATGAAGCGTAAAGCGGAATGAAAAATTTGGCACAGCCACAGCCACTCGCATTACTCGAGTTTTTGTGTGCATTCATTTCGTTCGATTCAAGAGACGCAAGCAGTAGACTGTCGTTTTTTTTTGTTTCTTCTTTTTCTTTATGCGCGACAAGACAACAACAATTTTGTCATTCGAATCCATTCGAAACGGAACCTCTTATTCCAACGCATTCCCACTTATTCAATTCGTTTTATATGGTTTGAATGTTGTGCGTCCGAGATCTACCTGACCGCACTCACTCACTCAAACATATTCGGCTTCGCATTCTATTTCATTCAACTCATTTTTGGCATTGTTCATTTGAACGTGGTTTTTTTTGCCATTCATGCAGCCCACTGGGGCAAAAAAATTGCAAAAACTTTCCACTTTGACAGATGACGGTTGGATGCCGTTACTGGAGATTAATGCCATGTTTCGCTATCAAATACTCCACCGTGCCGCGTGGCCCAGCTCTTTGCTTAACTTGGTTCTTCTTTGTCGCTCTCATTGCAGCTTCATCTAAAAAGTGTGCTCTGCGTTAACAGTGCATATACATATTTATTAATTTATTCAATATTTCAACAATTTTTTTTGAAGCATAATACCTACATTTGATTGTGAATTTAAATAAAGATATGATTTTATTAAAACTATTTTCTTTTGCAGGCAAGCAAATCAACCTACTTAATTATTGGTAAGCAAATCAGATAATAATTTTTTTTTAAGATTTTTTAATATAATACAGTGCACGAAATAACAAAATTTTTATGTACATAAATTATCCTCTTTAAATGAAATCTTAAAGCAAAAACTTATCACTTTAATTTAATCTCATGTAACGAAACATTTTTTTTTTTTATAAATGCGGAACGAAATATTTACAAAAGACAAGTAAATTAGGTACATTTTAACAGCAGATATTTGTTCAATACATTAATATATAGAGGTATTCCAATTTGTTTCCACTCAGTCTGAATAGCTCTTTGGAGCTGCAAAAGGCAATCAAACTGGTGACCACATGAATAAACCAAATTTCGTGTATTATTAGCAGCATGTATCGGTGCGTTATCCTACTGAAATGTCGGGATATTACCACAAAAATCCTATCCAAAATCAGGGAGTACTTCGTCCAATAGTTCTACAAACTTATCGGAATTCATTTTGGGGGATACGAAACATATAGGGGTCTCTCCCTGGTATCCAAATGCAGCCCATGTCATCATTGATCCTCCTTGGAAGTTCCTCGAATGACGACATATCTCTCCAATACTTCTGGTAGTCATCAGATCCCCCCAGATTGCACTTTTTTGCCTCTGAATATTACGGAATGCCATTCGTCTTCCCAAAATTTAAAACGTTCAGCGAATTCCATTCTTGCAACTTTATGGCTTTGTAGTGTAAGTCGAGAAATATCTACCGACCTATGTGGGACGTAAACAAAATCAATGCACTTAGTTACAAAAAAATAAAAATAACAGAGTAATCCTTGCCTATTGTGTAGGGAATAATTAATACGCAGTTGCCTATTGATGTTTAGTCAATGTCATTCAGTTCCAGTTATAGTATCTGTAATCGTAGTGTTGTGCTTTTGTCGAACAGAGAATATCATATTTTATTGAGTAAATAAAAAGGGTGAGTTAAATCACTGAGCCATATGTTTCATATAATTATATAGGTCAATATATTATTAATATTATTATTCTGGTATATTCTAGTCGGTAGTGTTGTTTTAGTTTTCTTTTAAAGGGTTGTAGCCCTAAGTGTACATGGAGTGAGACATTCCAATCATCTGAGTGGGAATAGCGGTGCGGTGTTTCCTCACTATTACTCGCCGGTGGATTTCCGCTTGCCTGACACTTATCCTCACACACGAAGATGTGCGAGTTCCTGCTTCGTGTTCTGCATTTAATGACTTAATTTATAATATTCATCCGCGCTTGACTAAATGAACCAACACGGGCTCATGTGAGTTTTTATTATTGTATTTTCAGTTGATGCCGAAGGACCCATCCATGATCAGAGTTGACCTTCGTTAAATTTATATATATATTTGTATTCAAAATTAACTTTAATAATTACGTATTTTTGAAATAATATATATTAAAAGAAAAAATAAAACAAGTCAGATTTATTTTATCTATCTATTTTATAGTAAAGAGTGTTTTTTTTTAGAGGTTGGTTTTTCGAATAGAGATAAAACTGATAGCTCTAATGTCATTTATGTTCAGTTTGGTGTGCCATTTCATCATGAATAGGTTGACAGATGAACAACGCTTGCAAATCGTGCAAATTTATTTCGAAAGTAATGGTTCAGTTCGCGAAGTTTACCGCAAGATGCGTTAATTTTATGGTCGACATAATCGTCCATCACAGCAATTAATTCGGTTAACCATGGATCGTTTTCGCACTAAGTTTACTCTATGTGATAATACCATCCGCAGAGACGTCGAACTGTGCGCATCGAAGAAACAATTGCCGCTGTAGAGCAAAGTGTTGAAGAGAACCCGAATGAATCGATTCGCCACCGTGCACAGTAATTGGAGCTTTGTCCATCAACTTTATGGAAGATTTTGCGCAAAGATCTCTTCTTACGACCTTACAAGATCCAGCTTGTGCAAGAATTAAAGGTGTATGGGCCGAAAATGAGATTAATATCGATGCTGGTTTTCATCGCAAAATTTTGTTTAGTGATGAGACTCATTTTGGGTTGAAGGGCTACGTCAACAAGCAAAATTGCCGCATTTGAAGTGAACAGAATCCACATGAGACCCTTGAAACGCCATTCAATCCACAAAAACTGACTGTTTGGTGTGCTCTATGGGCTGGTGGAGTCATTGGGCCATACTTCTTCCGAAATGATGCTGGAGAGTCAGTTACCGTTAATGGAGACCGGTATAGAGCCATGATGACCGAATATTTTGTTCCCGAATTGGATGGCACGAATGTGGATGAAATTTGGTTCCAACAAGACGGCGCTATATGCCACTCAGCGCACGCCACAATCGATTTATTGAAGGAAAGATTCGATGAGCGCATAATTTCGCGGAATGGACATGTCAATTGGCCACTAAGTGTGATTCGTGTGATTTGACACCATTGGATTATTTTCTTTGGGGATATGTGAAGTCGCTCGCCTACGCCAACAAACCAGAAACGTTAGGTGACTTGGAAGCCAACATTCGTGGCGTTATTGCCAACATTTGTTTAATAATTTAAATCAGTATCTTCTGATTAAAGTTCGAAGTCACGCAAAGGGACAACTGAACGTTTTACTTCCGTTTTGGTTCAGACCTCTTTGGTATTGCTGTTGCTCTTTATTAACTGCGAATTTATAACGATTAAGTTTTCTTGCTATTTCGCGTATTTAACCCAATTTAACAGAATTTTTCTTTTTTTTCTGCCTTGTTATGAGTAAGTTAAATAAACAATTGCTACTGCAAATAAAAAACATCTACATTTCGATCTACTGATCGCACTGATTATAAAAAAACTTTAAAATAACTTTGACTCTCTTCACAGGTAATAAAGTACAGCTTAGTTTACAGTGAACTCCACATCAAAACAACAAAAAAAGCAAATTCTGAAGACATTTGGCCTTACTAATAATCAAACACTAATGTCAACTATTAGTTGACTGCCAGTTTAAATTAAAATGTACAGCATATTTGAAATGGTACCAATAAATAATTTGACCTCCACCTTTACTAGTGCGAGGACTTTTTTTTGAATCTATTACATTTACTGTCAAATCTATTTGTCAAAACATCTGATATTGTTTTCAAACGGAGGTAACGGGTGATCCAAGCAGAGATACTTTTTTCAATAGCCTTTTTTGACAGATCACGTGTGAGTCGTGTCATGCTGTCATGTTATTTTTGTTTAGTATTGTTTGGCATTTCATAATGGAAAGACTTACGCGTGAACAACGTTTACAAATTGTTCAACTTTATTATGAAAATTCACGTCCTGTGAGGAATGTGTTTCGTGCACTTCGCTCAACTTATGGTCAACATAATCGGCCTACTGAGCGTACTATTCGCAACACCATCACCCATTTTGAGACCCAGCATTCATTATTGGATAATATTCGGCCGAATAGACCACGTCCAGCACGCTGTGAAGAAAATATAGCGGCCGTAGCTGAGAGTGTACACGAAGACCGAAGAGAGTCGATTCGGCGCCGGTTCCAAGAAGATCCGACGTTTTCGAGGCAAATTTTGTTTAGCGATGAGGCCCATTTCTGGCTCAATGGGTATGTAAACAAACAAAATTGCCGCATTTGGGACGAAGAGCAACCTGAAGAGATTGAAGAACTGCCACTTCATCCAGAAAAAACAACGGTTTGGTGTGGTTTGTGGGCCGGTGGAATCATCGGTCCATATTTCTTTAAAAATTATGCCGGTGCGAACGTAACCGTCAATGGCGATCGTTATCGTGCCATGATAACCGACTATTTGATGCCTGAAATTGAAGCTCGTGATCTCGGCGACATTTGGTTTCAGCAAGACGGCGCCACTTCCCACATATCGCATCAATCAATGGACTTATTGAGAGAACATTTCGGTGAGCACATAATTTCACGTTTTGGGCCGGGCGATTGGCCACCAAGATCATGTGATATCACACCGTTAGAATTTTTGCTGTGGGGATATGTAAAGTCAAAAGCTTATGCCGACAAACCCGCTTCGATTCAGGCCTTGGAGGAAAACATCACGCGTGTCATTCGCCAGTTACCAGTCGAAATGCTCGAACGAGTGATCGAAAATTGTACTCAACGGATGGACCATCTGCGACGTAGCAACGGCCAACATTTGATAGACATAATCTTCAAAAAAAAAATGCCAAAACATTCTCCATTAAATTTGAATTTTCTGTTTTTTTTCTTTAAAAAAGTAGGGAACCTCGAAATGGATCACCCTTTACTTTGAAAATAAGGTGAAGAGATTAAGTAAATAAACATGAATTCAATTCGGGACGAAGATATTTTTATGGATCTGATGTTAGTTTGTTACTATCGGTTTCTACTATAATTTGCGTAATACGTCATTGATATATTTTTTTTTGTCGTGGAGCAAAACCGCTGATAAGACAAACTGGTTCGTCTCGCAAGCTGTGTAGTTTTTTTTTTTTGATCAATTCATTGATAAGGGCAATGAGTGCAGTGCCTGATGACACACAGTAGTTTTTATGCAGAAAATTGATTTTGACATTTTTTTTTTCTTTTTATCATAATTTAACATAATTTTAATTAATATAGTTTGGTATCAATTTTATGAATTTTTTTTATTAACGAACATAAAATCCTTGTGTTTAGTTTTAAGTTTTCCTTTTATAATGATATTTTGGTATAATTAAATACTTTTTGTTATTTCTAAATGGTTAATTTATCTTGTCTTCGATCAAGTTTTGATTTGGGGTAAATGTATTTTAGCATGTTTAGAGATTAATCTTGTGTTGTGTTAGTGGGAAAGTAAAACGATCATGTGAACGACCTAATTTAGGTACACAGTTCAAATTTTAATTAGGGGTTATCGCTAAAAGTATCAGAGTGGGCGGTAGCTTAGGAAGTCTCATCCTTCGCAGGATGGTGTACAGCGGGAGGGCCACACGCAAGGAAACCATACCATCTTTCGGTTTCCAAACTTTTGGATATTCAAAGATAAAACTCTTTTGCGATTTTTAATTTGAATTTAATGTAGTCTTCTCCATTTAGGCATGTAAAAATGTACGGTAGTTCAGCGGCATGTGCAAGAACCCACCCATTTCGACGAGCTAGTTTCGTGCTGTCAACAAGCATGCCTAACCGCACTCCGTCGACTGAACAGTCCACCAAAACACTCATCGATTTCTGCAGGATTTCCTGTGATCCTGGAAATAGATGGGATCGCTTAAAGGTGTTTTTGGTGGGACCAGCATCCGTTACAAGTTGACGAATTCGCAACCTTTCGAAAGGGAAAAATTATAAAAAAGCAATTGACCCATTTTTAAAATATGACGATCAGGAGTTCTTTGGGCACTATAGGTTTGTTTATTGTTGTTGGTTTAAAAATTATGAATAGATTTAACAAACCGACTGGCCACTATATTGTGGAAATCAGTCGAGAAGAACTTGCTCCACGGACGAATCGCGAAGGAGCACTTTCGGTGGAAAGCATAGACGAAAACAAATGAAGCAACAAATGGGTTCTGTGTGTCAGGATTTGAGTTCTGTCAATGTGACTTGTGCTTTAAGTGAAATAATTTTTTTCATACCTTTTAGTGTTTTTAAATTTTTTGAAATATATGTGGCACTCTGCTTGGTTTTGTGTAGAAAACAAATGTTGCAACATATGCGGAAGGCCTACCAGAAGTTCTGATCGCAATGTTAAGAAATATCTTGGAAAATTTGGAACCCATTCGGAACAGTAAATGTACACACTTCGAATTACTTCGATATACGTTCAGTTAAACACTAATTTGCACAAAAGGAAACTGTTTGAATTTGTTGCGAAAGTTCACAATTTGTATCCTTTTCCTGCGCTAATTGGACTATTTCTTCATGCTTTGTATTTTTCATACACATTTTTATTTGATAAAGCCGAACAACAAAAATCGTATCTAACACTATTTACTCCAAAATATATTACTATACGTTTATTTGATACAAAAATAAATGAATGCACGGCAACATCCCGTTGCAGAATGAAAATTAGAGTTAAACATGGCTTTCTGGCCATTAACATTTAACCCTACAGTTAACGATTATCCGACAACTAAATTTTGTTCATTGGTACAGGGATTTAAGAAATTGTACAGACTTTAAGCTAACTGCCAGACTAAATTCGATTATTAGTACGATTATCATTACGAAGGCCATCGACTTCAAGGTTTTCCAGTTATCCCACCTAATATTTAAAGTGCGTAGAGCCATGGATCTATTTAAATATATTTTGATCTCCAATAGAGAAGAATCATCCTCAAATTTAATTCCTTTTCGAATCTGACAAACTTCTTGCCAGAAATAAAATAACAAAGCGAGCATTATATCTACTGATATCCTTCTTTATTGCTCAATACATCCTGACAAGTAGATATTGCTTGATTTATTTCCGATAATGGATTATGGAATTTTTTCGTTGAAAATAATTTAGGATAAAAATTAAATTCTTTTATCACCTTAGGCTACGTTAACGGTATATTGGAGAATAAATTCCATACTTCGTTTCCACCCCTATTTATTGCCTATTGCCACCGGCAACCTTCTGTCACAAATTTTCAATTCATTTAAGTCGAAATAAAAAAAGTTCGTAGTTAGGCAGGATTGACAATGTGCAATATGTAGGTGACCATTTATATATTGATATGGACTTTCTGTTTGTGCATGAGTGGAGGGCACAATGAATTTATTGACGTTGACAAGTAATTGACTGCGAAACTGGAATTTCTTTATATTTATTTGGTGTTGCTCATAGCTAAAACTTACAGACACAAAAGCTTGTTTTCAAAAACCAAAATAACTTTAAAGAAAACATGCAAAACTTTTTTGAATTACAAAAATGGAATGGAACATCAGCTACATGGCTATTGTGAGGTGCAGGGGAGCAGGAGAATGAATGTAACGCAATAAAATATTAGGTTTAGGGCTTTAATATGGGGTCTATTTTTTTGTAGGAGTAGGGCTGATTAGCACTGCGACCAAGAATAGATCTTTTGTGCTCCCTATGAGGTCTGGCGACAGTCCTAGGTCTTTGATAAACCTTGCGATTGTTGAGGCCGATGAATTGGCAATATCCTGAGATTCAGTGAGTCCTTTGTTGAAGCATTTAAGCCTCTTTTAGATGATTGAAGGGCATTCGCATAGGATGTGTTCTGCCGAGGCTGGTTGTTCTAGGTAGAGTCTGAACAGATCTGTCCATTTTCATGAGATGAAGGTTCAGGGCGCAGTGACCTGTTAGGAAGTCAATTACGTTCTTAGTTTATCAAGTTTACTCATAGAGAGGATATGAACAGCGCGTTTTTTGTTGGACGCGCAATGATTTTTTTAGCATGGCGTAATCCTTGGATGTGGTTTCATTGTGATGTACGCATTTGGTGTTCCCATATGTTGAGTTCAAATTTGATATTACTGGTGGATAGTCTATAGAATGGCTCTGGGCCAATGAATGGGGATGCAGAGCCTTTTCGTGCCGTCCCTTACACTCTTTACACTTAAAAACGATTGTAAATTTGTATTAATAAGAACAGTGTAATAGACCGAGAGCACCATTTTATTTTGCACAATTCTTTCAAGTCACATGACAGCGCATAGCTGTGCTCATTTAAGTCGTTGCGTACCTTGATGCAGTAGCAAGCTATTTCATTGTCATCATTTACCAGCGTATGGCAAGGATGCCAAATACATGGCTACCTTAAAAAGTTCGGAACTCTGACCATCAGATCAGGCCTCGTTGTAGTTAAGATTTCACGATCCTCACTTTATTTTGATCGGGGGGACGGTGGAATTTGTGTGTAACTTGGGACTCTACCATTAGATTTCCTTGTTCATGTCTTCATCTAGGTAATGGCAGCCTGTTGCGATTGTAACCGTTCAACGTTATATCATTTCACAGCATCGTCGGCGATATCCGTAGACCTACCTTGACTGAAACTTGGTAGTGGTCCGGCCTATGTTGAACGCCCGAAATGTTCTTAAATCTAAAATACTTGACAAGTGTCTTATGTCGATGGCCAAAGAAATCGTGTACTGGCTATAGCAACGTTTCATCTTGTAGCGACATTGGGTAGCCTAAGTTCGTTTCCAGACGTAGTGACGTGTAGGGCATGCTCTTCGATTGTGCCATCAAAGATATTCCTCATCTCATGATGGCAAATTCGGCTTAATATGGATTGCAAAATTCTGCAGTTTTATCCTCTTGAGGGATTCTTCCATGTGAAATGGTCCAAGCCACCTTATGGTGGAACGGGCTAAATTTTAAAGAACTTCCTAGGACTTGGAATTTTCAGAACAATCAGCTGATTTAAGCCTACGTAGGAAGGAAAAATGTCGGTCAAATTTCATCATATCAACGACACTGACAGTGGACGGCTTAGCCGGCTTATTAGGGTGATCGCGAACTGCAGAATTTTCGGAGAGATTTCCCGAAAGAGCATTTCAGAACGAACACTTTAGATCTTTTGGAATTCGATGCAGCATCCTGGCGCAGCTTCAAATGTTTGTCCAAGGACCAGCACGGTAGAGGCATCCCAAGGATCGGGGAATGCTTAAAAATGCTGATCTTTCTTTCGACCAATAGCAACTCACATACTCTTGGAACCAAGCCATCACATTAAAAAAATAATTTTCAGTAAGGTGCACAACAGGACTCACCAATTTATGATGGGTTACATATAAGGAAGTTGGATCTTCTAGTTTAAAAGATTTGGTAAAATGCATATATATGGCTGTACCTTCTGCTATACGTCTTAAACGACAGGGAGAAAATAGCAGAGCCCTTCACAGGCATTTACTACGCGGGACCCATTAAAATAATAACATGGAGAGAATGTGGAGCCAGAAGTAACAAGTTGACAACCAGGTCAAAATTCATCGGAGCTGAAGTGGAACTACATCAAATGGTCAACCTTACAACTCATGATTGGAAGGAGATAGCTGAAATTTTGGCCAACCAACTCATTTTGGAGGACTATGCGACCCGTGCCAGTGTAGTCGCTTCTACCGCAATGTGGTTGATCAACAGCAATATCTGAATATTTGTCCAATCTATTAAATTTACCACTGTGCTCGGAAACTCTACCAACATTTATTATTCTTCTTTAAGCAGCTTTGTCTTATTGATGCTATATACCGCGGAAATTTTTGTGGGTGCAGTGGCGTAGGGGTTAAGTGCTTTGCGTCGCTGGTTCAAATCCCGACCTATACCACCTGAAAGTTTCTATTCGCTGCCCCACCTCTTGCGAACGTCTGGCAAGCATCCAAGAGTAAGAAATGTCATGAGAAGCTTCTCAAAAATGAATTGCCGTTCGGAACCGGCATTAAACTGGGACCTACAGTTTCGCCATTTGTGTCAAAAAGGATATCTTCGCACGCACAGTGGTTGGAGATGCTAGGCTTTGGGTCCTGTATGGGCCGTTTACGCCTAATATTTATTTATTTATTTATTTTATACCGCGGAAATTTAGCACAGAGCCTTTCTGAATGCATTTTCTAACCATTTGTCACGTTCAGAAGCCTTGAATTAGAATTCTTGCAAATATATTGTTTCTGTAGCTAAAAGTGTGCATACAAAAGCCAGGTTTGCCTAGGAATAAGGCATGCAACAAACTTCAACAAGGCTTAGGATGGTTAAGATTCTTATTCAGTTAATCCCAAAACTTTCAAACGAAACGTTCTCTCGATATTAGATGATTGATTAAGTCACAAGCAAAAAAAAACGCGTTCTTATCTTCAAGGCTTGTTTACCGAAGTCTTACTTTGGTTTTGGGCAGAACGTATAGAGAACGAAAGGTTGGGCAACACAAGTCGTTTACATAATTTGCTTGATGTTATCTTACCAATATCCGAGAATAGAAATAAAAAATCCGTAGTACGAAAACCTTAGCTTAGTTCTTTATAGACAATTGATTGAGTGTTGTAAATACATCACTCAGCTGTATTAAATAGTTTAGATACTTTACTAACCTAAATTTCATATCTTCCACTATATTTTAGAACATACAGGGTTTTTCAACAGGGACGCTACAAAAGTTGAGCGACAGGGACAGCAAACGACGCCATATTTCTTGCCGCTCTTTTGACATTTCTCTTCAGGAAGGTTTGCCATTTCATGATGGAAAGATAAACGAGCCAACAACGAGTCAAAATTATTAAAATTTACTACCGAAATTCGGAGTAGTAAGAGCCTCAACGTTAACAGCGCTACGTCCAATTTATGGTCGTCATAATCGTCCTAGCAGATCAACAATTAAGGGTCTAGTGGAAAAAGTTGAATCCACAGGCACAGTACAAAATGTTCCCGTGCCAGTGAGACAAAGAAGTGCCCGTAGTGTCGAGAATATTGCTGCCGCTGAGGCTTCAGTTGAAGAAAGCCCAAATGTGTCTCTCACACGTCGTTCTCAAGCGTTGGGCATCTCTGTGACGTCGTTGTGACGAATTTTGCGAAAACATCTTGGCCTTGGCAAGAACTGAAGCCGCTTGACCACCAGAAGCGTCGTATGTTCGTGAATTGGGCTGAGCAACAACTTGAAAATGATTCGGATTTTCAGCGAGAAATCATCTTCAGCGATGAGGCTCATTTCTGGCTGAATGGCTTCGTCAATAAACAAAATATGCGGTATTGGTCAGGCAGCAATCCACACGTACTCCATGAGTCATCATTGCATCCCAAAAAAATTACGGTTTGGTGTGGTTTATGCGCCGGCGGCGTCATTGTGCCGTAATTCTTCAGTGATGATCAAGACCGGCACGTTACTGTGAATGGGAATCGCTACCATTCAATGATAACCGAATATTTTTGGCCTCTATTGGATGATATGGACATGTGGTTCCAACAGGACTGCGCCACAAGCCACACAGCGAATGTCACAATCAATTTATTGGAAACCAAGTTTGGAGAACGTGTTATCTCACGAAATGGTCCAGTCGCTTGGCCACCTCGGTCGTGCGATTTGACGCCGTTAGACTATTTCCTGTGGGGCTACGTCAAGTCTATGGTCTATGCCAACAAGCCAGCGACCATTGATGAACTTCGTACGAATATCGAACGTGAAATTGCAGCAGTATCGGCCGATTTATGCTTGAAAACCGTCGAAAATTGGGTTCAGCGTCTGGACTTCTGCAAGCGTGCCCGTGGTGGCCATGCAAAAGAAATCGAGTTCCATACATAATGGCATCGAACGTACTTTCACAGGAATAAATAATTTCATTGATATCCAAAACAGTTTTTGTTTTATTTAAAAAAAAACTTTTGTAGCGCTCTTATTGAAAACCCGTTAAAAAATGTTTAAACGAGACAGAAATTAATGCACGTGTTTACTTTTCATATGATCAGAAATCGAGCAAACAATTCTGGTCCTTCGTAAAAAACATTAGAAATTCTAACACGTCGTTGATCCCTACTCTTGTTCACGACGACATTCCAACTGTCAGCTCTATGGGCAAAGTCAATTTGCTTGATACCCACAACGCTTCCATACTGCACTTTCTCTCTTTGATTGCTTGCTTGCTACTTATATAGTAAGAGCATAGCTGACAGCAGTAAAATTAAGCTCTGACAGTTGTGGACGGGTCAATGAAAATCCACATTAGATTCGAGTGAGTTTGTCACTTCAAACAAGTTTAGATTGTCAATTAACTGATAGATAAAACTTATTACTTCAAATCCCAGACCGAACATAACAATATCAATATATTTGTCAAACTGGAAACTTTCAAAAGTAACTTTACCCGCTATCAAGGGTCAATCTATGCGAAAGTACACCTCATTTACCATATCCAAGTTGAAATACTGGAAACTGTATATCTAAAACTAAACTATCCACAAACCATCAACACGTTCGAGGGATGATTTTCTAATTATATATTTGGCTTTTGTTCAAGTACCACCATGCCACAGTGTCACCGCTAAATACCCACCTATGTTGTGGCCGCACCAACGCATTTTCATTTTCGTGAGCAAAGGATTACTCAGTGGTGGAATTCACTTATTACACGGATGATTAATTCCGGGGATAATGTTGTTGATACAGACGCCCTCAAGTACCACCCTCTTGACACAGCTAACTATCAAATAGATATGAACTTTTCTAGAAGATAAAGGGCTGAATGATAACACATTAGGAGTGTGCATGTATGTGGTGAGAAACTGCGTGAATAAACGTTAAGATGAAAAGCCAATTTGCATAATATGCCCATGCCCATGCTATGCCCCAGGGCCATACAAACGATGTGGGCGTGTAATCGGGATTGGTGTCGTGTAGGGTTTGTCGAAAAGAGAGCGTTTATTTAAATAGAGTAAGTAGTTAGATTGCCTCGTTGTCAGAGTCAAATTGATAATAAACTTCCTGGTTATTTTAGTCCTTTAGTCCTCCACAGTGGTAATGATGTTGTGCGGATAGAGTGAGTTTTTGTTTACATAATATCCGTAAAGCGGTGTCTTTAATTTTATTTCATTTGGGGATGATGGAAGTTTATTTAATGTATCTATGTTCTAGCATCAGACGATTTGGATATACTCATATAGAATCGTTTGGGGTAAAAGAACGCACTACGCAGTGCGATATTCTCTCCCTGTAAGTAAGTTAGCCAGAAATCGAATAAAACACAACTTCTGCGGCATTTTACAGTTAAAAAAATTGTTTTCATTAAAAATAAAATGCACGACTGCGTCATTTGAAACTTTCTCGGTATATAAGATTTAGAATCGCTTCAAATAGAATTTTAACATTAGATCACATCCAGGGTGTTTTTTTAGAGGTATAGAACTTCGAATTGAAATAAAATCATTTTAATGTCCATCAATTTGGCTTTATTGGAAGTTTATTGGAAGGATAATTTTATGCCATTAATGTCTAAATATGATTTCGGGCATGTGGTCGCCGTGGCTGGTTCGAATAAAGACAAGTCTAGAGGTCCAATTTTCAACCACTTTTTCAAGCATTTGGGGCTGAATGTCGGCAATAACGCCACGAATGTTGGCTTCCAAGTCACCTTACGTTTCTGGTTTGTTGGCGTAGGCGAGCGACTTCACATATCCCCCTCAAGAAAATAATCCAATGGTGTCAAATCACACGATCTTAGTGGCCAATTGACAGGTCCATTCCGCGAAATTATACGCTCATGGAATGTTTCCTTCAATAAATCGATCGTGACGTGCGCTGTGTGGCATGTAGCGCCGTCGTGTTGGAACCAAATTTCATCCACATTCGTGCCATCCAATTCGGGAACAAAATAGTCGGTTATCATGGCTCTATACCGGTCTCCATTAACGGTAACTGAATCTCCAGCATTATTTCGGAAGAAGTATGACCCAATGACTCCACCAGCCCATAGAGCACACCAAACAGTCAGTTTTTGTGGATGGAATAGCGTTTCAAGGGTCTCGTGAGGAATCTCTTCACTCCAAATGCGGCAATTTTGCTTGTTGACGTAGCCATTTAACCCAAAATGAGCATCATCACTGAACAAAATTTTGCAATGAAAATCAGCATCGATATCAATCTCATTTTCGGTCCATATACCTTTAATTCTTGCACAAGCTGGATCTTGTAAGGTCGTAAGAAGAGATCTTTGCGCAAAATGTGATCAACCATGGTTAACCGAATTAATTGCTCTGATGGACGATTATGTCGACCATAAAATGAACGGAGCTTGCGGTAAACTTCACGAACTGAACCATTACTTTCGAAATAAATTTGCACGATTTGCAAGCGTTGTTCAGTTGTCAACCTGTTCATGATGAAATGGCAAACCAAACTGAACATAAATGACATTAGAGTTGCCAGATTTGACCACAAAATGCCAGTTTTATCTCTGTTCGACAAACCAACCTCTAAAAAAAACTCACCTTCTAAAATATATTTGAAACACTCTTAAAAAGTTTTGAAAAGTTGGATTTTCTCAAAGGTACCCAAATTGGACCCACCGAAACTGAAAGGTGTAGAAAAAAATTGCAACCAAACATTGTGCACTGTCAGTGATTGTCTAGTGAAAGGCGGTTAAAACCAAATCCTATCTTAAGAACCTGAATATGGCGCAAAGAATTGCTTGTCTGGGCATAACAGCCGTAATTAAATACACTCCGCAATTAGGTCTGAATTGAGCTATTCACTAAGAACCTGGCAGCCAAAGTCGATCTCAGATTAAGCCAGAACTTAATTTGGAAGCCTGCCTATTGCGGACACTCAAGCAAACGTGAAATATTTGATCGAAAGGGACTATGCCACTTACTTATTACGTTTGACTTCGAGAGAATTTCAGAATCACTATACCCGAAAGACAAGACAGGACTGGGAGTCACCCCCAGTACTTATTAAAAGTATATCCGTCCATACAGATCATTTAAAAACAGAAAAAGCTACAGGAGCTGGTGTCTTCTTAGATCTTGTCGAATTACTGATCACGCTGAGATCTATGCGGTTAAGAAAGCATCTTAGACTATCTTATCGATGGAACGACCAGCTATGGAAATAACCATCTGTGTGGATAGTCATAAGCAGCACTTAAAGAAATCGGCTCCAACCTTGTTAATGCGACGTGCGACAAAGATTGCCGCTCATCCTGCATCGGAGCATGGTTCTTCCAAAGTTCGGATGACTTGGCTAGGGTACCTCATGTCCTTACATGTACAAACAGGGTACTCACAATGGGCCTTCACGGCTTCCCGGTGAAATTTGCGTCTGGTGTAAGACTTCTCTCCTAACCTAGGTTTTCTTAAAAACGGTTCTAACGATTTTTATGGAATTTTTCACATTGGACACTTTTAACATTTTGTCTAAAATACGAAGACAGATCAAAATCGTTAGAGACGTTTAAGGAAAATGAATTTAATTTAAATTTAAAAAAAAACGTTATATGAAAAATAATTAAAAAAAAAATTAAATTAAAAATAGTTTTTGAGATATGGACGATTTTTTAAATTACAGTTTATCGACTGAGTATACAGTATTCTTGTCCTCATCCAATGCATTCAAAGAACCAAAATCGTTGGAAACATTTTTGAGAAAATTAGTGACCGGTACTATTTTTTAAGCGATAAAGCAAAACAAAAAATACCGCGGGATGTTACCCCAAAAACTTTAAATACTAATTTTGAGGCGAATCCATCGTACCGTTTTGTCATACGTCTCCCGGACAGATAGACTGACGAACGGCATTTGCGGAGCCTCTTTTTTGGTATTCTCTATATCAACAATTAGTAGTATCATCAGTCATATTCGCACGATTGCAATAACTTTCTGCCTATTTTACTAATATAATATATATTTTTAAGAACCTAAGTTTCCTCTTTCAGACACTTTACAGAAGCATTTAGAATTTTGTTTT
This sequence comes from Ferdinandea cuprea, assembly GCA_963576555.1. Lineage (NCBI taxonomy): Eukaryota > Metazoa > Arthropoda > Insecta > Diptera > Syrphidae > Ferdinandea > Ferdinandea cuprea. The sequence goes on from OY754958.1 coordinate 42,481,151, forward strand.
AGAGACTGTTATAGCTCGGCGAACATCCAAGATTTAAATATTAAATCATTTTCAAAAGGTGAACCAAGAGCCTTTAATTGTCAAAGCCAGGTAGAAACCCCTAAATTCTATCCGATTTCGATAATTATTTTTGTGAATTTTTTTTTTTCATGAGATGAAACCAACTACCAGGTTAGGAGAAGGTTTGAAAATAAGGCGCACCTTTACAAATGTCCACCGAAACTTGTCTTACGATTGGTCAATGATCAAAAGACAGTCAAGGCTTTCATTTTTAACTGGTGGAGTTTTCTAACTAAGTTCGTGGTCGCAAATTTAAGATCACTCATTTCGAGAGCTTTAACTGAAGCTTTGTTTTGGCTTCGTCAGGAAGCATAATATGCGTTTTTGAAAAGCAAACATGTAGTTCTTTCATGTAAGAGATGTGATTGCACAGAATTGGATGGACTTAAGACCGGTGATATGTGGTTCCAACAGGATGCGAAACAGCTGGTTCACCCATTGATCTATTGAAGGGGACGTTCCAACATCGTTTAATCTCGAGAAATAATGAAATCGAATGGCCACCTCGCTCATGGGGTTAAGTTAAGCTGTAAATTTATGCCAACAAGCCAACAACGTCAAAGATGCTAAGGACTAGCATCGAACGTCAAATGGCCAAAATTGCGGCCGATATATGTTGAAGAGTGGTGCAAAATTGGCTCAAAAGAATCGATTGCTGCAGTGCTGGTATGGTCATATGAACGACATGGAATAATATGAAGCGGGGTTAATTTCTGCCCGATATCTCAAATATTCCGAGTTTTATTTAAAACAAAAATTGGTATGTCTTTATTAAAAAACCTTTGTTGAATTTGGTCGATAGCGCCGATGCAATTGAGGAATTGCCAAAGCTCCTAGAATTGCTGCGCTATGACATGGCTTCCAAACCGGCCACTGGTCAGCCTCTTCTGCCACTCAGTGGTGGAGATGATATTCTTTGAAACACGAAAATGATACGGAATGGAAATTGTCCCTAGAAAGCATCAAGATTATCACTTCTGAAAGTACGGCGTTACCAAAGCAGGCAAATGGCCGACTATAGGTCGAAATTGCGACTCGTTATTCCATGGATAATTTTGAGCAAAAGCCAACCACCTTGGGGTGCCCAATCCAATATTTAGGCGGCTAAAATAATTTTCTTCCCCTCTGTTATACTTTGGCACCAGAAGTAGTCGAAGCAATGGAACAGTTGTCGTTTTATATATTTTACCATCGAATTTTAATAGACTTACATCAAAAAAGGAAATAAAAACTTGTCTGACATATCTATACACAAATTCTCCACAATCGGCTGATCTCTGAAATAAGCATAAAAATTGTATGCCTCTATGTTGCTTGCTTAAAGCCTATAAGAAATAACGATACATATATATTTTTTTTTTGTTCTTGACTTCAATGAATTTATTAGAGTCGTAATTTGAAACTCTTGTGTGTAGCGAATAGGTAGGTAATTCTGAAATATTTTCTGTAAAATATACAGTTATCCAAGGCCAATCTCAAACGGTGTCTGCAGACATCTCTGGGTATTGTTACAAATTAATACATTCACCCAAACCTTGTCAAAGCCACATAAAAAGAAAAAATAATAATTTAGCGATAAGCAATACCGCAATTCACCGCAGACAGTTAAATGGTCATATGAGACGCACAAATTTTCCTATGGTTCTTTTAACACCACAACTCTCTACCACCAGAGAGTAGGTATCTAATGACATCCATTTTGGATATATTTGCACGTATTCCCAGCAAATAACTTTTATTGAAAGCAATGTTCGTAGTGCCACCCAAATAAATGGAACATACAAGCGAGCAATTAAGCACATAATTTGTGATAAGTAAGCTGTCGACAACACTGAATAGATAATGAATCGGTATCGCCAGACGTTGTGTTGCTAAAAACTAGATTATACACGAAGTCGGTTAGTCCACATTAAATGGTATCCTAACTAAGTGCCAATCACATCGATTTAAATTGGTTCGTGTAGGTACTCGAACACAGTCACAAATAAATTAGGGTGAATTTTTGGTAATTTTTTAATAAATATTTCTAGTATTATAGTGAGGGTTTGCATTGGCCTAGAGAATACGAGCTTAGCGGCTCAGATTCGAATAGCATATGCTGAACAAGCAACTTTTGCTTTGTCCTAGCTTTAATAAACCAATCCAATTTGCTCCCAAACTGTCTCTTTTTACTTTTAGAGCCGGTAAAAGTGTCCCGTTTTCGACGACTCTTTTGAAGTGGTGTTTGGGAAACTGTATGCCCAGATCAATCTGGCCACTATGAATTTAGGAATGTGGTAGATTTATAGAAAATATGGTGGTGGGCTATAGAAAAACCAAAACGGTTTTGGATATCAATGAAATTCTTTATTCGATGCATTTATGTATGGAACTTGATTTCTTTTGCATTGCACCACGGGCACGCTTGCAGAAGTCCAAATGCTGAACCCAATTTTCGACGGTTTTCAAGCATAAATCGGCCGATACTGCTGCAATTCCACGTTCGATATTCGTACGGAGTTCATCAATCATCGCTGGCTTGTTGGCGTAGACCATAGACTTGACGTAGCCCCACAGGAAATAGTCTAACGGCGTCAAATCGCACGACCGAGGCGGCCAAGCGACTGGACCATTTCGTTAGATAACACGTTCTCCAAACTTGGTTTCCAATAAATTGATTGTGACATTCGCTGTGTGGCTTGTGGCGCAGTCCTGTTGGAACCACATGTCCATATCATCCAATAGAGGCCAAAAATATTCGGTTATCATTGAATGGTAGCGATTCCCATTCACAGTAACGTGCCGGTCTTGATCATCACGGAAGAAGTACGACACAATGACGCCGCCGGCGCATAAACCACACCAAACCGTAATTTTTTTGGGATGCAATGATGACTCATGGAGTACGTGTGGATTGCTGCCTGACCAATACCGCATATTTTGTTTATTGACGAAGCCATTCAGCCAGAAATGAGCCTAATCGCTGAAGTTGATTTTTCGATGAAAATCCGAATCATTTTCAAGTTGTTGCTCAGCCCAATTTACGAACATACGACGCTTCTGGTGGTCAAGCGGCTTCAGTTCTTACCAAGGCCAAGATCTTTTCGCAAAATTCGCCACAACGACGTCACAGAGATGCCCAACGCTTGAGAACGACGTGTGAGAGACACATTTGGGCTTTCTTCAACTGAAGCCTCAGCGGCAGCAATATTCTCGACACTACGGGCACTTCTTTGTCTCACTGGCACGGGAACATTTTGTACTGTGCCTGTGGATTCAACTTTTTCCACTAGACGCTCAATTGTTGATCTGCTAGGACGATTATGACCACCATAAATTGGACGTAGCGCTCTTAACGTTGAGGCTCTTACTACTCCGAATTTCGGTCGTAAGTTTTAATAATTTCGACTCGTTGTTGGCTCGTATATCTTTCCATCATGGCAAAATGGCAAACCTTACTGAAGAGAAATGTCGAAAGAGCGGCAAGTAATATGGCGTCGTTTGCTCTCCCTGTCGCTCTACTTTTGTAGCGTCCCTGTTGAAAAACCCTTTACGTCACATTGACAACAAAGTTCGACACAATGAAGAAAAAGTTGTTAATTTTGAGCCAACAACCGCAGTTGTCAAATGAAGAATTACTGTTCATCAAATTTCTGTGTTGAATTTGAATATTTCAATTTTCATCTTGGGAATCTTGGTTGTCAATGTGATGAACGTGGTTGTTTTCATAATGAAAATTGTCAATAAAGGATGAACACAATAGTTAATTAAATGGATTCGATTATCAAATTGAAATATTCGATTGCCAAAGTAAATTAGCTGCCATGTTAATAAAACTGTACTTAGAAATTACTAACATGAAATATGATAATGCTTAAGAGTAATTATACACGTTTATATATATATTTTACACTTTGGATAACAATTTTAATATATAAGTTTCAATTTCAAGACATAACAATGTTTGAATTTTCATATTGATAACTACGATTACCAATGTGACGTACTCGGTATTCAATATGATGACTATGTCATAATAACAAACGTGATTGTCAATACAACAACAGAGTTTGTCAATGTGAACATGTTCTATTCTGTTTTGCTTTTTATTTTAAATTTACGGTATTTTGTTTTCGTTAAAATACAAGAGTTTTTATATTGACAACTGCAATTGTTAATCTTACAACTTGATTCATCATTTGAAGAACAACAAATTAACAACTGCCTGTTCTTCATATTGACTATTCGGTTGTTAAATGCCCTTGAGGTTTTCAGAATATGTTCATCACATCGTAAACTTTGTTCATCAATATGACAATTTCCAATTTACAACCGCCAATTGTCAATATGACAACCAAGATTTTTTCCAGTGAAGGCTTTCTAAACACGAAAGCTCAGTAAGCACCAAAAATTCTCCGTTGGTTTGTCACTCATTACTTGGTAAGGATAAATATTTACCATGGATACCATGGTGTATAGTGCCACGTCACTATCAAAGAAAGAAAACATGAGTCTCAAGTCGACATAAGATGTTACAATTTTTCATAAATTTTTATCGACTTAGGATGAAATGCATGCCCGGATAGGTTCTCTTGCACGTTTGGTATTTAGGACCCTTTCCCCCATCTCGAAACCATTAGATTTTGGTTTAGCAAATTAAATGCACTAGTAGAGAACAAATGAAGTTCAATCGACTTTAATATCCTGAACAAACATCAGAATTACGCAATCCCCTAATAGCCTCACCATAGTCAATTGACTGCATTATTTCTGAGTTTCTGACTCTGTATTTATTGCGAGTGTACACAATGGCATTCGGAGACCTTTTATAATAAATATTTTTAACGATAGCTCTACAACTTCATCATTTGGATGAACAAATGAGCTCCCAGTTTAAGTGCAGACAATCGTTTTCCAAAGTCCTATTTAAATCTTCTTGATAAAATGCCATCTAGTTTCTGCTCCTTAACTGATATGTTTAGATTCCAAGCGATATAGTTTCGTAAGAAAGTCAAACTTTTTACTTAACTCTTTATAAGAAGATTCACGTCTCTTTAGTTCTGCAAACAGTCTATCTGTAGTGACATTATAAATGGTAACTCTGGTCTCGTTTACCTTGACTTCGTAGACCTGGACTTTATGCTTACGATTCCTCTGCATGTCATATGCATAGTTATTTTTACCTAACAGCTTTCGAGTCATAAAGATCAAAGGTACTGGGTTTCCTTAAGTATTCCAGATACGTTACCAAAGATTGATTCATTTCAGCGATACGGTTCAACCAGGACGATGCTGACATGTTGAAGAGACTTCTTCACTTTCAAAGATGTCATGCCAGAGCAGTGTCGAAAAGCAATTTTCCCTTCAAATGATCTTCAATTTCAATCATTGGCAATTATCTATCGGAGCTGCAATGATCTCATCCCAGGAAGAACATATAGACTTCGGCAGGCGTCAGCTGAGAATGACTCTTTAAGGCTGTTAAATTTGGTTTCAATTTCTACAACAAAATCGCCCATCTGTGCGCTGATGCCAAAAAATTATTGCAAAATACCGAAGACGGATGTAGCAGATTGACAAGACTAGGCTGAACAGGGAACGAAATTTATCAGAGAGTTCACTTGTTCTATTCTCGCTTGAAGGACAGAATATACATCCGCTAGCATTGTTGTATGACTGTATGACGAAAGAGTAATCGTTTCAAGACTTTTATGAATATTTTCGTTAGAGCTTTTTGATAAGGCAAGCCATGCGTTTTAGCTAATGTACAGGTCTCGCCACTGGGACTGGGGCCCCTATGTTAGCAAGGTCCTTAGCCCGGGGCCTTGTAGGCATAGGCAGAAATCCTGCACCGTTACCAACATACATATCTCAAATTGTGATTGCTGCCACGAACAATGAAGGCTGCAATTACATCTGTTTCACGGCTTGCCCCGGCCTTTTGTATGATGCTGGTCTAGTTGTTGGTCATTATATTCGAAAAAAAAAGTTTGTCCCCATCAGGAAACGAACATACTGGGCATATAAAGTTTGAATACTTTTGAGTAACGAATCATTACTAATTACTTCAGTATGTGGTAGGTGGTACTCGATACTTTTGTGAATCAGAGTATCAAGCTCAGCTGCACTGATTACTGATACACACATAGAACAGACGTTCAAATGAAAATATTACATGCGAAAGAATGCTGAGGTTTGGGTGAAGTTTACTACGGGATTGATTATTTATGGACACTGAAAATGCATTATTCATTATTATGACTATTTCATTCCCAACAGGAAATAGCTATAAAGCAGCAAGTATTTGAAACGCAAAAAAAGAACAAAATAGAAAAAGGAACAAAAACAAGTAAGGTTGCTGGCGACTGTAAGTGGTAAAGAATAGCACCGCGTCGCACAGATGAGTAAGTTAGTTGAATTTGGGTCTGATAGAATAGAATAGTATTAAACAAATTTGTATACTGTAGCATTTCGGGACCCTAGGGAGTATATTTCAAAATTTGCTTTCCAAGCTTAGATTTAAAGGCTTAAAAATTGGTGACCCACGGTCGGACATTGTTTAATTTTAATGGCTTAATGGGTGACCAAGGTTAGGTTAGGTTAGGTTGAAGTGGCAGTCAGATAGAAGTCCGACTCACTTGGACCTATATAAGGTCCATTGTGACACCACGTGGATCTGAAGTTCCTGCCTACACGTTGAACCATTTTGAGGTGCTAATAAAGCGTGAGAGACATTTTGGGTCGGTTGAGTTTAGATCATTAAGATCATTATAGAAGAAGGCCCCCATATGGAGGTTTCGCTTTCGAGAGAGAGCAGGGCATGCGCAGAGAAGGTGTAGAGTAGTCTCCTCCTCCTCCTCATCCAAACAGCTCCTACAGAAGTCGTTGGAATAGGCACCAAGCCTTGTTGCATGCCTGCCTAACAAACAGTGTCCAGTTACGACACCAATTGTAGCACCAATGTCCGACCGATTAAGGGTAATCAAGCTCCTTGAGCGTCTTAGATCCAGCCTAGGCCAAATCTGCTTCGTTGTCAGACAAGTAGTACCATTTGTCCATCTGTGGTTAGTTTTTTCTAATGCATCCAGTTAAAACAATAGCTTGCACGTGGAAACTGGTATGCATAAGGAGCCCTTTTCAGGCAAGATTGAGAGGATAGTTCCAAGTTTGGCGAGTTCGTCGGCCTTGCAGTTACCCGGAAAGTCCCTATGCTCCGGCACCCAGCAAAGGTGAATGTTGAACTGCTCAGCCATCTCCTTTAGAGATGATCGGCAATCTAGGGCTACTAAAGAGTTAATAGAGACAGAGTCCAAACACTTGATGGCGGCCTGACTGTCCGAAAAGATTCGAATATCCTTTACGGATACCACATTCTTTTTTAGCCAGGACAAGACTTCCTTTATCGCCATAATTTCCGCCTGGAAAACACTACAATGATTAGGAAGACGGAAGGAGAGACTGAGATTGAGCCTGTCTGAGAAGACACCTCCACCCACTCCATCATTTGTTTTTGAACCGTCCGTGTAAAAATGGATTGATTCTTCTTCCGGCAAGGCATCCTCCCAAAAGGATCTAGGGGGGATGGATATCTGGAAGTTTTTGTTTGGCAACCTGCTTAGGAGTTCTGTTGGTCTCCAAAATAGCTCCAAAGACCTTCAGAGTCCGTATTGCCTCACGTATTTGTTTATAGTACGACCTCGAGGGAGTGCGTTGTCGCGAACTTCCACTACGAGACGTACTAGGGGTGTTAGTGCCAGCAGTGGAAGGGTCATGAAGTGCCACAATCCTACCACTGCTAGGGAGGATACCTTCCTTTTGCTCAGGAGGATAGCTGCTGTTACCAATACGGGGTGGACCACGAGTAGCCACAGTCGTACCACCGCTCGGCGTAGCAGAAGCTGTACCGGTAGACAGTTTAATCACTGTATTACCGCCCGGTTTGGATGGGATACCGGTCTTGAAAATTGGTTTATGTTTTTTTTGATTTTTATCTTGGTTATTGTTGTTCATATTAGGACCAACGAGGGGCGGAGAAAGGAGGTCGATCTGTACAGAGATCCGCAATATACAGACAAGGCTAGCAAAATCCGGAGGGCGCCAGGTATCCGGACACTCCGTTAGCGACTGGGCTTTTTGACTGGGCCCCCAGCCAGGTTGACGCTCGGCGCGGGTCGTATGACACCATCGTCCGGCCCAGGGAAGAGGATGAAAACTGGAAGGAAAAACACAGGGAAGACACAAGGGAAGAACGTCCTTTGGTTTCAGGACTCATCTAGAGAAAAACTTCTCGAGAATCATTGACCCTACTCAGCCCCTACAACTCAGTAGGGGCTAACCAAAACAATATTTCAAAATTAGTATACTCATAGAGTAGGTTATAACAACTTTTTGACTATAAAACTCCATATAAAAACAATATAGGAAAATGTAAAAATTCGTGTTTTATTATTTCTACTGGTTTAGTGGGCTCCAGAGCTGTGAAAAAGCACGAAACCTTTTATCCTCTTTATCAGAAGAGGAAATAAGTAATGAATTTAATTGAAAAATTACTTAGCCTTGCCCAGGATTCGAACTCCAGACCTTTCACGTACCAGCCCAAAACGCATCCACTGGGACAAACTGATTAATACAGAGTGAAGATTAAAAATTGATAAGTTGATACTATTTCATCATCCTAAACATCGTAGATATACCTAGTTATGTAGGATGTTACGACCTTGATGCCGACAATAATTTCATCTTATGTAAAAAAAGTAGGTCTGCTTGTTAGTAAACATTGAAAAACTGACCGGATAAAAATTGAATTGAGTAGATATAGGTATTGTTTATAATAATTACCACTGGAGCTATATTTACAAATATTATTTGGCTTTTAAAATATAATCATTCACAAACACATTTTGTTATATTTTTGGTGTCTTATTTATAGTCCTTATCTAAATCTATGAGTGCCTTCCCTGATCCATGAAATAAATAAGGATTAATTAATATGGATTAATTATTCCCTTTCCTTTCCTTCTACTTAAGTAAATATCTATATAATATCTAAACCCAGGTTTAAATCTCCATTATATTAATTGTATGTTATGCTTCGATTCACAAGCCTTGTAGGGAATCTTGTTATTGACTTGTAATAGCGAGCTTTAAAGAAGCCATTACATTTCAGACCTCAACCAACTAACTTCGAAAGGCCTTATAGCCACCTCGTTCAATAACAATATATCTCTTCCTTCTGTACAGCTTGTGAAATTGTTTTCCAAAAGCTTTAAAGAAACATTTTCTGAAGGTATATCTTGAAATATAGTAAACATCTATAAATAAGCCTTATGACAATACAATAGAAGCAATAGCTTAACAAATTTAAAAAAATTGGCAAATTAGTCAACGTGTTTTGGCTTTTTGGACTACACCAAACATTAGTACAGCTTATAGAGTTCCCTTTTGCATCTTCTCCTTCATTCGGCCTCCTCCAAAGGGTTACGTAGAGCATGCATGTCGCCATTTGAGTCAGGAGTTTTGAATCCACATGCTTTACCGACGAACCGAAGATGCAGCAGTTTACTGGGGTATTTCTTTGTTCCACTTAGTTGTCATTTGATGAGCTCCTTTAACTTATTGTTCACTTTTAACCTTATTGTGAGAGAAAGAAATTTAAGATAAACGAAATAAGAAAAAAATGTTTTTTTTCAAAAATCTTAGTTCAACTTCACAGTATACAGTTTTTTTGAAATTCCCTTTATTAGTTTTCAATATATTGGCTTGTTACTATATAAAAAGTTTGGAAAGACTGGTTGAGCTGCATGTGCGCAAAGTTGCTCTTCGATCACATCCCCTCTCTGAGATGCAACATGCCTATCAGCGCGGAAAATTCTGCTCTTCAAAACCTTGTTGGTAGGATTGATAGTGCTCTTGACCGGAAGGAGTACGCGTTGGGCATTTTCGTCGATATTGAGGGTGCTTTTGATGACGCGACCATTGACAGTATGTGTAACTCAGCCAGACAGCATGGTGTAGATCGAACTTTGGTGTTGCAATGCTAATGTACCGGACAGATTGTGCCAAGTGCGTCATAACAGGGGTAAATCGGGGCAGCCCTCAAGGTGGTGTTCTGTCTCCCCTTCTATGGTGTATGGTGGTAGACTCTCTGCTTACGGCTCTCAATTTTCCTGGAAACTACACTCAAGCGTATGCGGATGATCTCGACGTTCTTTCTATCGGTTCAAATCTAGGGGCTGTCTGCTCTCAAGCGCAGAGATACCTGGGTTTGATCGATGTCTGGTGCACTAGTAATGGGCTTTCAGTGAATCCTCTTAAAACCACGGTTGTTCTCTTTACGGGAAGGAGAATCGTCGCTGGTCTGTCCCATCTCGTGCTTAAAGGTGTCAACATCCCTATATCCGATGAAGTCAAATATCTGGGTGTAATCCTCGATAAAAAACTTCTATGGTCTAAACATGTCGAATAGAAAACCGATAAAGCACTGTCGACTGTCTGGCAGTGTAAATGCGCTTTTGGTCCTTTGGATCTATACGGCCATGATTAGACCGCTACTCTCATACGTATCAGTTGTTTGGTGGAACAGGCTTTCGCGGAAATGTGTTACTGCTTCTTTTGCCAAACTCCAAGGAACGGCTGGTCTCGGCTGCACAGGGGCCTTCCCTAGCACCCCGGGCTCTGCTCTAGATGCTTTGATGAATCTTCCTCCCCTTATGTCATACTTATATGTCATGAGGTGTACGCTAAAAACCATATTTCGCTTAAAGAGAGGTGCTTTTTGGTACCATGCACTCGAGAATTATCCCTTGACCCCTGTCTTATGGATATGCCGTCTGATGCAATGACACCAGAAATCCTTCTGCGAAAAAACTACCACGTCAACTTGCCACAGGTAACGGAATGGCTTCGGCCAGACTCTGAACCATGGATTGAATGCCATCGTATTTTCACGGATGGCTCCAAAACCGGACAGGGGTCTGGTGTTGGAGTCTTTGTGGAACCCCTTGGGTAAACATGCATCTGTTTTCCAAGCGGAGATTTTTGCCATCCTAATGGCTATGCGCTATATTGTGAACAACAGGTGGAGGGCTAGAGGCATTTGCATCTGCAGTGATAGCCAAGCTGCATTAAAAGCGCTTCTAACCCTTCTTACCTCGTCCAAGTTAGTGCTAGAACTCAAGCTTTCTCTGAATTTGGTCGGAAGACTGAACACAGTGAATCTTGTCTGGGTACCAGGTCACACTGGCATCCAGGGAAATGAAATCTCGGTAGAGCTTGCTAGGCAAGGTTCAGAAGAAGTTTTCTCAGGGCCCGAACCTGTGTTGGGTCTGCGTGCATCTTTAGTCATGATTTCTATCGATTCTTGGGTTTCTCGTGAACACAAGATTCGGTGGCGCGATTGCGGTGGATGTTGACAAACCAAACTACTGCGCCCGGACATTTGCAAAAGGTCAGCATCTTTTCTTCTATCTCTGAGGAGAATCGACTGTAGGCTGCTTGTAGGCGTTCTTTCAGGCCACCAAGCTTTTGCTTAGCACTTAAATGTGTTGGGCTTAAGCGACACCACTACCTTTCCTGCTTGCAGTGACGTGGTGAGTGCCGAACATCTAAGCTCTTTATCACTGAAGCTCCTTCTCGTTTTTCTTCGAAAGACGGGAAAACCAGGTACATTAATGTAAGGTGTCTGCATGGTAGTACAATGAACGCGTACTAAAATGAAAAAAAAAACTAACGACGAAAACGTCTGTGCTCGACCATCGTTCTTATACTGAGGGGATGTTTGTTATAAAGGCGAAGGACCTTGCCTAAGTGATACTGTACATGTACCGTACATGTGTATATGAAGGGTCTGATACCGTTAGAACGAAGCGAATGTGAAAAAACCTATTTTACTATAAAGATTAACAGTTTTTTTATCATTCAAAATTTTGAAAAATAAAGCGCAGGCTCCATAGTTAAAAAATTGGTCCAAACTGCATCCTAATATTTGGCGAGAATAGCTCGAAACATGATCATATCTACGCAAGTTAAACACAAATCTAGCCACAGAATTGAATGCAACGTTTAGTTTACGCCTTGAGATAGCATCAGTGCAGGCAAATAACTCACAGCCATACATTATTAAGAGTACGATTAGAGCCTTTGCCAATTTCAGTTTAACGGCAATTGGTAAAGTGTCTTGACATACGGAAAGACCCCGCAGAGTTCCATAGAGTTTAGAAACCACCGAATTAATGTGATCGCTCCAAGTGAGGTTACTATTAATAACAATGCCAAGATGTTTTATTTTAGAAACCATTTCCACTTCAACTCCACATAATAAAACAGGAGGCAGACGGGACATCAATAAATGTTTATAAATTGTAAGTGATTTTGTCTTATTGTTAGAAGGGCTTAAGAGGAGCTTATTATCTATTATCTATGTGGGTGCAGTGGCTTAGTGGTTAAGTGCGTTGGACCACTCAGCGAGAGGTCGCTGGTTCAAATCCCGACCTGTACCACCTGAAAGTTTTTATTCGCTGCCCCACCTCTTGCGAACGTCTGACAAACATCCAAGAGTAAGAAATGTCATGAGAAGCTTCTCAATTTGTAGGTCCCTCCATTCGTGTCAAAAATAAAAATTTGCACACACAATGGTTTGAGAAGCTAGGCTATTCACAAGATTCTATTTATATACCCCAAGGTGAACTTTGAAGCAAATCTGTGGAACTGCTTCGCCTTTCGACTCCCGGACAGACAAACCGACAGACTACTGCTTTATTCATACTCAGTTTGAGTTCGAAATTTCATATAAATGCCTCTTTCTTGGAGAAGGTTTCAAATTGATATCATGAAAATGCTAATTAATTGGCTGAGGCTCCCTGAAATGCATAATTTTTAGGTTCCTCTCCACTCCAAAATCTTTGCAAAATTCTTTAAAAAGTCCCTCCACTCCCCGCAAAAGTGGCATGGAAGGTTATATGAATAGTGCAAGTCTTCAGAGTTAAGAAAACATACCCTGCAAGTTTGACATTTAGTCTGTCAGGACCAACTATTTTCTGGAAATATAATTAAATTATATTAAGGTCTGTGTGGAACCATCACAATTTTTTTTTCTATTGTCTCGTATACATGTGTACATAAAATACAAAACACATGTATACGAATGTTATTAAAAACGTGCTGGAATTTCGAATTTAAACCGTGAATGAGGAATGCGAGTATTGCGAGTACAGAGACGTCACTAAAAGTGGGTCAGTTCAGAAGCATCTAACTTTCTTTAACAGTTTTTATGTGAAATGTTTGCTTTTTATTTTTGATTATCACTTAAAATTAAATTTAACGGTTAAATTAAAAAATCACCACAGATCGTTCATATAGGTTTTGCCAAAAATCCCTTTGGGATTTAAATAAATCTTCTTCGTTTAACTTAAATTTTGCCTCAATTGCTGAATCTATTTTGGATTCCATATTACGCCTTCCACACAGATATTAGCGGTGAACAATAATAAACATGACTAAATTCAAAATTGATTAAATAATACGTATGTAGCTCCAACGTGTGTTAATGAGAATATCGCAACGCATAGATTAAACCAAAACGAACTGAATGAAATGCCGAAATGCCGAAATCGTTTTCTTTAAACTCACACGTGTACGAATGCGATATCATAGAACATTCTTTTATCATGCTAATAAAGTTCGAACATAAGTAATGGAGAATAGTGAGTGGCGCTGGCTGTTAAAAAATAAACAAAACAAGTGTTTATCTAGAATTTGAATACTTTCTCGAATAGAATGGAAAACATCTTCAAATTGAGAGACATGCACATTGTTTTTGTAATGTATCCACATCCAGATTTATGTGCACAGAATGCATTTCAGCTATCAACTGTGGGAAATGTAAATTTAGTATTCTCTTAACATCGTATTATATTTTCATTACTATCACAACACGTCGCACACCCACCCGTTTAGTTTCAGATAACAGAACCTTTAATTATTCCGTTGCGATTCTTGTGTTCATAAATCACTTGCTGGTGTACGCAGGTATCTTTAGTATCCGGCTGCAGGTGCTATCGAATATCCTGAATGTATATGATACTTTTAGAGTGATTTAGATGTATGTTGGCCTTGTCTGCTTAAGAATAAAACGAGGGAAGTGTTGGGATATTCATAGCTAAATAAGCGTTTCATATGCACGAACTCGGCCAGGAATTAACAATTAGGTCACTGTCTGGGGACCCAATTGTAAAAAATAAATTAATATTAGGCTTAGCTTCTGCAACCGGTGTGTGTGTGAAGATACTTTTTTTTTGACAGGAATGGAGGGACCTACAGTTTAATGCCGATTCCGAACTGCAATTTATTTTTGAGATTTCTTACTCTTGTCAGAGGTTCGCAAGAGGTGGGGCAGCGAATAAAAACTTTCAGGTGGTACAGGTCGGGAATTGAACCAGCGACCTCTCGCTTAGTGGTCAAACACAATTAACCACTAAGCCACTGCACCCAATTGTAGAAATATAAAAATTAACTCCTGATATTAATCACAGTAATTTCTACATAAACAGTAAAGTTTACGCAAGCAGCGCGGAACTTAGGCCAGAAATTGCCGATTCAAAAGTTCTAAGTTGAACTGTGAATGTATATAAGAGATCTAAGTTGTGGTATGAGTAAAAGATATAGTTTTAGTTGGCAGAGGAGCGCCTAACTGATATATAAATTATGCATAATCTTAGAAGACATTGTCAGTCTCAGTCTTAGACATTGCGACAAATCGCGACAAACTCAGTTAAGTTCAGCGATCAGCCTATCTATGCATGGGTGGTGCACTTCGTACTACTCCCTCGGCAGCATTCGACATCTTGTTTCATTTAAAACCACTCGACATCTTAAGTAGACAATTAGCTGCTAACTCGGTCTCAATTCGCCTCAAAGCAACATCAGAGTGGACCGAAAAATAATTTGGCCACCTGCTATTCTGCATCTATCATTCAGGGATGAAAATTATCTCGAGGAAAATGAATCGATCCACTTCTACACCGATGGATCAAAAACTGATGAAGGGGTTGGCGGTGGCGTTTTCTCTCACAGACTAAATTAAAGTCTCTCATTTCGTCTACTGGTTTTAGACGGAAGTCATGGCGATCAAAGAAACCTTGTCTTGGCTGAAAAGAAACGTGATAGCCGCTAGAGATATCTGAATCTTCTCTGACAGCCAAACAGCCTTGAAATCACTAGACTCTAGTCTCTCTTAAATCTATAGTGGCTCTAGAATGCCGATTCTCTCTTAGGGAGATGTCGAAGCATTTCTATATTCATCTCTGCTGGGTGCCGAGGCATAGAGACATCCCAGGGATTTGCAAGACCGACGAATTCGCAAAGCACGGAACCACACTGCCTGATATTTCACCTGATTAAGGTTCCTTAGGCATTTCAATTGCCACATGCAAACTAATGCTAAAATCGGAAGCTTTTGAGAAAACTAACCTTAGGTGGATAAGTGGCACAATCTAGCTATAAAGCGGATTTATTTGTGTTTGATCTCTCTAGAAACACTAGAACGATCCTGATGGGACATACAGGTCCCAGCCAATGTAGTGTAGTAAAGGCTTAGATCCACGTGGTATCACAACGGCCCTCTTTTGGTCTAATTGAGTTAGCCCCGCCGATCTTTGCCATATCCACAACCGTCACCGACACTTGTATCACTTAAGCCCAGCAAGCTTAGGTGCTTGACAAAAACGTAGGGGCACGTCAGAATGCTCCCCAGTAGACAGACATGAACAAATCTGATAAGTCAAACCCACAATTCTCGATGATTCTAAACATTTGAGCATAAGTTTTTGCCACTTTAACGAAAAATCTTGAGTGACAACAGAATTATTAATTTAAAGGCTGATCAAATGCTGACATGGCAAGGAAAGTGGATACAAGCCACCACCAATTACTCACTTCAATTATTTCCTCCGAACTAGGATGTTATCCGAAATTCCGGCAGCTTAGACAATGGAACGGTTCTACAAACTGCTATGACCTTGAGTGATAAATCCTGGATAAATGTCACCCCAACAAGAATTTTGCAGACATGATAAAGCCACACCAATTGAATGGCAAACTGGACAAGTTTTTAGTTCATGTTGTACCAAGGAAAATTAGCTTTTTCAAGGACTGATGTGGGCGAACATGGACTTCTCTCTGATGCAGAAATTCTAGAAGATAAATCTCCTGATTTCTTTTGTCTCGCTGAACGATGCTGGCGGTTAGAGGTCTGATATGATGTACCATGGGTGATGAACTATTTCTGGCAACAATAGAATATTCTCAAAACCAAGTACATATATATACAATACATGCACAGCAATATATTTATTTTTTTTTACTTCCATTCCATCATAAAGGCTTCTGATGATTTCAGCTTTTTGCTATGTCCCCACAAATATAATTTATCTAGAGTCGACTAAATATGTATATGTAACCGGCAATGGTATTTGCATTTATAAGCAACTTTGACAGTTGTGAAGTAAACAGATACGAAATGAATGACATGAATCGCTATAACCCTAAAGAATACGAAATAATTGTTTTGATTTTTTTTGGAATAATTCGGCGTGATATTTTGTAAGATTTCCCCTTCGTCTGACACCAACTGGTCAATCACTACAAGAAGAGTATGGGACAACGGATCTAGCGGTGGCCGGAACAGACGTTCTGCTGAATACTCTCCGGACTATCGACTAGACGAAGTGCTACCCAATTGCACTTCAATCGGCGGTTTTATGTAAAAGACTTTAAGATTGTCCCTTACAAAGTGCAGACAGTGTGGATATGTGAATAAGCAAAATAATTGCTTCTGGGGCACCGAAAATCCGCTTATAGCCCACAAGGGGCCATTACACCCGCTCAAAGTTACTGCATGGTGCTTAAACTGTTGGCGTTTTTTTAAAACGACGACGCTACATAGCCATGCTCAATGACTTTCTCCTTCCTTAATTGGGTTAATTGGGAGTGGAGAACTGTTGGTTCCAACAGCATGGAGCAATGGCGCATACTGCAAGAGCTAGAGCCGAAATTCTGAGGGCTGTACTTCCGAATCGCCCAATCTTTTAATTTGGCGATTTGCACTAGGTCATGCAAGGTCACCCGATTAAAACATTCCAGATATTCCCTTTTGAGGTGTTTTTGAAGCCACGAGCTTATGTCAACAAGGGTCAGAATGTTGATGCCCTAAAAAAAATATCCGTGAAGAATGCGAGGAACTATGGCCGGAAGTTGTGGCAAGAGTTATTAATAATGTCATAAATCGGGACCGAGCGGTCATTAGCATTTTTAAGGAACGAACTCAGAGTAACATTCAAATCTCTTAAGTATCTAATAAATCGCGAAAATTTAGTTCGATGCCGTCTTGGGCTTAATCGTATTCAAATCACTTGCCTTTTACATTAAATTATTGTTAATGACGATAACTTATTCTATAGTATCCTAGTTCTCAGTATACTCTTTGAATACAAGGATTAAGGGAATATCATCGCATTCTATCTTCACACATAATTAGTTAGAGACACCATAAATAATGAGCTTGAAATACGAAATAAGCATTTATTAGAATTTGCTTTGTATTCAAAGTAAAAGTCGAAAATGTCATTAATAAATTTAAGCAATAGAACAACATCACATCAATTTTAATGCACAAGCCAAAAGCAGACAATAAACTTGAGATTAATATATAAATAGTTATTTCTGTTTCAAAAGTTATTAATTCGAACACCATTCGTCTTAAAAAAGATCATCAGTTTTGGAAATCGTTTTTTTACCCAAACTTGTGAATCCTTGCTTTTACTGTGTTGATACGCACTAAGAAGGCGTTTTACCATCCCCCTTTAGGGAGGTTTATTGCGTGATTTGCAAAAACATTTGAGGTTGCCTTCGACAATAAGACTATGTTCTCTTTACGACGATGGATGAAATTAACGGTTTTGTCTTAACTTGTTGTAGAAGACGTAACATAAATTCATCGATCTACCAAACGAATATCTATCTATGCCTATGCAATAGCTGCATTTGGATGTGAAGAACATGTGGACGTATCGAACTCCTCGAATTCGTTCGGAAGACTGAACTTTCTTGTTTGGCTTTTGGCTTATACTGGAATCACGGGAAATGAGATTTTCGACGAACTTTCTCGTCACCTATGTTGGGTCTTCCGGCAGTAAATAAGACATTGAATACTGGGGATTCGATGACACGATTCTTCAGCCTGAAGACAGACAGATAGTTCGACAGCTTGCTTATGGGAGGTCTGCAAAATGTTTGCTATAGTGAACAAATCTGCCTAGTAGGCATTTTGACGCGTCACCAAGCTTTTGCTAAGCAGTTATACAACTGTCAGTGATGATTGTGGAGAAGCCGAATTACTCTGCGAATGTCCTGCCTTTGCTTGAAGCAGGCTTCAGAGTTGAGTGCTGAACGTCTTCCTATCACTGAAGTGCCTTATCGGCTTTCTGAACAGGCGGACAAAATACTTAAGTTAGATCATGTGTACTTCTGAAAGTACAATTTATGGTCTGAGTGCTGAGTGCGGATGTCATCTATGAATAGATGTAAATATCTATCAAATTACATTTATTTACTTGTAATTTCCTTCTTAATTGCATGAATGTGTTGTTTCAAGACGCTGCCACAAGCCACACAGCGGGTGTAACAATTAAATTATTGTAATTTCAATTCGATGAACGAGTTATGTCGAGAAATGGTTCTGCCTAGATCGTGAATCTAGACCAACAATCCGGCGTCGTTGAAGAAGCTCAGAGCTCGAACGAAAGCTTAGCCAAAAATCGAAATGTGTGGTCCAGTCATCCGAAATTGGGTTCAACAAATCGAACAGTGGCAAACGTGCCCGTAGCGAACATATGAACAACGTCGAATTGAATACATACATAAATGTTTTGATTCTACTTCAAACCAATCCTCCGTACTATAAAAATAGCCAAGTTAAATTTTTCTGTCCTCCGCACAGAGTTTCCGTCGGGCCCAAAATTACTCGGAATCTGTATGGCCTACAAAGCTGAAATTTGGAATATAGATTAGGTTAGGTTAGATTTGATGGATTGACATCCTGCCACACTCAGGTCCAGTGGGGGATACGCAGGTGTTGTGGCCCTATTTGTGGTTACTCAATTCTATCAAGTCTCCAAAAACCCGCAAAGATTAGAGAGTGAGACCTCCGACAATTCCAGAATGACTTGGCAGAAGAAATTTCCTAGTGTTCTTTTCCTCAAGTGACAGAGACCCGGGCAGTGACAAAGATAGTGAGGGATGTCCTCGTGAGGTCTTCATCGCCGCAGCCTCTGTCGTCATTCTTCTTTTAGTTTCTTAGAAAATTATGACCAGTTAAAGCACCAACCAGCTTGGACAGCGATATTCTTTCTTACTTAAGAAGCCTTTTGGTTCGGTTTTTATTATATTCTGGCCATAGTTTCTGTGATATTTCACACGTGGTTAGAGATTTCCACCTATTTTTGGCTTTCATATTGATCTTCTATTCCACTCGTTCTCGGAGGTTAAAGAGTGGTGATTTGATCGACTGAAGCGATCCATTTCGGATCCTTTTCTGGCCAGCTCGTCGGCCATCTCATTGGATCATGGCCTAAAAAGGTGCAGGAATATAGTTTTGTTCTCTCAGGGCCGAAGCTACTAATAAGAACTTTCAGCTTACAGCGCCATCTATATTGGAGTAGTTGTGAATACCCAACCGATAATAAACTACATTTTCTATGTAATTAATAGAAGGTTTGTCTACTTGCTAAAAATACATCCATGGTTCGATGTTATATAATGGGATTATTTTCGAAATTACAGTTATTCGCCATCTAGACTCAAGTACAGCTAACATTATTATAATAATATAGAAACGAGGCTAAATGTAGCGTGAGTAACATTTTGTAAAACGCTGCAGATAAATACTAAATTGAAAGTTTTTTAAGAACCAAACTTCTCTAGGGTCTTTGGTTTATATTCGAACATATTTGGGTAACAAGATATTCGAGATACCTTAAATGGTTTGCGTTTTATTTAAAAAAAAAAACTTCTTATTTGAAAACTCGATATAAGTTAGAATGAAGCTTTTCAGGCTCTGCGACCGATATTAAGTGGTGTATTCAATTCAATTACACCCTTAGTAAAGTGTATACAAAGATATCACAAAAATAAAAAAGGAGTAATGCAAAGCTGTGAAGGATATGCTGTCCAACATAATGGTCCTTAGTTGTTTGGCTTAAACAGTTTGATTGATTGATTGCAAAGGTTAATCAATGAATGACCGAAAGAGTGCTATTTTGTACCTTGCTAATGTTTGTTGTGGTAGTAGTTCATGGTTAAATCAACCGTCCTTGTTATGTTCACTTAAGTTTATAGCTTTCGGAGGGGTGAAATCTCTCGCAAGGATACCAAATACACACTTCGTAGCAGAGTATGTATGCTCCATCGGTTTGAAGTGTCATCAGTTTTTAGTCATATTTGTATGAGCTATTTTCTTCAAACGGTTAAGTGCTCTTAGTAGTTTTTTGGAGTTCCTCGCAAATTCTCATTGCTTTCCGCAGAGTGTAAACATTTATCTTAAATGTTATGTTATCGACATTATTAAGTGATTGTTTGGGTTTCCACTTCAGAACGACGAAGTCGTTAAATCGGCTTTAAAAGACCAATTTTCCAGTGATAATCCGCTTTTGGAAAATTGTATACTCACTTTAGGTGTGTGTAGAAAAATAACCAAACATAAAGTGCAGAGGTTCATAGTGAAGGCTCATTATCCCTTTCTACTCAACTGAATTTTATAAAACTTAAAGCGGTATTCTAGGTAATGGCTAACATTAGTTACCTAAACCGCATTTTTTCTCAACACTCAAGAAGGACTGCACACATTTTATTTTAGAATACTTTTTTCATTCATTTTTATTCCTTAAATTCAAACAAAATAAATCTTCTTCTGTGAGTCATTAATCTTAATTTTTTTTCTTCACCTTGCATTGCAGGTTCGGCTTATTAAAAACCCTGGAAACATTCCGAAAAAATTTACATAAATTGTGAAGGACCTAATTTATCATTTGTTTTGTTGTATTTTCGAAAAGGTAAGATAATTGAAATATAAGGCGGTACTCTGGTCTGACTAACCTTTAATATTAATCAAAGAGAGCAAATAAATATTTAAAAAACAAAAACATGCCTTGAATTTTATGATGAATATTCCACCCTAGCTATGCATGGGTATGTATGAGTAGGTATTTCATTCAATTTAATAAATTTTGCACAAAAAAAATTTAGATGAGATTTATGTTCATACAAAAATACATAACATAAAAGTTGGGTTAGGTTAGGTTATGTAAGGAGGGCTGTTTTGTAGTGAGTGCAATTTTGCCCAAAAATCATAAAACTGTACACTCAACATATGTTGATAAATCGTTTGACGTCTAATAGAGATAACCCTGTCTAATAGAGATAACCCTGCTTTCGAAGAACCGCGCTCCCATGCGGCATTTATCTGCGTCCATTTGTTCTTCATCAGCTGCAGTTTCTGCAGGAATCATTCGCAAACAGATTTAGTATTTTAGGTAGGTAAGTTTCGAGATATGCAGTGTTCAGATTTGGCTTCTATAAAGAGAGACTAAGGACTTTTGGGGTCAATATTGACCCGCAGACTTCGAGTGTTGTTCCATTTTTTCTTAGCGAAATGTGCAGTGATTCCGTCGATAAAACTCTAAGCATTGTTGAAAGGTGAAAGCACCTTTCTGTAAGCTAGTAGTGGGATCAGATCAGAGCCATATCCGCTTTTTCGTTTCCTTTAACTCCAAGTATACCCTGAGTGTCAAGAGACAATATTTGAAGCATTAAGCGCTAAGAAAGGTTTGAATTTTAAGAACTACTGACTGGCAACACAGAAGGTTACTTTCATTGGTGATAGCTCTATTGATAATCCTAAATCTCAGCTTGAAAGATGCTGCAATTATTCGGACATTAAGTGGCTCTGAGAAGAAGCCAGCTACTGAACCTTTCTCCGTTTTCGATTCATCCGTAATGCTAGTACTGGGTAAGTTCCAGTCCTTTCTTTCGGATATAGTGACCCTGCAGTGATTTTTTTTCTAAAAAACATACCTAGTTCTCTCGCAATCAGTAAGTGACGTGAGTCCCAATCGACCAAAGAATTCAAGTGTCCAAATAGTCAGGCTTTCAACTTTGAATCTCTCTAAGTCTGAAAGCGGTTTTGACTGCCACGTTCGTTGTAAAGAGCTTAATGGGTTGCTTTTTCTAAGTAAGAACCTATTTTACCCAGACAAACAATTCTCTGCCCTTCGTATTTTCTCGGTGAACAAAATTAGTTCGGTCTTTTTCGGATTAACCGCAATAACGTTTCGCTAATGTGGAACATAAGTTTAGGAATTTTGTTGATTTTATTTTTTGATGAATAGGAGTGAGAATCCCACCTTCTGGAGTTCTATGATTTCTATAATCACACTGTGTATTTTCAACATTTAATTTCGAATTAAATGCTGCTTTTGCGGTGATAACTTATCGCCTAATTTAGCTGGATTGCCGGTTATCTACTTATACCGAAATTATTAAAATGTAACAGAAAAAACGTAAATAATTATTTCAACTTAAAATATAACACAAATATATAATATAATATAATATAATACAACATATGATTGAATATGCCATATGGTCATATGAGTCATTCCGCGCCATACGTACATTTTCTTTTAAATTGAATGATCAAAAATGATGGTTTAATCTGTGAAATTGTGAATTTGAGCTGTTCATCAGCATCACTTATGAAATTTAAGCTGTTTGCTGTCAAATATGAACAATTATATGACCAATTGGCATATGATCACCAAGTTAATCGGAAAAAATTTAAAACAAGTGGAAATTTCTTGGAAATGTTTCTACTTTGAGTGCGCGAAACTAAGAAATTCAATAAAAAGAGATTAACCCCAAATAAGGTCTAATTTGATTGCGCCTTATAAATATAAGCAGCCGAATTTATTGGATTTCCTTAAAACACTAATTTTTTCCTTAAACCTCTTAGAGGTTCCTTAGTTGAATATCGCGGTGTAAGTATTTTCACTATAAATAAGGACACTCACTAAACTAGTACCAAAAACATACGATTCTATTACATTCTTCTACTACTCAGCTGCTCTTGACAGGTCTTTGTTGATTTATATTAAAATAAAGATATTTTGACAAATGCCATATAAGCAAATAACCATTTCTCAGAGAGAATCTGATACCCTTATAAAGAAACACCTCCTCTGCCACGTCATCTAGAATTTACGACACTTGTCAATAAAAAATAACCTCCTTTGGCCCCAATAACGAAGCCTGTTTTTTTATGTCTCATTTAAAATAATGTTGTCTCAGACATTTTCTACCCACCAATGGTTTTTTTTACTTAAAATTTATAGAAAATTTGTCGGAGATAGAACTTTGAGTAAGAAAATCAGTTCTGGTGAAAAACTTGAAGATGTCCCTTACAAAGTGCTACAGTGCTTCAGCTGTTAGCTATTGGCAGCCAAGTGCGTGTAACCTTTTTATTGAACACCGAAATTCTGAGGTGTGCATTACCGGGTCGCCTAATCTCTCGTTTTGGCGATTTGCACTGGCCGGCAACTTAGTTCCACACTACTTTTGAAGACACGAGTCTATGTCAACAAGCTTCAGACTCTTGAAGCTCTCACAGAGAATATTTATCTAAAATGCGAGGACCGCATCGGTAGTTCTGGCGGGAGTGGTGGCAAATGGCTTCTAGGCCGATATGATTTCATCGTTTTAAGAAAACGAATTTAAGATATCAAATAACCATAATCCAAAAGCAGAGCCAAAGTTATGCATTTGCCAACAGAATGACGGCCAGAGAACATCGGGCGACAACTTTTGCACCACCTTGTAATTGGGCACATCGGCATTATCTGTAAACAAGCGCGGGGACCACACTGAACGCAAACCAAAGCACTGTAAAATCAAAACATACCTACGTGCAATAATTTATATTTCCCTTAAACTTTACGCAGTTTTAATACAAAGCGATTGGTCCGAAAAATTTAATAATAATAAAAATAAAAAAAATCACAAGTCGCAGTACAAAGTTCGATTTGACATCGAATTGAACTTCAATATGTCTTCCAAGCATGGATTCCAATTAAAGTAAATTTCATGTTTAATGTTAGGTATGTTGGTCATGTTCAGAAGCTTGTTTTGCTAAAATTTAATGGTGTTATGTCCAATTATGTACACCCAAGAATGTATCGAACACGTTAATATGCAACGCTTGTGGTGACAATAAACTCTAAACGGAGTACCAAACCATGTAGGTGCACAATTATTAGTCAATTAGCTATAATTGATTTTATATAAATCTTCCCCAGAATACTGTCAAATAGCAAAGAGCCGGTCTGTACTTCTGTTGAGTGAAGTGTCTTCATTGTCTTTCGTTGGATACTCTTGTAATAAAATAAAGAACTAAGCTCTAGTGATAGATAATAATCTCAAGAGACAAGTGAGTGATTAAAGTGCTTTCAGTTTCAGATATGAACAAAATAAAACCAATTAAATGATCGTATGTCGCAAAGTTCTCCTCAACGGTATGACCTATTTAACAATTAATTACATGGTTTTCAAATTATTTAGTTGAAAACTGCAAATGAATTTCGTAGTTCAAAAACTTGCACGTAATTACTTTTCATAAGTTTTATGGAATTTGCTAAAACTTGAAGCTATCATTACACAAGTAAATAGTATCTACTGGCTGAAATGTATCTGACATATCTCAAAGCAAATAATAAAATTGATGTAAATTTTGAGGTGGAAGTTGATATGGTAATTAAATGTAGGTAAACCCAAATAGACGGCGTGTAATATAGCTTTGACAGCACAAGCCCACAAAATAAATAGATGTGTGGGTATTTGGGTATTTACAAAACTAAATTAATATGTTGGTGTTGTTGTTGTAAATGTGCCTAAAGTCAAATATCAAAACCTTTCGATGAGACTAAAAACTAATTTAACGATTTTTTCATCAAATTTTGTGACAGTTAACTTGGTATAAATAGTAACATTCCTTCGATTTGATAGTTTTCAGTTTAAAGAGACATTCAAAGACCAACTTCCTGTAGAAGTCTTAAATTCAATTTGGTCCGTCATTACGTATGGTCGACCCAATGATACGTTAAGTAAATAATAAGCATTAACAACCCATTTAAGTCCTAAGGCTAAGCTTCTACTATCTAATGTGTGTGCGAATATGGAAAATATAAGGGACTGGCTTTATTTCATGACAGTTTCTTACTCTTGGATATTTCTCAAACAAGCACTTATTTAAGGAAAAAACTTTAAGGTCTAAAGAATGAATGAATATGGAATATTTTTAGATATATTTTGCAAACCGATCTGCTGAGACTTTTGATAAACAGCAAACTTGTAAAAATCCAGTAAAAATCTTACAAAACCTGTTAAAGATTCTCATATCTCATTTTTCAACTTCCTAAAAGCGAATCAGAGTTATCTTCGAATGATGGAAATTCGCTTGAATTTGAGGATAAATAAAGACTCGTTACTTAAGACCAGCTTTACTTTGTAGCGAAAACATAGCTTCTGGGTAACTGGTTCATATCTTTTGAGTTAGCTTAACAAAATAAAGTCTAGCATTGTGGTAATCGCTACAAACTAAAATAAAATGCGACTCAGAGTCGTTAATGGTTGATAATATTGCAAAGCAAAAATCCTATTAGGTTGGAGAAAGTTGTTAGCGTAAACTAAGCACATGAAGTAGCCCCAGAGAAAATAATCTATACTCTGACCAATATAAACAGGGAGTACAGGGATAGATAGGGATGTTTGCCTCTCATTCGCAATCTTTTGTTTTCCGTAAGGTGCTATTCTAACAAAATCTCTTACAGGGTTTCCGTACTAAGGATTTTACTCTTTCGCTGACGATGGGCAAATTAAAAACTCAGTTTAATTTTTAAAACCGTATGCAGAGAAGACCTGCTAATTTTAGTAATGTTTGCATTGCGTCCTACTTTATGCAGTAGGTATTTTATCCAGCGTCGTAAGTTCGTTATTTGGAAAAAAACTGATATCCAATTTGCCTGATGGCACACTTATTGAAATCATCTACTTTTCTTTTAAATTAGTTTGGTTTAGCCTCTTTGGTGGCGAGTTGTGGCCTATTTTACCTAAAAAGTTTATAAACTGTTCGTTTACACACAGAAAAAATATCACCTACTTGATTCGCAGTTACTGCTTTATTTTTAAAATTTTGATGGTTTTTTTTGTCGCGTCAACAATTTCTTTTTTTCGGCACTTAAGTCTTTGGATAAATTTAAAGCCATTTCTAACAAACCAAACAAACGCAAATAATATTTTTCTTTAAAGAATACAGCTTACAATTTTGTAACTTCATTTTAACGTATTTTTCACACATTAAAAGAAATGTCAGAGATCAGAACAAGACCTCCACGATAACACTTTTCATTAAGAACTTTTTTTTAAAGCTCTAAAACATAAAGCTCCTCAACAGAAACCCAAGAAAAAAAGCTGAACGAGTTACCAAACGGACATTGGTAACTCTGAATGCACATCAATCAAATGGGCGTTGTTGAATAGCAGCAGCCACAGGCCAGTGCACATGCACACTCACATGTGCGCTGAATAAGACGAGCTGGATCTACGTCAGATGCAATTGGAAATTCACTGGAAGGTAAACACTTTATGAGGGGTTTCTTTTAATTTAGTGTGATAGAAAAATATGGCACGCTGCTGATTTTTAAAAAGCTTCCCAATAAGACGTGTACTGCCAATTTATGTTGGACAGAGTGTCGAATTCACACGATTGCGGAGACCAAGTGATCAACGTGAGATGGCCCCATTTCTCACAACATCGAGTGTTACATAGCTTGCCTGTTAGCATGTAGCGCCTTCATGTACGTACTAAAGTTTGTATATGTGATGCCCCACAAAAAGTGGTCGAAGGAATACGACAAACTGGTGAAGAAGGTCAATGTCTACATATTTTGTTAAATGAGGCACGCCTTCGATAGTTCGCAGATTGCAACAAACAACATTCTGGCTCTTCATTTTGGTTGGAAATATGCGGTCTGGTCTGTCTATAGTATTTTGGACGTGGAAGCAATTTTTCTCACTTATATAGGTCGTATTGAATAGTAACTATAATACGAACGTCTAGTTAGGCTCTGATGTGCTTTTGCTCTAAACGGAGTTGTCCCAAACTCACATTCATAGTTTTTATATTTTGTGCTCGAATTAATATTTTTTTACGAAATACGCCTCGCCAAATATTATTTATTTCTCTTTTTGCCTCTTTTCATTTTTCTTTCAGGTGTATTTGAAAGCCAGTCGTGGTGTTAGGTACTTATACTCCTTGACCTTCTCTAATTCTTCTTTTTCCTAAGTCCATCTCTCATCCCTTGCACATCGCCCAGAACCATTCCGGAATACCACCATCACATGCAAGTTCCACAAACTGCAGTATTGTTCTAAAATATTGATCATGTTTTGCATCATGGTTGGCGTTTTCGACAATATGACTATATCATTAGCGTACATAAGAAGTTATACATTTATCCCGTCAAATTGCATCTCCAAGAAGTTGGTAGGTCACCCAAAGAGAAAATATTGGGAAACTCATGAGGCATCCCTGCTTAACTCTCATTCGCGAATTAACCCAGTTTTCAATTTTTTTCAATTTTAAATCCATTTTTTATTTTCCTTCAATAAGCTCTAGACTAGAAACTAGACAGAAATGATTAAATCTAACTTAAAATTAACAGGATACTTATTCTAGATATTACTGGTCCTTATGCAGACGCTCTAAACTTAACTATATCACTTAATACTATTACCTCTCGTCCTTAATTAATAATACAATTTTTATTATTTAAATATCTTTGTTTTTTTGCAAGAAAATATATTTTAAAAACTTGACTCCCTTATTATTTTTATTTTCATTTAAAACTAAAGACTAAAACTACTTAAGACGATACATTAAAAACTTAAAATCTAACTAGCGCTACTTAAAATTACCAAACTAATACTAATTGTAAGTATAATCGGGGGTGATGTGCACTCGCCGCCTCATCTACAGAGGCAACGAGATCCCACCTCCCAACACCATTAGCAGTACCCAGCAGCCGCCAACATAGCGCAAATGCGCCACCAAGAGTCCACCGACACCGAAATGTGTCAGTCTACTCTCAGAAACACCACACCTTGCAGCCGACAGACAAACTAACCAACTTACAAAAACTACTTAAGACTAGGAGGAGTTATTTTTTTATTTATTTTTATTTTTATTTTTATTTTTATTAAATTAATCTACAAGCCGCTTAAAGCTAACAGATATTTGAGGTATAAAAATGAATTAAATAAAGTAAATATCCAAAAGCATTGCCGTAAATTTATCTCTAGATACACATAAGTCAATATTACTGCAAGCTTCATTGAAAGATATAATTGCTCTAGATAAAGGTTCGTTACTCGTTCGTTACGTTTTGAAAAAAAAAATCTCTAGATCTTAGTAATCTAGCAGGTACATAGATAGGTATCATTGAAAGAAGGGGTGGACATTTGATATTATAACTTAATATATCTCTTACAAACATTACACCATGAATAGTTCGCCTCGATTTCAATGATTTGATTCCAAGTAATTGGCATCTGGCTGAATATTGTGGGCGGAAATTCCAACGCATTTTGAAAAATATTAGTCTCGTAAAACGTCTTTGTATTCTTTCGATGCGATCGGAGTGAGTATTAAACGCAGGATTCCAAATGACATCGGCATACTCAAGAAGCGATCTTACCAAGGAGAAATATAAAGATGGATCTTTAAAATCTTTACAGTTCCTGTTAATAAAACCGATGGCAGAATTCGCTTTCAAGACAATATAGTCAATATGATTTTTGAAACAAAATTTTGAATCGAGAACAACGCCTAAATCTTTGATTTTATCAACCCTACAAAGTAGATTAGAGTCAATGATGTAATCAAATTGCGAAATCGAGATCAGTTTTGAGAAGGTTATCACATTATAAATCATTGAGGTTACACCATTCTGAAATAGAATTTAGATCTGACTGAACTAGGCGGCAGTCATCTATGGTTTTAATTTTTAGATACAGTTTTAGATCATCGGCGTATAATAGACATTGGCAGTGCTTGATAGCCAAAGTTATATCATTGATAAAATTTGTGAAGAGCAATGGACCTAAGTGGCTGCCTTTGGGAACCCCAGATGTGCATTTAATCGGTCTGGAGCAAACATTGCCTATGCGTACTTTTTGTGTTCTCCCAACAAGATAACACGATAACCATGATAAAATCTTCGAGTGAAAACCAAAAAGTTCAAGCTTTTTCAATAATGTTGCATGATTTACTGAAGTCGGTATAAACTGTATCGACTTGATATTTGTTCTCAATAGCGTTGATAACATACGATGAGAAAAGTGCCAAGTTAGTGGTAGTAGACCTACCGGAAACGAAACCGTGTTGAGCAACTGATAAGAACTCTTTAGTGAGGAACTCAAGTTTGTTTTTGATAATGCTTTCAAAAACCTTAGGAATTGCGGATAACTTGCAAATTCCCCTATAGTTTTCGACATTATTTTTAGGTCCAGACTTAAGGATAGGAACAAGGAATGAAGTCTTCCATTCTTGAAGGAAGATACCCTCAGAAAGTGAATGGTTAAAAATATATTAAGCAAAGGGAAGCAGAGAGAGTCATAACAGTAACTAAGAATTATAGTTGGGATGCCATCAGCCCCAGCAATAGGATTGCGTTTAAGCAACTTAAGCGCCAAAAGGACTTCATCATTGCATAACTGGAATGAGCCAATATCAACCTTACATGCTATATTGTCTATCGAGTTATTATTTAAACCTGATTTGGAGTAAACCGATTCAAAGAAGTTCGAGAACAATTCAAGTTTCAAGAGAAACATTGCATCTGGAATTCCCACCGACTTCTTTTTAGAATTTATAAATGACCAGAATGATTTACTGTTATATTTGACGTTACTTTCAATATTCATGATGTAAACCTTGTAAAGAAATTTACTCAGAGTGGAGAATTCTTTGCGTAGTTTACTAAAAACGGAATAATCATATGAACTATTTGATTTCTTAAATTTATTAAAAGCTTTTCGCTTTACATTTTTTAAATTTGAAAGCTGTCTATTATACCAAGGGGGCTTAGACAATTTATTTTTGGAAAAACAAGGTACAAATTTAGCAAAAACATCTTCTAAAATTTCAATGAAGCGTTTATACATGCCATCTAGCTTAAGATTCAAAAACTCATAATTCCAGTCAATACTACTGAACACAATATTAAGTTCGAAAAAATTAGCTTTCGAGAAGTTATAACATTTTTCCTCAGTTCTCTTGGTTCTTATTGAATATGTATACAGGTCAATTTCAATAAAAAGTTCTTTATGATTAATAGAGTCATTTAAAAGTGAAGAGGGAACATTTGTTACATTAACCTTAAACTCTTCACAGCAGATAAAAACAAGATCTAAGATTTTATGTAGTGAGTTCACGATATGATTAACTTGATTTAAATTAAGCGAATAAAGAGAGTCAATAAAGAAAAATTCATAGTCTTTTTTCATATTATGGGGAGTCAACATTCTGTCGCTCTCTGACCAATTCCAAATTATATCAGTGAGATTAAAATCACCTAACACACAAATATTGTCTGAACTCGAGCATGCATTTGAAATAAAATCAATATTACTAAAATGCTTTTCATAAACATCTAGGCTACTAATTGGAGGCACATAACTAACGATAATGAAAACACAGTCCTGATTAACGTTACCTAAGCTAACACACCGACCTGGAAAGGCGTAGCCACCTCTTCCACTCTTTCCGCAAGCCACCAATAGTCGGTGAATTGTTTATCCGTATCAATTTGATCTATCGCGGTACAAAAACGAAGGAGCTCGGGAGCATAAGCGACGGTATAGTACCGGGATACCAGCCCTTTTTGATCAATATGGAGAAAAGCCTCTGGCGAAACAAAGCCACATCGGAGCGTTCTCTTCATGTGTGCTTCATTGGGCCCAAAGATCAGTCTATTATCGTTGGTCATCGCCCTCGCAACGTGCCTTCGAGTCACCTTAATTAGGAAATTGTCAATCCTATTCAGGTGAGCCCCTTCATATAATGCCGTTTTGGGATAATATTTCATGTACTCAGATTAAGGTGTTCGAAACAACACGAGACATGACCTAAGACATTGTCTCTCGAAAACCCGAATCCTTTCCATATACGACGGCGCTATATAGAACCACAATGGTCAGCCATAAGCGATGATGGGCCTTATTAGGGCCACGTAGCATATGACCTTAACTCTAGAAGCAAGTTGACTGCTGTGAACCAGTCTTCTTGTCAGAGCAAAAGCCTTCTTAGCTCCAGCAAGACAAGTTTATTAAAATACAGATACTGGTCGAGCCAGTTTCCAAGATAGCTGACCACGTTTTTCACCGCCAATGCTTGCCCATTCTGTCCAATAATGCCCAATTTTTTCCGTCTTCTGGAAGTTGATTTTCAGTCGTCGCAATATCCCTTAATTTGCTCGAAGTCACGCTGCAGAAGGATGTTGATGACCTCGATCTTAGGACCCGATCTGTATGCGTCCAAATCGTCGGCATACGCTATAGCATGTCTGAGTGAACGTAACAGATCACTTGTGTAAATATTAAACAGAATCGGAGAATTCATCGCACCCTGTTGTAAACCGTTTTTTTCAACTTGTAGAAAAGCCCCTCTAACCATACGGTGTCGAAAGCCATTTAAAGTCAACCAGACAACCGTGCATTGGTTCTTGCATGTATTCCATTGAATGTCGGAAACCAGTTTTGACGCGGCATGAATAGTATCGTGCCTTGCCCTGAAACCAAATTGGTTGTCCGGGCACGCTTAACGTTTATACAGTCACAAATGGACATTGCCACACGGCGTTTCATATTAGCTCAATACAACTTGTTACCGCTTGTATCGTACAATATCGGCTAAAGCCGCATGATGTTAAATTTCTGCCCCACAAACACATCACGCTTAAGCTCCAGTAGAGTGTATTCGCGCTCAAACTTTCTACGCGGTGCGACGAATTGCCTGCGGAATGAAGCCATGATGACGATAGACGATGGACCTGGACACGAAGTGACACGATAATAATTATTGCACTTTTGGCTAGCGTCAAGCGATGTATGAAAAAACTTCTGAAAAACTAGCCTACCAACTTCTACCTCAATATGGCCAATGTTCCAATCCGGAATTTAATTTTGTTTGGCTAAAATTTCATGTCCGTAGGCAATTAATCCACTACTGTTTTATTTTTAGAAGCCCTAACCAAGACAGGCATTCAACTTATAATGAGTTTGATGCACTGGTTGATTCCATCACCAGAATTGTTACCAATTATACTCGTACTGAAATCGTCATTGCGGGCGATTTCAATATACCCCATTCAAGTTGGCTTCGACATTATGGACAGACAACACCCGAAGGAAGGTATGTTGAGATCTTTGCTGAGGTTAATAGTTTAACCCAGATTATAAATGAGCCGACACGGATACCGGACATTAGCGGTCAAAACGCCAACACTCTGGACTTGTTTCTTACCTCTCACCCGGATAAATACACTTTAAATGTATTATCGCCTCTAGGTTCGTCAGACCATTCGGCGAATTTTTCATACTCCAGCCACACAGTTAAAGAACAAGCTCCTAAAAGAACCGTATGGCAATTTATCCCTAACAGGATAAAGTGTATCAGACCTAAGGAAAACGCGTGGTGTGACTTGAGCTGTAAAGAAGCTATCAGGGCTAAAGAGGCAACTTTTCGGTCATTTAAGGCCAACCCAACTGAGGAAAACCGAAAAAAGTTCAAACGAGCCAGAAATGACTGCAATGCCCACATTTATCGTGTCAAATTCTCCTACGACCAAAAGTTGAGCCAGAAAATACTACAAAGTCCCTCCGGTAGTAAAAACTTTTGGTCGTTTGTTAAGAATATTAAAAATTCAGCCTCGTCATCTATCCCGACACTCATTTACAATGGCACTCCAGCTGTCAGCTCTTCGGATAAAGCCAATCTGCTCGCTGCTCATTTTGCAGCTAGCTCAACGCTCCCAGATTGTGCTCTGTGCGCAGTACTCGAGCGCATAGAACACTCCATGGGACAAATCCACTTTCGCACCCGTACTGTGGCAAGAGTACTTCAAGATCTCAACATTCACAAATCCGCTGGCCCAGATGGTATTTCCCCTTTCGTTCTGAAGAGGTGTTCTTCCACGCTGGCAAAACCACTGCGTAAGCTTTTTTATCTGTTCTATTCTTCAGGGCTCTTTTCGAGAAGATGGAAAACAGCATTTGTCCAGCCCGTCCCAAAAAAAGGCGAATCTTCCTCTCCATCCTCCTACCGACCAATTGCACTTACGTCCCTTCTTTCCAAGGTCATGGAAACGTTGATAAATCGGCAGCTTATGAAATAAATATCTCGAATCCCGAAAACTTCTTAATGACCGGCAGTACGGTTTTCGCAGCAACAGGTCCACTGGTGAATTGATGACATATCCAACCGAAAAGTAGAATCAATCTATTCACTATGGTGGTGAAAGCAAGGTCGTTGCGCTTGATATTTCAAAGGCATTTGACAGAGTTTGGCATCAAGCTCTCTTGTCAAAAATGCGTGCATTTGGGATCGATCTTACCCTTTTTCAATGCATTAGAAACTTCCTTTCGGACCGTTCAATACAAGTTGTTTTGGACGGTTTCAAGTCTGCAACTCACCCTCAAAGCTCTGTTTTGTCTCCGACTCTCTTTCTCATTTTTATCAATGACCTGCTGTCTGTCACTTCTAATCCAATCCATTCCTTTGCTGATGACAGTACCCTCAGCTTTACATATTCGTTTCCTAGGCAACGCCCCTCACTTTCAGGCGTTGAACTGGAACGGCACCGCATGTTAAGCTCATTAAATTCCGATCTCGACAGCATACTTAAATTGGGTAAAACCAACAGAGTGGAATTTAATGCTTCCAAAACGCAATGCTGTCTGCTGTCATTGAAGCGAAACCCAAATTTTCTGCCTTTATCCATGAATGGCACTTGCATCCCTGAAACAGAACGACTTTCCATTCTCGGTATGTGTGTTAATGACAACCTTCGTTGGAATGACCACATATTTGATGTCGCCAAGAACGCTGCGAAATGTCTAGGCTTCCTAAAGCGATGCAAGAAATATTTCACCCTTTCTGATCTGGCTAGAATCTACAAGGCGTTTATTCGCCCAAAACTTGAGTACAACGCTCATATCTGGTCTGGTGCACCAATAACATATTTGGAGCTACTTGACAGGATCCAAAAACGTGCAATAAAACTTATTGCGAAATCGCTTGACCCTCTAAGTCATCGTCGTAATGTCTCCTGCTTGTCATTGTTTTATCGGTATTTCCACCACAAGTGCTCAAATGAAATAGCCAGTTGCATTCCACCCCTACAGCAATTCAACCGCAATACTCGCCATGCGAGAAATGCACATCAGTTTACCCTTAAGCCTGTTTTCGGACGTACTGTGAAATATAAAGATTCCTTTCTCAACCGTACAATACGAATGTGGAATGCTCTACCACGCTCTGTTTTTCCTTTGCATTATAATTTACAAACATTTAAAACCAACTTGCATCGGTTTCTCCCTTTCTCTAATCCTTCATTTCCCTAATGCCCGCACTGTGTCACTTCATTATAAGGGTATCCAAAGTCCCTTCAGTGCGCGTACATTATAAAAAAAAAAAAAAAAAAATCATTGCAACCTGGTTGCCTATTATTTATTTTGATAAAAATGTTTTATCAGAAATCGTTAAAATGGTATAAAAGTATTTCGTTAAAATAGCGTAATTCACATCACATCTATAAGTTATATTACAACTTCTGACAGTTAGAGGAAATCTTAACACGTCAACTTAAAATAAAACTAAGTAAATGAAATATTTAATTTTTTTTTTTTATATTAATTTAATTTAATATTTAGCACTTTAAGATTATCTAATCTAAACAATTTTTTTAGCCAAAGTATGTTAAGTGTTCCTCGGCAAACCGAGCATCCTCCTATCATGCAATAGACTTGTATCCATTTTAGATCGATATCGCGTGACATTCTGCCAAGACCACACCAAAATCAAACCAAAGTGCATTATATTCAATTAAAAAATTTTTTTCGCTCTAAACCGACTGAAATTATAAAAAAATGAACCATTACTGAATTTGATTATAAAAGAAAAATATTTACTGTTTTAAAATGTGTGTTCTTTCTGATATTGAATCGAAATTATATTAATTAGAATTTAACATTCATTAGAGCCAATTGACATTGGAATACAGATACACAGTCATTAGCACTATCAGCCTTTGGAATGATTTCAATTATCAAAGAAATAAATCGTTAAGAATGCTCTCACGAGTTTAATTAAGGAAAAAAAAAACCCGAATGTGAAGAACTGTTTAGCGGTATCAGATTCCGATTCTTAGAAAAATTCCAAACAGAAGGTTTAACCGGATTTAATTTTCAGTGGAATATTTCAATCAACGAAGAATTATTTAATATGAGGCTCCGACATAAAAGATGCGGTTGTGAGTTGCGATTTCATTCCACACTGGTTGTACTACCTTGCTTTGTTCTTTATTCCAGAGCCCCCTCACGATGTAATTCGCCAGGAATTATGCTTGAGTGTCTATACTTACTTTTACTTAACGGGCTCCCGACCGGTGAAGAGTTCCTGCCTGAGACACGGCAGCCTTCCATCCTCTGCGATCCCGGGGACGATGCTTCCAGTTGTCCAGACCAAGCGCTCTGGCATCCGCGATGGCTTGGTCTTTAAGACGGAGGTTCGGTCTTCCTTGTCGTCTCGAACCTGGGGGCTGGGATTCGAAGATCCTTTTGGCTGGAGCGTTGTTGTCCATTCGCTCGATGTGGCCAAGCCAATGTAGTCGACGAGTCTTAGCTTTTCGGACTACATTCACATCTTGGTACAGCTGATAGAGTTCACGGTTGTATCTTCTCCTCCATTCGCCCTTCTCGCACACAGGACAAAAACCAAATATCCGTCGAAGGATTTTTCTTTCCTAAAATGATCCCAGTATTAACTCTCCTTTCCTGCTTATCGTCCAGCACTCGGCGCCGTATAGCAGAACTGGCAGGATAAGGGTTCTGTACAGCATGCACTTTGTCCTTCGAGTCAGGAGTTTTGAACCCATTTGTTTTGCCAAACTGAATTAGCAGTGGTTTCCTAGGGTAATTCTTCGACGGATCTCCACTAAGATGTCTTTTGTGGAGTTGATGTTTACCCCGAGGAAGTTGAACTCCTTAACTACCTCGAAGTGGCTGCTATCAACAGTGACATTTTGTCCTAGTCGGTGGACAGATGATTGTTTGTTTGTTGATAGCATATATTTAGTCTTGTCCTCATTTACTGCACTTCAAGGCCAACTAGTTTCGCTTGTTTTTCAATAGCCGTGAAAGCGCGGTGGCACGCTGGGATCGACCGATGATGTCTATATTGTCCGCATACCCCAGCAGTTGGACTGATCTGTTGAAGATAGTGCCTTCCGTGTTGACACCTGCCCTGCGCACTATTTGCTCAAGAACAAGATTGAAGAACTCACACGACAGCGCATCTCCTTGCCTAAATCCGGTGCAAGTTTGAAAGAGTTTAGATGAGCTGCTGCCAAACTGCACATTGCAACGCGTGTTATCTAGTGTCATGCGACACATCGGGATCAGTTTTGACGGGATCCCGAATTCGACCATCACCAGAAAAAGCTCCTGATGGTGAATGCTGTCATATGCGGCTTTAAAGACGATGAAGAGATGGTGTGTCTCGACTTGAAACTCGTTGTTCTTTTCCAGGGTTTGCCTTATTGTGAAGATTTGGTCTACAGTTGATCTATCGGGCCGGAAGCCACACTGGTACGTGCCGATTAGTGTGTTGCAGAAAGGTTTGAGACGTTCACACAGTACGTTGGATAGAATCTTATATGCGACATTAAGCAGGGATATACCTCGATAGTTCTTGCAAGGCATAGGATCGCCTTTCTTGTAGATGGGACATATGGAGCTGATGGTCCAGTCATCGGGCATGTTTTCCTCCACCCAAACTTGGTTGATGATTTGGTGCATGCGCCCTACCATAACATTACCTCCGTATTTGAAAATCTCTGCAGCTGAAAAGCTCATCAGAGCCGGCGGCCTTGTCCTTCTTTAGTTTTTTTTTTATAGCTAAGGCAACCTCTTCTGGGCGGAGGGACTGGTTCTTCATTGGCTGGACGTGGGTTTTCTTCTTGCCCCATCACTCTCTCTACATTTTGTTCGTGTAGCAGCTACTTAAATACGTCTACTATTCCCTGCACGTCGGTGACTAGGTTTCCACCGTTGTTGAGTAGAGCCTACGTTCCGGTCTTAAAGCCAGCAGCCAGTTGCTTTGCTTTCTTATCAAACTTCCGGATATTGTTTCGTTCGCGGGACGCTTCGATCTCCTGGAGCTGGGAGACCGCGTACTCTCTTTTCTTCCTAAGCTTCCCTTCTCCTGGATCGGTACTCATCCCTTGCTACCATTGTTTTCCTCTGCAGCGTTCTAATGTGTGCATCTTCTGTCACCTTTTTCCGGTATACGCATCCATCATTATACCACGAGCTTTTTCTCTGGGGTGGCTGGTATCCTTGAGTGTATATGCTCTGGCTTAAGCCACGAAGCCCACTGAGAACACATCATTCGGTCCAGTTTCTTTTACACATCCTGAGAATGAGGTTGTTAAATCTTTATCTTGAATTTTGTATTTTCCCAAATATATAAACCGTTTTTGGGTCACTCACAAAATTAATGGAACAACAAAAATAAAGTGCACGACTACGTCATACGAAACTTTCTCGGCACATGAGATGCGTTTTTGAGTCGCAAAATGAATCCAAAATTAATGGTGAGAAATTTATTTAAAACCCTTTTTAGGTTTTAAAAAAATTGATTTTCTCAAAAACAGCACCTACGATTTTGAATTAATTTCGCACATTGGACCCTTTTAATATAATTGTTCGAAATACGAAAAATTATAAAACTTAGATTAGAGCCATTTTTGAGAAAGCGAATTTAAATTAAATTTAAGAAAAAATTGTTATATGAAAAATATTTAAAAAAAAATTGTATTTTTTTTTGAAGTTATCGTTAATGAATTTTTTTTTTCCAAAAACTGAGTATGCCGAATTTTGGACCCCATCCCAAACATCCTTAGTACAAAAACAGACCGAAATCTGTTGAACCACTTTCGTGAAAAATAGTGATAAGTGATTTTTACAAAAAAATTTGTATGCCAGGTACCGTTATCTCAAAAGATAAAGCAAAAAATAAAAAGATGCCCCGAGGTGTATATATATATGAACTTTGAAGCAAATCCGTCGAACCGTTTCGCCATACGGCGCCCGGACAGACAGACAGGCGGACCCACTTTTTTGGACTTCTCTATAGTCGTAATATCATCCCTCATACTCAGTTTGTTTGAGTTTGAAAGTTCCGCACGATCGCAATAACTTTCTCTTTAGTATACAAATGTATACGAGAAAGTTAAAAATGTAAGCTTCTTCTCCAATTTTGACGGGCTGTTACCTAGTAAAAATTGGTGCATCAAAGCATCTTTGTTTTTAGATTTATAGGCCAAACAATTTTAGGGGATACAGCCAAACGATCATATGGGCCAGATAGCCTTTTGTGCAGCTTTAATTTCCTTTATTACAAATCCTTTTTAGATTTTTAATACGACCATTTTTCACTTAGTAACATTCCGCCAAAAGGGGAGAAAAAGTTTAGATTTTTTTTCCCTTAATTTAAGTGTATGTTAGCTAAGGCTAGATATTAGTCTCATAAAAATTTCTTGACTTGTATCAGACCTTGGAGATTCTGAAAGGTTCTGACCCTTTTACCTTTCCCAATTTCCTGATTCTGCGTGTCTAATGATGGGGTCTCCTGTGCCTTGTCTTGGCCAGCGGCCTCGTTTCCAATAATGCAATAATGTGAAGTGGTATCCAACAGAGGGATAGCATATTTTTCTTGCCAAGCTTATATAAAAATCACGACAAATTCAAAAAGAAGCGCATCGGTAGTATGGCCCACCCAGCACGAAAAAAGGAGCCTGTATGCGTAACCTATTTCTTCAAATCTTATTAACGATTTATTTGCTTGACCTAAAAATAACTGCACACTTTTTGTCTTAAACATTTTTATTTGAAATTATTTAAAAAAAAAAAAAACAATTAAGGCGTAACAAACTCTGTATATTCTCAGCATTGTTTTCACGTCATCTCCTAAAAGTTCAATTTTCCAGATGCTTGTTGATTTTTCTTGTACACTTTGTTTACAATCATGAGATTTTAGATGTGTTTGTATTTTATCTATTTAAAAAAAATTATACGTAACGAGTGCGTGAATTGCTTTAAAAAAAACTATTGAAACATAATTTATGACCTACCTTAATTCAATTTGATGAAGGCAATATTGTTTTGTTATTTTATATATTATGCGTACCAGCTGACTCTTCGCGCAAACATTTTGTTTTGATTTCATTTTTTTGTGTGGAATATTTATTGGGCCTTACTAATAATCACATTTAGTGAATGCTTAAATAAAAATCTTCACACTTTAAACAAATCAAGTGCCTGAGAGGATAAAATTGAATGTATGGAAAGCCATGTTTAAGTCGTAACTACACAAGTATTTTGGAAAGACTGGTTGAGCTGCATGTGCGCAAAGTTGCTCTTCGATCACACCCTCTCTCTGAGATGCAACATGCCTATCAGCGCAGAAAATCCTGCGAGACTGCGCTTCAAAACCTTGTTGGGTAGAATTGATAGTGCTCTTGACCGGAAGGAGTACGTGTTGGGCATTTTCGTCGATATTGAGGGTGCTTTTGATAATGCGACCTTTGACAGTATGTGTAACTCAGCCAGACCGAATCATGGTGTAGATGAAACTTTGGTGTTGCCGATTAAAGCAATGCTAATGTACAGGACAGATTGTGGCAAGTGCGTCATAACAGGGGTAAATAGGGGCTGCCCTCAAGGTGGTGTTCTGTCTCCCCTCCTATGGTGTATGGTGGTAGACTCTCTGCTTACGGCTCTCAATTTTCCTGGAAACTACACTCAAGCGTATGCGGATGATGTCGCCGTTCTTTCTGTCGGTTCAAATCTAGGGGCTGTCTGCTCTCAAGCGCAGAGATCCCTGGATTTGATCGTTGTCTGGTGCACTAGTAATGGGCTTTCAGTAAATCCTCTTAAAACCACGGTTGTTCTCTTTACGGGAAGAAGGAGAATCGTCACTGGTCTGTACCATCTCGTGCTTAAAGGTGTCACAATCCCTATATCCGATGAAGTCAAACATCTGGGTGTAATCCTCGATAAAAAACTTCTATGGTACAAACATGTCGAATCAAAAACCGATAAAGCGCTGTCGACCTTCTGGCAGTGTAAATGCGCTTTTGGTCCTTTGGATCTATACGGCCATGATTAGACCGCTACTCTCATACGCATCAGTTATTTGGTGGAACAGGCTTTCGCGGAAACATGTTACTGCTTCTTTTGCCAAACTTCAAAGAACGGCTTGTCTCGGCTGCACAGGGGCCTTCCTAGCACCCCGGACTCTGCTCTAGATGCTTTGATGAATCTTCCTCCCCTTATGTCATACTTATATGTCATGAGGTGTACGCTAAAAACCATCTTTCGCTTAAAGAGAGGTGCTTTTTGGTACCATGCACTCGAGAATTATCCCTTGACCCCTGTCTTATGGATATGCCGTCTGATGCAATGACACCAGAAATCCTTCTGCGAAAAAACTACCACGTCAACTTTCCACAGGTAACGGAATGGCTTCGGTCAGACTCTGAACCATGGATTGAATGCCATCGTATTTTCACGGATGGCTCCAAAAGCGGGCAGGGGTCTGGTGCTGGAGTCTTTGTGGAACCCCTTGGGTAAATATGCGTCTGTTTTCCAAGCGGAGATTTTTGCCATCCTAATGGCTATGCGCTATATTGTGAACAACAGGTGGAGGGCTAGAGGCATTTGCATCTGCAGTGAAAGCCAAGCTGCATTAAAAGCGCTTCTAAACCCTCTTACCTCGTCCAAGTTAGTGCTAGAACTCAAGCTTTCTCTGAATTTGGTCGGAAGACTGAACACAGTGAATCTTGTCTGGGTACCAGGTCACACTGGCATCCAGGGAAATGAGATTTTGGATGAGCTTGCTAGGCAAAGTTCAGAAGAAGTTGTCTCAGGACCCGAACCTGTGTTGGGTCTGCCTGCATCTTTAGTCATGTCTTCTATCGATTCTTGGGTTTCTCGTGAACACAAGATTCGGTGGCGCGATTGCGGTGGATGTTGACAAACCAAACTACTGCGCCCGGACATTTGCAAAAGGTCAGCATCTTTTCTTCTATCTCTGAGGAGAATCGACTGTAGGCTGCTTGTAGGCGTTCTTTCGGGCCACCAAGCTTTTGCTAAACACTTAAATGTGTTGGGCTTAAGCGACACCACTACCTGTCCCTCTTGCGGTGAGGAGGATGACACAGCAGAACACTTTCTCTGCAGTTGTCCGGCCTATGCACGCATCAGGTGGCGGATCTTCGGGGCTGACGTGGTGAGTGCCGAACATCTAAGCTCTTTATCACTGAAGCTCCTTCTCGTTTTTCTTCGAAAGACGGGAAAACTAAGTACATTAATGTAAGGTGTCTGAATGGTAGTACAATGGACCTGTAGTTGTGTGTGACCTCCGACAAAAAAAAAAACACAAGTATAAACTGACATTTCGAAGCAGGTGTTACCTGTTGTACAATATGATGGTACCTAAAGTAGGTAGTTTAATACACAAATGTACAGAAAGGTGTCAGGTTAATAAGCAATAAATTTTAATACATGTAGGATTCGGAAGGAACAATACGGATAACGATAACGATAACGATGACGAATAAATACACCAACGCACGAATTAACCTCGAAGTAGAAAATATAAATAAATTGCAACATGTCTAGATGCAGTCCATACTACCGTATGTATAACATGAGGAGCTTTAGTTGGAAATCAAAATACACAAAAGTTTCTAAGGTTTTCTCATATTATTTCAATTCTAAACCCTTTCTATGTAGAATTGCATTAACAGAATTATTTGTTAATCAATTAATTAATGAAACTAAAATCGCTTTAAAAACGCATTGACACGGGTATCAAGAACAATAATACTTAGTGCTAAAATACCTACTACTACTACCACACGGTAATACCTACTGGTATACGAAGGAAACGATGTATATCTTAGCTGTACCACAGTCTCGACTAGATCCATTCTTTCGTCCGAAAATAACTAAAAAATAATGGGATTTCAAAGTAATGATGATGCATTAATTATTTCCAAATCGGCAAATAAACCTTCGTTACTCCAAGTACTTTGAATATTTGATTTGGAATTTTTTTTTTTGAGAACTACAAAATTTATTTCGACATTTAGTGTTGTTTGATAACAACTTTGATGGAAATTGTAGTAGATTGAAAGAAAGTGCGAAGGTTACTTAATGAATAGGTGAAATCGTTTATTAGTAGGATTCTATTAAAGCTGACTACTATACTATAACCTTGCAATTAGTTAGTAGTCGACATTTGTGTCTGTTTATT
Organism: Ferdinandea cuprea; assembly: GCA_963576555.1. NCBI lineage: Eukaryota > Metazoa > Arthropoda > Insecta > Diptera > Syrphidae > Ferdinandea > Ferdinandea cuprea. The sequence goes on from OY754958.1 coordinate 42,523,947, forward strand.
AGTAAGGCCCATTGTGTTTAACTACTGACCTACTGAGCGGGGAAGTTTTCTGCTACCCCAACTCTTGTGAAGGGTTGGAAAACATCAAAGAGTTTACAGACAGACAGATTAGACTTATTCACCTGTGCACTCGAGTCAGTGTGTGGACAGAAAATGAAAATCGACGGAAGGTCCCTTCACTGTCTCGTTACAAAGATTGAAGGAGCACTGTCCTCTAAGCAAAATAGACCTTGTGAGCGGTAAACGAAAAATGACCATCATAAGGAATGGTACAACAATGAACGACTCTAAAAATGGCTAGTAAATCTAGAACCTTTCTGCTTTAACTTCTCAAATGTACTCCAGTGAAGTCAAATATTTAGGACTAATTCTTGATCTGAAAAATCTAACATTGTTTGAAGATAGTTTGAGGTAGAAATATTGAACCGTGCAAACTGTGCCAATGGTGTCCAGACATTGGATCCCAGATGTTTGATTTGGTACATCGAAAATGAAATCTGGAATTGGAGCTGTCGTCTTTGGGCCCAACCACCAGACCCAAGGTCGCCATACTAAAGGGAATGTGGCCCATTGTGTTCCACGCTGAACTGCATGGAATTGAGGTCTTCGCTAGATTAAACCTATTAAACATATTTCCTTTCGGAAAGTCAAGCGGCTCTTTGTCGTCCAACAGAATGGACCCTATGACAGTGAAATGTTTCTACGATGCAACAGATTCAACCAGGTTAAACTCAAATGAGAAATCTGCTGATGAATTAGCAAGAGCTGATTCGGAATCCGCATTCTTCGGACCAGAAACATATTGCAGACTACTGCATTTAGGACGTAAGCATCAACTTCGTCTAACTTACTGCGAAAATGTCCTGGTGCTTTTTTCTCACTCCCACAGGGAAAGACTTATACTAGATAAGGAAAGTACAAGATAACTAGTCAGCTTTACAACGTGTCATTGTGACCTAAGACAGAATGTAGATTGCGTAATGAGGGGACGAATCCTCCAACCATATTCTTTGTGAATATCCGGCGCTACATTGGTTAAGAGGACGTCTGCTCCCCAAAGAAATAGGTTCGTTAGTGTTTTTTTTTTTTCAGATACCGTGGTTGGTCTTCAACTAACGTTTCACAGTCAAACGGTAACCAATTTTTCTGCCTTTTTCTTGTCTCCTTTCGCACATTCCTTATTGTTTTTCCTCGCACCTATGGGCTTTCGATATATGTATAGATTTCACGATTTTTTAAGTCCCGAATATCTCTTTGAAGTTTAGGTGGAAAGATTGATTTAAATTTTTTTATTCTGCGGAGCATGCACTGTCTTTGTTTTTGCTTTGCTCCCATTTTATGAGGATTATTGTTCTACTTTGAACTTTATAAGGCTTCGAGTTCGTATGGTGTACGAAGAGATACCTTCAGATCGATTTTTTTTATTCAGTCTTTTTTAAAAGAGTCTCAATTAGTTTTTGTGCTAGTTAGCCACGGCAGACAGTCCGGACATTACACAACTAACAAAACTTCGTTTTTCAATTATATTTCAACTTAAAAGGGCACATCTTGTGGAATATGAAGGCATTTCTTCAAGATTCCATTCAAATTGCCGTATATTAAAGATCTAGCAAATTTTTTTTTTTTTTTTTTTTCCCGAGGGTAGGTGAAAATCTTCCAGAGACACTATGAGGATAGCAAGCGCGTGCTCATAGTAGTGTCAGATTTTTACTGACTAAAAACACCACCCTTCTATAGAATGTTAGATACTGCAACTAAGATATAACTTATCAAGCAATTTTTCTATCGCGAAATAAAAAACATTTGACAGGTTACTTTCCACTGAAAGATCCTGCATGTTCCGCAATTAGGACGCGGTTAATCCTTATCTTGCCAAGTCGAAAGGTTTCGTTCTTTGTAGTCGGCGCAATAAATTATTCTCATCCAAAATGTGTCGGACTGTATTATTGATATGTCCGATTAGTCGGTTTCTATGCTTTCGCGCGATGCTTCTAGTTTCAGCTTCGATTGTAGGAATTCCGAGATCCCTGTGGATATCGTCGTTTCTAATATACCACGGAGCGTGGACAATTTCTCTAATCACTCTATTTTGAAAAGTTTGTAAAATGTTGGCATTTGTTTTCTTGGTACAACCCCAAAGTTGTATACCGTAGGTCCACACCGGCTTTAGCACTTGCTTGTATAAAAGCAGTTTGTTCTCGGTACTGAGCTGGGAATGTTTTCCGAGTAACCAGTACATTTCTCTATATTTGATATCGAGTTCTTTACGTTTCATTTTCACGTGCGAATTCCATTTCAGCTTTGCGTCGAGTGTCATTCCAAAGTATTTGGCCTCGTTTGCAAAGGGTATTCGGGCCATGTTTAGAAAAATTGGCAAGTCATTAGTTTTCTTATACGTGAAATTCACGTGAACAGATTTAGTTTCGTTGAGGGCGATCCGCCAGTCCCTCGTCCATTCATTTACTTTATTCAGTGCGGTTTGCAGTTTTGCAGTCGTTTCTTCGATAGTATTACCGACTGCAAGGATAGCGGTGTCGTCGGCGAACGTAGCGAGGGTAGTGCAATCTGCTCTTGGTATATCGCGAGTATATAACAGATAGAGAAGCGGCCCAAGGACGCTTCCTTGCGGTACGCCAGCCGAAATTTCTTTAAGCTCCGAGTATTCGCTTCCATGCCTAACACGGAAGAGTCTATTCCCGAGATATGATTCTAAAATATCATATAGCCGAACGGGGAGAACTTGTCGTAATTTAAATTTTAAGCCGTCGTGCCACACCTTATCAAAGGCTTGTGAGACGTCAAGGAATACGCTTGAGCATATCTTTTTTTCCTCAAATGCTTTCTCGATTGCGTCAGTAATTCTATGCACTTGGTCAATTGTCGAATGCTTGGTTCTGAACCCAAACTGGTGGTCAGGGATGAGATTATTATCTTCTATAACCGGTTGTAGACGCCTTAGTAATATCCTCTCGAAAACTTTGGATATGATCTGATATGATGGAGGATCTAGTAAATGCCCAATGAACTTCTTCAATGCGTTTTTTCTGAATGTCATATGATAGTTCCCATATTACAAAAGAATATTTCAGAATCGAAAGTACAAGAGATATAAAAACGGATTTAATAGCAAATGGTTCGGAAAAATCTTTACATCAAAACATTGAGTTTGCTTTTGCTACAACGATACCCGGGGGCCCTTATTTGACAGTAGTCATTTAACCGACAGATACGTTGCGATAGTATTACATAAAAATAAACTTAAATAAAAAAATATTAAAATACAAAAATTAAATAAGTCCCCAAAAAAATTAAATAAGACCCCAATTTAAAAAAAAATGTTGTTGTTTATTTATTTATTTCTTTGGGCCTTGTTTCCTAGAGCCGGAAAAAAATCCTTTCAAACCCTTTTCTGAATCGTGTTCTAACAACAACAGGCAATGCTTTTCAGTTTGTGCAAATTAGCATTTCGTCGAAGGTTACCTCAAAGCATTAAGTACATATATTAAGTACAAAGTGATAGAGCGTTTCAAGGCTATTGAAGAACAGGCGAAACTTATTGGCCTTGAAGTGAAGTGAATGAGGACAAGACTAAATATATGTCCTAGTCCACCGACTAGGACAAAATGTCACTGTTGATAGCAGCAACTTCGAGGTAGTTAAGGAGTTCAACTACCTCGGGGTAAACATCAACTCCACAAATGAAATCTTAGTGGAGATCCGTCGAAGAATTACCCTAGGAAACTGCTGCTACTTCGGTTTGGCAAAACAAATGGGTTTAAAACTCCTAACTCGAAGGACCAAGTGCATGCTCTACAGAACGCTTATCCTGCCAGTTCTGCTATACGGCGCCGAGTGCTGGACGATAAGCAGGAGAGGAGAGCTAATACTGGGATCTTTTGAAAGAAAAATCCATCGACGAATATTTGGTACTGGCGAATGGAGGAGAAGATACAACCGCGAACTCTATCAGCTGTACCAAGATGTGGATGTAGTCCGAAAAGCTAAAGCTTGGCTCGGCCACATCGAGCGAATGGACAACAACGCTCCAGCCAAGAGGCTCTTCGAATCCCAGCCCCCAGGTTCGAGACGACAAGGAAGACCGAACCTCCGTTTTAAAGTCCAAGCCATCGCGGATGCAACTGGAAACAGCGTGCTCGGGATCGGAGAGGATGGAAGGCTGCCGTATCTCAGGCAGGGCCTCTTCACCGGCCGGGAGCCCGTTAAGTAGTATCAAGTACATATGTATTTATATAGGAAAGCATTTGCAACAAAACCAATTACGTTTTCGTTTACAATGATGTCAATTAAAAGTCGTCGCTATGAAAATATTTCCGTAGGTACCTCTATCCAAGCTTAACCCAATAAAATATGTCGAAGGTATATTCTCAAAAATAAAATTGTCCCCAAGTAAATTGTTGAAAGTATCACAATTATGAAGTACTATGCTCCCGACTTTTATTTAATTAAAATATCTCTACAAAGGTGTCTAAAAAGGCTTCCTGTATTAATTATTTTCATCAGGCAATATCCTAGCATATTGTCACCACGTGAAACAGATTGCTTTCATGTCAATAGGGAGTTCTAGTTCTTTGTGGGTACTTATATTAACCTCGTTGCGTACCCACCTAACCTATGTACATGTATCTAGGCATTGGTAATTTATTCCTGTATTATTTTATCGTCTACCTCATGTTGGGCCTGGATGTTCAGGGGATACAATAATAATCACTCCACTGTTACACAATAATGAAACAATAATGAAATTCATCTGAAATACTGCGTAGGCGTATTCTTAGAAGCCGCCATCACTCAATATTTTCGGCACATTATCAATACATTGAAAGAATTGCCTGCGGCACTGTACAGTCTACTCCATGTAATTTTGTTATGATTAAACATAAGCTCTTATCTTTTCTGACACCATAGCAAGGCTTTAAGTAATTAAGCCATTGCCGCAGGCAAACATCAATATTTTTTTTTGGTCGTATGTCCTTGAGTATCAAATCAAACAAAACAGAAAGAGCGACATCCAGGCAGGTGAGCAGAGTAAATTGTGTAGTGTGTTTTCCCATGACGACGAAGAAGACACACTCGATCTGGTCACTGACTGGCAGGTCAGTCGCCATCTAAAAGTATTAATTGAAAACAAAACCAGTGAATCTGCGGGGGGAACACCTTACACCGAACACCGTACACGTCCCACATGTCAATAACGTTGTCCTTTTACTTTTACCAAGTCTAAAAGAAATTCATTACTGTCAAGATAATGTTAAAGAATTTCATTGAAAGGCAAATGCCAAAACAAAAAACCAGGCCAACAAACATTTATCTTCTTCGTGTGGATAACACGAGTTGCTATAAACTTTCTATACTCCTTGGCATGAAACTTCGCTCTGACACAATTTGTTTCGCATTCCCTTCATTTGCGGTGGTCCTTAGTCTTATCATGGTTTGGGTGTAAGAGAACTTTCTTTCAGTAACGCATATTATTGTCGCAGAAAAAAAAAAAAATAAAAGTGGGTGTTGGAAGAAACTGTCAGAATATTTGCGCTACAAAATAATGGCGCTTTGTAAGTAAAATGAGGCAAGTGTGCTTGTTGCTGCATTTTTCTTTGCTAAAGAATCATAAATTCTCGATGGCATTCTTAACGACGTCATACATTTTACGACGCGGATGTGACGATAATTTTCAAACAAATTATGAAACTCTTTTGCATAAAGTATACATTAGGATGCGGCTTAAAAGGTTTTCTTTCTTTCCATTCTTGTTTTGAGATATACTTATTGGATGATTGGATTTGTGGATTTGAGGATTGCAAGCGATAACGAAATTAATCCGGGCCATTACACTTGATCAAAGTGTAGCAATTTATATTTCAATAATTATTGTTCAGTGATTTAACCAATAAGTTATAGCCGCTATATACATACATGGAGATAAGGTGCCGTGGGTTTGTGGCCCTTTAACCGCAATTTGTTTCTTAGATATGTAATTTTTTGCACAATCTGTTCTTTGTTCCTTTATAGGCAGATATGGCAAGGAGAATTGCTTGTTTTATGGTAATCTTTAAAAGAGGGTATGTTTTTCGTGCATAGGGAGCTGTCAGGTACTTTTCAGTTATTGCGATAAACTTTGGAAAACGTGAAGAGTTTTCACCTAAATCCAGAGAGAGGGATTAAAATATTCACTTTTTGAGTTCGAAATGTTATCACGATTGTTTGGCAGAAAAACTGTCTATATCTTACCTAATTACATTATTGTAACAAAGCTTGGTTGCTATAGGTTATAAAGGGTGATCCATTTCGAGGTTCCCTACTTTTTTAAAGAAAAAAACACAGAAAATTCAAATTTAATGGAGAATGTTTATTATCATTTGAAAGAACATTCTTTGGCATTTAGTTTTTGAAGATTATGTCTATCAAATGTTGGCCGTTGCTACGTCGCAGATGGTCCATCCGTTGAGTCCAATTTTCGATCACTCGTTCGAGCATTTCGACTGGTAACTGGCGAATGACACGCGTGATGTTTTCCTCCAAGGCCTGAATCGAAGCGGGTTTGTCGGCATAAGCTTTTGACTTTACATATCCCCACAGGAAAAAGTCTAATGGTGTGATATCACACGATCTGGCCAATCGACACGATCTGGCCAATCGACCGGCCCAAAACGTGAAATTATGTGCTCACCGAAATGTTCTCTCAATAAGTCCATTGATTGATGCGATGTGTGGGAAGTGGCGATCTTCAATTTCAGGCATCAAATAGTCGGTTATCATGGCACGATAACGGTCGCCATTGACGGTTACGTTCGCACCGGCATAATTTTTAAAGAAATATGGACCGATGATTCCACCGGCCCACAAACCACACCAAACCGTTGTTTTTTTCTGGATGAAGTGGCAGTTCTTCAATCTCTTCAGGTTGCTCTTCGTCCCAAATGCGGCAATTTTGTTTGTTTACATTGAGCCTCATCGCCAAACAAAATTTGCCTCGAAAACGTCGGATCTTCTTGGAACTTTTCAAGAGCCCATAGAGCGAAGCGATGTCGCTTGGGATGGTCGAGCGGCTTCAGTTGCTGCGCAAGCTGTATTTTGTACGCTTTCAATTTAAGATCTTGACGTAAAATGCGCCAAGTCGTTCCATACGTCAGTCCGAGTTGCTGCGAACGGCGCCGAATCGACTCTCTACGGTCTTCGTGTACACTCTCAGCTACGGCCGCTATATTTTCTTCACAGCGTGCTGGACGTGGTCTATTCGGTCGAATATTATCCAATAATGAATGCTGGGTCTCAAAATGGGTGATGGTGTTGCGAATAGTACGCTCTGTAGGCCGATTATGTTGACCATAAGTTGAGCGAAGTGCACGAAACACATTCCTCACAGAACGTGAATTTTCATAATAAAGTTGAACAATTTGTAAACGTTGTTCACGCGTAAGGCTTTCCATTATGAAATGCCAAACAATACTAAACAAAAATAACATGAAAGCATGACACGACTCACACGTGATCTGTCAAAAAAGGCTATTGAAAAAAGTATCTCTACTTGGATCACCCGTTATTACTCTGTCTGAAGAAAGAGATAAAGATATGAGTCATACAAATTCAATTATTAAATTAATTTCAACAGCTACCGATTGAAGTTAGAAAATAGTTCCACGGAAACGTTGTTGACGACCTTAGGCTGAGGGCCTAAGTTGTGCCTTAGTTCACGGGCGACTAAAGTAGAGTTAAAGCAAAATTTATGGCTACAACTTGTAGGCTCTCTGTTTAACCTAAAAAATAATAAGACTCTCGTGATCTTTATAAATATTTAAGCAGTGATTATAACCCTGGCATCGCCCACATTCAATGCAAAGAATCTCTGAACGAGATTGCCGATAAATGCAAAATCTGTCCTGCTTAGGTAAATATGTGTCAGTCTTCCAAGCGGACGTATTCGCTATCCTAATGACTATGAGATCTATTTTGGATCTAAGATGGAGGGAGGAAGCATTTGCGTTAGCATAGAAAGCCAAGCCGTAAGTGCGCTGCTTCACGATCTTACCTCGTTCTTGAACTGAAGCTTTCTCTGAACTTGATCGGAAGGCGTTGGATTTGCATACATCTAGCAGTCATGTCTACCATTGATACTTGGGTTTCGGTGAAGCGACTGCCATGGATGCAGTCAGACGAAACTACTACTTTTCTCAGGAGAATCGACGGCGGGCTGCTTGTAGACGTCCTTTCGCGCCACCAAGCTTTTGTTAAACACTTAAATGTGTTAGGCTTGAATGACACCACCAAGAGGATGACACAGCTGCACACTTCCTCTGCAGGTGTCAGATTTTCAGGGCTGACGTGGTGAGTGCCGAACATCTAAGCTCCTTGTCATATTTTTTCGAAAGACAGGAAACCCGATTTGTATCTTCGTGCTCCATCGGATAGTCGCAACCTCCGACAACAGCAAGAGTAAGTCTCTGCTGTGCAAATATTACACTAATTTTATCAATATATCCTTTCGCAAAGTATTTACGTACATATTTAGCCTCTTACGTTACCAACACACAAATTTTCGTTAAATTAACATATAAATTGAAATTCTTGCTGGACAAGGTTTTAAAAAATTCATAAGCACTAAGTGAAAGGAAAATGTTGTCGGGATATCTTTTTCATTGTCATTTCTTGCTTGTTATCATGGAAGAAGTTTAATAAAAGATTTCCTCTGTAGTTGTTGTTGCAATTTCCTCCTAAACTACAACAAGAAGGAAACACACCTACTTTCGTGATTGTCATTGTCGTTGTCATTGTCCTTGTCAACTTGATTGTTACTTATATATATTATATAAACAATGAGCAAGATTGCTATCTGGCAGTGGCACTGACACCATTTAGAAAACCTACTGTTTTTTTTTCTTTATTATTAAATCCTGGGCATTTAATTTTTAATTGAAATACATAAAATGGAATAAATATTTTGCTGCGGCGCGCACATTTCCAATGAATCACTTCCGTGTTTTTCGCTTATTAAATTTGTCTGTTTGTTTGTGTGAATTATTATGATTTGGCGCTTGGATTGCGTGTCGCAGCTAAACGAAAATATTATAGCAATTTCCTAATGCTTGCTAAAAATTAATCGGTTTTGTTTTTTTTCCTCCCTATTTTCCACCAATGGCAGCACACACAGAAGAAAAATACATTGAATTATGTTCAAATTAGTGAATAAATTAAAGGGAAAAATATTTTAACTGTATCTGTGTGTTTGCGAGTCAGTGGAAGAATTTTACGAAAAGAATTGAGTTATTAAAATTTCAATACAAATAACAATTAAAAGAAAAAAAAAAAAAACAGCCGAGACAAGCAATACATATTTTGAATGTATTTCAATTTCTTTGATGTTTTAATTATTCGTGTATCCGCCCCATTTGAGGTTTTTATTTACATTTTTCCAGGAAATGTTGAATATTTGAATAATTTTAGATTTTTATGTGACATTTGCTGACAAATTTTTGATTATTCAATGAAAATTTCAATCAAATTGTTATAGCTGACATCGATGGTTTGAATAGGAGATAATGATAATCAAATAGAAATCCTGACGGAGTTTCTTCCTTTTAAGTTTCTGCAGTCAATCTCCACAGATTGGAATATATTTTGCAATAGGGAACGCCGCCGATGAACTGTTATAGAATGGTGCAACCAAGAAGGACTTGTTAAGCCATTTACTAGGAAGAGGCTAGTAAATTGTGAACCTTAAGTCAAAAGAGGTTAAATATTTAGGAGTAATTCTTGATAAAAGATATTCAGCATATGAAGCTTTTGTTGGGATCACACCGCTACAAGTCTTTATTAGAAAGACAACTATTAGATGCGCTCTAAAACTGCAGCTGCAAAACAAGTTTGAGCCAGTGGGACATGTGGGACATCTGAAAATAATCAACACTTTTCAAAAACAAACAACATTAAGTGGGAACTTTTCATGTTGCATTCGTCCAAACAATCGACAGGCGTTCTAGTACAACTGAGAGCACTCTGCTGATGTCTGTTGAGTATCTAACGCTAGATAACCTATCTCTATCTACATACATTACATACATCTGGTGGATGGATGGTGGTACCCGTCCAATCAATCAATCAATTTGCACAATCCCGGACACTATGGTAGGGAATACTGGTTTGGAGGATAGTTTGATTAAAAATATTTAACCGTGTAAATTGGGCCAATGGTATCCCGACACTGTACCGCAAGGCCTGGTCTGGAATTCCAACGGATGAAAAATGGAATCTGGAGTTGGAGCTGGCTTCTTTGGATTCAACACCAAGGTCTCCATACCAATGGAAATGTGGCTCACTGTGTCCCAAGCTGAAAGCTAGAATAAACCTTGGGACCGGTATCAGTGGCGCCAAAGTATATATTTCAAATAGTCAAGCGGCTCTTCAACCTTTATCGTCCAACATAATGGATTGTTGGACGATAAATGAAATGTTTCTACGATGCGCTGCATTCTCTGGCCAGACTTAACAAGGTTAAATATGGACAAGTCCCCTGCCGCCAGGAAATTGCAAGCTACAGAATTCGAGTTCTTTGGATCGGACACATATTGCGGAGTCAATTCGACTGCTGTAGATAGGCGATTATGGACATAAACTTCGTCAAGCTTACTTCGAAAATGTTCTGCAGCTCGGACCAAACGGACTTATAAAGCTTTTCTCCCCAATTAAATACCTATGCCAGATGAAAAAAGCATAAGTAAAATTTTTAGCTTTCTCGCAGCAGCACTCAATCTTAATGCCTTGTATGCCTTAACACCCAACCAGTCCAAATGCAGACTGGCCACTTCCAGACTTGCGTTCCAATTTTGTACTTGCGGGCCTTGATTACCAATTCAAGCAAGCACTTGGTTGATAAATTGAGTTCGACATCACAAAGCTGGCATGACCGTATTCCCAGCCCTAGTTGACTAAGCAACCCTCTGACAAAAGAATAATATGCTTGCCGTTGGTCGAAGTAAAACGATCGACTTGATGTTGATCTTTTCCTTGGCGTCCTTGTTAAGCCAGTCAACATAAATTTAACATTCAAGATGACCATAACATTGTAAATAGAATCTTCCTTACAACAACAATGTGAGGAAATGTCGACGCTGCGATGACAATGCTCTAGCTAAGAGGATTTTCGAATCCCAGGCGAGCGACGACAAGGAAAAACAATGAAGAACGTTTTTAAGAACAAGCCATCGTGAATGCTCCGTCTAGATGACTGCAAGCAGAGTGCCTTCGAACGCAGGGGATGGAGTGTATATATGGCGTTCACAGGCACGACATGGGTCTTGATCCCGAAATCAAGCGAGATAAAAAAAAATGAAAGTCTGGTACTACATTGGTCAGGTAAATTATAACTTCATGCCAGAAACGCGCAATTAAAGCAATTGAAGCTGAACATTTCTCGATGTCCTCCCCACTTTAGCACTGGATCAACAGGCCTCCCTTATGGGCAGAACCTCCGCCTTGAAGACGCTGCTTCCAAAAAGACGCTACTCCACAGTACTTTTTCGAACTGTCCGTGATGAAGGATAATTTGACGTCTTTCGCAACGGTGTCTTATCTGGATGGGAATCCGACAGAAAAATATATTTGGAAGTTAAGTTCGGGTAGTAAGTGTAAGACTCTGCACTACATGATACTATAGTTTAAATATGCAGGTCCAGGGATGGAATGTTGAATGTTAGAACTTGATTCTAACCGTTCCTTGGACTTTGTTTAAATTGGTGATATTGTAGGCTTTGCTTAGGGCCCAGTATAAGTGGCATGAGTGATAGGGCGTACCACAGCTGTGTTCATCTAAGCAAACCATTTTAGGCTTAAAACCCCACTTTTGCTAGCAACACTGGCTTTTCTCATCCTGTGTTCAATGATTTGCCTCCAGTTTACTTTGGGGTCTAACGTGATGCCCAATTATTTGATACTGGAGAAGAATTAGTTCTTTATTATTTAGGTGAGGAAGTTTTTAGTGGAAGTCGAAGAGCATCAATTCAGATGTGCTAGTGTTAACTCAGAGGCCACACCTTATACCTTACCCAGAGCTCCTTCTATGGTTTCACTTATCCGTTAGAAAACATCCCCGATACAAGTACAACCATGTTATCTGCATATGCAACCGCCCTGATACATTCGTCGACAAGATTTTGTTCTTGACTATAAATCACAAGAGGGGCCCACCTTGTGGTGTACCTCTGTGAACCTATTTAAGCTATTGCCTAGTCCCGCCTTTTTGATTCTAGTGCTAAGTATGGATACAATCTAATATCTAATCTTTTACGCCGAGCTCGATGAGAGATTCTCGGTTAAATTCGGTGTGCATATTCTTGAAAATACCCTTATGTCTAAGAAGGTTGCCTTTGTGTATTGATTGACATCTCAATTAGACGCACTACCTCCTGTAGGGCAGCCTCGTGTTAAAGCATAATGTTCGAGATCCATACGTTCTTTGTATAAAGGACAGGTGGAGTGTGTTTTTGACAGAATCTAGCTGAGCCTATCAGAGTCTCCTAGGGTTTCGATAGATTGGTAGTATTTTGACCAAGTCCGCATCTAGGTTGATATAATTATTTTTTTATAGAACTTTAAGCAATCATTATACGGGTGCCAGAACTTGTGTCTGCAGCAGATATTGAAAATATTCCTCATCAACCTTTTAACGATGGTGAGGTTTTTATTTCACTACGAGGCGGCTGTAGGGTTTTCTTGCGTTAACTAACAGAACACGAGGTCTTAAAGGGTAAGTCTATAGCCTTTTCGAAGACCTGTACAGCTGTGTCTAGTTCTTCAACTGAGTCTTTTAAATTAGTTTGAGAGTTTATGATTTGACCGAACTTCTTGTGTGGATTTTTTGAGAGGATTCCCACCTGTGAACGACGTATTTCAATTAAGAAAAAAAGTTCGTCACCGAAGCTTAGAAACCGGCTGTGCGAATAACCACAAAGTTAGAATCGCCCATCGGCCAATTGTTCATAATGAAAAGTCGGCCAAAAAGTAACAAATAAATATTTGTCCAACTTTCAATTTGGACCGAAGTTTGCAGCGGTGAATTATATGAATTCATAAACAATGGCATATTCTGCCCCCTGCAACCCACCAGCTTGGTTTCACTGCAAGATTTGGAGTAGGCGCGAGTTAATGTGTACGCAAACGGTGCTTATACCTAAATAAGTTTTGTATGTACCCAACCTCGCACCTAATCCAAGCAGGGGGATGGCATTGTGGATTAATAACGGGTGATCCAAGTAGAGATACTTTTTTCAATAGCCTTTTTTGACAGATCACGTGTGAGTCGTGTCATGCTGTCATGTTATTTTTGTTTAGTATTGTTTGTGAACAACGTTTACAAATTGTTCAACTTTATTATGAAAATTCACGTTCTGTGAGGAATGTGTTTCGTGCACTTCGCTCAACTTATGGTCAACATAATCGGCCTACTGAGTGTACTATTCGCAACACCATCACCCATTTTGAGACCCAGCATTCATTATTGGATAATATTCGACCGAATAGACCACGTCCAGCACGCTGTGAAGAAAATAAAGCGGCCGTAGCTGAGAGTGTACACGAAGACAGTAGAGAGTCGATTCGGCGCCATTCGCAGCAACTCGGACTGACGTATGGAACGACTTGGCGCATTTTACGTCAAGATCTTAAATTGAAAGCGTACAAAATACAGCTTGTGCAACAACTGAAGCCGCTCGACCTTCCCAAGCGACATCGCTTCGCTCTATGAGCTCTTGAAAAGTTCCAAGAAGATCCGACGTTTTCGAGGCAAATTTTGTTTAGCGATGAGGCCCATTTCTGGCTCAATGGGTATGTAAACAAACAAAATTGCCGCATTTGGGACGAAGAGCAACCTGAAGAGATTGAAGAACTGCCACTTCATCCAGAAAAAACAACGGTTTGGTGTGGTTTGTGGGCCGGTGGAATCATCGGTCCATATTTCTTTAAAAATTATGCCGGTGCGAACGTAACCGTCAATGGCGACCGTTATCGTGCCATGATAACCGGCTATTTGATGCCTGAAATTGAAGCTCGTGATCTCGGCGACATTTGGTTTCAGCAAGACGGCGCCACTTCCCACACATCGCAACAATCAATGGACTTATTGAGAGAACATTTCGGTGAGCACATAATTTCACGTTTTGGGCCGGTCGATTGGCCACCAAGATCGTGTGATATCACACCGTTAGACTTTTTCCAGTGGGGATATGTAAAGTCAAATGCTTATGCCGACAAACCTGCTTCGATTCAGGCCTTGGAGGAAAACATCACGCGTGTCATTCGCCAGTTACCAGTCGAAATGCTCGAACGAGTGATCGAAAATTGGACTCAACGGATGGACCATCTGCGACATAGCAACGGCCCACATTTGATAGACATAATCTTCAAAAAATAAATGCCAAAGAATGTTCTTTCAAATGATAATAAACATTCTCCATTAAATTTGAATTTTCTGTGTTTTTTTCTTTAAAAAAAGTAGGGAACCTCGAAATGGATCACCCTTTATATATAAAACTATTTACTACCCCCGAATTTGCCAGAAAGAAAGTTGAATACCCTCAAACAATTTTTTGGGCGATTGTTCATTTTCAGATTTCGGGAGATTCCGTCTTGAGAACAGATGCAAATCTTTGGGCTTAGAAACCCATCTATTATGATAAATTACCCTATAACACAAAATAACTTTAAGGTCGAAATGTCAGCCACCTTGGCGAATGTTAGAACTTTAAGAAAACCAAAAAAAAAATGTCTGCAGTCTTTCCTAGAATGTTGGATTGCCCGAAGTTCTTTTTTTCCAGCAATTCCAACTGTTCTTGATGCTGCCGAAATAACATGAAATTATGCTTTAGCATGTTGAATTATTACTAGAATTTTGCTTTAAAGGACTAATGTCTAGTTTCCAATTCGCCGGGGGTAGCTAAAGCTAAGATAGCGTTCCTTGAAAATAATGTCAAAAGCAGAAGAATTTCTTGGGTGAAAAGAACAAAAAAAAAACACACATCTCATGACATAAATATACACGCAAGCAGGACTCTTAATCCGAAAAATACGATATTACAAATAAGGTAATTTGCTTAACTAGGTACTCGTTCATTTTATAAACCACTGTAGCGAGATAATGAACCTCTGTTTGGAATAGTAAGTAGTTAGAAATGGTAATTTTCTATGCTATTAGATCTTCCTGAATAAATGTTCAATTTGTGCATGTCATCTTGAGATAATGGGTGTCAGCTCTGCATCCATGTGAAAAGATGCACTTCGTAACTGTCCTTCTGAATGAATTTGCATTGAATTTTTATCCCCTCAAACGCGCATCAATTAGAAATTGGCATATTGATTTAGGTTTTTTTTTTGTTTTGTCCTGACCTACATACCATACATTCATTTCACCACAACCACATAGATACAGCAACAATCAACGTATAGTGTTGGAATGAATGCGTGGTCCGATTCCCACGAAGCATCCCACACAATAGCATTTAATATCACTGAAAGCCCTCTCGCTATTCATTTCATTGTCTGACTAGGCGCGTTATTGATACGCCATGTTTTAGGGAATCGACTTGCATGTTACTGCGCGGTCCTTTTTTGTAGCTTGTAGTAAATGGATTCATGGTCGAAGAAGTGCTTTCAAAAACTTGATTGGATATACATATGTATGTAGGTAGAAATGATCGGATATCAATGTAGTTTCCCATTTTGGTTTGGTGCTAAGTGTATTGAGTTCGAGGTTTCTTTTGATAGTTGGCAGCCTTAATTGGCATGAGTTCGGGTGTAAGAATATGGATTTGTTTAATTTGAGTGACGCCTTGATTCGCCTTGTCATTGCACAGATAACATAATACTTAATGTGAGCTTAGGGCTAATGCTACGAATAAGTTTAGTGCAAATATTTAGCTCATGTTAATATTATTTGGCTAAGGAAATTGAGAAGAAAAGCATCGTCGAAATGTTTAAGGTTAATAAATTCAGCACTATTGGCATTCGTGGAAAAGCGTCAAGGATGCCATAATATTCGTACGAATTACTTAGGGATGAAGACATTTCAGCCAGTTTCACCCACAAATGAGGAGAACACTTAAAAAAATGGTTTTAAGGCAACAGCAAAAGACATGCTTAACGGGAGAGTTTCCAGACTCATGGAAGGATTCTATGGTTACACCAGTTGAAAAAGTTGCAAACACAAATAAAAGTGAAGAATTTCGACCCATCAACACCAAAGCAACAGTTGATCGAGTATTTTGGAATTAATAATATAGGGTCCGCCATTTAAGGTTTTTTTTTTTCAACTAGTGCTTATTTCGCGAATGGTAACACCTAGCTCATGTCTGATTTGACAGATAATTAGTTTTATCCTTCCGCTGAACGAAAATGGTTGTGTATACGCTTGAACAACGCTGGGAAATATTGCGACATAGCGACATAGAGAAGATGCCGATTTTGCCAAAAAAAATCATCTTTTCAGATGAAGCTCATTTTGATCTTGGCGGGTATGTAAACAAGCAAAATTGTCGCATTTGGGGCATAGAAAACCCGCACGCATACATTGCAAAGCCGATATAGCCAAAACGAGTCACTGTTTGGTGCGGTTTTTGGTCCAGAGGCATAATTGGGCCATTTTTCTTCGAAAATGAGCAGGCAGTGGCCGTTACAGTCAACGGCGATCGTTATCGGGCCATGTTGAACGAACTTTTGTTCACAAAAATTGAAGAGGAGGATATTGGCAACATTTGGTTTCAACCCGACGGCGCTACCTGCCACACAGCCGAAGCTACACTCGATGTTTTGCGCCCTGTTTTTGAAGATCGCATTATCAACCGCAGAGCTGATGTCGTTTGGCCACCGCGGAGCTGCGATTTGACACCGTTGGACTATTATTTGTGGGGTGCCGTAAAAGATAAGTGTTACGCCGACATGCCAGAGACAATTGACGCTTTAAAGGACAATATTCGTGAAGCCATTGGTGAAATACAGCTGCACACAATCGATAATGTGCTTAAAAATTGGACCGATCGTGTAGGCTACTGCATGGCCAGCCGAGGCAGCCATTTGAATGAAATTATTTTCCATGATTAACCGGAAGGATTGTACTTTCAAATAAAAAAAGATATAGAAAAAAGTATTCATGTGAAACAGCAGTTAACCACATTGTAAACGAATGGAAGGGTGGCGGATCGAAAAAGAAAATAATAGCACTCTTCTTAGATTTCAAACGTGCTTTTGAAACAATTGAGAGGGAAATACTTTTGAGAAAATTGTCTAAGTACGGGGTTCGAGATAAAGAACTGAAATTGTTCAGATTGTTTTTGACAAGGAGGGTGCAAAGAACAAAAGTTAAAAATTACGTTTCGGATTGTGTTGACGTTGATCAAGGAGTTCCGCAAGGCTCGATTCTAGGAGCGTTACTTTTTATTATTTACATAAATGACATGCCTATGATAGTAAAATTTTGTAAAATTCTTTTATACGCTGATGATACATCGATGAATGCAGACACAAGCGATATAGCTAAATTAAATGAATGGTTAAAAATGAACAAATTAAAACAGAATGAAAAAAAAGAAGACGTGGACTACATATGTAAAAAAAAAATAAAAAAAAATGGTTTCTTTAAAAGAATCAGGAAGCAAATGAAATCATTTTGAGTTTTTCGCTATCATACTTTTTTCACGGTGCAATCAAGGTCATATAGAAAGGCTCCAGAAGCTCCAAAACAAGGCTATGAGGAGTATCCTGAGGTGCAATCATTTTACGCCAATAATTTGTATGCTGAACGCGCTAAAATGGCTGAATGTAGGGCAAAGGCTAAAATACAATACGCTGCTAGCTGTCCATCAAATATTGAGCCGCGCCTATGTACTTAACAAGCGAGGTCAGACAGGTTGGAGATGCGCAGCCGTACCAGTTGCGAAACACGAAACGAAATAAAAATTGAACAAAATTTTAGAATTTTTAAAAGTGAATGTCTAGATTTTGTAAAAAGAAATATATAATGAGATTAGAAGTAAATATGTATATTGCATTATTATAGTATGAATGGATTTGTAAAGTATTGAATTAATACTAATAAACTTAACTAAACTAAACTAAACCCAGTCGATCGATTGGGTTTGTTTTTTTTAGAGGTTTAGCACTTTGAATTTCAAATGAAATTTACTTCTGGGATTATAATTTAAATATGATTTCTGGCTTATGACCACCACCGCCATGGCTGGCTCGGACGTAGTCTTATCTGGAGGTCCAAATTTTCAATGACTTTTTCCAGCATTTATGGACGTATATCGGCAATAACGCGGCGAATGTTGTCCTCCAAGTGGTCAATCGTTTCGGGTTTATCGGCGTAGACCAGCGACTTCATATGTCCCCACAGAAAAAAATCCCGATCTTGGAGGCCAATTCACGGGTCCGTAACGTGAAACAATAAATCAACTGTGGCACGAGCTGTGTGACATATTGCGCCGTCTTGTTGAAACCTTGAAACCTCCTGCACATCATCATCATACAATTGTTCAATTGATGAACGAAAAAGTCAGTAATAAGGGCTCCTTAGCCTGCGCTCTAGATAGACTGAATTGTGTCTTCCTCTACTCTACGCTCTCCAGCGGCAATGACTTCTTCTGTTCGCACTGTACGACGTCTCAGTGGATGCGTTTGCCAAACCAAACTAAAAATAAATCACTTGACAGCTGACAAAATGGCGGCCACAAAAACACCCTGTAGTTATATGAAGCTTGTCGCGTTTGTCAATTGACATTGTAGAAAAAGAAGAATCTATATTTATTACAGGATTATCTGAAGTGAAAGTGGGTACCCACTGTTGGAACAGTGCTGTAATTGGGATTTGTAACAAACACCCCTGTCGTGGAATTCGTAAGAGGGAAAGTTTCACTCAGATTCATAAATCGTCATCGTAGAATACATCGTCCACCGTAGAAAACGTGCTAAGGACCACTCCTCATACAATCTTTGACATTTCAGAAACGAAGCTAGTTCAATGAGTATTTGGTGCTTTCTGGCTGCAATCTCAATTTGATTTGTCCAAAATGTAGTATTCTATGCATTTATTTTCATAAAATTTTGTATTAATCATTCACTGATCAGGTAGCAAGAATTTTGGTTCTTTTTAGAGTACGAAATATCCCTTACGATTAATCGACATTTGTCGTATAAAATATCTCTTCTTTTGTGTCCTGTCTACACCATTAAATTTTAAAGAAAGCCATTTGGGTAAACCATACACATGCTTTAGCACTTCCGAAAATGTTGACTTTGCCATGCAAAAGATTCTTCGTCACTTTCGGAGACAGTGAAGATGACTTTGAGTTACTATTAAGTTCCTTTTTTAAAGTATTCAAAACAAACAAACAAATGCTGCTTTATGGTTACGCAAACCTACCACGCAAACTGAGTGAGATGAACAATAGTAAAATATATTCTGCCTGTAAGGAACAGCACTACCAAACGTGCAAAAATGCGTGATTTCCGCCGACTTTGGTGTGTTTGATTTGTGGTCTCACTCTAACAATTTTATAATCATTGGCAGTATAAACACCGATCTTTCTCTCTAATCTCATGCAGAAATTACATCTTAACAAACCAAGAGGATTAATGTTTTTTTATAGATTGTGATTGTATTTCACAACTCACGTTGAAACTGGAAGATCCGTTATAGCTTTTTTAGTTCTACTTAATAACGCGCATTTTTTTTTCTGTCAGGGAATACTTCATCCTGATTGTTAAATATATTCAAATATACATACCTCCACATACTGATTTCACTTATTTAATTTAAATTTAAAATCAAAGAGTGTTTTCTTAGAGGTTGGTTTTTCGAATATATATAAAACTGACATTTTGTGGTCAAATCTGGCAACTCTAATGTCATTTATGTTCAGTTTGGTTTGTCATATCATCATGAATAGGTTGACAAATGAACAACCCTTGTAAATCGTGCAAATTTATTTCGAAAGTGATGGTTCAGTTCGCGAAGTTTCCCGCAAAATTTTGTTCAGTCATTAGGCTCATTTTGGGTTCAATGGCTACGTCAACAAGCAAAATTGCCGCATTTGGAGTGAAGAGAATCCACATGAGACCCTTGAAACGCCATTACATCGGAAGAAGTAATTATGACCGCTGGTGAGCCATACATTGGGCCATACTTCTTCCGAAATGATGCTGGAGAGACAGTTACCGTTAATGCGGACCGGTATAGAGCCATGATAACCGACTATTTTGTTGCCGAATTGGATGGCATAAATGTGGATGAGATGTGGTTCCAACAAGACGGCGCTACATGCCACACAGCGCACGTCACAATCGATTTATTGAAGGAAACATTCGATGAGCGCATAATTTCGCGGAATGGACCTGTCAATTGGCCAACAAGATCGTGTGATTTGACACCATTGGATTATTTTCTTTGGGGATATTTGAAGTAGCTCGCCTACGCTAACAAACCAGAAACGTTAGGAGACTTGGAAGCCACCATTCGTGTCGTTATTGCCGACATACAGCCCCAAATGCTTGAATAGGTGGTTGCAAATTCGACCTCTAGGTCCACAGCTGTCGAAATTTAAAGATTCTTGATTTAAATATTTTTTTCTGATATCTCCTCTATGAATATATAAATGGTTCCAATTGCCAATTGACACTTAAAAACCATGACCAAACTGTCAATGTGAGTAAATTCAGTGAAAACAACATTTTCATCGTGGTGTGGTTCACGAACGCAGAGATTTTACAAGTAACTCAAATTTATGACTAAAATTACGAGTCGGTGACTGCAACTTTAAGATCGTGACAAAGGCTAGTAAAATTGCAGTGAATATTGTTGCTTTTCAAGCATCCGTCGCAAACGAGCCAAAACAATCAATTTCACGATGTTCTCGAAAATCAGGCATCGCTAAGACCACAGAATAGCGAATTATGCGCAAGGATCTTGGCGTGCGCATCTTTAAGATGAAGTTAAATTAAGAACTTAAGTCATTCGATAATACGAAGTGACGTACGCTCTCGGATTAAGCTTTAGAAATATTGGAAGAAGATCATCTTAATTGTTGCATGTTTTGGTTAATTGGCTTCATCATGGTGCTATTGGGTCGTTTTTTTTTACTGCCCCGACATCATTGCTGCACCTCATTTGAGTGCATATAGTACACACACATGGAAGGTGCCGTACGTCATAATATTCACCGCAGGTCCTCCTTTGCGATCATCTACACTTAGCAAGTTAGCACCCAAGGCCTGGAACCTGGTTCAAGCAAAGGCAGGATATACGCAGAAAATTCTCCGCAGTACCTATTTTCCCCTGCTCCTCAAGCGTTACAGACAGTTGCTTCATCACTTAAGCCTAATACGATAATATGCTTGGCGAAAGTGTGCTGGCCCATCTGAATGCCTATTAGGCCACCTTATTCGGATCTAATTAGCATGATTCCCATAGGTATCGAATTCCGTTTTAAAATTCCATTTGTCCATGTCCAGTATTTCCCAAAACTGTATTCCTAAACCATAAATGTCAGTGATGCAATAAGACATGTCCATGTTTGGGATTGAGTAGGGTATATTCAGGTGACATACATGGTCCTAGTGCAACAATTACTGGTGGCATACACGTTCTAGAATGCTGTTCAAAGGAAGGACATTAGGAAGACAGCTACCAGATGCGTTATTAATTTGAAACTCAAAACCTTATCTACGCTAAAGATTTTTCCAGATCAGTCGCGTTTGAGTTATAGTCTGTTGCATGGATAGACGACCCTAAGTTTGGTTTTAATTGTTCCCGTTGTTAGATAAATTCCCGACGCGAAATTGTATTACATATAATTAAATTAAATAAAACCACTAAAAAAAAGGAAAGAAAAAAAGACTACGAAAACGAAAACTACTTCTTTGACGGAAAAAAAAACAAAATCGCCAATTGTCAGAAATTTGCCCACACGAATAACCAGAATGGCTATTCTCCCGGCAGTTCAATCGGGGGGTGAGTTCACTGAAAAAGAATTATACCTAAATACCTAATTAGCTTACGCTGCGTTTTCTCCGATGTCGATTTGACGGCTGCTGCAGAGCGAAATTTATGTTTTTTTTTTTTTTCTCTTCTAATTGGAAGAGAAGACGATTTATAAATCTGGTAAAATACTATTGAAACCTAGAAAAATTTTAAAAGGGCGCCACACAATTTTACGGCTAAATTGTGAAACCGTATGGTGTACCGGACGACACCGGTCCGTTACTGAAAAAAAGTAAAACCAACAAAGAAATGAAAAAGAACCACTGTTCCACGTTATAAACGCACCGGCGGAGCTGGCCACTTTATTATGTTTAGCGAAAATTTTTATAGATTGTGACCAATGGCGTGACCCACTTTCGCGTTGTCCCGAATTGGCAATTATAGTTACGAGGTCGGAAGTCCCGTCTTTTCTCGGGAAAATTTAAATAATTACAGAGAGAAGAGAAGAAAGAAAAAAGCAAACTGACACCACACTCTACTTAGCTTCTTTATAGATTTTTTTTTCCTCCACGATGAATTCCGTCGTTAGGTTATATCTCCCTCCTCCTGTCCTCCGCTTTTCTCCTCGTCTCCTATAAATCCCTACTTTAATTCTACTCGAAACCACTCCGAACGTTAGCACAAAGAGAAACTTGATAAAGTTTTTTTTTTTAAAAAAAATTTTAAAATAAAAGTAAAATAAAATTAAAATAAAAGTAAAACTCCTCAAAAAGGAACAACTGGTAAGCTAGCTGGTCAACCAAGAAGTGATGACCCAAAATTTTTCTTTGTTCCAGCTCGGACGGGATTCATCTCACACATTCATAATTTCATTGGTAGTGGGTTTCCACTTATAGCGTGCAATAGACGCTCTCCTTGTGTTGGAGATCTCCGCCATATCCCACTACCTTCCATACATACAAGCGAACCAACAGCAGACCCCATTCAGCTACAAGGAAGCATAGTTCGCCCCGATGTGCGGGTGTCTCCCTGTTACCCTTTCGCAGTTTCTCTCTCACTTCCATACTTCCACTCTTATACCCCAAACACTGAGTTTTCCGTTACTGGAAAGCCAGGTTAAGGTTGAGTGTTCGACCCTCGTCCGACCTGGAACAGAACCTTAGCTTAGGTATTGTCTTTTGAACGATCATTTGGTTTCGTTTTGATCGTCACAAAAAAAAAATAATGTCAAAACGTAAACAAATGTTTACGAATAAATTATTCTTATCTCGCGGGATAATTATGGCGTATATGCAACAAAAGACCTTTTATTACTTTACAACAATTTATACCTTCTTGGAGGTCCTATACTAATTGCGAGTGATAATCACAAAAAAAAATACTCTAACTCTAATTCACCCTCCGATCGGGTCAATTAAGAGTTCGAATTACGGTGGGCAGGAGGAGACAAATAACCCCTAGTCCCCCGAAACAAGCAGGTCGGCAAAGTGTCATGTCAGTGCTATAAAATTTCGCGACATTTAAACTGTCTGGTGGGATTCCGTTCAGATTTTGGGGGGGGATCTTGCCGAAAGTAGGTCATTCCTTACAAAAATAGTTTTTGTTTGACATTGCAGCTGTTTTCTCCATAGTATTTTCGTGTTGGTCTTGTATCTTGGTGTTTTGCTGCTGGTGTCTTTATGTTAAGGTAGTTGTTGTTGCGTATTTTAACTTTGAGGGTGTTTCACGGGGCGGTCCACCCACACTCCTCTGTTGATCCTCCGTTGCTCCCCCGACGGAGTAGCGAACGGGATCGTCACCCCCTCCCCCATCGAACCTTGCTCCCTACCGTGACTGTGGTAGTTCTGTCGCAATTGTTAATTGGAGCTTTGACTTTGGGCCGTCCACCCGTGCTCCTCAATTGCTGGACACCTGCCCCTGGCGTAAATGTTCGCGGGCGGTGTTCACAGTGCTGTGGCGTTTTCTTCATTTCGGCCGTCCGCCTATGCTCTGATGCAAACTGTCGTACGGCCAGTATGTTGTGGGCTGCGTACTGGGTCGCGGTTTTTACCGCCGTCCTGACCTCATAACGGTTCGAGCGGACCCTCGTCCGGGTGGCTCTCGATTGGGGTTTATGGCAGTGGCTGGAGCGGGACCCTCGTCCGGGTGACTCTTTTGGAACCCTCGTCCGGGTCTTTTGGTGTTGTGATGCGTACCTGTGGGGGTGGTACCCTCAAGGTGCGTGGAAAGTGGCCCTAAGGTTGATGGGACCTTGGTTGCTCTCCACTTTCCTGTGACCTTGGAGGTGCCACCCAAGAGAAGAAGGGATTGGGAAGGAAAAGAGGGATGGAAGGTGGGCCTTGTTGCGCGAAAATATTCCGCAACACCGTATGGTCCGTGCGTCTAGTAGGTGCCATTTGGTTAAGGTGCTAAACGTTTGTTCGCCATCATTGCTCTATTAATCCATAAAACTTGTTCCTCACGGGGTCAGCGTCAGGCTATTAAGCATTTACATTCCGCCGCACGCCTTACGTGGTGCACTGACTAAACTATTTTTCAAATATATATCGACATATATATGACATAGTATCACTCTTACCTTACACCTCGCCTATAATCTACTAAAGCCTTGTTATCCGACCAAATAGGTATTCAACTATATGAAGAAGAAAATATCAACAATAAAACTTGATTCTCAAACAAATACTCTCTAATTACTTTCTTCTTTATTTAACATACGAGCTACGAGTATCTAATAATTTATATGAAAAACAAAAACATAAATATCTGTTAGATGCGAGCTTTTACTCCCATAGATGAGAATTTATTTCATTTGATTTTTGAAGAAGTAAACAGAAATGAAATCTAATTTGAAAGATTTTGCACTCGTTAGACGTACCCATTGAATAGGAAGTATTAAGCAACGTCCGCACGAAGAATCAGCATTTTGGTTATCTGACCAAGTGTTGATCACCTTCATCGCAGCTAAACTTTTTTGCAATAAGGAAAGTTTTGAAAGTTTGCCAACAACCCAAGAAAAGTTTGTTTTTTTTTTTGTTCTTTCCAATGGATGAACTTTGTGACTTTTTTATTTGATTTTGGTTTTGCTTGGTTTGAGTACCTAACTGGTATTTTTCTTATGAGTCTCATCAATGCACTCAGCTGTCATTTCTCGTACAGTAAAATTTAAAATGCTTTTAAAGTATAAAGAGTTCGTTATCCTATTAATAACCACTTCTGCTTCAAGCGATAAATTCTTTGGTATTCTGCAAAAATGTCTTCGCCCAAGTTATAAATATCTCGAAATGAGTGTTAAATTTGGCAGCCAAAGTCGTTCGATTTAAAACCGTGCGATTTTTGAAAAATTCGTATCAAGTTCATTAGTTTATGTTAAATTAAATTTTTAAGTTAAACTTCTTGAAGTAAAGTAATAGATTAACATCTATGCTGACAATATAAGAAGTTTGGATTAACTCAAAAGCTAAATCTATCGTCAGAATACTGCCAAAAATGTGGAAGGCGATCAAACATTAAATCGAGTGCGTTATTTTTTGATCTTAAACTTAAGATTGTCCTTGCTGAAGATTTAGGGAAAAATCTAACAATTAAGGAAGTAACGGGTGATCCAAGTAGAGATACTTTTTTCAATAGCCTTTTTTGACAGATCACGTGTGAGTCGTGTCATGCTGTCATGTTATTTTTGTTTAGTATTGTTTGGCATTTCATAATGGAAAGACTTACGCGTGAACAACGTTTACAAATTGTTCAACTTTATTATGAAAATTCACGTTCTGTGAGGAATGTGTTTCGTGCACTTCGCTCAACTTATGGTCAACATAATCGGCCTACTGAGCGTACTATTCGCAACACCATCACCCATTTTGAGACCAAGCGTACAAAATACAGCTTGTGCAACAACTGAAGCAAGCCGCTCGACCTTCCCAAGCGACATCGCTTCGCTCTATGGGCTCTTGAAAAGTTCCAAGAAGATCCGACGTTTTCGAGGCAAATTTTGTTTAGCGATGAGGCTCAATGTAAACAAACAAAATTGCCGCATTTGGGACGAAGAGCAACCTGAGGAGATTGAAGAACTGCCACTTCATCCAGAAAAAACAACGGTTTGGTGTGGTTTGTGGGCCGGTGGAATCATCGGTCCATATTTCTTTAAAAATTATGTGACATGATAACCGAATATTTGATGCCTGAAATTGATGCCCGTGATCTCGGCGACATTTGGTTTCAGCAAGACGGCGCCACTTCCCACACATCGCATCAATCAATGGACTTATTGAGAGAACATTTCGGTGAGCACATAATTTCACGTTTTGGGCCGGTCGATTGGCCACCAAGATCGTGTGATATCACACCATTAGACTTTTTCCTGTGGCCATATGTAAAGTCAAAAGCTTATGCCGACAAACCCGCTTCGATTCAGGCCTTGGAGGAAAACATCACGCGTGTCATTCGCCAGTTACCAGTCGAAATGCTCGAACGAGTGATCGCAAATTGGACTCAACGGATGGACCATCATCAAAAAATAAATGCCAAAGAATCTTCTTTCAAATGATAATAAACATTCTCCATTAAATTTGAATTTTCTGTGTTTTTTTCTTTAAAAAAGTAGGGAACCTCGAAATGGATCACCCTTTATTTATTACGTTGATTATTGAATCCAACGGCTGCACTGTGGAGGGAATTTGCCAATTAAAAACGAAAATGAATTCCTTGAGACCTGCATTTAAAAAATGTAAAACAAATCAAATGCATGGCGTTTTTAAGTTTCCTTAAAATTTTATTAATTCGCGAAAATAGTCTTCAACGAAAAGTAAAATTACTTCAATTAAAATTGTACTTTCCGTTTTTTATATAACTTTCTCCTGAGTGAATTTCATGTGCTGAGTGATTTTAGATAAGGAGTGACCCAACATTCCACCCCCTTAAGAAGGAGCTGCAGGTTTGCAGATGGTTCAACACTCAATAGGTAGAAAGCCCAATTTCCACGAGTCGTACTTTTCCATCACTGCCATTTATTAGCGTGACTACCCGCCCCATTTTCCAATAATGAAATGGAATGTTGTCTTCTGCTATCAATACCAAAGTCCCTGGCTTAATTTTGTTGGCAGTAGCCGCTCTCCATTTGCCCTTGCTCTAGAGCTCAAGTAAATAATCGAGGCGCCTTCGCTCCCAGAAATGTGGTCTGAGCAACGTCACCCGCTTTCAACGCTCGATCGAGGAAATTGCTTTTGGTTCATCTAGCCATGGTGTGACTCTCTAATGAAAAAGTGGCCAGGACTTCTAAATCGTTAGGGTCGGATGACATCGGCCAATTCGGTCTAGAATTAAGAATTTATTCAATTTTAATTACAATTGTACCAACTCACGCCTAGCACCTACAAAATTTGTTGCATTGTCGCAGTAGTTGCGCTGGGGGAGTCCTCTTCTCGCCACAAAACGCTTTGAAGAATTGGGGCTTCTGGAAAAAATGCTCGTCTCAAAACGAGCAAAAGCATGCAGCAAAAATACTCCGGTCATTTTTTTTTTTTTTTTGTTTTTTTATATAATGTGCGCGCACTAAAGGGACTTTGGATACCGGGCATTAGGGAAATGAAGAATTAGAGAAAGGGAGAAACCGATGTACGTTGGTTTTAAATGTTTGTAAATTATAATGCAAAGGAAAAACAGAGCGTGGTAGAGCATTCCACATTCGTATTGAGAAAGGAATTTTTATATTCCACAGTACGTCCGAAAACAGGCTTAAGGGTAAACTGATATGTGCATTTCTCGCATGGCGAGTATTGCGGTTGAATTGCTGTAGGGGTGGAATGCAACTGGCTATTTCATTTGAGCACTTGTGGTGGAAATACCGATAAAACAATGACAAGCAGGAGACATTACGACGATGACTTAGAGGGTCAAGCGATTTCGCAATAAGTTTTATTGCATGTTTTTGGATCCTGTCAAGTAGCTCCAAATATGTTATTGGTGCACCAGACCAGATATGAGCGTTGTACTCAAACTTTGGGCGAATAAACGCCTTGTAGATTCTAGCCAGATCAGAAAGGGTGAAATATTTCTTGCATCGCTTTAGGAAGCCTAGACATTTCGCAGCGTTCTTGGCGACATCAAATATGTGGTCATTCCAACGAAGGTTGTCATTAACACACATACCGAGAATGGAACGTCATTCGGTTTCGGCGGTGCAAGTGCCATTCATGGATAAAGGCAGAGAATTTGGGTTTCGCTTCAATGACAGCAGACAGCATTGCGTTTTGGAATCATTAAATTCCACTCTGTTGGTTTTACCCAATTTAAGTATGCTGTCGAGATCGGAATTTAATGAGCTTAACATACGGTGCCGTTCAAGTTCAACGCCCGAAAGTGAGGGGCGTTGCCTAGGAAACGAATTTGTAAAGCTGAGGGTAATGTCATCAGCAAAGTAATGGATTGGATTAGAAGTGACAGACAGGAGGTCATTGATAAAAATGAGAAAGAGAGTCGGAGACAAAACGGAGCCTTGAGGGACACCAGCATTTATTTGGTGAGTTGCAGACTTGAAACCGTCCAAAACAACTTATATTGAACGGTCCGAAAGGTAATTTCTAATTCATTGAAGAAGGGTAACATCGATCCCAAGTGCACGCATTTTCGACAAGAGAGCTTGATGCCAAACTCTGTCAAATGCCTTTGAAATATCAAGCGCAACGACCTTGCTTTCACCACCATGGTGAATAGATCGGTTCCACTTTTCGGTTAGATATGTCATCAAATCACCAGTGGATCTGTTGCTGCGAAAACCGTACTGCCGGTCATTAAGAAGTTTTAGGGATTCGAGAAATTTCATAAGCTGCCGATTTATCAGCGTTTCCATGACCTTGGAAAGAAGGGACGTGAGTGCAATTGGTCGGTAAGAGGAGGGAGAGGAAGAATCGCATTTTTTTGGGACAGGCTGGACAAATGCTGTTTTCCATCTTCTCGGAAAGAGCCCTGAAGAATAGGACAGATTAAAAAAAAAGCTTACGCAGTGGTTTTGCCAGCGTGGAAGAACACCTCTTCAGAACGATAGGTGAAATACCATCTGGGCCAGCGGATTTGTGAATGTTGAGATCTTGAAGTACTCTTGCCACAGTACGGGTGCGAAAGTGGATTTGTCCCATGGAGTGTTCTATGCGCTTGAGTACTGCGCACAGAGCACAATCTGGGAGCGTTGAGCTAGCTGCAAAATGAGCAGCGAGCAGATTGGCTTTATCCGAATAGCTGACAGCTGGAGTGCCATTGCAAATGAGTGTCGGGATAGATGACGAGGCCGAATTTTTAATATTCTTAACAAACGACCAAATGTTTTTACTACCGGAGGGACTTTGTAGTATTTTTTGCCCCCCTTTTGATCGTAGGAGAATTTGACACGATTAATGTGGGCATTGCAGTCATTTCTGGCTCGTTTGAACTTTGTTCGGTTTTCCTCAGTTGGGTTGGCCTTAAATGACCGAAAAGTTGCCTCTTTAGCCCTGATAGCTTCTTTACAGCTCAAGTCCCACCACGCGTTTTCCTTAGGTCTGATACACTTAACCTGTTAGGGATAAAGCGTTTCATACCCAGGTGAATTAAATTTGTAATCATATCGGCAGCATTGGAATCATTACAAGGGAAAAAAAACTCACTGGGTTTGAGACCTACTAATCAATCATCAAAAGAATGGAAATTCCATTCAAAAGGAGCTTGTTGAAGAAACGAAAAAGCATGGAACAATTTGATTTTGAGAAAAACAACTTATACAAAATATTCTTGAAATTGAGTTAAAGAAATGCAAGTTGAATTGTATCTTATTCATACGTTTCATACGTTCCCGTTTCTTACTACAAAAATTTCATGAAGACTGATTTGATATATTATTATTTTTTAAATTAAAAATACATCCTGCATAAAAATGTTAAAAAGTTAAACTTTCCATGGGGACGAAGAATATCCTGCATCACCTGTTTAAGAAAATAAACGAATTTTTAGTATAAATAGTTGAAAGTCTCCGCTACACAGTTTTTTTGGCAAGAACACCAGGATACTTTGCGTCGAAACACCTAATCCTCTAAAAGTGTTGAAATATCTTAAAAGGAATTTACTAATATTAATAAATAATTACTCACTATAGTCTATGGAATCCTTTGCGATTGTAAAATGAGTGCTCAAAATAGCTCTTCTCCTCTGCAAACATTGAAAGTTTAGTCCATTTTGGGCATAAAACAGTTTATCTATCGGATTCAATAATAAATTCAGGCACATAAAGTGAATCATTGCGGATCGGATGGGCTTCCTCCGTGGGATTCAATAATCGACGTGACTGTTTTTAAATCACCTTATACAGGGTGTTGCCGACTTAATGTTGAATAAGTCCAAAATTAGAATGAGATATATTTTTTACTACTTGATCCAGATTTGTTTTAAATTATCACAAAATCTACGAGTTTCTTGCGAACTTGTGAAAGCATTTTTTTTCTATTATTCATGGATTCATTACAGAAAGAAAAAAATGTTGAGGAAAGTTACTTGAAAATCAAAAATTTGCATGGGTAAGAAAATAGCAAGAGCTAACAGCACAAAATGTCTAACAGCTGGTTGTCAAATTGGTTCCCCGCTCTCACTTCTCAGCAAGCGACTTCACTTTTGAGATATCCAAATTTTGTGAGTTCGTGTTGAGTGTTTTCGTAAGCCGACAATTTAGCTTCTTTTGGGCCTCGTCCGAGCAGATAATTTTTTGACCGAAATCCGTAATTCCGGAGGAAGTTTACAGTGCCAAATGAGCGAACAGAATGCGTGTATGCGTGTATGCGTGTATGGTCGATTTATACGATTGTTTGGCTAAACCCAACTGCAAATGTGGCCAGGTTAAATGATGCCAAAGTTATCAACATTTCTTGATTTCTGCCTTTCTGGCTGTTTGTTTGGTGCGTTTTGGTGTAAGATTAGCGACTTAAAGGTCCAAAAGGACGAACTGCCTGCGCACTTAGGCCATGATGACGTGCGACCGCACGACTTAATTCAGTTTATATTTCCGGATAGTTTCCCAATGTTCGCCGAGCGTGCAACGATGCATAATGAAATGGCAAACCTTACTGAATATTTTGAAAGCTGAATGTCGTTGGTAACTTAAACAGCTATTGAAACAGATAATCGCCTATCGCCGAGTTTGAATTGTTTTCTACTGGACAAATCAAGCCTCTCTGATTTGGACACTTGAGTTTTTGGATAAATTAGAAGTGTTAAGCTTGCAGTAGACTCTCAGTGGATTTAAAACTGGAACATGTCCAACAAAATATTTATATAGACTTTGGGAAAATGTAGTATCTTTAAGGCTCAAGCTGCGCGTAGACCTAGATAACTATAGATTCTTGTTGCGTGTTCGTCCATGAAATATTCCCGAAATGTTCCCAATTTTGTATTTGTTTGTGGCAAAATCTGATTATTGTCTCACTTCACATGAGCCCCACATGAACGATTAACTAAATAAATGGGGCTTAAATTCATCTGACGTGTGAAAATTCTGACCTCCCCATCCATTTCGTAAATCCCTTTGAGTACCCGAAAAACTATTAGACAGGCTTTTAACTCCCATTTTAAAGTTTTATTTATTTTTATTTGAAAAAGAAAAGAAAATAAATTTGCTTGTCTCTGTGTTTCCACCGTCAACGACGTCTTCGTAAAAGTTCCAAGCCAAGCTCCATAAAAAGAACCACTGAACTGGCCGCCATTCCAATGCCAAACATCCAATAAGCCAGCCATAATTTTTCGCTATGCAGCGGTTCCACTTGATAGGTGTCCTTCAATATCTTAACATATCCTTCTTGGGTGGCATACCGAAAGTCTGTATGCACCCAATAAAGTAGCAAACCGGACTGATGCACATAGAGGATGAATAGTTTCAGTGAATATTGCAGTCGTGAGTCGTACGCCATCTGATAAGACAGATAGTTCTTCATAAAGCAAATGTTTGACTTTCGAAAAATCGGCCTCTTTAAGTACTGTTGCTGGAGATTTAGGAAGTCCCAACGATCCGTTGTTATCGTGTAAGCATAGCTGGTGTTGAATGCATCTCTGTGCTGAGCCAATACGTCGGGATCCGTGGAGACTAGATGATTTTTAAATTCCGTTGGCACGTCCTCAGATTGCATAAAGTACTCCAGTTCAACGTCGCCCGTGAGAATCTGCAAATCGGATGCAATCAAGTCGTCGAAAGAATCGATTTGGTGACCAAATACTGCGGTAGCCCAAAAGCTCTCCAACAGCGCACAATACCATGCGGAGACGAGGAATCCCAATATCCAGCACGACTTGTGAACCAAAAAATACATCCAACTGACATTGTGTCTGTACTCCCAGGTGGCTATGTTCAGCATATAGCCAACACTTTGCAATAGAGATAGTCCAAATTCTTGCCGTCTGTGCTCGGAATTAGGTGGAATCCACATCAGGGTGGTGGCTAGGTAAATCGTCCCGAACAGTACCAACAACCATACACTTAAATGAAATGGCCTCTTCAGGTACATATAGCTGGGTATCTCATTGCCGACCGGGATCATCAGGCAGAGCTCACTCAACCAAAGCGGATAGCTACTGCGTATGTTCGACGAAATTGGACGATTGTATGGATGCAAACTAATCTCAATAGTTCCATCTGAAATTAGCCGAAAGATGTCCTTCATAATAACGTTCATTGACTTGGGGACGGCTCTGATGAAGTATTCCTCAAAAGTGGCGTTTATATACTTCACATACGACATGAACAGCGTATAGCTGTAGCCTCTAAACTGCCGGCTGCCTGTTGAGTCTGTCACTTTGAATACTCTCGGCAGGTCATTTTTCACTGGCGATCTTATTTTATAGTTGGTCATATTTCGAAGATTACTCAATGCGAACACATTTGACACTCGATAGTCGAGCAGAACGTTCTTGACTCTGAACTGCTCGAGCGCTTCGTAGGAGCTAAGATGGTCCTCACCCTGATGGTCGCGGTAGAGGAACAAAGCTCGTAGGTAGTTACTCTTCCATGCATTGAACATAAAATTGTGAATTTCCTTATAGGACTCCGCCGGACGGATCAAAACAAATACCGTGCTGGCTAAACGTTTGCCCCACGTAAAAGTATTCGTCAAGTTGAAAATGTCGTCGGAAGTTCCCCGAATGAAGGCTATGATTAGGACTTCGTGCAAAATGTTGAATCGATAGTGGCTGGATGACTGTAAATCCGTCACAATGTACGTCGGCTTATTGATGTTTATGATGAAGTCTTCTATTTCGTAGAGGGTTGTTTCCGCTGCCAGGATTGCAACAACTTCAAAGTCTTGGTAATTGCTGGAACAATTAACTATATCCGAGAGAAGTTCGAGATTAACTTGGCTGGTATTTCCGCAGCAGCTTAACAAAATTATGTCGAAAAAGATGACGAAACGAAAAGATGATAACATTTTGCTTGTTTCGACTTTGAGAAGCAACTGCAAGGTGTCGAATTGGTATTTGTTTTTTTATATACAAATTAATTGGTAGTTTAATTCGAGGGCGTTGGCGTTTTGTCACAATATGATGGATTCAACAAATAATGGAACACATTATCCGTCGCTTAGTCATTTTTATAGCCATTAAGGCCAAACTGGTAATTAGGCATGAAATTGAACTTTTCCAGTCTGGTTAATGTGAAAGAAAAATTGCCGTTACATTATGAATCATCGCACTGGAGAAATACTTTGTTGTGTGATTTCTGAATTTTAAAACAAAAATATTCGGCTTTTAGTATTTAGTATTTTCTTTATTCAACCTACGATCTTAGGTTAGGTTATGTTGAAGTGGCAGTCGGATAGAAGTCCGACTCAGTTAGACCTATATAATGTCCATTGTGATACCACATGGATCTGAAGTTCCTGCCTACACGTTGAACCATTTTGAGGTGCTAATAAAGCGTGAGAGACATTTTGGGTCGGTTGAGTTTAGATCATTAAGATCATTATAGAAGAAGGCCCCCATATGGAGGTTTCGCTTTCGAGAGAGAGCAGGGCATGTGCAGAGAAG
Organism: Ferdinandea cuprea; assembly: GCA_963576555.1. Classification (NCBI taxonomy): domain Eukaryota; kingdom Metazoa; phylum Arthropoda; class Insecta; order Diptera; family Syrphidae; genus Ferdinandea; species Ferdinandea cuprea. The sequence goes on from OY754958.1 coordinate 42,557,950, forward strand.
GTGTAGAGTAGTCTCCTCCTCCTCCTCATCCAAACAGCTCCTACAGAAGTCGTTGGAATAGGCACCAAGCCTTGCTGCATGCCTGCCTAACAAACAGTGTCCAGTTATGACAACAATTGTAGCACCAATGTGCGATCGATTAAGGGTAATCAAGCTCCTTGAGCGTCTTAGATCCAGCCTAGGCCAAATCTGCTTCGTTGTCAGACAAGTAGTACCATTTGTCCATCTGTGGTTAGTTTTTTCTAATGCATCCAGTTTAAACCAGAGCTTGCACGTGGAAACTGGTGTGCCTAAGGAGCCCTTTTCAGGCAAGATTGAGAGGGTAGTTCCAAGTTTGGCGAGTTCGTCGGCCTTGCAGTTACCCGGAATGTCCCTATGCCCCGGCACCGAGCAAAGGTGAATGTTGAACTGCTCAGCCATCTCCTTTAGAGATGATCGGCAATCTAGGGCTACTAAAGAGTTAATAGAGACAGAGTCCAGACACTTGATGGCGGCCTGACTGTCCGAAAAGATTCGAATATCCTTTACGGATACCACATTCTTTTTTAGCCAGGACAAGACTTCCTTTATCGCCATAATTTCCGCCTGGAAAACACTACAATGATTAGGAAGACGGAAGGAGGGACTGAGATTAAGTCTGTCTGAGAAGACACCTTCACCCACTCCATCATTTGTTTTTGAACCGTCCGTGTTAAAATGGATTGATTCTTCTTCCGGCAAGGCATCCTCCCAAAAGGATCTAGGGGGGATGGATATCTGGAAGTTTTTGTCGAACAGCAGTTGGGGTGTGGTGTAGTCTATATTCCTAGAAGGAATTCTGAGTATGTTCAGAATTGCAGAGTGGCCGATTTCACTATCGGTCCATTGAGCAGTTGCTTTGAGGCGAATATGAAACGATCTTACAATCAACAGATATTTTATAGATATTTATAAAATTTAATAGTTACAATGGCAGTGGCTTAGTGGTTAAGTGCGTTAGACCACTAAGTGAGAGTTCGCCGGTTCAAATCCCGACCTGTACCACCTGAAAGTTTTTATTCGCTGCCCCACCTCTTGCGAACGTCTGACAAACATCCAAGAGTAAGAAATGTCATGAGAAGCTTCTCAAAAATAATTTGTAGGTCCCGCCATTCGTGTCGCACACACAATTGTTGGAGAAGCTAGGCTTTAGGTCCTGTATGGGCCGTTTACGCCTGATATTTTTGTTTTAATAGTTACAATAATTCATTGATTAATAATAGAAGTTAACATATTTTTAAAAATATTTCTGGGCAAATATATATCTAATTCTGAACAATACATATTAAACATTTTACGGCACAACGAGATAGGTTCACGCTATGTATTATGACGACATTCAAATAACAAGGGCCTCGGTCTTTAAGATTCTGAAGGAGCATACAACTACAAACGATTAAGCAGTTTCTCACTATCGACAGTTGCACAAAATATATGTCACGAATTAACGTGACTTCATACACCTTTCTCCTGGATTCGAGAGTTTGCATACCAAGTAAAATACAAATCGAATGATAAGAATGATGCTCCTCAACTCTTTCGATTTATTGAAAATTAGAAACGGTAGTAGAACCCCATGCATACTCCAAAATAGGACGAACGATGCTGCAAAATATAGCCTTCAGAGTATAAGGATCCTTAAAATCTGAGGAGTTTCTTTTGACAAATCTTCGAAGAGAATTCGCCTTAGATACAATGTAATTCATGTGTAAGTGAAAAGTTAATTTGACATCAAAAATTACATCAAGATCCTTATAATCTTTAACAGTTTTTAGCTGGACATTATATACAGAATAGCATGGAAGAATATTTTGAAGAGTTCTATTATAATTCATACAAGTGCACTTATCAACATTTAACATCAAGTCATTAATTCTGCACCACTCACAGAAAGAGTTAATGTCATTTTGCAGCAGCAAGCAGTCATTAATTGTTGAAATGTTCGCAAAAATTGTTATATCGTCAGCAGACATAAGGCAGTAGCAATGCTTCAATATATTTGGCAAATAATTTATAAAGAGCAAGAAAAGGGATGGACCTAGATGGCTACCTTCCGGAACACCAGAGCTAGAAACATATTGCTTTCTACCAAATAAATATGTTTCAAACCATTTCAATAACGGGCAAGGTTGACTCTACTAAAAGCTCTTACGAAGTCTGTGTAAATCACATGCACTTGTGTAAGGACTCAATCCAAAAATTTGTGAATTTCACTAAATTTGAAGAAGTTCAAATCGCTTCATCGTTTTTCGATTTAACATGCTTGGACCGCAGAAGTTTTCGATCGAGGATGACTCCCAAATATTTGATCAGTTCATCGGAGGTGGGCCTGATGACACCTTCAAGCATGAGTTGATTGATCTTCCTCCTTCTCGTGAAGTTTTAAGAGAATTCACTGAAAGCCCATTTCTAGTGCACCAAACATCTATCAAATCTAGGGATGTCTGCGCCTGAGTGCAGACTGCCACTAGGTTTGAACCAACAGAAACAACGGTTACTGATAATTTTTGCTTGTATTAGTATCTACGTTTTCTTTCAGCAAATGTTCCCTTCACTGATGAGAGTTGGAAATGAGTTTGGAGATACGAAACATGAGCCATCTAAACGCGATGTCTTCCATCTTTTTCCAAAACTCATGGCGTATCTCACAAAACTTTTTTAAATGTGACAAATGTTTTAACAAAACTAGTTTTTTTTTTATCTCTGCTCGTCTAAGTTTGAATTGTTGCCACATGATTAATTTAAGAAAAAAATTAAATTCGGAACCCACCCATTATTTACTATGTTTTCAAGGAAACGTAATTTAAGAAAAAAAGAACGAAACTAGAATTGAAAAGATCAGTTATGATTTATAAGTCCGCTTTGACCACCGACGAAGCTTCGGTTTCCTAGAATCGTTCATCGTCAAAACCCCACCAAGGTGTCAAATTGTGAAGTTTAAATTAATCCCGATTACAAACTTGAAGTTCCTGCTATCAGTAGTCACATTGTGTTCTCGTTTACTTTAAGATCAACTTAATTTGTCTGGTACGTTGGAAGCGTCCACAAATCGCATATTAACACCTGCCCGTCGCACTATCTGCTTTATGCACATGATGGAGCACCTTCTTCTCGATGATTATCTTATGGGAAGATCAGAATTTGTGAAGATAGTGCGTTGAGCACGTTTTTCTCCTGAAATAGTTGATGAAAATGATATCAGTCCCAACTTGATATTCATTGTTTTGCAGAATTTGCCGTAGTGTGAAAATTTGGTGGAGCATAAGCTGCTAGCCCGAAAGCGACGCAGCTAGTAAGCATTATTAAGTAGGGATATGCCCGACAGTTCTTGCGAGACGTAGGACATCATCATAATACTAAAGGGTGTTTGTTTTAGAGGTTGGTTTTTCGAATAGACATAAAACTGATATTTTGTGATCAAATCTGGCAACTCTAATGTCATTTATGTTCAGTTTGGTTTGCCATATCATCATGAACAGGTTGACAGATGAACAACGCTTGCAAATCGTGCAAATTTATTTTGAAAGTAATGGTTCAGTTCGCGAAGTTTACCGCAAAATTTTGTTCAGTGATAAGGCTCATTTTGGGTTGAATGGCTACGTCAACAAGCAAAATTGCTGCATTTGGAGTGAAGAGCATCCACATGAGACCCTTGAAACGCCATTACATCCACAAAAACTGACTGTTTGGTGTGCTGTATGGGCTGGTGGAGTCATTGGGCCATACTTCTTCCGAAATGATGCTGGAGAGTCAGTTACCGTTAATGGACAATTTTGTTCCCGAATTGGATGGCATGAATATGGATGAGATGTGGTTCCATCAAGACGGCGCTACATGCCACACAGCGCACGTCACAATCGATTTATTGAAGGAAACATTCGATGAGCGCATTATTTCGCGGAATGGACCTGTCAATTGGCCACCAAGATCGTGTGATTTGACACCATTGGATTATTTTCTTTGGGGATATGTGAAGTCGCTCGCCTACGCCAACAAACCAGAAACGTTAGGGGACTTGGAAGACAACATTCGTGGCGTTATTGCCGACATTCAGCCCCAAATGCTTGAATAGGTGGTTGAAAATTGGACCTCTAGACTTGTCTTTATTCGAACCAGCCACGGCGGCCCGAAGTCCTATATAAACATTAATGGCATAAAATTAATTAATTAATTAATTATAAAATTAGCCAAATTGATGGACATTGAAACAATTTTCTTGTGTTTTATTTCAATTCGAAGTTCTATACCTCTTAAAAAACATCCTGTATTAGAATACTAGTTTATTGTACCAAATGAATGTATTGCAAAAGCCATTTTCAAATTCAATTGGAATTGACTGACTTTTGTGTTCAAGAATTGTTTTCATTCGATTTAAAATTTAAATGCTTTTATTTCTGAAAATAAAAAAAAAAAAAATTAAACAAACAAACGCAGGCTAAAACAGAATTAATTGCTTTTGAAGAGGTACGAAAAGAAAACTTGAAACGCGGCAGTCAGTGTATTTATTTACAATTGAATAAGATATTAGCAGAAATCCAATGAATATTTGTTTATTGTTATTAGCACACTTTCGAAAGCAGGAATAAAAATCCAAACTGTTAAACAAAATGCGAGCTGAATGATTTTTTTTGTGGTACGTTACCGTTACACCTCTTTACACTTACTGGAAATTTGTATGATAATTTTTGTGTTTATCTTCTAAATGCAAAATATAAAGCATTACGCTGTAGCTCCACATGCACATTTCGTCCATTGACCTTCTCTTTGAATTTGTGAATTTGAAATTTGTTTTGAAAAATACCGTATCGGACAGAAGCGACTTAGAGGTAGACTTTTTCTTTCAAACCCTGTTTAAGAGCTATTCGTTCACAGTTCGTTTACTTTTTGGGGGATGTATAGTGTCAGTTGTTTGCTTCTGTCAAAATTTAGGCGTGGAAAATACGTTTTATGGCAAATTTGTTAAGGTTACATGGGCGGTACATGGGCGGCAAAGACAGGACCATATATTAACATTAAGAGCCACTATGGAGAAGTGGATCGCAAATACCTATTTATGGCATTCGTGAATCGGAAAGCTTCATCCGTTAGTGTCTCAAGACAACATGTGCGGGAGGCATTTACAGCAAGTATGTACCTAAGAGACTGATCAATGGCATTAAAAGCGCATATGACAATGACAGTCCCACCGCCAGAGTAAGAATAGAGGGGGAAAATTCAAGACCATTCAAGATGGAAAAGGGACTGACAGTCTCAGCTTTCTGTTGCTTAATATATTACTCGATGAATTTGCCAAGTCATGTAGAACACGGACTGATGGAATCAAAATCGGAATGTGGACATTATAACCTATCTCATATCTATCTGCATTTCTTACTATAAACAATCCAGGCAGTCTACAGCCTACAGTCTACAGACTGACAAAGACCTGCTTTATCCATGTTCTTTAATGCAGATTGAACTGCAGTACTGACTGTTCCTAAACATCAATATGTCAGCGATGTCGGGCAGATTGTGCAGCCATTATTTTTTGACTGCAAAAGAGCGCGAATCATAGGAAACATTTGTTTACATTATCATTATTTGTGGAGGACAGTCCAAAATGAAGGACACGGATCCATTTTTAGACGTAGATGTTGTGGACGTATAGAAGAAGTTTGAAAACTTGATGACAACCTTCAAAAGAATAAAAAAACGTAATAAAGAATCAGGGCGAGAAGCAACGACATGGGAGTTTTTCCAGGTATTTGACGGTGGAAGGCACGGTGTATCTCCACTACAAAACATTCTGTGTTCAAGCTCGTCATTTGATAAAATTGAACGAAATGAAAATGCTGAGGATGAAAGTGTTTTTGAAACACCACGTAAGAGAAAACGTCCAAGGGAAGACGAACTCCTTGAATTTTTGAAGAAGGAAGCCGAACATTACCTGAATGAATTTTTTATTTTAGTTTCTTTATGGTTTATGTTGTTTTTGTTAATGTTTTTGAAATGAAATACAATTTTATGAACAAAATAGCATAGCAGTTTGATTTCTCTTTTGTTTTGCTACTTCGTTTATGCTTGGGTTGTTTCGGCCATGCTCATTCCGCTAGTGCTCATCAGTTCCAGTGTTCAACATTTGAATAATAGTATCCGCTACTAGTCCGTCTTTCTCTATTAAAATATTGTGTAAGACTATGCAAGCTATAACAATATACAAGGTGGCGCAAAAGTAATCCTCCTATCAGAAAATGCTATAAATTTTGCGATTGGCCCCTAATGTCAGTTCTGTTTTGACATTTGTGTAGTAAACACATGCGAAATACACGTTAATAAACAATGTTACGCTACACTGCTCCAGAACGCGGAATATTGGTGACTATTTATTTGAGCAATAATCGGTCGGTGATTTTGGCACAACGTGAATTTGTGAAAACGTCGCCGATTTCCTAGCCGTCCAACGCCTACTGGTGAAACACTGCGACGTTTAGCCGCTCGCCTCGAAGAGACTGGCACAACACGAGATGAGGCCCATTTCCATCTTAGCGGGTACGTAAATAAGCAAAATGTACGCTTCTGGGGCACTGAAAATCCACGTGTAACCCACGAAGAGCCATTACACCCGCTCAAAGTCACTGTATGGTGTGCTGTTTTCGCTGGAGCAGTCATCGGACCTTTTTTCTTCGAAGACGTCGCGGGCCAAACGGTTACTGTGAATGGTGAGCGCTACAGAGCAATGATCAACGGAAAACATGTGGTTCCAACAGGACGGTGCAACGGCACACACTGCACGTGCCACAACCGATATGCTGAAGAATGCATTTCCCGGGCGCCTAATCTCCCGTTTTGGCGATTTGCACTGGCCAGCAAGATCGCCTGATTTAACCGCTCCAGACTTCTTTTTTTGTGGGGCTCCGGTTTATGTCAACAAGCCTCAGACTCTTGCAACTCTTAAAGACAATATCCGTCAAGAATGTGAGGACCTATCGCCGGAAGTTTTGGCCAAAGTGATGGAAAATGCCATAAAAAGGGCTCAAATGACAATCAACTGTGGCGGCGGCCATTTACATGACATCATATTCTCGACTTGATGTAAAAAAAATTAAAAGACCAAATAAAAATAATCCACAAGAAGAATCAAAGTTTTTCATTTTTTTTTTAAAGTACAGCCAAAAAACATCGGAAGTTTATTTTTGCCCCACCTTGTATTTTAAATACTTCAGGTTTTTTATATCAACATGTTTTAGAAATCGGAGCTTTTGTTTAAGTCTACCAAACGCCTGTTCAAAAAAAATTAATTTTCTTTCCATAGAAGAAGGATATCCATTGTCCCGGTAGTGGACAAGAAGATAAGTTGTAAGCGGATACGCTGAATCAGCCTCCGAATTAGCCCTTAACTTCTTCCAAATTGCACTGCTTTCCCAAACGTAAGCTTCATGACAGTTTCCCGGAAAACCGAAAAAAACGTCGCCTTTGAATTATATGATATAATTTAAATAAAGAAGTTAATTGACGTTTACCTGAAGATTGCTTGAACATATTCCTTTTCTATTGTGGTAGCTTATTTTATCACAAGAAGGAGCAAGGATGGGAATGTGGCTTCCGTTCAGACAACCGACTACATAAGGAATTGGCGTAGACTCTGGAAGCCTTCCATGATTTTTTTGCGTTCGTTAGTATTCGAAGGCCACTTTATAAATTTTACAAAAGTTTCCAATTCTCCGAAACAGGAACCTTTCGCTAGTTTCCAGATCGTTAGGGACAAAGCCAGTTTCACCTTTCACCTATGGTCGGCCGGTGGTTTTTTTCCAATAAAATGTTTAACTCCTTTTCAACAAACTATGGATAGGAATCGTTTAACTTATTTGTTCTGAATGTAGATCTGGACATCCTAAAGTGGCTTTGAAACACATCGTCGGGATACTTTTGAATTATGTTTATTAAGAATGGATTTTTTGAAACAACTCGATATTTTCTAAGACTCACAAATCGCTTTAAAGCTTCATTGCTCTTTTTTGTTCGAGAATTGTTTCTTGCAATTATGTTATTGTGTTTTCTTTCCAACTGCAAACTCATAGTTCAACTCATAATTATTTGTTTCGCGGCCATTTCTGACGTTTACGAACACAATGATTGATGACAATTGTACTAAAGCAGGCCTGCAGACATTCTGCACGTGTGCGTGTGTTCAAAAACTCATGAGGAAAGAAATGAAATTTAACTAGGGCAGATTTCCGACGTTTATGAAAACACCCATGGTTTAATGAACTAAAAATAAAAGGAGTGACAGTGAATCTCGATAAGACTAAAGTTATGTGGGTCTCTAAAGAGGATAAATTGCATGAGAATTTCACAATAGTTTACGATGGAAAATCTCTGGAAAGAGTGGAAGCCTTTGAATACCTGGGGACTATAGTAACTTGCGATGAGAGAGAATAGATCAGGAGGTGATCAACCGAACGAGGAAGGCAATATTGGCTTACTACTAATTTAGTAGTACCGTAACCAAAATGGAGCCTTATAATGCAGTAATAGCTTTATATAGAACTGAAAGCCCACCTTAGATAAGCACTCCAAGCCGGCGAAATGAAATACTTAAGAAGATTCGCAGGAAAAACTAGAAGAGACAGAAAAAGAAATGAACGAAAAAGAGCAGAAGTTGGTCAGAAAAAACCCATAATAGAGATAATAGAGAAAAGACTGCTGATATGGTTTGAACATGTGCGACGCATGGACGAGAGGAGAAAAGAAAAGCAAAAAGCAGATTTTAAGACCAAGAGGTAGACCACGCAACCTTAGGATGACCTGATCCTAAAAGTTAGGAAGAAAGAGCGGTAAGACCCTCATGGAAATGAGAGGAATGGATTACACCGACGCCTAACAGCATATGGGGCATGAAGAAAAGGAAGAAGAAAAACAAGAAGAAGGAGAAGAAGAAGAAGAGAAGGAGTGTTTATTTCGTCAACTTTAGCTTTAAGGCGGTTTTTTTTCAATTGTGCGCATTTTGGAGACCTAATTTAATGAGAAAAATAAAATAATAAATGCGGTTTTATTTATTTTCGACGAAACTATAACCGTATTAAACTATACGGCTCATGCTCCGGGACTTAACGGTAGCAGACTTTGAGAGTTAATTTTTTTTAAGAGATAAATAGTGGCTTCAATAGAACATATTCAAAAAGTGGAAGTAAGGAGACCCCTCTAAATGGTTAAAAAAAATTAAATATTTTGTTTTAACAGTACTTTTCCAACGTCAATTTTTTTTAACTTTTTCGTATACATTAGTATACTAAAGAGAAAGTTATTGCGATCGTGTGGAAATTTCGAACTCAAACTGAGTATGAGGGATGATATTACGACTATAGAGAAGTCCAAAAAAGTGGTTCCGCCAATGACGTCCGTCGGTTTGTCTGTCTGTCTGTCCGGGTGTCGTATGGCGAAACAGTTCGATGGATTTGCTTCAAAGTTCTTATATAAGGTTCTTGGGCTTACATCTCGGGGAATCTTTTTTTTTTTGCTTTATATTTTGAAATAACGGTACCTGCCATACAAATTTTTTTGTGAAAATCACTTATCACTGTTTTTCTCAAAAGTGGTTCCAAGGATTTCAGTCTTTTTTTGTACTAATGATATTTGGGATGGGGTGAAAAATTCTGCATACTCAGTTTTTGGAAAAAAAATCGATTAACGGTAATTTTTAAAACCGGCATTATCTCAAAAACTAACAAAGGGAATTTAAAAAGAAATTACTGATTTACAAATTTGCATACTTTGATTTTTGAAATAATTTTTTTTTCATATAACGATTTTCTTAAATTTAAATTAAATTCGTTTTCTCAAAAACGGCTCTAACGATTGTTATAATTTTTTGTATTTTGAACAATTAAGTTAAAAGTGTTCAATGTGCGAAATGAATTCAAAATCGTAGTTGCTGTTTTTGAGAAAATCAAATTTTTTAAAACCTAAAAAGTGTTTTAAATAAATTTATCACCATTAATTTTGGATTCATTTTGCGACTCAAAAACGCATCAAATGTACCGAGAAAGTTTCGTATGATGCAGTCGTGCACTTTATTTTGTTGGGAAAAACATATAAATTTTTAATCAGACGGCATAAATATTGATGATTGCAATATGGCACCACTACCTGGGTGGACCGCTTCGCGGGTTTAAGGTGTTTCAACCCAACTCACGCAACTGCATTGCCCTGCTCGTTGTATGTGCTTTTCGTCAGGCAGGTGCCTATGGTAATAGTGTGTATGGCAACACTCACCGCCAAATAATGAATAAAAAGAGGATTTTAAAACTTTTAAAAAATTCAAAAAAAACGAATAATTTCCTACAGAAATTCCTAAATAAACCTCGCTATGGTATCACTGAAACAAAGAGAAGTGTAAAAAATCCCAAAAAAAAAACCAAACTAAAAGTAGCTGCATTTCGATGAACGCAATCCATAAAAATTGGAAATTTAAAATCAATAATTTTTTTATAAATATCTCAGGCCTCACATTCAGATTTTGGATTTGTTATTTTGAACAGTTTTTCTATTCACAAATTCGTGCTACTCTGAACGGCCCCAAAATTTATATGCTCCGGCCCTGAACGGCCATAAACACCGTCTCTTTCTCCCACGAAAAGCTATTTTAGCATCAAAATTACCAGGGAAAGGGAGAAATTCCGCGATTTAACAACTACTTCAAAGAAAAAAAAACCTTTCCGTATTGAAGCGCGACTTGTTGTAATAAATACATTCCATTGAATGTACTCTACGGAATGATGATCCTAAAAGTCGTCAAAAGTAACCAAATAAAAAAAGCAAATATTTATGTCCTTTTTTTATAAGTCTTTCCGATAAAATTATGCAGCGAATCATTTTTGTTACTCCATCAATTGAAAATAGCCAACAAGAAAGCAGCCGTCATTACTAGAGTCTCATAAAAGGGCGAACAAAATATATTAAGTGTTCTCTTGATGACCATGAATACTGTAATGACGTTAGTTCCATATCCATTCCATATCCGTGTGCGTGTAATGAAAAACATAAAAAATATAGCAACAACTTTGAGCTTATTTATTTCGATACATAAAAAAGCGACAAAAAATTCTTTTAGTATTCCTTTGGATGTGGTAAGTGACCCTTCGCCGCTGTAGCCAATCGAATCCCAGCTCCATAACGAGCACTACTGAACTGATAACAATTCCGATGGCAAACACCCAATAGGCCAGGAATAGTTTTTTAAAGTGCAGCGGTTCCACATCATATGAATCGACCAGAATCTTGACATAACCCTCTCGAGCTGCATAGCGAAAACCCGTGCGAACCCAATGAACAAGCAGTCCCGCTTGATGCACATAGAGAACGAATAGTTTCAGTGAATACTGCAATCGTGATCCGTAAGCCATTTGATATGACAGAAAGTTCCTCATAAAGCAAATGTTTGATTTCCGAAAAATCGGCCTCTTTAAGAACTGTTGCTGCAGACTCAGAAAGTTCCAACGATCCGTTGTTATCGTATATGCGTAGCTGGTGTTGAACTTGTCACGGTGTCTAGCCCAAGTTTCAGAATCGGTTGCAACTAAATGTTTCTTAAATTCCATTGGTAGGTCCTGAGATTTAGTGAAATACTCCAACTCAACGTCGGCTGTAAGAATTTTCAAATCCGATGCGATTAAGTCACTGAGGGAATCAATTTGGGCTCCGAAGGATGTAGTAGCCCAGTAGCTTGCCAACAGAGCGCAATACCATGTCGAGACCAAGAAGCCTAGCATCCAACACATTTTGTGGACCAAAAAGTATCTCCAAGTCACGTTTTGCTTATAGTCCCAAGTGGCTATGTTCAGCATATAGCCCACACTTTGCAGTATAGTGACTCCGAATTCCAGACGCCGTCGGTGCTCGTCGGAGTTTGGGGGAATCCAAGTCAGGGTGAAGCCCAGGTACATGATTCCGAATACTAACAGCAGCCAAACACTCAAATGAAATGGTCTCTTCAGGTACATGTAGCTGGGTATCTCATTACCTATGGGAATCATTAGGCATAGCTCACTTAACCACAGCGGGTAGCTACTTTGCATGTTCGCCGAGTAAGGTCGATTATAGGGAAACACGCTTATCTCGATAATTCCATCTGTTATTAACTGGAATACATCTTTCATGACAACATTACTAGAGTTCGAATGCTCTGACATGGGGTAGTCCTCAAAAGTAGCGTTTAAATACTTCACATATGCCATGAACAACTGGTAGCTGTAGCCTCTAAACTCAGGACGACCGCTTGAGTCTGTCACCTTGAATATTCGCGGTAGGTCATTTTTTAATGGAGATCTTATTTTATAGTTGGTCATATTGCGATGGAGCCTGAATGCGAACACATCCGACACTCGATAGTCGAGCATAACGTTTTTGACTCTGAACTGCTCGAGCGCTTCATAGGATATAAGATAGTCCTGACCTCGATAGTCGCGATACAGTAGCACAGCTCGCATGTAGTTACACTTCCACGCATGCATCATAAAACTGTGCATCTCATAATGGGATCCTGCCGGACGGGTCCAAACAAAAAGAATACTTGTCAAACGTCTTCCCCGTGTGAACGTGTTTGTTGCTTGGAAAATTTTGTCAGAAGGTCCTCGGATGAAGGCTATGATTAGGACTTCGTTCAATATATTAAATCGATAGTTGCTATGCGGTTGCAGGTCTGACAAAATGTATGCAGGTCTGTGAAGATTAATGATGAAGTCTTCGATTCCATGGAGTGTTTTGCCTGCTGCTATAATTGCAAGAACTCCAAAGTGATGATACTTGTCCGAGCAGTTGACTATATCCGAGAGAAGGTCGAGATTAACATGAGTTGTATTCTCGGCTTTGCTCATCACAATAATGTTTAACAGAGGCACTAATAGAAATGGAGACACCATTTTGTCGGTTTGAAATGAGTGAAGCAACTGCAAGGCTTTGGGCTCGGGAGTGGTTTTTATAGACAAATGAATTAATTATGGAGTTTGGCGTTTAAAGGCGGAGTGCGTTTCGCTTTACTTGATTGATTCATCGTTGCATGACACGTGTGGCAACACGCTTTTATTCGAACACATTAAGAGTGAAAAACAATTATTTGAAGTTAATGACACTTAATTATATCTTCCTGTTTTGTCATCCTGTTTAAAAAATCACTACGTGTATGAAAGTAAAATTTTTCAAATACTAAAATCGAAAATTAAACAATTCTTCATTTGCATTTATTTTAAAAATTTTCTATACAATAAGAAAATAAATTGTTTAAGAGTGCACAGTTTAAATAAGGTTTATAAAATAATTAAAAGTTAAATAAAGGGTGATTTTTTAGCTGGTTTGGTTTTGGCAACACTGGTTTTGACAGCTGACGTGTGTTTAGTACCTTGTGTCACTGTCAAACAGCTTCAGTTTGGTTTGCAATTTAACCATGGATCGTCTTACAAATGAACAACGCTTGCAAATTATTGAATTTTACTATCGAAATTCGTGCTCGGTTCGAAATGTTCATCGCGCGCTGCTTCCATTTTATGATCGGCATTCTCGACCTTCTGAGCAGTCTATTCGGAAGATTGTGACCAAATTTCGCACCAAATTTACTTTGTTGGACATTAAACCACCAACACGTTTACGTACTGTGCGTATTGAAGAAAATATTGCGGCCGTATCAGCTGGTGTGACAGAAGACCGCGAAATGTCGATTCGGCGCCGTTCCCAGCAGTTAGGCCTTTGTTACAGCACTACGTGGAAAATTTTGCGGAAGGATTTGGGCGTAAAGCCTTTTAAGATACAGCTGGTGCAAGAACTAAAGCCAGCCGACCTACCACAACGCCGAATTTTTGGTGAATGGGCTCTTGGAAAGCTGGCCGAGGATCCGCTTTTTTATCGAAAAATTGTGTTCAGCGATGAGGCTCATTTTTGGTTGAATGGGTACGTAAATAAGCAAAATTGCCGCATTTGTAGTGAAGATCAGCCAGAAGCATTGCAACAGCTACCAATGCATCCCGAAAAAGCCACTGTTTGGTGCGGTTTATGGGCCGGCGGCATTATTGGGCCATATTTCTTCAAAGATGATGCGAATCGCAGCGTAACTGTCAATGGTGAACGCTACCGAGCGATGATAACAAACTTTTTTTTGCCCGAAATGGAAGTTCTTGACTTGCATGATATGTGGTTTCAACAAGACGGTGCCACATGCCACACAGCACGCGAAACAATGGCGCAATTGCGAGGCGAGTTTGGTGAACAGTTAATTTCACGTTTCGGGCCGGTCAATTGGCCGCCTAGATCGTGCGATTTGACACCATTAGATTATTTTTTGTGGGGGTATGCCAAGGCTAATGTGTATAGGGACAAGCCCGCTTCGATTGACGCACTGGAAGCCAACATCCATGCATTCATTCGTGAGATACCGGCCGATATGTGTGAAAGAGTATGCCAAAATTGGACTCAGCGGATGGGCTACCTGAGACGCAGCCGCGGTCAACATTTGCATGAAATTATCTTTAAACATTAAATTGCAAGGTTCAAACTATCGATTCAAATAAATATTTCATTCATTTTTTCGAATTTTTTGTGTTTTTTTTTTTTAAAAAAAGTTCTAAACCTCTTAAAAAATCACCCTTTAGTAATAATCATAATAATAATAAAACATTCACTAACGAAAAAAAAAAAATAGGATAATTAAATTTAAACTAACAGCAAAGGAAAATTAAGAACACGATTAAATTAAGTTTTGTAAACTCTTAACTCTCTACTGCATGAAACTTCCTGAATAGAAAAAAAATTAATAATCGATTGTTTTAGATTTATTCTGCTATTCTCAAACAATTTTTATTGAGAAAACTTAAAAAAATTATTTTACATTGTTACATTGATTAACTGAAAATAGGAATATTACGACTTCATTAGTATCATTTTTTGGCACCTTCGATGATTGAAAACATGCATCATATTACATAATAAATATAAATAAATAAAAAACCAAAAACGCAATAGTTCATTTTATAATTATAAAGAAAAAAGTTCTGAAAAAAGAAATTAAAGAAAAAATTAAAGCTATTCGAAAGCATAATAAATTAAAAAAAAGTAGGTACACAAAAACAACTCAATTCAACTAAATATCACATAAAAAATAAAAAATTGCAAAAAAAGAAAGACACTTTGTCTATTTTAGATGGAACTGAGTAAAACAGTTTCTTTTTTCGTTGTAACATAAATATACTTCATCAATATACTGTAATAGATCCAGTAGGTGGCCGTCCACGTTTTCTAGGTGCTTTGTCTGCTTTGCGTAAATGCTCAGATATTGCCAATTTGAAGTCATAGAGAGGCATATGGAAATCGTTCTCGCGGCGCCAAAGAATCCAAGCGTTTATTACACACAGATCTATCATATGGAAAAATATCCTTTTGTACCATTTTTTAGATCTCAGTGGGATTCTATACAGTCCAAACATCGAATCCAGTAAATCCACACCACCCATATATTTATTGTAGATTTCTACAGCTTGGGGAGCAGGAACTGTTTTATATTGCTTATCCTTTCTGAAGTATCGGCGTTTGCTGGTAACCGGTTCACTTCCAACATAAGGCGACAGCATGTTTACAAGTTTGTTGTCAAACCAAGTTACCAAACTAAGTTTAACATCCTCGACGGTTGCCACTTTTTCACTCATACTTCCCCGTCCCTGTTTCTTCATTTCCTTTTCTGATGGCATTTTAGAATTGGGAACTCGATTGAGCCTAACTGTACCCAAAGGTAGCAGTCCATTTTTAAATAGATGGACTATTGTACCAATTATCAAAAAATATTTTATGGTTTACATTCCGTACTACTGTGGATGTTAGCCTTGTTACGACGTTTCCGCTTACACCTAAGTCCGGCGCTTCTTCAGGAAATGTATTGCTCTGTTCTCCAGCAAATATATCAAGTCGTAACTGAATCCAGATACCCCACGGAGAACTTGGTTTTTGTAACCCCACTTATGAGGTTTGGCTGGATTGTATTGCTTAAGTTCGTGGCGGCACTTAGTGGGTATTATTTGTTCATCCACGGCTAGGAACTCCTCCTTTGGAATGAGCAGCATCCGTTCCCTTAATTTGTCCAAAAGGGGTCTTACCTTAAAAAGTTTGTCATATCCCTCTGTTCCAAATGGCTTAAAATCGTTATTGTTGTTGAGATGAAGGAATCTTTTAATGGTTTCCCATCTATTGCATGTCATCGTCTCGAAAACATTCCGCTGACCAACAGCCTTGCCCCAGTGATGCCTCGATGAAGGTAGCTGGACACATGACATATAAATTACAATGCCGATAAATTGCTCCATTTCGATTTTTTTAATATTTACAGGCTTATTTATGTCGTCTTGAAGTGCTTCAATATTTGATTGCTCTACAATAAATGTAATCACATCATCAGTAAAGAAGAACGAAAAAAAATCTGCTGGTGTCTTCAAGCCTTTTACAGTTTCCGGCAATTCAGTAACTCCCATAAATTTGAAGTTGTGTTCGTCGAATGGGGCCAAGTGTCCTTTTTTCCAAAAAACTTTAGTTTTCTTCATACTTGTTTTCTTAACTTTTTTTTGCTTTGATGTTGAGGCAACGGCGGCTTCATTGTCGAGTTCAGACTCTGTGTCGGTTTCATCTACTGTAAAGCAATCACTATCACCATTTACAGGATTTAGTTGGTCTTCAAATTCCATATCAGAATCTGGTGCTAGATCGTCATCACTCATTGTTCCTTCCCCAGGTATGCAATCACAAAATGTATTTCTTTATTCAATTTACTTACCAATTAATCACTCTAAATAGCACTTAAAATAATAATTATTCCTGCACTCTATTGCAAGCACTCGATCGGTAGACTGAATTGCAAACACGAATAGTCCTGTCGTCGTTGTTTGGCAGATATTTAAAATATTTATCGTTGTGTGTGATAGATAGGTTACGCTAACAAATCGCGTTGCAACTTGTTCATTTCGAATTACAGGGGAAGTAAAGATACGCCACGCCGAAATGGCTTCGTATGCGGTAGAGGGTTAACCCTCTAAAAAATTAAAAGTAAAATTGGGCATCAATGACGCGTACTAAAATGGGAAAAAACTAACGACAAAAAACGTTTGTGCTCGACCATAGTTCTTATACTGAGGGGAAGTTGGTTATAAAGGCGAAGGGTCTTGCCTACGTGATACCGTACAAGTGTATACGAAGGGTCTCATACCGTAAGAACGAAGCGAGTGTGAAAAAACTATTTTACTATAAAGATCAACAGATTGTTTATCACTTAAGATTTTGGAAAATAAAGCGCAAGCTCTATAGTTAAGAAATTGGTCCAGACTGCATCCTAGCATTTGGCGAGAATAGCTCGAAACATGATCATATCTCCGCAAGTTAAACACAAATCTAGCCACAGAATTGAATGCAACGTTTAGTTTACGCCTTGAGATAGCATCAGTGCAATCAAATAACTCACAGCCAAACATTATTAAGGGTACGATCAGAGCCTTTGCCAATTTCAGTTTAGTGGCAATTGCTCCATAGATTTTAGAAACCACCGAATTAATGTGATCGCTCCAAGTGAGGTTACTATTAATATCAATACCAAGATTTTTTATTTTAGAAACCATTTCAACTTCAACTCCACGTAATAAAATAGGAGGCAGACGGGACATTAATACATGTTTATAGATTGTAATTGATTTAGTCTTAGAAGGATTTAAAAAGAAGCTGATGACAATTTAACTATTGAAGTTAGATCCTCGTTCATTTTTTCAACAGCAATCCAACAGGAAAGTGAAAATAAATTTGTACATCGTCAGCATAAATATGAAAAACAAGTGGTAAATCATTAATGAACATAGAGAATAACAAAGGACCAATTATTGAACCTTGAGGCACACCTCAATTAACATTTAAGAGCGACGAATAGGATTGATTGCAAAAGGCAGACGGAGCTCTATTTGTAAGATAGGACGAGATTAACTTCACGGAAAGATGAGAAAAATTGAAGTAAGTTACAAGCTTGTTACAGAGAATATCAGGACGGACAGTGTCGAAAGCCTTAGAAAAATCCAATAATGTAACCAAAGTGACTTCATCTCTGTCAATAGCTACCCGTATATCATCCGTGACTTTAATCAGGGCAGTTATGCAACTGTGACCTGAACGAAAGCCTGACTGCATTGGAGTCAGCAAATTATTAAACTCAATGTATTGCTTAATTTGAGCGCTTATAATTAACTCGAAAGCCTTAGAAAGAAAAGGTAGGATGGCGATGGGTCGATATTCCGTGCCTTTTCTATTTTTTGGAATAGGTATAGTTTTTGTTTGCTTCCACTGATTCGGATAGTTCGAGGACATTAGGATGGTATTGAAAATATATGTAACATATTTTAGTATATACGGTAAAATCATTTTTAAAAACTTCGGGTGAATATTGTCCATACCCATACTATCAGATTTAATAGACAAAATAGTGTCCGCAGCAGAAAAGGAGTCTACTCCTCTACTAGTCAGATACCAACGGCTCCCTAAAAAACGTTCTGTTCTTCAATATCTATATCATCATTGGAATGCAAGTTATTTTTATTGCACAATCCGATCTTTTTAATTTCCCTCCACAGAAAAGTTCAAGAGCGGCTGGTATTAAATTTGTTTGTAAAATGCAATGACTGAGCTCTTTTAATCATTAAGTTAACTGAGTTTCTTAATCTTTTGAATTCAGTAAACATATCTGGAATTTGAAATCTTCGCCACCGTCGATAGAGTTGATCTCTTGTACTCATGGCAGTTTTAATCTCATTAGAACGCCAAGGACATGGTCCATGCTTAACAACGAAAGTCTTTTTTGGAACATATTTAAAAAACAAATATTTTATTAATCTATTAAGTACCTCGACTGGGTCATTAACATCTGGGGTAACAAAAAAACTTAATTGGTAAAGGGTGATCCATTTCGAGGTTCCCTACCTTTTTGAAGAAAAAAACACAGAAAATTCAAATTTAATAGAGAATGTTTATTATCATTTGAAAGAACATTCTTTGGCATTTATTTTTTGAAGATTTTGTCTATCAAATGTTGGCCGTTGCTACGTCGCAGATAGTCCATCCGTTGAGTCCAATTTTCGATCACTCGTTCGAGCATTTCGACTGGTAACTGGCGAATGACACGCGTGATGTTTTCCTCCAAGGCCTGAATCGAAGCGGGTTTGTCGGCATAAGCTTTTGACTTTACATATCCCCACAGGAAAAAGTCTAACGGTGTGATATCACACGATTTTGGTGGCCAATCGACCGGTCTAAAACGTGAAATTATGTGCTCACCGAAATGTTCTCTCAATAAGTCCATTGATTGATGCGATGTGTGGGAAGTGGCGCCGTCTTGCTGAAACCAAATGTCGCCGAGATCACGAGCTACAATTTCAGGCATCAAATAGTCGGTTATCATGGTTACGTTCGCACCGGCATAATTTTTAAAGAAATATGGACCGATGATTCCACCGGCCCACAAACCACACCAAACCGTTGTTTTTTCTCGATGAAGTGGCAGTTCTTCAATCTCTTCAGGTTGCTCTTCGTCCCAAATGCGGCAATTTTGTTTGTTTACATAAACATTGAGCCAGAAATGGGCCTCATCGCTAAACAAAATTTGCCTCGAAAACGTCGGATCTTCTTGGAACTTTTCAAGAGCCCATAGAGCGAAGCGATGTCGCTTGGGAAGGTCGAGCGGCTTGCTTCAGTTGTTGCACAAGCTGTATTTTGTACGCTTGGTCTCAAAATGGGTGATGGTGTTGCGAATAGTACGCTCAGTAGGCCGATTATGTTGACCATAAGTTGAGCGAAGTGCACGAAACACATTCCTCACAGAACGTGAATTTTCATAATAAAGTTGAACAATTTTTAAACGTTGTTCACGCGTAAGCATTTCCATTATGAAATGCCAAACAATACTAAACAAAAATAATATAACAGCATGACACGACTCACACGTGATCTGTCAAAAAAGGCTATTGAAAAAAGTATCTCTACTTTGATCACCCGTTAAAATCCTATTTATCAGGGTGAGAGGTAGGAAACATGTCCAGAGTGTTGGTGTTTTGACCGCTAATATCTGGTATCCGCTGGATCAAATTATTAACCTCAGCAGAGATTTCGACATACCTTCCTTAGGGTGTTGTCTGTCTAGAATGTCGAAGCCAACTTGAATGGAGTATATTGAAATCGCCCGCAATGACGATTCCAGTACGAGTATAATTGGTAACAATTCTGGTGATGGAATCAAACAGTGCATCAAACTCATTATCAGTTGAATGCCTGTCCTGGTTAGGGCTTCTGTAAATAAAGCAGTAATGAATTAATTGTCTTCAAAAATTTCCAGGCAAATTGAATAACAGAGAACAATAGCTGACAATGACCCATGAAGACCTCCGACAGACAGCTTACCGAACGTGAGAAACGTTTCAGTATTCAAGTGTATACCACTAAAGGATAAAACTCGTTCATAGGTCCTTACTACTTACCCATAAATCAAGTGATATTCTGAGATTCCAATTCTTCCGAAAATGCATTTTATTTTTATGTAAAAATAGACTACTCTCGTATTGGGGGAAGAAACAACAATATTGAAGTATTTTTACAAAAACTGTGTAAACGCAAATGTTTACGACTCTAAAAATTGTTTCGAAGCAAAACGTGACTTTTGCGAAGAAAAAACAATCGTTTATTGGACGTTTTTGGCGGATGAATTATATGACAGATCGAGCGTAAATTACCAAAATGAATTGCACATTGAGTTAAGTGAACATTTTTGAAAATTATTTTTAAATCTCTGCCACTGGAAGTTAAATATACGATAACATTTAAGTTTATTCTCTGTTGTTTTCGATTATAGCACTTCCTAACATTGTTGCAACGTGTCATGGGTGGATGCATAAACAGATGTACTTAAATATTAAAAATTTGTACCAGATTTGCTGTGCGGTGAGATGGAATTAAATTGGATTTTAATTAAGCTCTTCTGACTATATTTAAGTGCTCGAAAACGTTCAATTGTAGTTTTTAAATTTAAGTACAGAAATTATTTTAGGATCCAACATGATAAAGAAAATGTCGATCGAATATATTAAATAGTAGCAAAAGTTTTAGTATCATCTGGTACCTTCTTTGTGGGGAGCTAGAGAAGTCCGTTAATTGATAAATCATATTAGGAAGGAGTGAGGTTAGATTGGGTTGAGACAGTGACAGTCTGTGAGGCCGACTCACTTGGACCAGAAATAGGTCTGTTGTGATACAACGCGGATCTAGGCTCTTACTACTCTTCTCGTTTAACCATTCGGAGCTTTGATAGTCATTGGAGAAGGCTTCCATATGGTGCTTACATTTTTGGGAGAGAGCAGGGCAGATAAAAGGTGTCTATGCAACTTCAGCAAAAGCTATATAAAAAAACACGCCAAACCTTAGTGCTTCTAGAGAGATCAAACACTTACAACGTTTCAGATCCAGTTTAGTTTGCATGTAGCGATTGGAATGCCTAAGGAACCTTTAGATTGCCTGGTTCCATGTCTTGCGAGCTTATCGGCCTTACAGTCCTCTGAAAAAAAATGTTGCTATTATTAAAGAGTCATACAACAATGCAAACTTTCCCATTCATTCGAAATGCGTCAAGGAGTGAGGCAGGGAGATGTACTATCACCGATCTTGTTCTTACTGACCGCCACGGTGGGTACAAACGAGAGACTTGGAATTCAATAGAATCCGTTCGTTAAGCTAAGCTATTTGGACTACGCTCATGATATCTGTTTCAGGGCAAACAACATTGGTTTCCGTAACCAAATGTATCACTCACTGCAACAGAAACGGGGCCAGCAACCCGGCCTAAGGATAAACACCAAAAAGACAAAAATTATGCACACTGGCCGAGACTAACAACAACAGGTTCTCCTGAGACCGAAGACCATGAAGGTGGTCACGCATTTTAACTATTTGGGTAGTCAAATGTTACTCGATGGTCTCCGGACAAGCACGTTATAAATTGAGACTAAATAAAGCCCGTAGTGAATTTGGAATCCTTTCTCCAGTGTGAAACTCAATGCAAAATCTGTTCTGCTATGCGCATGTGAAATGTGGAAATGCTGCGCTATCATATCGAACTTTCGTTAATCGTTGTCTGCGTAACATCCTAAAGATCCGGCGGGCGCAGGAGATTTTCAACAATGAAAAGTGGATGTTGACATCAAACAGAGAAAATGGCCATATACTGGGGAAACCAGACGAAAAAGTAGTGTGAAAGCAGTGCTTCCAATTGAACACTCAAGGTAAACGCGAGTTGATAGACCCAGAACAACATGCAGGTCAACTGTTATGACGAAAGCTCAGTCTCAGGATTTGTGATCAGCTGAGGTATCGAGATGCAAATAGAGAAAGAGGTCCTGATTGTCGCCATTTTGCTCCGGAATAAAAGAAGAAGAAGAGACACTGTCTCTCAGCACCCAGCATAGAGAGCATCGGCATTAAAGAACTACTAAAGAGTTTAGAAAAAGTGCAACAGGCAGCTAGGCCACTGCTGCAATTGGGCTAGTCAACTTGAGTGGGTTCGAAATTTAAACTTGATGTAGGAACATTTTGAGGATGGTTGGAGACCTTAAGAAAATACTTCCCGACGATTTGCTGTATAATTAAATTAATATAAAAAAATGTATAATTTGTTTCACTTTCTGTTGAAGGTGTAAATAGTTTGGGTAAGGAAAATATAAATTACCTTACCCAAGTTTTGAATTTATAGACAAGATGACGGCTATGCTTTCGCCTTTTTCCGATATAAAGAACATTTATTTTCCTGGATTATTCGGAACGAAAGCCAATTCAAGTTTCAAAAGTTAAGTAGACCGGGTCCCTGTGTTACTAATTTTAATTTTAGGTATGATTTTTCTAAAGCTGAATTCATTAATATATCTAATTATTCAGAAGGTATTGATTGATTGGTTTGCCCTTTTTAATGACGGCAACGTGAATTATGCTTTTAATGTATTTATTAATACTGTCAAAGTGGCAATCGATATGTTTACGCCTAAAGTTAAGATTGTATCGTCAGCTAAACCTATTTGGTTTAACAATAGGATCGTTAATTTAAACAATAGGAACAATAAGATGTATAAGCTGTTCCGACAAAGGAACGATCCTGAACTTTTCATAGTTTATAGAAGAATACAAAATGAATTTGATGTAATGAATAAATTTCTGTATAAACAGAAATCTTTCTGTGGAATCAAAATTTTGGAGCTTTATCAATAGCAAAAACCAATCTAATGGTCTTCCTAGTTGTATGCGTCATAATAACACTATCGTCTTCCGAAACTGTTTGAAAAACTGATTTATGAGAAGCTTACTCCCCTCTTAAAAAGATACATCTCTCCGTTTCAACATTGATTTGTGGCTGGTAGATCTACCACTAAAAATCTCTGAATATTTTGTCACACAGTCTTGAATGGGTTACAGTGTGTCGTAATTTATACAGATTTTGCGAAGGCTTTTGACATTGTAAACCACGTTTTACTAGTTTCCAAACTTAGTAGGTTTGGATTTCATTCCAATGCTCTTGAATGGATTCGCTCTTATCTTACGAATCGTATGTATTAAATATGTTCGCATTAAGGGCGTACTGTCATCACCAGTGTATGTTACGTTTGGAGTCCCACAGGGAAGTCATCTGGGTCCCTCGTTTTTTTCTTCTGTTTATTAATGAAATTCCTGATCTATTTGTGAACTCCCATTGTTTAATGTTTGCCGATGATTTAAAAGTGTTCCGACCTATTCAGTCTGAATATGATTGCATCCTTTTACAGGACTTTTTATGTGGTGTCAGAATAATGACCCTCGACTCAATGTTTCTAAGCCTTTCGTTTTGTCGCAATCTCTCGCCAGTTTCATTTACGTACGTGGTCAATAACTTTCCTTTATCCATTATCTCCTCAAAAAAAGTCCTGGGAGTAATATTTGACAAAACACTTGATTTCTGTAAGCATAGTGACTTTTTGGTTGCTAAAGGCAATTCAATGTTGCGTTTTATATTGCGGAATTCTAAGGACTTCTCTTAATTGTCTGTTATTTGCATTTGTCAGGTCTTATCTCGAATATTGTAGTATAGTATGGAATCCTTGTTATGAGGTGCATTCTATTAGAATTGAAAAGATCCGAAAACGTTTTACTACGGTTGCATTTCGGAAACTCCGCTGGAATATTGAATTGCCTACGTTCGAGACAAGATGCAAACTATTTGGCATCTTACCTCTTTTCAAACGTAGACAATATTTTTCGCTTATGTTTATTTGGGATTTTATTAATAATCATATCGATTGTCGTATACTTTTATCGTTAATTGGTTTCTATGCTCCTTCAAGAATACTTAGAAATCGTTTACCATTTTATGTTCCTTATCATAGGGTTATTTATGGTTGTAATGAACCAATTTCCAGGTGCCTCAAAGAGCGTAATAAGTTTGGCAGTCTACTTGAGTTTGATCTTAGCAGGGACTCGTTTAAAAATAAACTTATTTTGGCGTTAGGCCTTGGTGGTAGAAATTAGGTATTAAAATATTGTTTTTAGGTAATCTATCGAGAACAGTGAATGTTTTCATTGGATGAAATGAAATAAATAAATAAAAAACTTTTAGGGTTAACAATACCTACCTACCTTTGTCCTCAAAAACCTGTCCTGCTAGATGCTATCGTGCCTGTCTTGTCACTATATCTTTCTTCCTTTTCCCAGCTGGTCGTCCACTTTTCTCATTTCCACTTATTTTTTCCTTAAACCGCTTAGAAGCTCTTATCAGTTAAAAAAAACTCTTTACTTTTAATATTTCCTACTTCACAGTCAACCGCTAATACCGGGTGATTTTTTAAGAGGTTTAGAACTTTTTTTAAAAAAAAAAACACAAAAAATTGGAAAAAATGAATGAAATATTTATTTGAATCGATAGTTTGAACCTTGCAATTTAATGTTTAAAGATAATTTCATGCAAATGTTGACCGCGGCTGCGTCTCAGGTAGCCCATCCGCTGAGTCCAATTTTGGCATACTCTTTCACACATATCGGCCGGTATCTCACGAATGAATGCATGGATGTTGGCTTCCAGTGCGTCAATCGAAGCGGGCTTGTCCCTATACACATTAGCCTTGGGATACCCCCACAAAAAATAATCTAAT
The DNA here is from genome assembly GCA_963576555.1 of Ferdinandea cuprea. NCBI lineage: Eukaryota > Metazoa > Arthropoda > Insecta > Diptera > Syrphidae > Ferdinandea > Ferdinandea cuprea. The sequence continues at coordinate 42,583,155 of OY754958.1, forward strand.
GGTGTCAAATCGCACGATCTAGGCGGCCAATTGACCGGCCCGAAACGTGAAATTAACTGTTCACCAAACTCGCCTCGCAATTGCGCCATTGTTTCGCGTGCTGTGTGGCATGTGGCACCGTATTGTTGAAACCACATATCATGCAAGTCAAGAACTTCCATTTCGGGCAAAAAAAAGTTTGTTATCATCGCTCGGTAGCGTTCACCATTGACAGTAACGCTGCGATTCGCATCATCTTTGAAGAAATATGGCCCAATAATGCCGCCGGCCCATAAACCGCACCAAATAGTGGCTTTTTCGGGATGCATTGGTAGCTGTTGCAATGCTTCTGGCTGATCTTCACTCCAAATGCGGCAATTTTGCTTATTTACGTACCCATTCAACCAAAAAATGAGCCTCATCGCTGAACACAATTTTTCGATAAAAAAGCGGATCCTCGGCCAGCTTTCCAAGAGCCCATTCACCAAAAATTCGGCGTTGTGGTAGGTCGGCTGGCTTTAGTTCTTGCACCAGCTGTATCTTAAAAGGCTTTACGCCCAAATCCTTCCGCAAAATTTTCCACGTAGTGCTGTAACAAAGGCCTAACTGCTGGGAACGGCGCCGAATCGACATTTCGCGGTCTTCTGTCACACTAGCTGACTAGCTAGCGTGTTGGTGGTTTAATGTCCAACAAAGTAAATTTGGTGCGAAATTTGGTCACAATCTTCCGAATAGACTGCTCAGAAGGTCGAGAATGCCGATCATAAAATGGAAGCAGCGCGCGATGAACATTTCGAACCGGGCACGAATTTTGATAGTAAAATTCAATAATTTGCAAGCGTTGTTCATTTGTAAGACGATCCATGGTTAAATTGCAAACCAAACTGAAGCTGTTTGACAGTGACACAAGGTACTAAGCACACGTCAGCTGTCAAAACCAGTGTTGCCAAAACCAAACCAGCTAAAAAATCACCCTTTACATGGTCATCCATTTAGCATGTACGGCGAGACTAACATACGGCTCGCCACACTCCGCTAACTGCTATAAAGTGCCGTCGATGCCCGTTCAAGCTCTCACTCATATCGCTTGCCTCGATTTATTAATTCTTCGCCCAAGTCTTAAGGAAAGTTCTCAATTTAAGAAATGCACCCACACATGATCTCCGCTCTTTCTTTCTAATGTTTGACTGTTGTTCGCAAAATGAGAGCTACTTCAACTCAAACGGAACCCATCCACCCAGTTAGACAAGTGAACTCATGTGAAAGGACATTGCTTGGGGATTGTGACAACTTCGCGGCGCTATAGGGACAGAGGATGCTAGTTTACTTTCCTACTTCGCCGCGGTTTCTTTTCATTCCTACTGTACTTAAGTGGGCTTTCGTGCAATTTTAGGAGTTGAGCGATGAGCAGATAGTGTTCCGTTTCACAGCATATTTTATACTATTGACGGTTGGGGCTCCTGACTACTAATATCGTAAAAAAAAGAATATAATATTAGGCATACACGGCCCATATAGGACCCAAAGCCTAGCTTCTCCAACCATTGTGTGTGCGAAGATATATTTTTTGACACGAATGGCGGGACCTACAAATTACTTTTGAGAAGCTTCTCATGACTCTTGGATGTTTGTCAGACCTTCGCAAGAGGTGGGGCAGCGAATAAAAACTTTCCGGTGATTCAGGTCGGGATTTGAACCAGCGACCTCTCGCTTAGTGGCTTAACGCATTTTGAGGTAATTTTTGTAGTCTCACCAGACTCTTGTGTATGATCGTGTTCGGACTTGGTTGGATGTTCGAAAAGATTTGTTTGTTTACCGTTTCTCTTTCGTCTACGGATTTTCCGTTTTCTGCGTTCAGAATAAGTCAGATCTCTTCAATAGCGATGTCTGTGTTTTGTGTTTTTATGACTGCCCGTCTGATCTTTTTAAGGACCGCCCATCTCTTATAATTTAGGCCCGTCCGTCCTTCGTCATCTATGACCGTCCGTCCGTTGAAGTACATGTTTTGCAATACTTCAAAGGAACATGGCAAGCAATATCGCTGGATATAAAATATTCCACAACACCGTCAACAATTGGCAGAAGCATGAGTTTGGTTTGGGAAAGGTGAAGGTGGGAGACGAACACTTTTGAGGCGTTACGTGAACGTGACAAAGTGTATCGGTTCATCTTCCGTGAAATTATCGGGTAATGTTCCAATATTCCAGCGCCTTCAAAACAGAATCTTCATAAAAATGGCCATCCCTATTTTCATCAGTCGCAATTCCCATCAAAGTATAGTTTTTCTTTCATCAACTTTAAATATCAAACACTACCATTTGAATTGTCTTCCAAGTTTAAACTTAATTTATTGCCAAGCAGTGTCGCTGGCATCTTCGAGTTGTCTCAATACAACAAAAGACTTTTGTGGGACGTCGCATTTGACTTCAAATGTCCCATTGAATTAATATTCCGAACTAACTATAACTTGAAAGTTCTCATACCCAAGAACATTCCAACTGAGTTTAACACCAGCACAAATTCCACACAATAATTTAACAACAACAACAACTGTAGCACAGATAGTGAGTGTGGGTGTGGGTGTGGGCGCATTTTTAAAGTTTGTCTGTACAGCGCAGAAGGAAATGAGAGAGCATGAATATACAAATTTTGCGGTGATTTACATCTTTATTGTTCAAAGTTTAATTTTTCCTTGTCTCAACGGGTTACCTTAGAAAGTCAGATTCTATGTGAAACTTTGCGTTTGAAAAATGTTACAGGACGAAGAATGAAAAGATTTCTACCTTCCATGTAAAGTTAGTGTTGCTGTTTGTATTTGCTTTATGCAAATGAATAGTGTTTGATTGGCTTTAAAAGTATCCGCGGTGGTAGATATTATGTCCCTCTTATAAAAACCCTCAAGTAGACGAAACGAAAAGAATCTAGATAATTGAGCTTTTCAAAATAGCAACAACGGTTGTGTTTAGTTGTAAAGTAAAAAGGAAAGAATGTGAACTAAGCCTAACGCAAAATTATTAGTTGTAGAACTATATAATGAAAGCATTTAGTGTTAAACTGTCCAATGTGAGTAACTAAGGTTAGACAGCAAAGTTAAAGTTAAAAAAAAGCCCTTTATAAGTCTGCATATTTATCGAGCTTAGGCGATAGCTAAGACAAGATAAGAGCTGAACGGACACGAAGAATAGAAACAGAAACCCGCCCACGAAGATATATCCGAGCAAAGAGAATGTAAAGGGAGGAGTAATCGAACTATTCCATAGAAAGAGAAAACTCTTTTTCAGGACGTTCCTAATTCACAGATACTCAATGAAGCCTTTGAATCACATTCTGCAATCGTATTGGTAACTAATTTACTTGAAGATGTAATACATGTTTTCATACCAGATAAGGATGTAACAACCATACCCTCACTACTCATTTTAAGATTCATTAAATAATGTCAAATCTCCTACTAAACAGTTATCCAGATCAAATGCTCTGTGCCAGGCAGATGTTATCTTAAAGCGCTGTTTAGGAGCGATATCCGAACAAATAAGAACTCTGTACGATGTGAATAGAATAAACTGTCTTCTCTTTATAAATACGGATAAGGGGTTAGTTATAAAGGGTGAACCATTTCGAGGTTCCCTACTTTTAAAAAAAAAAAAAACACAGAAAATTCAAATTTAATGGAGAATGTTTATTATCATTTAAAAGAACATTGTTTGGCATTTATTTTTTGAAGATTATGTCTATCAAATGTTGGCCGTTGCTACGTCGCAGATGGTCCATCCGTTGAGTCCAATTTTCGATCACTCGTTCGAGCATTTCGACTGGTAACTGGCGAATGACACGCGTGATGTTTTCCTCCAAGGCCTGAATCGAAGCGGGTATGTCGGCATAAGCTTTTGACTTTACATATCCCCACAGGAAAAAGTCCAACGGTGTGATATCACACGATCTTGGTGGCCAATCGACCGGCCCATAACGTGAAATTATGTGCTCACCGAAATGTTCTCTCAATAAGTCCATTGATTGATGCGAAACCAAATGTCGCCGAGATCACGAGCTTCAATTTCAGGCATCAAATAGTCGGTTATCATGGCACGATATCGGTCGCCATTGACGGTTACGTTCGCACCGGCATAATTTTTAAAGAAATATGGACCGATGATTCCACCGGCCCACAAACCACACCAAACCGTTGTTTTTTCTGGATGAAGTGGCAGTTCTTCAATCTCTTCAGGTTGCTCTTCGTTCCATATGCGGCAATTTTTATTGTTTACATACCCATTGAGCCAGAAATGGGCCTCATCGCTAAACAAAATTTGCCTCGAAAACGTCGGATCTTCTTGAAACTTTTCAAGAGCCAATAGAGCGAAGCGATGTCGCTTGGGAAGGTCGAGCGGCTTGCTTCAGTTGTTGCACAAGCTGTATTTTGTACGCTTTCAATTTAAGATCTTGACGTAAAATGCGCCAAGTCGTTCCATACGTCAGTCCGAGTTGCTGCGAACGGCGCCGAATCGACTCTCTACGGTCTTCGTGTACACTCTCAGCTACGGCCGCTATATTTTCTTCACAGCGTGCTGGACGTGGTCTATTCGGTCGAATGTTATCCAATAATGAATGCTGGGTCTCAAAATGGGTGATGGTGTTGCGAATAGTACACTCAGTAGGCCGATTATGTTGACCATAAGTTGAGCGAAGTGCACGAAACACATTCCTCACAGAACGTGAATTTTCATAATAAAGTTGAACAATTTGTAAACGTTGTTCACGCGTAAGTCTTTCCATTATGAAATGCCAAACAATACTAAACAAAAATAACATGACAGCATGACACGACTCACACGTGATCTGTCAAAAAAGGCTATTGAAAAAAGTATCTCTACTTGGATCACCCTTTAGCAATCATTGAAAAATTTCTCTGATATAGGATTTTAAGCTTAGAGTTGATCATTGAAGGCAAAACTGACAGATGAGAATAGAAAGAGAATAGAACACACCAGTGGAACGGTTGTGTTCCAAATTGAAGAAACGAATATCAGCTGTTCATTGAAATCGATTTCAATCAGTGAAATAATAAAAATGGATTTAAAAAAAAAGTTTTCTGTAAGTGATAAGCTTCATTTTGATACCATTAAAAGCCAATACTGTTTGCTTAGTCGTCATAAAATACGAAAACAACATTTTCAGTGATGCATTTCAATGATAGCTATAACTAGCCCCTAGTAACTCCAATTTTCTGGAATATGAGAAATGTGTAGGAAAAGGAAACTAATTCATACCTCCTGTGTAAGTGACTGATCTGTTCCTTTGTTTCTTTGAATATTTGTCCGATCAACGCAATACAGAAGTTTGCTCTCGCTGAGTTCTTAACCAGTTTGCTTTTTCTTGAAATAAAATTTAAAGATTCTTCTTGAAACAGGATTCAGCAATGCAACAAATGTGTTCAGGTGTCATTGATAAAACTTGCAACTGGGGGATGACAGTTATACTTGTAATACAGATGTCAAGTGATGGTGTTGCGTCAAATCGTAAAAAGGGTCCGGTGAAGTCAATTTATGAAGTAAAAAAAACTCATATCTTACCAAAGCTAGTGGTAATCATATGAAGAGTTGCTTGGAACTGGTCCACATTCCGCTGCTGTGGAGGGGCGTAAAAGTGGTTTCCATACCCAAAGCTGTCGAATGTACTCATATAGATCCGAAAAATCTCAGACCTGTCAGTCTATCATGTTTCCTTTTGGAGCATCTTGAAAGATAGATCGATTTCCATTTGAGTATGAGACTTTTGTCAATGGCTCAACATGCGTATTGCTAAAGGAAACCTTTGTAGCTCACAAGGAGTATACAATTGCAGCATTTCTATATATATGGAAGGCGCTGTTAAGACTGTCAACACACCCACGATCACAACTGCCCTTTTAGCTGTAACGGACGATGTCGTACTTGGTGATCTCCCTAAATCTGCAAGAAGACCTGTTTGAAGAGGAACCTCGCAAGGTGGAATGAAGTGGTGAACGGGCTGCTGTTTCAGGAAAAAATCTTTTTACTTTAAAAGAACTCCCTCCGAATGCACTTACCAAACTTACAGGCTGGGCAGATCGTAGTAGTTGGGGGGCTAGTCTCCACAAAACCGTTTACCAGGAAGTGCAAAATAATTGTTCCTCCTCCAAAGGTACCAGCATATGTAGACTTCTCTGATGAAGCTCAATCTATGTGCCTAATCTTGGATAGAAAATTATGCTGGAATCCTAATATACAATTTTCGGCAAACAACGGTAACTTTCTTTTCTTGCAAGAAAGCAATTGGTAGTAAATGAGATCTTCAATCTTATCACATCGACGTTGTAACGACTTAGCTTGTCAATGTATAAGTTCGAAACCACTTGACATAATCAACTATAAACTCGTGTTAGCTTCAAACTCGGCTGTTCGCCTCAGAGCAAAGTATACTGGAAGACCGAGAAAGAATTTAGCCACTCTGCCATTCTAAATTTATTAACGCCCTCGAAACATAGACTACACCATACTTACTTTACTTACTTAACGGGCTCCCGACCCGTGAAGAGTCACTGCCTGAGATACGGTAGCCCTCCACCCTCTGCGATCCCGATCACGCTGCTTCCAGTTGTCTAGACCAAGCGCTCTGACATCCGCGATGGCTTGGTCTTTAAAACGGAGGTTCGGTCTTCCTTGTCGTCTCGAACCTGGGGGCTGGGATTCGAAGGTCCTCTTGGCTGGAGCGTTGTTGTCCATTCGCTCGATGTGGCCGAGTCAATGTAATCGACGTTTCTTGGCTTTTTGGACTACATTCACATCTTGGTACAGCTCATAGAGTTCACGGTTGTATCTTTTCCTCCATTCGCCCTCCTCGCATACAGGGCCAAATATCCGTCGAAGGATCTTTCTTCCCTAAAATGATCCCAGTATTAACTCTCCTTTCCTGCTTATCGTCCAGCACTCGACGCCGTATAGCAGAACTGGCAGAATAAGTGTTCTGTAGAGCATGCACTTTGTCCTTCGAGTTAGGAGTTTTGAACCCATTTGTTTTGCCAAACCGCAGTAGCCGCGGTTTCCTAGGGTAATTCTTCGACGGATCTCCACTAAGATGTCATATGTGGAGTTGATGTTTACCAGGTAGATGAACTCCTTAACTTCCTCGAAGATGCTGCTATCAACAGTGACATTTTGTCCTAGTCGGTGGACAGATGATTGTTTGTTTATTGATAGCATATATTGAGTCTTGTCCTCGAAGCCTCTGACAATGAATGCGGCTTAGAAGTCGATGAAAAGATGGTGTGTCTCGACTTGAAACTCGTTAGTATTTTTGAGGATTTTTCGTAGTGTCAAAATTTGAGCTATGATCCGAAACCCATACAGGTACGTGGCAATAAGTGTGTTTGAGAATGATGCGCAAAAGAATTCTGCTAGTAGACAAATATCACCAGAGCCGTTTTGCTGTTTAAGCCATTTTATAGCTTAGGTAACTGTTTCTATACTTGGGGGCGAAATTGGTTCTTAATTGACTAAACGTGGGTTCTCGTCTGGCCCCATCTACATGACGCTCGTTTAGCAACTGCTGGAAATGCTGCTGAAATTCTCATTAAGAAGCTTCTTCTAACATTTCTTAGTCTTAGATGTTTGGCAGACGTTCGCAAGAGGTGAGGCAGCGAATAAAAACTTAAAGGTGGGAATTTGAACCAGCGACCCCTCGTTTAGTAGTCGCTGCACCCAATACAGCTAGCGTAGGTGAATATGCTTCATTGGTCATTACGAAGAGTCTAAAAAGTCAGCAGCTTGGCTTTCTTAAAAAAAGAACTCCAGATGTAGTTTCGATTTGCAGGAATCTTTGATTTCTTTGCGTTCCCTTTCCTCTTCTTTTTACGCACGATCATTTTTCCTTCCCCTTTTTGGATCTTAAATCCGCTGCATCGTTTTCTCTGGGGTGGTCAGAGTCGCTGCAATCAACAGTTCCCTTTATTCGACAAGGTATTTAGAGTACAGCCCAACATTTTAAAGGGCTAAAATTTTAGTTGGGGTCGATTATACCTTCTTTTTTTTGTGAAGTTACCCCCAGAAGTGTCTTCTGATAAGTCGTGACTTCTAATTCGAAACTCTCCCATTGTACAGCTGCTGTTCATATTATATTCTAGAAAACAAGTTGTTTCAAATTTATAGGCTAAGGAACCTGTTTCAATTCGAACATACATTTTGAAGCAATATATCTCTAGCTACACACGTGTAAGTTTGTTATTGAAAATTAGCAGACATCATTCCTGCTGTCATGCAGAAACGTTTTGTTGTCGCAAATTTGTTTTCTTCAAAAATATTTCTGCCTTATTCAATTCAATTCGAATCATTTTAATTAATTTAAATCTTCCCTTAGATGGACGGATACAATTTATCTTTCATATGCCTTCGGAAGATTCTCCTTTGCTCATTACCATCTTCTTTCAATAAGAAACAAACCCAAAGTTTCTTGTTTCATTTTCAATTGAAATCGTCCTTGGAATGGATATATCGCCTTGAGTTCGCACTGGTGCGTTTTCGAACATAATTCTGTAAGTTATTTTTTAAGCGTGCTGCAGATACATTTACAATGCTCGCTCTCTGTTCATCTGTAACTATAAAATTCCATTAAAATTTATAAAGTAGGTAGATAGCTATAAGTCTGTTTAACACACATATACTGTTTTTCTCTTGGGCATAGGTTGCCTGCAGTTCTTTCTTAAGACTTATTTTTTCTCCTTTCCGCAATGAAGGGAAATGCTAAAATCTTTTCTGTGTTGTAATATTAAGGAAGACGGGTAAGCAACTACAGTCAGCATTATGAAACCAGCGTCTGACGAGCAAAGGCTTTCAGCTTACTTCCATAACACGAAACGAATAAAGTAACAAAAAGAAAAAAAAAAGTATTTTTACCTGTCATGGACACTGGATTAAGGTATCCTTAATAATAAAACAGTTTCTTTTTTGTTTAATGAAAAAGTAACAATATTTTCTGTGAAAGAGAAATAGAAGTCAACCTCATGGACTCGTCTTTCATTACACAAAACTTCAAACAAAACCATTAAAAAATGATTTCACTAAGTTATTAGCGTTGTCGAGGGGGCGGCTTATAAAGTTTTTTTTTTGTTTTTAGAGGTTGGCTTTTCGAATAGAGATAAAACTGACATCTTGTGGTCAAATCTGGCAACTCTTATGTCAATTTATGTTCAGTTTGGTTTGCCGTTTCATCATGAACAGGTTGACAAATGAACAACGCTTGCAAATCGCGCAAATTTGTTTCGAATATAATGGTTCAGTTCGCGAAGTTTACCGCAGATCCGTTCATTTTATGGTCGACATAATCGTCCATCAGAGCAATTAATTCGGTTAACCATGGCTCTTCGTTTTCGCACTACGTTTACTCTATGTGAAATACGCATCCGCAGAGACGTCGAACAGTGCTCACCAAAGAAACAATTGCCGCTGTAGAGCAAAGTGTTGTAGAGGACCCGAATGAATCGATTCGCCACCGTGCACAGACAGCAATTGGAGCTTTGTCCACCAACTTTATGGAAGATTTTGCGCAAAGATCTCTTCTTACTCCTTAGAAGATCCAGATTGTGCATGAATTAAAGCCGCGAGACCATGCAATGCTTCGTGATTTTGGTGAACGGGCCGAAGATGAGATTGGAGTGAAGAGAATCTACATGAGACCCTTGAAACGCCATTACATCCTCAAAAACTGACTTTTTGGTGTGGTCTATGGGCTGGTGGAGTCATTGGGCCATACTTCTTTCGAAATGATGTTGGAGAGTCAGTTACCGTTAATGGAGACCGGTATGGAGCCATGATAACCGACTATTTTGTTCACGAATTGGATGGCATGAATGTGGATGAGATGTGGTTCCAACAAGACGGCGCTACATGCCACACAGCGCACGTTTATTGATTTATTGAAGGAAACATTCGATGAGCGCATAATTTCGCGGAATGGACCTGTCAATTGGCCACCAAGATCGTGTGATTTGACACCATTGGATTATTTTCTTGAGGGGGATATGTGAAGTCGCCCGCCTACGCCAACAAACTTGGAAGGCAACATTCGTGGCGTTATTGCCGACATACAGCCCCAAATGCTTGAAAAAAGTGGTTGTAAACTGGACGTTTAGACTTGTCTTTATTCGAACCAGCCGCGGCGGCCACATGCCCGAAATCATATTCAAACATTAATGGCATAAAATTATCCTTCCAATAAAGCCAAATTGATGGGCATTAAAACGATTTTCTTGTGTTTTATTTCAATTCGAAAAAAAAAATGTCTGAAAAAAACCCACCTTGTATTTCAGCTTAAGGCATAGGAAATGTGAAAAATTAAAGCCGACATTTACACTTAACATTTAAAAGTTGATATCGTGGCATGACTTTTACTTGTCTTTCAACTCTTTCAACTTTGTTGCAAGATTTTCTATTTCTTGTAGGGAGTTAGGTTAGGTTGAAATGGCTCGATCAGCATAGGAACCGACACACTTAGACCAGTTGTTATACCAGGGCGATGAAGAAAGCTTGATGTCACTTGTAAGATAACTTTTAGATCACTTGTATCGTCGTAGAAGAAGGCTCCGAGATTGGCATGCCTAAAGCAGATGCGGTATCGTTTCCTCCTCCTCCTCGTTCATACAGCTGCTGCAAAAGTCGTTCAAGAATGCACCAAGCATTGTTGCATGTCTACCTATAAGATAGTGTCTTGTAATGACACCTAGAGGAGTGCTAGTGATTCGATTGCTTAGAGCGATCAAATTAAGCGTCAAATAGAGCGTTGCAATCCAGCTTAGGCCAGTTTCGTTTCGTCGCTAGACATGTGACACTTGTCACCTAAAATTTATTTTTTCTCTGGCAGCCAGTTTTAGCGATAATTTACAAGAAGGAAATGGTATACCTGAATCTATCGTATATCATAAGAGAGGCATCGTGCTTTCCAATGTAGCGGTTTCATCAGACTTACAGCTCCCACGAATGTCCCTGTGCCCCGGGACTTGCTTGCCGCTTGACTGTCCAAGAAAATGCTGATATCCTTTGAGGATATCACGTTCCTTTGTAGCCAAGATAAGACTTCTTTGAACGGCATTATTTCCGCCTGGAACACGCTACGATGATCAGGAAGACGGAGGGAAGGAAACATACATCGGTATACAAATGGATCACCGTGTCATCGAAGAACGCATCCTCTTCCCAGAATGTTCGGATGGAATGGAAACATGGAAGAATTTTTTGAGTTGAAGTTGGATGAAGTGGTGTAATCGATTTTTCTCCGGATATTCCCTATTTAATTTAGGTTGGAAACATGGCCAATATTGTTGATGGTCCTTTGATCCAATGTATAGGCAGGCTGATTTTTGGACCGTGCTTATTTTATTGCGATTGATCGCTTTATCTAAGTGAGTCCCTTTGTTCCCAATGAGTTTTACCAATAGAAAAGTGTTACTGTAGCCTTTTTTTATTTTTTCCTTGATATTAGGCTTCCAGGTCAACTTTTTATCTATCAAAGAAACAAGTTTCAAAAATGTCATATAAGATTCATACAATTTCGTAGGTATTAGAAAACTTATTCGACCAACTTTTAACTAATCCGAGTCACAGATGAGGAATTAACCAGATAGTCAACTCTGCAATCCCCTGTCACTTTCAACCCGCAAAAAATATTTAATAACGGCCGCAAAATCCTCTCTCAATTTTCCCATCTGTGAATACGTGTGAGCCAGACACATGAAGTTAGATCTAATTTACTAGATTACGCGCCAAAAATAATTGTGGGCAGTTTTGCAATATATCCAAATCGCAACAACAAAACAGCTGGTCATGGCGGATGTGTTGGGAAATTGGAAATTCTGCGAAGTGTTGAGTTTATGTGATTCAACTTTTTATTTTATTTTAATATAAATGTTTATAAAGAAACGAAAAATTAGTTACCCAATAAAGTTGTTACAATTTAGTTGGAATATTTTTTGCGGTTATAAGAAATAGTTCTTTATTTTTTATCTGCCTTAAAATAAACATTCTTGAGTTTTTGTACTTTTCCATTTTGGTTAATAAAATGAAATAAAATGCATATTTTACTGTTATATTGCATAAATATTACTAAATTAGTAACGCAATGGTTTTTATACATATATTGAATTCTTTGATTGTTTTATTACTTATTTATTATTTGATTGTTTTTGTTCAACATATGAAAGTTTAATGAATATATGTACATATTCGGGTTCCGTGCATGGATAAAAAAAGTGAAAAAGAAGTATTTGTAATCCTTTTTAAATTATGTTGTGTTACAAGATTTGTACGTTTAGTCAATCAATTTTCTTAGCTGTTTCTTTTCTAAGGCGGTTTTGAAATAATTTTTTATATAAGTTATTATGCTTTATTTTAAAATTTAAAGTAAGCGATAGACGGAAGAAGGAGAAAAAAAGGTAGCTGGAATGCGCTGCATAAATATATTGTTGGTGCATTTTTCTATCGAAAATGCTTGGTAGTTGAATACAACTCATAAATAAGCATGCACATTATGTTACATATATATTGAATTAATTAGCCACTTTTTTTAACAGCCGACTTTATTTGTCAAGTTATAATGTTTTGTAATTTTATTTTATATGAAAATAAACAAAACAATTTACTACTACTACTACGACTAGGAAGTAATTGCAAATTTTGTTAAAAAAAGTGTTTCGATGTACCAAAAGTAATATTCGTAAGAATTTGGATTACCTTTTATTAAAAAGCGTTTTTAACCAGTGTTCAATTATGTAGAGTTACTTAACTGCTTCAAAATAACCATCCATAATCTACGAAATCCTTGCTAGTATAGTTATACTTAAATTTATTGTCAACCGGAAATGTATGATGAACTTACTTATTATATATTAGTCACGTTAATCAATATTATTTTGATTATTTTTCATTAAAAATTAGAATAAATTAGTTAAAACACAGCTTTATTCTTAATATTATAATATTTTATTATGTTATTAGTTGTGTGGTAAGTATGTTTTTATCAATCCATATTCACCGCATATTGGCCATGTTTATTTTACACACCCAAATTGTGAGTTGTAATCTGCTGAAAGTCATCAACTGTTCCCAACTTCTTGCTATAAAAAATGACATTTCATGGGTGCGGCCATTAGCCCCATATAATTCGATTTATGTGTGCGTGATTCCCATTTGATTTGCACGTAAAAGCCGATATAAGTGCAAATTATGTGGGGCTTATCAGTTCGACTTAGCTTGTAGGAAAGGTGAGAGATTCGCTCTCGAGTTGACTATCTGGTTAATTCGTCATCTGTGATCCGATTGCTAAATTAGATCTTCTACTGACGATGTCGATGTGAGGATGGAAGTTAAGTTGAGCGTTACAGATAATGCCCCGATCAGAATTAAAGAAACAGTGCAGATGAGCACATTGACATTTGCGGGAAAAAGTAAAAGCAAAAGTGTAGAAGTGAATGCGGTCTATTTGTAGTGCGAGAGAGTCAACAGTGCAAAATAACTGCATAGAGAACCTAATGCCATCTCCAGGTCAGACTGTTTATAATCAAATTTAATATCAAAGAACCTAGATGACGTCCTTGTGGTATACCAGATAATTCTGTGACTGGGGTCGAAATAGAAAATCTAAAAAGTACGCTAATACCTGCGATCTTATAAATAAGATTTACTAAATGAAATATAGCTTCTGTTCGATTGCTCTTTTATATGTGGCAAATAGAAGTAAACTTCCGATGCAAATATCCCTGCGTGTAAGTCTGCTTGGAATGTAACTATCTATATCTATCGTCGTTTCAAATGTGTACTTTTCTGTTGGCATTCAATGAAATGTCTTAGGGAAACATTCGACATTCAAATGAGTCCCTTCTTGTTCCATTTTGTTTAACATTTTGAGTTCTGAAACAGCTTTAACCAGTTTTTGCACCCAAAGTAGCTTTAGACGTAGTTGAGGTGAAGCTTTAGCATATAAATAAAGCGATAGCTGGGTACGAAATAACTGATATCGAAGTCGCATCAAACAACATTTGGATTGAGCACTTGGACTGAGACTTATTGTTCTCATGCATGTCCTCCACGTTGCATTTAGAGCACTCTTGGCTACTTACGATTTAGGTTTGAAGTTACTTTCATGCCAAGCTAGTCGTATGCCTTTACTATTTGAATTTACTTTCCAGCAAATTTCCAACTTTCATTGCGAAAATGGCGACATCCTCCCTTCCCGAATATTATAACCTAAGACTTTCATTAGTTCACAATCAGGTTTTCCATCATTGGCCTCCCTTAGTCCTTGAGGAGAGTCACAAATCATGACTATGTCTTCCGCATACATAAACACACTGATTCTTCCACCTCCACAAAGCACATCGCTTAGCGATGAGTGCTTAAAACATAACCCTCTCTTGCACCCATTGTTGTTCCAAACCCAATCGGAAAATTGTTCGCCGTTGCCACCTTAGAACATTCAGCATTTACGTTGATAACCCCAAGACAGAGAGTTTGCAACAGATCGACCCTCTGTCGATTGAATCAAACGAAAGAGGCTTACAATTTCTTCTTCCGTTCCTGGAAAGAACAAAAAAAATGTGATAAACAGTTGAATGGTTTTTTTTTCTAATTCCACTGAGCAACTATTTAGTTCTTATTCAAGGTTGTAGTTCAACTCAAGGCATAATGCGATCGTAAAAAATTCTGGAGAATATTTTTAATGAATAATTCAAGAAGGATTTACCTCTTTAGCTCTCAATTAGATTTGTGTCTTCGGAAAAGTCCCATCGCGAGATATAAGAGAAAGAAATTTCATTATACGCATTTGTAAGCAATAGAGACGCTCTTCTGCCAAACACTTATAGAACTCGAACGTTATTCCACAAAAAACATGAGGCTTTGCTTCCCCTCTCCTTTTATCGATGATCATTCGATTCTTAGAGATCATAACCGGCTTCGCCGGTTAGACCTCGTTTCATAACAATTCGTCCCTGCTGCTACTGTTCCGTTGGTTGACATTGCCTTTTTGACAGAGTTCGTAGTGTCCTTTCCTTGACATGGCACTACCAACTAAGCCGGTCGTGTTCTAGAAAGGTTTTTAACGTGAAGGCTTCCTCGGATTTTAGAAATTCCAATCAAGCTTCGTGTCTCCTGGCGTCATGCGAAACAACTGCCGTTATAGCGGTTACTGGCAATTTGAAAAAATATTTTTAATAAATTGTTCAACAAGAAAAAATTTAATTGCTCGTAGTGTAATTTTTCTTGTTCATTCAAAAATTTCAGTTTATTCATTTTTATGAGAAAAAAATATTGTTGGAAACTTAAGATACTACACTTGGCTGGGCACTATCGTGCCACTTGTAATCAACACAGAAAAGGTAAACTATCAAAACTCTTAGCAGAAGATATATAAAGTTTTTCAAACTATTCTACCGTTAAGTAGTGAGGAAAGTGAGTTGCTATCCATAAGTTGTTTGAAAAGAAAATCGAAATCGTGCACCTTAACATAATATTGCAGCGTCACGAACTATCTAATTGCAGGTAAGGTGCAGTGGTAAGATGGTCGTCAGTAGGTTTCATAGTTACAATCCCTTCGTAAGCACTTAAACGTTTTTTCGTTGTCTCATATATCAACAGGATATCCCTTCTATTGGCCTTAAGAATAAAATCTATGGACACGGAAGTATCCATTCTAAGGCTATAGGTATCGTTTAACCTATACTCCTTCCAAACCTAAGATTTGCTTTGAAAATCTTTTGTTACTAGATGCTGTTCTGATAACTTTAATGGGAGACGATTTCTCGCTGATCTCCGTCTTTCCTCTTTTATCTACAAATTTTGCCACAACCCTTTCGGCAGAAGCACAGCTGTATCATTCAGCATTCACAGAAGTTTCTGAAGTCTTTATTGGTCTTACTTAAGGCGTTCGACATGGAAGACCATTCTATTTAAGCCCTTAGACTATGTTTGTTCTACAAATTTTCGGAAAGTGCCAACTGGTCCTACTCGAATGGTAGGAGTCGATATGAATGACACAATATCTGGTTTCCTATCTATAGGCGAGGGTGTTCCATTGGGTTCGCTCTTGGTGCCCATTCTTTTCTTCCTCTATATTAATGAACGTTGTTCAACAAACATGAATGCTGATTACGTTTGGACTGAATGGTGCCTCCTATATAAATGAAGATTTTAGAAGTCTAGTGATATGGGTCTGAGCATATGACTCCCTTAAAAGCGGAACTCGTTAAGGCACTGCTTTGAATATAATGCTCAGATGGCCCGATTACCTTCGGGTGTAACGAAAGAGCAGACGCTTTTCACGTATTGGTTCTCAAAACTGAAATGACTGAGCTTTTAAGTCTATAATTTTCAAAAATCTAAATATCTGCTTGGGCTGAAGAGAAGTGATTTAAGATCCTTAACTGGTCTTGTGACTTATTTTAGTACTCTCAAGGAGCATCGTTAAGAACCATTAAAAAACATTAGGGTTAGAAACTCCGGCTTTAGTGCGTGCTATTTGGAAGATGATAAAAGTGCATCACATTTTATCTTTGACTGTCCGTCTTTCGATAAGCTTCTCATCACTGAAGCTCCTTTTCATCTTCTTCGAAAGATGGGGAAACTAAGAACCAGACTGGCTATTGGGAAACAATTCCCCCATCAAGAGGATCTCAATCGAATTCAACTAACAAACCCTTGTAACTCGCTTAAATCACTGCCAAGTTCAAGAACTTTAGTTTCAATGCGAACAAACAGTTCTATGGCAGCCGTTTTAAGTGTATTGCTAGTTTAACATAAACTTTTTGATTAATTCAGTGATGTGAAGCCACAACTGTTCGGACACTGCCTTCACAGTTTGTACACTACCCGAAGGCGATAGGCTTTTCTATATCGTTTAATTACTTTGTCACAACTTATTTTGGTTAATAAACAGAATTATGTAAAATAAAGTGCACGACTGCGTCATGCGAAACTTTCTCGATACATGAGATGCGTTTTTGAGTCGCAAATAAATCGAAAATTAATGGTGAGAAATTTATTTTAATCACTTTTAAGTTTTTTATTTTGATATAATTTGGCTTTTTGGACAGTTTTAACATAACTGTCCGAAATACAAAAAATTATCAAAATCGTTAAGCCGTTTTTGAGAAAACGAATTTAATTTAAATTTAAGAAAATCGTTATATGAAAAAAAAATCTAAAAAAAATTATTTGAAAAATCTTAGTATGCAGCTTTGTTTGAGTTTGTAGAAAAAAAAACTGTAAATTTTAAGTTCCCTTTATAAGTTTTCGAGTTTTTGCCGTTTTATAAATTACCGTTAATCGATTTTTTTGCCAAAAACTGAGTATGCAGAATTTTTGACCCCATCCTAAACATCCTTAGTACAAAAAAAAAGACCGAAATCCTTAGAACTACTTTCGAGAAAAATAGTGATAAGTGATTTTCACCAAAAATTTGTATGGCAGGTACCGTTATTTCAAAAGATAGAGCAAAAAATAAAGAACCTTATATAAAACTTTGAAGCAAATCGGTCGAACCGTTTCGCCATACGGCGCCCGGACAGACAGACAGACCGACGGACGGCATTGGCGGACCCACTTTTTTGGACTTCTCTATAGTCGTAATATAACATACTCAAATACTCAGTTTGAGTTCGAAATTTCCGCACGATCGCAATAACTTTCTCTTTAGTATACTAATACCATATACGAGAAAGTTAAAAATTTAAATGCATTTCTGATATTTATCCCAGTACGAGTATAAATCGATTCAAAGAAAATACAATAATATGTAGAACATCTATATTGAAACCTCACTTATCGTAGATCCCTTCACAATACTTTGGGTACGGTTCAGGAATACCACAGGGTAGTCATTTGGATCCGATCATCTTTATTATTTCTTATTAACGACATATCGCTGGTATTAAGACATATTGCTATTGTTTGATCTATTCTGATAACTTAAATAGCTGTCCTTTAAAATTAAATCTCAACTTGACTGTGAGTTTTTGCAACATTATCTAAGAAACCTAAATGTCTGGTGGGTCAACAATTGTCTAAAGTTTAATATTAGAAAATTCTTTCGAGAGACAATATTACTCTAAATAGAGTCGAAGGAGTTGCAGATCTTGGCATTGTAATTGAATCACCATTTGGGGACAGGATGCATTTCATGTTGATCAACGAAACAGCATTAAATTCTCGAACTCTCATACCCTTATGTTAGTCAAACCGCATTGAAAAAGTCCAGAGGAGTTTCAAAAACAAAAATTTATCGAAAATTGAACTGGGGCTTTGAAATTCCTTAAAGAGCTCGATGTCCATTGTTAAGCATTTCAACTTTAAGCTCATGACCTCATGTTTTTCACATGTTTCCTGATAGCTTCAAAAGTGTTTTACCATCCATCCAGTGTGCATCTGCATTTACTATGCTAATTGATATGTCACATGCGTAATGATAAACCAATAGATATATTTTTGGGTCAAAATTTACCTAATTAAGTTCTTCAATGATTTTCCAACAAATAATAATTACTTCCTTTAATAAAAAGTGCCTTTAACGTATTTTTTTAAAAATTCATATTTTGCAAAGCGTTTGATGCAAACCGCTTTAATGAGACCATTTTTAAACTAAACATACAGTAACTAGATACACACATTGGTTGGGTAAGAAAAAGGGCTGTGGTAGGTAAATTGTGTTTTGTTTTGGTAAAATGGTGCATAAATGGGATGCACGAGTTGAAAAATGGGGGAAATAGATATGAAGAAGGACCGAAATAAGGAGAAGAGTGTGAATATTTTGTGTTTGGTTAGTGGCCGCGAAAATTTAAATAAGTTCATCTGAAAGTTAGGCGTTCATGCACGAGTTGAACAATAGGACGCAGCGGCACTTGTCCTAAGTTATTTTTATATACATAATACTAATAATTAATTAATTTTATATAATAACAAATAGTTGTCGATGGTCTTCTTTCTTTGGATTTATTTCAAGTAAACCATTTTCCGAACTCTATTAATAGAATATTGGACTTACGTTTTTCTTAATAATGAAATTAATTATAAAGGGTGATTTTTTAGCTGGTTTGGTTTTGGCAATACTGGTTTTGACAGCTGACGTGTGTTAAGTACCTTGTGTCACTGTCACACAGCTTCAGTTTGGTTTGCAATTTAACCATGGATCGTCTTACAAATGAACAACGCTTGCAAATTATTGAATTTTACTATCAAAATTCGTGCTCGGTTCGAAATGTTCATCGCGCGCTGCTTCCATTTTATGATCGGCATTCTCGACCTTCTGAGCAGTCTATTCGGAAGATTGTGACCAAATTTCGCACCAAATTTACTTTGTTGGACATTAAACCACCAACACGTTTACGTACTGTGCGTATTGAAGAAAATATTGCGGCCGTATCAGCTGGTGTGACAGAAGACCGCGAAATGTCGATTCGGCGCCGTTCCCAGCAGTTAGGCCTTTGTTACAGCACTACGTGGAAAATTTTGCGGAAGGATTTGGGCGTAAAGCCTTTTAAGATACAGCTGGTGCAAGAACTAAAGCCAGCCGACCTACCACAACGCCGAATTTTTGGTGAATGGGCTCTTGGAAAGCTGGCCGAGGATCCGCTTTTTTATCGAAAAATTGTGTTCAGCGATGAGGCTCATTTTTGGTTGAATGGGTACGTAAATAAGCAAAATTGCCGCATTTGGAGTGAAGATCAGCCAGAAGCATTGCAACAGCTACCAATGCATCCCGAAAAAGCCACTGTTTGGTGCGGTTTATGGGCCGGCGGCATTATTGGGCCATATTTCTTCAAAGATGATGCGAATCGCAGCGTTACTGTCAATGGTGAACGCTACCGAGCGATGATAACAAACTTTTTTTTGCCCGAAATGGAAGTTCTTGACTTGCATGATATGTGGTTTCAACAAGACGGTGCCACATGCCACACAGCACGCGAAACAATGGCGCAATTGCGAGGCGAGTTTGGTGAACAGTTAATTTCACGTTTCGGGCCGGTCAATTGGCCGCCTAGATCGTGCGATTTGACACCATTAGATTATTTTTTGTGGGGGTATGCCAAGGCTAATGTGTATAGGGACAAGCCCGCTTCGATTGACGCACTGGAAGCCAACATCCATGCATTCATTCGTGAGATACCGGCCGATATGTGTGAAAGAGTATGCCAAAATTGGACTCAGCGGATGGGCTACCTGAGACGCAGCCGCGGTCAACATTTGCATGAAATTATCTTTAAACATTAAACTGCAAGGTTCAAACTATCGATTCAAATAAATATTTCATTCATTTTTTCGAATTTTTTGTGTTTTTTTTTTAAAAAAAGTTCTAAACCTCTTAAAAAATCACCCGGTACTATAAGTGAAGCTCTGGATCTTATAGATTCCAATAAAATGCATCACCAAGCCTTACTTTTGGAGATTAATTTTCCTAATTACTCCAGTGATTTAAATAATATTAATTCCGCGTTATCTTATAACTTTTCGAAAACCAATTTCGTTGCTTTACAGGAATATTTGAGTTGTTTTGATTGGGATGAACTGCTGAAATCCCCCAATTTAAAAGGTAACTATGATATATTTTTGGATAAGATCAAATCTGGTTTTGAATTATTTGTACCAAAAACGCGTCTTAACAAAAGGTTTAAAATTCCTTGGTCAAATAAACGATTAGTTAATTTACGTAACGTAAAATGGAAAGCTTATTCTCGTTATATATCAAATAAAACTAATTCTAACCGTGAACTTTTTTTGAGATTCAGGAAAGAATATGAATTTTTAAATCGGTTTTTATACAGGCAATATATCTTGTCTGTAGAATCGTCGGTGAAGCGTAATAGCAAATCGTTTTGGAATTACATTAATTCGAAAAGAAATACCACAGGCTTTCCTAAGGTAATGGAATTCGAAGATGTAAGTTCAACAGATTTGAAAAGTACGTGTAATTTGTTCGCTGATTTCTTTGAGTCAGTGTACAATAAGTCGCATGTGCAGGTAACGGGAAATCATAACATTATGATTCCTGAAGTTCTGGACATCGGTGTGTTGCAATTCTCGGATGACGATTTAATAAACGCGTTAGAAAAACTAAATTTAAATAGCAACCCTGGCCCAGATGGGATTCCTGTGGTAATATTAAAAAAATGTTTATCATCCGTTTTTCATCCACTTAAAATTATTTTTAACCAGTCTCTTGTAACTGGGAACTTCTTAAATGAATGGAAATATTCGTTCATAACACCTATTTATAAAACCGGTTTAAGGCAAAAAGTAGTAAACTATCGGCCTATATCAAAGCTTTCTGCAATACCAAAATTGTTTGAAAGTATTGTTAAGGACAAACTCTTTTTCGCGGTAAAAGAAATTATTTCAAATAGTCAGCATGGCTCTGTTCGTGGTAGATCATGTGCTACTAATTTGGCTTTGTTGACTAATTATATATTTAATAGTTTTGTTGAACGATTACAAGTTGATGTGCTTTATACTGACTTTACGAAAGCGTTTGACAGGGTGCATCACACACTTCTTTTGGCTAAGCTAAAGTCTTTGGGTTTTCATTCATCAATGCTAAAATGGTTTCGTAATTACCTGACTAATAGAAGGCAAATGGTTAAAGTCGATGGTTTGACTTCTCGCGTTATAGAAGTTACTTCCGGTGTTCCACAGGGCAGTCATTTGGGCCCGTTGCTATTTATATTATTTATAAATGATGTTCATGAAATATTTCAATTTTGTAATGTTTTGACTTTCGCCGATGATTTGAAATTATTTTCGCGGATAAAAAATGTATCTGATTGCATTCGTTTTCAGTCAGATATTAATAGATTGTCGGAGTGGTGCAATCGTAATGCTTTGGAACTTAACATTTCTAAATGTAAAGTTTTTTCGGCATATCG
The DNA here is from genome assembly GCA_963576555.1 of Ferdinandea cuprea. Lineage (NCBI taxonomy): Eukaryota > Metazoa > Arthropoda > Insecta > Diptera > Syrphidae > Ferdinandea > Ferdinandea cuprea. The sequence goes on from OY754958.1 coordinate 42,605,044, forward strand.
TATTAGTACTACAATTTTGCATAATTATTTTATAAATGATCTTAGACTTCAGCGTTTTGATGAAGTGAAAGATCTTGGTGTCATATTTGACAATAAGTTAAGTTTCTTTTTTCATTATGATTATGTCATTGCCAAGTCTAACTCATTGTTAGGCTTCCTTAAACGTAATAGTAAAGACTTTAGAGATATAAATAGCCTTAAAATTATTTATTGCTCGTTAGTCAGGCCTTATTTAGAATATTTTTCCTTAATTTGGAATTCGCCATATGCAGTTCACGAACTTAGATGCGAAAGAGTCCAAAAAAATTTCACGAGGTACGCGGTTCGTAAATTAAATATGTTTGATGAGCTTCCTCATTATGGCAGAAGGTGCGATTTAATTGGTCAGTAAACCTTAAGTTTCAGACGCGATGCAACTTCCGTCATGTTTATTCGCGATATTCTTAATTATCATATCAATTCACCAGAATTGATATTTCTTTTAAATATATATATGCTCCCCAAAGGTCACTGCGGGTTAGAAGCTTATTTTATACAGATAGGCATAGAACCAATTATGGTAATAATGAGCCAATTATGAGGTGCATAAGCACATTTAATGAATTTTGCAACGAAATTGATTTTTGCTATTTGTATCAGTCTTTTAATCTATAAAGCTTAAACGAAATAAATTTATTACTCTCCATCCTCTTCCCAATATCGTGGAGGATGAATCGATCTACTTCTACACCGATGGATCAAAACTGATAAAAGGGTTGTAGGTGGCGTTTTCTGTGATAGACTAAATCTTAGTCGCTCATTTCGTCTACCCAATCACTGCAATGTGTTTTAGGCGGAAGTTATTGGCGATAAAAGAAGCCTTATATTGGCTGAAAAGAAACGTGATATCCGCTAGAGATATCCGTATCTTCTCTGACAGCCAAGCGGCCTTAAAATCGCAAGATTCAGTTTCTCTAAACTCTATAGTGGCCATAGAATGCCGATTCTCTCTCAAGGAGGATGCAATTCTAAGCGATTTGCCGGGGCAAAGAGATATTCTAGGGAACCGCAAGGCCAACGAACTCGCAAAGCACGGAACCACACTGCCTGATATTTCACCTGATAAAGGTTCCTTAGGCATTCCAATTGCCACCTGCAAACAAATGATAAAATTATAAGCTATTGAGGAAGCTATTTACTCTAGCGACAAAGCTGGATCTGAAAGTGTTTGATATATCTAAAAAGACTGCACTTCTGCTCTACAACAGTTGGCATCACTGGACACTGTCTTATAGGCAGGCATGCTACTTGTACTCAAATGACTTCTGCAGAAGCTGCATGGAAGCGATGAGGAAGAGGAAACAACCCAACACCTTCTTTCCACTTGTCCTGCTCTCTCCTAGAAACATCCACCCAGGTGCCTTCTTCCATGACAATCTTAAAGATCTGTCAACTACTGACGTTAAAGACCTCTTTCGCTATATTGAGAGCTCCAAATGGTTCAACGAGTAGAATAGTAAAAGTATAGATCCACGTGGTATCGCAGTCGGCCTCACCAACAGCCAATTCAACCTAACCTAACCTACGCTCTTCCCAAGGGCTAACTTTAACAAACTCCTACAAAATTGGAGATACCGCTGCCATTTTTAAAGTCATATTATTATTATAGTAAATTACCTTCCGTCACCCGATTCGGCTATGACGTTGGCAGTATACATATGTTCTATTCACATGTCTAACCATTCGTACTCCTGGCAACTTAATGCGATTTGCAAAGTATGGCGTAAGCTCATAAAAGCATTCATTTTGAAAGGTCAAAATACATCGTTCGTTAATGTCAACTTTGTGCGTAGTACTGCATTACACAGTCTAGTGGTTGTGTTTCCTCAAAAATAAATGTCGGTGCTAAAACATATACCTAAATCCGTTTTGACCACGTTTGGAACTTTCTCACTTTGACAGTGAAGAACAAAATCAACCATTAAATCAAGAGCCCTTGACATTAGCAAAAACACAGAGACTATAACATGTTTGATTTATGATGCGAACTTTTGATATTGGCTTTCTGTGTTGCACGTGAGTGCTTTTAGGAAACACGATACACGCACAAAGCTGCAAACAAGCGCTTAGTCGGGCTCTCGAACTATGAATACAAAACGTGACTGTCGTGTGAAATATTGGCCATGCAGCAAATCGACAGTCGTGTTTGCATTTTTGTCTTTGCGAGTGCTGCAAAGGAACAAAGCAATTATTTATGAATATATTTCAGAATGGAACAGGTTTTATGTATAAAAACAATTCAAGGGATATAAAATATGAGCTAGGCACGTTGGGAATGTTACCATTGGAATTGCAGACAGCAAATACAGATAAACTTTTGTTTATTGGCACCACTCAAAATAGGCCACTTTTCTATGAAAGACACCACTACCACTGACCACCCTGTGCACGGTTGGCGTAAAAATTAAACGCAATGAAAATAAAACAAAACGTTTTAAGGGCATATTTGACTCACTTTGTAATTGGCGGAAATTTTAAATCGAAACAAACTTTTTGGGGGCCCCTATGCAGCTCACCAAAAGATCGAATTCCTTGCGAAGACGGATTGAAGTTTTGTGTAGACTTTTACTCGTCTGGTAGTTGTATGGGATGTGGGGTCATTCAAGGATGGCAAGCACTTAGACCTAATATACCATTGTACTCCAGCAAGGCTGCCCAAAATCACAACAGAACAACTTGTATACCTCGGAATTCGGGGTACTTAACCTCCCACTGATCAGCTAGAAGGAACTGTTTGTCTGGTTCTGGCAAAAGCGGGACAGTCACAAATGATTTGAGACGTCGTTTCATCATCTTCCAGACAGCACTGGGCATAGGCCCGAGCTTCTAACTCTGATCCGTTTTAGATGCTCGTTGAGAGGACTGAAACCGGTGACAAGGCCAATTAGAGCTTTCAAGTTACATCTTGTCAGTCCAAGAAGGTCTGTTTATCTGCTCAGTTTGGGACCGTCAACTAACAGTTTCGAATGACTGCATGATGACAAATCTTGCCAGTACTCGGAGTGCTTCAGACGTAATCGCTCAGTAACTTAAATTTTGTGAGCAGATAAGCAGCAGACTATGGTTAGCTTTGGGACGACAAAAGCCCATAACGAGCCTTGCATTGAAAGAGCATCAGCTCTTTCATTACCCTGGATACCGGTGTGTCCGGGTATATAGGTTAGGATTACAGAGTTACATCTCCCCACCCAGTTCAGAATAACTCTTCTACAATTTTGGAGATAACCGTAGCGGCAGAGCAGGCTTCAATAAAAGCTTGGCCATCTGAGCAAATGTATAAGGCAGTGGCCTTTACTCTTCTCCTTAGAAGCATAATTATAGCAGCCTGTCTAAGAATTGCAAGCGGTTGGAGCTCTTTTCATTGCATTGCACATGCAAGGCGCTTCAGCTTAGTCGGATGACTTCTGAAAGTGTAAGCTTTTGGTCACCAAACAACAGCACCATACATGAGGTAATGTCTAACAATGCACGTTTATATCAAGTTGTGCAAAGGAAAGTTTTGGGTCAAGGGTAATACCTTCATTTTTCACTTTGCTAGATAAGATAAGCTGAGCGAATCCTTCTTGTTGTAAACAGCATCACCTCAGTCTTCAAAGGGTTAAATGATAGAGTTTGCTCATAGCACCAGCTCCCAACTGTGTTGAGGTCCAATTTCATGATCTCACAGAGGTTTGGTAAGTTACTTCCGCTTCCGTCTGCCAAGCTGACGAGGACCCCTTTAGAAAAAGCTGTATAAAGAAAATTGATCCGATGGTAAGCCTTACAAAGTTCAGAGTGGCACAATACTCCTCTTGAAATGAGAGCAATAACAAATTGCGAAGTAAAAAATTTCCTTGAAAATAATAAATTTTGAAGTAGAGGAAAAACAAAGAGCGCGTAGAAGATGGCGGCAACCTCGTGCTGCTCCCCAGGTTCTTAAACAATGGTGAAGTCTCTATGTATCTCGAATGCCTAACGGCCGAAAAAAGTTCGTACTATTCTGTCTGGAAAGCTATAAGCCACACAACCGAAAAACAATGCCGAATCGGCGAAAGGACAAAAGAAAACGAAACCATTTAATGGTGAAGCGTTGGCTGAACATGCTGTGCTCTGTCATAAAATATGTAAATATTTAAACAAGGCTTCTGGATATGATTTAGTTACGCTTTCTTTCGCTTTCTTTCAGAGGAAAAAAATAATTATTTTTTTTATCTTACACACGTTTCGATTTAGCTATTTTACTATCCCCGACAGTGGAAGATAGCTGAGGTTATAATGGTTTCTAAAGCCCGAAAAAGCTCCAAATGATAGGAAATCGAAGATATTTAAAAAACTCATATTGATGGATGTAATCCGATTATCGAAGTACGCCAACTGCTTAACCTAACCTAACCTAAAATGCTTCAGGCATTCAGTTGAATTAGCTTAGTCTTGTCTGTCATAAGCCTGAAGAAATGTGCCATCGAATAGTGCGCCTATACGAGACCCAGTCATCAATGAACGCTTTTAATTAGAATACCGCCAGGCCTAACATAAGTTCAGCTCCTGAGAAAACTTTTCCCGAACCTTAACGAGGAAGTAAGTCATTTTCCGTGATTCAAGTACGAGCCTGATTTAAGTACGAGCCTGAATGAACCCAAAAAAGACCACCAAAAGAAACATCGTCAGTAAAAAGCTGACCAGTGAAGAATTCTCATGCATGAGAGGTTCTCTCAATGAATTAGAATTAAAAGCATGAAATGCTGACAATGCGGTTTGGGTTTGTTTTTGAATTCGGGTGAAAATGGAGGTCTTCAGGACTGTTAATATCCCGGTCCCTCTCTGACTCTAGATTTCCAGCACAAGCGCAATTTCTTTCAGAGATTCCGTCTGCCTTGTCGTTTCCGACGTTGGTGCAGGAATTTGAAGATCTTCTTGGTCTGAGATCCTCCCGATCGATACCGGCAACCCAATGCAATTTACTCCCGGATGACATCTACATCTCGGTACAGCTCATAGAGTTGGCGGTTGTATTTTGTCCTCCATTCGCTCCATCCACAGAAGACCAAATGTCCCATTCGAAGGAGTCCCATATCAACACTCCTTTCCAGCTAATCGTCTAGCACTCGGCGCTGTATAGTACAACTGGCAAGAAAACTAAAGTGGGTTCGGTTTCCTAAATTTATTCTGTACGTAATTCTTTATGCAATTTTCGCTGGGTTGATATTCCTAGAGTTGATGTTAAAGAATGGAAAAAGGTGAGAAACTCCTTAAATTACTAGTTGTTGGCAGTACCAATAGTTAATATAGATAATTAATTAATTGTGGAGAGATGCTTATTTATTTCTTGTTGGAGGTCTCGTCCTTTGAAACTTTAAGATAAAATTGCTGCGCCTTTTCTTTCATGATGATGTCAATATCATGAGCTTCTGAAGACGACTGCTACCATAGGCGGCTTCTTAGGTGATGAAAAGAATGGGAAATTTTGTTTGATTGGGATATTCCAGAAGGTCCCAAGACATTTAGAGTACTTTGGGTAAGATCTTTAATGTGACATTAAGCGTGGATAAGCCTTCAGAGTTCTAAAAAGAACAAGCCTTATGTAACGTCACGGCAACACTCGATAAAACAGACAAACTAAGAGAAGAAAGGGAATAAAGAACATTCCTTGTGTAGCTGCGGGAGAGTATAAACGTTTGTGTAATTAAAGGAAAACTAAAAAAGATTATAAGTGAACATATAATTAAATAGTAGTCTTTACACTTATTATTATTATATTTTGAACCATCTGAATGAACGTTTTAGATTTTTCAGAGCATTTCAAAAGGCACACTACCGATGAGTATTAAAGTTTTAGTGGATTTTATTTAATTTTTATATTTTTTATTTTATTTTATTTTATTTCATCCATCAGAGTTTAACAATCTCTTATATACTATTTACAAAGATAAAAAATGAACAAATTAAACATATGTACAAAAAAAAAAAAGAAACTTAGTATATAACATAAATAACAAAAGAGAGAAAACAGATTGAGCAATATAAAGTGGAAATACTTTACGATTGATCCAAACTTAAAATGAGTTTAGTTTTAAAACAATCTCTAGAGCAACTTAAGAAAAAGTCAATATCAGATGAAGCAAATTTAGAGTTAGACACATTAATGCAACGAGCTTTAGGTTCATTGCGAGCGTAAGATCTTCTATGATTAACTTCAGGGAAGTTAAAAAAGCTTCGAAGTCTTCGACGGGGAGACTGAAAATAAATCATTGCAAGCAATACAGGACACTGAATTTGATTACGAATCAGATCTATTATGAACATAGCCGAGAAATATTTACGAAGACATTCGAGAAAACTTAAATTAATTAAGCAGCATCTAGTTTTATATGAAGGTGTCTCAATACGCCAATTCAATTTAAAAAACATGAACCTTGTGATGTTTCTCTGAGCTCTTTCGATTCTTGATGATATATATTGAAAGAGGGATTCCAGATTATGCAGCAATATTCTAAATGAGGTCTGAATATTCTAAATGAGGTCTGAAACATTGGCATTTGGAAGACTTCAAAAGCAATTTATTTCTATCACACCATAAGTCGACTGCAGTTAAATCTGCTTGTAGTAGAAAGGAATCAGATAAAGATTCTACATGGCGAAATAATTTTAGGTCATCTGCAAACAAAAGACACTGAGAGTGTTTAATAATAGACGGCGGATCATTAATAAACAACAAGAACAGCAAGGGACCAAGGTGGCTGCCTTGGGGTACACCTGAAGAAACATTGATTGACCTGGAGAAGCTATCATTAATTTGTACAAATTGAATTCGATTTAGGAGATATGATTCCAGCCACCTTAATAAAGTTGAGTGAAAACCCAAAGAAGATAATTTTCGAATAAGCAGAATATGATTAACTTTGTCAAAGGCTTTTGCAAAATCAGTGAATCAGTTTGCAAATTACTTTCAAAGTTTTTAATCACATAATTGCAAAATATTGCCATATTTGTAGCTGTTGATCTATCAGAGATAAAACCATGTTGCTCTAATGAAACCACATTTTTTAAGTGAAATGTTATTTTGTTATAAACAATCTTTTCAAACAATTTTGGTATCGAAGAGATTTTACAGATTGGTCTATAGTTGCAGACGTTTTGTTTTGAACCCGACTTGTGGACACGTATTATATGTGATATCTTCCAATCATTCAAAAAGAGACCACTGGTAATAGATCTATTAAAAATTATACAAAGGGGGATCGACAATGTCTTACCTGTCATTTTAAGAAGTATTGGGGCAATTCCGTCAGGACCGTCGGATTTGCTACTTTCAATACTATCAAGGGCAAATTTAACATCATCTTCAGTTATTATCAGATTACCAATATCGACCATAGATTGAATGCAATCGTCGTTGGTCAATGGATTACTGTCAACATCAGAATAAACTGATTTAAAAAAGTCAGCAAGTCAGCAAATTGCAAGTAGTAATGGTATCTTCCGATGACGACTCCAGAAAACTCATTTGACTAGGAAACTCATTTGAGTTTCTTTGAGAGTTAATGAAGGACAAAAAGTAAAGGGTGATCTATTTCGAGGTTCCCTACTTTTTTAAAGAAAAAAACACATAAATTTCAAATTTAATGGAGAATGTTTATTATCATTTGAAAGAACATTCTTTGGCATTTATTTTTTGAAGATTATGTCTATCAAATGTTGGCCGTTGCTACGTCGCAGATGGTCCATCCGTTGAGTCCAATTTTCGATCAGTCGTTCGAGCATTTCGACTGGTAACTGGCGAATGACACGCGTGATGTTTTCCTCCATGGCCTGAATCGAAGCGGGTTTGTCGGCATAAGCTTTTGACTTTACATATCCCCACAGGAAAAAGTCTAACGGTGTGATATCACACGATCTTGGTGGCGTGAAATTATGTGCTCACCGAAATGTTCTCTCAATAAGTCCATTGATTGATGCGATGTGTGGGAAGTGGCGCCGTCTTGCTGAAACCAAATGTCGCCGAGATCACGAGCTTCAATTTCAGGCATCAAATAGTCGGTTATCATGGCACGATAACGATCGCCATTGACGGTTACGTTCGCACCGGCATAATTTTTAAAGAAATATGAACCGATGATTCCACCGGCCCACAACCACACCAAACCGTTGTTTTTTCTGGATGAAGTGGCAGTTCTTAAATCTTCGTCCCGAATGCGGCAATTTTGTTTGTTTACATACCCATTGAGCCAGAAATGGGCCTCATCGCTAAACAAAATTTGCCTCGAAAACGTCGGATCTTCTTGGAACTTTTCAAGAGCCCATAGAGCGAAGCGATGTCGCTTGGGAAGGTCGAGCGGCTTCAGTTGTTGCACAAGCTGTATTTTGTACGCTTTCAATTTAAGATCTTGACGTAAAATGCGCCAAGTCGTTCCATACGTCAGTCCGAGTTGCTGCGAACGGCGCCGAATCGACTCTGTACGGTCTTCGTGTACACTCTCAGCTACGGCCGCTTTATTTTCTTCACAGCGTGCTGGACGTGGTCTATTCGGTCGAATATTATCCAATAATGAATGCTGGGTCTCAAAATGGGTGATGGTGTTGCGAATAGTACGCTCAGTAGGCCGATTATGTTGACCATAAGTTGAGCGAAGTGCACGAAACACATTCCTCACAGAACGTGAATTTTCATAATAAAGTTGAACAATTTGTAAACGTTGTTCACGCGTAAGTCTTTCCATTATGAAATGCCAAACAATACTAAACAAAAATAACATGACAGCATGACACGACTCACACGTGATCTGTTAAAAAAGGCTATTGAAAAAAGTATCTCTACTTGGATCACCCGTTATTTGCTATTGGACTTCAATTTGTTCTCAGTAGTAACAATGTACGAGCGGTAGAGAAATTTGTTAAGTACATTAAATTTCTGTTGGGATCTTAAGTACTGAGACTTGAGGTGAATGTTAATTTTATTTTGTTTTTCCTAGTTTTTAAGTGCGAAAGCCTTTTATTAAACCAGGGAGGGCTGCAATTAATATTAATTAACTTATTAGGTACAAAGACAGCTGTTGTCTTCTTTAGCAATGACATAAATGTGTCGTACATTGTGATTAAATCATTATTATGGATATCGATTCTAGGTAATCATTGATTGCTATAAAGTCGCCCCTTCTTTTCAAAAATCCTTGCAGACTTTAGATTTAGTGATGGCTTTTTGATAATGAAGTACACCAAATTCCATTAAAAGGGCATTATGGTGTATAGAGTTATCAAGGTTCCTCTAGATTGAAAATATACTCGTTATCTACAAATATAAGATCTAAAGTGCGATCAAGACTATTTTTTCTATTGTTAATCTGTACAAAATTAAATTGACTAAACAAATCAGTTACTAAAATTTCAGTATTGTTATTAACATTGAAAGGAACAAGATAGTTTTCATCATTGTCAAATTTCCAGACAATATTACCTACACAACATGTTGAGATGAGGTTAAGTTATTAGATATTAGACGACAGTTATAAAGATACACCTCTAAGGTGTGTCTGCGAAGAAAACATTGCTGTCTCGTGAGCACGAAAATACTTAATTCTTCTCAATTTCGCATTAAGCTCTCAAGGACAATAAGTTCCTGTTCCTAGTACCTGTACCTTTGCAACCCGCGGGCTTTTGACATAGTCAATACCCGTTTCAATAGTGTCGAAATTGCATTTCTGCCCTTAACCCCACATTCCAATTACCCCTCCATTTACCCCACTTTATGGGATCGTTATTATGACGTAGTGGGACATTATGTTCGTGGTCACTAGAAATCACTTCCTTCAACCTCACCAACTCGCATTTAAATATCACCAAATATCTCAACTTTTAATTGACATTTTGGCCAAGTTCCCTAAATATTTCTACATAATTCCCTTCGCCGACAAAGTAAAGCCATGTAAGTGCTTCTTCATCCTCGCGTCTAACTTTCACAAGTGTCAACTTATTTTAAGTCTCATCCTTGATGATGTCTACGTGTAATTTCAAATAAATTACCAACCATCAGTCATAGCAATGAGCCGTAAAACGACACGTCGACGGCTTAATTGCTTCTGATATAAAAATTACTCCGCCAAGAGTAATGCCATCATTATCTCTAGTATAACCTTAATCTATCTCTCTGGTATAATGTCGTATAATTTGTTACAGCCTATCCAACTAATCACGTTTTCCTTTTTATCTTTCAGATTGCAGCACAAGCAACTCTCGCATCTAATCAAGTCAAATGCCCTTGGGAAGTAACTACTACCTCCGACGTAATTGCTTAAAAGCAAAAGCCGACGCAAAGAGGCAAATGAAATTCATGCCAATTCAATCCAAACAGATATCCGAAAAGAGATTGTTGCTTTATTGAATTAAAAAAACAACGCAGCAAAAATCTTACAGAGGCTGTGAAAAATGACACTGCGACATCAGAATATCCTGTATCTTGTGATAATTTACTTTAAAATTCAAAGTACGACAGTGAGTGGCGGCGAATTACAGCAATTGGAGCAGGTAGGCGTTATTGCTCCCAAAAGTCATGAAAAGACATCACAGGCAGCAGCAGCAGCCATATTGCTGTATCCCAGTCTAATGGAGAGGCGACAGAAAATGCTCAAGTCAGGAACTTTGGCAATTAGCAGAAGAGCGGTTGCTATCGATCCTCCGGCAGTAGATGATAATGGTCTTCGTCGCTCGGAAGAAGATACAAATAATGCGGCTGCATACAACATCAACGACACATCCTTTGTCGACGCAGCGAATGCATCATCGATGGGCTACGCTTTGACGGATGGTGGAGGTATTGCATCCGCCAGTGACATTGAAAACAATGAAACAGATACCAGCGACGAAGTACGGATGCTATGCGCCGAAGGAGAAGAGATAAACAATGGAAATTGTACTGCCTCAAATGAGACGTGTTTTGATGACAACCTTCCGTGCAACGCTACGCAAGCGGAATACATGCAGTTCCTCTATGACTATATGTATCCGAAGACGGCTGAATGGATATTAATTTTCGTGCATGGCATTGTCTTCATCACAGGACTGGTGAGTAGTACGCATTTTATATTTTACATGAAAGTCTTTCGTTTAGCCGGCATTGTGTGGGAGTTTTGCTGTATACAACACCTTTATAGAACTGTTCTTCTTTTGTAGTTATATTTTTTTCCTTTTTCATCTTGGTGCAGAAGACACTGATGTTTTTGTTTGCTTTTGGGATGTACATACGTACGTACCTGGATGCGTAGGCTTTGTTTTAAAAATACTCTGACAGATTTCAAGGAGAAAGCGAAGTCCTTTAAACAACTTTAACTTTACACAATTTTGCTGCTTTGCGAATTCATACACCCTTATTCCGGGACTGAATTTTCGCTAAGGGATTTATTATTAGAGAACGTCTTATTTGGATCAATGTCGAAAGGAGGAATTCCATAAAATGGAATAGCTTTCGATTCGTCCTTCAGGATTGGCGTCATTGACATTCAGACACGAATAAACCTCGCACACACATAGCAGATAACCATAAATGGAGGTACTACATCGTGTAGATACATTCTTCAGTGTCAAAATACGGCATTTGATTTGGGGATATATTTAGCTGCGATAGACGCTAAGTGCGCTCCGAGGAACGTCTTCATTTGTTGCCAACCGAATATAAATTGTTAAATCGAGACTGCTATAGATAGGATATAGCATTGTTTTGCATGAGTAAAAGTCGCACACAACTGTCATTGACGATTCCGCTTTAACCATTTTCACTGATGGGTCCAAAATGGACAGTGGAGTGGGTATCTTTTCAGACGACTTTCACACGTCTTTATTCTTCCGGCTCCTGAACTCGTTTAGCGTATTCCAGGCGGAGGTCCTTGCAATTCAAACATATCGAATTTCGTCGACAGTCAGGCCGGAATCAAGGCCCTCACCTTAACCAAGACTATATCTTAGCTCGTCAAGGAGTGTGGGGAGATAATATCCAGAGCGGGCTGTCTGCTTCGAATCTCCCTCATCTGGGTTCCCGGACATAGGAACATGAAAGCCGACCTTTCCATTGTGGCCAACCTTATTGCAAACGAATCAAATCCACGCGCGCACTATGGAAATAATTAAACTCAAAACATTTGAGATATCTCAAAAATTTTATTATTATTTTGAAGTACAATTGAAAAAAAAACTGTGCATAAAATTCGACGTCGTTTGTTGAACCTAATTTTGGATGACTCGACTACACATTTCGACAGAATCGGTTTTCGATTGAACCATGGAAGTTTTTTTATCGAGCCTTACTCCCAGATATTGGACTTTGTCTGAGATCGGGATGGTGACATTAAGCACGAGTTGGGTCAGACCAGTAAACTTCTCCCTCTCGTGAAGAGAACAACCATGTGTTTGAGAGTAATGCACCAAAGATAGATCAAATCTTCAGAACTCAGCGCCAGAGAGCAGACAGCCCCTAACGGCTGCATCATCCGCATAAGCTTGCGTGTAGTTTCCAATAATTTTGAGAGCCGTAAGCAGCCAGTCTACCACCATACACCATAAAAGGGGTGACAGAACACCACCTTTAGGGCAGCCCTTATTTACCCCTGTTTTCACGAAACACCAACTGCACAGGAGCCATCGAGTGAGCTCTTGCTATTTTGCGATGACAGATGTGTGATAAGAGACGCTGAAACTGGATGCTCATTGGCTGACGGGTTTTTATATGGTTGATTGACCTAAGTTTTTCGTTGCACACGAGAGGTTTCCCGCGTAGACCGATTTATGCGCAGTGCGGGTAGAACACTTTCTGATTGGGTACTTCTCTCAGCATCAAGCGAAATGCGTTGTAAAGGGTCATTCATTTTTCTTTTTCGAAAGTTTGGACATTGCCGTGGAAAACGTTTCACTATTTCGCACATTTCGGGCAGTATATCGTCCATAGGTTGAGTAAGGCTATGATTACAGTGGATGCGTATTCTGACGAACAACAGCTCCATAAGAACCTAGAGTTTTATTTGTTGCTTCGACGTACACTACAGAACAAAGAAAACTGTAGGTTCTTATGGAGCTGTTGATCGTCAGAGCAGTTGTTCATCAGAATACGCATCCACTGTAACCGTAGCCTAATGTTGGTCTTTAATGCGTCTAGAGTTCGGACTTTTGCTTAGCTCCACAGAAAAAAAAACCTAACGGTGTCAAATCACATCATCCTGGTGGCCAATTGAGGTCGCCAAAATGTAAAATCGAAAAATCGGTATTTATTGTCTGTTGTTCCAACACCCTTAAAGCGTATCTACGGCGTTGTGAATGGTCAGCAAATCCAAATGCAAAATACGGCATAGTACGACGCGTTCAATTGCTGCGAACGCCGGAAAATCGATAAATTCGGACCATCAGCAACACTTTCGACTGAGCATGCATTACAATGACGAACAGACCTTACAACTTCAGTAACGCTTCCACTCTCTTCAAATTTGTTTACAATTTTACCGATTGCTTGCTTAGTCAATCTATTATGACGACCATAGTCAACGCGTAATGCGCGAAAAGTGGCTACGTTTGTTTCACCCCTTTTGCAGTAAGTTTTAATAATTTTAACGCGTTGTTCGATTGTTAAGCGATCCATTATCGTAAATGGAAAACATTCACCTAAAATTAAGGCACTTGAAATGACAGCTGAGTTTGACAGGTGTCAAATGCCAGCGCTATCAACTTGAAACCACGAAATGAATGACCCATGCATACATAAATACTACGGACTGAACGACCATATTGCAGCAGGTGTGCTGGAACGGTATCCTGCCATTTTCCATGCATTTACAAAATTAAAGTAAGTAGATCAAGTAAGATTAAAGATAGAGAGCTGCATGAATGGCAAAAAAAAACACATTCAAATGAACAATGCCAAAAATGAGTTGAATGAAATAGAATGCGAAGCCGAATATGTTTGAGTGAGTGAGTGCGGTCAGGTAGAACTCGGACGCATAACATTCAAACCAAAGAAAACGAATTGAATGAGTGGGAATGCATTGGAATAAGAGGTTGCGTTTCGAATGGATTCGACTGACAAAACGGGTTTTTAATTGTTGTCTTGTCGCGCATAAAGTCTACTGCTTGCGTCTCTTGAATCGAACGAAATGAATGCACCCAAAAACTCGAGTAATTCGAGTGTCTGTGGCTGTGCCAAATTTTTCATTCCACTTTACGCTGCATTTATTCTCATTCATTTCGCTGAATGCCGTCTGGGGTGAGACACAACACCCACTCACAGAAATAACCGGTGAAATATGTACGTAATAGAAGTACTTTCTTTCCCCTGAAAAGGGATAGGCAGCTGGGATAAAATTCAGCTATATACCTGCTGTACATAAGAATACGTGAAGCACACATATTGGAAAAAACTACTGCCTAGAAGTACCAATATTTGTACTTCTAAGAAGTACTTTTAAAGTACTGCTGGGGAAGTAGTTTAGCAGTAGTGCTGTAGAGCTACTCCATGTAAGAACAAGTAATTTTTGTTTCCACTGAAAAAATAGGCACCTTCATAAAAGCAATACGTAATAAAACAATGAAATTTTCATTAAATTCATTTAATTAATTAAATTTATTAAAAATAAAATAAAATAAGCATTAGTACACTATTTTATTGTTTTCTTCTTTTATACCTAGAAGCGATTGTGGGCATTTAGAATGCATTTGCGTATTTCCCTTTCAAATCTCTCTTGCCCGAGAAGTCTACCACAAGCATCTGAAATGAAATTTAGAAATTAGAAAATAGTTCTTTTTGGTTTCAAAAATTTAACTACATACCAAACAGTATCTTTTTGTACAGATACAAAGCATTAAGCGATTTCTTCCCCGCTCGTCCATCTAAGTTAAAATCTGCATAAAAAATGTCTGTAGCCAGGAAGCGAAAAACATTTCCAACGTCGATAATAATTGTTTCTTCTTTTGCGAGAAAACTGAATTTTTTGGATTTTAAATATTTTTGGATACCAAAATGGTAATATTCACCAGGTTCAATTTGTATTAAAGAAATTGGGCAGTTTCAGTGTCCAATAATTTACGCGACGTACGCGGCACATTTTTCACACCCGATGCACTTAATATTTTTAAAAGATCGTTAACATGGTTGTGCGGCACTTTATTTCTTAAAACCCACTTTCGGAGATTTATTTTTAATGTTGGTTCTATTTCTGAAATAGAACTTGATGACATTTCAACGTCAATTAAAGCATTTGCTTCTGTCTCCAAAAGTGGCACGCCCTGCTCTATACTGCCACCGCTACAACTCGCCTCTTCATTATCTACACTTTCTACACTACAGACAAACTTGTCTAATTGTTTATAACGCGACACATTAAATTCGCGATTCTTTACTCATTTGATTTGCAAATGTCTTTTTATTCATTTTTTTTTAAATTTCACTTACCGATTATAGTTCAAACTTCACTAACCGAATACAAAATTTCAACTGACTCGAATCCTTTTCAAAATCGCTTTGATATTTTAAATATTGTCACGGTCGATTCTACTTGTCTAGACATCGATAAGTTTTTGCTTTTTGTTTGCACATGGATTTTGTTTTGAGGGTGATAAGGAAAAAACAAAAGAAAAAATGTGGGCAATAAAAAGTGATCTTACTGAGTTTTATTAGGGTCAAAAAACTACTTCCTCGGAGTACATATTTCACCGGTTATATCCGTACTTTCACGTAAGTAGATAAGCTGAAGTCCATTCAATTTAACGTTTGTTATGAGTGAAGCTATGCAGCTCTCTAATTAAAGATCATTAAATGCCTCTGCAATTTTTACGCTCATAAAAAATTCTCGGATTAGATGGAAGTGATTCCACACCATTTATTGAGATGTTACTATAATTTTCCACACGATAAGAGATCAGAGTTAGTGATCAAATTAAGACAATTATAGCAAGAAGTATTCATAGCTAGAGAGTTTAATTTGCGCGTGTTTCACGGACAATAGGCAGGACTGAACTTCATAAATCACATAAGTATTGTCGTTGGACTTCGTAAATTGTTGCTTTCTGCTAATTTTGCACTCACTGAGACTCGCCGAAAGCTAATAATATTCTTACTATTATCTCTCATTAAATATGCTGAAGTTGTCTACAGAACACTCGATAAATTATCGCAACGGTAACTGCATGCTGCTAGCAATGTTTGCGGTTTACGATATGTTTATGACCTTCGTAGAAGCGACCACATCTCCGTTTACTCTCGGGAGCTTCTTGGATGTGCTTTATATAGTCACAAAATCATAAACAACATTTTGAGCCTTCAAGCATTCGATAGACATCTATAACATTTGATATAGGTGGCGCTTAGACAACGAGAAGTTTCTGAAACATACCTGCAGATGCTCATAGAGCAAAGACAAGAGTTGGATGTTCCATTGGAGTTACCGAAGAGTAGGTGTGCACTAAAGATAGGTCTCGCTGGAATCACGGAAGACAGGATTATGTTTTGAAATTTCAATATATCAGTCTTAAGCCACTTAAGCCGTATGCTGATGAGGTCGGAGTTCAAGATCAACGTGTTTAATGCCAAACTCTGCCAAATTCCTTGGAAATATAAAATTTCAAAAAACAATAGAATGCTTCTCACTTACAGTCCAGTTCTAATTTAATTTAAAATATTCAATTTGAAAATTGCATGCCTCCAAAGGCACCTTCACATGTTCATGGAGCTGTGAACTTCAAAGACCTTGGCCATAGAGCACGTGTTCTTTCACTATCCAAGTGACTTTAGTCGGCCAGGAGAATTAACACAGCCAAAAGAAAATCTGTGCAAAGCTGCTGTAGTAGGAAGCAAAACACGCACAGCTATCTCACTCTCTGTAAAAAAAAAAAGCAAATAAATATGTCCACTGGGACTAACTTCCTCCTCGCTGGAAAATCCTCCGCCAACCACTGCTGTGTCGCGTGGGAAATAAGAATAAGAAGAAAGGGAAAGTTGTTTTATTGGCAAAAAGCTATGTAAGTCAAGAAATTTCAACACCCCTACGCAATTAACTCGCAACACACAAATTGCACTGACTCAGCAGAAAACTTTTTAGGCAAGTAATTCGCGAATGACTTTGCAACATCGAATTGCAAAAATTAAACTTACACAATTCTAAGAAATCGAGCGGAAAATGTTATCCCCCCCCCCCTTCGTTTTTTCAACTCAAATCTAGAATAAAACCGCATTATTTTCATGTACAGCTAAATTTAAACCTTTCCGAATCTCGGGTTCCTGCAATATTGTAATGAACTCCATTTGCTTAGTATTCATCTAAATATGTTGTTTATTTTTTTTTTATCTGATACCACCTAAGCACGTGTGTGCCGACAACATTTTGCCTACGGAAGTAGATAGGTTGTATAAATCGTTTTATGTCCTGTTTATTGCCGAACCTGCTTCAAAAGTACTTTCTGGAATTACGACTTTTGTTGCCTTTCATGATTATAACTGCGTACGTGCTGATGGTATTTTATTGCACAGTTAACGTTTTGTATGGACCGGATTTATGACAAAAATTTATATATATATTTGAAGGGGGGAACACAGTTGAAGAGAAAAAAAAATGGTGGCACAGATAAAATGTGAAATATTTTTTTTTTAATTTACCACAAAGCCACTCGAAGCTACAAGGAATTGGAAATAGAATAATTATTACAATGAAAGCGAGCAAGCAAGCAGATGACGATGACAGTATATTTTTGTTCCCTTAACTACAGATTTCAGCATCATAAACACCTTTGGCCTTACTAATAATCAAACACTAATGTCGACTATTAGTTGACTGCCAGTTTAAATTAAAATGTACAGCATATTTGAAATGGTATCAATAAATAATTTGACCTCCACCTTTTATCTATTACATTTGCTGTCAAATCTATTTGTCAAAACATCAGATATTGTTTTCAAACAGAGGTACTTTGAAGATAAGGTGAAGAAATTAAGTAATTGAACATGAATTCAATTCGGGATGAGGATATTTTTATGTATCTGATGCTAGTTGACGAATTCGCAACCTTTCGAAAGGGAAAAATTATAAAAAAGCAATTGACCCATTTTTAAAATATGACGATCAGGATTTCTTTGGGCACTATAGGTTTGTTTATTGTTGTTGGTGTATAATAATCGGTAAACAGTTTAAAATTATCAATAGATTTAACAAACCGACAGTCCGCTATATTGTGGAAATCGTTCGAGAAGAACTTGCTCCACGGACGAATCGCAGAGGAACACTTTCGGTGGAAACCATAGTCAACAGACGAAAACAAAGGAAGCAACAAATCGGTTCTGTGTGTCAGGATTTGAGTTCTGTCAATGTGACTTGTGCTTTAAGTGAAATAATTTTTTTCATACCTTTTAGTGTTTTTAATTTTTTTGAAATATATGTGACACTCTGCTTGGTTTTGTGTAGAAAACAAATGTTGCAACATATGCGGAAGGCCTACCAGAAGTTCTGATCGCATTAAGTATGTTAAGAAATATCTTGGAAAATTTGGAACCCATTCGGAACGGAAAATGTACACACTTCGAATTACTTCGATATACGTTTAGTTAAACACTAATTTGCACAAAAGAAAACTGTTTGAATTTGTTGCGAAAGTTCACAATTTGTATCCTTTTCCTGCGCTAATTGGACTATTTCTTCATGCTTTGTATTTGTCATAAACATTTTTATTTGATAAAGCCGAACAACAAAAATCATACCTAATTGCTCCGACTAACACTATGTACTCGTTATATACGTTTATTTGATACAAAAATGAATGAATGCTCGGCAACATTCCGTTGCAGAATGAAAATTAGAGATAAACATGGCTTTCTGGCCATTAACATTTAACCCTACAGTTAAGGATTACCCGACAACTAAATTTGTTTATTGGTACAGACTTTAAGTTAACTGCCAGACTAAATTTGATTATTAGTACGGCCGCTTAACTTCAAAATTGAGTTCATTCGTATATTGTAAGGTATCAGACAGTGACATGCGGCACCACAATTTCTAGGGTAGTCATAATGACTTTCCTATGCCTCTCGGTCTTAGGTCGCTTGATCAGATCCTCAATATGTAATGTTGTCCCGTTGTCCATCCTCAATATGTTATGTTGTTCTGACAGAAGAAACTCCAACGAGTTTATCTTATAAAAATGATGCAAATTCTAAAACATAAAGACAGCTTTAATAACCCTTAGATAACATAAAAAATAACACCAATAGATTTTCATTGACCTACCGTAGAATGACCTAATATTGACCAAAAATCATTAATTCTTTAAACTTAAATTTAAACAGGGACCAGATATTAAATTAATTTTACACTTATTTCATCCCTGGGTATTCAGATATGACAGAAAAAAAATGTGTAGATGTACAACTGTCATAATTGAAAATAACCGCCACTAACGAATAGCCTATTACATCGTGTATTTTTAAGTGTCGGTAAAATCGTCTCCGTACGGCAAGAAAACATTGTGCAATTGTGGAAAAAATTCAGTATAAGGTTTCATACGTTTTTAGTGATATATAAAAAAGCGTGCCTTATTAGTTAATTATTATGTGAAATTAATCGGAAATAAAAAAGAGTTTCATAAATTCTTAACCTTCATTTTTACTTTGACCGTTGGGTTCCTAACTTTAACTGGTTGGTCAATGTTAGGAGCTAACGGGTGATCCAAGTAGAGATACTTTTTTCAATAGCCTTTTTTGACAGATCACGTGTGAGTCGTGTCATGCTGTTATATTATTTTTGTTTAGTATTGTTTGGCATTTCATAATGGAAAGACTTACGCATGAACAACGTTTACAAATTGTTCAACTTTATTATGAAAATTCACGTTCTGTGAGGAATGTGTTTCGTGCACTTCGCTCAACTTATGGTCAACATAATCGGCCTACTGAGCGTACTATTCGCAACACCATCACCTAGTTTGAGACCCAGCATTCATTATTGGATAATATTCGACCGAATAGACCACGTCCAGCACGCTGTGAAGAAAATATAGCGGCCGTAGCTGAGAGTGTACGGCGCCGTTCGCAGCAACTCGGACTGACGTATGGAACGACTTGGCGCATTTTACGTCAAGATCTTAAATTGAAAGCGTACAAAATACAGCTTGTGCAACAACTGAAGCCGCTCGACCTTCCCAAGCGACATCCATCGCTTCGCTCTATGGGCTCTTGAAAAGTTCCAAGAAGATCCGACGTTTTCGAGGCAAATTTTGTTTAGCGATGAGGCCCATTTCTGGCTCAATGTTTATGTAAACAAACAAAATTGCCGCATTTGGGACGAAGAGCAACCTGAAGAGATTGAAGAACTGCCACTTCATCCAGAAAAAACAACGGTTTGGTGTGGTTTGTGGGCCGGTGGAATCATCGGTCCATATTTCTTTAAAAATTATGCCGGTGCGAACGTAACCGTCAATGGCGACCGTTATCGTGCCATGATAACCGACTATTTGATGCCTGAAATTGAAGATCGCCACTTCCCACACATCGCATCAATCAATGTACTTATTGAGAGAACATTTCGGTGAGCACATAATTTCACGTTTTGGGCCGGTCGATTGGCCACCAAGATCGTGTGATTTCACACCGTTAGACTTTTTCCTGTGGGGATATGTAAAGTCAAAAGCTTATGCCGACAAACCCGCTTCGATTCAGGCCTTGGAGGAAAACATCACGCGTGTCATTCGCCAGTTACCAGTCGAAATGCTCGAACGAGTGATCGAAAATTGGACTCAACGGATGGACCATCTGCGACGTAGCAACGGCCAACATTTGATAGACATAATCTTCAAAAAATAAATGCCAAAGAATGTTCTTTCAAATGATAATAAACATTCTCCATTAAATTTGAATTTTCTGTGTTTTTTTTTTAAAAAAGTAGGGAACCTCGAAATGGATCACCCTGTTTCTTTCCGTAGTGGAACATCTTGTAAGTCTATGTCCTAGTCCTAACGTCCGAAAAATACGTGTTCTTGTTATTCCATAAATATTTTCGGGGCTAAATAAATATAAAGGTACAAGTTTTGTGAGCAGTTCAATTCAGTCATGCTTTCTTGCGCTTTACAAATTCATTAATTTAATTGAATTAAGAGTTTCATAAATCGTTAGACCTCAATTGACACAATTTGAGATAGCTAGCCACGAAATGTCATCTATTATTGTGTCGTGCTTAACTTTCACAATTCATTAAAATTTAATGGCGTCAACCATTTGAATAGCGTTTGGAATGAATGACATGCTTTGCCATCCGTATCTGTATCCTTTCCAATTAGCTATTTCCATCTAAGCTCGTTCAAAATTTATTACGTTGTCTAAATTGAATGTCAAAGTGCGAATAGGTTGGGGTTCTAAGTGTTTTCAGAAACAACTTATGTTTCGATAAAAATAAATAACTAACCCACCAACAGCTTCATATATTTTTTATATCTTTCTCCATTTTGCCATGTTTTTTTTTTTTTTTGTTAAACAAGACAAGCATAATTTTCCACTTAATATTCCAAGTATGGTCGGTTGGAAGATAGTGGATGCATTAGTCTCTGGTGCATAAATCCCGAGTAGGGGATACATTTCGTGCTACTCTTGAATTTAAATCGAGTACAGAATACACTTCACGTGTTCCTAAAGGAGATATTAACTCCGCGATGCCAATGTCTAGTAGTTTGGGATTTTAGATAAATTTAATGATATTCAAGTTCAATAAATGGCAAATGAAATTTCTATTGGTTAAATCTTGCAGCTGCATCGTTCCCATCTGTTTGTATTGAGAAAATCGAATTCAATTTGTAATCGCGTCATTTATGGTCCTTTGCAACTTTATACAAAGGCTTGTCGTTGCAAACATGAACGCAAATATTGCTTATGCACTTGTAGTTTTAATGCCATGCCGCAATTTGTATCTCAAGCTTTTCTCACACTATTCAAACATGTACATTGCCGTGAAAGACATTCAGATATGCATTCAGATGGGTAAAAGATTATTTTATGAGAAAACCAAATCGAAACACATGAAACGGTCGATACCTCCTTACTAGGAGGCAATGAGAAATGCAAGAGCTTGACCAAATGAAGCTTAGTAGAGAAGTCCAAAATAGTGGATCCAAGCAATTTCGCAATTCGGCGAGTGGGTGTGTTTGTCCGTCTTTGCAGTGAGAAAGTTTCTTCTTCGTCCACTGTATTACTAATACTGACTAACTTAAGGTGATCCCGACCCGTGAAGAATCCGCCTTTCATTCTCTGCAATCTCTTCTTCCACTTATCCAGACCAAGCGCCTTGGCATCGTCGATGGCTTGGTATTTTAAATGGAGGTTCGGTCTACCTTGACGTCTTGAACCTGAGAACTGGGACTCGAAGATCCCCTTGGGTCGATGTGGCCGAGGCAATGTTGTCGATGTGTTTTGGCTTTTTTGACTAGCCCTTTTCGCACACAGGATCGTATAACAAAGCCTGCAGGATAATAGTTAATGTAGAGCATGCAGTATTGAAGCCAGTTGCTTCGCCAAACCGAAGTAGCAGCGGTTTTCTAGAGTAATTATTCGTTCGTGGAGTTGATGTTTAGACCAAAGTAGATGAACTTCTTAACTACCTCGAAATTGCTGCAAGAGTCAGAGTACTCAACATTCAGAAAAAATTTAGTTAGTGTACCACAAGGCAGTGAACTGGGTCCAGTGCTATACCTTCCATTCATTAGCGAACGATAGCTACTGCTGTGCTTGCTGTGGGAGCAACTGTTAAAATGTCTGGCGGCATGTGAAAACCAACAAGTTCGAATTGCAGATGTGTTTTCGAAGTAATTCTTGCACATTGGTAATGGCAAAATCACAGTTAACATCTCGACCGGATTCATCACAGTTGACCGAATCGAAGGAAAATCGCGTTCGGCCAAAAATGGTCATTTGGATGTACACAGTAGTGGCACGCTCAGTACTCACTTATGGGTCCTTAGGTGGGTGGCCCGATCTACGCAGAGCTTATATTATCACTAAGGAGCGTAGGATCAATTGCTACTGACAACATTCTATCCAAACTTATCTTCCAGCAAATATTCTCTGCAGAATTCCCAACCAGAGCGGAATGGGCGGCAGACACTGTAATTTAAGAGTTCGCTTTAACAATATTCACTGACGCGTTCAAAATGTACTATGCAGTGGGTGCGGGCGTTTTTCAGAGGAACTGCATGTGTCCTTATCAGCGTCTTAAAGAACAGAAGTCCTGGCGATCAGGGAAACGCGTAAGATACTCTTAAATAGTACGTCACCCATAAACAACATTCCTCGACAGTCAGGCTGTAATCAAGGCCCTTACATCAACAAGGACAAGCCCCAAGCTCGTCGAGGAGTGTAGAGATATTTTGCCGCCGGCTTAGAATCACTCTCATCTGGGTTCCCAAAAAAATTAACATAGACGGGTATGAGAAACCCGACGACCTGACCAGTCACAGCTCATCTCTTCCCGAATCCTGTGCCCCATAAGTGTACCCCCCATAAGGTTTTTTTTAGGGGATAACCTCCTCGCACTTCACGACGAAGGCAGAGTCTAGGTGGAGTAGTCTGACGAATTGTGTCATCTCCAGAAAGACATGGTCGAAATAGAACCAATCCTGAACATTTAGCCTGATACACAGAACGGCCTTCAGCACGAGCCACTGGGCATATCCCATACCCACTGCCGCAGCTATGATGACGTTGATGAGGAAGAAACGGTGCCCAGCTCTTGCCGGGGCCATACATCAAGGGCTTAGGTTAGGTATGTGGGTTGGTAGAGCAGGGTAGACCCTACTATACCACACTCAGGCCCTTGTGGACCCATTGTGATTCCCTTTTGTTGGGGGTTAACCGTCGGTGTTGTTGATGGTCAGCTTGTGTCATCCTTCTTGCATTTACCCGACTCCGTCCAGCCATCCTGACGTCCTCAAGATCCTGTAAAGATTAGAAAGTGTAACATCAGAAAGTTCTCATAAATCATGGAAGTAAAAACTCCCAAGTGTTCTGTTTCTCAAGTGACAGAGGCTCGGGCAGTGACAGAGGAAGTGAGGTGTGTCCTCATGGACCTCTTCGTCTCCGCAACCTCTACAAATATCATCGCCCTTGAGATTTAGTTTCATCATGTGATTTCTTAAGAAGTTATGACCCGTTAGAGCCCCTACCAGCTTAGACAGCGATGGCCTGTCAAACTGTAGAAGTTTGAATGTTCAGCCTTTGTCATATCCTGGCCATAGCTTCCAAAATACTTCACAGGTAGTTAGTGCTTTCCACCTGTTATTGGTTTTCATACGTATCTTGTTTTCCAATCGTTCTCTGAGATTACATAGTGGAGGCTTGATCGACTGTAGTGCTCTATATCCATTGCGGACCCCTTTCTCGCCAGTTCATCAGCTATCTTTGTCACTATGTCCAGGGACCCAGCAGAGATTCAAGGGCTTAGAAAACCATTCTTCAACGACCTTCAAGACATTTCAGATATCGGTATCAGATATCATCGCCCTCCTCAAATCCACTAGGTGGACTTGAGTTTGCTTTTCTTCTATCCACCCTCAGCATTTCCCAAGAGTTGTAGCGGGATCATTTTTTTTTGTAGATCGGGTGGGGTTCCTCACTATTGGAGAAGCATTCCTCGAACCTTCAATGTCGAAAAAAGTGAGTTCGCCAATGCGGTCCGTCGGTCTGTCTGTCTGCCTGTCTGTCCGAGCGCCGTATGGCGAAACGGTTCGACGGATTTGCTTCAAAGTTCGTATATAAGGTTCTTGGGGTTACTTCTTTGCAAATTTTTTGCTCTATCTTTTGAAATAACTGTACCTGCCATACAAATTTTGTGAAAATTACTTATCACTATTTTACTCCAAAGTGGTTCCAAGGATTTCGGTCTTTTTTGTACTAAGGATGTTTGGGATGGGGTCAAAAATTCTTCATACTCAGCATTTGGTTTTCAGTTTTTTTTATACTATAAACTCAAACAAATCTGCGTACTTAGATTTTTTAAATGCGTAAGCTTTTCTATCTGTCCTATTCTTCAGGGCTATTTCCGAGAAGATGGAAAACAGCATTTGTCCAGCCCGTCCCACAAAAAGGCGAATCTTCCTCTCCCTCCTCTTACCGACCAATTGCACTTACGTCCCTTCTTTCCAAGGTCATGGAAACGCTGATAAATCGTCAGCTTATGAAATATCTCGAATCCCGAAAACTTCTTAATGACCGGCAGAACGGTTTTCGCAGCAACAGGTCCACTGGTGATTTGATGACATATCTTCTAACCAAAAAGTGGAACCAATCTATTCACCGTGGTGGTGAAAGCAAGGTCGTTGCGCTTGATATTTCAAAGGCATTTGACAGAGTTTGGCATCAAGCTCTCTTGTCGAAAATGCGTGCATTTGGGATCGATGTTACCTTTATTCAATGGATTAGAAATTACCTTTCGGACCGTTCAATACAAGTTGTTTTGGACGGTTTCAAGTCTGCAACTCACCAAATAAATGCTGGTGTCCCTCAAGGCTCTGTTTTGTCTCCGACTCTCTTTCTCATTTTTATCAATGACCTCCTATCTGTCACTTCTAATCCAATCCATTCCTTTGCTGATGACAGTACCCTCAGCTTTACATATTCGTTTCCTAGGCATCGCCCCTCACTTTCGGGCGTTGAACTGGAACGGCAACATATGTTAATTTAAGATCTCGACAGCATACTTAAATTGGGTGAAACCAACAGAGTGGAATTTAATGATTCCAAAACGCAATGCTGTCTGCTGTCATTGAAGCGAAACCCTAATTCTCTGCCATTATCCATGGATGGCACTTGCATCCCTGAAACAGAACGACTTTCCATTCTCGGTATGTGTGTTAATGATAACCTTCGTTGGAATGACCACATATTTGATGTCGCCAAGAACGCTGCGAAATGTCTAGGCTTCCTAAAGCGATGCAAGAAATATTTCACCCCTTCTGATCTGGCTAGAATCTACAAGGCGTTTATTCGCCCAAAACTTTAGTACTAGGCTCATATCTGGTCTGATGCACCAATAACATATTTGGAGCTACTTGACAGAATTCAAAAACGTGCGGTAAAACTTGTTGGCAATCGAGACATCGCGAAATCACTTGACCCTTTAGTCATCGTCGTAATGTCTCCTGCCTGTCATTGTTTTATCGGTATTTCCACCACAAGTGCTCAAATGAAATAGCCAGTTGCATTCCACCCCTACAGCAATTCAACCGCAATACTCGCCTTGCGAGGAATGCACATTAGTTTACCCTTAAGCCTGTTTTCGGACGTACTGTGAAATATAAAGATTCCTTTCTTTACAAACATTTAAAACCAACGTGCATCGGTTTCTCCCTTTCTCTAATCCTTCATTTCCCTAATGCCCGCACTGTGTCACTTCATTATAAGGGTATCCAAAGTCCCTTTAGTGCGCGCACATTATAAAAAAAATTCCCTTATATTCCCTTATAGCTTACCGATTTTTTGATGATGATATAGGCTGTGTTGGCTTAAAGTGGATTTGTAGTGCACTTGCAATTTGAACGCAATAAATTTTTATTCGCGTCAAACGTGCTGGTTGGTGTGAATGCTTTAAAGAGATTTAAAGAAAGTGAATAGTGTATAACACTTACTGCAGCTAAAATTTAAAGTCTTGTTTGTTTCAAACTTCAAGTTATCTCACCCCGCTCCTTCACATTTTAGTCAATCTCAATCTGATCAAAATTAAGTTCAATCCCAACTGTTTCGTAAGTAAAACCCCAAGAACAACGAAAGACCATGCGAATGAAAACTTAATGAAATCGATTGCGATTGCAACCATTTTTGTTTTTGTATTCATTTTTCAATCGATTTCCTGTTGACATTTGTTTTTTCCTTATTTCGAAAACTCTTCTACATATTGTTTTCTTTTTTTCTATTTTTTTCAGGTTGGAAATGCACTCGTTTGCGTTGCTGTTTACACAAACTATTCTATGAGGACAGTCACGAATGTTTTTATTGTCAATCTGGCAGTTGCTGATTTTTTAGTGATACTAGTTTGCCTGCCCCCATCTGTTGTGTGGGATGTCACTGAAACATGGTTCTTGGGACAATCGATGTGCAAGATTGTTCTCTACTTTCAGGTGAGTTCAAACTACACATTTGTAAAATGCAAATGCATATATTGCAATGCCAGTTGGGTTGCAATGGATTCCGAGCAATATCATATAATAAGATAGAAAAAAAAAAAAAACAAAATGTTGTCGTTGCACGTAGTAGCTACTAGAAAATGCTTGCTTGTCACTTTGTGTGTAAATATGAAGGTAAATGTAAAGGAACTCTCACTTTATTTTCACAGACGACGTAGGGTAAACTCAAAGTGGATATCCTTTGGCAGGGAAGTGTGAATATTTGAAAATCAAGCTGATGGGAATGGAACGTGTTGTGATGGACAGAAATTGACACATGAAAAGGGTTTTGTTGTTTTGTTATCGTTGTTGTAGGTTAGGTGTGGTATTTGCCTATAAAAAACGTTTTCTTTTTGTCTGCAATAGTTTCGTATAAAGTTCCTCTAGCCACAGAGAATTTGGGCGGGAATTTTAAATTATTTGGCTTGCAAATGTAGAGGTGGGAGGAGTTAATACATATCCACCCGATGTTCTTTGGCCGTAATTTTGGATTTTGTTTTAAAATTTATATCGGCTAAGTGGCTTGTTCATCGAGAAGTACTCAGTACAGGTTCGGAGTACCTACTCTTAGGGAGATACATAGTTCCTTTTGCTTTGCGACTTTTTCAGAGAGCCGAGAGGGCACTTCAGTGATAAGGCGCTAAGATGCTCCGCACCCACCGCGTTGGCAGCTAAAGCTTGGAGCCTGCTTTGAGCAAAGGCAGGACATTCACAGAAGAAATGCCCAGCAGTGCATTCGCTTTCTTCGCTTTCTTCACAATCGCCACTGACAGTTGTAACACTTTACGTGCTTGGAAAAAGCTTGAAAGCTTTTGAGTGCAAAAATGCCGCCGACTTCCCAGCTGTCTACGCAGCTCGAAGAATCATACCATCGACTATTGCGCCTTTTTATAGGACACCTAGTCATCAATGGAGACCCTTACTAGGGAAGTTTGACAGACCAAACATAGGTTCAGGTCCCGAGAAAACTTTTTCCGAAGCTTGCCGAGCAAGTTCTTCTGAGATCTTATTACCTGTAATTCCAGTATGAGCCGGAACGCAAAACGAATTCAAAGAGTTCCTAAATTGGAGCACTAAATAAAAAGTGGTTAAAAGATTGAGCAAGGTCTTAAGTGCCCTCGACAGTCACTTCAGACACAAATACTTCGACCACTCTACCTGTTCTTCAGAATATTACGAAGAGCCATTAGAATAGCTTTGATCTACGCTTGGAAGACCAATGAATATATGCCTAATGAGGAGAAAAGCCTAACGTTATCACGCTCCACCAAATCACTAGCACCTGAACCGTTGCAGGTCTTGGAGCCATCCGTGAAAATGCTAAACTATTCTTGAACTTGGGAAAAGTCGACTTTGAAATTTGTACGCAGCCAAAATTAGACAAATATCGTGGGATAGTTCTCGAGCAGTATCATTGAAATTTTAGTACTTCATTACCATTGGGGAAGGCTCCAATGAAACTAAAAATACCTTTTTTGGAGATTAGTGAATTTAGAGACGACGTACTTGCGTCACTGCTTATTCCAGCCAACGATGCATATGAGAGGATTGGCCGTGTATACTCATAAGAATCTTTTGGGTGACAAACACTTCCTATCGAGGATAACTTCCCTTGATAGCTTCAATGTGATGCCTTTCAATACCATATGAGACAAGGCCGTCAACTTAATCCCTTTCGTAAAGAAGACAACCTTGGATTTAAGAGGCTTTACCCAATCTCCGATCATGGCCAACGGCACTTGTGATTTCGCACAAACAATCGTCTGTTATTACATGTCAGTTGCAGCACGCATCTGCAACCATCGTTCTGCTCCCAGACATTTCTCGGATCTATGCGACAAGTGATTCTTCTACATCATGCCGTCTAGCGGAGCTACAAATGTTGTCAAAAGGCACTCTCAATAAAAAATACCCAACCCGCAGCAGCACTGCCTCGCAGGATTTTCCTCGTTGATAGACATGTTCCTTTTTAAGAAAGTGAGTGGGCGCTCAAAGGCACTTTGAGCACGTGCAGCCACGTGCAGCCGTGTTGCAACATAGCTGGATAAATTCAATCAGTGCCGGGCGACTTAAAGCCCTCAAATGGTGCGGAAGCATTTTTAAAAGTCCTCATCATTAGCCACAAGTTAAGCTATAACGAGTTACCAATCTTTGCTTCCTCATGGTTCCAGTTAGTTGAGGCATTTGTGATTCTGAAAGTCTTCCCATTTTGTTGTTTGCGTGAAGGAACAATCGGGTTTTCTGGACAAAATTTAAATTTTACCCTTAACCAATGTTGAAATAGGAAAACAGAGCAATTCATATATCATATGCTACAAAATGAGTTACGAAGGAAATGAGGATTTATCGACTTCCAACAGTGCATGCCACTTCTAAGGTTTTGTTCGACAAGTGTTCTGGTGTTGTCTATTTTCGCGCAGCCATGCCTCAAGTATGGCCAATGGCTATGTTTTACGGTTTACTGAAAAATGTGGGGTCAACTCTTATGTAAAAAAACTCGTAAAAATGGTATCAAATTCCTCGAAAAAAAACTTTCAATTAACACGTCCCAAATAGAAGAAAGATCTACTTGGCCAAATCTCCATGTTCTCCATCTGTAAATGCAAAAAAATGTGCAATCTGTCCAAAGGATAAGGACGAAATGACGAAAATTAGGTGCCGAAGCCAACTCTGCGGCGAATATAGCCGGGCTGTGTGCCTATATTTTATTTACAATATTTTGTATCGATGGTGTATTTTGGACCCCAAGGTAATAAGAGTGTTTCTTCAGAGATTCGTAGGTTTAACGGTTAAACAAAAATGCAAAAAATTATCTTAGAAGAACCAGGGTGTAGGCAAAATTGGGCAATATTGGCATCGGATTGTGAATTTCATCTATCGGTTTCCCCCCTCAATGAACCGACAGTATCTGTGAATAGAAAGTTCACCTTTCTACTGGAAAAATTTGTAAGCCAAGCTCACAACATAGTAGTCTGAACCACTATTTGCAAGATGGAACATGCTTCATAGGTGCGAAACTAATTGACATGTTGAGCACCATCTTCAAAATTAGAGGAAAACTCTTCCCTCCCAATTCTATTCCATACCGAACTCAACTTCATGTCCAACCTGCATGTGTAACTGAGAGGAGCGCGAGGATGTTTATCATTTTCTAGCAGTAAGTCCCATTCTTTAGGAATTCCATCTAAATATCTTTGGAGCTCGTACACTAGATATATAATTTATTTAGCTGGGGTTTAATATGCTTCGTTGGAACGTTCGACGTCGCCAAGAATGCTGCGAAATGTCTAGGCTTCCTCAAGCGGTGCAAGAAATATTTTACCCCTTCTAATCTGGCTGGAGTTTACAAGGTTGAGTACAATGCTCATATCTGGTCTGGTGCACCAATTACATAGTTGGAGCTACTTGAAAGTAGCTCACAAATGTGCGATAAAACTTGTCGGTGATCGAGATATTGTGAAATCGCTCGACGCTGTTAGTCATCGACTCGTTGCTATATGAAAACTTCCATCATAAGTGATCGAATGAAATAGCCCGCTGCATTCCTCCCCTTCAACACTTCAACCATAATACCCACCATGCCAGGAATGCTCATCAGTTCACCCTAAAGCCTGTATTCGGATGTACTGTAAAATATAAGGATTCGTTCCTCTATTTTTAAATTTACATATATACATAACGGGTGATCTAAGTAGAGATACTCTTTTCAATAGCCTTT
The DNA here is from genome assembly GCA_963576555.1 of Ferdinandea cuprea. Classification (NCBI taxonomy): domain Eukaryota; kingdom Metazoa; phylum Arthropoda; class Insecta; order Diptera; family Syrphidae; genus Ferdinandea; species Ferdinandea cuprea. The sequence continues at coordinate 42,635,927 of OY754958.1, forward strand.
TTTGACAGATCACGTGTGAGTCGTGTCATGCTGTCATGTTATTTTTGTTTAGTATTGTTTGGCATTTCATAATGGAAAGACTTACGCGTGAACAACGTTTACAAATTGTTCAACTTTATTTTGAAAATTCACGTTCTGTGAGGAATGTGTTTCGTGCACTTCGCTCAACTTATGGTCAACATAATCGGCCTACTGAGCGTACTATTCGCAACACCATCACCCATTTTGAGACCCAGCATTCATTATTGGATAATATTCGACCGAATAGACCACGTCCAGCACGTTGTGAAGAAAATATAGCGGCCGTAGCTGAGAGTGTACACGAAGACCGTAGAGAGTCGATTCGGCGACGTTCGCAGCAACTCGGACTGACGTATGGAACGACTTGGTGCATTTTACGTCAAGATCTTAAATTGAAAGCGTACAAAATACAGCTTGTGCAATAACTGAAGCCGCTCGACCTTCCCAAGCGACATCGCTTCGCTCTATGGGCTCTTGAAAAGTTCCAAGAAGATCCGACGTTTTCGAGGCAAATTTTGTTCAGCGATGAGGCCCATTTCTGGCTCAATGGGTATGTAAACAAACAAAATTGCCGCATTTGGGACGAAGAGCAACCCGAAGAGATTGAAGAACTGCCACTTCATCCAGAAAAAACAACGGTTTGGTGTGGTTTGTGGGCCGGTGGAATCATCGGTCCATATTTCTTTAAAAATTATGCCGGTGCGAACGTAACCGTCAATGGCGACCGTTATCGTGCCATGATAACCGACTATTTGATGCCTGAAATTGAAGCTCGTGATCTCGGCGCAACTTCCCACACATCGCATCAATCAATGGACTTATTGAGAGAACATTTGGTGAGAACATAATTTCACGTTTTGGGCCGGTCGATTGGCCACCAAGATCGTGTGATATATAGACTTTTTCCTGTGGGGATATGTAAAGTTAAAAGCTTATGCCGACAAACCCGCTTCGATTCAGGCCTTGGAGGAAAATATCACGCGTGTCATTCGCCAGTTACCAGTCGAAATGCTCGAACGAGTGATCGAAAATTGGACTCAACGGATGGACCATCTGCGACGTAGCAACGGCCAACATTTGATAGACATAATCTTCAAAAAATAAATGCCAAAGAATGTTCTTTCAAATGATAATAAACATTCTCCATTAAAATTTAATTTTCTGTGTTTTTTTCTTTAAAAAAGTTGGGAACCTCGAAATGGATCACCCTTTATTTATATCTTTCTACTGAAATAAAATAGTATAAATAACTTACTACCTAATTACCATTTCCATTTACCATTAGATGGATATAAAACCATGTGTGGTTGAACTTATTTAAACTACTAAGAAGCATTAAATTTAACAGAATGCTGCCATACATTATCTATTGATGTTCCTGCCTTTAATCAAATTGAATATCGATTTACATATTCAGAACATTGTAAAGTGCAGCTTTCTCTGTTCTTTTGGAAAGATGTCTGCGAGTAAATTCAGCTTGAATTTAATATCAGCAACACTTCAGAAAATTAACCTTTCATTATTCACGGCAAAAAGGAAAATTGAATTAAAGTTAAATATTTTACAATTTTATCAGTGCATTTTTATTTTTATTCGTCCGTCGAACGTATGTTCGGATCCTTATTTACAGCATGATATTCGCAGGGAGAATGTTTAATGATGATGACGGTGATGAATTGGAAAAAAAGTGTCATATTGGGAAAGCTAATTTTGTACAAGTTACAGAGTGTTTCAGAAGTGGTTGGGTTTTGTAGATTGGGCTATCTGCACATCAATTGCGTTTAATGGCTAACCTCCCCGCGGTTACCACCGGATACTGGCTTTGTCCGAACTTGCTTAAATAGCAACACTTAAATGCTCTGTCTAAGATGGCTGACTGGCTGATCGATTCTTAGAAATCTATGGGCACGTCAGAAAGAGGACGTATTGTGGATGAATTCATAAAATTGAATCAATGGCTTCGCCAACGGGCTTGATGGCAGCTTATTCTACTTTTTACTTTTGGTGGCGCTTACAGTCCGGGGTGGACCACGGCCTCAACCAACAAGCCCCTTCAGCCATCTCGGTCACTCGCCAGCTCCCTTCAGTTAAGCACACGAAGTTGGTTGAAGTTGTTCTCCAATTCTGCGCCCCACCTAAGCTGGGGACTTTCTCTACTGTGCTGTCCTTCAAGGTGGATTCGAATACTCGTCGGGTTGGTGCGTTTCTGTCCGTACGTTCCACGCGTTCCAACCATCTCAGCCGTTGTATTTTTAGCTTTTTGACCAGGTCAGCGGCGCTATATGGCTTTTATAGTTCGTCGTTAAAACTCCATCGCCACAGACTGGACCTAATATCACCCAAAAAATCTTTCTCTCAAAGCATCCCAGAAGGGTCCATGCTTCTGCATCATACAGCAGGACCGGGATGGTTAAGGTCTAATATAATATCTCCTTGGTTCTATGAGAGAAGGCTTTACTTCTTAGATGCCTTCTTAGCTCGAAGAAACGCAGATAAAAAAAAATATTGGGCGTAAACGGTCCATACACAATCCAAAGCCTAGCTTCTCCAACCACTGTGTGTGCGAAGATATATTTTTTTGACACAAATGGAAGGGACCTACAGTTTAATGCCGGTTCCGAACGGCAATTAATTTTTGAAAAGCTTCTCATGACAATGTTTACTCTTGGATGTTTGTCAGACGTTCGCAAGACGTGGGGCAGCGAATAAAAACTTTCAGGTGGTACAGGTCGGGATTTGAACCAGCGACCTCTCGCTTAGTGGTCCAACGCCCTTAACCACTAAGCCACTGCACCCACGCAGATTGCCAAGAGTAATTCTTCGCTTGATCTCTGTGCCGATGCCATTTTGCAAGGTGATAGTGGAATCCAGATAGACAAAGTCTTTAACTTCTTCAAAGTTGTATCTGCCCATCGTGACGTTTTGTCCGAGTCGCAGATGTTTAGAGTCTTGTATCGTTGACAGCATATACTTCGTTTTGTCCTCATTATCAACCATTGACAACCAACGCTTGCTACTTCGACGTGGGGCTGAGGTCAGTAAGGAGTTTTCAGGACTATTCGGTGTAAGCCATTATCCGATGTTGCCTGAATTGGGTTGGCTTGCTGTCAAAGGCTCAAAGTCAGGGCCTGGCTTTGCTAAATTTGGTATATAAGATCATATCACATACCACGTGCCTTTTGGCCCGTCAAATCGACCATAGACAAAATGTTCACACTTAGGCCAATTCTGGAAAAGACCTCTTCTACGACTTCAAAGCCGGATATCCTTGTATTCATCTTCAAAAGTGATGGTCGAATGCGGAGTCCGTCGAATCTGATTCAGCTGTATCGCATGAACTTCGGAAACACGCGTGAAGTGCGTAATTTAAAATAACTCAGTAATTTGACAGAACTCTTCGAAAATCGAATTGATTTCTTCAATAAGGAGCAGTTCTTGAGCAGATAGCGCGCAGGGCAGGTGTCAACACAGAAGGCTCCATCATGAACGGGTCAGACCAGCTACGTGATAGAGGCTTTCCCGGCTATTGAAGAACAGACAAAGTTAGTTAGTTGGTCTTGAAGTTACAAGACTAAATATATGCTATCACGTTACACATTTACAACTGTGCCGGAACTTCTCTCTGTCACGCATACCCTGTCACCCTTAAAGGATTGCCATACTTCTAAACTGGGACACCTAGTATATGTTCAAACTAACACCCGCAGAGAGCTCTTTCTTTGTCGGCAAATACATAACTCAGAACGAAAGTAAATAACTCACCCTGAGAGGACTATTTATAAGTCCTATGAAAGTCCTTCAATGACAATCGTTCAAAAATTTGCATTTAAAATTCCGTATCATTAGAAAACATCATTGGAGTGTCAAAATTTATCAATCGCAAGTGAAAATGATTTAAAATTAAATAAAACGGGAATTCACTTTTGTTAGGCTCCTCGCATCTAAGAAGCGCAAACAAATTGAATTTGCACTACGAACAAGGTATTTGTGAATTTCAACGCCCCCCCCCACTAACTTTAACAACTAATGCCATTGTGTGTAACGACTTTTTGGATATAATTCTGACACAATAGCTTCAGAACGCACTTAAAAAAGACATTCAAGAATTTCCATGCGATGTGATGATGTGATGTTCGCCTGTTAGCAGTTCTATTACTCCCGAGGAATACGAGTACTGCGGCACTTGTATCTGAGAAAAGAAAGGCACAAATAAAAACTCAAAATAACCCCAAGTACCATATTAAGAGAACGGCTTTTGTCTCCACCTCCGCGTAGATACGTAAAAGCTTTAGCAACTGAGAGTTCCCGACACCACGTCTCTCTGCGCCGCATCCTTGCTTTAATGAAATAAAGACATCATTATTTTGAATCGCATTCGCTGTAAAGATGAAGAGCAGATAAAAATATATATATATTTGAGATTCAACTGTTTTGACCCAGATCTATTTTTACTCAACAACTCATATACATTTATTATCCACAGACGGTATCTGTGACTGTTTCGGTTTTGACACTTACATTCATATCGGTGGACCGATGGTATGCTATTTGCTTCCCACTAAGATATAGGACAAAAATCAGTCGTGCCATTGCATCAGTATCGTTCATATGGATTGTTGCCCTTTTATCTGGTAAGTGGTAACGCTTTTGTTTTTTTTTTTTTTTTTTTCATTTTTGCTTGACTAAATGTGGTTTACTGTGTTTCCATTTATTGCAGATATTCCAGAGTTTTTAGCATTGCACTTGAAGAAGCCACAGTTGCGATTCGAATCCGTGCTGTTCACTCAGTGCGGTACAACATGGGATCTGCAAACCGAAATGAATTTCTATCTAACTCAACTTGTGGCGCTTTATATGTGAGTATTTATTGCGTGTGTGGGTGGCCCTGTGCAGTAGCAAATATTAATTTTATCGCAATCCTTGTCTTGAATTGAAATTGATGTAAACTAGTTTGCAACATTTGTGGATCTGTTCGTTTTGTTGATGTTAGCAGTAGTTCACAATGCCGCTATCATGTAATATGTCAGCCACAGACAATGAACTTTCAGTAATGAGCGCTTGGGTTGGGGTCTTGCACGCGAGTTTATTTTGAGAAGAAAAGTACTTATGTAGTTCTTTGATGGCGTGGGTGGGATTAATTTAAGAGCAGCTGCGGTGGGGTTTTAAAGTGTTATTGTTAAACGCATTACTATTGTACAGAGAAGTAAATTTTTAAAGAATTATCTATTTAATTCTCTGATAAGGTAAAGGATTTAAAAATTCTTTCATGTCTAAATTCAGACTATAAATTGTATTAAGTGATTGTTGTAGCTGCATCTTATATTTCAACGGTTATCAAGTGTCCAGCTAAGTTCTTTGGCACTACACCCTTATTTAGACGAACCAACTCAGGCCATTTTGACCCCCGTTATAACTTCGCTTATAATAAAGCTAGATACGTAAAATATTCAGGATTTATTGGAAAACATAGCAGAAGGCTCTATAACAAATCTTAACTGTTTAACATGAGCAGTTCCTCAGTTATGAGGCCCCAAAAATAGTAACCACTGACTTACTGACTCACTGACAGATCATCAAAACTTAAAATCATCGTAGAATCTTGAAATTTGGCACAGCAATATGGTTTGCGGATAAACCCCAGGGAAAAACCTAACATTTGTGATTTTCCCCATCCAGGGGCCGTGGAAGTCAAACTTCGCCCCTGTTGTTTAACTTTGCACCCAAAAGACTTAGAGCTATGATATTATACTTTCAGGAAGGATTTGAAGAACAGACACAAATTCTGTGTATATTCCAAAAAAGAGGCATGGCAACCGCCCATATATCGAACTCATTCTATAGTTATGAAATTTTACTTGTCGGTAATTCTTTTAAAGGCAAGCAAGGAAGGTTATAAAAAAATTGTATTTTCCTCGAAAGAGGGCGTTTACGTTCGGTCAAAATCCCTACAATTTTAAAAATTTGCAAAATTTCCAAAATTTCGCGAGCGACTTCACATATCCCCAAGGAAAATAATCCAATGGTGTCAAATCACACGATCATGGTTGCCAATTGACAGGTCCATTCCGCGAAATTATGCGCTCATCGAATGTTTCCTTCAATAAATCGATTGTGACGTGCGCTGAGTGGCATGTAGCGCCGTCTTGTTGGAACCACATCTCATTCACATTCAAGCCATCCAATTCGGGAACAAAATATCATGGCTCCATACCGATCTCCATTAACGGTAACTGACTCTCCAACATCATTTCGAAAGAAGTATGGCCCAATGACTCCACCAGCCCATAAAGCACACCAAACAGTCAGTTTTTGTAGATGTAATGGCGTTTCAAGGGTCTTATGTGGATTCTCTTCACTCCAAATGCGGCAATTTTGCTTGTTGATGTAGCCATTGAACCCAAAATGAGCCTCATCACTGAACAAAATTTTGCGATGAAAATCAGCATCGATATCAATTTCATTTTCGGCCCATACACCAAAATCACGACGCATTGCATGGTCTCGCGGCTTTAATTCTTGCACAAGCTGGATCTAGTAAGTTCTTAAGAAGAGATCTTTGCGCAAAATGTTCCATAAAGTTGATGAATAAAGCTCCAATTGCTGTGCACGGTGGCGAATCGATTCATTCGGGTCCTCTTCAACACTTTGCTCTACAGCGGCAATTGTTTCCTCGGTGCTCACTGTTCGACGTCTCTGCGGATGCGTATTATCACATAGAGTAAACGTAGTGCGAAAACGATCCATGGTTAACCGAGTTAAGTGCTCTGATGGACGATTATGTCGACCATAAAATGAACGGATCTGCGGTAAACTTCGCGAACTGAACCATTATATTCGAAATAAATTTGCACGATTTGCAAGCGTTGTTCATTTGTCAACCTGTTCATGATGAAATGGCAAACAAAACTGAACATAAATGACATTGGAGCTGCCAGATTTGACCACAAGGTGTCAGTTTTATCGTTTCACGTATCAAGTCAGCCACAAAAAGTACTGAGATCTAAAAAGAACGCCAAGTTTGTATTGTAATTATTAAAAAAATTAGGAACTTTATAAAGTTAAATGCTGTGAGAACATTTGATGCACTTAAAAGCGGGAGTACTGGCATTTTTTGAAAACTGTTGTTTTTGCGCATTATTTGGACAACATTTGTAATTGTGCTCGCTCTTCTTCTTAAGGCTTGAGTATAATGAAACCAACAGGTATTCAATGAAGCCAATGGAAAAACATTTCTTAAACCGCCGTTGCGCATAGCGATTTCAAAATTTTCAGTAAACTCGGGATGAAATTTGAAAAATGTTTGCACTGCATGCTTTGTCGTAGCGTACATATCTTTTGATTCCACTACCATTAGATTTAAATTGTTGTAGTTGGGAAATATAAATTCAATTACTCCCCGTTCTGAATCCTTCACATATCTCAAACTGGAAAAAAACTATTTAGCAATATCCGCCCGTCCGTCCCCAATTTTTTCCCTCTTAAATTGAAGCTAGGAATCTGAAATATATATGCTCCCTTGGGTCCCGATGGTAGTTGTAAGCCCACTGGCACGCCCACAATTAAAAAAACTGTTTTAAGCCTTAAGTTGATATGTAGAACCTGACCTCCATAACAAATTTCCCATACAAAGTTTTTTGCCACACCTACTTTTTGGCGGCGTTTTTTTTCCAAAAAAATGTTGTTTCCTTCGAAAATTTATAGCAAAATATTTTCGACAATACAATTCGCAACATGCTATCCGTATTTAGTTCTTAGCCATGCCCACATTTAGAGGGCGTTTGTTTTTTCAAAAAAAAAACCTGTTTATATGATTTTTTTATGAAATCCAAATGAAATATCATCCAACGGGAGGGATATGGATAGGGTATCATACCGTTCGTCCCAAGCGGACTGTAGTCTTTCGATATGTTTTCTTCTATTATATAGCGCATATTCTACTAATTGACAAAGCCAAAAAGTAGCCTCAATGAGCGCTCTTCAAGTTCTTAAAACTTCAAAAATAATTTTTAATAATTTCCAAACCTCGACGTGATAAAAATCAAGGATTGCCTTGACTTATTTTATCTGTCATCTATCTTCTGTCATTGGTCCAGAGGGCGTCATTGATCAACTATAGTGCTGTTGTCGTAACACCATAGTACCTTCCATACGTTCACACTGCTTTTATTTTCAGCTATCTCGTGCGATGGCCTTTTAAAGGACACAGCCTTAAAACGACACTGCAACTTATTTCTTTGTTAAAACTAGACTTAATTTCAATTTGTTATTATCGTCCCTCATTGGTAAGATTGTATGTCCTTAAGGTATCCAAGAAACATGAAAATTCAATGACTCATTCGTTTGATACGAAAAAAAAAACATCACCTTATCCTATTTTGAAATATCCCAAAATATGTTATGTACATATATAATAAGCATCTGTTCACAAATAAAACAAGATCCTTTCAACCACATTTTGCCCACATCATAATCATAACCATCCATCCAGAAAAAGGAATGAAAATAAGTTAATCCTACCTACATGTGCTGTATAATTTTTTCTTCTTCACCTCATTTAACATTAATTTTATTTTTTTCGTTTTTCGTTTTTCTATACCATGTTGCAGACTACCATTAATCCTGATGATGATTGCCTACTTCAAAATTGTACGAATCCTATGGAAATCAGACACAATACCCGGCCACAGAGAGTCCCGCACACATCATCAGTACTCTTGTGGATGTAAGTATTTACGATCATAGAAATGACAATAAAATATAATTAAATTTAGTTATTTGAAATTCTTAATTAAAACAGTAATTTAAACGGTTATAATGACATGAAATTAAGTCAGAATCGCAACGAATAGAAACAAATTAAAAATTAATTTACGCCGAATATGCATGGAACAAAACGCACATCAGCAGCGAAGATTTAATGATTTTCTTAGACTTGTATTTGTATCATCATCAGTATGATGAGCGAAGTAATTTTCGCAGCCACAAAGATGAAGCAAAGGCTTCTGCAAACTCGCTTGAAATATTCTCGTATGCGATAAACACTACAAAGGCACGACAAATATCCATGCTCGGAAACGTGGAAGAAAAAAAAAGTTGTGATTGGATTTTTAGTAGATATACGGAACGGAACATGTTTTGAAAGAGTATGTAGTATTAATTGAGGCGTCTTAAGCACGCGTGGGGGTGTGAGTATATTCTTTTGTCATACTTGTCTTACAAAGAGACGGGTTTTTTTTTTGCTGACTGGATTTAGCTAGGTTACCTAAAGTTAAAAGGGTTTGTTTCTTTTTTTGTTTGATTCCAACAATCAAGACGGAAGACGGAATGTCTACTTGAAAGACACAAGTTTGCTGTGAAAAACGAGACGTTTAGAGTTTAACTACCAAGGAGACGTTGCAATCTTTTTTGGAATGTTAATGCAAAATTTCCATGACAAATCATCAAACCAGATTAAGGACGATAAAAACAACAATCATTTTGACAAATTTTGGCATTTAACGACAATAAGAGTGGAGCGAAGAGTAAGCAAGAGCAAAGCAATAAAATCAAATACGCGCTGTTAAAGGGTACCGCTAGGAGTGTCTTTCGAATATCGAGCAAAGCTAAAATTTAAAGAATTCAAGAGTTTCATCACTTTGGCGACTTCCTACTTCTTCATTCCAAAATGAATGAATTTTCAAACAAAATGACAAAAGCAAAAACGGAGAATATAGAAAAGCTATATGCCGTATGGAGGCTTCTAATTGTAGACGAATTTCTACCCAAGGAGGAAAATCTTGAAGACTTCTGAAATTCAGTATTTGGGGGAAACTATGTATCCTCACTCATGTGCGTCTGCAGAGTCAGCTGCCTCCACTGCCAACCAGAAGATTTTTTTTTTTCATACAAAATTTTATTTTTGTTAAGGAATTAGTTCGTATATTTAAAGGTTATAAAGTTTTCAAACTTTTTTTTTGTTTTTCTCATATTACTACTATAGGGTCAGCTAAATAACTTTTTTTTGAAAATGGGGGCATAACATCGGTATGTAGCTTCGGCTGTGTTGCACGTAGCGCCGTCCTGTATCCTCCTCTTTAATTTTTGTGAACAAAAATTCGTTCAACATGGCCCGATAACGATCGGCCACTCCTTGCTCATTTTCGAAGAAAAATGGCCCAATTATGCCTCTGGACCAAAATCCGCACCAAACAGTGACTCGTTTTGGGTATATCGGCTTTTCAATGTAAGCGTGCGGGTTTTCTGTGCCCCAAATGCAACAATTTGTTTACATACCCGCCAAGATCAAAATGATTTTTTTTTGGCAAAATCGGCATCTTCTCTAAGTCGATCGCAGGCCCACTTAGCGAAGCGAAAACGCATTGGATGGTCAGTTGGCTTCAACTCCTGAACCAATTGGACTTTGTATGGCGTCATACTTGATGTTGTCTCAATGATGTCTCCGAAATGTTCAATTGTTGAGACGACGGTGAATTGATGTTGATGGCGCTTCACGCACACTTTCTGCCACAGCAGAAATTTTCTCGGGTGTACGCACTGTTTTTCACGCTTTGGTTTATCGATGAGGATGTCAATTTCTTTCACTTTTTTCACAAGATAATGAACATACGGAGCTGACGGTGCTTCTCTTCTTCCAAAATCCGTACGCAATTTTCGCACAAATTCTGCAACATTACCATGATTTTCAAAGTAATTGCGCAATATTTCCCAGCGTTGTAAGATAAAACTAATTATCCGTCAAATCAGACATGAGCTAAGTGTTATCATTCGCGAAATTAGCACTAGTTGAAAAAAACAAGTTAGATGGCGGACCCTTTAGTTAGTTTCTCATTTGAGAGGAAGTTATTTTCTCTCTCTTTTACTAAATTTTTTTACTTGTGAGGAAGTCTTTGATTTCAAAACTAGAAATCTGGAGCTTTGAAATGATTTTTATTTCATCTCGATGTGACCAATTTTGACAAAGATACAGCTCTTTCCAAAAAAAAAAAACTTGTCCCTTTAATTGTGTTGGGTAGGATACATTGACCAACTCAATTGTTTAATTTATGAACATTCAAATCTGCGGTGCAATGAATTTCTTCTCAATTGACATTTTAAGCATTATTTAGTTGCAAAAGGAAGGTTTTTTACTCGGACACAATAGGAAGCTTTTCAGGATCAGGATTGTGCTAAACACAATCGACTTCACTTTTATTGACGTGCGTTTTGGCTACTGAGTGTGACGTTGACTTTGCCTTTTAAATGTTTACGTTTGACTATACATCAGCAATTTCCGGTTTCCTTTGTTGGAGGATGACAAACCACTTATCCAAAGTGGACATCAGGTCAAGATATTGCATGTGTCCATTTGTTCTCAGAGAAAGGATGTGGCTTTCAAATGTGAAGAAGAAGTGTACTTTGATAGAAACACATAAACAAGCTTTGAAACATTCAAATAAATCATTTTCAAGGGAAAAAGCATTCACCTTAAATTTGGTTACACTCCTTGGTCGAGTGCAATTTTTAGTTAAGATACTCTCGGTAAAAACGCTAATTTGTATTCTTGGTTTGGCAGTGGGGAATAGGAATGAAATTTAGTTGATTCTGGCAGAATGAAACCGATGATAACTCGGTCCAATATGTGAAGTGTTATTCCGGCAACAGCGTTTCGAATGTTAGCCTCTAGCTCGTCTAAAGAGGTTGCGTTGGCAGCGCACACTAAGGATAGCTTATAAACGAATAAAGATATCGCCGATTTTTTTTCAGAAATTAGTGATGAGTTTCAGAAAATAAAAATTTCACAGGCTGTTTCAGTATTCGCTGCTTAAATAAAAAGTTTTAGTTAAGGTGGTTAGAATAATTGGTATTTAACTTTAAAAATGTCGCAAGTCAATTTCTGAAACAATCTTAGTGTAATTTAAGTAAAACAATCGGGAAAAATGAAAGCAATCCAATTTGACTGAGAAAGTGGGGAAAACATCTATTTTTTTTTGAATTAATTTTTTTGCTATACAAGAGTACCTACATTAATAAAATATTTCATTGATAGATTACATTTCAAACAGTAAAAATAAAAGTAACAACAATTTACATACAAACATTAGATTTCTGGGAAACTATCACCTAAGTCCGGGGTAATGCGTTCTGCTTTCAGATCTTTTTGGTTACCTACATTTAAAGCATGGAAGAAATAAGTGAAGTCGTTGAGATTGCAGGCATGCTAAATATGTCTTCATTCAGCCGAATCCTTAAAAATTTGCACGTATTTTGATATCTGTATTTTTTGTAGTCTTTATTTTTGGACTCATTCTTATGACAATTCTCTAAGTTTTTGTGATTGCTATTCGATGGTATTTTGCCTATGAACCAAAATTTTATTTTTTTCACGCGTACCTGCGTGAGTTGTTTTTCAGAGTACTTTTGTGTTCGAAGTTGAAAACAAATATCAAATTAATGTTGAAATAAAATTGTAATAAAGTTGAATTAATTGAATTATTGTATTGCAAACATACCTTAATGTCAAATGTAAAAAAAAAAACATAGAATTAATTTTACAATAATTCAAACGTCATTCTAACAAAAACCGCCAATAAACCAATAAGTAAAACCCGAATTTTCTTGGTCTTTTATTCGGAAACGAAATTTACAAGTTTTTGTTCGGAAATTTCTACACAATTATCAACACTTATATAAAGGGTGATCCATTTCGAGGTTCCCTACTTTTTTAAAGAAAGAAACACAGAAAATTCAAATTTAATGGAGAATGTTTATTTTCATTTGAAAGAACATTCTTTGGCATTTATTTTTTGAAGATTATGTCTATCAAATGTTGGCCGTTGCTACGTCGCAGATGGTCCATCCGTTGAGTCCAATTTTCGATCACTCGTTCGAGCATTTCGACTGGTAACTGGCGAATGACACGCGTGATGTTTTCCTCCAAGGCCTGAATCGAAGCGGGTTTGTCGGCATAAGCTTTTGACTTTACATATCCCCACAGGAAAAAGTCTAACGGTGTGATATCACACGATCTTGGTGGCAAATCGACCGGCCCAAAACGTGAAATTATGTGCTCACCGAAATGTTCTCTCAATAAGTCCATTGATTGATGCGATGTGTGGGAAGTGGCGATCTTCAATTTCAGGCATCAAATAGTCGGTTATCATGGCACGATAACGGTCGCCATTGACGGTTACGTTCGCACCGGCATAATTTTTAAAGAAATATGGACCGATGATTCCACCGGCCCACAAACCACACCAAACCGTTGTCTTTTCTGGATGAAGTGGCTCTTCGTCCCAAATGCGGCAATTTTGTTTGTTTAGATACCCATTGAGCCAGAAATGGGCCTCATCGCTAAACAAAATTTGCCTCGAAAACGTCGGATCTTCTTGGAACTTTTCAAGAGCCCATAGAGCGAAGCGATATCGCTTGGGAAGGTCGAGCGGATTCAGTTGTTGCACAAGCTGTATTTTGTACGCTTTCAATTTAAGATCTTGACGTAAAATGCGCCAAGTCGTTCCATACGTCAGTCCGAGTTGCTGCGAACGGCGCCGAATCGACTCTCTACGGTCTTCGTGTACACTCTCAGCTACGGCCGCTATATTTTCTTCACAGCATGCTGGACGTGGTCTATTCGGTCGAATATTATCCAATAATGAATGCTGGGTCTCAAAATGGGTGATGGTGTTGCGAATAGTACACTCAGTAGGCCGTAGTTGAGCGAAGTGCACGAAACTCATTCCTCAAGGACGTGAATTTTCATAATAAAGTTGAACAATTTGTAAACGTTGTTCACGCGTAAGTCTTTCCATTATGAAATGCCAAACAATACTAAACAAAAATAACATGACAGCATGACACGACTCACACGTGATCTGTCAAAAAAGGCTATTGAAAAAAGTATCTCTACTTGGATCACCCGTTAAAATAAAAAGATACAAAAGTAAGTATCTGAATATTTGTTTTATATATTATATATATTTGTATTCATAATTTCTCTGCAATTGGAAACGTTAAGTATTATTTTAATCCTCGGTAGGCTCTGATTGTTCAAAAAATCTCCTTGAAGTGTTTCCATCATTTCCATTTCCAAATCCTTGCTTTGGTTCGCTCTTGTCCCCCTTCTTGAACTGTATATGCAAGTTTCAAAATAAATTCCATGCACCTGATTCTAGGATGCAATGAAGAGAGTCCAATGTTGGTATACAACTTGTTCAAGTTTCATATGATAATTTCATCCTAATGTTCTATTTATATCTTAAAACCTAAAAATTAAAAAAAACTTAGGTAGTAAACATAAAATATATTTTTCCCTTTAACTTTTAAGACCATTTTATTTTAAATCAATACACGTACCTGCGAAACAAACCATGAAAAATTGGCAGACTTCTTTAATTCAAATATCTCTAGCTCAGCTCTATGCAACTTTATGCAACTGAGTTTTAAGTTTTTTATAAACGATGCGAATTTATTATTCGTCGAGTTCGGTTTGATGTAACTTGATTTTTTTCTACTCAATGTAAAGTCGAAAAAGAGGTTTTTCAAAAAAACATTAGACTAAGTATTTTACAAAAATTCCTTTTTTTCATTTCTGATTTGAGTAAATAACAGATATATCAAGTAAAAACTTTCACAAGCACTTTTGCATAAGTTAGCCACTGTGCGCCGTGAGATGAGATGATTCTCCTTTACAACTTCGGCGTTCTATACCTGATTGACTGTAACGAAAGAAATAAGCTCCGATGGTGCCGCCATGTCATAAACCCCAACAAAAAGTCAATCTTTGTGGAAGCATTGATAGAAGTGAAAACTTGTAATTGCGTTCGCTCCAAAAATGTATATTTTTCTGGTTGACATAGCCGCTGAGCTCGAAATGGGCTCCATCGGAGAGAATCATTATTTTGGGCAAAACCCAGACCTCCGTCCAATGTTTGCAACGCTTTATTAAATCACGTTGTTATCTATAGTCGGCTTCAGTCCGTTACAGGTTTTTTTTTCCGAGTGTAGGTGGCAAAACTTCCATGAGACACTATGAGGATCGGCCACGCATGCTTATAGTGTGAGATTCTTACTCACTAAAAAGCGCATCCCATCAAAAATATTTATGCTACAAATAGGCTAATGTCTATCAAGCAGTTTTCATTTAAATTATTTCATAACATGTTTGGCAGGAAACCTCGCAGCGGAAGCAGCTACTCATACCGAAATCTTATTGTGCGAAATGTTTTATCCATTATCCAAAAGATTTCTCTGATCTAAAATTTCTAATACAGAATCTTTGCAATGGCCAGGAACGCAATTTGCATTTCTTCGTCCATGGTAGTAAAACCTGAATATCTGTTGATATCAGCGTTTCTGGTATACCACAGAGCCTCGGAACTTTATTTTGGAAAGTTTGTAAAATTTAAATATTACTTGGTTTGGTTCAACCCAAAGTTGTATAAAAGTTTTAGAACTTGCTACTTTTATAGCTTGTTTTGCATGCTGAGCTTGGAGAATTTTCCAATCAGCCAATGCATTTGGTTAAATCTAGTAACGAGCTCCTCTCGTTTTTCCTTAAAATGCAATTTCCATTTCAATTATCATTATGCATCCTACGTCATTCCCAAGTATTTAGCCTCATTTAAAATTAGCCGGCGTGGAGTTTGTCTCGTTGAGAACAATATTCCAAAGTTTTGTCGATAGCTCATTGATGTTGGCCTAAATCCAACCGTTGCCCAATCCTCTAGCGATGCCCAATCCAGTTGATCGGCACCGAATCGACATTTTCTGGGTCTTCGTCGATATTTGCTATGTTTCCTTCAAGTCCACAAGAGTGTACTTACAATCAAACACTGAAGCCATGATGACGACAGACCCCACTCTATAGCAAAGCTCGATTATTCCTCCTCGAGTCCTTTACAAATCCAATTCACCGCAAAAATACGCGCAGATATACGCGTGAATTATATAAATATTAATCGTTGCGTTTTATTCACTTAAACCATTACCGCAAAGCAACCTTTCAACAACCTTTCCAACAAAATATAAAAAATATTTTCCTTTTTGCGATAAAAAAAAGAAAAAAAAAACAAAACCGGAAGAGGTAACATTCGTTCATACAAATGCTAATATCTTTTGAGAAGAATTTTTTTTTTTTTTTTAAAAAAAGGCACATCCGCTTACCCTAGGGGTAAATCAATTTCAGATAATAGCACAAATGCTTTTTATAAAACGTATACCTATACGCTCTATTAATCTTAAAACCATATGTACACAACCATCTCACCAGCATCACATGGAACTACAACCCTTATGTGACTTATGGTCCATATAGTACTAGGGGATGACTTATCGTCCGCATAATATGGGGATCCTTTAACGAAGTGAACAACAAACAAAGTGCGAGTATGTAGAGAGAGTAGAGAGTGCGGGTGAAGGAAATTGTCTTCAGGATATATCCCTTTCTTCTTTCATGAAATTTATAGAATTTTATGTTTGGGTAGAAAATAGCCAGCCTCCATCTTTTGGGAGTAATTTTTTGTAATATTAAATAAAGCACATTTCTTAAGTTCTCCGAACGCTATGAAGGTAATGGGGTTGTTACCTTAAATCAATCCAATGAATAGAATTTTTAAATTTTTATATGGGAGTGTTCCCTTGCACAGTTGGAGGAGGAGACTGTACTCTCATCAGCAATTTTTAGAACTTGAAGTAAACAAAGTCAATACGAAATAAAGGGTCTTGCACAACTTTAGTCTTTCACGGTGAAAGCATCCTTAAACCTATGTTTTATTCTGTCGATAGATTCCGAAAAACGAAGCCGAAGGGGAAGTTCATCCTTGTCCACTCCAGAGGCTGTCACTTAAATGACGCAACGGCCAAAAAGTTTATTCATTTGTCCTAGGCGTCGTTAAAGAGCGGTCACACGTCAATTTTTTCCGTCATTTTAATGACAAAAAATTTGGTCCGCTATTTTCCTGGTCATTTAAATGACGCCGAAAATGTTATCCCAAAAATGGCGATCACACAGAACGACATTAAAAGCGACCTTCAATGTCATTACATTGGACACTTTAATATAAATATTTTAAAAATCGAATTAGAAAAACTAATTTTTTCGGAATTATCTTCATCATTATTTATTGTTCTTCAAAATTTTTTTTAAAAAAACCGGGTAAGCAATATTTTCGGTAAAAAAACAGACCAAAATCCTTGGAACCATTTCTGATTAAAAATAAATGTATACGCCGCGAGATGTTACCCCAAAAACATCATGTACGAACTTTGAAGCAAATCCGTCGAACTCTTTCCCCATACGGCTCCCGTCCAGATAGACAGATAGAAAATGTTTTCGTGAAGACAAAAGCGTGATGCTTTTGGGCTTTACTTAATACGCCCCTAAATCCGGCCGCACTGTGTTAGGTACAAACGGCAACCTCTTATTGTCACTAGAAGGCCAACTACGAAAGTGGAAGGAGCATTTTTGTGAACTGCTCAATGAGTACAAGTGCAAATCGTCAACTGCTGGGCATGCTCAGGTCTTCCAGGGGAATTGACATCATCCCCCCAACAAGTGCAGAAATAAAAACCGCGATCCTGCTTCTAAAGAATAAGAAGGCAGCTGGTCTGGATGGCATACCTGCCGAGTTCCTGAAAGCGGATCCAGACGAAGCGGCCTGTATGCTGTTTGCACTTGTACAGGTTGTTTGGGAGAATGAAATCTTTCTCAGGGAATGGAAAGATGAAGTTATTGTCCAGATACCGAAGAAAGGGGATCTCAAGAATCGCAATAACTGGCGTGGTATCACAGTTTTGTCCGTTTTCCCTAAGCTGATGGCAACTATCATTCTCGAAAGGATAAAGTCCAGGATTGAGTCGACGCTCGCGAGGCACCAAGTAGGATTTCGCAGTGGTCGATCATGGGTCGATCATATTAACACCTTACGAATCGTCCTTGAACAATCGTCGGAGTATCAATCACCTATTTTCCTCATGTTCGTCGCGTTAGTCGTGATTGCATTTGGAGATCTCTTGCTATGAGAGGCATCCCTGAAAAAATTGTTGCTACAATTAAAGAGTCAAACAGCACGGGAAGGCGTTTCGTTTTACCCAGTGGGCAGCTTTCCGATCCATTCAAAGTGCGAAAAGGAGTGAGGCAAGGAGATGTACTGTCACCGATCGTGTTCTTACTTGCTGTTGTTGATGTCATGACTACCACGGTGAGTACAAACGAGGGACTTGAAATCCAAAGGAATCCGTTCGATAAGCTTAGCCATTTATTCTACGCTAATGGTATCTGTTTCCTGGCAAACAATATTGGTGTCCTTAACCACATGTGTCATTCACTGCAACAGAATGGGGATGGGTGGCTGGCCTAAGGATAAACACCAAAAAGACTAAAAATTATGCACACTAGCCGAGACCAACAACAGCAGTTTATCCTGAGACAGGAGACCATAAAGGTGGTCACGCATTTCAACTATTTGTTGAGTAGTCATATGTTACTCGATGGTGGAACGGACCTTAAATAAACCTCGTAGTGTATTTGGAATCCTTTCTCCAGTGCGGAACTAAAGCAAAACATTGCTTCGCACTAAGTTAAAACTGTTTGAGTCCAATGTAAAATCTGTTCTGCTATGCGCATGTGAAACGTGGAAATGCTCCGCTAACATCTCAAGCAGGATACAAGCTTTCGTTAATCGAAACCTGTGCTCGGTCACAGGATTTGCGATCGCGGATACACCTGAGGTACCGAGCTACAAACAGAGAGAGAGAGAGAGGTGGAAGGACCTGCTTGTCGCCCTAGGCTCCAAAAGGACTTACAAAAGAAGAAGAAGAAAAGGCTCGATCTCTACCCCTCTATCTCCAAGTTTGCACTACAAGCAGTCTACATCTACCTAGTCGCTCTATCCGATATGAGGTCTTCCTTGGTGCATCTTTCCCTTTGATATGGCTTCAAAGGCTACGCGCTGGAAACAGCGAAACCTCCCGTTCTACAATTGTAATATTTTTAAGTTTTGGAGTAAATTTTTTTCGAATTCAGAACGGTACTTCTTTAAAGCCGCCGCGTACTACTTTTTATATATATCAATAACAAATTTAATACCTTTTCAAGGATTTTTTTTTTTTCCATCAACAAAAGACTTAAATAACAAGGTACATTATTTAATAAATTCCCGCTCTTCTTAAGCGGATCTTCCATCCTTAATAATCTGGGACTGTCCGTCTCACGAGCAGGAGTGGGATCGAAAGTGGGAAGGTGGTAGACTTACAACTTCGGTCGCATATTGTAAACGTAACAAACTCCTTCCCTACCTTTTGAAGACGCGAAACTGGTATTTCTTTGCGAAAGACCGAAGTTGCAACATTATAAACACAGAAATCAACTTCTAAATCGCAGTTAGCAGGAGGTAACGCAGAAGTAAGAGGCAAAGTGCTCTGATACTTTAAGTATAAGCTATCTGTTATTGTTAAACGACTAATTTTCTTACAACCAGGGTCATTGCAGTAAGGCTTAAGGGCTTTGACGTTCCAATTATCATTCTCCCTACCGTTGCTGTTTACCAGTTCATAAGTCCATGCTGAGACTCTCTTTTCTTAAATTTGGAAAGTTCCGATGTATTCTGGTGGCAAATTGGCAGACCCTTCTCCGAAGCTTATATTGTACTGACTTCTTGACACGAATTCTTCTTCTCATCTTTCCGTAGTTGCCTACTACGTTCTCCCGCATCCGTACTCGTGCTACCATCACAAGGTAAGGTATTAAGGGTTATCCGGCCTAATGTGATATATTATGAGACAAACTACCTTCGGAGCCATTTGAGTACTTTTTTTCTACTGCCATGAGAGCTTTGCCCAAAGGCAAGGCAAGGAACGCTGGCCTCGATATTCACTCGCTCTTCATAGCCCAGCTTGTAGGAGGTTGCTGCCATCCATTTTGCTACAATTAGTTTTAACTTTTAGTAGGCTTATGTCGCCGTGCAGCACGAAGGAATCATTCCTGTATCTTCTTCGCAAGACTTTGTTTTCTTGGCCAACACAAGAAGGACCATAAATCGTTTCTCTTGACTACACCTAGCTAGCTATCATGGGTAAGGGTCAATGCATATAGCAGGACCAGCATCTCCTTGGTTTTCTTAATAGGGCTTTATTATAAAGGGTGATTTTTTAAGAGGTTTAGAACTTTTTTTAAAAAAAAAACACAAAAAATTCGAAAAAATTAATGAAATATTTATTTGAATCGATAGTTTGAACCTTGCAATTTAATGTTTAAAGATAATTTCATGCAAATGTTGACCGCGGCTGCGTCTCAGGTAGCCCATCCGCTGAGTCCAATTTTGGCATACTCTTTCACACATATCTGCCGGTATCTCACGAATGAATGCATGGATGTTGGCTTCCAGTGCGTCAATCGAAGCGGGCTTGTCCCTATACACATTAGCCTTGGCATACCCCCACAAAAAATAATCTAATGGTGTCAAATCGCACGATCTAGGCGGCCAATTGACCGGCCCGAAACGTGAAATTAACTGTTCACCAAAATCGCCTCGCAATTGCGCCATTGTTTCGCGTGCTGTGTGGCATGTGGCACCGTCTTGTTGAAACCACATATCATGCAAGTCAAGAACTTCCATTTCGGGCAAAAAAAAGTTTGTTATCATCGCTCGGTAGCGTTCACCATTGACAGTAACGCTGCGATTCGCATCATCTTTGAAGAAATATGGCCCAATAATGCCGCCGGCCCATAAACCGCACCAAACAGTGGCTTTTTCGGGATGCATTGGTAGCTGTTGCAGTGCTTCTGGCTGATCTTCACTCCAAATGCGGCAATTTTGCTTATTTACGTACCCATTCAACCAAAAATGAGTCTCATCGCTGAACACAATTTTTCGATAAAAAAGCGGATCCTCGGCCAGCTTTCCAAGAGCCCATTCACCAAAAATTCGGCGTTGTGGTAGTTCGCCTTGCTTTAGTTCTTGCACCAGCTGTATCTTAAAAGGCTTTACGCCCAAATCCTTCCGCAAAATTTTCCACGTAGTGCTGTAACAAAGGCCTAACTGCTGGGAACGGCGCCGAATCGACATTTCGCGGTCTTCTGTCACACTAGCTGATACGGCCGCAATATTTTCTTCAATACGCACAGTACGTAAACGTGTTGGTGGTTTAATGTCCAACAAAGTAAATTTGGTGCGAAATTTGGTCACAATCTTCCGAATAGACTGCTCAGAAGGTCGAGAATGCCGATCATAAAATGGAAGCAGCGCGCGATGAACATTTCGAACCGAGCACGAATTTTGATAGTAAAATTCAATAATTTGCAAGCGTTGTTTTCCATGGTTAAATTGCAAACCAAACTGAAGCTGTTTGACAGTGACACAAGGTACTAAACACACGTCAGCTGTCAAAACCAGTGTTGCCAAAACCAAACCAGCTAAAAAATCACCCTTTAGTTAGCCCAAACAAACAGCTATTAGCATGAGCTATTCTACGTATGATTCCTGCGATTACGACAGTGCTCAGGTAGGATAAACTCACTGATTTCCTCGAAAGTTCGGACCAAGTCGGCGGTGAGGCTAAAAGTTTCTTGATGTAACCTTTTGTTAACTAAATTATTTCACTTATATAATGCAACAACTAAAATGGAGATCTTAATTGATTTTTTTTTTTGCAGACTCAAGAGGAGGATCCAGCACAATGGTTAACACCAGCACAATGGGTCAACTAAGAGCAAGAAGAAAAGCCGCGAAAATGTTGGTTGCAGTCGTGGTTATGTTTGCAACGTGCTACTTTCCTGTACATGTTTTTAATTTACTAAGGTGAGAGTTCCTACTGGAATAGAATTACAGTCTATTTTTGGTCGAAATTAGGTCTAAGCATTGATCAGTAAGAAACGGGCTTAGCAAATTAAGTAAACGAAGCTCTTTACTGTACCAAGCTTGGCTGTATCTTTGTGCCTTATCAAAAGTCGATTGCGTAAATCAGACAAGCACGTTTGAAGTCCATAAAGTCGGTCTGATTCCGAGAACGTCCCTTACATAAAGCTTAACACGTCTTCACCTACCGATTCTTGTTAGAAGATTTTCTTTTCCTATTTGCCAATTCTAGGAAAATCGTCGTCCTCACATGGCGCACAAAACGTCTCTTGAAATGTTAAAACGTGTCTATCGAGTGTGCATTCTAGGAATACGACTTTGTGACTCTCTTTGCGACTTTGCACTTCAACATGATGAACTCTTTTCAGCTCGTAAGGCACCGCACGAATCTGTCACTGGTTTTGGTAAATTTGTCGATGCTAATTGAATAAAAACCGCATTTGACCTTCACATGGAACTTATACATTTTAAATCATATTTATTTTGTGTAACTAAATAAAAAAATAAAAAACCTATATAAAGGGTTCCACTGTTCCACTGTTCAACTGAAACAATTGAAAACTCAAACTGAATTAAAATTTCAGCAATTATACATAGCTGTAGGCTTTCGATTTTGTTATCACCATTCCTTTGAAAAGCGAAACGTTCGTGCCTTTATGAATTTCGGAATAATAAAGCTTTTAAGAATTATTCAATTTATTTATGTTTTTCCTTTTCTTTACAGGTACACTGGCAACCTCCAGGGTGGTGAAATAACCACAATTTTTTCGCTCTGTTCACATTGGCTTTGTTATGCGAACAGTGCTGTGAATCCAGTTATTTATAATTTTATGAGTGGTAAGTAATTAAATTTAATAAAGTAAAAATTAAGTGCGAAGTCTTCTTGCAACTTTATGGAAGTTGATAATTTATTCAAAATGTCTGAAAGGGTTTTTTTTTTTACTTTTCTTTGGTGGTCCTATCGTCGTGGATCTCTTAAATGGGTTTTAACTAATTTGTGGTTAGATTTTTGAGCAGCTTTGATATAGCTTCCGTATAAGGATTGTAGAGGAAAAAATATTCCGTTTCCACATACTCGTACCATTAAATTTTCAGGCAACAATGGATCGAATTTCATAAATTTTTTACGAAGGAAACGGCATGGAGAGGTGCTACTCCAGGAATAATGCTCGCAATTTTACCAAAAGGTAAAAAGGACGTCTCAGGGCAATAAGACCTGAACAGAAACCTGTAGAGTTTCAGCACATTCGGTGCTAAGGATATGGAAAAACAATTTCGACGGACTGCTAAAGCTGTTAGTTCCGCTTTGATGCTGAGTCAACCATTCAGCATTGACGAAGAAAGAGAAGAATTCTGTCCATCCGAGCAAAGTGGAGGATAGCAATATCTAAACTGAACTCCTACGAGGCTGCTGGGCGTCTACCTGTCGAACTGTTTAAGGCAGCAGAAGAGGATTTGTTAGAGAGCATACCCCAACTCAATACTAGTCGAATGAATGTATGCCTGATGAATGGAACTTCAACATTGTTTGGCAGATTCACAAGAAAGGGATACCCCCTAAGCTGCGCCAACTTCAGGGGAATTTGAGGCCTACACATCGCGTAAAAGATCTTGTCTGCCGTATTGGGCGAGTTGACCATTTGTCAACGCTGAATGGACCCTATCACTGCGGCTTAAGGCCCGGCAAGCCCACAATTCACCAAATATTCACACTAAGGCAGATCCTGGACCTATAGAGATGAGCTGTACAGCGCCATGACTTGTTTTTGCATCCCTGCCAAACTCGTCCGCAACGACCTAACAGCGAGCTTTGGTATCAAAAAAGGATTAAGCCAAGCCGAGGCACTGTCATGTGACTTTTTTAACATCATTTTTGAAAGACTTGTACAAAACTCTGGAGCCAACATACGAGGTACGATCTTTCGAAAGCCTGTCAAAGTTCAATCAATTGCAAACGCCGACGATATTTATAGAACGTCACAATCGACAGCTATAACTTTAGGGTGGTAATGGACTTTGTCTACTTGGGCTCTGATATCGCATCTGAAAACGACATCTCCGCAGAAATCAAAGGAAGTATAAAGCTACTTCTATCGCTATTTCTTTGGGCTGAGGAGGCAACTATTTAGTAAAACGCTCGCCTGAACAACTAATGAAACTCTCTATAGGAGCCTCACAATCCCAGTCCTGCTCTATGATTCCGAAGCATGGACTCTTTCTCAAGCGGATGAAGATATCCTTGGTCGTTTCGGGAGAAAAATTCTTCGTAAGATATTTGGAGACGATTCAATGATGAACTTTTTGAAGATTACAGCGACATCGAATTGGAAAACGTAACGCTCCAGCCCACTTTTGCCTAATTACTTTTCCCCAAAATAGGCCTTCTATCTTCAATCTACAATATCACTGCAATCTGGAAACGGCCGCTCTCAGACTAATGGAAAGGAAACCCTGGTGTGACTTTGAAAAAAATTGCTGAGTCACTATACTCGGAAGACAAAACTGGGACTCACTCAGCACCAGAGGCACTTGTTTTTAACCAGTCTGATCGACTGACTGATCACTGCAGTATCTTTGAAGCTAAGATTTTGCGGCTAAGAAAGCATAACGGCTATCCGATCGATGGAACTACCAGAAACGGAAATAACCATCTGTGTGGACAGTCATATGCATCACAGATCGTTATCACAGAAACCAACGAAAAGGCTAATGAACTGCCCTGATATGGCTCTGATTTGAACCTACTACCAGTAGATAAATATTTTCAACACCGCTAAAAGGTTAATCGACAATGTCACCATACATTGAGCTAAGGAATAATTGAGCAACACTTATGGTTGCGCTATAATCCGAAGTGGCCTAATATTGATACCAAAGCATCACAGTCCCTAGTCTCTCTTGGTAGAAGCCAAATTCTGTTGCTCGTAGAAGCTGCAGGGTTGACGAGGAAATAGAGGCAGTGGAACATCACCTATCCCACTGCCAAGCTCTGCAGGAACGCCGCTTATCCTGTCTGGGATATCTCTATCAGACACCAAACGATTTATCAACAGATCGATGTGGTTTTGTAGTGTATTTTCCTTCTCCTCTGTCCTTAAATAGTAGACTCACGATGACGGATTGATTGATCTTCTTTCTCTTCTATGTACGCCACTGATTGCACATACTTCGAACACACTATGGCTTTCCATTGTTAGATTCGATTGGATTTGAGTCCGGTTTGCATACCACCGGACTCATGACGTCGAATTTGGGAATAAATTCGGCCAAGTCTCTGGGTTTGTGTCCGCAGTTGCGTCGCACTTAACTCAGGGTACCTATTTCTAACTAGAAACCCTACACGTGATTTAGCTGAGCAGTCACAGTAGCACAGTGTGGTCTGCTGCTTCTGTCTTCGTGGCTCAATCGACAAGTTTTATCTTCAGCTATTCCCATAGCCATAAGGTGTTTGTAGTTGTCCTGTGAACATTTGAAGGAGTTGCTTAGTTGTATTTGAAAAAAGGGATAACAGAAATTGTTTCGCTTGTCTGTTACTTTCAGTTTCCCTCTAGTAATGATGAAATTCAGTTTCGAACCAGTTTTGTATGCCAAATTTTTTCTTAGCTTTTTGCAGCTGGTAACTATTTACCTAGTTAGGTTTTTATTTTGCTGTCTGCCAGCATGCACTGTATCCTATGTCTACCCTTGTGTTATGAATACATCGGGCTTTATGGCTATGATCAGTATAATCGAATACGCCCTCGATGCTCACAAAATATCCAACCGCAATCTATTTGGCAGTCAATGACTTTTTGTCCTTGATTTACTCGGTTCCTGGGAATATTGCTTTTTTGTTAGAAGATTCGGATTCGTACGAAGGGCCCTCGTCCATTGTTTCCATTTTCTCCACTGTTTTTAGAAGGAAAGAGGACAGACTTATCGGTCAAAACGATTTGGGCAGGTCTGAAGTCCAAACCTAACTTTGGGTAAACTTTTTGTCAAAACGATTTGGGCAGTTCTGAAGGTTTAACCCTAACTTTGGGTATACCTACATATATATGACGAGTACTTTTCTCCAACTATTAAGAATTCAAACCCACTCGTTGCTTGCACTAAGAATTTTAACAAGAGTCGAAGTGATGAGAAGTGGCTGCAGTTTCTAAGTGGTTAAGTACGTTGGACCCCTAAGCGAGGTGTCCAAGAGTAAGAAATGTCATGAGAAGCTTGGACATTTAACTGCAGGTCGTTCCTTTCGAATCTAAAATATTTCTTCGTACACACAATGGTTGAAGAAACTACGCTTTAGGTTCTGCATGAACCTTTTACGTCTGATATTTATTTTTAGAAGTGATAAGGGTGATGAGGCCCTTTTGAAATTGAGCTGAAAAGATTCCATCATCTTCAGGGGCTTTAAAGGCTTGGAATCAGTTAACCGCCCATTTAATTGTTCCCTCTGGGAAAAACTTTTTGATCTCAGACAATGCTGTCTGGAGGATTTGACTTTAACCCCAAATAAGGGTCTGATAACTTTAGCCTGAAGAGAAAGTTCCGTCGGCACTGGAGCTTTTGTGGACGATGGGAAATTTGTTTTAGCTAAGGGCTGTAAGTTGTGAAGGCGGTTTTCAGCAAAGGTGCCATATACTTTGTTTAACAAGCTTATTTAATAAGCTTATAGTTTGGAGCGGATTCTATGAATACGTGTCCCACACTAAGTTTTACACAGTACATTCTCGTCTAATCTCTAGGTTAGGTTGTATCTAGCGGGGCTATCATTGCGCCTGCCCCATGCACCTTTTCTTTTCGCCATGATAAGGTAAGGTTGGGTTTACGGGTTGCCAGAGCAGATCTGTTCTGCTATGTCACACTCCTCGTGAACCCATTGTGATGCGTTTTTGTGGAGGTTATGTCCCTTTACCCATCCAGCCATCCTGATATCCTCAGAAACCTATTAAGGACAAAAAGTAAGACATCAGAAAGTTCATGCAAGTCATGGCTTCCGAGTGTTCTCTTCTTCAAGTGACAGAGGAAGTGAGGTGTGTCCTCATGGACCTCCTCATCACCGCAACCCCGACATATACGATATAAATTTGAGGTTTATTTTAATTGCGTGATTTCTTAGGAAGTTCTGTCACGTAAAAGCTTAGAGAGTTGATTACCTGTCAAAATGTAAAAGTCTGATGGTTCGGCCACTATTGTATTCTGACAAGAGATTCACTAGGTACTTCACAGGTAGTTACTTCTTTCCACTTGTTCTATCTTGCTATCCAATAGTTTCCTAAGATCGCAGAGTGGTGGCTTCATCGACTGAAGTGGTCGATAATGGTCTATTGTAGTCCGATAGCTCGCTAATTCGTCAGCCCTCTCATTGCCGGCTTTGTTACTATGTTCAGAGGGGCCTTCCCTAGCACCCCGGGCTCTGCTCTAGATGCTTTGATGAATCTTCCTCCCCTTGACTTATATATCATGGGATGTACGCTAAAAACCATCTTTCGCTTAAAGAGAGGTGGTTTTTGGTACCATGCGCAATGGAATTTTAAAGAACTTGCTCGAGAATTATCCTTTGACCCCTGTCTTATGGATATGCCATCTGATGCAATGACACCAGAAATCCTTCTGCGAAAAAACTACCACGTCAACTTTCCACAGGTAACGGAATGGCTTCGGTCAGACTCTGAACCATGGATTGAATGCCATCGTATTTTCACGGATGGCTCCAAAACCGGGCAGGGGTCTGGTGCTGGTGTCTTTGTGGAATGCGATGATATACGACTTTACTACCCCTTGGGTAAACATGCATCTGTTTTTCAAGCGGAGATTTTTGCCATCCTAATGGCAATGCGCTATATTGTGAACAACAGGTGGAGGGCTAGAGGCATTTGCATCTGCAGTGATAGCCAAGCTGCATTAAAAGCGCTTCTAAACCCTCTTACCTCGTCCAAGTTAGTGCTAGAACTCAAGCTTTCTCTGAATTTGGTCGGAAGACTGAACACAGTGTATCTTGTCTGGGTACCAGGTCACACTGGCATCCAGGGAAATGAGATCTCGAATGAGCTTGCTAGGCAAGGTTCAGAAGAAGTTTTCTCAGGACCCGAACCTCTGTTGGGTCCGCCTGCGTCTTTAGTCATGTCGTCTATCGATTCTTGGGTTTCTCGTGAACACAAGATTCGGTGGCGCGATTGCGCTGGATGTAGACAAACCAAACTAATGCGCCCGGATATTTGCAAAAGGTCAGCATCTTTTCTTCATCTCTGAGGAGAATCGTCCACCAAGCTTTTGCTAAACACTTAAATCGACCACCAAGCTTTTGCGACACCACTACCTGTCCTGCTTGCGGTGAGGAGGATGACACAGCAGAACACTTTCTCTGCAGTTGTCCGGCCTATGCTCGCATCAGGTGGCGGATCTTTGGGGCTGACGTGGTGAGTGCCGAACATCTAAGCTCTTTATCACTGAAGCTCCTTCTCGTTTTTCTTCGAAAGACGGGAAAACTAAGTACATTAATGTAAGGTGTCTGAATGGTAGTACAATGGACCTGTAGTTGTGTCTGAGCGCTCCATCGGATAGCAGCAACCTCCGACAAAAAAAAAAAAAAAAAAAAAAAAATGTTCAGAGATCCAACTGAGATTTTTGGCGTGCTGCGAGCATAGGGCTTTAAGCTCTTCACGGTAGTGGTAAACCACCTTAGATTTTATTTCAATTGCAGATCGCTTGACTGTCAATGAAAATGGTAATATCATTTCGTGGTATTGCGAACAAAGACACTTTACGGGTCAATTCCGTGTTTTCCAGAACCTCTGCTTGGAAGAGGACGCTGCTGTTGTTAGGAAGGTTGATTCAACACCGCCACCGAACATCATAAAGAGTTCCCTAGTCTCGGATCTCAATTTGGCGAGCTAATTTGCAAACGAAAAGTTGCCTCATTTGTCATTTGTAAGTATACTAACGACAAAGTTAGAAGTCCAAAAGTCTGTCTGTCCGGGCGCCGTATAGATAAATGGTTCGACAGATTTGCCTCAAAGTTCGTATATACGGTGTTTGAGGTTACATCTCGGGGCATCTTTTTAATTATTGCTTTATCGTTTGAAATAACGGTACCTGCCATACAATTTTTTTGGTGAAACCTATTATCACTAATTTTCTCGAAGATGGTTCCAAGGATTTTGGTTTTCTTTTGTACTAAGGATACTTGGAGTGGGACCAAAAACTATGCATACTTAATTACATCAAAATTGTAGGCACCGTTTTTGAGAAAATCTTGTTTTTCAAAACCTAAAAAGTGATAAAAATAAAGTTGTCAACATTAATTTTCGATTAATTTTGCGATTCAACAACGTATCTCATGTACAGAGGAAGTTTCGTATGACGCAGTCGTGTACTTTATTTTTTTTATAGAAAAGACCGAACATTTTAATTATAGGTGCAAAGCTGACTCCGTCATGTACTCCAAATTCCTAAATCCCATCCAAAGAAACAACAAGAAGGTGTCTGTTGTGTTTACTGTTCTAAAAATTACCTCAAACGATGTGCATTTCAGAACATGCCTATGCCTACCTTTCCCTAATTCAAGGAGTGTGCCAAACTACAAAATCTCTTTGGTCTAATATCAGACCATAACTGTACTGCGATGCATAAAGGAATTTTTCCACTCTTGCTTCGCACGTAGCAAGAGTTTTTCACATAATTTTAAGAAACACAAAACTTTGCATAATCCTTTTGTAGAATCAAATTTGGTTGTTCACTTTGCGGAAGTACTTTGCATGCAAAGCTTTCCAACGAAATAAAGTAAACAATTCGTTTCACCCCCAAAGTTGGGCAAAATTAAAAATCATTTATCTTATCTGCTCGAGGTTCGCCTGGTACTTTGTCTTTGCCTTTGTCAAAAGTCACTGATGCATAATTTTCGTTTACCATTCCTCTTCGAATGTGCGCCGCAAAATTAGCAAACCAAATACCTTTTAGCTAAGCAAAGTGTTTTCGATTTGATAAAACACCCCCGCCTGACCTTGACAGTTATTTCTTACTTCTCAGTGAATCGAGCATTTTAACACGTTCCCCGCCACCTTCGCCACTATGCGGAAGGTACCTAATTCATTTTTGTTTTTTTTTTGTTTCCAGCAATTGTTTGTGGCTGCTTTTGTTAGGACATTGAAAGGAACTGCTGAATGGCTCCATTACTTAATTGTCAGTTGTTTTCCGATTACGTACCCAACATTCTTACGTTGTTGGCAGAAATTGTAGTCATTGCGCGAGCATAACGTCTTACATAATGGAGTGACCGGCTTCCATCGTCTGAACAAGGATACCCGTTGTATCCTTGAACCTATAGAAACTATATATTTGCACCATCATGGGGCGGGGGGGTGTGGCGACTCGATACTATCACGCCCAAGAAAATGGAATTATTTGTCCTTTTAATTAGCTGATATAAATTGCCAGAAAGAAGTACGGATAGGGATACTCGTAGTTTAAAGCACGGCAATGTCGCACGTTTAAAATGTCTATGGTGTTGGTTGTTGGTTTTTTTTTTATGTTGATAGGATTCCTCTCTGCAGACATCTTATGAGGACGCGACTCCGTTTCTCATTTGTATGTGTACATGAGTGTTTGAGTTTCGCTCATTAAAAAACAAATGCTTCTTGGTTCACATGGTATTGCAGCGATTTTTTAATATTCGGACTTTAATCCAGTGAAAAGAAGAATACGGCAGGGAGGCTTTAAGTCAAAGGCTTTTGCATGCAAAAAACTAAGAGATGATTGCTTTCGAATTCATCAGTCAGTCCGGGTGGAGCGATTTAATACAGCCATTCGCTGCTTGACGATAAAGTCCCATCGAGCTATTACGCACGTTACGCACGTAGTAATGAAGACGGAAATGTGCCTAAAAAAAATGGTCCACTGTTGCATGAAATGTCGTCCAATCTATAGATATATAAGACTTCCGTCCTTATGTGCACTCCTTACTCGAGAGCGGATCATTTGATTTTGAGGGTTTTGAGGAGGTCAATATGGAGGAAAGATCCGATTTTTAGTACATTTGTTCGAAAACACAGTTCACACGAAAAACGACGAATGCTTCTTTTTGAGAATGTGTTGCACTTTATTTAGGGAGATGGGGGGGGGGGGGAATAAATGAATAAACAAGAAAAATTGCAGCCGCCCCTGCGCCGAAGGTTAAAAGTCGGGATAAGAAAATGTCAACAGCTATTCGCCAAAGAGATGAGAAGTGCAACAGGTAGCCTGTTAGATGGGTTCGGAGATGGAATTATGAATTATATGAATTGGAAATTTTTGAGCGAGATGAAAATTATGAAATGGAAATTGTATCAAATGGGTAAGGTAATGGTGGGTAAAATGGGCGTCACACAATTTTCAAAAAAGGAATTGTAAAATATTTTGAAGAAAAATTCGGTGGTTGACTGCGTCATACGAAACTTTCTCGGTACATGAGATGCGTTTTTGAATCGCAAAATGAATCGAAAATTAATGGTGACAAATTTATTTAAATCACTTTTTGGTTTTAAAAAATTAGATTTTCTCAAAAACGCCACCTACTATTTTAATGTTATTTCACACTTTGGACACTTTTAACATAACTGTTCGAAATACAAAAAATTATCAAAATCGTTAGAACCGTTTTTGAAAAAACGAATTTAATTTAAATTTAAGAAAATCGTTATATGAAACAAAAATTAGATATTTCAAAAATCAAAGTATGCAAATTTGTTCGACTTTATAGTATAAAAAACACTGTCAATTTTCTTAGAAGTTCCCCTTATAAATTACCGTTAATCGGTTTTTTTGTTTTCAAAAAGCGAGTACGCAAAATTTTTGACGCTATCCCAAATATCCATAGTACAAAAAAGACCGAAATCCTTGAAACCTTTCGAGAAAAATAGCGATAAGTGATTTTAACAAAAATTGTATGACGTGAACAGTTACTTCAAAAGATAAAGCAAAAAATAAATATATGCCACGAGATGTAACCCCAAGAACCTTATATACGAACTTTGAAGCAAATCCGTCGAACCGTTTCGCCATACGGCGCCCGGGCAGACAGACAGACAGACCGAAGGACGGCATTGGCGGACCCACTTTTTTGGACTTCTCTATATTCGTAATATCATCCCTAAAACTCAGTTTAGGTTAGAAATTTGCGCACGATCGCAATAACTTTCTCTTTAGTATACTAATGTGTATGAGAAAGTTAAAATGCAAGATTTTCAAAACTTTATATCGCTCGAATGAGCAACGGTCGATTTATTAATGTGACGTTGAATTGCGGAACAATAAAAGAAAATATCGCCGTTTGAAATAGAAAGAAACAAACATAAAAGGTCGCGTGTCCCGTGATTTCCCGGATATCGCCGTGCCGAAAGCCTACCGGGTTTTTAGAATTGCAACTCCTAACGAAACGCAAAATTTTAACAAAAAAAAACACTATTTTTAGCTCCTAAAAAAATTGCTTCCTATTCACTCGAAATTCCTATTAGGTGTATGGGGGGTTTGGTTGCCTTTTCTGCCGCTTTTCTCTTTTTCCTTTTCTTTTTGTATATTGATCTACCCCGATCAAAATTCGCAACAAATGGACCTTTCACTATCTCTTTCATACCCCCAAATTCCGCCATTAAGGAATCTACTGCGGCTTTTCCGAGCATGCACTCTGGTACTTTACTGGAGTCTGCCACCGCTTCCAGCTCATTCTCTCATTCGAATTCGCTGCAACTCCGAGGCTGAGTTTCCCCAACAACGACCCTACTAGGACGTGTTCACACTTAAATAATTCGACAAGATAAAAGCTTGAACGAATCAAGAAATGGTTGAAACGCAAAAAGAAGAATTTATCGAAGATGGATTTTAGTTTTGGGACAACATTTTCTGGTGTCCCAACTTAGTACATCCCTAGGAGTCTTTGAGGAGAAGAAAGTGTAAAGTTAGTAACCGAAAAATTTAAGATTTGGAGGCTAGACCTGGGTCGCCTGCCCATTGGGTCTTATAAGTTAACGTAAGAGAGTTTTACTTTTAAGGCCACTCCCCACCGCCCTTGAAAGCTTCTTCATAACAGTGTTTTCTTTTTTTGCCGTCCGTCTCTACCCGTATCCAGCGTATTGTTGTAAAGCATTGTTTTCGTACTTGTTTTTGATGGTGTGTGTTGTGTTGGGGCCCCTGCCCTTGGTTTTAGTGTTGTAGATTTATGTTTTTGTTGGTTTTGTGATTTTTGTTCCTGTCGTAAGATGTGGGCGATTTGTTTCGTTGGGGTATTCTATGAGATCGTCCTCTCTCTACCCATCGGTTCAGCGATGGGGTGTGACATCGTTGTCGAGACGCAATACCAGCTTTTTTCATCTTCCGGGACTCATGAAAACGAGCTAGCTTGATTGTTATTAAAGGTCAAACAGAGACGGCAAGTTAACCAATCTCCCAGCAGGACGACGGATATAAAAATGAAAAGGTAGAGTTCAAAAACTGGATTGGGTATGGAAGTGGAAGGGTTGGAGGGGAACAAAATCAAGTGTGCAGTGAATTGGTGCAAGCAGTCAAAAAGGAAATGACAGCTTTTTCTCCCTTGATCCGCGTACTGGAACTAGAGAAACATTACTGATATCACCAATTTGTTCGAGATCTGAGATTAAACTTTGACGACCGCCTCTTCTGGAATAGCGGATACGCCGTGGGTGGGCGGTCGAAAAACTCATTCTGCATTGAAATTGCAATTGAATCAGCAGTTGGATTATGAACCTACAAGCAACTTTTTAGAGAACTATGCGATGGCGAAGGTAATGCAGTAATGTAATCTGGTTCGAGGGCAAGATGAAAGATTTACTAAGGCGATTTTCGTCGAACCCCTTTACCAAGATCAACTCCGGCAGATGAATTGAACGCTGTCGGCATGATTGAATTAACTCCGAATTTTTGCTACTTTACAGCGAAGCCGGCCGGAAGAGCTCCTCACGAATGTTTTTCCGAATATCACTCAGAACTATGTTGACCATCAGCGCACGATTGAAACGACCGCAATTTTGAGAGAAAAACTAAACGCGGAGATGTTCTTATTCCGCGTATCCCACTTATTTCGAACGATTCGTCATTCGTCTTCAATTTTCCGTGCATCTCGCTTTCGCTGTGACAATTAATATGTCGCAAGGACAATCGCTGGATGTTTGTGGCTTCAATATCGAATTCCCTTGTTTGTCACATTGTCAATTGTATGTGGCGTGCCCCAAACGTGTCGGCAAATATACGCGCCCGAGAATAGAATGGAAAATGTTGGCTACCATAAGGCACATAAACGGAAGGTTGGTCGACACAAACACATCGACATTCTCATACTTAAAAGTTATTTCCATTTCCAACTTTTGAATAAAGAAATTAAGCAGCACTTTCATTAGGTATATTAACGAATTTGGACGGAGCAAAGTTCGGCAAGTTCAGCTTGTTTAAAATAAATCCAAAAAATTATTTCTTTATTTAAATGTCTAAGCGATTTATTTGCTTCGAGTATATTATACTCCTTGAGTACGTTTCTACTTAACAACACTCCGTGCGTGAAATCTTCTTATCTCATCTTATTTCCATTGATTGCAAGTTATACCACGAAATCTCATTATTTATTTACTGCTTGAAAGTGCGGAGTGAAGCAAGTGTGAAAGAATGCTTGAGCTCATACGCTGGCGTTCACCTACATATATCAAACAGGGAATGTGTTGTTTTATGTAAAACCGAGCTAAACTAATTTAATTTCTGATTAAATTTCGTGTTAAATTTAACAATTTCGAGAGTGTTTTTCCACGGCATCCACGTGCTGGAATATGATCAAGAAGTACTTCGAAGGAGTGGATGTTGTAAATGTGTGCGAAAGTGGATTTTAATTTATAAAGTCGCATTCGAATTACTATTTTCGTTCTTGGATTTATTTACAAGTGAAATAATGCCGAAAGTATTAATCCATTTGTTGGTGGTGTTTTTTAAATATCCTTGTCACTGAGGCTTTCCCCTGGAGGTGACGGAATTTTCTCATACCCCTAGGAGTTGCAGAAAGTACGACATATCTGGGAATTATCCTCAATGGGAAACTTAACTGGAAGCCGAATGTCAATGAGAGAGTGAAGAATGTTACTTAAATGTTTTCTATGCATGGAATCGCATCTTTGACAGGAAGTGACGATCGAACCCCATAATAATTCTGTGGCAATTGTGTGTCCAATACTCACATATGGATGCGTAGTCTGGCACCAAGACGCGAGCAAATCAATGACAACGAGTACATTAAAAACTACACAACAACTGGACTCGAGTAAAGATGAGATTAATGGAATACAAATGAATCCACTGAGAGGAAATCGATATCCATCTACACAGATGGATCAAAGATGTACTGTGAAGCCGGTGGCAGGCAATTTTCGGACGAATTAAAAATACGCTCAATTAAGCTTCCTGATAGCTTCCTGGTGTCATTTTTGGCAATACCACGAAACGATATATACGAGGCGGCTGTAAAGCAGTTTCTACTTTAGTGTACCACTGCCGCGAAGAGCTCAATGCAACCAATCCCTGGAGGGTCCCTGTGCAGAGACTTAAAGCATGCAATGAGAAGGCTGACATAATGGCGAGGAATAGGTCTGCAATGGACCATGATCGATCACTTCAGACGATTAAGCGACTACTCAGTAATCTTGCAGAACGAGTAGCGAACAGGATTCGTATAAAAACTAACAACAGGTGGAAGGAACTAACGACTTGTTAGTTATCGCGGAAACTTTGACCAGAATATAATAGAGGCCGGACCATCAAACTTCTACAGTTTGACAGATCATCGCTGTCTAATCTCTACAGGGTCATAACTTTTTAGGAAACCATACAAAGTACTACATCTAGAGGCTGTAGAGTCCACGAGGTCCATGAGAACACACCTCACCTCCCATGTCACTGTCTGAGCCTGTCTCACTTGAGGAACAAAACACTTGGAAGCCATTGCTTCCATGACATGCAAGAACTTTCTGATTTTTACAAGTTTTCCATCTCTAAGATGAATGGTTAACCCCCACAAAAGTGCGTCACAGTAGACCCACAAGGACTGACCATATCTGTGCTCATCTACATAACCGATCTCATCGATGCTCCAACCTCATATCCCAGTAACTGAACGAATCTGTTGAGGATAGTGCCTTTCGTGTTTATCTGTCTTTCAGATTTCTTCTCTACTTTTCTGTTGAATTCACTCCGGTTAATGTGGTGACATTTTCGCCGTAATAGTCCACATTTCGCTATTTTGGCGTTGCAATTTCTTAGTATGAAAGCATTTCAAAAAAGGTCGTCGCCGCCACGCTGTACGGGATGACAATGTTGTCAACATCGTCAGAACCTACGACTCTTCCATCCAAAAGAGGTTAGATGACGTTTGATAATGACTGTTGCTGTTATGAGCCTTTTCCCATGTTGTTGGCCCCAAGTGACGTTGTCGAGTAACTGCCTAATGACTCCTAATGACTCCATTTTGTGTTCTTTCGCTTGCCAGTTGTCTTGAGATTAGCTGATGTGCATTTTCTGGCGTTCTCGGCTCGGTGCTATTCTT
This sequence comes from Ferdinandea cuprea, assembly GCA_963576555.1. Taxonomy (NCBI): domain Eukaryota; kingdom Metazoa; phylum Arthropoda; class Insecta; order Diptera; family Syrphidae; genus Ferdinandea; species Ferdinandea cuprea. Next base: position 42,672,326 of record OY754958.1, read on the forward strand.
CCACTTGTGGTATAGATCCATCTTTGTTCTCCCCCATCGACTGCACGTTGGGCGGCAAAAGCGCCTTCTATTACCTATTGTCTTAGCCGTGCTAAGGTCAATACGATTCTGCATCTTTTAGAAAACTGATCTAGTCCTCAGTTTCCCAGGCGATGTTCCGATCTCAATGTGGCAAAACATCGGAGACTGGAGTAGCAGAATCGTCCTGGATACAGTAAGGCAACCTATCATTGTGTCGGAGAAGTCGGAGAGGTCACGTCCCGTGCACCAAGCGCACAAATGCAGTGGCCACTGACAGCCGCATTTGATTGTATCTAATCTAGCTGCCTTCCTCGATATCGTGTGTACATGAGCTTTTTGAAACAGCTTCCGCTTTCCAAAATAGAAACTCTGAAAAGCTCGCTTCGACAGGCGCCTTGTGATGATTATTGTGCTACATCAATATACCCCGCTTCCATCATCGGCTGTTGTGAATCCTGATTACTTTGCACTTCCTCCCGGAAATGTACCAAGATAGCTACTCACACTGGTGTGGTTCTTGCAATTGTCGCCCTGGGGTTCTTCTATTATAAATTCTCAGTATCTCGTTCACAAGAATGTCGATCGGAACCATTCCTACTATACACAAAGGCTGCTTCATCCGATATTGTTCGAAATCCACAGATCGCCCTTAATGCACTGAGTCTGTATGCGGACGCTTTTATGGCGAGTGCTCCCGCCCAAACCGGAGCAGCGTTCTAGAGGACTGAGCTGACTACTGTAGATAGGACAATCCTCCCAGAATATCCAGGTCCAGGTTTGGTGGTATTTTAGAAAGTGTTCCTTGCAGCAGTAAATCATTGTTACTGGAATACTCTACATGCGCCTTGAACTGTAATCTGTTATCAAGTACTACTCCCAGGTATATTGGTGTATTCTGCAATTCTTCTACTAGTATGGCTTCCGTTTTATCGTCCGCTAATTCTAGACTGCCGGATACTAACCACTCTTTGATGCGAATAATTGCTTCGTTTGTGGCTGACTATATCTCCCTTATTTCTTTCGCCACCGTAACGACGGCGATGTCATCTGCAAATCCGATTGCTTGAACTCCTTGCAGCAACATAAGCCTTAACACTCCGTCATACATAATGTTGGAGTAGGAGTGGACCGAGTACTGATCCTTGTGGAACCTCAGCTGAAGCGTAGTAGTATTTCAGAACAGACTCAATCTTCTTGAGAACATTGCGCAATGTTGGCAAACGTCAATTGCTGATGATTTGAGTCGCGGCTCTTGCGTTTTGATGCACTTGCCTCCCATTCAAATAGGCCCGAGATTTACTCACTCTTTCGATAAAATTCGATTACAAATTTGTTTCCCGCTGCCCGCTTCGGGGATTTTTAACTTTCTCATATAAATTAGTATTCCAAAGAGAAAGTGGGTCCGCCAATGCCGTCCGTGCGTCGGTCTGTCTGTCCGAGTGCGAATGGCGAAATGGTTCGACGGATTTGCTTTAAACTTCGTTTTTGTGAAAACCACTTATCACTATTTTTCTCGAAAACGGTTCCAAGTAGTTTGGTCCTTTTTTGTAAAAAGGATAATTGGAATAGATATTGGGATCCTACATACTAAGTTTTTGGAAAAAAAACAATTAACTTACTTACTTACTTAGGTGGCGCTACAGTCCGGGGTGGACCTGGGCCTCAACCAATACGCCTCTCCAGTTAGCACGATCTTTGGCTAACTGCCTCCAGTTGCGCACTCCAAGTTGGTTGAGGTCTCCTTCCACTTGCGCGCGCCACCTTAGGCGAGGTCTTCCTCTACTGCGTTGTCCCTCCGGGTTGGATTCGAAGACTCTTCGGGCCGGAGCGTTGGTGTCCATTCGCTCTGACCAGGTCGATGTCGCTGTACAGCTCGTAGAGTTCGCTGTTAAATCTCCTCCTCCAAAGCCCGTCAACGCAAACGGGACCGAAAATCACTCGAAGAATTTTGCGTTCGAAACGACCAAGGAGATCTTCATCCGCCTTTGATAACGTCCATGCTTCTGCGCCATACAGCAGGACTGGGATGATGAGGGTCTTATATAGAGTCTCCTTGGTGTTTCTCGACAAGGCCTTACTAATCAATTGCCTCCTTAGGCCAAAGTAACAGCGGTTGGCAAGTATAATTCTTCGCTTGATTTCTGACGATATATCATTGTCAGAGTTAATAGCGGAGCCGAGGTAGATATAGTACCGAACTACCTCGAAGTTATAGCTATCTATCGTGACGTTCTGTCCGATTCGTCGATGTTGTGCGTCCCTTCTTGTTGACAGCATATATTTCGTTTTGCCCTCATTCACTTCGAAACCCATTTTTGCCGCCTCTGTACTGATACTTGCAATCGCACCAGTGACAGCTCGCTGTGTTCTGCCAATGATGTCGATGTCGTCGGCGTAAGCAAGTAGTTTCACAGACTTTTGGAAAATTGTGCCCCTGGTGTTGGCTTGCGAGTTTCGCACAATTCTCTCAAGTATGATGTTGAAGAAGTTACATGACAGCGCATCGCCTTGTCTAAATCCTTTTTTGACATCAAAGGTCTCGGTGAGATTGTTTCCGACCTTAATGGAGCAGCGAGAGTTCTCCATCGTCATCCTGCACAATCTGACGAGTTTGGCAGGTATGCCAAAACTAGACATGGCTCTGTATAGCGATAAAAAGATGGTGAGTATCGATCTGGACTTCTTGGGTTTTTTCCAGGATCTGCCGAAGTGTGAAAATCTGGTCAGTTGTGGACTTACTGGGCCTAAGACCGCACTGATAGGGTCCAATCATTTCGTTGACGAATGGTTTCAGGCGTTCACACAGCACGGCAGACAGGATCTTATATGCGATGTTGAGGAGACTTATACCTCTATAGTTGGCGCAGTTAAGAGGGTCTCCTTTCTTGTGGATCGGGCAAACAATGCTGAGGTTCCATTCATCAGGCATACTATCCTCTGACCAAATCTTGGAGACGAGCTTGTGCATGCTCGCTACCAAATCATCTCCCGCTGCCTTGAAAAGTTCGGCAGTTAAGCCGTCCGGCCCGGCAGCCTTGTTAGATTTCAGTTTGGATATTGCTATCCTCACTTCATTTTGGTCAGGTGGGCGGGAGTCTTGGCTTTCATCACCCATATTGAATGGTTCATTCTGCCTGACAGCGGAATTTGTGTCATCATCGCCGTTTAACAGTCTGCAGAAATGGTTTTTCCATATCCTCAGCACCGACTGTGTTTCCACTACTAGGTTTCCTTGTTCGTCTCTATAGGTATCTGCTCGGGTAAAGTTGCGTTGACACGTTCTTTTTACCTTTTGGTAAAACTTCCTTACATTGTTCCTGGAGTACCACCTCTCTATTTCCTCGATCGCGCGCTTCTCATGCTCTCTTTTCTTCCGGAGAAGCCGGTGTTCTTCCCTCCTCATTTGCTCGTAGAGCTCACGAGCCGCTCTCGTCCTTCTGTGCAGCGCCGCTTCGTAGGCACGTTGTTTTGGTGCATGCGCTTGCCGGCACTCTTCATCGAACCAGGGGTTTCGTGGGGGTGGTTTGGTGAAACCAAGCACATCACTTGCGGCGCTTCTGATGGCTTCTTGGCATCGATGCCACTGGTCTTCAGCACTTGATGCTGGCAGCACAGGACTTCTCGAGAGGTTAAGGGATACGCGATCGGCAAAAATTCTGGCGATTTGTTGCGCTTGTAGCCGTTCAACGTTGAATCTCCTCACAGTATTTCCTCGCTGTTGTGGTGTCTGGGATATCCGCATACGTACCTTGGCTACAACAAGGTAGTGATCCGAGTCTATGTTGGCCGCTCGGAAAGTTCGGACATCTAGAATACTGGAGGAGTGCCTTGCGTCGATCGCAACATGGTCAATTTGACTGACGGTTTGGTGATCTGGTGACCGCCATATTCCTTTGTGGATATTGAGGTGAGGAAACCGTGTGCTAGCTATAGTAACATTACGTCCCGCAGCAAAGTCAATTAGCCTAAGTCCGTTTCCAGACGTGGTGTCGTGTAGGCTATGCTTTTCGATTGTGCTACCAAAGATGTCCTCCTTTCCTATTTTGGCGTTAAAATCACCTAGGACGATTTTAACGTCGTATTTAGGACATTGCTCATATGCTCAAAAAGCAATTAACGGTAACTTATAAAACCGCCAATATCTCGAAAACTAGCAAAGGGAACTTCAAAAAATGTTACCGATTTTTTTATACTATTAATTGGAATAAACTTGCATACTTCGATTTTTGAAATAATTTTTTAAAATTTTTTTTTCTTATAACAATTTTCTTAAATTTAAATTAAATTCGTTTTCTCAAAAATGGCTCGTAAGATTTTGATAATTTTTTGTAGTTTGAACAATTATGTTCAATATGTCCAATGTGTGAAATAACATCAAAATCGTAGTTGCTGTTTTTGAGAAAATCTAAATTTTCAAAAATTTAAATAACTGTCACCATTTATTTTCGACTCATTTTGCGATTGAAAAACGCATCTCATGTACGGAGAAAGTCGTGCACTTTATTTTTTTCTGCATCAACAGTGTTTGATTGAAATTCTTTTACCATTTCAGAATCTAGTCACCATTCCGATTTGCAATAGTTCGAATATAAATATTAGAAAATGGAAAAATAGTTCAGTTCAGAGCGATTTACATTTTACATATTGAGAATTTGTTTTTTTTTTTCGCCCAGACTGACAGTTAAATTGCAATAGTTGCAGCTGAACAATGTGTTTGTGTTCAATTTCATTCGGAAAATGCATTTTACAAAACATATCAGCTTGCTGGTCATGCAGGTTAAAGAACAACATTGTATATTTGTATCTTTTTTTTCTATGCATAGAGATTTTAGTTTCCTAAATGGATGTTTTATTTGCTACATGTATATTGGTAAAACCATTATCTTTTCACAATCACATGCATCAACGAACACTTTGAATATGTAAAAGCGTAGGGAGATGGTTCTTTATTAACTTCCTGCTATATCCTAGCTGTAGGTAAAGTTCATTAAAAAAAACACACAGGAAAAAACACAAAAATATTTATCCGTGGTGGTCCTCTAAACGATGCATAAAACATCTAACCAAGAGTACATTAACTAATTGAGGTTTGTGAGTAAAAAAAACAAAAAAATATGTGGTTTTTTTTTGCCGAATTAAGGACAATGACAAGGATGAAAGCGATGGCCGAAAGCTTTTAAATTGAAAGCGTGTGACAGATTTTTACTCACAGCACCATAGTTATTCATGCTTTGAGTACAGTCAGTTTGTGGTTTGGTTTTATGATTTTCAAGGATTTGCAAGTCATGGTGAGTGTAGGTTTTAGGTATTGTTACATCCTTTTTTTTTAATTGAATACTTTTAGCAGTATGAATCTGTCTAATGGAACTTGGTGCATTTAATAAGGAAATGTTGTCACTTTAATATTTTTGTGAATGACAAACTTTTCCAAAAGATGAAGGATTATGTTTTTTTTTCGAAAATTCAAGTCACTGGTCCATTGTATATACTACCATGCAGATATGTAACATTAATGTACTTAGTTTAGAAGAAGAAGATGTTACTGATAGATGTTCGGCAATGAAAATCCGCCTTCTGATGCATGCAAAGGCAGGACAATAGAGGAAGTGTTCTGCTGAGTCAACAGGATGACAACCACAAGCGGGACAGGTGGTGCTGTAGCTTAAGCCCACCACATTTAAGTGTTAACCCATTAAGAGCCGAATGTAAAGATCTGCCAAATAATGTTTTTTTTGAAAATGCTATAAAAAAAAAACTACTGAATATTTTCTCAAATTTTTTTTTTTATTTGAAAGTACAATTCTTCCGGTTAATAACGGAAAATAATTTCATTCAAATGGCTGCCTCGGCTGGCCATGCAGTAGCCTACACGATCGGTCCAATTTTTAAGCACATTATCGATTGTGTGCAGCTGTGTTTCACCAATGGCTTCACGAATATTGTCCTTTAAAGCGTCAATTGTCTCTGTCATGTCGGCGTAACACTTATCTTTTACGGCAGCCCACAAATAATAGTCCAACGGTGTCAAATCGCAGCTCTGCTGTGGACAAACGACATAATGATAATGCGATCTTCAAAAACAGGGCCCAAAACATCGAGTGTAGCTTCGGCTGTGTGGCACGTAGCGCCATCCTGTTGAAACCAAATGTTGCCAATATCTTCAAATTTTGTGAACAAAAATTCGTTCAACATGGCCCGATAACGATCGCCAGTGACTCGTTTTGGGTATATCGGCTTTTCAATGTATGCGTGCGGGTTTTCTGTGCCCCAAATGCGACAATTTTGCTTGTTTACGTACCCGCCAACATCAAAACGAGCTTCATCTGAAAAGATGTTTTTTTTGACAAAATCGGCATCTTCTCTAAGTCGATCGCAGGCCCACTTAGCGAAGCGAAAACGCATTGGATGGTCAGTTGGCTTCAACTCCTGAACCAATTGGACTTTGTATGGCGTCATACTTGATGTCGTCTCAATGATGTCTCCGAAATGTTCAATTGTTGAGAACGACGGTGAATTGATGTTGATGGCGCTTCACGCGCCATTGCTGCCACAGCAGCAATTTTCTCGGGTGCACGCACTGTTTTTGGCTTTTCACGCTTTGGTTTATCGATGAGAATGCCAGTTTCTTTCACTTTTTTCACAAGATAACGAACCTACGGAGCTGACGGTGCTTCTCTTCTTCCAAAATCCGTACGCAATTTTCGCACAAATTCTGCAACATTACCATGATTTTCGAAGTAATGTCGCAATATTTCCCAGCGTAGTTCAAGCGTATACACAACCATATTCGTTCAGCGGAAGGATAAAACTAATTATCTGTCAAATCAGACAGATCAAATAAGCACTAGTTGAAAAAAAAAACGTTAGATGGCGGATCCTTTATTTAAAACAGAAAAAATTTATGTTCATTCAATATTCATTAGAAATATAAAAAAACTGGGAAAAAAATATGTAAAGTAGATTTTTGGGTACAGGCCCAAGCGGGTAGAATGGCACAATGCATGCCCAATTTTTTGTTGAAAGAAACATTTTGAAACACTCCTTTTCTTCGCAAAGTGCTACGTCGCATTGGTCCTCGCAAGTCCATCTTATTCGGTTATGACATTGTCGACAGCGTAGTTGGAAAATGGAAATGGGTTCGAATTAATCCAATTTTTAAAGCCAAATTTGAAGAGTGACTTCCGTAGTATTTAACCGTCGACTCATCAACCGAAAGTTTTTCATGAATGTATCCAAACTGGCAAAATTTTTCGTTTAGAAGGGTTGCTAGAAGCCTTATTTTTGCCATTTTGTCGGTGAGAACTAAATTATTGTTGTCAGCAAGGTGAAGATATTTTTTAATTTCCTTGAATCTGGTTCGGGACATATTGTGAGCAACAATTGGTACACAGGTGTCTTCATCTGTTTGCCAGTACATGTTCTCTCTTGGCAAAGAGTGATAGCCGCTGTAAAGCAAAACACCCAAAAGACGTTCAAATCGTCGTCGGTAAATGAAAAATTGTGGGCATTAGACTGTGCTGCATAAACCCGAGACTGCTCAACAATCAAATTTTCGACTTTTTCATCGAATAAAGTTTCAAAAATTTCAAGTTCCGACTTCCCATCCAAAGTAGTTGCTATGTTTACCTTTTGTCCCAAAAAACACAGCTTTTTAGCACTTCAATTGCACATGGTTTCTTGAACCATTTTGGAAAATTTCGGTAAATCGTCTTCACTGTCACTGTCACTGCTACAAAAAAAAAACTCTACTTTACCTGGACCATCTTGCGGCATGATGCAAGCAACAAGATCTTCAGCATTACCCTCCTCCGCATCCGTATTATAATCTGGATCTGGTGGAAGCAACACAATGCCTAAACTGCTATGGCTTGAAGACGTTTCAATAAAGTCTAAGGCGCGTCCTAAGTTCTGAAAGTTTCTGCCGTAAAAACTTGATGGTTCGATGGTTTGAAATTTCATATCAATTTGAATATTTATCTAGAAAAAATGTATATCTTATTAGCCATTGTACCCAAGCGAGTACAGTGCTTTTATTACTTACCGAATAACGGTTCTCGCTGCAGTTATTTTGTGTAAAGCAAAGCTTGGTGGCCTGAAAGAATGCCTACAAGCAGCCTGCAGCCGAGTGTTCTGGGAGATAGAAGGAAAGACGAGTTCCTTTCGCAATTTTCTGGCTTCAGTAGTTTGGCATGGCTGCGTTCATCGTAGTGCCGCTTAAACTTGTGTTCACGAGAAACCCAAGTATCACTGGAAAACATGACTACAGATGATGCCAGACCTAACACAGGTTCGGGTCCTGAGAAAACTTTTCTTTTCTAGCCTCCTCATCGGAGATCTTATTTCCCTGAATGCCAGTGTGACCTGGAAATCAGACAAGACTCACTGTATTCAGCCATCGGAACATATTCAGAAGAAAATTGAGTTCGAGCAGTAAGAGAGTTGAGCAGTGCTTTTAATGCACTGCCGCATAGCCATTGGGATGGCGAATACCTCAGCTTGGAAAATAGACGCATGCTTACCCAAGGGGTAGTGAAGTGTAATATTCTCGAGTTCCACAAAGACTCCAGCATCAGACCCCTGTCCAGTTTTGGAGCCATCTGTGAAAATATTATGTTATTCATTCCCTGGTTCTGGTTCTCACCGAAGCCATTCTGTTGCTCAAGAAAAGTTGACTTGGTAGTTTTGTCGCAAAAGGATTTCTGATGAAAGGATAATTCTCGAGCAAGTTCGTCAAAATTTCAGTGCGCATGACACCAAAAGCCACCTCTCTTTAACCGACAGCTTGTTTTCAGCGCCCATCTCATGATATATTAGGGGAGAGGGGGAAGGTTTATCAAAACATCTAGGGCAGAGCATGGCGTGCTAGGGAAGGCTCCTGTTTCCGCGAAGCCTGTTCCACCAAACAACCGATGCGAATGAGAGGAGTGCTCCAATCATGGTTGTGTAGATCCATACGATCTAAAAGAGCCAAGGGATTATATTAATTTGAATGTTTCTCCATTTGTTTGAGAAAATAATATCGGGTTAGTGGCCGGTTTCAGAATTAATTGCCCGATTTTTGGCATTTTCCCGTCAACTCTTGCCAGAACTTCCAGCGAGAGGTCCTCGCATTCAAAATTTCCACTTTGTTGGCGTTTAAACTCTAGCTTAAATACCATGCTGTAACTTTGAGCGGATGTAATGGCTCTTCGTGGATTATATGTCGGTTATAATTTTGCCTCGTCTCTAATCATGATTAGTTTCGATAAAAAGTTGTCTCCCTCATGGTCAAAACAATTATTCCGAAGAAAGTAGTCATTCATGTCTTGTTGACATGTATATTGTATCTGTTTACTTCACAGATGTCCAAGTACAGGGTTTTTCAACAGGGACGCTACAAAAGTAGAGCGACAGGGACAACAGACGACTTCATATTTTTTTCCGCTCTTTTGACATTTCTCTTCAGTAAGGTTTGCCATTTCATGATGGAAAGATATACGAGCCAACAACGAGTCGAAATTATTAAAATTTACTACCGAAATTCGGAGTCAGTAGCCTCAACGTTAAGAGCGCTACGTCCAATTTATAGTCGTCATAATCGTCCTAGCAGATCAACAATTGAGCGTCTAGTGGAAAAATTTGAATCCACAGGCACAGTACAAAATGTTCCCGTGCCAGTGAGACAAAGAAGTGCCCGTAGTGCCGAAGTGCCATTGCTGCCGCTGAGGCTTCAGTTGAAGAAAGCCCAAATGTGTCTCTCACACGTCGTTCTCAAGCGTTGGGCATCTCTGTGACGTCGTTGTGACGAATTTTGCGAGAAGATCTTGGCCTACATCCTTACAAGATTAAAATGACACAAGAACTAAAGCCGCTTGACCACTAGAAGCGTCGTATGTTCGTGAATTGGGCTGAGCAACAACTTGAAAATGTTTCGGATTTTCATCGAAAAATCATCTTCAGCGATGAGGCTCATTTCTGGCTGAATGGCTTCGTCAATAAACAAAATATGCGGCATTGGTCACGCAGCAATCCACACGTACTCCATCATTGCATCCCGAAAAAATTAAGGTTTGGTGTGGTTTATGGGCCGGCGGCGTCATTGGGCCGTACTTCTTCCGTGATGATCAAGAACGGCACGTTACTGTGAATGAGAATTGCTACCGTTCAATGATAACCGAATATTTTTGGCCCCAATTGGATGATATGGACTTGGAGGACATGTGGTTCCAACAGGACGGCGCCACAAGCCACACAGCGAATGTCACAATTAATTTATTGGAAACCAAGTTTGGAGAACGTGTTATCGCACGAAATGGTCCAGTCGCTTGGCCGCCTCGGTCGTGCGATTTGACGCCGTTAGACTATTTCCTGTGGGGCTACGTCAAGTCTATGGTCTATGCGAACAAGCCAGCGATGATTGATGAACTTCGTACGAAAATCGAACGTGGAATTGCAGCAGTATCGGCCGATTTATGCTTGAAAACCGTCGAAAATTGGCTTCAGCGTCTGGACTTCTGCAAGCGTGCCCGTGGTGGCCATGCAAAAGAAATCGAGTTCCATACGTAATGGCATCGAACGTACTTTCACAGGAATAAAGAATTTCATTGATATCCAAAACCGTTTTTGTTTTATTTAAAAAAACTTTTGTAGTGCTCTAATTGAAAAACCCGATAGAATTGTCATTTGCCGCCATTTACAAAAATTAAAGCATCTTCCTTGGTTGGGTTGTTAGCCCCAGTGAAAATAATCGTGTGTTGTCAAGTGGCGTGATGATCGCTCAAAATCCGGATCTCCGGCCAACATTTGCAGCGCCCAATTAGTGCACTCAAGGTCTTGTTTTTGGTCGTCCGACTTCAATACTTGAGTCAACACCAACTTATACGGCAAAAAGAACCGGATTGACTCTCTGACGATGCCAATGGATATTTATCTTGGATATTGGCGGCTGCAGCGGGAAATGTGTCCTTCGTATCGCACATCTATCTGGTTGGTGGCTTGAGGCCGAAAAGAATGTAATCAAGTCATATTGGCGACCGACCTCATGTTCGCAAGAGTGAAACCGTGGTCACCCTTTATACTTTTCCTTAACCCCTCTGGAGCGAAATTATGCAAAAAAATTATGGTTACAAGTTAAAAAAAAAAGTTCAACAAAAAAGTCGTTCTTTTTGGCACAAGTGCGAGGTTAAAAAATTAGGGACAAATGACCTATGATTTTATGCCAATAGCATTTCCATTGCAGGGAAACTAATCACTGAACTTCATCATAGCATTTAATAAAGTTTACGAAATCTGAACTTGAATAATTTATTTTATGATGAAGGTTACGAGTATCTACGCAACAACGCTGCTTATGGTGCGATATGTAAAGAGTTGAAGACTAATTACGCGACTAAAATAACTCTTCACATTTGCAACTGATAGCTATAAGATTGAATTTTGTCTATCTCGGCTGTGCTATTACATCTGCGAACGACATTTCATCAGAAATCGCTGTTTATGTAGGCTGTGAGGGTAACTGCTGTAACCTAATGAGGCCGTTTCCCAAACAACTAATACATAAATAAGATTAATTTAAACTGCGCCCCAGGCCTTTGATATCGCAAATATAGTACTTGCGAAAACCCAAAACCTTAGGTTAATCGTTAAAACCACTAGACGTGTTTTATCCGACTGTCTTTCCAAAAACCCGATACAAGAATGATGAACTTCAAGATTCGAGTTAAAGGAAAATGGCTACTTAAAAAAAAACCTTGTTAGGGGAACACTATTAAAGTTTTTCAATAGTCGTAATTTTTCGTCAGAGTGGCCGTCGATGTGATGTCGATACGGCCTCATTAGGTTACAGTGATGTCGATATTGTCCGCATCCTCCAATAGTTGTTGGAATCTAACGGATAGTATAGTTCTTTCTGTACTTACACCTGCCCTGCATACTATCTGCTCCAGAATAAGATTGCTGGATCATTTTTAAAAGGAGTTCCGGTGTCAGGCTAATAGAGCCAGTGAACTTGTTGACTTTGACCTCTTTGAAGCTAGGAAGTGGCCTTCGAAGAGCCTGCTTTCTTGGCTTATCGACTGTTTCTAGTATGGATATTGTTTCAGTCACGTGACTCTTGGATTTCCAAGATATTCATCGCATTCCTTCCTTTGAATCGATAGTCTACCTTCGCTGCTCTTTTTTTGGCCTTGAGCGCTTATAAATGTGTTTTGTCAACCTGGATATTAAATGCGAGCTTAACATTGATTGGAAGGTGGTCGATATGGTACAGTCCCCGAGTACGTAATTGTGCCCCGGACAGGCTTCATGAGCACCATTCAGGAGATCATGAAACTACTCCCTGATTGGGTCTTCAGCTCCTTCGTTAGGACCGTGAGCACATATTAGGCTGATGTTGTTAAACGTGACTTGGATGCCCCATTAAGGGCTTTTCGTGTTTAAATAAAATTATTCAACACCCGCGCTTATAAGAGTTTTGAAAGTCGATTATTTGGTTGAACGAAAACAGTAGAAGGTGGTTACATCTTCCTCTCGTATATGTTTTCAACAGTTGATCTGTAAATATCTCTTCTCTTTCTCTCAAACTGTTTTATCTATTTTATTTTTGAAGAGTCGATCGTGGTGGATCGCACCTTCCCATTATTAATCTCTCGATTTCGTTTGCAAGAAATTTTGGGTGACTTTTAATATATACAAGATGGCGCAAAATGAATCGCCCTATCGGAAGATGTTAAGCAGTTGACATTTGTGCAGTATACAAACAGGCAATGCTTGCTGACCGTCAGTCGCGTTTGAATTACTGTCAAGTCACTCTCAATCTCAACAACGAAGAGAACGATTTTGTATCAAAAATCATCATGAGCGACGCGGCGTATTTTCACTTAAGCGGTTACGTCTATAAGCAAAATCCTTATTTAATTGTTGGGCACTGAAAATCATTGTGTGGTAGATCAATCAATGAAGAGCCATTACATCCACTCAAAGGCACTGTGTGGTGCGTCGTTAGGCCGCATTCTTTTAAGGATTCCATTGCCAATACGGTCTCTGTTACTGGAAAACACTTCATTACCATTATAGACGACGTCTTACTGCAGGAATTGGATGAGCGGGGTTTGGTGAACATGTGGTTTCAACATGACGGTGCCACCACACACACACCACGAGTCACAATGGATATTGTAAAGGAAGCGTTTTCTGGTCACGTAATCTCTCGTTTTGGCAAGATCGCCCGATGCCTTACTTCTTTCTCTGGGGCTACTTGAAGTTGAGGGTTTAAATCAACAAGCCTCAGACAGTAGCAGCCTTTAAGGAGAATATTCGAGAGGAACAGTTATCAACGGAAATCTTACGGAAAGTCATGGAAAATGTGATCAAGCGGTCACAAATGTGTATCAACACTGGCGGCAGCCACTTGATGGATAAGACTCAAATCATTTAAAAAAGTAATTCAACAACAAATTTGGATGATAATAAAATATTGGACTAAGGATAAAAATCCGATTTACAATTGAAGATAAAAAATATTGCTTTATACCTCAGAAAATAGCTTGGTAACTTTATATATATATTTTTTTGTGTTTTTGCTGTTAGCGTTTAAGCTCTATCCTCGATAGGAGTTAAAATAGAAAAGAATGTAAAAAGGGCTTAAACTTGGGATTTCCTTGCTGTAGTTCCACTTGGACAATAGGTTAGTTTGAGCACAATCGGGAGCGCGTTCATAACCAATTAAAATTCTGTAGTGTAGCTTAAATACTGCAAAGTATATATAATGCCGACAGTTTCGTAGGAAGATACTATTACCACGGTTCCCCATTCGTTTTTATTTTTCTTTCATATATTTTTTTTTTGTTTTGTCAGAGGTTGCTACTTTTTGATGGATATAGGTCCATTGTACTACCGTTCAGACACCTTACGTTAATGTACTTCTCTTTCCCGTCTTACGAAGAAAGATGAGAAGGAGCTTCAGTGATGAAGAGCTTGGATATTCGACGTCAGCCCTGAATATCCGCCACCTTATGCGAGCATAGGCCGGACAACTGCAGAGAAAGTGTTCTGCTGCGTCATCCTCCTCACCGCAAGCAGGACAGGTAGTGGTGTCGCTTAAGCCCAACACATTTAAGTGTTTAGCAAAAGCTTGGTGACCCGAAAGGACGCCTACAAGTCTACAGTCGATTCTCCTAATAGATGAAAGAAAAGATGCAGACCTTTTGCAAATGTCCGGGTGGAGTAGTTTGGTCTGTCTACATCCACCAAATCTTGTGTTCACGAAAAACCAAAGCATTAATAGAAGACATGACTAGACAAAGGTAGACCCAACACAGTTTCGGGTCCTTAGAAAACTTCTTTTGAACCTTGCCTAGCAAGCTCATCCGAGACAAGATTCGCTATGCTCATTCTTCCGACCAAATCCGACATTTGAGGAAGTGGAATCATGTCCATATGTTTCCTAAAGGCCCACGACATGGTCAAATGTAAATGTTTTGCAAATCCACCCACTGCCAGGCCCATAATTCAATACGAACTGTTCGCACTAAATATATGATTAGAGTTTCAACAGAAAATATTTCGACAATAGCCTTTGCAACAATTCGTCCATAAATTAATTCTATGGATAAGGAAAGAAGAAGAAGTGAATTTTCTTAAAACACAATTTCGCCGCTTCCATTTTGTTTACATTTTTACTAGAATATTATATTTGCTTCTCAGATGCAATTAGCAAATGTGGTCAAAGATTTCTAAATATTACCACAAAATTTGCAATTTACCTTTATTTATTTTTTTTTTAGGAAAATTCCGTCGAGAATTCCGAAATGCATTGGATAAATGTCGATGCGGTCGTGTTCGAGTCGAAGATCGTTCATTTAACCAGAGTACCCCAACGTCCAGGCTTCACAATATCAGTCCGAGTACTCGTAGCAATTACAATCTTACAAGTGTAAGAGACATCACCATAATAAGGGATCCTTCCCGACAGGTAAAAAAACATAGATTTTTACATTTTAAAATTATATCTTTATATTTTTTTTTTTTGTAGACAATGCAAACGACATTTGTTGAAAATTGTGGTAATGGACACTCTGCTGTTACTCCAATGTTAAATTCCAATAATGATCTCTGACGCGAACGACTGCGAGTGTCATGGTCGAAAAATGTTCCTCCGAGAGACTGTTACATTTCGCCTAGTTGTAAAAAATAATTAAATTAAATTCTCTTTTGCTCATAAATAAAATGTAAATGTAAATATTTTAGATAATGTATAAATGTGTTAGTTAATAAGATTTAAATAAGTAAAGTTAAATATTAAATAAAATAAAAAATACAATATAAATATTAAGCGACAAACCTATTTGTTTTGAGTTCTCATTTTCAAGATATTTTTAACTCTTCTGTCAACCACATGGCCTGGAACCCGTTTTTGAGCAATATCGAGGTTTATCACGAAAAAACTCATGCTGCTACCCTGCGGATGATTGAACGCAGTGCGTTTTTGAATCGCAAAATGAATCGAAAAAGAATGGTAACAAATTTATTTAAATCACTTTTTAGGTTTTAAAAAATGAAATTTTAAAAACGGCATTGGACCCATTTAATATAATTTTTTAAAATACAAAAAATTATCAAAATCGTAAGAGCCGTTTTTGAATTTAATTTAAATTTAAGAAAATCGTTTATATGAAAAAGAAATTAAAATTTTTTTTTTTTAAAAATTAAAGTATGCAAATTTGTTCGACTTTATAGTATAAAAAAAAAGGTGCAAAATTGTTTGGAGTTGGCTTTGTTAGTTTTCGATATATTGGGGGTTTTATAAATTACCGTTAATCGATTTTTTTCCCCCAAAATCTAAGTATGCTGTATTTTTGGCCTCACCCCATGTATTCTTAGTACAAAATAAAACCAAAATCCTTGCTAGAAAAATGGTGATAAGTGAATTTCACAAAAAAAAGTATATGGCAGGTACCGTTTTTTCAAACGATAAAGCAAAAAAATAAAAAGTTGCCCCGAGATGTAACCCCAAGAACCTTATATACGAACTTTGAAGCAAATCCGTCAAACCGTTTCGCCAGACGGCGCCCTGACAGACAGACAGACCTGACAGGATTATGGTTAGGTTAAACAGAGGTGTGGTAAAATACGAAATAATTCATCACACTAAAACGGGCCCATCGCTATCATTCAAAAGGCAGAAAACCTAAACAATTTCCCTGGTAATTTCCCACCAATATCTTTCCAATCCCTAGAATGCCCTCGAAGTCTATGCCATATATTTTCTCTAAGCATTTAAAAAAAGTATTTTCCTATAAAGTTTCTTCGACTACGCGCTATTGCCTCGCATTAACTAAGTAACTAACTAAGCAGCCTGTGGATCTCCGCAGTATCTGTATCCGTTAATCCGAGACTCTTTGCGGAAGACTCTTTCCAGAAGAGACAAAGCAAGAACGGAAGACGGAGGAAGCTTATTCCTACTTAATTATGCTAACTCCATAGATCTTTTACTGGCGAAAAGTGGCCTTAGGTACCCCCAAAACTTGACCACCTCAGATTGGCAGACCTACCGCTTTTTTCGTCAATAGTAGCCCTTGTCATGCAAAGGGGGAGGTTTGATATCTGCAACCTCGCTATTAATGAGCAGCCCTTCTATTCTTGCAAGCTCATCCGCCTGCTAATTTCCCTCAATACTGAAGTGTCGTGTTAGCCAGCACAGTCTCACTTGAATCCATTGCCTTGTGTGCGGCCTGGCTATCGATGCAGATGGCGATATCCCTTCCGGATACCGATCTCATCTGCAATAGCTCAGCCGTTCTAAGGACAGCACCACTTGAAAGGCACTACTTGTGTCCGGTAGTCGTATAGAAACTCTCAGGTTTGGATCTTCTAACCTCTTCCTTCCGCTGTTTTTGTACCATCTGTAAAAATTGCATTATTGCATTTTGATTATTGTCCTAGGTAGATGTGTGTCAAAGCAAATTTTGGATAGAGGACTCGTGAAGTTATGAAGAAAGTAGAAAGAAAGGGCAGTAGATGTACTGCTATAGGAGTAGGGTGGCAGCCCTGGTGCCGAGAGGTAAGAAACTATAAAAGCAGCTGGAATTCGGAAAATATTGTATATGACGCATCAAAACTTAGAGCCAAAACAACTTTTTCTTTATTGAGGAAGCGTCCCACTTCGAAACTATTATCAAAAGAACTATGATTCTTAAGGATTATTTTATTGATGAAAAAAAGGGAGTGCATAGTTGACTTCAGTTTTCCAAAGTGATACACAAAAACTATATATTGTCAGACAGCAAAATGTCAGTCGCTTCTAAATAATACTCTAAGCATTAAAATTAAAGGTTTGGTAACATTTTATATGGTCAGAGCTCGGCCACTTTTCAGCAAAACTTTATCATCCACGTTCCGACCGAGGTCAGGTGAGCATACTGATTTATATTTTCCCTGTGTTCTCTGAGCACCCGGAATATCTTCTTTGATGTATCTGCTATGACCCAATACGGCCGTCAGCATATATCCATATATTTGGCCTTTATATTTGGGATTTCGTTAGTCGATCACAGTCGAACACATGGAGACTTATGATGCATGTCTTATCATCGTTTCGGTTTTCTTCAAATTTATTAATAGCCGGGGTAGTGACTCTTTACTGGGTCCCAGGACAAAGGAATTCTTGGTGATGAATAGGCCGATGAGCTAGCATGAATTGGCATCCCCTTACATTGGCCCACAGCCCTTCTGCGGACTATTCACCAGTTATATCAAATTGGTACTCAACACATGAGAAAATCAAATGCGAACATCCCTATGGAACTCCATCCAAGGATCACGCTAAAAAATTCATCGCCACGTTAACAAGAAACGCGCTCTTCAGATCCTCTCTATGAGCAAAATTGATAAAAATATCGTAACTGACTTCCTAACAGGTCACAGCGCCCTGAACCATCGTCTCCTGAAAATGGGTAAAAGCTCTACAGATCTGTGTAGACTCTGGCTAAAAAAACAACCACATACTGCAGAACACATCCTATGCGAATGCCCTGCAATCACCCAAAAGAGGCCTCACCGAACCTAAGGATATTGCTAAATCATCTGCCTCAACAATCGTAAGGTTCATCAAAGACCTAGGACTGTCGCTAGACCAAACTACTAACTAATATTAAAGGGAGCACTAAAGATCTGTTCTTGGTCGCAGTGTTAACCAGCCCCACTTTTAAAAAAAAAATTGCGAGGCTGAAATCCAATTAATAAGATAATTCATTCCCCATTGTAGAGCTTTAAAATGAGTGCCCCAATTGGTGCACCCAATACATTCCATGGTCTGCCAATCTATAAATGGATATCCGTGTTTGGGCATTGTCTATACAGGAAAGGAAGCACGACAACAAACCATGCAAAATATGTTAGAGAAACTCACGGCCAAATACAGGATGACCGAAGAAAATGTCCTTACAAAGCGTTGAAAATCTTAAGTCAGCGGAATTGGAGTGCGTAACAAAAAGGCGAAACAAAAAGTGTGTTCCAAAAGAAATGTTAACACATCGCAGTCGTCCCGTACTTTCCTCTGAATCTCGCATCATGGACAACGTAGTGCCGGTCATCCACTACGTGACAAACTCATCAATTTCATAGTCAAAGCATTCAAATCTAGTGTACGAGGCTCTCAACTTTGTTTAACCAACGCGTTGGAGATGGTTTCTTATCGTTGCTCAATTCGTTGTTCAACAAGTGTACGGGTAGTGGACGAGCTCTTGTTGCTCGTTAGATATGCTTGCGCATCGTGTTGATCAACGAATTCCAAATAATTTGCATCCGATTATCTGTTCAACGCGTTGCTCAACTGTTTTTATCCTTCGTTGGTTGAGTGCGGTGAAATTGTGTGCCAAAAAGTGTTGAAGAGCCGCCATTGATAAACTCACACGCACATCGCAAATATCTGAGTCAATCAATGGCGTCCATTTTTTAATCGGCAAAGTTTTCGAAACATTATCAACACGGCAGCCACGCTTCTTTTTTTTTCTTTTAAAATAATTTTTGCCGAATGAATCAAAATAAATTAAAATTAAATCTGACAAACAAGTGTTGCTGAGTGAACAACGTTGCTCAACGCGCGATGCCTGGGGTAGTGGACGAGGGTATCAACGCGTGCATCAACTCAATGCTAAAGCTCACCGAAAATGCGGTTCAACAACTCGAGCAACGGAGTTTCTTGTCAAATCAAACCAGTTGATCAACTAGTTGTACGGGGTTTTCAACAATTGAATGCGTTGATGAACATAATGTACGCGACTTGCAACGCATTGAATTGAATAGAAGCATTGAATAGATTTTAACCGAGTAACTTGAGTTTATGCACTAGTGTATGAGGCTATTGATATATTTGAGTACAATAAAGTTTGGACGAAGTTGGTTGAATAAGTTGGGCACGTAGTGGACGACCGACATAACTCTCATCTCATTTGTCCCGAAGAAAAATAGAGCGGTTTGGCCACGCAAAAAAAAAAATATGAGCGATCACCATATTCTAAAGCAAGCACAAAGCAGGCATTGATCGCAAACGTCGAACCAATCTTGGATAGCTTTAGCTTCTTGCATAAGTTTTAAAATATTAGCCAAGTACAGCAAAGAAGTAACGCCACAGATTGAACGGCGAATGAGACTCCCGAAGGTTATATCAACATTTCCAATGAGAAATGGCATACATGCCTAGTTTTGCAAACCAATTCAGCCAATCCAAGCACCGATGAAGAATTAAATTATGAGATATTTCAATGAGCAATATTGTATTGTATTGTATTTAGGTAGGGATTACCTGAAGACAACAAGCACAAGGTCCATTGCACTTCAGCAAAGGCTGCGAAAATTTATGAGAATTCACAAATCAACTTTGACAATGAGTGTTTGCAAGTAATAGGCAGTCTGGTTCTTGCACAAGCTGGATATTTACAGATAATTCAACATTTTTCAGATAGCGCTCACAAAGGTCCGAGTTTCTAACTCTGACAGTTTTGAGATATTCCTTAAGAGGTCTGAAATCGGTGACAAGGACTGAAATTACGACTAGGGATCGTAAGTCACTTTCGTTCACAATCTTAGCAGAGTATGTAAGTCTGTATGAAGCGACATCGTACCAGAATTCCTTTCGTTGTAGATATAAAAGATTAATCAGTTCATTTTCGTGGATCGATTAGCAGCTTCATATGAAATGCTGACAATGCGCCCTGTCTAGCAAGAGCGTCGGCTCTTTCATTACTCTGGATGACAGTATGAACAAGAACCCAGGTAAGAATACCAGAGCTAAATCTACACTCAACCTGTTCATATTGCTTGAGATTTTAGCGGCAGATAAGGCTTTAATAGCATCTTGGCTGTCAAAAAGAGTTGGAACACTATGTCTATAGCTTTCTGTGATAATATAGGGTATATTCCATCCGGCCCGTGTAATTTGAAAGTAGAGAAGGACCTCTCTTTATTTCCACCGTGACAACTTTTACAGCAGCCCGCCACTGTTCACTAGTAGCTCTCCTGCTGTTAGTGTGCACGCCACTATCAGTTACTTCTTTGCAGCCATAGTAAGTGTGTATCTCTGCTTTAGAGCTGGTAACTGTCCCATCAGGTTTTTGAAGTAGATTTGAACCCTAAAATGTGGTTCGCCTATATGTCACCGCAGCTCCAATGAAGAAGCGTCTTAGTCAGTGTGCCGCATTCTTATCATCTGGTCTAAGCTTAATTCAAAGATGACGTACCTATGATCAGATGCAGATTCCGCCCCTGAGACCGTTCACCACAAAACCATGCCAGAAACTCCAGTGTTGCCAACTGTGACAATGATTACTTGCCGCCTCTGTCTTGTGACAAACTTGGGCTCATCACAATTGTTTAGGTAATTAAGATGGGCGGCCGCAAGAAGGTTTAAGAGGGGTTCACCTGCGCCATTTGTGTCGGTACTTCCCAAGACATGGTGATGCGCGTTAGCGTCCATTTGTTTTTTGAGCAAATTTACCAACATCTACCAACTCTACCGAAGGTGGTGAAGAGAGCAAGAGTCTAGGCGGACCTCCGCTTTTATTCCTCCTCGTATAATAGCGCTAAAGTCTTTCGAACTTAACTCAGGCACTACCGAATCATCATCCACACCAAACGTATACAGTCGGCCACACTATTCATGGCCAGGAGTACTTCAAATGCAAAAAATGCTAAAAGTCTTATATCTACTACGAAAATGTGAACTATTTTTGTTTACCTCCCTGGAAGGCCTGCTGCCCAGACCTTGTGGTTAACGGGAAGGTACAAGAAGTTATAGCTGACAGAAGGGTTAAAAGATATTTAAATCCTTTTCCGAACTGCAGCGCTTCTTGCCGTTTCGATGGCGTATACGCTACATTTTTTTTGTGCAGATATCGGTGGCGTATGTGCAACTTTTTTCAAGTTATAAACAAAAGTCCTTACTCCGGCTTAGTTAGAAGTAAGAAGTGCTGTAGCTCATGTTTTCTTTTCTATTAATCTATATCCTTTTGAGAGAAATTACCAAAAATAATTAAATCCATAACAACGACGAAATTCTATCCAACTCACGTGTCCATCAATTTAATACATCCGTTGTTCTTTCCAAACCAAGAGGGTCAATTGATTGCCTTTCATGCTCGTTGAGAGTTTGATTGAACGGGCGGCAATAGCATTATGAGATTAAATCGATTAATTGCTATGACCGCCGCTAATGGGACTTTTCCTTGCACTCGGATGTTTAATACATAAGTAAATATTTTCAATCACTTGGGGGTGTTTTTTTTTTTCTTTCTTTTGTTTTGGCAATTTGATATAAATTTTGCGTGTTTTCCTGATCGATTTTATGCAAAGCGAAACATGTCTATATGAAGAGTTGGACACATAATTTTATATCGTGTGCACGGCAGGCACATACAGTGGTGGTTCACTTGCTTAGACGCATTGGAGAATCCGTTAATAAAAATACAATTTTAAGCGAAAATGGTTAAACAAATATTGGTAACGGTTGAAGAAAGATTGATGCTTACCAATCGGAAGGTTGGCGTAACATTTCCAGGAAAATTGAACGGAGTGATAATTCAGTTCGAAATTATTTAAATTCCTCATATGGTAAAAACCACCACAAAGGATGAATTGTCACCGCAGGCAAAGCGAAAAATAATTAGAATAGCATCAAATTCTGCTCACTCCATGAGAAAAATCAAAGAATTAGCCGCGTTTAATGCCAGCAAATCAACTGTTCTTCGAGTAATTTTAAATACTCAACACTTGAAATTGAAAAAATTATAAAAAACAACACCACTTACAGGCGAAAATCAATTTTATTTGACTGGCCCTGATGGGTAAAACTATTATTTCCATGATCTCCAAAAAAGCAAATGCTGTTTGAACCGTCATCATACTTGGCAAGGAGGAGTGTGGGGCCGTTTCGTGCCGAATAGGTTTTCGTGTCTGTCGAATAAAATGACGGCAGTTTAAAAAAAAATTAAAAAAAATTTGTTTATTTTTGATTTTTGCGAACATTTTGCAGGTCGATCTAAACAAGTGAACTGCACTTAATGTATGAAATGTCTATTTAAGGACATGTGTACAAAATTCAATGAAAATAAAATGTGTTTTTTTAGAGGTTGGTTTTTCGAATAGATATAAAACTGACATTTTGTGGTCTAATCTGGCAACTCTAATGTCATTTACTTTCAGTTTGGTTTGCCATTTCATCATGAACAGGTTGACAATTGACAAATGAACAACGCAATGCAAATTTATTTCGAAAATGATGGTTCAATTCGCCAAGTTTACCGCAAAATTTTGTTCAGTGATGAGGCTCATTTTGGGTTCAATGGCTACGTCAACAAGCAAAATTGCCGCATTTGGAGTGAAGAGAATCCAAGTTAGACCCTTGAAACGCCATTACATCCACAAAAACTGACTGTTTGGTGTACTCTATGGGCTGGTGGAGCCATTGGGGCATACTTCTTCTGATATGATGCTGAAGAGCCAGTTACGGTTAATGGAGACCATGATAACCGACTATTTTGTTCCCGAATTGGATGGCGTGAATGTGGATGAGATGTGGTTCCAACAAGACGGCGCTACATGCCACACAGCGCACGTCACACTCGATTTATTGAAGAAAACATTCGATGAGCGCATAATTTCGCGGAATGGACCTGTCAATTGGCCAACAAGATCGTGTGATTTGACACCATTGGATTATTTTCTTTGGGGATATGCGAAGTAGCCCACCTACGCCAACAAACCAGAAGTGTTAAGAGACTTAGAAGCCAACATTCGTGGCGTTATTGCCGACATACAGCCCCAAATGCTTGAAAAAAGTGGTTGTAAATTGGACTTGTCTTTATTCGAACCAGCTGCGGCGGCCATATGCCCGAAATCGTATTTGAGCATTAATGGCATAAAATTATCCTTTCAATAAAGCCAAATTGATGGACATTAAATCGATTTTCTTGTGTTTTATTTCAATTCGAAGTTCTATACCTCTAAAAAAACACCCTTTACTAATCCCTATAGTATAACCCGCGGAATAGTAAATAAGTATGTTAGCTTTGCATCGCAGAATAGATAATAGTATGACAAAATGTGCAATAATATTTACTAGACAATACCGCGTAATAACAAAACTAATAACTTAAACCGGTGCAATCTTCCGCTTCACCCACAACGACTCATAGCTGCTACGCATTTTGTAATCTCATTTCCGCCGGTTCTCGATAGTACAATCAGTATTTACCACGTGCGATGTGAAGATACTTGCATCAGGCAGCAATGTTCGTAAAACAATCTATGCAAATAAATATAAATCACTGAAATAAACAATCAATTAAGCACTTTAATCCACTTTAAATTAGTTGAAAAATGGACTACTTAGAATCCCCACATCAGACCTATCCTCATCAACTCATAGAGACCCATATCCTCATCAACGAACGTCCCTTTTTTAAAGCTCTCAAAATTCATTGGAGAAATACTAAGGAATACTATGTCCAAGGAATATAACATAAAGGACACATTTTCGTATTTTTTGACGCAATTTTCTCATTCACAAATGTACCGACTTATCTTGCGATTAAAAATATTCTTACACGTGGTATATTAGAACAGCAGCAATGGACAACTTAAAACTATCGATTGCATATTATATTCAAGCCATTACTCGTCACAAGGCCAAGAATCCTTTATCAAATTAAGCACTATCAATGTTGTCGATTTTGAAAGACGAAAACGATAAATCAAGTCATGATCATCCCATTTGTTGAGTCCAATATCAGTGGCAGCATCTTGTATCTTGTCGTCTCTCAAGACAAAAACTATTAACTTCATCTAAACCATCTTCGAAGAAGAAGATGCCCAACTCTCCCAAGAAAAATTTCCTCTAAAAAATACTTCAATATTCGAGATCTAACAGAATAAAAAACTTTTGAATAAATAAATTTTAAGAAAAATCATAAATTTGACGTAAAATCTCAAGTTTACTCAGCTAACGTTTACTATTTCGGGCAGTTGAGAAACCCAAGTTGACCATCTTTTAAATATCGAAAGTGACCAACTTTTAAATATTGTGTCAACTTTGAGTGAATAAAAGCAATTTCTTAAATTGACAATAAAAATCCTCAAGTTGGGTTCAACTTCGGGTGAAGAAAACGGCCCTTAGTAGAGAGGTTAACCTAATCTGATAGGGCTTTAATGTAACACACAACAATAGGAACCGACTGATTTCTTTTTAAAAACCGAAACGGTAGACAACAAATTCAAACACCTTCCCTTTTGAAGCAACCAATTACCCTACAAAAGCCAAAAAGGCCTTTGAAGTTTGTACCGTCTATTTCCTCCAAAGCTTCTTTGGTATCTCCCTAAGAATTTTCTACAACTACGTGAGATTGCCTCACATAATATGTGCGGTATATCCTCAACAGACTGCAGATCGCCACAGAATCTGTATCCGACAGCGCAAGTCTCTTTGCGTACTTTCGCAAGAGGCAATGCCCTGTCAGGACTCCAACTAGTATTCTTAGCTTATCCCTGCTAAGTTTTATAAACTACCTATAACCCTTACGGTCGAGAAGTGGCCATAGAGCTTTTGAAACCGTGTGTCCCCCAAGACTTGACCATCTTAGGTTGGTAGTCGTTAGGGTTATTTCCTCAATCAAATCCTTTATTATGCAGAGGGTAGGTTTTATGTCGGCAACCTCACCACTATTGAGCAGCCCATCCGCCTGCTCATTTCCGTTAGTGCCCCGGCTCCCAGCACAGTCTCACTCGGTTCCAATTGCATACTGCCTTACTCATTGTTCGACAGTTCCTGACTATATCGGAATTGATGTACGTTGATTCCATTGCCGATCTCATCTGCATTTGCTCAGTCGCCTTGAGGGCAGCTAGAACCTCTGATTGAAAGACGCTGCTAGTTCCCGGTAGTCTTACAGATTCCCTTAGTTCTGGACCTTTTGAGAAGATCCCGGACCCTTTTGCCTCTGTCGTTTTCGAACCATCTGTAAAGATTGCAATTTCATTTGTTTTGATAACTGCAGCTCTTTGGAAGCGGGGGATTTCTTTCGTTTTGATTGGATTTCCTGGCAGTAGCTTCGAAAGGACCGTACTATGACCGTAGTTATTCCACTTAAAGTGACCCAAAAAAGTCAGTCATACTGCACTGTTGCCAGCTAGTTTTAGGTTCAGAAATGTGTCCAATGCCGCTGTAGGTGTGGTAGAGAGACTACAAACCCCTTATTTGCAGAATTTGGTCGGAGGAAAGTACGCTAAAGGAATGGACCCTTAACATTACTTTCCACAATTCATAAGAAATGCAACTGTCTAAACTGCGCGCCACCTATCGAGGTATCAGTCTTCCAAATATATACATTGCAAGAGCACTTACAACCACTTGTCAACCATCTAATTGGGCCCTAACCGTGTGGTCCAGATCAATATGCGTATCGTTCTCTCCTTTTCTTTTTTAACTTTCTCGTTTACATTAGTAAACTAAAGAGAAAGTTATTGCGATCGTGCGGAAATTCCGAACTCAAACTTAGTATGAGGGATGATATTACGACTATAGAGAAGTCCAAAAAAGTGGGTCCGCCAATGGCGTCCATCGGTCTGTCTGTCTGTCTCTCTGTCCGGGCGTTGTATAGCGAAACGGTTCGACGGATTTGCTTCAAACTTCGTCTATAAGGTTCTTGGGGTTACATCTCACGGCAGCTTTTTATTTTTTGCTTTATCTTTTGAAATAACGGTACCTGCCATACAATTTTTTTTGTGAAAATCACTTATCACTATTTTTTTCCGAGAGTAATTCCAAGGATTTCGGTCTTTTTTTGTACTAAGGATGTTTAGGGTGTGATCAAAAATTCTGCATACCCAGTTTTTGGAAAACTGGAAAAAATTGTTTAACGGTAATTTTTTAAAACGGGAAATATCTCGAAAACAAATAAAGGGAACTTCATAAAAATTTACATTTTTTTTTTATACTATAAACTCCAACAAAACTGCATACTTAGATTTTTTAAATAATTTTTTTTTTCATATAACGATTTTCTTAAATTTAAATTAAATTCGTTTTCTCTAAAACGGCTCTAACGATTTCAATAATTTTTTGTGTTTCGAACAATTATGTTAAAAGTGTCCAATATGCGAAATTACATCAAAATCATAGGTGCCGTTTTTGAGAAAATCAAATTTTTTAAAACCAAAAAAGTGATTTAAATAAATTTCTCACCATTCATTTTCGATTAATTTTGCGACCCAAAAACGCATCTCATGTACCGAGAAAGTTTCGTATGACGCAGTCGTGCGCTTTATTTCTTCTATTTTTTCTCCTTTTCCCTATAGCCGCGCTCCCTAAGTGACATGTCATTTTTTACAAACGTATCCCTTTTACAAGGCTAAGAAAAAAAAAAAAAAAACTTTTGCAATCAATGAACCATGTCACTGTCAGAATTTCTCAACAAATAAACAAATCTTGCCGAATCATATCTGATGAAATCCCATATCATCGCACTAATTAAGTATTTTGTGTAACTTTTCCTTCTTCCACCGGCAAGTGGCTCTCTTGCCAACGTTCTTATTTAATTGATTTATGGAAGTCATTGCAATATGTTTTTGGGGCAAAAAGATTCCATTTTCCGGACAGCAATTGATTAATTTGTTGGGACGGCCCATTAACGATGAATACGTCTTCAATTAATTGTACCTTTTTCAGGTGCAAATTAATACCATGAAGAAGAAGGCTAATTTACTCTCTCGGGATATTGTTGGGTTTCCTATTTAATCATGGAGAAAGGTCAGAGACAGACCACAATATGTGGGTTGACATTGACTAAGTGTACTTGCTGTGTTGGATCAACATTTCCAAAACGCTACTGACCAGTCCCCGTATGGAAAGGTCTTCTCAAGTGTTAAGGGTTGGGCCTTTTGGGCTGTAAATTGAGGTTATATTTCTGTGACCTAAAATTAGAACTCAATGTGATTGCTGCTTGAATTTAAGATCTGTCAGGGTGACGCCTACTCTATGGATACAAATTTTTAAATATTTTCTACCCGAGGCGTTACACTGTCCAGTAGAGCGAAAAGAAGAACGCAGTTTGTCATGGAGGGTGGTGAACAACTTCCGTAATATTGTTAATGACGTCCCAAGGAGCCATTACTTCAAAGAAAGTCCAGTTTTGTGAATTTCTTCCAATTTGTTTTTCGTTTCCATTAGAGGAGGTGAAGATGAACCAAGTCTTCGCTCCTATGAGGGGCCATAATGCATGCTCCCTAATTTGTCCCTGTTTTATTTATTCCCTTAATGTTCTGTTTTGTTTTTGAGTTATCACCTTCAGTGCGGCTCGTTAGTGTAGACTGGTACAATTGGAATGAGGAAGTTAATTGAATAACAAACATGTTATCCTCGGGGAAACACAGAGTAAATATGCGCAAAATTTTATATAGATTGGGCTTTTCCACAAATATACAGTGCATTATATCTAAATGACCTTATTACAGCCTTGAAATATATTCATTTGCGATCTTTTATGAGGCAAACGTTTATTGTTATGATTTCTTGAAATTTTAATATTTTAGATTAGATAAGTAAGATTAGCAGTGTAAAGGCTACGTCGTGAAATGTCGGCATTTACTTTTCTTCTAGAAATAGCTTTAATGAAGTAAACTTTCGAAAACACCAATACTGTCGACAAACTGGACCCTTGCCCTTGGTTAGCAGACCATTCAACCTGAAACCCCTATTGAATCTAATCCTTAGATCGTTAGAGTACGTCCTTTAGGGTAAAGCTTTTCAGCTCGGCTGACGAAAGTATTTCCTTATGAAAAAACGTCTTTTAAACCATGTAGTGGTAGTAGTTTGAAGGATTCGTCCTCTTCTACTTCCTCGGACGAACTAGCACTCAAACGACAACCCCCCAAATTGACAGAACTGCAGTAAATAATTGTCTCCTATTTTGCTCTTATTCACCATTCACTAAGATAGCGTTGTAGTTTCTCCTGAATTACAGTCGGGTTTAAAAAGAAAGCTCTTTTAATGAAACTCGTTTAACAATATGGTATTTAAGGCTTACAAAGGCCTGAATGCTAACTAGCGATCTATACGTTTTTTCCTAGTTGGAAAAACGTTTGATTAGTCTTTTGGATTGTCTAAGCCCGGGAAATATTGTCCTAGTAGGCTAGACAAAGTTGATGCTCCCAAACGTCTGTCTGCATTAAAGCAGCAGTCCAATTGACTCTGATTCAAAGAACGTGGATTCTGAGCCAGCTCTTGCCAATTCAGCCGACGATTCGTTCCCTGCAATTCCCTGATGCATCGGCAGGGCGATTAGGCGTACCTAGAATTCTGGTATTCTGCAGTTTTGAACCGAACGATTCAGAAATACATCCAACTTATGATTTGGCATTGCAGCCAGAGTTAAAAGGGTTGGCATGCCCTATGGCACTGATTGTAACTGTACTATTCTGAGAGTCGGGACAAATGTACAGAACTATATCGTGGTTAGACCAACGTTTAGAATTCCTGCTTAACTGATGCAGGATGTCGTTGGAGCCAAATTGCTAGCGATTCCATTTAAACTTTTGACGATGACGCACTGTCATGTAGCTCTTTAAAAATTGAGCTTGAATAAATCAAAGCAATTTCTTGGGTTTGCTGACGATCCATCTGGGCGTTGCTCGTCATCGGACTAAAAAAGGGAGCAGAAACCGGTACCTCCGCTACCATGGAATAAAGTCAGTGACAAGCAGAATAGGACTAATTTTAAACACTTTCATCAGACCGTGACCATTAATAGGTATAACTTCGAGGTAGTTTTTGAATTTATCAGACGAAAAAGGGCATCAGGGCGGCGATCATTCATAGAATAACTCGTGCTTACCGTTTTTTCTTTGGGCTATGTAAGCAATTGAACAATAAAGCTCTATGGAGGAGAATCAAGGAGACGATGTAAAAACCCCGGGCCATCCTGCTCTTGCTATAGGCGCAGAATCATGGACCCTGCCTTTTGAATTTAGCTGATTCCTTAAGGATCACGATGGGCCCGTTTTGTTGTTAGGTGATGGTTTCGTATTCATCACAACCCTGTTTAAGCTAACCTATGAGCCCTTAACCAGTCGGATGAATGATCCCTTGTTCAAGAGAAAATTCCTACGAATGATTTATGGTTCAACATATCCAACGATTAAGATGGCTGGGCCATGTAGAGTGGCTGAACATCGACGCTCCAGCGCTAAAAGCCTTCAACGCCCTACCAGAAAAAAGGAGGCATCAAGGTTGACCCAGGTAGAGTGTGATAGCTAAACGGGCATTTACAAAAAGGCTCAGAAGCACCACGCTTTGTAGCTCCACCGAATAAATTAATACATTTTCGCAGTGCGTCAATCATGATACCTAAAGGACGTATGTTTTTATTCAACTTAGGCACTGCTTCTTGTTAGGCAGTAATTGTAAAACGCCATAATCGTTCACTTATTACATAAAAATTCGAGGAGCCGCCCCCAACAATGAAAGAGTGATTGACATAACAGTCGAGGAAGTTGGGAAAGCGGTCAAGAACTCCAAGAAGAGAAAATCGGATGGGCCGAATGAGATACCCAGTGAGTTCTGTAAAACGATGGGAGACATCTCATGATTCTTATCTCCAAACTCATGAGAGGTGATCCAATGCCCAATCAGTGGAGGGAAAGTTATCTTCTTCCTTTGCACAAAGGAAAGGGAGATACTCGGAACTGTGATAATTACAGTTCAATCAAGTTGATGTCACACACCATGAAGATCGTTGAGCGGGTATTAGATGGCCCGCGGGTTTGTCGCGGGTAAACAGATCAAATCCAAAGTATAGGGATCATAATGGAAAAGCATCGTGATTCTTTAAAGGATCTGCATATGGTTCTGGTTGATTTTAAAAAAGCATTCGATAGACAACCAAGAGATCTGATATGGGTAGCGCTAAGAAAACAAGGAGTTCCTGAAACCTACGTACAGATGATCATGGAAATGTACTAGGGAGTGAAGACAAAAGTCAGATGTCCTGCAGGAGTTACCGCTGAATTTCCAATAAAAGTCGGTGTTAACCAGGGAAGTGTCTTAAGTCCTTTACTCTTTATTGTAGTCCTAGATTATCTGCTTGAGGGAAAAGTGACGGACCCTAAACTGCAGCCTTCCCGGCAACGAGCACTTGATGTTTGTGATACCCATTCCAGATATTTATTTGAATGGCGTGGTGGTTCCCAAGGGTAAAAAGTTCAAATATCTGCGATTAATGGTAACCGTTGATGACGACATCAATCATCGTGTAAGCGTAGAGTGGATGAAGTGACAGGAAAACTCGGCCATCTTCTGTGATCGAAAAATGTCCCTGAAAGCTAAAAGGAAGCCTTACACGCAGTCGTGTATCAGTTGGTATTGTTATGTTCAAATGAGGGATTCTACGAACCCTTAAAAACTCCTGGATCACCCAAATGCAGAAACACCAGCATTTGATTTCCCCCAATGATGAAGTGATCCAAAATCGGGATGCCTGCAGATATTTTTTGAGGTCGAACCGGCAAACCTCACATGCAGACCGGTAGGAATGCAGTTTAATCTCGTCGTTAAATGGAGAGAAGATTACATTCAAATTTCCCTGAATTTGATTGTATTTCTTGAAAGCAACACCTCACTCGGAATACGCTCGGAATGAAAGCAGGATTAATTTGCACTTTCATATACGCATATTGTTCGCACAAGTATTGCACTGAAATCAATTTTTTAAACACCACTATCGTCGTCGAATCAAAGGCGTTAATTCTTTTGTATGTAATCCTTTATTCCTGATGATGGCTTTTCCATGGAATCATATCACTCAAAAAAGCTTCAACTGTGAGGTGATAAATTGTTGATGCATAAAAAGGCTCATAAGCAATTCGCTTTGATATAACAATGTAACTGTCATGTACAGTGTACCTACCAACCAACCAACCAACTCCAACGAAGTACTTTTTCAGAGAAGGTTTTCTGTTATTTCTGGGATCAAAGGGAAGTTTATCTAAAAATGCTTCTGTCATGTCGGATTCATGGTGGAGTTTTTTTTTGTTGGTTGGGTTTGCATCGCATCGCTTTCTGTTTGATCCTGAGAATATGGTTGACGGGGCCAGAAGACATTGAAACAAATTGAGCTGCATGGATATAATCTGGTATTTTGCAAGCCGCCTACTGTAAACTGTTTGCCAGTCTTCAGGCGATTTCAAATCTTTATTTTTTCACTCAGTCTTGACTCACTTGTAATTGTTTCTATTTTAAATATGAAATAAAAACAGGCCTCCAGCCGGCAATGCTTTGACCAAATAAAAACCAACTACTTATATCGTAAAAGAACATTTGGCCTGAAAGGATGAACTGTAGCTCTATGTAAACTTACCTACAACATTCGAAAAGTTTAATTTAACAGCACTGTATCATTTGTGTAGTTTTGTATTTGTTAAAGAAGTTGGCGGCAAATTCAATGCAATGGTAAAAACCTACCTATTGACCAACAGACAAGAATAAAACCTCCTATCTTTTCGACTTCTTTATATAAAAAATATCTCTTCAGATCTCTAGAATCGGTTCACTCCTCAATCCTTTTAACGCTTGGCGAAAAAATAAATACGAAAGAACAAAGGTTAAGGCTTGTTAATAGGCTGACTGATTGGAACGGCTTTAAACAGGAATTGGAAGAAAGTATCCAACTATCAGCAGATATTCTAAAATTAACATTCCTTTATACAAAAAGCTGAATGGGCTGCAACTCCCAAGCTAACTCAAAAGAAAAAGCTAAACTCTAATCCCCGCAAAATTTCTGTAATTACTGCGGAAGAGCGAAAGGCTAGAAAACGTTTGGTGTTGCAACCGACAAGGGCACCAAATGATAAAACGAATGTGAACCAAATAAATGAAAGAATTTAATAATGAGTGAATAATAACAAAGAGAATACTCGCAACAAAGAAAATTAACAGGCCAATAGCTCACATAAAAACTAGAGAAGGTAACTGGCCAAAAAGTGGCCAAGTAAAACCAAATTTATTTGCAGAGTATCTCGAAGGCATTTTCCAACTTTACGAAAATAAAGCAAGCATATAGTCAAGGAACAGAAGAAACGTGCCTATTAGGTCAGTTACTGCTAAAAAACTGACCAAAGACATAAAAAAAGTTGTTCAAATTGTTTAAAAAAAATGCTGACGAGAAAAGGCTGCAAAATATATTTGAAGATAAATCGCTAGGTTTGGGAAACCATCAATTTGGGTTTAGAAATAAGAGAGGTGCATAGAATCACAGACAAGATCGAAGAAGCATTTGAAGAGAAACAGATTTGCTGCACTATACGATAAAGTCTGGCATAAAGGACTGGTCCACACATTAAAAAAGCAACTGCCGAAGCAGTACTCTAAGATTCCTAAGAGTTATATATTTCTCAACCGTTCTTAAGAATTCAACAACAAACTGAATACTGAACTCTTAAATGCTATGGGAGAAACTGTTGAAGTAGCACTAAAAAAGCTTCATAAGACGGTAAATACGATTTCCAATTGGACAACAAAGTGGCAGATAAGGTTAAATGGCCTTAAGTCAGTTCACATTAATTATATGAACAAGAATGTTCCACACATACCAGCGTACAGAATTAGCAATTGAAGTGAAATATTCAAATACAGCTAAATATCTAGGTATGACTCTAGATGCTAAACTGCGCTGGGAAGTACATGTAAAGAAAAAAAACAGATGATTTGAATATGAAATACAATAAAATATATTGGTACCACAGTTGTCTTGTTCTACAATTATAATATATTATTGCCTTATAGGCAAGTTCTAAAGCCAATGTGGACCTACGGGATCCCACAGCTGGATTAACTTCCAAAAAAATCATACAAACAATTCAAACATTCCAAAACAAAGTACTACCGAACATCGTCAATGCTCAGTGCTACATAAGAAACGACGATCTACATAGATATCTTCCTGGATGAGATTGAAAAGGTCGCTAAAAGACACAGATCTAGGCTTCTTAACCACGTCAATGTAGAAATAATACAATTGTTAAATACAGCCAATACGGGCAGAAGGTTAAGGCGGATAAAAGCCCTTAGCCTATAATAGTTAGCTGTAAACTCAAACAAAATTTCTGATTAGTCTAACGACTACATAGGTGCAATAGCGTTAAAACAGACGTCAGTCAGTCTTCGGGAGGTTTTTTTTAGATTGGGTTAAGGTGCCTAACTACTTACTGCTCAGGGCTCCCTCGCGTATAAACCTGCTGCAGTGTCTTTTGATGATTTTTCCTTCCAAGGAGCCCCCCCAAACCAAAAAAAAGAAATTTCAGTCCCTCCTTGAGTCTAGATGGCGCTATTTTTAATAAATAACTTGGATTTATGTCACAACTATTACGGCTTTTGTGTTACAATAATGTTTTGATATTGTAAAACTTCTTCAGTACCTTTTGACATGAAATTAAGAAAATGAATTTAATTCCTGCACCTATTCATCACATGGTCTACCAAATTTCAGCATTCTATGCTGTACAGTTTTCGATTAATTTTCATTTTATTCGAAATTAATTTAAACCTCATATCTCAGAACTCAGAAATCATTCCAATTTCGATTCGCAGTTATAATTACGGTTGGAGTTCGTAAAAAATCGATCAACTATTATCAACTATTATGGCGCTTTACTTTACGATTAACTTGGATTTATGTTATAACTATTATGATATCTAGATGGCGCTGTAAACTAAAAGTACTTGTAAGTAGCCTCGACATTGAAACTATGGAAACAAAAATCTCCCCCACCTTCTTAGGGCATGATCTACCTATTTTCTTAATTTCAACTTCATAGGCCTTACAGTCTCCGAGTAATTTTGGGTCGGACAGAAACGCAGTACAGAGGACAGAAATTTGACTTGGCTATTCAGCCACACTACGGGGCAGTCACCATATTTTTTCATCATTAGGACGTGGGTGTGAAGGCTTAATTTACATTGATTCAACAGGTTCATTTTGATAAGCAAGGCAGCAGTATCTCAGGCAGGGACTCTTCACGGGTCGGTAGCCCGTTATGTAAAAGTAAAGTAAGTAGTATAGTTTTCGAGAATGCGATGTCCAATTGGATTCTATGATCTTTGAAAAAAAAAATTAAATATTGAAAATAGTTCTAGGTGTTTTTACCCAAATAAGGAAAGGAATCACACTACTTCTTAGATATTCGCATGTATTTATACACAACTTTAAGATGCCCGACAACAATTGATTTCATTTAAAATAAAACATGTTCACAGGGATGATATTTATGCTAATTAATCTAAGCTCCCCCTACCCTCATCAATTTTATCAAGTTTTCAGTTAATTATTTCAGAATTAATTTTAACAGAATTTCATCATCGACTCAATACTCAAACTAAGCCGATTAACGATTAACAAGAGAAATGGGTCCATTGATGTAGAAACAATTTGCTGGTTTCGTACAAAAAAAATTGATGGTTAACTACCTGACTGGCGTTCAGCGCTCATGCTAATATTATAAATTTATTATAAAATCTCTCACGTACTTTTGGTCAACAGCTTTTTGCAATTTATTAGACCCTTTTTCTGTTTTTTGCTATTTCGACAAATAAAAATGCCAAACATGTCCCGCAAAATACGTGAAAAGTTAGTTCATCCGAGACAAATTGTGTAGGGGTTGACTTTTTATTTTACGCAGTTTTTATCCTATTTCAGCCAATGATGAACTAAACACGCTGTTACTATTGAGTTTATGATTGATTTGGGATTCCACTAAAGCGATTGATGGCAACGTAGCGATATAAAATTTATCACTCGTATAAAATTTTAGCTGGCAAATGGGTGAAGACCATTTGCATAAATAAAAAGTATATAATTCTTTGATTGAATGGTGTTGGTGACATTTGGGAAAACGTTTGTGTTTGCTGAGAAATCATATCTGGGTTTGATGATTTGAAGAAGAAGGTCCAACGACAACGCACGATGTTAATTGTAAATTTCAGAGAATTATCTGAATATTTATTATTATTATGATAGAAGGATCTGTGACAATTATTTGTGAAACAAAATGTCGGCCAAATGCTCGCCACGGCTTCGGTGGCATACCTCTATCCGTGATCTACAAGGTTTTTCAACAGGGACGCTACAAAAGTAAAGCGTCAGGGACAGCAAACGACGCCATATTTCTTGCCGCTATTTTGACATTTCTCTTCAGTAAGGTTTGCCATTTCATGATGGAAAGATATAGGAGCCAACAACGAGTCGAAATCATTAAAATTTACTACCAAAATTCGGAGGCAGTGGCCTCAACGTTAAGAGCGCTACGTCCAATTTGTGGTCGTCATAATCAACCTAGCAGATCAACAATTGAGCGTCTAGTGGAAAAATTTTAATCCACAGGCACAGTACAAAATGTTCCCGTGCCAGTGAGACAAAGAAGTGCCCGTAGTGCCGAAGTGCCATTGCTGCCGCTGAGGCTTCAGTTGAAGAAAGCCCAAATGTGTCTCTCACACGTCGTTCTCAAGCGTTGGGCATCTCTGTGACGTCGTGGTGACGAATTTTGCGAGAAGATCTTGGCCTACATTTTTACAAGATTAAAATGACTCAAGAACTAAAGCCGCTTGACCACCAGAAGCGTCGTATGTTCGTGAATTGGGCTGAGCAACAACTTGAAAATGATTCGGATTTTCATCGAAAAGTCATCTTCAGCGATGAGGCTCATTTCTGGCTGAATGGCTTCGCCAATAAACAAAATATGCGGTATTGGTCAGGCAGCAATCCACACGTACTCCATAAGTCATCATTGCATCCCCAAGACCGGCACGTTACTGTGAATGGGAATCCCTACCGTTCAATGATAACCGAATATTTTTGGCCCCAATTGGATGATATGTAATTGGAGGACATGTGGTTCCAACCGGACGGCGCCACAAGCCACACAGCAAATGTCACAATCAATTTATTAGAAACCAAGTTTGGAGAACGTGTTATCGCACGAAATGGTCCAGTCGCTTGGCCACCTCGGTCGTGCGATTTGACGCCGTTAGACTATTTCCTATGGTGCTACGTCAAGTCTATGTTCTATGCCAACAAGCCAGCGACGATTGATGAACTTCGTACGAATATCGAACGTGGAATTGCAGCAGTATCAGCCGGTTTATGCTTGGAAACCGTCGAAAATTGGGTTCAGCGTCTGGACTTCTGCAAGCGTGCCCGTGGTGGCCATGCAATAGAAATCGAGTTCCATACATAATGGCATCAAACGTACTTTTACAGGAATAAAGAATTTCATTGATATCCAAAACCGTTTTTGTTATATTTAAAAAAACTTTTGTAGTGCTCTTATTGAAAAATCCGATATCTCTATGATCCATATTTTCAATGACTTTGAGACTTGAATTTTTCATGGCTTTTTGACGTACACTTTTTCTTTTAAATATCCCCAAAGCAAGAACTTCAACGTTGTCAAGTCACCTAATCGTGGCGGCCAATTAACATCGCCACGACGCACAGTGTGACGAATCGCCGATTTAGCGGGATTAAATTAATAGCGCTCACAAATAAATGTTTTTGTTCAAGTATGTTGGTTCTTTTTTTAATTAGAATTGTTCATAGAATTGAATATTATAAATTATTTAGATATAGGATCACAGTTTCCGGGACAAATTAACATATAAAAAAACTCATTTGGCAAAAGTTGCACTGCTTCATATTCATTTTCGGAAGACATCTTAAACTTGCTAAAAACGGATCTGAGGTTATTAATAATCCATTCAGATGGTCAGTATCTACACGCGAAATTTCCCTGGTAAATAATTCCCTAAACTTTCTATTTTTTTTGTTTTTTGCTTCTTGGGCTTCTGCCGAAAGTTGTCCGATTGAAAGTATACAAGAAGAAATTATTTCTTTTCCATGGAACAAATATTTGTAGCATATAATCTTTAAGATACAGTTCCCGTGTTTCGTTTGCATAACTCTGAAATGCATCTGTATCAATTGGAACCCAGACCCAAGAGCCTCGAAAATGGTATGAAACTTTTTATTGAATTCTTTATCTATTTCTGTAATCTGGGTAATTTTTACTTATCTCGCAAGAATCTTCTAGCCGTGTTTCTATCTGCTTCTGGCTTTGACTTTTTCTTTACTTTCCAGGACTCTAACCTGCCATACTTTTACATCTAATCTATACGCAATGTGAAGGATACATTCCATAAATCGTATCTATGAGTGAACCAGATTTAATCCAAAGGACATTGCTTCTTGCTTCACATGCTTTCTTGATAGATTAGCTCTTGATAGATGAAGACGTTATAGAAGATAATGCAGTGAAAACTTTTCCATCAATCATAGTTACATGGAAGTTATCATTATTGATCTCAACATGCAATATGGTCTTAATTTGCTGTTGGATTGATTGTACTTCAAACTTGATAACTGCAGTTGTTTCCTTACTAAAACTTAGTTTAATAAGTCTACAGCATCTGGTTGATGATTGGGCTGGGCTATGGATGTCGCAACTGTGCGCAAAAAGTTCAACTATACATATACGAGGTTTCATAACAAACGCGGATCCAACTTGAACAACTATACTTTTCGTCTAACGAAAATCAAGAACACATATTTTTACTATTAATTTTTCATTTCATTCCGCCCAAATATTAACACAACACACTTCATGTATCTAAACCGCTTACTCTTATAACAGTTTACTTATTCAGCAAAAAAACACGTTTAATAGAATCCACGCGACGCACATGAGATAACACGGCCATTCTCGCTCAAAAGAGCAAGTGGCACCATTCTGTTGGAAGCACATATCGTTCAAGTCTATATTCTCAATTTCTGGCCACAAGAAGTCCGTTATCATCTCGCAATAGCGAACACCATTTACGTTAACTGCTTGGCCGACCGCGGTTTCAAAGAATTAGGGCCCGATGACGCCGGCCGCTAGCGTAAAAACCGCACCAAACATTCACTCCTCGTGGACGCATCGGCTTTTCAACAATCACTCGTGGATTCTCCTTTGCCATAATGAAGTTGATTTTCCTTGTAAAGCCACCATTCAATTCTGACTGTTCAACCAACCATTCGGCGTATTGATGATGCTTGAAATGGTCAGTAGACTTCAGCTCTTGAGTCGATTGAACCTTGTTAGCGTGTTATCTTTATTCAAAATTCGCATCAGTGATGTTCGTGAGACGTTCAATTGTTGGGCACGACGACGAGTAGATTTCGGCGGCTCTTCTGCAATACTATCGCCAGCAACAGCTAAGTTTTCCGGAGAACGAACTGATAAAGCATCCACAGGTGTTTTCAAAGTCTGCTGAAATTTTGCGCACAATTCTACCGATTTTGGACACTTTTGGTCGATTAAGTTGACCACAAATGCCAAATGCCTTTTACATTTGAACGCCCATTTTCGTAAAAGGCTTCAACGCTGCTCAATTGTGTCATTTTATCAAACACTGAAACAAAGAAATGTCGAAATAAGTTGGGCAAAAAACTAGACGTTACGGTTGGACCACCCTTTACATAAAGGGTGATTTTTTAAGAGTTAAGTTTTTCAGGTTGGCAGCACCGGTTAATAATGGCGTCCAAACGTCATCTGTCAAAGTGAAAAAGTATACTCTGCCATTTAATCATGGAAAGACTTACAAACGAGCAACGATTTCAAATTATTGAAATTTATTATCAAAGTTCGTGCTCTGTGAGAAATGTGAAAATCCGCTGTTTTATCGAAAAATTGTGTACAGCGATGAGGCTCATTTCTGGCTCAACGATACGATTTTTCTTCAAATACGACCGTGGAAGAAACATTACCGTCAACGGCGAACGATATCGAGCCATGATACTCGGTTTACATGTGGTTTCATGGATTTCATCAAGACGGTGCCACATGCCACACAGCTCGTGAAATAATTAAAATTTTTAAGGATGAATTTGGTGAGCAGCTTATCTCACGAAATGGGCCTGTGAGTTGGCAGCCAAGATCATGCGATCTGACGCCTCTTGATTATTTCTTGTGGGGTTATGTAAAGTCGTTAGTCTATGTGGACAAGCCAAACACGATTGAAGCCTTACATCATAACATAACATGCGTAATTCGTGGAATACAGGCCGAAATGGTCGAAAAAGTGACGCAAAATTGGACCTTTCGAATGGATCATTTGAAACGGAGCCGCGGACAACATTTACATGAAGTTGTCTTTAAAACGTAAATGACAGAGGCCTATTTATCGATTACAATAAACATTTTGAATATTTGATTCAAATTTGAGTGTTTTATTCACCTTTTAAATGTTTCTACATTCAATGTACTTACTTACTGAACGGGCACGGCAGCCTTTCATTCTCTGCTATCCCGGTAATGCTGCTTCCAGTTTCCGTTTTTTTTTCTCGGTCTCCTCTTAGCGCGATCCAATCAATTTTACGCGCGACATCCACTATTTAATTATAAAAAAAATAATCATTTTTCATTCAATTAATCCAATCGTAACTTCAAAATGATACATAACTGCATTACTAACTGTAAGAATAAGAAATCTCTTGAAGCAACCAACGGATTTTGTTTCACTATTCAAAATAAATTATCCGCTTACACTGCTTTGAAGCAACGAACGAAATAATTACATCATGTAGGAACAAAGAGCATCTCTAAACCCGACCCGTAGGCGGCTAATTAGGGTGCATAAAGTTTTTGCACCCACATCTTGTTATTTTGACAAAAATACAAAAAAAAAAACAAAATAAAACGAATTAACAAGTCAGAGGTTTTCAATCTAAATTCCTCCCTCAGGGGGTTAAATTATTTTTTTTATTTGATACTAACTAGTGATTTGTGTTTGTTAGAGTTGAAGCGAGTGTGTCTTCAGATGGATTAAAGACAAAGTGACACAGGAGGAGCATCACTATTCATTTGCTTATGCAAAAATCAATTTCACTGCCAATTGAAAGGACTCCATCTACAAAAAGGGTAAAGACATTTTATTTTTTTGTTTTCTTTTCCAAAGGGATTTTCTTCTGTAATAACTGAACTGTAATAAGGAATCCCTTAGTCCTTAAATCATTACGACAAAAACAGCCCCTGTAAGCCCCTGCAAACTGAAAAGTCTATTATAATAAAATCCACACAGCCGACACTTTCGAAAATTATCCACCTGAATTCAATTTATGGGCAACAGCATTCTGATTTTATTTTCATCCCCAATTTTGGGAGTTTATGGTCGATTTATTTAATCCAAATTTATGAGTGTTTCACTAAATAAGTGACAGAATAATCATAGGAGTAAGAACAACTTGCAAACAAAATTACCATCATGTAGAAAGCCGACAATAAATAATGTCCTTAGTT
Source organism: Ferdinandea cuprea (assembly GCA_963576555.1). Classification (NCBI taxonomy): domain Eukaryota; kingdom Metazoa; phylum Arthropoda; class Insecta; order Diptera; family Syrphidae; genus Ferdinandea; species Ferdinandea cuprea. The sequence goes on from OY754958.1 coordinate 42,713,192, forward strand.
CATAAAATTTTTTTAAATCAATTCGTATTCGACCAATCTGAGATATTGACGCTTTCCTCTCTCAAACACTCGAAGAATTGTGTAAGTAACCAAACTAAACGTAAACATATCATGGCCATCTAAAAAGATGATTTATTTAATTTAATTCCAAGTGAGGTGCCAAGGTGTTTTGTACGATTGGGAAATATTTAACGAATTTAGGATTAAAATGAAAAAAATTGAGTCTATCAGTTTTAGCTTGTTCTTGGGCAGATAGTCGCTCACAGTGTGCCGTTAAAGAGGATTTCACGACTATTCAATAGAAGGCCAAACTAGTTAGCCTTTAAGAAAATAAGGACAAGGCAAATAATATGCTATCAACAAATAAACAAACATCTGTCCACCGCAGAAGAGGACAGAGCGTAGCTGTTGGTAGTAGCGATTTCGTGGTGGTCAAGGATTTCCTCTACTTCGGGGTAAACATTAACTCTAGCCATGACAACTTATTGAAGATTCGTCGAAGAATTACCCTTGCTACTTCGGTTTGGCAAAACATATGTGCTCTAATCTCCTGACTCGAAAGACAAAATTTATGTTTTACATACATATATAAAGGGTGATCCATTTCGAGGTTCCCTACTTTTTTTAAAGAAAAAAACACAGAAAATTCAAATTTAATGGAGAATGTTTATTATCATTTGAAAGAACATTCTTTGGCATTTAGTTGCTACGTCGCAGATGGTCCATCCGTTGAGTCCAATTTTCAATCACTCGGTCGAGCATTTCGACTGGTAACTGGCGAATGACACGCGTGATGTTTTCCTCCAAGGCCTGAATCGAAGCGGGTTTGTCGGCATAAGCTTTTGACTTTACATATCCCCACAGGAAAATCACACGATCTTGGTGGCCAATCGACCGGCCCAAAACGTGAAATTATGTGCTCACTGAAATGTTCTCTCAATAAGTCCATTGATTGATGCGATGTATGGGAAGTGGCGCCGTCTTGCTGAAACCAAATGTCGCCGAGATCACGAGCTTCAATTTTTGAATAGTCGGTTCATAATTTCATGTCATAATTTTTAAAGAAATATGAACCGATGATTCCACCGGCCCACAAACCACACCAAACCGTTGTTTTTTCTGGATGAAGTGGCAGTTCTTCAATCTCTTCAGGTTGCTCTTCGTCCCAAATGCGGCAATTTTGTTTGTTTACATACCCATTGAGCCAGAAATGGGCCTCATCGCTAAACAAAATTTGCCTCGAAAACGTCGGATCTTCTTGGAACTTTTCAAGAGCCCATAGAGCGAATCGATGTCGCTTGGGAAGGTCGAGCGGCTTCCGTTGTTGCACAAGCTGTATTTTGTTCGCTTTCAATTTAAGAACTTGACGTAAAATGCGCCAAGCCGTTCCATACGTCAGTCCGAGTTGCTGCGAACGGCGCCGAATCGACTCTCTACGGTCTTCGTGTACACTCTCAGCTACGGCCGCTATATTTTCTTCACAGCGTGCTGGACGTGGCCTATTCGGTCGAATATTATCCAATAATGAATGCTGGGTCTCAAAATGGGTGATGGTGTTGCGAATAGTACGCTCAGTAGGCCGATTATGTTGACCATAAGTTGAGCGAAGTGCACGAAACACATTCCTCACAGACGGTGAATTTTCATAATAAAGTTGAACAATTTGTAAACGTTGTTCACGCGTAAGTCTTTCCATTATGAAATGCCAAACAATACTAAACAAAAATAACATGACAGCATGACACGACTCACACGTGATCTGTCAAAAAAGGCTATTGAAAAAAGTATCTCTACTTGGATCACCCGATATATAGGGTCTGCCAAATAACTTTTTTTTTTGAAACAGGGCGCAAAACATAGAGTGTAGCTTCGGCTGTGTGGCACGTAGCGCCGTCCTGTTGAATTCAAATGTTGCCAATGTCCTCCTCTTCAATTTTTGTGTACAAAAATTCGTTCATCGTGGCTCGATAACGATCGCCATTGACTGTAACGGCCACTCCTTGCTCATTTAAAAAAAAAACAAAATGGAAAATGGCCCAATTATGCTGCAATATTTCCCAGCGTTGTTCAAGCGTATACACAACCATATTCGATCAGCGGAAGGTTAAACCTAATTATCTGTCCAATCAGACATGAGCTAAGTGTTACCACTCGCGAAATAAGCACTAGTTGAAAAAAAAACGTTAGATGGCGGTCTCTTTATAATAGGTTTGTTCCAACACGATTTCAAACAATCAGCAAACTTGTTTCTGATAGTCAGAACAGTCAGAGGATTAAAAATCAGAGACATGTCTCAGTTGCCTTGCCTTTGCCTTGTCGTTTTCAGTTTAGTTTAGACTTTAGTTTAGTTCGTGCCTTCGTTCTGTGGGTGAGGAGGCGGGTGCTTATGAATAAGAAATAAACAAACATGACAAGTTTGTATGAAGTAATTTTAAACATTTTGTTTACTATGCATTTTTTGCCGCAAGGACATAATTCCCAATTTTTGTCTATTGTCTTCCGTATATAAATTATACATGGAAGTGAGATGTTTGTTTTCGTACTTCGCTTGAGTATTTAACTGAGGGAGCTTAGACATATTAGAGTAGGGTCTACCTCCTCTAATACCTTCAGTATTGTATTCTTTGATGTCTACTTTAAGGTGTCTAGGACATTTCAAAAATATGTCATTGGAGCTTTGAAAAAGGTCATTGAAACCTTAAAAAAGGACTAAGTAATAAAAATTCCTTTGATTCGTTACGTTTCGAATCTTCCAAATCTATATCCATTCTCAGGACTTCAGCGTACAACTACACACGATTGAGTTGTAAATAATACTAAACACTCAATTAGTAGTCAGAGAACTGCAAAAAGCATTCCAACACGCAAACAAATTTGTGATTAGACAAGTCAGAAACAAGTTTGTGATTCGGTGTTGGAACAAACCTTATACTTATCAGTAATCAGATAAGCAGGTAGTCAGTATTCTTCTTTCGAAAGTTTTGGAAGATTTTCGATTGATTTTTGGTCCTGTGTGCAAGAGAAGGAACTCACAGCCCCTAGATTTGAGACCACAAGGAAGGAACGACGAATGCCAGAGCGCTTGAAAATTAGAGCAGAGGACGGAAGGCTGCATGGTCTCAGGCATAGACACTATAGGGGTCCCGAACCCATTAAGTATGTTTGTAAGGACCATTTTCAAGATATCAAAGCAGCTATGGCAATTTTAAGGTTCCATGAACACCCTTTTCAACATTTCAACCTCTTGACTTACAAGGAATTCTTGAATTAAAAATATATTTTGAAACTAGCGCAAGGTTATAAATGGAGATATCAGAAATCAGTTGGTGTCATTGGAAAGTTCTCATGTTTATAAAGGGAGTTTTTTTTAGAGGTTGGTTTTTCGAATAGAGATAAAGCTGTCATTTTGTGGTCAAATCTGGCAACTCTAATGTCATTTATATTTAGTTTGGTTTGCCATTTCATCATGAACAGGTTGACATATGAACATAATGATTCAGTTCGCAAAGTTTACCGCAACATCGTTTTGGGTTCAATGGCTACGTCAACAAGCAAAATTGCCGCATTTTGATTGAAGAGAATCCACATGAGACCCTTGAAACGCCATTAGATCCACAAAAACTGACTGTTTGGTGTGCTCTATGGGCTGTTGGAGTCATTGGGCCATACTTCTTCCGAAATGATGTTGGAGAGTCAGTTATCGTTAATGGAGACTGGTAAAGACCCAAAATAACCGACTATTTTGTTCTCGAATTAGATGGCATGAATGTGGATGAGAGGTGGTTCCAACAAGACGGCGCTACATGCCACACAGCGCATGTCACAATCGATTTATTGAAGGAAACATTCGATGAGCGCATAATTTCGCGGAATGGACCCGTCAATTGGCCAACAAGATCGTGTGATTTGACACCATTGGATTATTTTCTTTGGGGATATGTGAAGTTGCTCGCCTACGCCAACAAACTTGGAAGGCAACATTCGTGGCGTTATTGCCGACATACAGCCCCAAATGCTTGAAAAAGTGGTTGTAAATTGGACGTCTAGACTTGTCTTAGTAGGAGTTAATCGAAAGTTTCAGGAGTAGATTTGAAATGGAAAGAAAAACTGTATTTTGAAAAATATTTATTTTAACATAGTTTGCACTTCAAAATCGTGAATAACACAGTTCTGTCATTTACTTTTAAGTGGTTTGCCTAACTGCTATTTATTTTATACATCAAGGATTTGGAATGTAGAAATAAATCTTGTTTTTCTAGAACAAATCGATTGCAGTTTTCTCTTTTTTTTGATTTTTCTTAGCAGGTTTTGCAGTTTTTGGCCCTGGCCTTTACCAGATTTGGATAAAATAATCCGGTAACGCTATTTCTTCAGTCACACTTGGCGAGTTAAATGTGCCGCAGTCCTATTATTTGCCTTCACAGATGAACTAAAGCATAGACTATCGTGTGTATTTCTATGAAACGGTGATCGAAACAATTATCCCACGTTTCTTAGGAGTATAGCGATTCATGTTTTGCTAATATGTATTTTGTCTTTGTTTACTACACAAATGTCGAAGTAGAATTGACATTCGCTCTACTGAAGTTATTTTTCTGAACTGGCCCTGATGTTAGGTTGGGTTACGTAGAAATGGCTGTCGGCATAAGAACGGACACACTTAGAACAGTATTAGTGCACGAGGATAAAGTGAAGGATAAAGTTTCCCCCTATTCGTTGAATTAATTTTAGTTTCTGATGAAGCAGAGGATATGCTTGATGTCAATGTTTGTAAGATCACTTGCATCTTTGTAGAAAAAGGCTACGAGATGGAGCTTCCTTTTTGTGGAGCGAGCGGGGCATGTACAAGGCAGGTGAGGGATCGTTTCCTTTTCCGCCTCGTCCATCGAGAATGCACCAAAAAATGTCTACTAGCTTAGGCCAGATTCGTTTCGTCGCTAGACATATGGTGCCACTTGTCCACCTAAAGTTTGTTTCCTCTATAGCAGCCAGCCTTAGCGATAATTTACTAAAAGCGGATGGTATACCCAATTCTCCTTTATCAGATGGGAGAGGTATCGTATGCCTAACAGTTCCCTATTGGGAACAGAGGGGGGCCAATGTGACATAACAGAAATGGTGAATATTGAACTGTCCCTAAAGAGACGATACAGTTTACAGGGACTAATTTCAATGACTTGATTCCGCTTGACTGTCCGAGAAAATGCTGATATCCTTCGAGGATATCAAATCACTTTTTAGCCAATATTTAGGCATTATTCCTACCAGGAAGACGGTGGGAGAGGAAGTCTATCAGAGAAAACACCACACCCCAGCCCATCACAAGTTTTTGATCTATCGGCATACAAATGGATCACTGTGTCCTCCAGGAACGCATCCTCTTCCTGGAATGATCGGATGGAATGGTAACATTGAAGTTGGGCAGTGGTGTAATCGATTTTAATCGGGATATTCCCTATTTTATTTAGGTTGGAAACATAGCCCATATTGTTCTCTATTCTTTGTGACGTTGTCCTGCGTAAGGCTGATCCAATGCATAGGCAGGCTGCTTTTTAGACCTTGCTTATTTTATTGCGATTGGTCGCTTTTTCTCAAGCAGTTCAACAGAGAACCACTCCGTACGTAAGTATTGGTCTTATGGCCGAAATGTGTAGCGAGTGAGTGATCTGAGCTTAAGGCCCCATCTGTTAAGGTACGATCTGACGGTCATCCAAACTTGTCATCCGAATGACACCCTGACATCACTATGACGTAGAATTTATTCTAAAGTGGTCATCCCGTCTGAAATATACAAGTTTTCTGACGTCAGCATGTCATCCGGATTACAAGTTCGGATGACCGTCCGATCGTACCTTTACCAATGGCTTTTTGCAACAGAAAAGCGTTACTTTCCCTTTTTTTTTTAATTCTTTCCTGTATATTAGGCTTCCAGCTCAACTTTTTATATATAATCAGACCCAGGTATTTAGCTTCTTCAGAGAAAGTTTAGCTAACGCCGTTTGTATACAGGGATGGTCAATATAAGGAATTTAATATTTCCTTGAGAAGAGGGCTAGTTCAGTTTTGCGAGGGTTGACACCTGGGCCACACCGACCTAGTTCCAGAAAATGTGGGACAGAACACTCCCCTGTAGAGGTCCTTTACTAACAGCCCATCTCGCAGACGACCCAGCCAGTTTTGAGTTGAAAATTCTACTTGTAAAAGATTAATCCACTCACCGATTGCTTCATCTACCTTCAGGCTCAGCAGTTCATTTCCGATCGCAGATATTTCGAACATTGTTAATAGCTCCTTCTATGTCCCAGAAGGCAACCATAGCGTACTTCTTATTATGCAGGGAGTATTCGATGGAGCGTACAAGCTCCTTACCCTTACCCTTATATACTTTGTGCGGTGGGACAAAATCTTGCATCGACGCTTGTTCTTCAATGGATATCAATCAATCGTTCTAGGGTTTTAAGATGGAATGACGAAGGGGTCTGTTAACATATTATATAAAATTTTCCTTTCCTAACATTCTGAACTAATATTTTCTTTCCCAACTTTGACTTTATTTTCCAATACGAGCTTTAGTTTTTCACCGCTGAACTTATAAATATAACAACCAAGAGTATAGCAAGGCACGAAATATGTTAGAAAAGCCTGGTTTTAGGTCCTATGCCTAGACCAATTCTTATATCTGAATTTATTGCTGCGTTACTCCTGTGAATTCAAATTCCGAAACGAATACCAATCCCCCCTACATGAACAGTATATTAATTCACCATTTGAATGGCCACTGGCAAATGGACAGAGAGAGAAAAAATATGCATGCCCTAAAGGAGTCATGTCAACAGTTTTGAATTTTCAATTTGAAAGCTTTCAAACCCCCACTCCCACGTTACATAAAAAAACAAAAAAAAAAATAAAACCAATCAAATCCGAACCATTAAATTGAAATCAATATTTCATTTGCCGATGAACATAAGCTTTCCATTTATATCCCATGGAAATATACTCGTCGACATGGACGTCGACATCGTAAAACTAATACCCTCCATAATGATAGAAGTGCTGCAATAAAGAAATTATGAGGGCAATTTCAAAATAGGTACACAGTACCGCAGTCAACAAAGAAGGTCACGATTTCTCATTAAATAACTTCGTAAAATTGAAACTGAAGATGACGTCCTAAAAGATACTAAATAGCCAGACAATCGATATCATTAATTTATGGCTGAAGCAAAGTTTTGACAGTGACTGCGCGTCCGTCCAATGTGGTGTAGCGCAGCATGCATATTTGGATAATGGATATTTTGAAATTTTTAATATGAATTTCAGGAGACGGTAATTAGTGGGGATTTCCCACAGACCAATTTATTTGAGTAGATTATTTGAGGGGGTCTGGGAAAAAAACCATCGACTTTAACAGCGAACAAACATCAGGCGTTAAGGGTCAGGACCTAAAACCTAGGTCATACAACCACTGGGTGTGCAAATATGGTTATAGAATTCAAGGCAGATTTGAGAAGCTTCTCATGACGGTTCTTACTCTTGAAATATGTTTTTTATTTAGACGCAAGACTGCGAAGTAAATTTTAGGTGAATTTGACCCTGGGACTGTTCGCTGAATAGTCCAACGGGTGATCCATTGCGAGGTTCCCTACTTTTTTAAAGAAAAAAATACAGAAAATTCAAATTTAATGGAGAATGTTTATTATCATTTGAAAGAACATTCTTTGGCATTTATTTTTTGAAGATTATGTCTATCAAATGTTGGCCATTGCTACGTCGCAGATGGTCCATCCGTTGAGTCCAATTTTCGATCACTCGTTCGAGCATTTCGACTGGTAACTGGCGAATGACACGCGTGATGTTTTCCTCCAAGGCCTGAATCGAAGCGGGTTTGTCGGCATAAGCTTTTGACTTTACATATCCCCACAGGAAAAAGTCTAACGGTGTGATATCACACGATCTTGGTGGCCAATCGACCGGCCCAAAACGTGAAATTATGTGCTCACCGAAATGTTCTCTCAATAAGTCCATTGATTGATGCGATGTGGGGGAAGTGGCGCCGTCTTGCTGAAACCAAATGTCGCCGAGATCACGAGCTTCAATTTCAGGCATCAAATAGTCGGTTATCATGGCACGATAACGTTCGCCATTAACGGTTACGTTCGCACCGGCATAATTTTTAAAGAAATATGGACCGATGATTCCACCGGCCCACAAACCACACCAAACCGTTGTTTTTTTCTGGATGAAGTGGCAGTTCTTCAATCTCTTCAGGTTGCTCTTCGTCCCAAATGCGGCAATTTTGTTTGTTTACATACCCATTGAGCCAGAAATGGGTCTCATCGCTAAACAAAATTTGCCTTGAAAACGTCGGATCTTCTTGGAACTTTTCAAGAGCCCATAGAGCGAAGCGATGTCGCTTGGGAAGGTCGAGCGGCTTCAGTTGTTGCACAAGCTGTATTTTGTACGCTTTCAATTTAAGATCTTGACGTAAAATGCGCCAAGTCGTTCCATACGTCAGTCCGAGTTGCTGCGAACGGCGCCGTACACTCTCAGCTACGGCCGCTATATTTTCTTCACAGCGTGCTGGACGTGGTCTATTCGGTCGAATATTAGCCAATAATGAATGCTGGGTCTCAAAATGGGTGATGGTATTGCGAATAGTACGCTCAGGAGGCCGATTATGTTGACCATAAGTTGAGCGAAGTGCACGAAACACATTCCTCACAGAACGTGAATTTTCATAATAAAGTTGAACAATTTGTAAACGTTGTTCACGCGTAAGTCTTTCCATTATGAAATGCCAAACAATACTAAACAAAAATAACATGACAGCATGACACGACTCACACGTGATCTGTCAAAAAAGGCTATTGAAAAAAGTATATCTACTTGGATCACCGGTTAGTAAATGATGCTACACATTGTTGCACTTTTTATTAGCCAGAATAAAATACTTTATTAAAATTACTGGCGGAACAAGCGAATAAATATATATTACAAATTTTGCGGCCCCCTCCGCCCGAGAGAAAAATTCGGCTTTATTTGAACTGTCAAATCAAGTACTTAAGCGCAACGTTCACCCATCTACAGTGCTGATTTCCCGACTGCTCAGCTAAGGGTGGGATCAACAGGTCGCAGCAGGTTAGGTTAGGTTGAGGATCGGTAATTGGGTTGAAATGTTTCCTTTATTACCGATGGGTTTGGGTTATTACCTATGACCTGGGGATTTCGAGTAGAGTTTTGTTCTTCGGTACATCAAATGAGTAAAAAAAAATAATCCCAATTCTACGACCGACGAAAAGAAAAATGGTGAAATATCAACCTGAAAGAAAAATATTCAACAGAAGACGGATTTTTTTTTGCACCACTTTATAAATGCTCCGTTGGAGCACGGCAATTTATTAATTACGGTATGTTTTATTACGGATATCTTATGACGACCGAGGGAGAAAAAGAACGGTTTGCCGTTAGGATAGCACAAGCTCGCGTTTTTCCCGAACGGTAAAGATAATTTCTGGATACGAAGGGTCGCATGTCCCTCAATTTTTTCTGGGATTTTTCGGAGCACTACCCTACCAAAATCTTTTCCTTCAATCTTTCAAAGCCCCAACGAATTCTGTCAAACAAAATACTCTTTACTTATCTGTTTTTTTTTTTTACTTCCTCCTAGTTTCCTGCTTCTCCGTTGCTGTAAGTTGGTTTCTCGCCACGTGTGCCGACATGATCCCGCTAATGCTCACACATTTCCCAATCTTTGAATTCGCCCATTATTGGAATTAGCCAATAAGAGACGAATCCTCCGGCCGACCCTGGACATATGACAGCGTTTCCCATTTGACAACTCGCGGCAGAACAAAAATAAAAAAAAAATCACTAGAGAAGAGATATTTACTTTGTCTTAAAATTTAAGGTTGTTTCTATAAAATTAATGAACTTTCCTTCTATGGGTTAAATTTTTGAGTTCCCCAACCCACTACTGCAAATAATGTTTGTCCGGGCGTGTGGAGCGACAGTGAGTACCTTTCCCATTTACGTTACCGCGACCTATCTCGGTGGAGTCGTGCGCAGATTTGGGGGAGTAGGGACTTGCGTTTCTTGTGCTATCCCTTACAAGTGTTTGCTTTTAGTTTTGTCGTGTTTTGGTTTCGATCCTCAAAGTATGTGGTTTATTGTTCGCGTTGCTTTTGATAACCCTTGACCTCGGGATGTTTTGTTATGGAAGTTGGTCTTATTCTTTGCTGTATGTCGGCTTATTTCGTTTTTTTTTTGTTTCTTGTTAAGTGGGGTATATCAGGTTTGTTGGAAGGTCGGATCCTGTACAGTGTGTCTTTGTGTTTGGTGTTGAGGGTGCGAATATGTGGCCGTCCGCCTGCACTCCTTGTTGCTCCCGAAGGTGGAGTTGGATCAAAAGGGATCGTCTCCCCTTCCCTTATTGAGCGTGGCTCCCTACCGTGTCGATGGTAGTTCCGGCCCAATTTATTTTGGAGATCTGGACTTTGGGTCGTCCACCCTTACTCCTTCATTGCGTGATATTTCGCTCTTGGGCATTTTGCGCTCCCGGCGATATCTAATTTACGGATGTGTTAGTTTTCAGAGCCGCCCTTCTCCGTAACAAGTGTTGGGGTGCCCTTAATTGGTTGGTACCCCCCCTCGATGCAGACCGTCTGTTTGTGGTGTTGCGCTTCGAGAACTGGCTTGGCGCACTTGACATACATGCGGACATACCCGTCCGATTAGACTCGCTGGTCCGTTGGGAGACTCCAGTCAATGAACTTCCCAAATTCGCAGTCAATGAAGTCAGAAAGTGAAGTTGCTTCCAAGTTAGTAGTAACTGCACGTCAGCTAGCTGTAAGTCAGAATCAAATATGCATCAGAGCAGCCGATCTGCTGTTGCTTTTTTTCCAACGTAACTCCAGCAGAGTTGCACTGATTGATGGCGTACCAGAAGGTATAAATTGACAAAACTTTGCTTTTATTACATTCGAGTTGATCGCATGCAGTACTGCCTGTCTATGGCAGCTCCATCTGTAGGAGTGTCTTAACATTACTTTAATCAGATCTCAAATTGAATCATAGGTGTTCTGCGAAAGACATCTGCTCCTTTTTTTTTTCGTCTTCCAACTACCAGCAAAGATATGTTACCCTTGATGACGACACCAAGAGCATTCCAGTCCTGTCTGCTAGGTATTAAACTTACCATTCTTACCATTCACCAGGGAGATGGAAAGTAGGCCAGTGCCAAGCTAGAGATTCTCTTTAAAACTGGCAACAGCATACATTCCATCGGTGCCAGGCTGCTTAAAATCCTCAAATGCTGCGGTGGCTATCATGATATTTAGCTTCATCAATAGCCACAATCGGAGCAATGCACCAACTACATCGAGATACATTTTTTCATCATGGTTCTTCATGGAGCAATATGTGAGCAAGTGAGGAATATGGTTACCGTTTCTAAGTTCTAAAAGGTTAACTAACCTACTTATTGCGCTGATGGTTTCGACAAAATCTCTCTGTAAAGATTCTAGTGCGCGGTATTACTAACCGATCGCGACAATACAAAACAGCTGGTAATGACTCCATTTAGGTCTGATACGGTCTTCTTTACGAACCTGCTGTTCCAGCCAGAGTTTAGGAAGGGCCCTTCCCCTCATTGATTGTTCCAGCTCTTTACCAAACCGAGTCCAGTTGGGTTTTCCCTGCTTTCTTCTCCCCCGAGGTTATGCCCATGCATTGGACCACGCAATTCAGTTGAAACTTACAGCCTGCCTTTTTAAGTTTCTTTAACTTCCATAAAAAATGTTTTTGGTCCGATCAGACGACAGTATGAAGTCTAATAGACGGTTTTCATGAATATTACACTTGCAACTGCCCCAAAAAGTATGTTAAGCATAAGCATCGAAGCAAATGACTAGGACCATTCTCTGGACGTTACAGTATTCTATGTCCAGACCAAGCGCTCTAGCACCCGCGATGGATTCAAAATGAGTTTGGCCACTCCTTAATATCTTGAAACTGTGGGACTGAGATTCGAAGATCCTCTTACCATTATTGTCCATTCGCTCGATGTGGCCGAGCCAATTTAGTCGACGTGTTGTGGCTTTTTGGACTACATACACATCTTGGTACAGCTCATAGAGCTCGCGGTTGTATCTTCTCCTCCATTAGCCCTTCAAATATTTAAATATCTGACGATGAATTTTTCCTCCGTAGGAGATTCTTAACTCTCCTTTCCTGTTTGTGGTTCAGCACAGAGCCGGCAGAATAAGGAGTCTCCCTCTAGTAAGGAGTTTTGAACCTAAGTAGCAGCGGTTTCCTAGGGCCTGCATGTTTCGGCTCGCTGTGTTGTGTCTCGACTTGAAGTTCGTTTGCTTATTACCCTGGAAAAACATTTTTAGTTTACATTTTCGTATGGTTATAACTCCGCCCCTTAATTTTTAGAATTTACTTTCTACCTTTCATTAATGAGTGTTTGCCAAAAAGTTCTCAATGTATTATTTCCCTGCATTTGGCCTATTTGCTCAGTTATTGTACCTCCCACTTTTTATGCGTTATCTCGCCCCTGATTGGGATGATTTCTACCTCACACTCCACTCCAGTCACTCCAGTCATTACGTGCATTCTTTGGGTATTTTAAAAGATTGCCAAAAGTAGATTTCTAAATATTTGCGAATCGTTCGGCCGTTGATGTTCCTTTTCCCGGTCTCAGTTTATCATCTCTTTGAACAACTCTGAGGCAGGAAAATAATTTATCGAACGAATACAAGTGAATTACGTAATTGAAATCAAAATTCGTGATGGTATTAGCCTCTGGTGACACTCCATTGAATCTTAAGAAACATCTGTTTATCTAAGGACAAGCAAAAAAAAATTCCATTACCATTTATTTGATAGATCTAAGAGGTTCGACTTCGATTCAAACTGATATGATTCTTTCAGTGATGTAGTCGATACTCTGCAACTCAAACAAGTCAACGAACCGTTATCTCGTTCTTTGAAGTGAACTTTTTTTTTTTTCCTCCTATTTCAATAGGTAAGCTGAGTGCCACATAGCATACCTACTTATGTATATTCTAAGTATAGTCGTTGCCAGAGGAGACAGGAACTCTTTAAAATGCTTATACACTAATAAATTAATCCATGATTCAAGTGAAGCTGTTGTAAGTTGATGCATCAAGTCGTTTTATGAAGTACTATTAGCGGTGTGGAAAGAAGAAGGGGAACCTTTTTATTTGTATTCACCAACGAGGGTACAAATCATCAAGATATCTATATATAATTATAAAGAGTGCTTTTTTTAGAGGTATAGAACTTCGAATTGAAATAAAATCGTTTTAATGTCCATCGATTTTGCTTTATTGGAAGAATAATTTTATGTCATTAATGTTTAAATATGATTTCGGGCATGTGGCCGCCGCGGCTGGTTCGAATAAAGACGAGTCTAGAGGTCCCATTTTCAACCACTTTTTCAAGCATTTGGGGCTGTATGTTGGCAATAACGCCACGAATGTTGGCTTCCAAGTCCCCTAACGTTTCTGGTTTGTTGGCGTAGGCAAGCGACTTCACATATCCCCAAAGAAAATAATCCAATGGTGTTAAATCACACGATCTTGGTGGCCAATTGACAGGTCCATTCCGCGAAATTATGCGCTCATCGAATGTTTCCTTCAATAAATCGATTGTGACGTGCGCTGTGTGGCATGTAGCGCCGTCTTGTTGGAACCATATCTCATCCAATTCGGGGACAAAAAAGTCGGTTATCAAGGCTCTATACCGGTCTCCATTAACGGTAACTGACTCTCCAGCATCATTTCGGAAGAAGTATGGCCTAATGACTCCACCATCGACCCAAAATGAGCCTCACGAGCTTGCGGTAAACTTCGCGAACTGAACCATTACTTTCGAAATAAATTTGCACGATTTGCAAGCGTAGTTCATTTGTCAACCTGTTCATGATGAAATGGCAAAACAAACTGAACATAAATGACATTAGAGTTGCTAAATTTGAACACAAACTGTCAGTTTTATCTCTATTCGAAAAACCAACCTATAAAAAAAACACCCTTTTTAAATGAATGTTCGTCTGTATGTCCTTTATAGAATCGTTAACTATCCATTTGATCATGTGATGAATTTTAGCATAGTTGTTGTGAAAGCTTTCTGAGTTGGTATGACCAACAGATGGCGCTATTCCTGGTTTTATTCATTCTTTACAGTGAACTCACGAAGATAATCGAATGATTGACGTTCCGAACGTATTTGCTGTGCAGTTTTTTCGCGAATGGTAATGTTTTGAAAATCACCATCAATATTAACATTTCTATCCGTTTGTGAACAGCCGGTTCAATTGGTTTGGATACATGGTGATATTTGGATTGCTGATTGACATCTATTAAATTCAAACGCATTTTTTACATCGCTCTCGTACATCTATGCCTCCAAAGCGACAAGCAATTGGCCGATCTACACCTCAAGCACGGAAGAAAAGAAAATTACGAGCCTCAGAATCAGACGAGCAATGAGCATTAAGGCTGGAAAATCTTCGAGTACATGCCGCTGAGACCCGTTCGTCTGAATCATCTGAACAGCGAGAACTGAGGTTGGAAACCACGAGATTCAAAGGTGAAGACGTACTTTTGCCACGTATCCCAATGATCCCAGATATGCCATTCGAATTCAAACGTTTGCATTCTCGGTGCGACTCACTTTCGCAATGACTATCAACAAAGCACAAGGACAATCGTTGCAAGCAGATGGAAAAACAAGAGATATTGTCTATCCCACAGCACTTCAATAAATATCGTATTGAAACGAAACCCTGAAATGTTACAATTTTTTCGAAATGAACAATATCAATAGAATGACTCAAAATGAATTGAATATTTGTGTACTGTCTTTCCTTCAAATTTATTTTATTTTGGGGTATTGCAACGCGCGCAGGGTACAGCTAGTTAGTTCTAAAAATTGAAAGTCAACCCTACCCGGATTATATCTCCTTAATGTCGCTGTTTATATAGAAATATTATAATGGTTATTCAGTGAAAATGAAAGTGTCAATTTCCGCTAGTAGCAGCAGATAACACGCTTGCGGGTTGCACGGCAAATTAAAGGGGGATCTTCCTGATAAACCCGTGTCAAGTATCACCTTTTGCGTTCACCTGACCAAACTTCAAAGAAGTCGAAGGGAAAATGGAGGAAAACTTCTCATGATCCTAATCCTATTCATTCCTCCGCCGATGACAGTACCCACAGCTTTACATATTCGTTTCCTGCGCAACGCCCCTCTGCTTCGGCGTTGAACTGGAACGGCAACGTATGTTAATTTAAGATCTCGACAGCATACTTAAATGGGGTAAAACCAACAGAGTGGAATTTAATGCTTCCAAAACACAATGCTGTCTACTGTCATTGAAGCGAAACCCTAATTCTCTGCCATTATCTATGAATGGCACTTGCATCGTCGAAACCGAATGACTTTCCATTCTCGGTACGTGTGTTAATGACAACCTTCATTGGAATGACCACATATTCGAAGTCGCCAAGAACGCTGCGAAATGTCTAGGATTCATTAAGCGATGCAAGAAATATTTCAACCCTTCTGATAGAATCTACAAGGCGTTCATTCGCCCAAAACTTGAGTACAATGACATATTTGGAGCTACTTGACAGGATTCAAAAACGTGCGGTAAAACTTATTGGCGATCGAGACATCACGAAATCACTTGACCTTTAGTCATCGTCGTAATGTGTCCTGCTTGTCATTGTTTTGTCGGTATTTCCACCACAAGTGTTCAAATGAAATTCCCAGTTGCATTCCACCCCTACAGCAATTCAACCGCAATACTCGCCATGCTAGGAATGCACATTAGTTTACCCTTAAGCCTTAATTCAGACGGACAGTGAAATATAAAGATTCCTTTCTCAACCGTACAATACGAATGTGGAAGGCTCTACCACGCTCTGTTTTTCCTTTGCATTACAATTTACAAATATTTAGGATCAACGTGCATCGGTTTCTCCCTTTCTCTTAACCTTTATTTCCTTAATGGCCGCACTGTGTTACTACATTATAAGGGTATTCATCCACAAGTCCCTTTAGTGCGCGTACATTATAAAAAAATTAAATCAGAGGACCAGAAGAGATCTCTATCATAGAACAAACGAGAAAGACAACGTCAGATGTTCGAGTCTGGGCGGCGAACTAAGGTCCAATTGCATCCAATTGCCTTACCCACTCTTTACTGTTGTAAACTACTAACAGCTCCGTGTCTACCCTACGTCGGAAATTTAGTTAAAGGTAGCCCTTCAAATGTGTTATACACATTTCCATACACATCACTCCCTCTCCATGCCTTTCTCACTTGTCAAGCCTCGTCAACTTGAATTCCATTCTGAACTCCATTTAGTTAATTATAAATACTAGGAGAACAAAATGCTTGGAAAAGGTAAAGCAATATAACCAACGTGAGATTTTAGAAAAATCTACAAATTAAGAAGCATTTTTGAAATGCCACAAACAAAATGGTGTAATATTTGATCAAACACTTTTTAAAAATTAGATTTGCTCAAAAACGACTTTAAAGATTTTGCAGTAATTTTGCACATTGGACACTTTTAACATAATTGTTCGAAATACAAAAAATAATCAAAATCGATGCAGCCGTTTCTGAGAAAACGATTTTAATTTAAATTTAAGAAAATCGTTATATGAAAAAAAAATTTTAAAAAAATTATTTAAAAAATCTAAGTATGCAAATTTGTTTAAGTTTATAGTATAAATCTATATAAAAATCGGTAAATTTTTTTTAAATTCCCTTTATTAATTTTCGAGATATTGCCCGTTTTATAAATTACCATCTCATCCTAAACATCCTCAGTACAAAAAAAAACCGAAATCCTTGGAACCTTTTTCGAGAAAAATAGTAATAAGTGATTTTCACAAAAAAATCTGTATGGCAATTACCCTTATTTCAAAAGATAAAGCATAAGCATAAGTCTCCTGGACAGAGAGACAGACCAACGGCATTGGCGAACCCACGAGTGCGCTCCCTACCGCCTCTACGGCAGCATTGAATACCTTACGAGTCACTATTTTGGGTCACTTCAAGAGCAGGAGTTTTGGACATGGATCGGTCCTAACGTAGCTACTGCTACACAATCCAATTATTACGGATGAAATCTCTTCCTTGGTCGAATTCGACGTTCAGTATGATATAATACGTAAATCCGAAAAGGGAGGATTGGCAAAGAAATGCAACAATCAGGTCGAACGAAATTGCGATTTCCACAGATAGTTCGAAAACAGCGGTTCTGGTATGTTCTCAGAAGATCTAAGAGTAGGCACACACTGAGATCTAACAATATCTAGAAGAATACCCGACGCAATTGGTGTCATCGCCATCTTCATCAATAGCCAAAGCAATGGAATCAACCAACATCATTTCTGATATAGTTAGGAGCTATCGCGCAATGCTTAGAGCATTATGGAATCAAAACCGGGAAGACTGTGCTAGGTGCCAGGACACTCTGGTATTGAGGAAAATGAATAGGAGGAGGAGCTTGCAAGAAGGAGGACAACTCTATTAGCGAGGTTGCTGACATCAAACCTCCCTTCTGCATAGTAAGGGGCACTGACAAGGAACAAACAAAGGGTATCTAAGGATTGGCGGAAATAGACAGAGTTCGTCGGAAACAGATATTTGCATATTCAACTGTGATCTGCAGGCTGTTAAGGATATACAACACATACTGTGTAGATGCGTGGCAATATCACGTAGTCAATGCACATTTTTAGGGAGATACTTCTTTGAAAGCCTAGATTGCGTCTCTAAAGTACTGGAGAGACTAGGTTAATGCCTTGTGGTATCTAGACTCGATGAAAGGGAAATCCCTATGTACACCTCCTCGTGGTAGAGAGTGGGTAACGCTAACGTACATAAAGGGGACCGAATGGCTGCCGGTATAAGCACGATCTTGTCCTTGGGTTGTACAAAACCTCAGTAAAGGCGGAGGAACTGCATATAGTGGTCAACGATATGAAAGTCTGATGGCGGATGAGCTTATCCTGTAATGTGAATGGCAGCAGCAAGTAGCGTCTGTATCCATAGTGGGTGGGTACAAAAGGCGTCTGTTTTTCCATATTGGGCAGCCTGTAATTGAATGTGTTCAACAACCCAAATCGAAAGCTTATGGGGTTATTAGCCATATCCTGGAAAACACCAACAGTGGAGCGAAGATCGTTTCTACATGAAAAAATGACAACAAATGGTATTGAGTCCGCAAGAGGTAGCCAAACTTTGGTGAATCCTCTCATAGCTTCAACGACTGTAGTAAACCGCACATCGGATCTGGGGGTGCGGCATCTTTCATGTGACAACGACAATCGAAACACTACAAAATATGTATCGACAACCAGAAAATCGGGACATCATCTTTCTAATGCTGGAGGTAATACCTTTGGCTACTGAGATCGTGAATACAGCTGAGGTATCGAGCTGCAAACAGAGACAGATGGTAGGATGGTCGCCCTATGCTCCAGAAGGAGTTAAAGTTACGTAAATCCGAAAAGGAGCTGCAGATTCCGTCTTTCTGAGTGAAATTGATAAGGTATTTTTGCCTTTCTAAATGTAAATGCAACCGGTTCTCCAGGGTGCTATTTCACACCCCTGGCTTAACCTAACCTCCGTAAAAACATTGAACTTCGCTCACCATTTTCAGTGTGTGAAAAAAGTGTTTTCGGCAAATCAAAAAGCCCTACTCTCCGAAAGAATTGTTTGTTTAAAAAATCCATTCCTATGCTGAAATTTTAAAACTAGAAGCCCAAAGTCTATAGCCTCCCCAATTTTACTCAATCAACATTTAAAATATTTTGTTGCTTAAATTAACATGTAAAGGAGGCGACAACCCCCGCATGTGTATGTAGGCGATTAAGCCTTTAACAAAAATGTCACTGCATGCTCATTAGGTATGGAATGAGCCAAA
Organism: Ferdinandea cuprea; assembly: GCA_963576555.1. Lineage (NCBI taxonomy): Eukaryota > Metazoa > Arthropoda > Insecta > Diptera > Syrphidae > Ferdinandea > Ferdinandea cuprea. Next base: position 42,732,167 of record OY754958.1, read on the forward strand.
GTCAACCGAAATGTACTCTTCTTAAGTACAATTTGACCATCAAAATTCAAAAGACAGTCATTTGTTCGCAAAAATCACGTCCTATTTACGCCTAAGGCAACAATTCACTGTAAGTCAAATTCTATTTTCGAAATCTTAAGGCGAATAAAATCCCATCCAAAGGTTAGGAAACTTGCAACTAAGCACTAGCAGAGTGTGGTAAGAAAATCCTTTTTGTTTTTGCAATAGTTAACCTTATCCACTTGGTATGCAGAGCATGTAATAAAGGCACCGCGTCACGATAGGAATGCGAATTAACCCTAAGACGACTGGACGACTGGACATGTCCCCGAGGGGTATATTGTGATGTGGCCATTGAAGAATAAATAACAATGATTGTGGTTATTCAGTGGTATACTATTCACGTATGCTTCTTACAAGGCAGACATCAATATGTAGTAGTTCATGTTCATGACTATTAATTTGATTTCGAGCTTAGCGGAGGTTATTTACCAAAACAAGGAGTAATTTTGGCAGGTTCTTGGTTTTATTAAGCGAGCTATTAGCCCTAGCATTTGTGCGTAATGGCCGACGATAACGAATATTACACATTTGGTAATTGTATGAAACAATTATGGGCGTAATGAGATTCTGGTGGTAATTATTGAATCAAGGCAGATTAGGGCACACCTAGGGGGAACTTGAGCACTAAATGGAATGTTAGTTGAAAATACTACAACAGAATTGCTTTAGGTCTGGAGAGATTCGGTTATGTACTGCCGCTAATTACGGGCAAATCGTTGTGGGCAACAGTATAATATTTAGGTGTAACTTTAGATTCCAAGCCTCCAAAAAAACCTGGGTTTTTTAACATCATATATGTGGTACATTGGCTGTACACAGCGATATTAGAGCAGTAGTATGGTAAGAAGCTGTTGAGAAGTGATATCATCTTTTTTAATCTTAGCAAATCTTATGGACATATACTGCAGAAACGTCAGTCGGGACCGTAATTAGGCTCGAAGAGTCCGGAAAATAGTTGATCTATTTTATCGCAATGGGATGCATCAAATGTGTTATTCGAACGCAGACTATCTTCACCTTCGCGTTTCTTAAAGGAGATTCACCGATGTAGTCACAGAGGATCACACTGTCGCGACGCATGCTTTAAAGATGGACATCGGCACTGGCGCGAGTATCTGAAATTAGTGACGACTGCGCTGCATCTTCCAGGCAGAGATAGCTTAACCCAAGGTCCCAAGCAGCACAACATTGTTTCACTGATAGAAATTTCACCATATACTCTGACAGCCATTAATACCATTGAGTCTTTTTGAGGTGGTGTGTAAAGCAGTGAGACACAATCAAACAAAATTTAACAAGTTGCAAGCAAGCGTACAACAAGCTGCAAATGACGAACGCGTGCACATAAAGCGCAACTACGTGGGCAAAGGCCTTAGATTCGAAGATTTTGCGGGCTGGAGTATTTCTGTATATTCGCTGTAAACGGCCCACCCATCTCAGGTCGATGTCGCTGCACAGCTCGTAGAGTTCATCGTATGCTCCTGAAAATGGTTCCATATTTTAATTTATACTCTTCATGCTTCCTTCATTTTCACAAATATTCAGAAGTGATCTGGGCAGGAAATTTTACTTGCAAAATATCAAAACTTTTGATTTTTTTGTGATCGACTAATGCGAAAGCTGCAATTCGTCGCCTGTTTTGCGAATGTCCAGCCCTTAGAGACAGCTGACTGACTGATCCTTGCCAGTTACTTCTTTGATGAACCGTAGAAGCTGATACATTATTTCTAACAGTAAGATTTATTGCTCCAGAGCTATACTAACAGCTCGAAATTGAACACAAGTAAAGCCATGCAACCTACTATGCTGACACTGTTTGGACACAAGTGGCAGACAAAACCGACCATGTATCACTCTTAAGCCCCTTATAGAATTTTCTATGGATTACTAGGGACATCCAAGACATCTGTAGAGAGCGAGATAGAATATATCTGCAGGTGGAAAGTAACTGACATAACCTAACATATGAAAGAGAGTGTAAAACGTTGCGAAATAAAGTTAACAGAAAATTTGCAATGGCTAGGAATCGATATTACAAAAATAAGTTTGAAGAGGTAAGATTCGATCCAGAGAAAACATGGTCGAAAAGTAGGCTGAAGCCCTGGATTTCCAAGTACTTGCTAAATAAAGTAAAAATGAAAAACAAACTTCGGTTTAAATGTTATAGGGACCCTTGCAATCTAAGCTTAAAAAGGAAATATAATAAATTGTGCGCTCAACTTAAAAGGGAAATTCCGATTTGCCGGGATACCTACTACTAATTCTGCTAAGGGAAACCTTAAAAGTGAATGGCATATAGCAAATAGCCTGCTAAATAAATCTTCGTCCTCAAGTAAACCAACTGTTATACGTGTCGATGAGTATGAAAATTCAGACAAACTTGTCATTGCCGATGCTTTTAATTACTACTTCACAAATATAGCCGTTAGCTCAAAATCGCGACCCGACCTTTGTACTTTCTGTTCGTCTGTTTGTATCTCTTTTGAAGTAAGAAACGACAACAGTTTTGTTTATGATCCAATTACTCCTCTTGAAGTATTCCAACTCATCTGGAGCTGATGGTATTTCTGTCATGGTGCTTAAATATGTGGCATGTTTTGTAGTTGATGTTTTAGCAGATATTTTTAATCGCTGTGTATTTCAGGGGGTTTTCCCAGAAGCCCTCAAATGTGCAGATGTTGTTCCTTTATTTAAAAAAGGCTCTCCTATCGAAATGAGCAACTACGATCTGTAGTTCATTTCACTTCTCCCTGTTTTCAGCAAAATCTTTGAAAAACTTATGAAGAATAGAATAGTGAATTTTTTAAACAAAATTGAATTCTTTAACCATTGTCAATTTGGTTTTCAGAAAGGTAAATCCACTGAAGATGCACTTCTACAATTTTGTGGTCAAATAATGTCTAACCTAATGTCTAAAAAGTGCACTGCTGGGTTATTTATCGATATAACCAAAGCATTTGATATGGTTAACCATAAAACTTTATTGAGCCAACTGGAAAGAGCTGGATTTCGTGGGTTCATTCTGGATTGGCTTAGGTCATACCTGGAAAATAGGTCGCAAAGAGTGAAGATGGATGATGTAAGGAGTAAAATTATATTCTTTAATCTGGGTGTACCCCAAGGTTCTGTTCTGGGCCCTATTTTGTTTCTTGTTTATATAAACTCACTATTTTTCCTTAATTTCAGAGGCTCGCCTACTGCCTTTGCAGATGATATAGGTTTTTTCGTATGGCGTGAATAGTCCTTTAGATCTAGACTGTGATATAAACTGGGATTTAAATTTATTAAGAAACTGGTTTGCTGAACGTAATTTGGTGCTAAGCACTAAAACCAAAATCATGTTTTTCAGTTTGTCATCCATAAATAGTTTGGATGCGAATGTTTCTTATCACGCACCTGAGTGCTTAAAATACAAACTTTTGAAATGCTTCTGTTCGTCTAGTTCTTCTTTTTATGACGGTGTAAGCTGTAGTGATAAATGCTTTCAAATCGAAATAGTGGATGAATTTAAATACCTAGGGCTTACTATTGACTCTAGAATGAGTTTCTCCAATCATGCTGAAAGTCTGAGGAAGTATTTCCGCTGTACACTTAGACATTTCTTTTACTTGCAAAATATCTGCTCATCAATGCTCCTAAAAATAATCTATTATGGCATTTTCCATTCCAAACTGCAGTATGGTATTGCTTGTTGGGGAGGTGTTTATCTAAACAAAATCCAACCACTTTTAATTCTGCAGAAATATATGATACGAAAAATATGCCGCAAACCTAGTAGATGTCATAGTTTTCCATTGTTCTGTGACCAACAAATTCTTCCAGTTCGTCATCTGTACTGTTTCAAGGTGTTAAAAATGTTTTATAAAGGGTGATTTTTTAGCTGGTTTGGTTTTGGCAACACTGGTTTTGACAGCTGACGTGTGTTTAGTACCTTGTGTCACTGTCAAACAGCTTCAGTTTGGTTTGCAATTTAACCATGGATCGTCTTACAAATGAACAACGCTTGAAAATTATTGAATTTTACTATCAAAATTTGTGCTCGGTTCGAAATGTTCATCGCGCGCTGCTTCCATTTTATGATCGGCATTCTCAACCTTCTGAGCAGTCTATTCGGAAGATTGTGACCAAATTTCGCACCAAATTTACTTTGTTGGACATTAAACCACCAACACGTTTACGTACTGTGCGTATTGAAGAAAATATTGCGGCCGTATCAGCTAGTGTGACAGAAGACCGCGAAATGTCGATTCGGCGCCGTTCCCAGCAGTTAGGCCTTTGTTACAGCACTACGTGGAAAATTTTGCGGAAGGATTTGGGCGTAAAGCCTTTTAAGATACAGCTGGTGCAAGAACTAAAGCCAGCCGACCTACCACAACGCCGAATTTTTGGTGAATGGGCTCTAGGAAAGCTGGCCGAGGATCCGCTTTTTTATCGAAAAATTGTGTTCAGCGATGAGGCTCATTTTTGGTTGAATGGGTACGTAAATAAGCAAAATTGCCGCATTTGGAGTGAAGATCAGCCAGAAGCATTGCAACAGCTACCAATGCATCCCGAAAAAGCCACTGTTTGGTGCGGTTTATGGGCCGGCGGCATTATTGGGCCATATTTCTTCAAAGATGATGCGAATCGCAGCGTTACTGTCAATGGTGAACGCTACCGAGCGATGATAACAAACTTTTTTTTGCCCGAAATGGAAGTTCTTGACTTGCATGATATGTGGTTTCAGCAAGACGGCGCCACTTCCCACACATCGCATCAATCAATGGACTTATTGAGAGAACATTTCGGTGAGCACATAATTTCACGTTTTGGGCCGGTCGATTGGCCACCAAGATCGTGTGATATCACACCGTTAGACTTTTTCCTGTGGGGATATGTAAAGTCAAAAGCTTATGCCGACAAACCCGCTTCGATTCAGGCCTTGGAGGAAAACATCACGCGTGTCATTCGCCAGTTACCAGTCGAAATGCTCGAACGATTGATCGAAAATTGGACTCAAGGGATGGACCATCTGCGACGTAGCAACGGCCAACATTTGATAGACAAAATCTTCAAAAAATAAATGCCAAAGAATGTTCTTTCAAATGATAATAAACATTCTCCATTAAATTTGAATTTTCTGTGTTTTTTTTTCTTTATAAAAGTAGGGAACCTCGAAATGGATCACTCTTTATAAGAAAATATCTCTTCAAATAAAATAATTGTAGAAGAAGGGCCAGATCTCTAGAATTGGTTCACTCCTGAATACTTTTAATGCTCGGCGAAAAAATAAATACGGAAGAACAAAGGTTAAGGCTTGTTAATAGGCTGACTGATTGGAACTACCTCAAAGAGGAATTGGAAGAAAGTATCCAACTATCACCAGATATTCTAAAATTAACGTTCCTATATACAAAAAGCTGCATGGGCTGCAACTCCCAAGCTAACTCAAAAGATAAAGTTAGAGTCCCCGCAAAATTTCTGTAATTACTGCGGAAGAGCGAAAGGCTAGCAAACGTTGGCAAACGACGAGGGCACCAAATGATAAAACGAATGTGAACCAAATAAATGAAAGAATTTAATAATGAGTCAAAATACAGAATACTCGCAACAAAGAAAATTAACAGGCCAATAGTTCACATTCCCCCAATAACAACCAGAGAAGGTAACTGGGCAAAAAGTGGCCAAGTAAAACCAAATTTATTTGCAGAGTATTGCGAAGGCATTTTCCAACTCTACGAAAATAAAGCAAGCATATAGTCAAGGAACAGAAGAAACGTGCTTCGATGAAAGGCCGATTAGGTCAGTTACTGCTAAAAAACTGACCAAAGACATAAAAAAAGTTGTTCAAATTATTTAAAAAAAATGCTGACGAGAAAAGGCTGCAAAATATATTTGAAGCTAAATCCCTAGGTTCGGGAAACCATCAATTTGGGCTTAGAAAAAAGAGCGGTGCATAGAATAACAGACAAGATCAAAGAATTTGAAGAGAAACAGATTTGCTCCACTAAACGATAAAGTCTGGCATAAAGGACTGGTCCACAAATTAAAAAAGCAACTGCCGAAGCAGTACTCTAAGATTTCTAAGAGTTATATATTTCTCAACCGTTCTTAAGAATTCAACAACAAACTGAATACTTAACTCTTAAATGCTATGGGAGAAACTGTTGAAGTAGCACTAAAAAAGCTTCAAAAGACAGTAAATACGATATCCAATTGGACAACAAAGTGGCAGATAAGGTTAAATGACCTTAAGTCAGTTCACATTAATTTTACTTACAAGAATGTTCCACACATACCAGCGTACAGAATTAGCAATGAAGTGAAATATTCAAATACAGCTAAATATCTAGGTATATTTATATATAATATCACAATAAAATATATTGGTACCAAAGTTGTTGGGAGATAGTCTTGTTCTACAATTATAATATATTATTGGACCTACGGGATCCCACAGCTGGATGAACTTCCAAAATAATCATACAAACAATTCAAACATTCCAAAACAAAGTACTACCGAACATCGTCAATGCTCAGTGCTACATAAGAAACGCCGATCTACATAGAGATCTTCCTGGATGAGATTGAAAAGGTCGCTAAAAGACACGGATCTAGGCTTCTTAACCACGTCAATGTAGAAATAATACAATTGTTAAATACAGCCAATACGGGCAGAAGGTTAAGGCGGATAAAAGCCCTTAGCCTATAATAGTTAGCTGTAAGCTCAAACAATATTTCTGATAAGTCTAACGACTATAAAGGTGCAATACCGTTAAAACAGACGTTAGTTAGTCTTCGGGAGTTTTTTTTTTATAGATTGGGTTAAGGTGCCTTACTACTTACTGCTTAGGGCTCCTTAGCGTATAAACCTGCTGCAGTGTCTTTTGATGATTTTTCCTTCCAACGAGCCCCCCCAAACCGAAAAAAGAAATTTCAGTCCCTTCTTGAGTCTAGATGGCGCTTTTCTCAATAAATAACTTGGATTTATGTCACAACTATTACGGCTTTTGTGTTACAATAATGGTTTGATATTGTAAAACTTCTTCAGTACCTTTTGACATGAAATTAAGAAAATGAATTGTATTCCTGCACCTATTCATCACATGGTCTACCAAATTCAGCTTTCTATGCTGTACAGTTTTCGATTAATTTTCATTTTATTCGAAATTAATTTAAACCTCATAAAGGGTGATTTTTTAGCTGGTTTGGTTTTGGCAACACTGGTTTTGACAGCTGACGTGTGTTTAGTACCTTGTGTCACTGTCAAACAGCTTCAGTTTGGTTTGCAATTTAACCATGGATCGTCTTACAAATGAACAACGCTTGCAAATTATTGAATTTTACTATCAAAATTCGTGCTCGGTTCGAAATGTTCATCGCGCGCTGCTTCCATTTTATGATCGGCATTCTCGACCTTCTGAGCAGTCTATTCGGAAGATTGTGACCAAATTTCGCACCAAATTTACTTTGTTGGACATTAAACCACCAACACGTTTACGTACTGTGCGTATTGAAGAAAATATTGCGGCCGTATCAGCTAGTGTGACAGAAGACCGCGAAATGTCGATTCGGCGCCGTTCCCAGCAGTTAGGCCTTTGTTACAGCACTACGTGGAAAATTTTGCGGAAGGATTTGGGCGTAAAGCCTTTTAAGATACAGCTGGTGCAAGAACTAAAGCCAGCCGACCTACCACAACGCCGAATTTTTGGTGAATGGGCTCTAGGAAAGCTGGCCGAGGATCCGCTTTTTTATCGAAAAATTGTGTTCAGCGATGAGGCTCATTTTTGGTTGAATGGGTACGTAAATAAGCAAAATTGCCGCATTTGGAGTGAAGATCAGCCAGAAGCATTGCAACAGCTACCAATGCATCCCGAAAAAGCCACTGTTTGGTGCGGTTTATGGGCCGGCGGCATTATTGGGCCATATTTCTTCAAAGATGATGCGAATCGCAGCGTTACTGTCAATGGTGAACGCTACCGAGCGATGATAACAAACTTTTTTTTGCCCGAAATGGAAGTTCTTGACTTGCATGATATGTGGTTTCAACAAGACGGTGCCACATGCCACACAGCACGCGAAACAATGGCGCAATTGCGAGGCGAGTTTGGTGAACAGTTAATTTCACGTTTCGGGCCGGTCAATTGGCCGCCTAGATCGTGCGATTTGACACCATTAGATTATTTTTTGTGGGGGTATGCCAAGGCTAATGTGTATAGGGACAATCCCGCTTCGATTGACGCACTGGAAGCCAACATCCATGCATTCATTCGTGAGATACCGGCCGATATGTGTGAAAGAGTATGCCAAAATTGGACTCAGCGGATGGGCTACCTGAGACGCAGCCGCGGTCAACATTTGCATGAAATTATCTTTAAACATTAAATTGCAAGGTTTAAACTATCGATTCAAATAAATATTTCATTCATTTTTTCGAATTTTTTGTGTTTTTTTTTTAAAAAAAGTTCTAAACCTCTTAAAAAATCACACTTTATGAAGATTTCGAATTAAAATATACGTGGAAACTCTTCAAATTTAGTATCTGTACCAAACTTTCGCACTACTGCGTATCGTAATTTTTATTCTTGTTCGTCCTACCGATTATTTAAAACTTGCCTTTAAAACTTGTTAAGCACTGGCTTTTTAATTTTGACCTTGATGATTTGGAATCTACTCTCTCAGACATTCTGGTTTAATTTTTAATTTTTAAATTTGAAAATGTAATTAGTAAATCTATAAGGAGTTATATTTATGTTCACATATGTACTATTTTTTACATTACAAAGTATTTTGAATTGAAAAGTAACCTGTTCCTTTATTGGTATTTATTTCTATTTATATTGTTTCAAGCCCTTATTTTGATATTTCCTTAAAAAATGATTGTTGTATTCAATTTCATATTTCTTTTTTGGTAACCTATCAATGTAATTTGTCTCAATGGATCACCCCACCTACAATTATTTATTTTTTATATTTGTACTAGCCAATTGATGTGACATTCAACACTATTTTTTTTTACTTATTGTTAGTATAAAAATACAGAATGTCTCTATATTTCTTATATTCTATATTTAAAGTATCTATGAATTTATATTTGTGAACTTTGAATTTTGTACTGAATAAGGAAATAAATAATAAATAATAAAAAAAATAATAATAATAAAAATAAAGGATCTCAATTTGGATCATGAAATTGGAGACAACTTTTCGTCTAATGTAAGCACAGCACAGCACTATTGGATGAATTTGGTGACCTTTTTTTCGTCGAGGCAGGCAGCACCCACTATCCATACGTATAGCATTGCCAAATTAATGCAACGTGGCGCTGATCTACGAGACTCCATATATTTGGAGGATGTCAGCTGCATTGAGGTAGCTCATATATTGTATCATTTGAATATTCAAAAGGCGCCCGTGTCTGACGGTATCAGAGCCATAGATTTAAGTTCAAACGTTGATAATAGCTAAACTTATAAATCTAAGTTCAACGATACCAGGAAAGCTGAAAGAGACCGATACACAAGGGAGATAGCAAAAAACGGTCCGAAAACTATCGTCCAATTGCAATCTTACCAACTACCGAGAAGATCATGGAACAAATTGTGTCAAATCGAATATGGGGATTCATTTGCAAACACGACCTAATAAGCAGGCACCACTATGGTTTCCAAATGGGTTAAAGTACTAACCAGTTTCTTAGCGATTTTGCGAATGTCATCAACACCGGCCTTAGCAAATTGTCACTACACCCTAGTTCTGTTTTTGGACTTCAGTAAAGCATTTGAGACCCTCGAACACAACAAACTTACAAACTTACTGCAGAGCGCATCATGGAGTTCCACAAGGTAGCAATCTTGGCCCATTACTTTTCATCTTGCACACTAATGAACTACTGAAATGGTTTTAAGAAAAGATTCCCATTCGCCTACACAGATGACACCGCAATTGTCGAACCTGAAAAATGGTGCCACGACATTCCACAAAAATTAAACTAATGCACATCCGGAGTCTAAAATATTCAGCGTCGCAAGTTTTACTGGAGATCTACAGATGTGCTTATGCATCTAGTTATGAGGGCATTCAGATGGTTGATTCATACACCTATATATGCATCACTATTGACTGTAATTCCCTTTGGACTCATTAACGATCTGCGAAACATAATGAAGGAGTCACTGTTTGCGCTGGCATGTCTGCTTTGAAAATAATATTATTCATAAACTTTCTTAAATCCGGCCCTACAGATTTGGAGTTGTACGTTTTCTAGAACGTGAAAGAACTAGTTTATGAGGGAGACACCAGCCTTCAATATGGTCGGATAATCTGGAATCTTTACTCGAGCGGATATCTATACGTTGGTATCCGGAAAGGAAAGTTATGCGAAATTCATTGCCATGAAACGATGCATATGTCGGGTGTGGATCAGTCCTGACACAATTCAGATTGGAGTAGCTCATTCTGTTATTCGGCATACGAAAGTTTTTTTGATTACACGTTATGACCAAATGATACACAAAATCGATCTTGCTTTGTTGCCATAAGTATCATTCGGTCATTTGAATTACGCTGATCAGACTATATGCCGGCACATACATATGAGTAATCTAAGCAGTTCTATTTCAAATATCACCAATTACGTGTTTGCTTGGCTTAATCTTAGCTTTACTTTTTGAGATGCGTCTGTTATAACTGAATAGGATTTCTATGCGTCTTATAGAGTCCAGATTGCGGTATGACGTCAAATACTCACCAGGTGAACACAAAACGACGAGCAGAGCGTCTATTTCAACTTCCGGTGATCATAGATGGAAATAATTGCAGAAGATTGTGCGAAACATACTCAACTATTTTCCTCAACATCTTCGCAATATAAATCAAATATTTTGTTAGAAAAAAAAATCATTTAACTAAATTCAGATTCAATAAAATAGTTTTATAGTTATTTAAACTAAAGCTCAAATTTTCTGATCAGTTTTAGAAAATGAACACAAAAAATGCAATGATGATGATTAAAAAAAAAAAAACATAATGTACATCCAAAGACACTCTATCTCCTGTCAGAATATTTAAATTATAGAAGTAAAAAATATTGGCATCTCTTTACCCCTTGGGAATCCCTTATACATATCTTTGTATCCTTGGTTATTGGTTGAATTTGATAACCCACCACGACATTAAAAGTCGAAACAAAATTAACGGAATAACAAAAACGATTATAATTTTATTCTTGTATCGAAATCAAATCAACAAGTATAGTTATATGCTACACGTTCCTGTAAAATAAAACATTAACTCTTTTTTCTGCAAACTACCTGTCAACGACAGGAACACGGTCAAAGTGAATTATTTATCAGCATTGTTAGACACTAGCACCCTATTACCTGGATAAACAAAAATGCTTGTCAGTGAAAAGATTAATGTCAAAAGCTCAAAAAATACGAAACATAAAAACTTTGACATGATAAAGGATGAAACCTTTTTATGGTTTAAAAACGGTCTGTTATTATTGATGGAAATGAAAGTTTGTTTGCTTTTCTTTTATTCATATATTCACGGTCCTTGTGTACCTCAACCTATTTATATGCCATCTCGTTGCAAGATACATAGAATAATTTTCCAGATAGGTAGGATGAATTTTTAGATAAATTATAAAATTTTGATTACCTCGACAACTTATATGAAAAAAGATGAAATGAGATGAGATAACGAAATTAACTTTTATATGTAAATCTACCTCATCCCGGAATACTGGCTTTTTGTGACGATAATGTACTTATGGACTTTCTAAGGCATTTCCAAAAATAACCGTTTTTTGTCAATAAATTTAAAATAAAATATGAAAGCCACAATGATGTATAGGGTCCACCATTTAACGTTTTTTTTTTCAACTAGTGCTTATTTCGCGAATGGTAACACTTAGCTCATGTCTGATTTGTCTGATAATTAGTTTTATCCTTCCGCTGAACGCATATGGTTGTGTATACGCTTGAATAACGCTGGGAAAGTGGGCCTGCGATCGACTTACAGAAGATGCCGATTTTGCCAAAAAAATCATCTTTTCAGATGAAGCTCATTTTGATCTTGGCGGGTACGTAAACAAGCAAAATTGTCGCATTTGGGGCACAGAAAACCCGCACGCATACATTGAAAAGCCGATATACCCAAAACGAGTCACTGTTTGGTGCGGATTTTGGTCCAGAGGAATAATTGGGCCATTTTACTTCGAAAATGAGCTAGGAGTGGCCGATCGTTATCGGGCCATGTTGAACGAATTTTTGTTCACAAAAATTGAAGAGGAGGATATTGGCAACATTTGGTTTCAACAGGACGGCGCTACGTGCCACACAGCCGAAGCTACACTCGATGTTTTGCGCCCTGTTTTTGAAGATCGCATTATCAGCCGCAGAGCTGATGTCGTTTGGCCACCGCGGAGCTGCGATCTGACACCGTTGGACTATTATTTGTGGGGTGCCGTAAAAGATAAGTGTTACGCCGACATGCCAGAGACAATTGACGCTTTAAAGGACAATATTCGTGAAGCCATTGGTGAAATACAGCTGCACACAATCGATAATGTGCTTAAAAATTGGAACGATCGTGTAGGCTACTGCATGGCCAGCCGAGGCAGCCATTTGAATAAAATTCTTTTCCATTATTAACCGGAAGGATCGTACTTTCAAATAAAAAAAAAATTTGAGAAAATATTCACTAGTTCATTTTTTATAGCATTTTCAAAAAAAAAAAGCTTTTTGGCGGACCCTTTAGGTTGCGGCCAATAATTTTATGTCTAATTCTCCAATGTGTTTAAGGTTATGCATCTATAAAATAGTTTGTCAGATCCCACCAAGGAGACCAGTCTCCTTTGGACCTTCGCCGAGCTTAATCCTACTTTTTGAAAAAAAGTACTTTACAAAAAAACAGCTTTAGCTTTCGAAAATGGTATGAATGAATCTCTTAATGATGAAGCATATTTTGTCCACTGCTCTTCTTATAACTTGAATCTGTTTTGAATCTGTTTTTTGCATCTTTCAAAAACAGATTCAAGTTATAATAAGAGCAGTGGACAAAATATGCTTCATCATATGCAAAATTCGTTCAATAGATATGTAAAGTCTCGTCTCTCGTTCCACAGGATAAAATTTTGCAAGTCATAAATTTCCCTCCAAGACATTACAATCGGAAAATATCCCAGCGGGAAATTTGGGAAGAAATTTTCATAAAAGTTTTATTTGGAAGCAATCGGTTTTTTAGAAAAAACATTCTCTGTGATGTATTAACGATGCATTCAGAAGAAATCGCTGACTTACCCTTAAAGTTAAATCAAAAGAATTCCCTGTAATGAGTTTTTGATGTCTACGAAATTTTTTGGACATGTAGAATTTTTGGTAAGGCATATTATTATCTGTCGCTTACTTGGCGTAACCGGTTTGTTCCTGCATTCTATTATTACTTTGGGATATTGCGATTAACTTCAGTGTTATTTGTAATGCGCAGTTGCTTCGCTGTTCATTGTCTTATAAACATTTAAATATAAATAATCTCAAAGTTTTAAAAAAAAATATTGGATAGTAAATATTTCCTGGTAAGTACTACTACTACTAAAAACTGCTGAATAAATGGATTTTTTTTTATTTATTTTCAGAAAAAATGTACTGGGAAATAATAAAATTGATCAAAATTCGCCAAGTATGTTTTGCCATCTCATTCCTTAATAGCAATTATAAATTATTACAACTCATTTTAGCTTTAATGCAGCAACCAAGTTTCTGAACCCTATTCCCCAGATGCCTCGCCACTTTTAGGTACGTACCATTTTATAAAGCCATAAGTTGATTTCAAAATATATTTTAATTTTTCTATAGATCCTGCCAAGGGAGAAGCAGCTGACAATTTAGATACTATTTTCAATATTATAAGTTTATAAATAATAGGAATTAAAAAAAATTATTACTTGTTATTTCTCTTGAATTTTATTCTAAGTTCATCCTCACAATACATTCTGGATTCATCCTTTGGATGCATTCTACGTCTGCCAGATTCAAGAAACATTCCGAGTCAGGTGTTCAAGATATTTTGAAAACCAGTTTTGTATTGCGTCCGTCCGCGGACATGCCTTAATAAAAAGGAAATTATAGGCGCAACGTAAGGGAATGCATTCTCTGCTTCCTAGGATTGCTTGAGAATGCATATCGGACGAATCTTTTTCCCGCTGGGATATGCACTTGGCATGCACACACCTTTGGTGTATTTTGTCAGAAAATTTGGAAAAATATAATAAAATTAATAATTGCTTTGGAACTTTGAGTGTAGCGTATAATTTCATTTGGATAGACCACGGGTCATTACACTTACGATAAGCATCAATATGCACTGTTCATGGTTTGTCAGGTTTCGTTCATTAAAAGAAGAATTTTTATCATCACCGGTTGAGAACAGTTTCACCGCAATAAGAAATGTTTCAAATTTTTATGAAACTTTGCAACCCAACTTTTTAAAAAAAACTCGCCGAAGCGTGACACTTGAAAAAAGAAGCTTATAAGTTTCTGAAAATTTTTTCTGGTGATGTATCATGTGATTTGTCCGCTCTATTGCTTTCTGTCAAATAAACATTTTGAAAAGCATCATTTGAATTAAAAAATGTTAAAAATTAACTGAAAGATATGTAAGTAAAGGGTCCGCCAAATAACTTTTTTTTTTGAAAATGCTATAAAAAAAACTATTGAATATTTTCTCAAATTTCTTTTTTTATTTGAAAGTACGATCCTTCCGGTTAATAACGGAAAATAATTTCATTCAAATGGGTGCCTCGGCTGGCCATGCAGTAGCCTACACGATCGTTCCAATTTTTAAGCACATTATCGATTGTGTGCAGCTGTATTTCACCAATGGCTTCACGAATATTGTCCTTTAAAGCGTCAATTGTCTCTGGCATGTCGGCGTAACACTTATCTTTTACGGCACCCCACAAACAATAGTCCAACGGTGTCAAATCGCAGCTCCGCGGTGGCCAAACGACATAATGATAATGCGATCTTCAAAAACAGGGCCCAACACATCGAGTGTAGCTTCGGCTGTGTGGCACGTAACGCCGTTCTGTTGAAACCAAACACAAATTCGTTCAACATGGCCCGATAACGATCGCCATTGACTGTAACGTCCACTCCTTGCTCATTTTCGAAGAAAAATGGCCAAATTATGCCTCTAGACCAAAATCCGCACCAAACAGTTTTGGCTATATCGGCTTTTCAATGTATGCGTGCGGGTTTTCTGTGCCCCAAATGCGACACTTTTGCTTGTTTACATACCCGCCAAGATCAAAATGAACTTCATCTGAAAAGATGATTTTTTTGGCAAAATCGGCATCTTCTCTAAGTCGATCGCAGGCCCACTTAGCGAAGCTAAAACGCATTGGATAGTCAGTTGGCTTCAACTCCTGAACCAATTGGACTTTGTATGGCGTCATACTTGATGTCGTCTCAATGATGTCTCCGAAATGTTCAATTGTTGAGAACGACGGTGAATTGATGTTGATGGCGCATGACGCGCCATTGCTGCCACAGCAGAAATTTTCTCGGGTGTACGCACTGTTTTTGGCTTTTCACGCTTTGGTTTATCGATGAGGATGCCAGTTTCCTTCACTTTTTTCACAAGATAACGAACATACGGAGCTGATGGTGCTTCTCTTCTTCCAAAATCCGTACGCAATTTTCGCACACATTCTGCAACATTACCATGATTTTCAAAGTAATTGCGCAATATTTCCCAGCGTTGTAGGATAAAACTAATTATCTGTCAAATCAGGCATGACCTAAGTGTTACCATTCGCGAAATAAGCACTAGTTGAAAAAAAAAACATTAGATGGCGGACCCTTTATTTCTATGATGTGTTCGTTTCTATATTTTAACTATTCCACTTCTTACGTATTAGCTGGTTGACTGTCTCAACAGAGCACAGCCCAAACTGTTAATGATACAGTCGGAGAAAAATACTGTGTAAACAGACAAGCAAATAACAGACGAGCCTAGAAATAAGCTAGATCCAGGTAATGGGATATAGGATAAGTTGACTATGATAAGTTGAAAATGTTAAAATTACCTTAAACCTAGGTGTTAATCTCTGCTTCGTTTATAAAGCAATTTTCCCGACGCGTAATTTTAATTTGGGAATGCGATAAACCTAGCGTAAAGTTCCAATGCAAACTGCTTAAAACCATCTTATCCACTGCATATAATTGCCTTACTACTAAGGTATAAAAGGATGAAAATAGTTCTAATGTGGCAATGGCATAGACCATAGTGCTTCGTCTCGTGAAGCGGGATGTCCAAGTTCAATACCAAACGGAATTTAGTGAGAAAAAAAAATAAACTGGGAATTTTTTATGATAATTTTTTTTTAATATAAAACTAAATCTAAAATATTTAAAATTACTTTAGTTTCTAAGGTAAGTAGTAGAACAATCAACTTAATTTAACCAGATACCTAGGTAAAATATGATCTTTTTACATTTTTTTCTTACCTGGTCGATAAGGTAGATTGTAGATAAAATGCGGATCAGATCACTGCGCCCACAAGTAGACCTCTAAATATCCTCTATTTAGAGTTCATCCATGATGCCGCAGTTTGTTATAAAAGCGGTTAACTAGTTGAATGAACTAGCAACTATATTCGCTGCTTCGAGGTAGCAGTTGCATTCACATTCTGCTGTCTCTAGTCCCTACATCCGGCGACCAGTCGAATGTGACTACTACTCAGTTGTAGTAGTTAGCCTTTTTTCTTCGATTTCCCACAAGATATATAGCTTTTTTCTTGCCCGGTTTTTATGCAACTTTTTATAGTGCTTATTGTTTGCCCACAGAATGATCTTGACATCATGACTTGTGATGCGGAACTTGTTCTAGCTATTCCGTCTGCTTTTTCATATATACAAGGTCTCTGGGTCCCAATCAGATGAACTTAGGAGTTATAGACAATCCCAGACCAGTTTTGATTTTATCTTAAAGGCGTTAATTGCAAGTAAGGCTGCCCTGCTCTCAGAGAGTGTACATTTTTTTATTTGTTGTGAAGGCGATAACGATATATGTATGTAGGCTCTTTGTCTTCAGTATTCAGCATAGTTGCTTGTCTATTTTTACCAAGAACTAAGCTGATTTTACCAAACAGAGAAAATAGCAAAAGGTGTTTTTCGTGAGGAGGGAGGGGATATTTATTTTAAAAGCATGTATATTTCTTTACTCCGCCTTTAACTCAGAAAACAAAAACATAATAATTCCAAATTGTACATGCTAATGGGTAAAAATATACATTTGTATTTTTCCAAATTCGACCAACGGGCGATTCTCATTATATTGAATGTGATGAGTAAATACTTTTACTTCAGATTTATTTGTAACTTAAAATATATAATTCACAAAAGAAATAATTCCCAACTTCCCTAATTGGGAAGGCTTATTTTCGTATTATTGAGGCCCATACTCACCTTTACTTTTATAGGTTGTACGTGGTGGTATTCCTTGATGTCGTATTGAATAGGACTCCTAAGTGGAGAGTGTAAGCATCATCTTTCTGCACGAAAAAATAAAGTTAAATCAATGTATGGATATTTGTACTAAATTAAAGTATTTATTGATTCGAGAACTTGCTCAAAAAGAATAACATTGTTAATTGAATGTAAAAACTCACTTGTTAAGCTTAAAATCAAATGGTTTTTTGAACAATTTAATACAGCACTGCCGAAGATATTTAAATTATGACAAAGCCGTCCTGGAGTAGCACTATAGCTTATTCGTCCCCAATTGGTAACCATGACCGTGCTACTTACTACTCACACTGATTATCATCAACGATGCGAATAGATTATGCTTAAAACTCAGTAACAACAAATAAAGAGTGGTCGCGGACATGAGCAACGAAATCTTTCTATTCCGTGAACACCCCTAACAGCTTAACAAAAGTTTGAGCCTTGAAGAGGCTTTATTAAAACTGGCTTTGTGTGGAAGACAAGGGTGTTTGTTTTAGATGCGGAGAACTTTAAATGGAAATAAAACTCAGGAAACTGTTTTAAATGTCCTTGAATACGGCTTTATCTGGCAGAAATACGGAATTATATAATCTCGTCTGCTGACGCGTACGTACAAGCCATAATCTGAAGGTGCAAACTTTACAAATTTGCAGCAAATCAAACTAACAATTACGCATCGAATGTTAGTTTCCAAGTGCTCAAGTGTTTCCAATTTATCGGCGTAGACATGATAGTCCTAGAACTAAAAATCTTATTTGGTCAATTCGCACCAACGAAGTGGCCAGTTAATAGTTTCATTTCGTAAAATGTTTATTTCAGTAAACGAATTGTTTCACGCGCTGTGTGGTATGTGGCATGAAAAAGTTAGTATGTAATCATGTCTCCCTGCCACTCACCGTAAACCATTACATTCTGACCTAACACTTCTGAAGACAAATGGAATAATGATTCTATCGCCACCGGGCGGCCACAAAGCGCATCAAACGGTGACTTTTTCTGAAGTGTTTGGACAAGTTTTTTCGATTATCATCGCTCCAAATGCGGCAATTCCGTTTATTGACAAAGCCATTGAATCAAATGAAAGGCTCGTCTTTCGGAACCTTACCGAAGCCTTATACCATTCTTTTGGAAACCAAATCTAATCTTCTATTAAACTTAATCGAAAATAAAATTTAAATCAGGTTACCCCCTAAATTCTCAGTCTCTCCTTCCGTCTTCCTAATCATTGTAGTGTTTTCCAGGCGGAAGTTATGGCGATAAAGGAAGTCTTGTCCTGGCTAAGAAAGAATGTGGTATCCGTAAAGGATATTCGAATCTTTTCGGACAGTCAGGCCGCCATCAAGTGTCTGGACTCTGTCTCTATTAACTCTTTAGTAGCCCTAGATTGCCGTTCATCTCTAAAGGAGATGGCTGAGCAGTTCAACATTCACCTTTGTTGGGTGCCGGGGCATAGGGACATTCCGGGTAACTGCAAGGCCGACGAACTCGCCAAACTTGGAACTACCCTCTCAATCTTGCCTGAAAAGGGCTCCTTAGGCACACCAGTTTCCACGTGCAAGCTCTGGTTTAAACTGGATGCATTAGAAAAAACTAATCACAGATGGACAAATGGTACTACTTGTCTGACAACGAAGCAGATTTGGCCTAGGCTGGATCTAAGACGCTCAAGGAGCTTGATTACCCTTAATCGGTCGCACATTGGTGCTACAATTGGTGTCATAACTGGACACTGTTTGTTAGGCAGGCATGCAACAAGGCTTGGTGCCTATTCCAACGACTTCTGTAGGAGCTGTTTGGATGAGGAGGAGGAGGAGACTACTCTACACCTTCTCTGCGCATGCCCTGCTCTCTCTCGAAAGCGAAACCTCCATATGGGGGCCTTCTTCTATAATGATCTTAATGATCTAAACTCAACCGACCCAAAATGTCTCTCACGCTTTATTAGCTCCTCAAAATGGTTCAACGTGTAGGCAGAAACTTCAGATCCACGTGGTATCACAATGGACCTATATTGGTCTAAGTGAGTCAGACTTCTATCTGACTGCCACTTCAACCTAACCTAACCTACCCCCTAAATTTCACCAAATTAAACGAGAGGAGGTTTAGACTGTTCACTACCACAATAGCTTTAATTATTTTCAAAATGTTTCAAATATGTTGGACCATATTTGAAGCTTTCACCATTTTCCAAAAAAAAACAATATTTCTAACATTAAAAACTTTGCTCGATTCAAGAGACATGAAAGTCCTTCAACTTTGTATTCCTTAAGTCGGTAAACATCGTCGGTTTCTTAAGGGTGCTAATCAAAGTTTCCAATAAAATAAATGTTAACTTATAGCTATTCGCCTGGGAAGATGCAATATATAAAATATGTAGAAAGATATGTGTGTATATCTAAAACACAAAGGTGCACCCACTTTACATGTTCCTAACAAGAACCATCTACTTCAAGCAGCATGCTACATCGAACGAAACATACACCTCATAACAAAACTTGCCTGAGTAGAGAAAATGTGCTTGTACCGTTTTGTAATTTATGCAACAAAATGAAATCTGATCCCAGAAAGGAGAGAATACCATTCACACCAGGAATTTTGTTTCCTTGAAATGAAGTCATAGTGCAAGCCGTACGCAAATGGATATTCAGCCAGCGAAAGAGGTTATGTTTACAAGAAATGTGTTGTGCACCCATTCACGATGTGCACAGCACATAGTCCTTTAAAGTACACATACATAGATTTAATCTGAGTAATAAATTTAGTTTAAGGTGTTGATGTTGCGTTAAATCGTAATTATATCATATTGGTCCTTAATTAAATGTATCTTCACAGATACATCAGCTGTACATACAATTTGTGGTTTGCCCGGCATATTCGCATTTAATTTGCATTCAGGTTTTGCGTGAAATGGTGTAACAGAAGACGACGACCTTGTGGATTTGCAGAAACTGATTTGGTTTTTCAAATTCAATTCAAAAGTTTATGCTTTTTCTATTGTCCTTTTTTGAAGTGAAAGGGAAATTCAAATCCTGAAAGCAGACAGATTTGTGATGCTCCATTAGGCTTATAAGCCAACGAAATACTCATTTAGATCTGGAGATGGGGGAAACTACATGATTTTACTACTTACTTGATTACGCGGCTCTTAACTCAAGCCTTAACTTAACTCAACCAATATGTCCCTCCTCTCCAAACGTAGTTGAAGTCCCCCTTTACCAGTGCGCGCCATTTATGGCGAGACCTTCCTCTATGGAGTGGAGGCTCCTCAGAGAATTATTTAAGAAAAGATCAGCTAAGATCGCAAAGGTGAATAAGAAGAAGGAGGAAAAAGAAATTATCCACGACATTTCATGCATCAATTTATACAAAATCAGTGGCGAGGTGTGCCGAAAAAACGTTTTCGTTTAGTAAATTTTCAGTTGCGATAAATGTTAACTTAAATGTTAACTTAAAGCTATTCGCTTGGGAAGATGCAATATATAAAATAATTCAATTTTTCAATTAAATTTATATATTTATTCGTATAGACTTATATAATAAGATACAATATCTTCTTAGATAGTATAAACTTCATTATTTAATTTATATGATGTGCAAAAAGTAACAACAAAAGTTAATTGTTCAAAATAAAAAAACCTTTTCGCCGTTGTATGGCCCGGACAGACAGACAGAGAAAGTTAAAAATTTGCGCCCAGACATTAAAAACACGTAACGTAATAATATAAGCTTCAAAGATCTAAGAGAACGCTAATGACATATCTTATTATAAAGGTAAGGTGGCTGACATGTTTGCAAAACATTGTTTAAGCAAAAATTCATATGTTGCTCAACTTGCCTGATTTTCGACGAACACTTTCGTGATTCAAATTTAAGAAATATATATATATTTTCTAAACTGTTTGATGCAATTCGCTTGTATGAGAAAGTGAAGATGACATTTTTATACTAAACACTCCTCGATAAACAGATACTAACTAAACGCGTTATAAGTTTTATAAAAACAAACATTTGCTTAATGGTGTATATAGGCACCCGGGTAGTTTTCCATTTAATGATTTCGAATCTCTTCTATCTAAGTACAGCGCTCGTTATGAGAACATTGTCTTATGTGGGGACCTGAATGTTGATGTTGGAGTGTCTTCAAGCTCATCAAATCACCTTAAAAATGTATTTGATTGTCATGGTTTAAATATTGTTAGCTATTTTCCTACACGTTTTACTAATCACAGCGCAACAACAATTGATTTAATTGTAGTTTCAAACAAAAATAAAGTTTCAGTTTTTAACCAAACTCATGGTGTTGCAGACCATGACTTAACATACTTAATACTGGATGCTCATGTTGAATATGAGGATCAAAGCAATTTTTACTTTTTTCGTGATTTTAAAAATATAAATTTAAACGAACTGTCATTGGAAGTTTCAGATATAGACTGGCTGCAATTTAGAAATGCGAACTCTATTGAAATGAAAGTTGAATTTCTTACATACCTATTAAAATATTTATATGATAAGTATGTTCCCATTAAAAGATGTATGCATACGAACAACTGCCCCTGGTTAACGAGTAGCATCCAACAACTAATATGCGAACGAAATTTTTTATATAGTGTCTTTAAAAATACGAGATTAAATATTGACTGGGAACGTTACAAAATTTGTCGGAATAATGTTGTTACAGAAACCAGGAATGCCAAAAAACAATTCTATTGCACTCAGCTAGATGCTTCCAAAAACTCCACTAAAATATTGTGGAGCAATTTAAAAAAGATAGGCGCATTCGGTAAACCGAATTTAGGAGATATTAATGATCTTACTTTCGCAAACAGTTTAAACAAGTTTTTTGTCGCGTCAAACTCTTCGAATTCTTTAGAAAATAAGAGCGACCTCGAAAATTTAAACGGATCATTCTCATTTAATTGTGTTACGATAAACGAAAGTTTTGCTTCGCTCTGCTCAATTACATCAAATGCTATCGCTCTAGATGATATATCATCGAAATTTATTAAATTACTTCTTCCAGTAATCATTCCAAGTATAAATAATATTTATAATGATTGTATAACGTCTGGAAGATTGCTAAAGTTATTCCCTTACCGAAGAAAGCTGGAAAAAACGATCTTTCAAATTACCGACCCATAAGCATTTTACCATTTCTTTCCAAAGGACGGGAAAAGTTGATGTTCAATCAGTTAACGCAGTTTCTGGAATCTTACAATTTATTATTGCCACTGCAGTCAGGATTTCGTAAAAAGCATAGTTGTGTATCAGCAATTTTGAAAGTTCACGATGATATTCGAATTGCTATGGATGAAGATAAGGTAACAATCCTAAATTTACTTGACTTTTCCAACGCGTTTGGCTCTGTTGACCACTCTATTCTTCTTAAAAAATTAAAGACTCAGTTTGACTTTTCTTCATGTGCGATCAAAATGATTAATAGCTTTCTGCGCAATCGCAAGCAAGCAGTTGTTGCTGGTCGTTTGGTATCTGAGTTTGTTGAACTTAAAACGGGTGTTGCCCAGGGTTCACTATTAGGTCCATTACTTTTCAGCATATTTATCAATGACATTGTGAATGTAGTACAAAATAGTTCATATCATCTCTATGCGGATGACCTGCAACTTTATTTTTCATTTCCGCTGGGCCTTCTTGAAGATGCAATCGTTATGATTAATGATGATCTGTGTAGTATATATAATTGGACTATACAGAACAAATTAACTCTTAACCCTGTAACCCACTTCTGTAATTTACAAGAAGTGTCTTGACGAATCTTATTTTCCTAAAATAATTTTAAATAAACATGTGGTCCCCTACAGTGTGACTGTCAATAATTTAGGCTTTGTTTTCAACAAAACGCTAACATGGGGCGATCATGTAAATAAGGTCATTGGTGGAATTTATGGTGGTCTAAGACGTTTGTGGAAAATATCTTTGTATCTGCCAAAATCTACAAGATTGACTCTGATTAAAACACTCATATCGCCAATTATAACTTACGGTGCTCCACTGTACGGTGGAATGGACTCAATAAGCAAACAAAAATTAAATGTAGTACTTAACTCTTGCCTTCGGTTTGTTCATTCCTTAAAAAGGTTCGATCATGTATCAAATTTATCTAACTGTATTTTTGGCATTTCCTTAATATCTCATTTCGTTGTCGAAATGTGCAAGTTTCTTTTTAAGTTAATACACAATCGAACTCCAACTTATCTATTCGAAAAGATACATTTTTCCTCATCATCAAGAACATGTAATATCAATATCACCAGAACTTCAGCATTGCAAACTCGCAGATCATTTTTCCCTTTATGTACCAGATCTTGGAACAAATTACCAACTCAAATTAAAAGCATACCAAATTTAAATGAATTTGTAAGTTCTTTAAAAACCCATCTACAGAACCCAGATATCGCTTTGCATTTTCACTCCATTTTTATTAATTGATTTTATGAATAACATTATACTATTTTTTTAATTACTTTTAATTTAAATACTTTTCTTGTTAACCATCTCTCTTTTTAACGGATAAGATATGTTAAGATTTATTTTTGTATATTTTAAGAGCTATCAATGAGACTCCTATCTCAAAGCTCTCTCTGAACAAATAAATGAAATGAAATGAAAATTAATTGTCAAAATAAGGCTCTATAAGAGGCAATGTAAATGCATATGTAGCATATGTATGTAGTAGGAGAGGTGTTGGATTGATTAAACTTGGTTCATTGGCAGTTTTTCAAACAAAGCAGCTGGAAGACACGATATGTATGCTCCGCCAAGCTCAACGGTTTAGGGTGGGGATCTATCTGCTTTATATCCTGAACAAAAATTGTATCTCCTGAAGGGAAACGACAGCGACAGGTGATCATACGATTGGTTGCCATAATGAAAGCTTTGACGCCATTTATAAAAAATTAAAACGTGTTTTAGCGTTAAAAAGGAAGATGGCGGTTCCTTCAGTATTACTTAACGTGGAATTTCGATGGCCAGGTGTTCAACCACCGTGAAGGGTTCCCGCCCTCTCGCAACAATGGAGTTTACACAGCTGCTAATTGACTACCTCTGCCCTTAATACATTCATGGGGTAGATCTCACCCGCAAATTAACCTAAAAATTGATCTTAAATTACAGCACCGAATAATAAATCAATGATTTCTTGACTATTGTGAACATTTTATTCACATTTATATACATATTTATATATCCTCGTCTAGAAAATCCATAAATTCTAGATCTAAATTTTAGTTTCAATAAGTGTCATAAAATTAATATTTAAATCTTATTTTAACAATTTAAACTACCCAAGCGAATGATATTAGCGAGTTTTTTTGCAAAGCTATTTGTTTATAGCAAAATTATTTAAATGCTTTGACCGAAAACTGGAGCCGTTTCGTCCTGCAGTTTGTTTTACGGACGCGAGTAGGGAGAGACTAATGCTGCATTTCCACCAAAGAATAAACCGAGATTAAAGGCAAAAGAATAACAATAGATCTTAACACGTTTCCGCCGAAAAAACATGAAATTAACATAGGGGTTTTCTCCCAACCCACTCTCTGGCGCACAAAATGTCCAACATCTGGTTGTCAAATTGCTTCCTCCCTCTCAATTCTCAGCAACCAACTTCACTTTTGACATATTCATGTACGGTAACTTGGTATTTAGTGTGTTCACAAACCGATCCTTACATGCAAACCCAGTTTCTTTCAAGATTATTTTTTAATCTTGTGTTTAGCGGATTAAAATTTGTATGGTTAATCTTAAGATTTAAGGAAGATAAAGGGCAGACTAATCTTAATCTCGCTTTAGTGTTCGGTGGAGACGTAGCATAAGGCTCTAGTTATAGCTTTCATTGAAATACATCATTGGACATTTTTTTCCGATTTTAAGACGACTAAGCAAATAATATTGGCTTTAAATGATATCAAAATAAAGCTAATCGCTTATAGAAATTTTTTAGATCTTTTTTTTATTATTTCACTGAACAGCTGATATTCGCTGATGTGTTCAATTCTCTTTTTATTCTCATCTGCCAATTTAGCTTTCAATGATCAACTCTAACCTTAAAACCTGTACCTGTGGCATTTCACTGACAGCAATTTTTCAATGATTGCTATAACTCTCCTATCTTGCTCGCTTAGGAATCCCCGTTGTGTATTTTAAACTTAAGTCTTTCAAAATTTAAAAGAAACACAATTTATATTGCGGGAGTGGATCCTTAGATTGATTAAGTTCGGTGCCTGAGAGTACGAAAAGTAAGGCAAGGCACTACAATAAAAGATAATATGGTAAATAATCGTATTTAATCCTGATAGGTGGGCGCTGTCATCGATATAATATTTTCCGTATTTATGGTACTATTTGGCTCAAATTCACGTAATAAAATTTCTGAAACAAAACTAAGTTTGGACCCGCTGAGTAGCGTTAGAGTTGAGACGCTGAATTAGACTTATTGCATGGACTTAGTGAAACTTTACGCATGAAGGAAATGACTGAACGAAAATAATTCGCCACCGTGCACAGCAATGAGAGCTTTGTCCATCAACTTTATGGAAGATTTTGCGCATAGATCTCTTCTTACGACCTTGCAAGAACCAGTTTGTTCAAGAATTAGAGTCGCAAGACCATGCAAAGCGTCGTGATTTTGGTGTATGGGCCGAAAATGAGATTCATATCGAAGCTGATTTTCATCGCAAAATTTTGTTCAGTGATGAGCCTCATTTTGGCTACGTCAACAAGCAAAATTCCCGCATTTGGAGTGAAGAGAATCCACATGAGACCCTGAAACGCCATTACATCTACAAAACTGACTGTTTGGTGTGCTCTATGGGCTGGTGGAGTCATTGGGCCATACTTCTTCCGAAATGAAGCTGGAAAGTCAGTTACCGTTAATAGAGACCGGTATAGAGCCGTGATAACCGACTATTTTGTTCCCGAATTGCATGGCATGAATGTGGATGAGATGTGGTTCCAACAAGACGGCGCTACATGCCACACAGCGCACGTCACAATCGATTTATTGAAGGAAACATTCGATGAGCGAATAATTTCGCGGAATGGATCTGTCTATTGGCCACCACGATTGTGTGATTTGACACCATTGGATTATTTTCTTTGGAGATATGTGAAGTCGCTCGCCTACGCCAACAAACTTGGGAGACAACATTCGTGGCGTTATTGCCGACATACAGCCCCAAATGCTTGAAAAAGTGGTTGAAAATGGGACCTCTAGACTTGTCTTTATTCGAACCAGCTGCGGCGGCCACACGCCCGAAATCATATTTAAACATTAATGGCATAAAATTATCCTTCCAATAAAGCCAAATTGATGGACATTAAAATGATTTTCTTGTGTTTTATTTCAATTCAAAGTCCTATACCTCCAAAAAAAAACAACACCCTTTATATTATTTATAAGGTGACATCAAAATTGAGAAAGCCCAATGTTAAACAAACTCGGTTAAGAATTTTTTATTACTTTCACGATTTGCCACTGTTAATACAGCAAAATAAATTGTCCCATTAAATTGATATCCCTCCCTTTTGTTTATCCGATAAATCAGATTGATGTATCGTCTTTTTTTATTTTATTTTATTTTAATGGAAAAGCAATCCTCAAGTCAAGTGAATACGCAAAGAATAAAAATCTGAAAATTTATGTTATTTATATTCGATGGAGTTCCAAGGATACATTGAATTGGTTCAATGAACTAGGATTTTATGGAACATAAATTATATTTTAAGCCACTTGTTTGTTTAATACTCAAGCAGATTTGTGTCGTGGCATGCTTCCTTCAACGGCTTTTTCGCATCAAACTTCGTTATTTTATAGGAATCCTGTATCTGAAAATGAATCCCAATTAATTGGTGTATACTCAAATAAAAATATTAAAAAAAGCCGCTGATGGAATATACTGCCTGAGTTGAAGAGGATTGTTCATTCGCCTACATCCGATTTCCTGTGACAATGCATGGAACGCCTGGTTGAGTTGTAGTCTTCAGTGTCTTCAGGGGCAACCAATTTTCTGAAATGCAACATGCTTATCAACGAATCAACGTATCGTTGCCAATTCGAATTTTTTTAGCATGTGCAGTGCAGCTACGCTAGAAAATAAAATGTAAAGAATCACTTATCCCGTAGATCTGAGAAATTTTGAAGATCAAGACGATAGCTGCAGATTCAGATTGCGGATGATAAAAACACAGAAGTATTTTGCCTCCACTGTTGCCTGGTGTTCGATTTCTTACTGACCACGCTCAACGCTTCTGGTCTCCACGCGCTAGCTTACGCTGATGATATTGCTGCTCTTTCTGCCGAATCAGGCCTAGCGATGATGGATAATTGGTCTACTGGAAATGGGAGATTTCACGAGACGAGTTTGTCTCAATAAGTACAAGAAGGCGTCACAATCCGCATTGTCCGCTTTCGGGCAGTACATGAATGCTTTTGGTAAAACAAACATCCAAAGAAGTCCTGTCGATGTACGATGTATGGTTAAATAAGCTTTCACTTAAATAAGTCATTGCAAATTTCACTAAACTTCAAAGAATGATATATTTAAGTGGGTGACCTCTAGCTTGGAGGTGTAACCACTTTAAACGCTATAACTTCTAAACTATTCGAGATACAAAAAAGCTTTTGTAAATATTGGAAAGACATGAATACATCTGTGCCCCTACAAAAATCGCTCTTGAATCTCAAAATGAAGACGTAATATTTTTTTCTTTTTCAATTTTTATCCTTGAAAATTGCAATTCAAAAATACAACTTCAATCAACAGAAATTGTAGAAAACGCCATTTTTGATCAGAAAAAATTTTCCAACAGGAAGTCCTAGCAATCATACAACAGTGGGCCCCCAAACACAGTTTATCACTGAATCCAGATAAGTCAAAGATCCTCTGCATTTATAAACACTCACTAGACACATCAACTATTCCACCAATCAAACTAGGGCAGTCATCTATAGAATACGTTACTAAGGCTCGTAACTTGGGGATAGTCTTTAACGATACACTCACTTTATTTATTTATTTTATTTCATGCATCTTAAATCTAGTACAATATTTTGTTCTCTTACCTGCGAAGCCAGATAGCTTATCTGCAGGAGGTTATTTTTCAGATTCAGGTATCATCAAAAAGATTGGTAATTTTAATTAAGTGCATTAACATAAATTTGATTGTAATATTTTTGATTAAAAAAAGTTTTTAAAAACATTCATAAACATTTTAAAAAGACAGCTATGAACGGTAATTACATAAACATTACGTTATACTTTATAGGAAATATTGCTTTAATCTCTTCTTTCTTACGTTCACATGATTTAAATTACGCAAATTATTAGGAAGATTATTTAGGATGTTTGGTATGGTGTACATCAGCTGACGCTTGCCGTACACATTGTTGAAGGATGGGAGTTGGTAAAGCCCTTCTGCTCGTCTTCTGGTGTTGAAGCCGTGATTGATTGGAGTTCGAAACCTTTCATCGTCATAGTACTCCAACGCTGCTGTCATGTTATATATCTGCTTCACTGTGAGAACTTTCACTCTACCGTCTACGCTGTTTCTTCCCGACAGCAATTTAATCGCTCTGTCTTGTATATTCTGAAGCTTAGAAATATGTGTATCTGCTGCACCTCCCCACGCTAGTATGCCGTATCTCAGTCGTGACTCGACAATAGCGTGGTACACTTGTTTTTGTACACAGCTTGAAGACTTATACTTCAGGCAAGCCAATGCAAACAGGGATCCTTTCAGCTTCATTCGTAGATCATTTATGTGTGATTCCCATAGAAAATGGCTATCGATCGTTACACCCAGATATTTGTACTTATCTACGACTGATGATTTAATGTTTATTTGTGACTCTGGGTACTGTGGGCTACGAATATGTAATAATTTTGTTTTTGCCGCATTTACTACGATCCCATTATCATGACACCATTTTCCTGCTTCGTCGAACTCTGCTTGCATCATCCTCGTTGCTTCTACGATTGATCTGTGGCAAACAACAATTGCTGTGTCGTCTGCATATGCGAAGGGATAGCTCATCTTAAAGGATTTTAATAATTTATTGCTGTATAGAATGAATAAGAGGGGACCAAGTTTAGAGCCTTGTGGGACTCCATACTGCACTGTATTGGCTTTACTGCAGTTGCTTTTGATTCCCACGCGAAAAGTCCTCATTCTGAGGTAGTCTCTCAGCCAATCTGCCAGTTTTCCTCTAATTCCTATTCTCTCCAATGCATCGATGAGTTTGTTGTGGTCCAGGGTATCGAATGCTTTGCTAAAATCTAGGAAAAGTACTAACACGTGGTGATTTTTGTTAAGACTGGTGTTAACTAAATTTGCGAAATCACCGAGAAGCTGGTTGGTGCTTTTTCCCTTCTGGAACCCGTACTGATGCTTGCTTATTAGCTTATGCTTATCAATAAATTTCCATATTCGATCTGCTACGATTTGCTCTAAGATCTTTTCTATCACCGGCAATATTGCAATCGGACGATAGTTAGCTATCTCATGTTTGGCTCCTCCCTTGTAGATAGGTCTAACAAGTGCATCTTTGAGCTTTTTTGGCACAGTGGACGTATTAAAACTCATATTGATAAAATTCGTTATTATGGGCGCAAATATATGAGCGTTGGATTTTATGTCTATTGCTCTAATACCATCTGTCCCAGGTGCCTTTTGGATATTTAAGCGAGCTATAAGATTTCCTACCTCTACAGAGTCCGATTATCCACACAAAGTTCTTTTCCTTTTAAAACTAAGATGTTACTCGTTAAGTCCCTTTTACTGCCTATCTTATTGTATGGTTGCGAGGTTTTTTGCTTTGTTGACTACAACACTAGGCGCAAGCTAAATGTGACCTATAATAACTTAGCAAGATACATATTTAAGAAGCGTTATTTTGACCACATATCCAGCTACTCTCTGCAAATAATGGGCCTTAGCTTTGATAACTTTCTAATCTTTCTCCATGGTATAATTCAAACCCAACAGCCCGAGTACTTGTACAGCAGACTAAATTTTTCCAGCTCACTTAGAACAACTTCTATAATTCGGCCCAGATTCTATTGTTTGCAATCTGAGCGCTCATTCTTCGACCACGCCACTCTGCTATGGAACACATTACCCACTTCACTAAGGAGAACCACAAACACAAATACATTCAAAACCAATCTTTTTAAACACTTGGCCAGTGATACATATAATTGCAATTAGAGATTTTATTTAATTATTTATCTTTTTGTTCTTTTATATATTTTTATAATTTGCTTTTTTTCTTCCTTGTTGTATTCAGTTACAACAGATTGCACGCAATGCAATGTGCAGTTTGGCAGCAGCTCATCTGAACTCTTTCAAACATGCACCGGATTTCGGCAAGGAGATGTGCTGTCGGGTGATTTCTTCAATCTTGTTCTTGAGCAGATAGTGCGCAGGGCAGGTGTCAACACGGAAGGCACTATCTTCAACAGATCAGTCCAACTGCTGGGGTATGCGGACGATATAGATATCATCGGTCGATCCCAGCGTGCCGTGATAGAGGCTTTCACGGCTATTGAAGAACAGGTGAAACTAGTTGGCCTTAAGGTGAATGAGGATAAGACTAAACAACAATCATCTGTCCACCGTCCACCGACTAGGACAAAATGTCACTGTTGATAGCAGCAACTTCGAGGTAGTTAAGGAGTTCATCTAACTCGGGGTAAACATCAACTGCACAAATGACAGCAGGAGATCCGTCGAGGAATTAACCTAGAAAACCGCTGCTACTTCGGTTTGGCAAAACAAATGGGTTCAAAACTCCTAACTCGAAGGACAAAGTGCATGCTCTATGGAACCCTTATCCTGCCAGTTCTGCTATACGGTGCCGAGTGCTGGACGATAAGCAGGAAAGGAGAGTAAATACTGGGATCCTTTGACGGATATTTGGTCCTGTGTACGAGGAGGGCGAATGGATGAGAAGATACAACCGCGAACTCTATGAGCTGTACCAAGATGGATATGTAGTCCGAAAAGCTAAAACACGTCGATTACATTGGCTCGGCTATATCGAGCGAATGGACAACAACGCTCCAGCCAAGAGGATATTCGAATCACAGCCCCCAGGTTCGAGACGACAAGGAAGACCGAACTTCCGTTTTAAAGCCCAAGTCATCGCGGATGCCAGTGCGCTTGGTCTCGACAACTGGAAGCAGCGTGCTCGGGATCGCAGAGGGTCGAAGGCTGCCGTATCTCAGGCAGAGACTCTTCACGGATCGGGAGCCCGTTAAGTAAAAGTAAGTAAGTGTATTCAGTTAACGTAACATATATGTAATCAGCTGCCTTTCTATATGTACTGAAATTGCTTTTGAACATTCTAATTTTTGTTAAGCCTTCACAAACTAACGGGTGATCCAAGTAGAGATACTTTTTTCAATAGCCTTTTTTGACAGATCACGTGTGAGTCGTGTCATGCTGTCATGTTATTTTTGTTAAGTATTGTTTGGCATTTCATTATGGAAAGACTTACGCGTGAACAACGTTTACAAAATGTTCAACTTTATTATGAAAATTCACGTTCTGTGAGGAATGTGTTTCGTGCACTTCGCTCAACTTATGGTCAACATAATCGGCCTACTGAGCGTACTATTCGCAACACCATCACCCATTTTGAGACCCAGCATTCATTATTGGATAATATTCGACCGAATAGACAACGTCCAGCACGCTGTGAAGAAAATATAGCACCCGTAGCTGAGAGTGTACACGAAGACCGTAGAGAGTCGATTCGGCGCCGTTCGCAGCAACTCGGACTGACGTATAGAACGACTTGGCGCATTTTACGTCAAGATCTTAAATTGAAAGCGTACAAAATACAGCTTGTGCAACAACTGAAGCCGCTCGACCTTCCCAAGCGACATCGCTTCGCTCTATAGGCTCTTGAAAAGTTCCAAGAAGATCCGACATTTTCGAGGCAAATTTTGTTTAGCGATGAGGCCCATTTCTGGCTCAATGGGCATGTAAACAAACAAAATTGCGGCATTTGGGACGAAGAGCAACCTGAAGAGATTGAAGAACTGCCACTTCATCCAGAAAAAACATCGGTTTGGTGTGGTTTGTGGGCCGGTGGAATCATCGGTCCATATTTCTTTAAAAATTATGCCGGTGCGAACGTAACCGTCAATGGCGACCGTTATCGTGCCATGATAACCGACTATTTGATGCCTGAAATTGAAGCTCGTGATCTCGGCGACATTTGGTTTCAGCAAGACGGCGCCACTTCCCACACATCGCATCAATCAATGGACTTATTGAGAGAACATTTCGGTGAGCACATAATTTCACGTTTTGGGGGCCGGTCGATTGGCCACCAAGATCGTGTGATATCACACCGTTAGACTTTTTCCTGTGGGGATATGTAAAGTCAAAAGCTTATGCCGACAAACCCGCTTCGATTCAGGCCTTGGAGGAAAACATCACGCGTGTCATTCGCCAGTTACCAGTCGAAATGCTCGACCGAGTGATCGAAAATTGGACTCAACGGATGGACCATCTGCGACGTAGCAACGGCCAACATTTGATAGACATAATCTTCAAAAAATAAATGCCAAAGAATGTTCTTTCAAATGATAATAAACATTAAACATTCTCCATTAAATTTGAATTTTCTGTGTTTTTTTCTTTAAAAAAGTAGGGAACCTCGAAATGGATCACCCTTTATATAGTAAAAAGCCCGTGCTTTGCTGCTGATAACAGTGAAAACTTCTAATAGTCTTAAAGATTTGTTTTACATGAAACAACGTCCCATTTCATGTGTGGGTTATTTTTCCTAACGCGCTATTTCAAGCCGACGATTTGAGAACTTTATTTTCTGTAACCTTCAAGTGTCTTATTATTTGAACTTTATGAAATTACCTTTCCCACAAAATGATGCCTTTTTATATTCCCTTTTTTACCTTAATCTATTTTTTTTCTAAGCAATGGACCTTTCTGCTAAACAAGACAAATTTATATTTTCCCTTCCAGGAATATTGTCAAAAACAAAACATAAAATGTAACCTTTTAGTCAACAGCTGACACTTTTAATGAAATACAAACAATTAATAATGATGTCAGCGTTATTTAACATTGTCATCTAGACTTATTTTAGCTTTAAGCTTAGGAATTATAATTATTTTGGGTTAAAAATAGGCAGTCTGGCTGCAGCTCATCTGACATCTTTAACCACGCACAGGATTTTGCCAAGGAGATGCACCATTAATGAAACATCTGTCCACCACCTAGGACGAAACTAAGCAGTTTGTTGTGAGTATTCGACAGTAAGCACGATGGGGGAGTTTTTATTGGGGGTCTTTGAAAAGAATAACAACAAAATAAAGATGTTGAAAAACACAATCTAATTAAATCTACAGTGAACATATACATCTACATCCTTTCCATTTAAAATCGGCACAGGATTTAATACCAGGAGATGTGCAAAGAAGAGTGGAATTTTGCCAATTTTTACCACAATTTCCCAAGAGATGGCGTTGCAAGTCAGACTCTAATTCCCATTAAATACGCACAATATCCTCTCAGAGGTAAGCACTTTTCAAAATATGTTGCTTATTTGAAAGGAGCTGTAGCGTTAACCCAAACATGCAGGATTAATAGGAAGAACTTCAGTAGGCCCGCATGTTTCTCCACAAACATTTTCCTTGCAACGATTGCCGGCGCTCTTTTAAGATGTTGCTATTGTTTAGAGAAGGTTGATGTTCTCTGAACAAAATGAAGTACCTTGTCACAGAAGCAGCGGGGTAACTTTGTTCCCCAACCACTTTCAATGAATAGCGTCAATACAGATCTCCTGACCTAACACCCATGGATCGTCTGGGGTGCTATTAAAGAAAAGTTTATTTTAGACCTTCAAGTGCCGTTTCAGAAGAGATGAGAAGAAGATTGCTGCTCGTTAATCTCCCATCTGAAAGTGAATTCGAATGGAAGGAAGGTAATTCGAACAATTTTTACAAATTGTTACAAAAAGTTCTCTAAAAAGGTCCTTTTCAGGAACTCAAATAAATATCTGAGAGATGTTAAGAGTAGACTTTTTGTTAAATCATGACTTATTATTTATTTATTTATTTATTTATTATCAAACAATAATTTCACAGTAAGGTAAAATCTTATAAAGGGTGATCCATTTCGAGGTTCCCTACTTTTTTAAAGAAAAAAACACAGAAAATTCAAATTTAATGGAGAATGTTTAATGTTTATTATCATTTGAAAAAACATTCCTTGGCATTTATTTTTTGAAGATTATGTCTATCAAATGTTGGCCGTTGCTACGTCGCAGATGGTCCATGCGTTGAGTCCAATTTTCGATCACTCGTTCGAGCATTTCGACTGGTAACTGGCGGATGATGTTTTCCTCCAAGGCCTGAATCGAAGCGGGTTTGTCGGCATAAGCTTTTGACTTTACATATCCCCACAGGAAAAAGTCTAACGGTGTGATATCACACGATCTTGGTGGCCAATCGACCGGCCCAAAACGTGAAATTATGTGCTCACCGAAATGTTCTCTCAATAAGTCCATTGATTGATGCGATGTGTGGGAAGTGGCGCCGTCTTGCTGAAACCAAATGTCGCCGAGATCACGAGCTTCAATTTCAGGCATCAAATAGTCGGTTATCATGGCACGATAACGTTCGCCATTGACGGTTACGTTCGCACCGGCATAATTTTTAAAGAAATATGGACCGATGATTCCACCGGCCCACAAACCACACCAAACCGTTGTTTTTTCTGGATGAAGTGGCAGTTCTTCAATCTCTTCAGGTTGCTCTTCGTCCCAAATGCGGCAATTTTGTTTGTTTACATACCTATTGAGCCAGAAATGGGCCTCATCGCTAAACAAAATTTGCCTCGAAAACGTCGGATCTTCTTGGAACTTTTCAAGAGCCCATAGAGCGAAGCGATGTCGCTTGGGAAGGTCGAGCGGCTTCAGTTGTTGCACAAGCTGTATTTTGTACGCTTTCAATTTAAGATCTTGACGTAAAATGCGCCAAGTCGTTCCATACGTCAGTCCGAGTTGCTGCGAACCTACGGTCTTCGTGTACACTCTCAGCTACGGCCGCTATAATTTCTTCACAGCGTGCTGGACGTGGTCTATTCGATCAAATATTATCCAATAATGAATGCTGGGTCTCAAAATGGGTGATGGTGTTGCGAATAGTACGCTCAGTAGGCCGTAGTTGAGCGAAGTGCACGAAACACATTCCTCACAGAACGTGAATTTTCATAATAAAGTTGAACAATTTGTAAACGTTGTTCACGCGTAAGTCTTTCCATTATGAAATGCCAAACAATACTAAACAAAAATAACATGACAGCATGACACGACTCACACGTGATCTGTCAAAAAAGGCTATTGAAAAAAGTATCTCTATATCTAGAGAGTATACCTCTTGAGGGACGGCACAGTTGAGGAAGACTGCGACTCATGTGGCGCATGCAAGTGGAAAGGGACCTCAATGCGATCGCGCTGGCTGGAGACGCTTGTCGGTTGAGGCCCAGGTCCACCCCGGAGTTAGATTTTTTAAATAAAATAGAATAACATTTTGTCGCTGACTTCCGCATATCTGTCGTCCTTAACTGAATCATTCATATACGTACGTAATAGTCTAGGTTTAGGTTTGCCTCGCAGTATTTTTGCAAAAGCTAACGAAACGTCCAATTTGTATTCGCGCTATATACGTTTGATTTAAGTTTGTATCTACTTCATTTAAACACACTTCTTCACCACACACTAAAATATGAAGTTTCAGAGTGTTTCGCAAAGTTCCTATGGGAATGAAGGGCATTAAGTTCAACAACTCTTTTGTAAGCCGCTTAAGTCTGTTTGTCTTGCCTCTTCTGTTGCACAACACATTCTCATCGCATTGTCAAGCCAAAAGCATCTCTTTGTTCTGGTAAATATGATCCCCTTCTCAAATTTTTATCACCTAAATGACAAGGGATGTGGATTGGACCGCAAATGTGTACATCTTCGTTGACAGGACTAACAAAGGACAATGTAAAAAGGTACAAATTATTTTCCATTTCTTTTGTTTAAGAATGGAAATATATTTCATAGCCAACTTTAAAGTATCTACTTTCGCTTCTTCATTATGCTGGCTGTTTACATCTCATGTGAGTTGAGGAAAAAAGGAACACAAAAATTGGAAAGGTCATGTCATTTACAGAACAACACAGAGCTTCTGGTCGTAATAAAATAAAAAAATAAAATGTTACATATTAGAATAGTTATTTTTCAAATTGGATTCTTCCGGCGACCCACGTTTGTATGTTCCCAAGGCCGAAGTTAGAACTTTTGAATTTACAATAAATTAACCTGAGAGCATATTTACCATTGAGTGCTTATTCTGCTCTGCTTCAGGTGTCACTTGAAACACACATTTGTAAGAAGCGCTGTTCGACACGACAGCAAGTGGCAAGTGCCACAGACAGTCTGATGTTTCTGGAAAACCCAGGATTCCTGTATGAACAAATAATTGTGGGAGGTTAATAAGTATGATGCGTTTATTCCCTCTGAAGTAAGGTCCGACAGTGAGGTGTTTTTTGTTGACAAATTATTAAGTGTGGTAATTCTCTATCGAATAGATTGCTGATGCTGCAAATATATAGGTATGAATAAAGTTTTCCTCTCAATTTGCTATTGTGAGAAAATTATGGTTAAGGACGCTATAAATCGATTTTTGTACTGAAATCTTCTCTAAGTTATGGGGGTTGTTTTGAATAACTGCCAGTTTCATCCACCAGGTTTCGGTTCATCGTGTCAATCTGGGAACCTTCCTTGAACAAACACAACACCTGAAAATATACAAAATCCTGATTTGTACGCAAATCTAAGAAGGTCTTTCAGCCCAACTTTGTCTCCAGTTCATTGTAGAAACATCTGGCGAGGGTCATATAGCTTGCGCTATTAACGGCGCAAACAGATTCAATTTCTTCAACGTCTATTTCTGCAGCTTCTGCAGTAGTCGTTGTGCAGTATGCCCAGCCCCTCCGCATGTAGACCCACAGCGGCAGAGGCTCCTGAGGACTACCGTTAATACTCGGATATCTTTGCGGT
This sequence comes from Ferdinandea cuprea, assembly GCA_963576555.1. NCBI lineage: Eukaryota > Metazoa > Arthropoda > Insecta > Diptera > Syrphidae > Ferdinandea > Ferdinandea cuprea. The sequence goes on from OY754958.1 coordinate 42,769,823, forward strand.
GTAGCCCGATCAAGCATTTTGATTTCCTTTTGCTAACCGCTGGCCATAGCTCTCTAGTAAGCCGACGCGTGTCGAGTTCTTTCTCTCTCGAATCCAGCCTTTATATCTCTAATCGTCTAATAGCACAGGGGTACTATTTTATTAGACGATATCTCGTCCTGCATTGCAACACAAGTTCCTGCATCACATCTGAATTCATGGCCTTTATGGCCGCTTGACTGTCAGAGTAGATGGCGATGGCCCTGTTTGTAAAGCAGTGCCTTTCATTTCCGTGGCGGACGCTATATTCGTCGTTGATTCTAAAGGATTTGCTCAATCCTAGGGATTTACAGGAAGATGCCTGCGCCCGTGCCGGCATCCATTTTGAAACCGTCAGTGTATATGGCGATCTCATCATCTCCTACAACTGTCTTCTCCCCCCATTCGATTTTTCCCCGTATTATGGTATTGAATCCCCTGATTCGCTGAAAGCGAATGTTGAGGGTGGATAATCTGTAGTTTGTGTCCCCATGGAGGGGCAATATTGGGACTTCACAGAAGCCTGTCCACATGGTATTTGGGATACTCTCTTAATCCGATGGCCGTTTTTGCCTGCTTACTGCTGCAATATATAAACGGGGCAAGGCGCCCATTAGACTTAGCTGAGGTAGGAGAGATGGTATTTCCTTTCCATGGCCGTCCACACGCCGTATGTTAGGATATATCTTACAATCGTTGCCAGTGTACCATGTGCTGTTTAAGTCTGCCGAATTTTCTGCAACAGGCAGATAGTGCGTGCCACTTACGTCCATTTAACACGGTCTTTTATATTTTCTCTCCAGTTAAGTTTGAAGCCTAAAATTTCTCAGAAGTGGGTCCTTAGCACTTTCATGTAATTGACCTCAAAAGCATTCCAGACGAAGCCATTAATAGCCCATAGTTCGGCCAAATGGAGGGGATCCTCCCACAAAATGCAAATTCATTCAGTGTGCCGCTGCACCACAGGTTTCCCTGTGTTCTTCGCTATTATTTAGGAAGTCTAAAGTCGATATTCGATTATGTAATTGTTCGGCTGCACGTGGTCTATTAAAGGCTCGACGTGCAGAGCCGAATTTGTTTTTATTTCAAGACTTCGTAGCTTTTTCGTGCCAAAAAATTCATGTCATTTGGTCTGCCATTTTGCTAGTCGTTTAAATGACGCCGAAAATGTTATCCCAAAAATAGCGATCACACAGAACGACATTAAAATTACCGCTTTGTGAGGCGATTTTTATGTCACAGCGTCATTTAAAAATGGTCATTTAATCGTCTCTTAACAACGGAATTTTACGAGTTTGGGCCGTTAACCCCACGCACAACTGCCATTCGTGTCAAGGTTGGCTGCAAATGTTTGTTCACAAAACCAGCGGGTGCCTTGTTAGCTATCCGGGGCGCCAAGACGAGGTTTTACGTCAACTTGACATGTATAGTGACAGGGATCAGTCAGAAATTAACCCTGTTAATTAGCCCACCTTCTTAGGCGCACGAATATTGAACTAACGAAGATGTTTTCTCAAATCGATGTTTGTCTCTTAATTTCTTGTACTTGATTTTAGTATTCCCGACACTTTTCGTACCCAATTTATTCATGGGAATCAGATATTGTATGGAATTGGAACTTTCCAATTTCCATTCTCCATTCCATTCTGAAATTGGATGCAGAGCCTACTTTATGCAGACGAATATGTGTAGAAGAGTGTATGTATGTATATGATTATGATTACCTAATGCTGATTTATTTTTTAAATATTACGCCTCTTTCTTTTGTACCTGTTTATGGTTGTAATCCTGTTTTTATTATTCAAGGCATGTAGATTCGGAATTGAACTACATGGCGATGACGCACATCTTTCTGTTAAAGTAAAACGTGTAAAAGTAATCACCAAAAATGAATGCCTTGATCCCACACAAAGAGGATCTTCTTATTCCCGTGATTTGAATAAAATTTGCTGAATTTATAAATTTAAATGAAGTACAACACCTCACGACATTAATTATGTCAAATGGAGTCAAATATTGGGTTAATAAAACGAAATACCTTATATAATGTTCTTGGATGTCATTTAACTAGGTAACTGTTGTAACGGGCAATCGTAAGCTTTTATTTGAAGCAACCTGGGGGCCTACAATGCAACATATTACAGATGATTACGCGATTGTGGTGATGACAGTATCGAGAATCGGCAACGCAGACGTAATGAACTGTCAACGTATCATACCATAAAATCTCCTTTCACTGCTCTTCAAACATATTTGTATCGTTAATTTGCTGGCGTGTTAAACTTGTTACCTTCCAAATCATTCTCAATTTGTATTACATTTTAGTTCTTGACTGATCCAAATTGTATCCAAGCGAGGACGATATATAAATTTCCCAACATTTGTCTAAAAAATGATTCCCATTGATTGCTGAAGTTGACAAATTTTACTGCACTGAGAAACATAATACCACCAAAACGTGTGATATGAGAATCACCTGTTGGACAATTTGTACGGAAAGTTGAGAGAGCCAGGGAGTGATTTGACATCTCTGATTTCATCTAATTTAGTGTTGGTGGAAACGCTTCAAGATTTATTTTTAATCTTTTGCCTATAATACCAGTTTATCTTTCGGTGGAAACGTATCACTAGACTAGACAGCATTCCAAGTTATTTAATTCGGAATATGAGAAGGAAAATTGCGAAAATACTGCTTAAACTGCTTATATGTATGCTGGCATATTGTCTAATCAGCATTAGTCAAATGAATGATTGAAGCTTGGTTTACTCAAACAAACAATATTGCGGTAGTTGTTCTGGTGTCACAATTTTCTTGGCTGTAATTATTTTGATGACTAAAAAACGTTGATTCTGCTTTTGGATTATGTTTAGTTTACAATAAGACGAACAAATGACACTGGCTAAGTAACTGCCGCTTGAATTGAAGATCATTCGAGTCCGATTTATGGCAGTTTCCATCAAGCATTCTTGACGTATATTCTCCTTGAGGGCTTCAAGCGTCTGAGGCTTGTTGGCATAGCTTGTTGCGACCTCAAAAAAAACCGGAAAAAGAATTTTGGAACTATTAATTCAAACGATCTTACCGGCCAGTTAAAATCAGCAAGGCGAGACATTAGGTGTCCCAGTAATGCAGCCCTCAGAATTTCGGTTGTGCAGCGTGCCGGATGCCACATTGTCCACCAGTTTCGTCAGAGTTTTCGATGCTTATTGCAAGAAACTCAATCTCAATTATAACCATGGCTTTCGGACTGTCAAAAAAAATGGTGTCTCTTTCTATCTCTTTATTAATCTTTCATAGCACCGTGGAAAGGCTAGGGGTCCAAATATCTTTCTTTAAGGTCTAAAAAAGGTATGAAATTCCTGTGGTTTTTCTGAGACCTCACGGAGACTTTCCTGGCCTAAAAACTCACTGATAGGGGCCGATCAGGTTGTTGGCAAAAGGTTTACACAGTACAACCATAATTGGGGAGACATACTCGTATGTAGCTTGTGCAGGTCAGAGTATCTTCTTTCTAAAACTGGTTGCTTCAAGTTTAGTACACTAGAAGTGAGTGTTTAACCCGAACGTTGAAATATGATATTGGAAAAAAAATAAAAAATATATATAAGTCGTAAACGGCCTATACAGGACCCAAAGCCTTGCTTCTCCAAACACTGTTAATTAATGCTGATTCCAAATGGCAATTATTTTTTAAGAAGCTTTATATGACAGTTCTTAATCTTGGATGTTCGTCAGACGTTCGCAAGAGGAAAGAGCAGCGAATAAAAAATTTCAGGTGGTACAGGTCGGGATTTAAACCAGCGACCTCCCCATACTGCACTCACAACTGATCGAAAACCTTTACAGGAAGCTTTATCTGGATAACTAAGACTACTGTAACTGCAATTACAAATTATTCGATTTGTAATATGAATTTATATGCAAGTACTCGCATTCTCCATGACTAAACAACCTCTGCTGATCTGATGCTGGTTGTGCAAACCAAAATATGCAGTACCTTTGTAGTTTCGTTTAAATTTAAGATTAATTCATCATCAAATACCTCTGTATCCAACCTCTGCCATGAAAGTTGAAATTACGTCTTATTTGTACGACTATCGCTAGAAGTTGCTTACCCGCTTGAAATAATTAAGCAATCCTATTGCAGCAAGACGATGACGAATTATTTCAATCTGTTTGCACAGTAATCATCTGGTAACTGGAAACAAAAAATTGCCTCCACTAACTGAGTTTTCAAAAATGACGAAGACTTTGAGGATTCAATTAAACATCCTCTGTGCTCTTTGGCAAATGAAAGCAAAGCAAAGTAAAGCTTCTTATGCCATTCATCCGTGCCGTTTCTCTGGCCAGTCACCCTCTTGCCAGATCTTCTGTACTTAAAAGCGAGAACAACGAACAACAACATAAGAAAAACAAAAAAAACGAAACATGCCTAATCGCAAAACGTGCCAACATTTAGTTAAACGCAAGAGTAAATATAATTAAGTGAAACACGATGTCAATAGGGGTGGTGTCAGCTGTTTTACCCTCGGAAATGTCCTACACTTGACGACTTGATGACAGTCAATAACGCAATCAATATAACAAACTCATTTTTGTTTTTTCACTGGCATTGTCTACATGTGAGACAAGAGCCGAGTATAGTTTAATGAAGCTGCATTTTCTGTGTCAAGGTCATTGCATCCACTGGCATGCAACTGTGTTGAACAGACGATGGTATTTCCTTTTTAACTTTCTCGTATACATTAGTATACTAAAGGGAAAGTTATTGCGATCGTGCGGTAATTTCGAACTCTAACTGAGTATATTACGACTATAGAGAAGTCCAAAAAAGTGGGTCCGCCAATGCCGTCCGTCGGTCTGTCCGTCTGTCTTTCTGCCTGTCCGGGCACCGTATGGTGAAACGGTTCGACGGATTTGCTTTCAAGTTCGTATATAAGGTTTTTGGGTTTACATCTCGGGGCGTCTTTTTATTTTTTGCTTTATCTTTTGTGATAACGGTACTTGCCATACAAATTTTTTGGTGAAAATCACTTATCACTATTTTTCTCAAAAGTGGTTCAAGGGATTTCGGTTTCTTTTTGTACTAAGGATGTTTGGGATAGGATCAAAAATTCTGCAAACTCAGTTTTTGGAACAAAATCAATTAACGGTAATTTATAAAATGGGCAATATCTCAAAAACTAATGAAAGGAACTTCAAAAAAATTTAGTGTTTTTTCTATAGGGGAAACCGGGTTATAACGGTCCTCTTAAGGATTTTTTTCAATAAAAACTTCATAAACGAGTTTTTTATCTCCAAAATAATTATATTAGAAAAAGGATATATAATAATAATACATTATTAAACAAAAGAAAGGAAAAATAAATATTAATTATTCAGCATGTGTTATGGATTTAATTAAATGATTAAGTGTGCCCCAATACCGGGGCACAATGAACATAGGTGGGGCATAATGGACACAGGAGTAAACTCGGTTGCAACGCTAGCAAATGTGGATGGGATTCATCGTCAACATTATCCTTCCCAGCACAAGAAAAATGCACCCAGTTCCTACAGGCTCTGCAGGAAACCCATCCTTCTGTAGACTGAGAGTATAGATACCCACAATAAAGACACTCCTTAACCTGCTCGCTTTCAAAAGATTCTTCCTTCCTGCTCTCTTTCTTTTTTGGATTGCCTTTTTTTTTTCTTTTTTATAGTGAGGGGCTTGGAATTGTTGGATTCACCTTCAGCGTGCGCCTTGTGAGGAGATTCTGCTTTACTGCGGTCTTTCTTCGGCTTTTAGAATTTTTTTTTTGCTCTGGTAAACTCTGGGAACTGGTAAAATATGAGATGGAAAAAACTTTTGGAAAGAAGTTGAAGACATTGGCGCATTGTTAACTGTCTAACGGGCTTTGGTGCTTCAGTTGTTTTCAGTTTAACATGATTGTTTTGGGACATTGTGGATGAATTATTAATTTTCGAAACAGGGTTTTCAGATAACATCAATGGATCGGTGGGTGTTGATGAGCCTAGTGGCAGCACTTCTAGTTGCGAATATGCTTCACATGGCAAAAATTCCCCACTTTTGTTATCACAAGTGAAAGGTTGGGGTTTTGATTTTATTTTATTTTGAATCTCTGTAAAGTAGTTCGAGGAACTTCATATTTCGGGGCAGCTGCCTTACAGCTCATTTTCTTTTTGGTTTGACGTCTTCAACAGGTCGTCGCATATTGTTTACGCTCCATACTTGCCAGTATGGTCACCCATGCCCATTATGCCTCTTCCATTCTGCCCCATATCCTATTCTACTTACATCCTATAAAAAAATTCAATCTATCTGTAAAAATGAAATAAATGGATTTATGCAAACAAAAATGTAAAAATGTAAATGGTGAAAATCCAATTTAAAATTGACCTTCGTTTCGAAATAAACACTTAATTTTGCTTCAAAATAACTTCAACTCAATGAAAAAACTTTTCTTAGCAAAAACACAATACACATGTCACTTTACTTTTGTTCAAAAAAGGGTTTTCCCATAATTGCCACCGATACATTTAAGCAATCAGAGTTCTCACCTTACTTAATAGAGAAATATAGCTGGAGCCCATTTTGCCCCGGCTTCCCCTACTATAAATTCAAACAAATCTGCATACTTGGATTTTTTAATTTTTTTTTTCTTATAACGATTTTCTTTAATTTAAATTAAATTCGTTTTCTCAAAAACGGCTCTAACGATTTTGATAATTTTTTGTATTTCGAACAGTTATGTTAAAAGTGTCCAATGTGCGAAATTACATCAAAATCGTAGGTGCCATTTTTGAGAAAATCAAATTTTTAAATTTCGATTCATTTTGCGATTCAAAAACGCATCTCATGTACCGAAAAAGTTTCGTATGACGCAGTCGTGCACTTTATTTTTTAAGGATTTCATTTCAATAAACCAGAGTCATCGATTCGCATTCATTTAAGCATTGCATGCCCGCGTTGCGATTAGTATTTACCCCAAAGCTTGTTTTCTGATTAATTGGCAATAATCCGATGGGGATGTACAATGTCATGTGCCCCATCAGATACATAGCAAGCAAGCCTACTGCAACTCGACACAATTTCAAATGCCTTCTGCTGTCTACGTTAATATAGCTACACGTACGTACGTTTTGTATTAATCTCTCTGAATAATGTGAATTGTTGTTTAATGGTATAAGCGGATTGATCGGCGATTGTGGTATCACTGCGTGCCACTGACAACGGGCGTAATTAAAGCCAATCATAGTGAACATAGCACTTGTGTCACAGTGTTAAACGTGGTTAATGCTACACGTTGGGGAAAAAGGCGTTAATTCGGTCAATAAATTCAATTCAGTGTGCAGTCAGTGGCATAATTGCGGCCAAAAGTTATGTTATTCACCTCCTTTGTTTTGTTATTTGTGCTTCAAGCTTCATGTATTTAAATATATTTAGTGGTCACGTCAATCTCTCTCTTGGCTGCCGTAAACTTTGGAGTAATATTCGTAGCATTGGCATCGCTAAGCCAAAGTTGAACCGTTCGGCAAATGTTGATTGTAACGATTTCAATCGGCAACTTGCATCGTCCACCTTTAATCTGCTGAGCTCTGTAAGTGACCGACACAGGGTTTCACCGCCTCAAGTAGAATCTATAGTAGCTTTCTTTGGTTTTATAAATGTCAATTGTGACGAAGTCCTTGAAAGTCTGCTCTCTATTAAATCTTCTGCAACTGGGCTCGATGATATAAATCCTCAATTTTTAAAGCTAATAAAGGGTGATCCATTTCGAGGTTCCCTACTTTTTTAAAGAAAAAAACACAGAAAATTCAAATTTAATGGAGAATGTTTATTATCATTTGAAAGAACATTCTTTGGCATTTATTTTTTGAAGATTATGTCTATCAAATGTTGGCCGTTGCTACGTCGCAGATGGTCCATCCCTTGAGTCCAATTTTCGATCAATCGTTCGACTGGTAACTGGCGAATGACACGCGTGATGTTTTCCTCCAAGGCCTGAATCGAAGCGGGTTTGTCGGCATTAGCTTTTGACTTTACATATCCCCACAGGAAAAAGTCTAACGGTGTGATATCTTGGTGGCCAATCGACCGGCCCAAAACGTGAAATTATGTGCTCATCGAAATGTTCTCTCAATAAGTCCATTGATTGATGCGATGTGTGGGAAGTGGCGCCGTCTTGCTGAAACCAAATGTCGCCGAGATCACGAGCTTCAATTTCAGGCATCAAATAGTCGGTTATCATGGCATAATTTTTAAAGAAATATGGACCGATGATTCCACTGGCCCACAAACCACATCAAACCGTTGTTTTTTCTGGATGAAGTGGCAGTTCTTCAATCTCTTCAGGTTGCTCTTCGTCCCAAATGCGGCAATTTTGTTTGTTTACATACCCATTGAGCCAGAAATGGGCCTCATCGCTAAACAAAATTTGCCTCGAAAACGTCGGATCTTCTTGGAACTTTTGAAGAGCCCATAGAGCGAAGCGATGTCGCTTGGGAAGGTCGAGCGGCTTCAGTTGTTGCACAAGCTGTATTTTGTACGCTTTCAATTTAAGATCTTGACGTTAAATGCGCCAAGTCGTTCCATACGTCAGTCCGAGTTGCTGCGAACGGCGCCGAATCGACTCTCTACGGTCTTCGTGTACACTCTCAGCTACGGCCGCTATATTTTCTTCACAGCGTGCTGGACGTGGTCTATTCGGTCGAATATTATCCAATAATGAATGCTGGGTCTCAAAATGGGTGATGGTGTTGCGAATAGTACACTCAGTAAGCCGATTATGTTGACCATAAGTTGAGCGAAGTGCACGAAACACATTCCTCACAGAACGTGAATTTTCATTATAAAGTTGAACAATTTGTAAACGTTGTGCACGCGTAAGTCTTTCCATTATGAAATGCCAAACAATACTAAACAAAAATAACATGACAGCATGACACGACTCACACGTGATCTGTCAAAAAAGGCTATTGAAAAAGTATCTCTACTTGGATCACCCGTTATTACCAATTAATTCGAATTGAATTCGATTTTAACATCTGGCAAATACCCATCACAATGGAACATGGCTAAGGTAGTACCTATACCAGTGTTCTAAGTCGTGGGAAATTTACCTTTTTGTGGGAATTTTGATGGTTAAAAACCATCTCGTGGGAAAAAGGGAAAAAGTAGTTCTAAAATGCATTTATGTGGGAAATTCCATTTTTCAAAACTTTTTTTCATCATTTAACCTATATGTGTATTTAATCGAATTTCTACTACGTTATCCTATTTTAAGGAATTGAGCCCATCTTAATTCGGTTATAGCCATCAATATTTCAAAAAGAAAGAACTGCAGTAAAATGTATGATTTGGCAGAAAATGTAGAAGATTGTGACAAGTTTGAAGTTGACAATGAGTGGCGAGAATTAGTTACATCAATTTCAAGTGATGAAAAATTGTTGTTGAAAACCTAAAAAGTAGAAGGTTTTTGGAGGAAGATTTCAAAAATTAAAAAACCTGATGGGTCTAAATGTTTTTCAAATTTAATGAAAGTTGTCAAATATTCCTTATCGTTACCTCATTCCAACGCAGAATCCTAACAATTTTTCTATAGTAACGGACGTTAAAACTAAAAAAAGAAATCAAATAGACGCGACTGCTTAAATGCAATCTTTGAAAAAAGTGTAAACAAAACACTCGCTACAAAAAATATGAGCCTATATAATGTATAGTGTTCATTTATTTGGTTTTTTAGTCGTTTTGAAGTTATTTACATTGTAGTACCTTTTATTTGATTATTCACTAGTTGTACCGCTGTGATTTCGTATAACTGAATTTAAAAATTTTTTTTTTTGGTCAGTTTTAATAAAACTTTTTTAAAAAATTCGGTCATTGCCTTGTGTAGCGGTCATAATTGAAAACAAGCACATACTCGACAAGAAATCGAGAAGAAAAGTGCGTATGGATTAGACTTGTATATGGCAATCCACTGATGAACCCAATATAGGTCGCAAAAATGATCTATTGATATTAAGCAAATGTTTTTTGATTCGGTTTTAATTTACAATTTTTTAAATATATCATTGTGGGAAAATTATTGGAATTTCGGTCGAACGGAGAGGGAAAAGGAAAAACAAATTGTTTTTGTGGGAAAAACCAGTTCAAAGACATTCTAACAGACCTATACCCAAAAATGCTAAGGGTAATGATTTCAGGCCCATTTCAATATTACCCTTTCTTTCGAAATCATTTGAAAGAATTCTACAAAAGCAAATGAATCTACTCCTTGGCACCAACAAGTTGATGGCAACAAAACAATCGGGTTTTAGGAAGAGTCTTGTTGTTGAAGATTTTACGGCAAAAGATGGATAAAGATAATATATCCTTTTTAGTATTGCTTGACTTTTCGAAGGCGTTTGACACAGTGGTTCACAAGATTTTGTCTGATAAGCTGCGTCGGCATTTTAAGTTTTCACATGATGCAGTCAAGCTACTTGCCTTGTATCTTTCGGGAAGAAGGCAAATTGTTCAAGTAGGAGATGTTCTATCGGATATCATTTAGATCATAAATGGTGTTCGTCAAGGATCCATTTTGGGTCCACTGTTATTCTCGCTATATGTCAATGATCTGCAATCTTATGCCGATGACGTGCAGTTGTACTTGAGTTCCGATCTCGGTCTTATTGAGCACGGTGCTTCTTGTGTTAATGAGGATCTTGAAAATATTTCGCGCTGGTCTGAAATGAATGGTCATCTGTTAAACCCTGTAAAATCAAAGTGTTTGGTCATCTCAAGACATTCATTGGACCTGTCGTCCTTTCCTTTCGAGTTTTTAGGCAATTCTTTTATTGAATACGTTGAGACGACCAAAAATCATGATATGGTCTTTAACCGGAATCTGACTTGGAATAACCACATAAATGCTGCGACCGGTAGAACGTGTATGGTGTTCTTCGAACATTATGGGCAACTAAAGCTTTCACGCTCTTAAAAATACGTCTCATGCTCGCCAAAATGCTAGTTTTACCTACATTATTGTATGGTTGCGAAGTTTTTGCCAAGTGCAGTTTCATCAGCAAACGAAAACTGCAGGTCGCCTACAACAACACCGTTCGGTATGTTTTTGGACTAAGAAGGCACGATCGGGTGTCGCATTTCTCTACTCGCATTCCGCACTTTGACCTTTCTCTCAAACACTCTATTAACACGTCAACCCTCGGATCTGTATGAGAAACTGATTATGCCTTCCTCTGACAGGTCTAGGCAGTTGATTCCTCCGCGTTACACTTTCCTTACCACTGTTAACTCTATTCGACTATGGAACTCTTTACCGCGTCCTATTAGAAGAATTAATAACACAAAATGGTTTAAAAATGTATTAAGAAAGTATTTGATATGATTTCGAGCATGTGGCCACCGCGGCTGGTTCGAATAAAGACAAGTCTAGAGGTCCAATTTTCAACCAATTTTTCAAGAATTTGGGGCTGTATGTCGGCAATAACGCCACGAATGTTGGCTTCCAAGTCCCCTAACGTTTCTGGTTTGTTGGCGTAGGCGAGCGACTTCACATATCCCCAAAGAAAATAATCCAATGTTTTCAAATCACAAGATTTTGGTGGCCAAGTGACAGGTCCATTCCGCGAAATTATGCGCTCATCGAGTGTTTCCTTCAATAAATCGATTGTGACGGGCGCTGTGTAGCATGTAGCGCCGTCTAGTTGGAACCACATCTTATCCACATTCATGCCATGCAATTCGGGAACAAAGTAGTCTGTTATCATGGCTCTATACCGGTCTCCATTAACGGTAACTGTTTTTCCAGCATCATTCCGGAAGAAGTATGGCCCAATGACTCCACCATCGACCCAAAATGAGCCTCATGAGTTGCCAGACTTGACCACAAAATTTCAGTTTTATCTCTTTTCAAAAAACAAACCTCTAAAACTCTCTTTATAAATAAAAAATAAATAAAATAAATATTGTACTACCATTCAGACATCTTACATTAATGTTTAGCAAAAGCTAGGTGGCCCGCAAGCCCGCCAACAAGCAGCCTGCAGTCGATTCTCCTGAGAGATAGAACGAAAGATGCAGATCTTTTTACAAATATCCGGGCGCAGTAGTTTGACCCAACGCAGCCTCTGGACATTACGATCATGGGAGATCTTATTTGCATGGATGCCAGTGTGTCCGACCAAATTCAGGGAAAGCTTAAGTTCGAACACTAACTTGAACGAGGTAAGAGGGTTCAGCAGCGCTTTTAATGCAGCTTGCAAATGCAAATGCTTTTAGCCCTTTACCTGTTGTTTACAATAACGCCTTTTGGATGGCGAAAACCTCCGCTTGGAAAACAGACGCATGTTTACCCAGAGTGAAGTGGAGTCTAATATTCTTGCGTTCCCATGTCCGGATTTGCTGCCAACTGTGAAAATACGATGGCATTCATTGTCAGATTGTCACCGAAGCCATTCCGTTGCCTGACGTGGTCTTTCTATAGCAGAAGGATCTCTGGTGTCATTGCAGCGGACGGCATATCCATCAGACAAAGGTCGAAAGATAATTCTGGACCAAGTTCTTCAAAATTCCAGTGCGCATGGCACTACCTCTCTTCAAGCGAGAGATGGTTTTTAGCGTACACTCCGTGACATATATTTTAAGGGAGGGAAAGGTTCATCAAAGAATTTAGAGCAGAGCCCGGCATGCTAGGGAAGGCCTCTGTGCAGCCAAGACTTATACCGTTCCTTGGAGTTTGTCAAAGAAGCAGTAGCACGTTTTCGAGAAAACATGTTACACCAAACAACCGAAGCGTATGAGAGAAATGTTATTATCATGGCCGAATAGATCCAAAGGACCCTTTTCGGAGATAAGCCCCATGTCTTGCCAAAACCGCCACTAAACTGCTAGAAAGTTGGCAGTGCTTCATCGGTTTCGATTCAACACGCCTGGACCATAGAAGTTTTCTGTCGACTATTACTCCCAATTATTTGACTTTATCGGAGATCAAGATGTAGTTTAAAGAGGATTTACTGAAATCCCATTTCTAGTGCACCAAACATCGATAAAATGTAGGGATCGCCTGAGAGCAGACAGTAGGTTTGAACCGACTGAAAGGACAGCGACATCATCCACATAAACTTAAGTGTTCGTCTCCAGTTCATCTAAATTAAAAGCTGTTAGCATAGAGTCTACCACCAACCACCGTAAAAGGGGAGGCAGAACACCACCTTGCGGGCAGCCCTATTACCAATTACCGAAGCCATTGCCATGTGTCGACTTAAGGCCGCGTTCATCGCAACAGTAATAGAAACAGAAACGGCCCGCGCCGGAAAGAAACGCATTACATAAAGGAGAACAATATAGAACGCGTCTGGCGCTTACCCCTTCATGCTAAAGGGCTATTAATGTAACAACACTATAGGTAAGTACAATCAGCAACATTTAAACAGGAATACATAGTTACAATGCGCTAACTATAAAAAACATAGCTAAATTGCGAAGTACATATCTGTATAGGTAATCCTCATACATATCCCATGAATATCGCGCCAGCAGACGGTACCGAAGACAGTCGCTCAGTCATCGCATTTTATAGTAAATATTGAATGTCTTCTTTTTATTTTCCTCGAGGAACTAAACAACTGCAACTCCAGTGATTAATTTCATAATTATTATTAGTCAACATTTTAAATTAATAGAAGTATGAGTTTCTTTTCTGATTTGCCATCTCAAAAGCTTAAGCACTTCGAAATGATTTTATAAAACGTTTTGAAACGTAATTAGTGCCAAGAAATATGCAATATTTAATTCCATTTTGCTCGCGCCTATAAGTTGGCGGCACTCTAGTGGTATCACCAATGGAAAAAAATAATAATTATTTATGGTGTACTTTCCATTTATCTGTTAAATAAATTTACCATATTAATTGCTTGTCGTCGCTTTATAGTCGCTAATTCTTGAATCACCAGAATCACCAGCATCAGTTCAGAAATCAGTTCCTATAATCGAATCGTTCGAATAAAACCAATAAATGAAGCAAAAGCACAGTGATTATTCAACTTCCAATCAAAGGTTCAGATACAATGCCATCTTATCATCAAATTTTACAATGCGTCAGATATTTGACGTGGGTTTTTTCGTATACCCTATTAAATCAAATAATACGCTTCTTCAGTTTGAATGATTGGAAGAAATGATTCAAGAAATGAATTCCCAACATTGTTCCATAGCAGGTTTCCATATCTGAAATAATATGTATTCTTTAATTGATTGTATGTATATTTCCCCAACTTTAACAAGCACGTTATGCACCATCTAAAGAATTTCGGATTTTTCATAAGTTAATAAGGTAATTTTATGAAACTGGAATCACGAGATTAGATCACGTTGTCGTCAATGGTCAGCAGTCTACTTCGACATATTTAGATTTCCAACACTAGTCAGGGTGTTAAGAAAGAGATGGTGAAGGATTAGCCCTCAATTAGCCAATGTCAACGCTCGCATTCCCGTAGTACGGATTACTGGCAAATCCGAAGATTTTTTCGATTTAGCCCCCCAGGTTAACCCCCAATCTTTTAAGATCAAGACACGGAACGACAATGAACTAAAGGGTCCGCCAAATAACTTTTTTTTTTGAAAATGCTATAAAAAAAACTACTGAATATTTTCTCAAATTTCTTTTCTTATTTGAAAGTAAAGGGTGATCCATTTCGAGGTTCCCTACTTTTTTAAAGAAAAAAAACACCGAAAATTCAAATTTAATGGAGAATGTTTATTATCATTTGAAAGAACATTCTTTGGCATTCATTTTTTGAAGATTATGTCTATCAAATGTTGGCCGTTGCTACGTCGCAGATGGTCCATCCGTTGAGTCCAATTTTCGATCACTCGTTCGAGCATTTCGACTGGTAACTGGCGAATGACACGCGTGATGTTTTCCTCCAAGGCCTGAATCGAAGCGGGTTTGTCGGCATAAGCTTTTGACTTTACATATCCCCACAGGAAAAAGTCTAACGGTATGATATCACACGATCTTGGTGGCCAATCGACCGGCCCAAAACGTGAAATTATGTGCTCACCGAAATGTTCTCTCAATAAGTCCATTGATTGATGCGATGTGTGGGAAGTGGCGCCGTCTTGCTGAAACCAAATGTCGCCGAGATCACGAGCTTTAATTTCAGGCATCAAATAGTCGGTTATCATGGCACGATAACGGTCGCCATTGACGGTTACGTTCGCACCGGCATAATTTTTAAAAAAAATATGGACCGATGATTCCACCGGCCCACAAACCACACCAAACCGTTGTCTTTTCTGGATGAAGTGGCTCTTCGTCCCAAATGCGGCAATTTTGTTTGTTTAGATACCCATTGAGCCAGAAATGGGCCTCATCGCTAAACAAAATTTGCCTCGAAAACGTCGGATCTTCTTGGAACTTTTCAAGAGCCCATAGAGCGAAGCGATATCGCTTGGGAAGGTCGAGCGGATTCAGTTGTTGCACAAGCTGTATTTTGTACGCTTTCAATTTAAGATCTTGACGTAAAATGCGCCAAGTCGTTCCATACGTCAGTCCGAGTTGCTGCGAACGGCGCCGAATCGACTCTCTACGGTCTTCGTGTACACTCTCAGCTATGGCCGCTATATTTTCTTCACAACGTGCTGGACGTGGTCTATTCGGTCGAATATTATCCAATAATGAATGCTGGGTCTCAAAATGGGTGATGGTGTTGCGAATAGTACGCTCAGTAGGCCGATTATGTTGACCATAAGTTGAGCGAAGTGCACGAAACACATTCCTCACAGAACTTGAATTTTCATAATAAAGTTGAACAATTTGTAAACCTTGTTCACGTGTAAGTCTTTCCATTATGAAATGCCAAACAATACTAAACAAAAATAACATGACAGCATGACACGACTCACACGTCATCTGTCAAAAAAAGGCTATTGAATCACCCGTTACAATCCTTCCGGTTAATAATGGAAAATAATTTCATTCAAATGGCTGCCTCGGCTGGCCATGCAGTAGCCTACACGATCGGTCCAATTTTAAAGCACATTATCGATTGTGTGCAGCTGTATTTCACCAATGGCTTCACGAATATTGTCCTTTAAAGCGTCAATTGTCTCTGGCATGTCGGCGTAACACTTATCTTTTACGGCAGCCCACAAATAATAGTCCAACGGTGTCAAATCGCAGCTCCGCGGTGGCCAAACGACATCAGCTCTGCGGCTGATAATGCGATCTTTAAAAACAGGGCGCAAAACATCGAGTGTAGCTTCGGCTGTGTGGCACGTAGCGCCGTCCTATTGAAACCAAATGTTCCCAATATCCTCCTCTTCAATTTTTGTGAACAAAAATTCGTTCAACTCGGCCCGATAACGATCGGCCACTCCTTGCTCATTTTCGAAGAAAAATGGCCCAATTATGCCTCTGGACCAAAATCCGCACCAAACAGTGACACGTTTTGGGTATATCGGCTTTTCAATGTATGCGTGCGGGTTTTCTGTGCCCCAAATGCGACAATTTTTCTTGTTTACGTACCCGCCAAGATCAAAATGAACTTCATCTGAAAAGATGATTTTTTTGGCAAAATCGGCATCTTCTCTAAGTCAATCGCAGGCCCACTTTCCCAGCGTTATTCAAGCGTATACACAACCATATGCGTTCAGCGGAAGGATAAAACTAATTATCAGTCAAATCAGACATGAGCTAAGTGTTACCATTCGCGAAATAAGCACTAGTTGAAAAAAAAACGTTAGATGGCGAGCCTATATTATTTAAAAGTATGCACCTCGAACGTACGTACGCTGTTAACTCCTGCGAATGCTCAAAAACTGGAATCTGTTCCCTAATCGCATAAGGCAGATATTACCGCGGTCCAAGAGATACGTTGGATAGGTTCAGGTATGCAGAAAAGAGAAACATACGACATTTAAGTTCCAGTTGAAAGTTGCATAATGTTAGGATAGACCGATAAGCGGTTTCCTGGCTGTAATCCACATCCAAGGCACGGTTTACAATATATATATATATATTAGGCGTAAACGGCCCATACAGGACCTAAAGCCTAGCTTCTCCAACCATTGTGTGTGCGAAGTTACATTTTTGACACGAATGGCGGGACCTACAGTTTAATGCCGATTCCGAACGGCAATTTATTTTTGAGAAGCTTCTCATGACATTTCTTACTCTTGGATGTTTGTCAGACGTTCGCAAGAGGTGGGGCAGCAAATAAAAACTTTCAGGTGGTAAGGTCGGGATTTGAACCAGCGACCTCTCGCTTGGCGGTCCAACGCACTTAGCCAATAAGCCACTGCACCCACATTTTACGTTTTACAATGTCACTTCATATGTGCTCACGCTCCTACCGAGAAAGCTTAAGACTCAATCAAGGAGCAGTTTTATGACCTCCTGAACGGTGCCTGACCGGAGTACGACGACAAAATTGTATAATGCTAAAATGGGTGAGGGCAACATCTTCGGCGGATTAGTCGATAAGCACAGCCTTCATCATGCGACAACATAATATGCTGTTAAGAAGCACCCAGTTTTCAAGACTATGAATCCACAAAGCAAACTGACACTATCCAGAACCGTCGAACAGCCAACCAAATCGACCAGGTGCTAATCGCTGCAAGGCACGCATCTAACATCTTAAGCGTGCATACATTCCGAGGGTCAGTAGGCGAGTCTCACTCTGAGGAGCTAGAGTCAATAAAGAGAGCGTGGTAAGCGAGAAACACTCCGCTGAGCATTCAACATCCACCAGATAAAAAGAGCCTGCACTGCAGCGCGAAACAAAAGCAGCGAGAGAAGAGTAAAGACCCCAAGAAAAGAAAATGATACGTTGAAAGAAGAGGGCATATGCACTTATGCAGCCACGGAGCTCAAAGAAAACGAAGAGTCTCGCTAGCGAAACCATATCCGGATTGTTTACAAGAAAGCCAAGCAACTATCATGGCGTGTGGTTTCAAGCTCGGGCTCTTCGAAGTTATGATGGGATTGGCCTAGTCACCGAAGCGCAGGAAATTGTAGAGGTGTTCAAGCAGCATTTGAATCAGCAGCTTAGAGAGTCGTAGGGCAAGAACAGCACCAGTCCAGTCAATTTAGACGAAATTGCATCTCGCAGTTAAGAAGTGCTCGATAAGACTGTCCAAAAGCTGAAAACAACTAGTCCGCTGCCTCTTTAAGCTTGATGGTGATTTTTTGGAAGAAACAATGCGAGATGACTGAACTACCAGGTAGATATTCCCTATCTAGAAGAAAAGCTTACAAAAACTATCGAGGCATATCCATGCTTAATATCACATATAAGATCCTATCCGACTTACTGTATGAACGACTTAAATCAACGTTTTGCAACACACTAATTGTCCGTCCGTCGACAATATATCAAATTTTCACACTAAGGCAAATCCTGAAAAATCTCAACGATTTCAAGTTGAAACGCAGCATTTTGTTTTTAAATAAATCTCATCGGTTTTGTATTTCATTGTATTATATTGTATTAAGGTGGAGGTTGTTCGAAGAGAACAAACATATAGACCTAGTAGTCCGCAACGGATTACTGAACTTGCTAGTGGTTTTGACAAAGCGAAGGAGGGAGTGTTTGCCAAGGATAACCAGTCTGGTTCTTGCAAAAGCCATACATTTACAGATAAAGCCGTTTCACCATTTTCCAGACAAAGACTCGAGTTTCTAACTCTGACAGTTTTGAGGTACTCGTTAAGAGAACTGAAACGCCTGGTTAGGGATCTTAAGTCACTTCTGTTCAGTCCTAGTAGATATTTCGATCTGCTGGGTCGACGTCGCTCATCAGCTACTCGGTATGTATGTCAGCTCAATCATTTCACTTTTATGGACTTATGATAGTTGAGGACCAATAAAGGCACACAATGAACCCTGTCTGGCAATAGCGTTAGCTCTGTCACTACCCTGGATGCCGGTATGACCGTGAACCCATGCAAGAGTAACAGAGTTGCATCTACCAAAACTGCTCAGATTTTTAATGGTCTACCCCACAATTTAGGAGGTGATGGTAACAGCAGAGCAGGCTTTAATAGCAACTGGGCTATCTGAGCATACGTACATGGTAGCGTCTTTAACTCTTTTCCTTAAAAGGATATTCACAGCAGTTGCGATCGCGAAGATCTCTCCTTATATGACATTGAATTCGTAAAATTTGATCCCATAATCTCTAAAGCAAACTCCGGCTCCAGAGAGGCAATGGTAATTCTCGACCTAAAGCCGATGAAAGCGATCAGGAAGGAAGACTCGAAATCGGTGCTAAAAAATCTGTACTGGACACATGGAATCGAGTGCCCCTCCCCTGTGACCAGGCATGTCATCAAGAAGCGCACATAGCACTCCTAGTTCCTTCGTCGATATTGATTTAGCTTCCAAGTATCACTCACATGCGATAAAGTGCTTTTCTGGCTTTACTTACAGCAAGGAGCTGCATGGGAGGTAAACAGAGCATCTTCCAAGGGAGTTCCTCTTATTGCACCTGTAATGGATAAAGATGCAAAGTGTCGTACCTTTGCCATCTTTACATTTTTTTTGAAGCGAAAAAAGAGCCTGAGAATTTATTATCAGTAAATATAAAAATTTAATATTTATACTTTGGAATATAAAGAATCTCTCGACATATTCAACATTTTCCGTTGCTGCGAGAAAGTTTCGTATGATAGAGTTGTGCACTTTCTTTCAGACAGAAATTGCAATAATAGATGATGGTATAAATATAACAACTTTACAGGTACTGCTTGTCTAAACTTAAACAAGTCTCGCATCTAATGCACTGAGATAACCTTTTAGATAAATTGTTGACAGAGTAATGTGATTTTCATACCATAATCTTTTTATAATTTCTATAAGAGTAGGTGCCTAAGTGGTTTCAAATTACATATTGTTTTTCTATTTTAACACCAACTACACTCAATTGCGCGCCCATTACATAACACAAAAACAAACGCAATTTGTTTGCACAATTAAAAATGGGGAACTACAGCGCCAAAATTCAACAAAAGAAATTAATTCATTATAAAAACATACACATACATATGTATAGACAGACATATATGCCACTTAAAGATGAGTAATGCGACCGAAGACATGTAAGTCACCTTTCATTTCATGCAGACAAAAAAAAAACGCTTCAATGAAAGTTATGATAGTGAACTTAAAAAAGAAATGCCTACGTTTGTATATACAGTAAAACCTGTCAAGTTGGCCACCCTTGTAAGTTGTAAGTAAGTTGTATACTATTGTGCCTCCAAATACCTATGTATGTTGGCCACCTGTCTATCTTGGAACTTGGCCGCACATTTTCATATATTATTACATCTTTCATACAAAATAACCTGCGAAAGTTGGCCAGCAACATAGTCGTTTGCTGGTCGCTAAAGAAAGCTAAGTTTTTTATTAACATGTTTTGAAAAAAAAAAAACATAGGCACCCTTATAAGTTGCCCACCTGTCTAAGTTGGCCAATAATTCTTGCACCACAGCTGACCCACTTACGCAGCTTTCACTGTACATACATTTGAATTTGCCAATTTGCCAATCTCTAGTGATGTACTAATTGATTTTTCGATTGGTAAAATTTACATGTGCAACAACAAAATATGTCTTTTGTAAATTTTACGCACTCTTATGCAAAAGAACTTATCGTGCTTACCGGTTACCAACTCTATCAAAGGCTCAGCCCGGAGAAGAGATTATTGTCAACTGGCTTCTGGAACATGTAGAATGTGTTAAAAACCAGATTCTAAGAAGGTTTCATCGAAACCTCACACATCAACGAGATTTTGAAACTTTAATAATGTATTAGAAACCTCCTAATTTTGATAGTGATTTCAGGAGTTTTTGCGAAACCTCAGAGGGCAGTGCGGTTCGAATAGAGTATGAGGTTTTTGCCAAAGACGTCAAAAAACTACCTAATTTCCTAAGTATTTCAACCAATCATGGAATGGATGGAATGCGCTCAATACACTATTGGGGTTTATGTTTGTCACTAAGTTGTAATACATCTGCATGTACGAACTTTTTTAATATTAAGAATACCATAGCTAGGTAAGTTCGTTGAGAAATGTTAAAAAATTTATTTTTCCATTTAATGTTATGCCCTATTCACACCGTACTGAAATCATCTAAGTTTTCCACTAAAAGAATTCTAAATCTCGTTAAAGCATTCACACCACAGATGAGTAATTATACAGATAGTCGACTGAGAGGATTTTTGGCTCTCCCGCCTATCTTTTTTTATTTGCTTCAAAAAGGCACAGTACTGTGTTCGTATATGTTTTTACATGCAAATCAAATTGAGCCAGCTTACGCACACAATAGCAGTTCTGCGCCTAAGAATCCATTTTGGAAAAGATCTCATGTTGACATATTAAAAGTCAAAACTGGGCTGTGTCCAATAACATCGTAATAACATGCGATGATTTGTAATGAATTTGCAACAGAATAAAATTTTGGTGAATGTTTTTAATTATTATGTAAACTAAAATAATAGTTTTACCAAGCAAGCATATTTTTTGGGTACATTTTTTTAAGCAGTTGCGCAAGTTAAACATAAAATAAGGGTTATCATAATTTTTTTGCTAGTAGTTAAACTAATTTAGCAGTTTTAAATTGTCAGTAATAATAAAATAATTTTGGTGGTTGACTTATAGAATGTCGAGTAAAAAATTAAAGTCAAATAATTTTTAAATGGAAGGTGCGATAAATATTTGAGCAGTGAATTAATGAAATATTCCTTAAAGTTACTAAAATTGTAGGCAAAATAAATAAAACCTCAATGAATAAAATTATTGCGTAACGTGTGATTAGTTAACTGACACTTTCAATAATTTAACATAGTATTTGCTAAATTCACTGCTATTTTATTCACTGCTATTCACTATTCCAATTCAAAGTTAATAATGTTATTAAATTTGTTCAGCATGTTGAAACAAATTTAATAAAGTTATTATCTTGGAATTGGAATAGTTAAGTTTACTTTTTGTGTTTAAAAATGCATTAAAATTTATTTCCTCGCAGTATGTTCATTTGCTTGCTCGTTCTTATATGAACGTTCCAAATATGTAGATACATTCAACTTTCATATGTTTAAAAAAGACATAATAAAACAACCAAGGAATTTAATATATATAAAAAACTAATCCAAAACTATTTCCTATAAATATTTTACAACCAAACATTACTAATTTAGTAATATTCATGCAATAATAAAATAATATACAAATTTTATCTCACATTATTAACTAAAATGGAAAAAATATAACAATCCAAGTATGTTTATTTTAAGGCAGGTAAATAATTGAGAACTATTTCTTATAAACATAAAAAATATTCGCATTTAATTGCAACAACTTCATATTTTTATATAACTTATTTTTTCATAAACATTTCAATTAAAATATCTATTAAACTTGAACTACGTTAACTCAATACTTCGCAGCACTTCCCCAACACATCCGCTATAATCCGAGCTATAATCAGCTGTTTTTTGTTGTCATTTGGAATTCTTGCAAAACTGCCCGCGCTAATGACATATTTTTGACACATCAACCCCTCCATACTTTATTTGGCTGGTTCACACGTATTCACAGATAGAACATTTGAGAGAGGATTTTTTCTCCATTTTTAAAAATTTTTTGCGGGTTCAAAGGGACAGAGGTACGCTGAGTCGACTATCTGTATAATTACTCATCTGTGATTCACACCGAACACTACCTGGGGTTTGTCTGACGTTTCAGTCAACCATGGAAACATAAAAGCGAATTAACAATTATTGCGTTCAAGTTGCAAGTGTACTGAAAGTCCACTTTAAGCTAACAATCCCTATATCCTCTTATAATTCGCGTTATCATCGTTCAAGAAATCGGTAAGCTGACTTGCAGTTGACTCTTAACACAATTGTATATCTGTCAACCACTTGTCACCTGCTTTTTGGCAACCTCACCATTGGGATCAGATTCTGCAACGGGGCTTGGAAATCTGAAAATATATGGGAAACCTCCTGATTTCGATGGATCGTGTGAAAAGGGTATTAGTTTTGTATGTACTGCTGCCAAACTATTTATACTCTAGGAGAATGCTAACAAATTTTCAATCGCAGTAAACAATTTTTTTACTGCGATTATAAACATTTAAAACCTAGCGGCCTGGAAAAAATTCGGAAATTCCAGGAGTCTCCGGGCCAAAATACCCCTGATGGTAACCCTATTGGTAAGATTGAAAGAGACCTTCATATACCCCATCATCAGATTATGACTTATCGGTGTAAAAATGGATTTGGATGGATGGTCAGGCTGGGGTAGTCTATGTTTTCGAAAACTCAAAATCCAGAAAATCAAAAATCTCCTAAATCCAATCTCCGGGAAATCCAAAATCCCGGAAGACCTAAATCCCGAAAATAGACAAACGGGTAATGGAATATGGGGGACATGCTGCTCCGCTGTAACCCCCTCATGACTTCATTGTTAGATTTGGAGTAGCTGCGGGGTTTATGCAAAGATTATTTATAACAGTATTAAGAAAGTATTTTAAGGAACTGGGAATTTAAAAGACGCTGTTTAAAAACTATTTTATCGGGAACTCAAAAAGCGGGATACCGATACGCTCCCAAAAATGTTTAGCTTCACTTTCGGAATTTTGGATTTTGAGCTTTCAGTATTACGTTTTTCGGGATTCTATCTATGTTTCTAGTAAGGGTCCTAAGTATATTTATAAATTTTGGTAAATTGGCCAAATTCGTTCTCGGTTTACTGGGACGTTGCTTTGATGCGAACAGCTACGTTAAGAGGTAATTACCTGCTAAGGATGTTGAGTGGGTTTTAAATGAAACAGGATGTTGAGTGCTGCCGCGGTTTGCTTATTTGCGATTTTTCGCACTGTCTGAGGCAGTCCGCTGCAACACAAGACCACCCCGAACATAAGTTTAGGCATGGCAAGAGTTAATGGGTTAAAGAACGTATTTATTACGAAAATAACTACCGTTGATTTCCGAACTCTTTCTTATTAGGTTTTCGGCTTAATTTTCTATCCAATGTTAAACCAAGATATTTAGCGGCTGGTCGCCTAAGAGAAGAAAAAATCTTTGTAAGAATATTCCGTTCCGTTTACGTTGATGGCTTCTGGAGGAGACGATAAAACAACGAACTTTACGAGTTGTACAGCGACATAGCGACATTGCCGGATTTGGAGTTTGAGATGGCAGGGGACATATTGAGCGAATGAACACCAAAGGGACAATTCAGTAGAGTAGTTGAGTGGGCAGCTGGAAGCAGTAAGCGAAAGAATGCGCTAATTTAAGAGGCTTACTGGGTGAGGCCCAGGTCCTCCTTCACCAGTTTTCTTCATCATTCATTGAAATAATATTTCATTGAAGGAAGATAAAATTTAAAAATTACCACATCTGTATATGATGTGCAATAGGTTAGGTTAGGTTAGGTTAGGAGGGCTGTTTTGCACCAGAAGCAAATTTCACTCGGAGGCCGCAAAGGCCCATTGTGAGTACCCTGTTTGTACATGCAAGGGAATGCAACTAACAAAACCAAAATTTTAGGTCTGATAGAGGTACCCTAGCCACGTCGTCCAAGCTTACGAAGAACCGTGCTCCCATGCAGGATAAGCGGCGGTCTTGTAGAGATGGGCAGTGGCATAGGAGATGTTTCACGGACTTTATTTCCTCCTCTTTTCTGCAGCTTCTACAGAAGTCATTTGCAATGAACCCTAGCTTTTTAGCCATGTTTCCAATGACGCAGTGTCCGGTTAATACCCAGACGATCATTCGGATTTGACCTCTATTAAGAGTGACTAGAGATTTTGATCTTTTGATGTCGACAACACGCCACAGGCTTCGGGTTATGACGCAGCCGCTGGTGTTGCTCCATTGTTCCTTTGCCAGCTGTAGGATAATGTCGTCGATAAAAGTCTTATCGGTGTTAAAAGGTGGAAGCACCTCTCCGTCCGCTAGTAGTAGGTTCAGATCAGAGCCGTATCTGGCCAGTTCACCCGCTTTTTCATTCCCTTCAACACTAACGTGTCAAGGCACCCAACAGAGTAGAACCGAGTGATGACGTATAGCCCTAAGTGCCAAGAGGCAATCTGTTACGCACTTCGCGTTTACAAGGTTAGAGCCGATTGCTTTAAGTGCTGCTTGATTGTCCACGCAGATGGTTATTTCCATTGCTGGTAGTCCCATCGATAGGATAGTCTGGGCTGCTTTCTTAACCGCAAAGATCTCAGCTTGAAAGACACTGCAGTGATCGCTCAGTCGAAACGACTCATTGATGGCAAGTGCCTCCGAGAAGACCCCGGCTCCTGTACCTTTATCTGTTGTAGAACCATCCGTGTAGACGGGTATACCTTTAATAATGGTACTGGATGAGTCCCTGTCTTTTGGGTATAGTGATTCTGAAATATTCCTCGAAGACACACCTGTGTTTCTCGTAATCAGTACGTGACATGAGACCCTTCCTATCAAAGGTTTCAAGTATGCTCGAGTGTCCGCAATCGCCAGGCGTCCAAAGTTTATTCTCTCTTAATCTGGATTTAATTGCGCCTGTTATGCCCAGACAAGCAATTCTCTACACCTTGTTCAAGTTTTTGAGTTAAGATTTGGTTTTAACCGCTTCCCACCAGACAACTGAACCGTAGGTCAGAATGGGTCTTACAATCGCGGTGTACAGCCAGTGCACAATGTTCGGTTGTAAGCCCCATTTTTTTCCCAATGTTTTTCTACGAATTGTTTTTCTAGAGGGCATTAAGTCCTTTCTTCAGTCTTTCTTCGGTATTCCGTTTCTTAACCTCGGTTGAAAGATTTAGGCGGACTCCTTTAAGCTTGGGTGGGTCCCATTTAGGTACCTTATATTTCCCAGATGTGCAATAACTCAGACATTCTTTGTATACGAAATAAAAATATGTATATGTAACTGCAGGCCTTGGGAAAATTTATATGTGTATCGCTTCAACATTTCGAAATATACAAAACCTATAAGCTTTTCTAATACACATCCATATGTATATTTCTTTCACGTTTCGCTGTGGTTTCTTTTTTGTTTGTATTGTTCAACAGGGTGTCACGACTTATACAATTTCAAAAGAATCTAAACTAAAACAAATATATTTTAATGGTGGCTCAACTTCCTAAACTATAAAGTTATAGTGTCGATTTTGCCCTCTCCCTTAAACCACAGTGCGATATTTCGTCGGTCATTGCTTAAAGTTGTTCATGACCCCCACAGACTATTACAATTTTTTGCACGCTGATGCAACAGATTAAACTGAACAACAAAACTAAAGGGACTTTTTTTTTAAAGAAAAAAAAAAGTTATTCACGTAAATTTCCATGAATTGAATAACACAGCTACCCTTCAAATGCCGCATGACTACGCATAAATATTAAGCGTCAACCTAACTTATACGCCACACCACACACTATCGCCTTTATCGCGCGCACGATAGATATGTTTGTGTCTCGATTGTATGTACACTTGTTCTGCATTATCAATTTTTTTGGGGGAATTTTCGCCTTCTGGCAAATATTGATCCATCAACGTAAAGTTTACACCTCTGTCATGTAATTACTGACAATGGTTCAAACATCAGGTGTTCAACATAAACTGCGAATCGAAAATGTCATTGTCACACCAAAGTGGCACACACTCAATAGGAGGAACTCAACTAAATTGCGTTATCTCGAGTTGAAAAAAAAAACACTGTTAAGTACGAAAGTACTTTATGGTAATAACACGATAAACAGATAGATACGAGTACTTAAATGATATTGAAAAAATTCCCCTGACCATGTTTTATAATTCATCTATCGGGCTTAACTGATAAAATTTAAAGGAGCGGTAGACATCAGAAGTACTCTTTTGAAGATGCAGTAAATCCTTCCAAAACCATTGTACTGCCCTTCAGCGGGAACAGATAAAAATTCAAATGAAAACGGCAGGAATTTTAAGAAATATCTAGTCCCAACTATGAGGTTGCATGAAAACGTCTGAAGTCTTTTAATTATTTTTTCCAAACTAAGGGTACTTAATGAACAAAGAAAGAAAATACTCTTGCATTTAAATAGAACGATATTAGACTCTTAGTCCGATGAGGTCCTAGGTACCTCGGGATATTGATCGACATTTTTTTCAATTGTTTTAACTATAACAACATCAACAGATAACATTTGACAGGTGACAGACAAAGATGACAGATATTACTGATGACGTTACTTATGACGTATGACTGATATGATTCGATAATGACAGATGACGTTTTTAAGGTGACAGGTGAGAGAAAATAACTGATATATGACAGATGACAGGTTATAGTACAATTTTTAAGCATTTATAGCTTAAAATTAATACAATTAATAAACGTATACTGAGATGATGATTAATCATCGTTTGACGTATATTAGGTAATGGTCGACCGTAACTACTACAGCAGCAGCATGATTACAATCAACAAAATAATGAAGAGGGGTGAATCATAGGTTAGCCGAAGTTATGATTGTAATTATTCAGCTTGTCTTCTTTTTAATTATTCATTCATCCATTTATGAAACGAGAACAATGTTATGGATTGTGAATTGAATTTTAAAATGTAAATTGTCTAAAAAAAATAACAAATTACGATAGAAAAAAAAGTTATGTTAAAAATTAAATTAAATGCCCAACTAATTTAATATGTGTTTGTATTTTTAACTGAAAATCGTGACTATCTACAGCTTCAAATATTTACTATATATTTTAAAATAAAATCTCCTGAACCTAGACAAGGTGTATGTTGTTAATATACTTACAAGGGAAGGCGCAAAATAAAAAGAAAAAATATATATTAACGAAAGAAGAAGATATTGGGAAAAAGTGGTTTTAAGTCTTTTCTTTTCTTTAATATGTATCTAATCTTCTAATGCACTACCGCTTGTGTGATGTGCTCAGAAAAGATTTCGACTTTTAGCATACTTTATACAGGAGCATTACCAAGGATGATGGAAGGGAAGTCTGACAGGTCAGAAGGCTTTCTTGATAATAACTTGGACTTATTGGGATTCAGGAAGAGGTCATTGCACGATATATTATAAATAAATAAATATTAGACGTTAACTGCCCTTACAGGACCTAGAGCCTAGATGCCCCAACTACTGTGTGTTTTGTATATTTTTTGACACAAATGGAGGACCCTACAGTTTTTTGCCGATTCCGAACGACAATTTTATTTTTGAGAAGCTTCTCATGACAGTTCTTACTCTTGGATGTACTCTTGGGGATCCTGCCCCAATGTTTGGGGCTGGAATAGTCTTCTCCTGGTCGATGGAGTGAATCCTAAACTAGGATGGAGCACAAAACCCAACTTATTGAAATCACGTTCCGAAGATGGAAAAAAACTCAAGTGGTCGCCACAACGTTTGATGAAACAATTTGCAAGAATCGAAAGAGGTGGGGTAGCGAAAAAGAACTTTCAGGTGATACGGAGACCCCTCGCTTAGTAGTACAACGCATTTAACGCCACTGCGAGCGCTATATGTCTAATGGGAGTTAAAAGTTCACTGACATATAAGGGAAAGCGACGTGGTCCCTGTTGTACTATGGTACCTGTTGCCTCTGACTATAAGACGAAAGCTCGACAGTATGTAGTTTATCACAGCTTTATCAAATAGAAAGATATAAGCTTTAGAGCACAGAGCGAGATATTGTACATCTGCAACAGTTTGAGGCATTCGAAAAGTCTAACCGGATAAGAACTGACACTTACCCGCTATGTGTTTCTGTCAAAACCAAATTTTTTTTAATCCATTATTGCACTGAACAGTGCGTTTTCCAATACCAATGTCACGAAGATTCTGCCACCCATGGAGAAGTACTCAAATGACTGGAATAACGGTTTGGCTAAGTGATCAATTCAATCGTCTTTGGTTATATGTGGAATTTCTTTCGATGACATTGAGTTAAGTTAGGAGATTTCTATTAAATTCGCCAGATAAGCTAATATTAGGTCAGAAGGCAGAAATTTTATCTACAGCAGCAATGAAGGGAAGCAAATTAACATGCCTCTTAAGTCGTAAAGTACTATCTGATATCGTAATACTGTCTGATGGGAAAGATGTTGTGGGCACAATTCCCTTTGCTGGCCAGGACATTCTGTCCCATCTAATACTTCTTGACGTATTCAGAAGACCAATAGCTGCTGCCGTGGTTGTTCGCCTCATGGTAATCGAAACACATTTAGGATCCTTCC
This sequence comes from Ferdinandea cuprea, assembly GCA_963576555.1. Lineage (NCBI taxonomy): Eukaryota > Metazoa > Arthropoda > Insecta > Diptera > Syrphidae > Ferdinandea > Ferdinandea cuprea. The sequence goes on from OY754958.1 coordinate 42,799,084, forward strand.
TAGAAATATTGAGTTCAGCATACCCCTACCATCCACAGAACCTCTTCGGTGGAAGGATCACTTCCACGCCGACGGATCAACAACGAATGGAGTAGGTGGAGGCGTCTTCTTAGACAGGCTTAATCTTTGTCTCACTTTCCGTCTTTCTAATCATTGTAGTGCTTTTTAAGCAGAAATTATGACGATAAAGGTCTTGTCCTGTCTAAAAAAAATAACGTAGTATCCGCCAGTAATATTCGAATCTTCAGGGGGCCATTCAGTGTCTGGCATCAGTCTCTATAAACTATTTAGTAGCCATAGACTGCCGAACGTGTCTCAAAGAGATTGCGGAGCAGTTCAACATTTACCTGTGCTGAGTGACGGGACATAGTGACTTTCCGAGAAACTACAAGTCCGACGAACTCGCAAAACTTGGAACGACTCTAGCTGAATTCAATAGAAAAAACTAACATTAGATGCCACTATTTTTCTGGCAACGAAATAGATTTAGCCTAAGCTAGATCTTAAAATCTCTAAGGGTTTGAGTGTCCTTAATAAATCACATGCACATTAGTGCTACAATTGGTGTCATCGATTGGACACTGTCTGATAGGCAGGCCTGCAACCAGGCTGATGGATGCATGGATGAGAAGGAGGAAAAGACAAGACCCCACCTTCTTTGCACATGCCCTACTCTCTCTCTTAGAAACGGAATCTTCATAAAGGAGCTTTCAATGATCTCAACGATCTAAACATGACCAATCGAAAATGTCTCTCAGGTATCACTGTTGTTTCAAAATGGTTCAACAAGTAGAAAGAATTTTCCAAATCAACGTAGTATCACAAAAGACCTTACATAGAACTAAGTGTGTCGGGCTGCCAGTATCCTTTACTTTACTTAGGTGGCGCTACAGTCCGGGGTGGACCTGGGCCTCAACCAATACGCCTCTCCAGTTAGCACGATCTTTGGCTAACTGCCTCCAGTTGCGCACCCAAGTTGGTTGAGGTTCCCTTCCACTTGCGCGCGCCATTTTAGGCGAGGTCTTCCTCTACTGCGTTGTCCCTCCGGGTTGGATTCGAAGACTCTTCGGGCCGGAGCGTTGGTGTCCATTCGCTCTACATGTCCCAGCCATCTTAGACGACTAATCCGTATTTTTCTGACCAGGTCGATGTCGCTGTACAGCTCGTAGAGTTCGCAAACGGGACCGAAAATCACTCGAAGAATTTTGCGTTCGAAACGACCAAGGAGATCTTCATCCGCCTTTGATAACGTCCATGCTTCTGCGCCATACAGCAGGACTGGGTTGATGAGGGTCTTATATAGAGTCTCCTTGGTGTTTCTCGACAAGGCCTTACTAATCAATTGCCTCCTTAGGCCAAAGTAACAGCGGTTGGCAAGTGTAATTCTTCGCTTGATTTCTGACGATATGTCATTGTCAGAGTTAATAGCGGAGCCGAGGTAGATAAAGTCCCGAACTACCTCGAAGTTATAGCTCTCTATCGTGACTTTCTGTCCGATTCGTCGATGTTGTGCGTCCCTTCTTGTTGACAGCATATATTTCGTTTTGCCCTCATTCACTTCTAAACCCATTTTTGCCGCCTCTGTACTGATACTTGCAAACGCACCAGTGACAGCTCGCTGTGTTCTGCCAATGATGTCGATGTCGTCGGCGTAAGCAAGTAGTTGCACAGACTTTTGGAAAATTGTGCCCCTGGTGTTGGCTTGCGAGTTTCGCACAATTCTCTCAAGTATGATGTTGAAGAAGTTACATGACAGCGCATCGCCTTGTCTAAATCCTTTTTTGACATCAAAGGTCTCGCTAAGATTGTTTCCGACCTTAATGGAGCAGCAAGAGTTCTCCATCGTCATCCTGCACAATCTGACGAGTTTGGCAGGTATGCCAAAACTAGACATGGCTCTGTATAGCTCGTCTCTATAAATGCCGCATATGAGGCCTTAAAATCGATAAAAAGATGGTGAGTATCGATCTGGACTTCTTGGGTTTTTCCCAGGATCTGCCGAAGTGTGAAAATCTGGTCAGTTGTGGACTTACTGGGCCTAAAACTGCACTGTTAGGGTCCAATCAGTTCGTTGACGAATGGTTTCAGGCGTTCACACAGCACGGCAGACTGGATCTTATATGCGATGTTGAGGAGACTTATACCTCTATAGTTGGCGCAGTTAAGAGGGTCTCCTTTCTTGTGGATCGGGCAAACAATGCTGAGGTTCCATTCATCAGGCATACTTTCCATACTGCCAGTACCCAGCAGAACCAATTAAAAGCTTATTCAACTTCACAGCCCTAACATTTCATAGAGGAATAAACACATTAGAACGATAATCTCTACCTATTTAATCCATAAATAGCTCTTCTGAGAAACGTTCCTCCGATGCAGCCAGATTACCGACACCGTACCACAAACAATCCAAACTTATTAGCAAAATTCAAAAGATAACAAACATAGTCACCGAAATTTTAATTAAACATGCATCCCACTAGGGATCAGCATATCAGTAACTCTAAAAGCCTCTCAAAATCACCAGCATTCCTCGATGATAAAAAATATTATCATGAAACAATTCTACCGAAACGTTTTTGACAAATTCCTACTCATCGACATCAGCCTACAAAAAAACCAAAAAAAAAAAAATGTTTCATTTCACCGTAAACGCTCGTCCCACTTTCAGTCTTCATGAGGTATTTATTGGAAATAAATCTCATAGGAACCGGGGGACTTTTGAAGTGATTCTCGGCGTGTTTCTCAGTCACAACATGATTCAGAGGAAATGAACTTTCATGCAAAAAATAACATAACAAATTTTGCATAGCTTTGTCCCACTCCCACTGCGTTGGACTGCTGTTTGATGTTTTAATATGAGCACATTAAAAAAAAACACTCGTACACTTCAATAATAATTTAATTTGTCAATGACTGACTGAGTACACTGATTTTAGTTTTTTTTATTTGTGCGGTATTATCAGAAATGTCACGTAATATGCTGGCGTACAATTATTTCCAGTGATAGTAGATCATGTGGGTAATTCGTTCATAAAGTTTAATAAATATTTCCGTGGCATTTGAATTAGGTAAGTGTTGAAAAAGTTCAGGTATTAAGCTTGCACCGGACTAAATTTGAAGTGTGGGGTTTACTTATATGTGCTTTGGACACTTGGATTCATATCAGTAGATTGTCGGCTGTATATGACAGTAATCACAAAATTAACCTTTGAATTGGATTCTGTAGTGATATAAGGTCAAAACCTATCGAGGTCTTTTTTTAAATGAAAATACAGAATCAATAGGCTAATTTAGCTGGAGTGTTCGTTTGGAATCAAAGGCGGATGAAGATCTCCTTGGTCGTTTCGAACGCAAAATTCTTCGAGTGATTTTCGGTCCCGTTTGCGTTGACGGGCTTTGGAGGAGGAGATTTAACAGCGAACTCTACAGCGACATCGACATGGTCAGAAAAATACGGATTAGTCGTCTAAGATGGCTGGGACATGTAGAGCGAATGGACACCAACGCTCCGGCCCGAAGAGTCTTCGAATCCAACCCGGAGGGACAACGCAGTAGAGGAAGACCTCGCCTAAGGTGGCGCGCGCAAGTGGAAGGGGACCTCAACCAACTTGGAGTGCGCAACTGGAGGCAGTTAGCCAAAGATCGTGCTAACTGGAGAGGCGTATTGGTTGAGGCCCAGGTCCACCCCGGACTGTAGCGCCACCTAAGTAAGTAAGTAAGATCGTGTGGAATAAACAAAATTTTGAGTCGACTGCTAGATCACAGTCTCTATTTTAAAGAGCACATGAAGTATGCAGGGGAGAAAGCCTCGCAGGCAGTGGGAGCACTTAAGGCTAATGAGAATGTCAGAGGTCCCAGGCAGCCAATAAAAAACAAGCGGGCAATCGCGTGCAAGTCTATCCTTATATACGCGTCACAAACATGGACAATTGCGATGGATCGGAAAACTTGCATAAGCCGAATTAACTGGGTACACAGAAAATTGCATCCTTAATCCTCCTATACTCGTGCATATAGTCTCTTTGTCAGGCCGACACCATTATTTGTGTTTGGTTTATACTGATTTTTTTCGCAATTTCTGTTTTGTTTTGTTCAGTGTTCCATATTTCTAAAATCAGCGGCATCAGTGAAGGCAATCAAATGGTCTATTTTTGTCCATTGAATAAAAAAATGACTTTCCCCCATCGGGTCTCGATTTTTAACGCCATTCCTGGGATTCTGGAACTTATAATCATCAAGCTTTGTTACTCCTGCTGTCATGCGAAGCATCTTCATCTCAGCTGCTGTCAACTTGCACTCATACTTTTTGTACCTTGTCCAGCATTGTGAACCGTATGTGAGCTCCGGACGCACAACTACGATGTAGAGCTTAGGGGACATTTTCCGATCACAGAAGATGGTCGCGCTGACCAAACTTGTTTTCAGCAGCTGCACCACAAAAGAGGAATTTACTTGCGGCGTCATTTGCAGCTTCAAAGGTGAGGAAGAAGTGTTTTAGCATACACCTTTTTTCTAGACGACAAGAAGAAGACGTAGAACATTTTGGTGTCATCCATTCCATACATCGAAAAGAACGTAAACGGAACTATCACAGAAGACCTAGTATCGAAGGACTAAAGATGCTCACAAAATTGTAGTCCCTATTTCGGAAGCATTTTTACAAAAACAGAACACTGTGAAGCGGGATGGTGTCACCCAACAATACGTTGGTGTAATGACCAGCTGCAACTCAGGCTTCATGACGATTGCTTGCGATTACGCTAATTCGACTTTGATGCTCCGTGGACAGAGCTTCGTCTGTTTAAATATACGCAGGGTGCAAGAAGCTGCAAATGATGAAAACGTGCATTTGAGTCAAAGCTACGTGGAGAGTAGGCATTGCTGTCGATTTATACGATGCGTTACGTTCATACGTGCCGCGAATATGACGTATGAAGGGAAAGAAATATGTGGGTCCGTTTTGGTCTCCACTGTCTCCATGTCTTCTACACCAACCAAATTTTACAATGTATTTGCATTACACATGTAAATTAAAAGTTTTCTGATAGAAAACTCTCCAATAGCTCAGAATTATTAGACCAGCTCCATGGTAACAGCTAACAATTAAATTAAATTTTATAAATTGTTGTCTTCGATCAAAATTTTCCAGATAAAGACTCGAAAATCAAAAATACAATGACTTTGAAGGTAAGCGTCCTAACAATTCCAAAATTTTACATTATCTGGCTTCTTTGTATTTTTCTCAATCGCGCTTTAACAAACGTTGGATACGCTTTAAAACTCTGCATTGTAAGGTACCAAAAGTTCTGTTTGCATTTCTTTGATATATTTTATTGTCTTTTTGTTTTTAATTTTTCCACAAAGACAAGAAATGCATAAGTAGCAATAAAGAAATCCAAAGAAAGTACTCAGCGCAGAAATAAAATAATTTTATTAAATAGATTTTCCCAAAAATAGAAAAGAAATCATCCAATATCCCCTAATTAATTTTCGCTTAATAAACCTCAATGTCCGCATCAAAAAATGAAATGAAATGGCATGCACCAATAATATTGAATTGGCTTTAAAAAAAATTTTCAAAGCGAAGAAGTACATAACTGCGATTGAAATGTCAAGCTCTGAAAAGTTGTCAAACGAGTGACCATAGTAGACAGTAGGTCTACTTCTGCATTGCGTTCGACTTTAGGAACAAACGCCTGACGTCTATTTTGGTTAACCACATAAAAACTTGAACGCGACATTGTGAATTGGGCACAATCCCAAGTCACAATATGAGAAATTAACAGTGCGACAAAAATCGAAGTCGTAAATAACAAAATAAACTTTATTTTAAGATTTCCAAAGAAAAAAACTATTTTCCTTATCAAAGGGGAATAGTCCCCTAGGCAGGCATCAGTGGCTTACTACAAGTACATAAAGCAAACAACTCAATAAATGGAATCACCTAAAAGGCTGATCAGAGGTCGAATTGGATAACTCACCTAAGGAATTTGTTTACACCCAGCATTGGTAGATTAGCGATAGGTACATACATACCTACACTGCACGTGGATAAAGTTGAGAAATGTTCATGTCGTGAGTTACTAGCTGACAGTGTATGACGTCAACAAGTTCTGAACGAAGGTATAGCCATAATGCAGCGGTCGATTATGAATGCGATAAAATATGTAATTACATGGTGAGTTACTGATTTAAATTACTGATGTTTTGAGTAATCATTTAAGAGAGAATGTATCAGCACCTGATATACCAGTGCAGCAACTAGTAGTCATTCATTTACCAATATTGGAACGACATTGGTATAAAATATCTAGGGTTAGGTACTTGTGTGTCTCGTACTGACTGTGTGTCAGATGAAAGCCATAGAAGTGAATATTGATATTTCGAGGAAAATTCTGGAAAGTTGTATACCGATGAGTGTTGAATGAGGTCCCTTCCACTGTGCCCGCCACCCAATTCTTACTCCATTGAAGCTAATGCTTTCTACGCAAGCTAACGAATCTTTGGCAGGAGGTGGGGACCAAACCCCAAAATAATTCTATGGATGTGCACTCCAATAATACGGTCAATACTCAGATCCATATGTCAGCGTAGTTTCGTGTCAAGGCACGACAAAGGCGACTAATCTCAAGTCAATGACAAACAAATATAATGACTAGCATGTATAGGAAAAACAAGCGCATTGAAAACTCAATCTGACATACGTTGGGAACGTATTGAGGATGAATGGAATACAAATGAGGAGGAAGTAGACATTCATCGACAGAGAAGAAGATAAACGCCGCTCAATCAGGTTTCCTGATAGCAGCAGTTTCTTCCCAGCGCCCGAAAGGTGGCAATTTCGCCAACACCAGGAAATGATATTAACCTTTTAAATGGCAGCCAGGTGAATAAATAGCAGTCCCTGATATTGCAATAAGGTAGTTCACCGTAGCTGCGAAGAGCTCAACGTTCGTTGCTAGCAACACAACACGAATCTCAGCGAAGGCAACGAATGGACTGACGTGGAATGGGTCTGCAACAGACCATGACTCTGTGATCTTAGAGAACGAGTGGAGAACAAGATTCGTAAGAAAATTAACAATAGGTCAAAGAAACTAACGACCTGTGAGGTATTATGAAGGCCAGAATATAACAACGGCCGGACGATCAACATTCTACAGTTTAACACGTCATCGCTGTCTAAGCTGGTAGGGGCTCTAAGAGGTCATAACTTCTGAGGAAACCATAGAATGAAAATGAATCCCAAGGATGACGATATATGAAGAGACAGACAGACACAGCTCACTTCCTCTGTCACTTTCTGATCTTTACAGGTTTCTGTTTTTTGGTCTACCAACCCGTAAATCTAATCTAACCTAATTTTCTTATCCCCTCAAACGCCTTATGTTCAGATTTTTCATAGTACGTCGCTATATCGTGTTCTCGAGAGTGCGTCATCGTCTGCGTCAACTGATTCACTCTGACTGTAGGCAAACGTCTTAGATGTTAAGCTGTTTAAAGCTATTCTATATCTTCCGAATCTAATTGCGACTTTAATACGAAGTTTCCTTGATTAGAACTAACCTACGTTGGACACAAATCGATACGTGCAGACATATAAAAGAGCTATGGCTAGCTGTCAACAAAATGAGATCAAAATTCATTATCGGGTTAAACCGCCAGGATAATCGAATACTTGCAGGTCACTGCGCTGTGGGTACGAAGTTCTTGGGCATACTGCACAACGACTACTGCAGAAGCTGCAGGGACGTTGAAGGAATAGAGCCTGTTCTTCAACTGCTAAGCGAATGCCCAGCCTTAAATAGCATACGGCTTACGACCCTCGGCAGATACCTGTATGATGAACCGGAAGATGTGGGCAAAGTCGAGCTAAAGACAGATTTGTGTACAATGGTGTTACTTTGAGCACATATAAAGGGTGATCCATTTCGAGGTTCCCTACTTTTTTAAAGAAAAAAACACAGAAAATTCAAATTTAATGGAGAATGTGGATTATCATTTGAAAGAACATTCTTTGGCATTTATTTTTTGAAGATTATTTATATCAAATGTTGGCCGTTGCTACGTCGCAGATGGTCCATCCATTGAGTCCAATTTTCGATCACTCGTTCGAGCATTTCGACTGGTAACTGGCGAATGACACGCGTGATGTTTTCCTCCAAGGCCTGAATCGAAGCGGGTTTGTCGGCATAAGCTTTTGACTTTACATATCCCCACAGGAAAAAGTCTAACGGTGTGATATCACACGATCTTGGTGGCCAATCGACCGGCGCAAAACGTGAAATAATGTGCTCACCGAAATGTTCTCTCAATAAGTCCATTGATTGATGCGATGTGTGGGAAGTGGCGCCGTCTTGCTGAAACCAAATGTCGCCGAGATCACGAGCTTCAATTTCAGGCATCAAATAGTCGGTTATCATGGCACGATAACGGTCGCCATTGACGGTTACGTTCGCACCGGCATAATTTTTAAAGAAATATGGACCGATGATTCCACCGGCCCACAAACCACACCAAACCGTTGTTTTTTCTGGATGAAGTGGCAGTCCTTCACCCTCTTCAGGTTGCTCTTCGTCCCAAATGTGGCAATTTTGTTTGTTTACATACCCATTGAGCCAGAAATGGGCCTCATCGCTAAACAAAATTTGCCTCGAAAACGTCGGATCTTCTTGGAACTTTTCAAGAGCCCATAGAGCGAAGCGATGTCGCTTGGGAAGGTCGAGCGGCTTCAGTTGTTGCACAAGCTGTATTTTGTACGCTTTCAATTTAAGATCTTGACGTAAAATGCGCCAAGTCGTTCCATACGTCAGTCCGAGTTGCTGCGAACGGCGCCGTACACTCTCAGCTACGGCCGCTATATTTTCTTCACAGCGTGCTGGACGTGGTCTATTCGGTCGAATATTATCTAATAATGAATGCTGGGTCTCAAAATGGGTGATGGTGTTGCGAATAGTACGCTCAGTAGGCCGATTATGTTGACCATAAGTTGAACGAAGTGCACGAAACACATTCCTCACAGAACGTGAATTTTCATAATAAAGTTGAACAATTTGTAAACGTTGTTCACGCGTAAGTCTTTCCATTATGCAATGCCAAACAATACTAAACAAACATAACATGACAGCATGACACGACTCACACTTGATCTGTCAAAAAAGGCTATTGAAAAAAGTATCTTCACTTGGATCACCCGTTACCAGCGATTTTTATCTTCGGCTATTTCCAGGTGTTTCAGATGGACATAATGGACCCAATTGCGGGTCTTAGTGAGCCGTGGCTCAAGTCACAGGGGCATCCATCAACCTACCTACCTACCTTCCTTGTAAGGGTCTGTCTCCTGTGACATAGTATTTGTAGTACTTCCAATTATTTTTCCTGAAGGAGTAACCTTCTGTTTCATAGATCGCGTCCATTTCCGTCCTCATCGTAAAGCGCACAACAAAACTTTGCACAAACGACCTATTGACGTAGCTATATATGCACATACGTGTTGATTTTATATGGCGATTTGTGCGACAAAAATTAATAATACCCTCCTAGGTGCGCTTTAACATGTAGATATCTTACTTGGCGATCAATTTTAAATAAAATAAGCATTTATAACGCTGACAAGTACAATGGCTTATCTAAGTAAACGCCAGTCTGCCTAAAGATTTGATAACAATAAAAAAAACGTAAACCCTAAAAATCTTCTGGGTTACCCTAATTTTGTTCGACGTAGGTCGAAGTGAGTCAAACAGATAATTATATAGAGAACAAACTACTTCCATAGAAATAAGAACTCACTTTTCATAAAATATGATAAACTCTTGTGGCACCTGCAAACGGTAGTTTTGGAAACAGCGTTCGATTAGAAATACTTTTTTTTGCAGGGGATTTTTTTTTTCCTACTCTATCTGATAAACTTAATGACAACACCCAAAGTGATACCGTTTCGAAAAACCACCCCTCAATGCAAAACAACAAAATATCAATCATCGGTAGGAATCACAAAAGTGACTCCTTGTTATTTGATGATTTTTCTTTTGTTTGTTTTTACTTTCACGGAGTTCTTGGTGCTTTCTAATATAAGACTTTGATAAGGATCACGAGTTTTTCAGCTGCAATCTTATGAAGATATCATTTAGCTTTGTTACTTTTGAATAGATAATTACGTGAAAATTGTCATAGTAATTACATGCTTAACTCAGCGCAGCAGCAATAGCTAGATAGGTGAGTAATCATTTAATCTAACACCCTTATTCGCGTACTGAAACAATCAAACTTTTCTACTCCATGCCTCCGTGAACTTGAGGGGGTTTTTGTGAACAGAAATTCGAACTAATTAACTTTAGCTTAATTATTGTTTATAATTCGCTGTTTAATACAGATTACTGCGATGTAAACAAGGTACATACTCGTATGTATGTATATGCAGGAGGTTATTTTTTCTATTTTGAAAGAAAAGTACACCTCGATAAAGCTATCTAATCAATCAGTGATCTTTGGAGCTGAAAGCCCCTTATAAATGCAGAAAACAAAATATAATGATATCACAGCAAATCCGTCCATAAATTTAACTGATTATAGGTATTTGTATTGATTGACAGGTAAAAATTAAAGCCTTGAATAAAAAGAAACTTCATATGTTTAAGACACTTTGCCCATATAAGGATCCTTCTTTAATATGTGCTGTTGCATCTTCAACTATTCCCAAAGGATAGCTGAGATGGATTTGCACATCATCTACGTACATTTGATACTTACAGTGCTTTAAAACAAACTTGCTGGTTATTAAACATTGTAAAGAAAAGAGGTCCGAGGATTGATCCCTGTGGGACACCCGCATTTGTTTCCCGAAAATTCAACATAGTTCCGCCAGTAGAAACTGCCCTGAATTCTACCACGAATATAGCTTTTTACGAGTTTAAGAGCCTAGACTCAAAATTAAAATAATGATTGACTTGTGCAGAAGGAGATTATGCGGGACTGTGTCGAAATCCTTGGAAAAGTCCAGTAGCACCAGCGAGGATACAAGATCTTTATCCATTTCTATACGCAAGTCCTCTACTAATTTCAGCACAGCGGTTATACCGCGGTGATGAGCTCTAAAACCTGATTTGTATAGGAAATTCGCCTTCATTCAGATTGCTTAGGATTTGCCAGCTAACTGACTTTTCTAAAACTTTGGATAGAAATGGAATATCAAAATAGATATGGGACGATACTCTCTCATACCCGACCGTGTGTCTTTCAGGATTGGAATAATTTTCGAACTTTTCCAAGTGTTGTATATATATATGTATGTGTAATGTAGGTTCAAATGTTATTCAATAATTATTTTTAAAAACTTAGGGTGCACAAGGTCCTACCTTAAATTTACTTAAACCGCAGTAAATTTCATAGCTTCTTGTCTTGACGTTATTACTCAAATAATAAAACCTATTGCTGGCCCTCATCTAAAGCGCCCCAAATTGTAGGAACCGGCAGACCTGACCCGAAATCTTCATTGCTATTCTTCAACTTATTCTACAATCGGAAAGTGGATAAGCGAGACTCTGAAGTGTGTTCTTTTTTTTCAACAAAATCCAACAATTTTTCGCGGCTTAAAAAACACTTCATTTTAACTAGCATTACTCTCGCGTGACCGTCACATAGTCGTAGGTCGTTAAAATTCGTTCTATGCTACTTCAAATCAGTAGGAATGGTAGTTCAATCTTATTATTCTTTCCATTGAAGATCCACTTTTCCACTTTTATGGAAACCCTATAGGTTACCCTGTGGATTTCGCTGATTTGACAGATTAGTAAGGCCTCCCAGTTTTTAAGGTTGTTTCATTTGTCTGATTCAGGAGGTTTTTTGAGCCTGTCTCGAAATACGCTTCCACAAAAATTGATGTCGTCATCAACGGTTCAATGTTGATAATAGATGCCAGAGCTACAAGTGCTAAGATACTGACTTTTCCATTCAATTAAAGGCACAATGCACTTGACCGCAAGTTCTATTCCCTTACTGTCTTTATGGGTAATTGGGAATGCGTTTGACAATCCCAGATTTAAAGTTCTTTATCTCTCTAGAGATCTAAAAAAGATTTAACCTACATTGGGGGAATGGATCCTGGAGATGCATTAAAGCAGATATCGGATATGCTGTTGATATTTACATCATTGTTAACTAAAACAACTTTCCAAGTTTATTGATGTAAAGAAGCACCCGACGAAGACGGAGATGATGCTGCTTCAACTAATCTCTCCCAGATACAAACTGCAACTGATCTTAACTTATAACACAAGCTTAGTGGCTTTGAACTTCTCTCCTTTGGATACAAACTGCAACTGATAAATTTGAAAACTAAACTTGCAAAAAATCGCGTGTGTCCCGTCGTCGTCCCTATGTAAAAGTAAAGGGTCCGCAAAAAAAACTTTTTTTTTTTGAAACAGGGCGCGAAACATCGAGTGTAACTTCGGCTGTGTGGCACGTAGCGCCGTCCTGTTGAAACCAAATGTTGCCAATATCCTCCTTCGTTCAACACGGCCCGATAACGATAACTGTAACGGCCACTCCTTGATCATTAAAAAAAAAAATGAAAAATGGCCCAATTATGCCGCAATATTTCCCAGCGTTGTTCAAGCGCATACACAACCATATTCGTTCAGCGGCATAGCGGTATATTATCGGTCTGTCAGTAGATGGCGGACCCTATATAAGTCATGTCGCCCTTGTGTACAGTCTATTTACGTTCCGGTTCGATCGTCGTCGTTTGCCATCTACTTCTGCATATGTTCGTCCAGGTTGTTTACGTCGCCTGTTGATATTATCCCGTTGTTACATGTGGTGCATGCATCCTACCTTTTGTGTCGTCATCCGTCTCTTATGTGATCACACTGCACAATACACGTTAGTGCTGATGTTTTCTTGTGCACTTTATATAATGCAAAGTGAAGTATTTGGGCATTGCACCTAACCCAAAACTCTCATTTTCGCAACACATAGAGACTAGAACCTCTTAGGCAAGAAACATTCTCTGAAATTTCCGAAAAAGGCTTAAGGAAGGCTCGACATTTCGCCCCCTTTCTTTGCGACATCGAATACGTGATCAAACTAACGAAGATTGTCATTAACGTCATTAAGTCGAGGACAAAATAGAGTCTTCGGGGACACCAGTTGCATACTTGTAGCCATTCAAAACAACTTGAATTGAACAGTAAAGAGAGTAACTTTTAATCGACTCCAAATACACCAAATTCGTCAAAAGAGCTTGATGCCAAACTCAGTCAAATGCCTTTGAAATATCAAGCACTTCCAAGGCACCTAAGTGCAATTTATCGAAAGAGGGAATAGGTTGGAAGATTCGCGTTTTTTAGGAACAGGCTGGATAAATGCTGTCTTCCATCTTCTCAGAAAAAGCCCGGAAGAATATACGATAAGTTGAAAAGATTACCAGCGTGACGGAACACCTATTTAGAACGATAGGGAAAATGTCATCTGTACCGGCGGAATATACTCTTTCCACTGTACGAATGCAAAAATAGAATCGTCCGATTGATAATATACACGCTCGAGTACAGGAGTATAAAGAGCGCAATCTGAGAGCATTCAGCTAGGCACAAAGTAAGCAGCAAGCAGATTGGCTTTATCTATAGAGCTGACATAAATGAGTGTCGGAGCAGATGACGTGGACGAATTCTTAATACTTTTAACAAACCACCAAAAGTTTCTACTACCAATGGAACTTTTTATTATCTTTTTCTGGGCATTGCAGTCTTTTCGTTGGGCTGGCGCTGTGAGACCGAAAGCTCACCTCTTTGCAGATCGAGTCACACCCTTTATCCTGTTGGGAATAAATGACTTTATAACAAAGTAAATTGTAATAGTTATCAAATCATCACATCACCAACAAGGGGAAATAACGACCAATTAAAACTCATAAAAAAATCTTTTAAATCTTCCCATACAGTTGTTGTTAGTGTTTCTTCTTTAATTGTGTGCTTGAAGTGAGAGAAAATCACCAATATGACACAATAGTCTGACGAACCTAGAAGCGATTTATAATACATTTGCGAGGTGAGAAACAAGTGAGTGCTAAATCCGGAATTTGTTTCGGCCCATTCGCAAGCTGGGTCAAGTTGTTTACCTCAGCAAAAATCTCTCAGCATACCTACCTGCGGCTGTTGTTTGTCTAGCGTCTTCTTTAAACAAATAATAAAAACTTGAGTTTACATTTTTAAGTTTAAAAAACTCAAAGTTTCTCAATGAACAAACTTCTATGTTATTGAGCCAAATAGAATTAGAAGCGATTTTGGGGTTTCCCTTTGGCTTCCTTCAAATATATAATGATGATAGCGATTATTTTTATGTAATAAATTATTGTAAATCCCCTCAATGTATATAGAATATTACCCGTTCAGGTAAATTATTTGAATTAATACCGGATTTGTTTATTTTCTATAACATAACATTTAATATATGTATGTATGTGTTGGTTAATAACTCAGTGCGCGCCAGCCACTATGATGATAGAACTGTATGTGATAGGCAATTTTTCCCTTTCTAATTTATATGTAAATTATCCGGATTTGCAAAATACAAACTGAACGGTCTAATGTAGTTTTGCTAATTATAATACAAACAGTCGTGTACTAAGCTTCCTGTATCTCATGTATAGATAGCTGTAGCTGTCTTTAAAAATTTACATAGATAATTAGTTTATCAAAATAAAGTTACAACAACGATGTTGTTACGTGAGTAAAACTGTTGAATTTAGAGTGCATCTTTGCACAAAATTTGCTAATTGGTTTTCGAAAATCAATTTTTCAGTGTTCAGTCAGTTCCTACACCATTTTTGACATGTAGAAAAGTTCATGTGAGTGGACAACATTTAAGTAAAATCAAAACTGAGAAATGGCAAGAATTTGCTCTGTAGGTTTGAAGTTTTAATCGTTAATTATCAGTTAAAAAACTCTGTATGCGCTGAGCGTAATTTTTATTTCATGTAGGAATAAACTGCACAATTAAAACATTTTCTTCTCTCCATTTAACGACGAGATTATGATCAGGATCATAACCCTCCCACTTCACTACATTCCTACTGGGTCGCCTGTGGGGTTCGCCGATTAGACCTCAAAAAATATCTGCAGGCATCCCGACTTTGGATCACTTCATCATTGAGGCTTATCAAATTCTGGTGTTTCTGCATTTGTGTGATCCAGTGTGATCTTTCCTTTCAGCTTAGGGGACTTTTTTCCCTCACAGAAGATGGCAGAGTTTTCTTGCTGATGCACTTTAGGGTTCGTCACTTTTCCCTCAAGCAGATAGTCTAGGACCGTAATAAAGAGCAAAAGACTTAAGACACTTCCCTGGTGAACACCGACTTTTATTGGAAATTCATCGGTGACTCCTGCAGGACATCTGACTTTTGTGTTCGCTCCCTCATACATGTCCATGATCATCTGTACGTAGGTTTCATGAACTCCTCGTTGTCTTAGCGCTACCCATATCAGATCCCTTGGTTGTCTATCGAATGCTTTTTTAACATCAAGCAGAATCATATGCAGATCCTTTAAGGAATCACGATGCCTCTGTGGTTGAGGAGCCATCTGAGCCGGATGTCTCCCATCTTTTCCCAACTTCTTCGACTGTTATGTCGGTCACTTCTGCATTGTTGGGGCCAGCTCCTGGAAAATAAAGCCGGGGAAACTGTTCGTTTAAAAGTTTCTCGCAATAGTCTCACCACCTGTGTACAATTTTTTCGTCGTCCACAAGTAATTGGCCTTGAGCATTGTTAATAAACTTCGGCGAACGAATTTCCTGAGCATTTCTTCTTCTCTGTGCGGCAAGCTTGAAAATTGTTGTTCCCTTGTTCGTGTTTTGTCGAAGCTCGTGGGTTACCCGGTTCCTATCAGCAGGCGAAGAAGATACCTCCTCCAACTCCTGATACAGACTCTCCATACACATAGCTTGAATTTGGGCAGACTTTTTCTTCGCGATACTTTTGCAACGTCTGTGTTCCACTTCAAGGCGAGCTTTTTCAACTATATTTTTAGAGGCACACTTTGACCAAGCTTTGAAAGCCCCTTTCTTTTACTTTATTGCTACTTGAATTTCCTCTGTCCACCACCAAGTTTCCTTTCCGTGCTGGTAGTGACCCTTCCAGGCTACAAGCTTTCTCTAAGCAGGCTCGTTGTAGGGAATCCCACATATCTTGTGCGCTGCACTCTTCTTCCTCAACTTCGCTGGTTATTACGGAGGATATTTTCCATTTTGAAAATAAATCACTTTTTTCTTTGTCCAGGTTGTACCAACTGATTTTCGCAGAAACCTTTGTTTGTTTATTAATGTTCTTCTTCTCCATGAATATTTATGTCAGGAGGAGACGGTATTGCCGGGTGATTGACTCTCCCAAGATCACTTTGCAATCTTTAACTCTAGGCTTCATGAAACTTCCCACCAAATGGTAGTCAATCTGGGTTTCATTTCCGCCACTGCTATAAGTGACCAAGTGCCGCTGGCTCTATTTGATGATCATGATCCTCAATGGCAGTCTTCATAGTCTTCGTTGGACTTCCCGACATGTCCATTCAAAGCTCATCCTTTGCGATTTTCTTGATGAGGTTGTGAATCTGCATCTTTTTCCCTCTGCTCGCACCCGATTTGGGGAGCATATCCACTGACAATATTCCACACCTCGCTTTGAATTACCAGTTTGAGTGACATCAAACGGTCTCTGGTCTTTAAAATGGTCAATACGTTGCTAAGCAACTCTGCCGCAAGGATGATACCGATACCAGTCTTACCCTGTTCTTTACCGTAGTAGAACATCTTGTATGCTTTTGTCTTAACGCGCCCGATTTCCGGTGCTTCGCCATTTCGTTTCTTGGACACACAAGATGTCCAATCGCCTACTTACCATCATCTCTTCCAGCTTGTAGCGGCGACCGCTCATACTTCCAACGTTCCAACTCGCGACCCTTAGGTTTCGCCTAAGTCTTTGCATAATTTTGCTATACCCCGGAAACCGAATAGCTCTGACCCGTGCATTTCTGCTCGTCCCAGGATCACAACCATGCGTAGCATTAAAAGTGCCTGGCGGGATAGTGTTTCTCTGAACGTGAATTGCCATAATGCTAGGTTAACCGAGTTTGTTTGTTCAACAAGTACATGCTCCTGATATAAGTTCTTGATTGATCTAACTTTCATGACACCGGTGATCTCCAGTCGAGTCAACCCACGGATTCGCATGCACACTCACTTGTGGGGCAGTTTAAAGGTGTTAAATATGTTGCTAGGCTCACCTGGGTGTTTAAATTGCCTAGATGTGATTCCTCTCCCTTAGTCGCCTTTAACGACAAGCACTGGGGAGCGCTGCAGGGATATTCTTACTTCCCGTCCTTGCACCATACACATACGCACAATACATATTAAATAAATATTTAAGAAATCTTATCTGTAATAGTCGGCATTAAACGTAAACGGCCCATACAGGACGCAAAGACCAGCATCCCCAACTATTGTGGTTTCAAAAATATATTTTTTGACACGATTGGAAGGGACGATTGTCAGACTTTCGCAAAGCCCACCTTTTGCGAATTAAAACTTTGAGGCGATACGGGTCTGATTTCAACCGGGGACCCCTGGCACTTAGCCACTTATCCACTGCACCCATAATATTAGTCGACATTATTCCTGTCTAAAAACTGACATAGTGAGTGATAATTTCGCTGGTCGCCCGTCCTCATCTTCATCATAATCAGATTCCCATATATAATATATGATATTCTTCCCCAGATGGTAGTATGATTGTCTCGGATAGTCACTTAGTTATTTTCAAAGTTGACAAACTCTTAGAATGAAACTGAGATTTCTTTGGGTTGGGGAGTAGAAGATTCCATTCCATTCTAGTAGAAGACTCCATCAGACTCTGCTTCATCTTGAACTCGATGTGACTCTTTGGAGGAAGACACAAGATCAAAAATGTTTAAGAATCAAACTTTGGGAAAAATTCTTCCAACCTTGTTTCATCCATTTTCAATGCAAGCAAGTCTGTTCTGATGGTCTCATTCCCTTCATCTATTCAATTAAGCATTCTTGTAACTAATTAAACATTAAGTTTTGGTCAACACTGTATATGCCAAGTAGGCGGGTCATGTCTGATATATTTATATATCTGTAATAAACTCAATTATCCATAGTTAGTGGGGGCTAAACTAAATGGATTTTCTTTGGAACGAAATCTTTGGTCGAAGTGCCTTCTCATATCTAGAAATCACTTATGTACATCATTCTTTGCAAATGGTTTTAATATAAAGAGAGACTGCGAAAAACCTTGGGTTAACTTCTAATCGCAAGTTAACTTTGCTTATAGCTGGCAAAAAGTTAGTATATAACGGTCCATGACCAAAATCAAAACGACATTCGATGTTGATTAAAGACGTAAGTTCATTTCCATTTCAACATACGGCAGACGGGTTAAGTGTTTTCTTTTCCTCCTTTTAAGTGATATCTCTATTGTTGCACATAAGCTTTGCTATTTGCTATTTGATATTCCATATTTTTTATGTCCGAAGCGATGTTCCTCCGAAGAAGCACTTTTACTCAGATGCCTACATCCTTCTATTTTAGTAACTTATCCGACTTTTTTACAAAGCCAAGAAGACACTTTAGTAATAAGGAGCGTAGATGTTCAAGCTGAAGCCTTCAAGGAAAGGTAGGACATTCACATTTAAAGGAGGAACACATCCTCCGCTCTTGATGGATGATTCTTTAAATGTGAATGTCCTACCTTCGCTCGAACCAGAGCATGCATTTTTTATGCATAAGTTAGTCTTTCCAGTTAGTAGTTTTGGGCATATTTGTTTCGCCAAACCAAAGTAGCAGCGGTTTTCGAGGGTAATTCCTCGTACAATTTTCAGGAAAGAGTCGTTTGTGAAGTTGATGTCAAACACAAAGTATTTGAACTCCTGAAGTCTCAGATCAGTGTTGAGTGTTGTAAAAAGCGATATTCAATGACTGGCCAAGTTAAGGCGATGTCCATTGTTGTAACTTTAAATCTTAACTAGAATAGCAACACCTGTCAATGAAAAGGCTGGCTGATGAGTCCTAGAAGTCTGACAGCACGAGGGGAATGGCAATGAATGCATTTCATAGCTCATCGTTCTACGCTTGCCGGACATATTAGAAAATATTTTTATAGAAATTATGGCTCAGTTGTGAATACGCTAGGTAAATTTCGTCATAAAGTCACTCATCATCAGGGCTTCAGTGCGCATGAAGTTCATCGTACGCGTTTGATATATCCGAGCTGTAGTTCCAACAAGTCAGCGCTACATGTCATACAAGCGATGACACTATTCAGATGATCGCTCCATGTGAGATGTCTGGCGGTGCTGGCATACTCACTGGTTACATCTTCAAGCTTTAATGGGTTTAAGATCGATACATCAATCACGATACATTTTTTGAATAATGGGAAGGGCTGTCGATTCAACAGAATTAAAGCAGAGATGGTTATTTTTTTACCAACGCAATATAAAGCACAAGAGGAGCTGTACATCATCAGCATAGATATGAATTAGACAATGTTTGACCCCTTGGAAGCTCGTTAATGCCTAGCGAGGAGAGGGTTGACCCAAGGATTGATCTCTGTGGCACACCAGCTAAAGGAACTAAAGGCTAGAGGAGCAACATAATAACACAAAAGTCTAACACTTTTATTTACAATAACAAACTACAATAAACTACCAAGCGCCCTTGCTGAATAGATACGATATGCGAACTGAACTCATTTCGTCTTTCACACTTGGCGAGCTGCGTGTGCAGTCCTATGATACTACAATACCCTTGAGAAGGGGAGATTTAACTTCTCAGATAAGCTATGGCATAGACCGTGTGTATATCTAGGTTTACAAACAATTTGCCACAACGCATTCTACGTAAGTATTTACATGCAGAACTCTGAAGAAAGTCCAAAAGCCTTTGAAAAGTCTCAAAGCGTTAGCAGTGTCATATGATCACTGTCCCATAGCAGTCCTTATTTCATCTGTGATAAAAATCAAAGCGGATTGGCAGCTGCGTTGGGATGTACTTCACTTATTATTGGCCGATAGATAGCTTTGTATCTGTATGTATGGCAATCAGGACAGATATAACCTTGATCTTCTTTCATTCTAAAGGGTACTCGGAGGGCACAGTAGGTTAAAAACTTTGAGGTCCATTAGTTCAAGACATGTAGAGTTTGAATAAATAGCTCAATAAAAGCCTCAATAATATCTTCCTCACGGCGCCCTTAAAAGGTTTAAGCGCTGTTGATACCAATACGGAAACGTTAAGGCAATGCAACAAGTGAACTTACTGTTGAGAGCATCTCTTAGATTGTTTCCCAATACCCATTTCGCGCAGAGTTTATTTTTGTAGTAAATCATTTTTAATGAACTGATCATGATTTTGTAGTCTACATTACGTTTGTCAGAAATGTTCCAGTTTTTATCGCCTCCATTGACTGTAGGCAGCATCAGAGGGCAGCATTCCGTCAAGACAGCAGAGCAAATATGTCGCCATTCAGCCATAGTGGTGCGTTATGCATAACAAGCTTGGTTTTTTATTACCTTAAAGTATTTATTCGCTGCCACACCTCTTTCAAAAGTTGGACAAACATCAAAGAGTAGAAACTGTCTAAAATTAGTCGTTCAGAATCGGCATAAAATTGTAGGTCCCCTCCATTCCTGTTAACGCCTAATATTTATTTATTTATTTAAATTCAAGCATTTAATATTTTTAATGTTTAATTGTCAGTGTGTCTTCCCAGAACCAATTCAGATGACGAAATTAACAAGTTTTCGGAGTCAAAGTCCACGACTCATAAAAGCTGGCTAGCCACAAATTTGAAAGAACTTTTAAATCAATTTAAAGTATATAAAACGCAATCATATTCACAATCGTGCCCAACTTTTTATCAAAGAAAAAAAAACCCTCACTCGATTCTTATCACACAACATCGAAGCCTTGAATTTGAAGGTTCGATACAAAATCGCATGTTTAAGAGAAAAAAAAACCTATGGCATGAATATTTAGTATTTACAATCAATCAACTCAAAATGCATATCTTATCTTATCTTCCTCATTTTATTCTTATGTTAATAACAAATCACTATATTGCTCGCGCGCCACCCAACAAAAATACACAATTTATCAATAAATTCTAAAATTTAACTGTTTATTAGATATATGAATGTTTAAAAAATCAATTTACACCCAATGAGCTACGAGGAACAACAATAAATAAATAAATACATAACATACAGAAAAAGAAGAAGAAGAAGAAGAAAAAAACAACAATGTTATTTTTTCGGTACTTTCCCGGCAGCGGCAATGTTCAAGCTTATTAACACTCTTAAACTTATAAAGCACAAACACAAACACACACACGACTATCCACTGCAAATATATATATATATATATCGCTGTTGTCATGGTAGAGACGGGTTTTGTTTTTATATATGCAAACCCATCGGGCTATTTTATAGTCGCTGCTAATGCTATTCACCTTTGATTTCTTTTGTTTGATTTTTTGATTATAATTCATTAAATTAAAATATGAATTGCTTATCCGTCCAAACATCCAAAAGTGTAATGTGTTTTTTTTTTGTACATACATATGTAGGTCATTTGATAGATGTAGGTAATTTGAGCACTAACGTGCTCTACTACATCATCTACCCGACAGCCGTGGGACTAATTCGCGAGTCGACTACTGAAATGTGCATTAGCACGTGTTTAGTTTCCGCATGAATAGGTAGCCGTCTTGATGCTAAGATTTTCGATCAGATAGCTGAGTTCTAGATCCATTAAAAAATAGACAAGGTAGACGAATAAAAATAAACAGGTTTTGCGGTCGGTAGTATAAAATAAAATAAGTAAATACGAGGAATGGAATTGAATTGAATGAATTTTTGAGCACATTTATAGTACATACACATGTATAGGTTTTTTTTTAAACAGATTTATGTGCAACTACGAGCTTTTTACGATTTAATAGAGCACGAGATCTCCACAGATAGGTACTGGTTTATTCGGGTATTGACATTTTGTGAAGTTCTTAGAACTACTCGCAGTATTTTGAGTATTTTTTGGAAATTCATATTAAAGCTGAAGAGGACAACTTAAACTTTAGACATTCACCAAACACGAGTACAAATTGGTAACATTGCATTTTGATACATTTTTAGCGAGCGGGAATACAAATTTTTCAATCATTTGGATCGGGTGTTTGGAGCAACTTTCCCCAAATTGTGTTCCGCGGAATTCAGGGTCAAAGGAGTTCCGTAGAAAAAACATAATCATTTTCGATCAAGCTGTACAAATTACGTTAAATCATGTCGTTTCCCTGAAATTACGCCAAAATGTGTTTTGGTAACAAGGCCAAAATATAAAAAAAAAACCAAAATAGACCGAAGGTTAGGAAAATTCGCCAACATTTTAGGAAAAAGAGCCAAAAAGTAAAAAAAAATTAAAAAGAAAAAGATTCTTTTTTTGGGCTTAATGTCCAAATTTAATATTGAATTATTAATAAATCAAAGTTACCATTTTTTTGCGTTATTTCTTTTCAATTTGGGAAAAACGTCAAAAAAAATTGTGGGCCCCAAATTTGGGCGTTTTTTCCATATTTTTTTTTTTTGCGGTAATTTCAGAGAGGAACAAAGTACACTGCGGTCTAGGCTTTTTTAAAAAAATCTAGGCTTCTTAAGAAAAGTATAAAAAGTCAGCATCAATCTTTTCTTCTATACACAAGGAAGTGAGATGGCTTTTGAGAGGAAAAGTTTTATCCAAAGTATTTGAATTATGCAGCGAGCTCAGGATATTTTTGGTTCAAAAGTTATAGCTTCGTTTATATCTAAGCACGCCATAAACCACCATTAAAATTACGAGTTTGATGTATCTCGTAATTTTCTTCGTATATTGGCTTGGCCTACTATATTTTCTTCCTCACTTTGTCCAAAAAACAATTCGATAGTTGACATTTTGCTTCCAAAATCAATATATTAATACATTCATAAACAATTTTTGTCAATGACAAATTTGTGACTGACTGAAAACATGTTAGCGATCAAAATTTTTGACAACGATAATACCAGTTTTATCGATAGAACTGTTCACAACCGATCAAAAAATTTTATGTTTGACATCCATAATACCGAGTCAATGAATTTGTTAATAACTGTCATCTATCGTGTTGGTATTTGACAACCGTAATAAGGGTCTTACGCTGTCTTTCCCTACGGGGACAGATTTAAGATTTTCGCACTTGGATATGATGTTTTCAATTTTTTTTTCAATTTTAAATCTTTTTTTATTTTCTTTCAATGATTAAATCTAACTTTAAATTAACAGGATACTTATTCTCGATTACTGGTCCTTATGCGGACGCCCTAAACTTAACTATACCACTTAATACTATTACCTTTTGGCCTTAATTAATAATACAATTTTTATTATTTAAATATCATAAGGAAATGATGTTTCTGTTCAAATAAATGGACCTAATAGCTCCGAGTGGATCATAGAATGGGCAGTGTGATATAAATCACCTTCAAAACATGCACCTAAATGTTTGTTGCAGGGTAACTTGATCCTTGCTTATGATGTCAGCAAAGAATAATTGATGTACTTAAGGGTATAATAACTTCCATGAGAAGCTTCTCAAAAAATAAATTATCTTTCGGAGTGGGCATTAAACTGTGTTTCGCACACATAATGGCTAGAGTAGCTAAATTGTGGGTCCTGTATGAGCCGTTTACGGCTAATATTTGTTTATATACTTTTATTTAACGATCCGTAGCTGTTCCTTTAAGCAGGTAATCAAGAGCAGCCAGGAAAAGACTTAAGACGCTTGCTTGGTACACACCGACTTTGATTAAGAACTCTTTATTGACTCCAGAGGTTTGTTTATCTCACTCTTGACTATGCTCCTTACATACATGTGTTGTGCAGCCAGAATTCATCCATTTCCCTCTGCTTCCCTCTTAACATGGGGTGCCAGTTTGAGAGACATTAAACCGTCTCCGGACTTTGAAATGGCAAATACATTGCTTGGTATCTCTGTCGCAAGATAAATAAATCCGAATATATAGGGTCCGCCATCTAACGTTTTTTTTTTCAACTAGTGCTTATTTCGCGAATGGTAACACTTAGCTCATGTGTTATTTGACAGATAATTAGTTTTATCCTTCCGCTGAACGAATATGATTGTGTATACGCTTGAACAACGCTGGGAAATATTGCAGCATAATTGGGCCATTTTCCATTTTGTTTTTTTTTTAAATGAGCAAGGAGTGGCCGTTACAGTCAATGGCGATCGTTATTGAGCCACGATGAACGAATTTTTGTTCACAAAAATTGAAGAGGAGGATATTGGCAACATTTGGTTTCAACAGGACGGCGCTATGTGCAACACAGCCGAAGCTACACTCGATGTTTTGCGGCCTGTTTAAAAAAAAAAAAGTTATTTGGAAGAACCTATATATATAAGTTTACTTCTAACAATACTAGCTTAATGAATTTCAAATTTAGTCAATGAATTAATGAGAATGAGTTAACTGTAGTTACAAATTTTAATAAGCCCTCGAATATTTTTCAAAATATTTTACAATCATGTGTCTCGCGAGTCTTAAAAAAAGGCAAATTCTCACCCACCGTGGTATAATTATAGGTTGATAAAAATAAAAAAAAAGGCAAACAATTTAGCGCATAAAAACTATAGAAGAACCCAAAGTAATGAGCATTATACGGTTTTCTCCCAATTGAGAAGTTTAATTTCGATAGGAACTTCTTATACCAATTAATTTGTTCATTATATTAAACAAAATCTTAAAAAATGTCCAAAATATTTTTGGAAATTCGTAAATGCGAAGCAAAATAGTGTTGGTTTTAAAAGTAATTCTATTATACATAGGTCTTTGAGAGAAATTTTGTCAAAAAAGAAACCGGACTGTCTTGGGTTTCATCCCCTTGTCTTAAATAACTACTCTGGTTCTCTATATCGTTGCCCCTACAAATCATACTTAACAAATCTCTCTCCAGTGCAGTCTTTTTGGATAATTGAAAGTTGTCTTCTGTAAGCCCTACCTTTAAGACTGGCAAAAAGGATAATATTGAAAATTATAGGCCCATCTCAAAATTGTCTGTTATTGCGAAGCTATTAGATGAGTTGGTTAAATTTGAAATTAGTTGTTCAATACTTGTTTAAGACCAGTCTAGAGGTCCAATTTTCAACTACTTTTTCAAGCATTTGGGGCTGTATGTCGGCTGTATGTGTATAACGCCACGAATGTTGGCTTCCAAGTCCCCTAACGTTTCTGGTTTGTTAGCGTAGGCGAGCGACTTCACATATCCCCAAAGAAAATAATCCAATGTTGTCAAATCACACGATCTTGGTGGCCAAGTGACAGGTCCATTCCGCGAAATTATGCGCTCAAGTTTTTCCTTCAATAAATCGATTGTGACGGGCGCTGTGTGGCATGTAGCGCCGTCTTGTTGGAACCACATCTCATCCACATTCATGCCGTCCAATTCGGGAACACAATAGTCGGTTATCATGGCTCTATACCGGTCTCCATTAACGGTAACTGACTCTCCAGCATCATTTCGGAAGAAGTATGGCCCAATGACTCCAACAGCCCATAGAGCACAACAAACAGTCAATTTTTGTGGATGTAATGGCGTTTCAAGGGTCTCATGTGGATTCTCTTCACTCCAAATTCGGGAATTTTGCTCGTTGACGTAGCCATTCAACCCAAAATGAGCCTCATCACAGAAATTTTGCGATGAAAATCAGCATCGATATCAATCTCATTTTCGGCCCATACAATAAAATCACGACGCATTGCATGGTCTCGTGGCTTTAATTCTTGCACAAGCTGGATCTTGTAAGATCGTAAGAAGAGATCTTTGCGCAAAATCTTCCATAAAGTTGATGGACAAAGCTCCAATTGCTGTGCACGGTGGCGAATCGATTCATTCGGGTCCTCTTCAACACTTTGCTAATTCAGCGGCAATTAGTTCTTCGGTGCGTACTGTTCGACGTCTCTGCGGATGTGTATTATCACATAGAGTAAACGTAGTGCGAAAACGGTCCATGGTTAGCCGAATTAATTGCTCTGATGGACGATTATGTCGACCATAAAATGAACGGAGCTTTCGAAAAAAATTTGCACGATTTGCAAGCGTTGTTCAATTGTCAACCTGTTCATGATGAAATGGCAAACCAAACTGAACATAAATGACATTAGAGTTGCCAGATTTGACCACAAAATTTCAGTTTTATCTCTTTTCGAAAAACCAACCTCTATAAAAAACACCCTTTAGATATATTGCTTAGAAAACTTAAAGCGAATGGGTTCTTCGGGCCTCTATTAAAATGGTTATCTTCTTTTTTATTTGGGGAACATATTTCAAGGGAAATTGCTTTTTCTTCCGGCGTCCCTGAGGGAAGCCATTTGGGACCGATTCTTTTTCTTCTGTTGCTTTATCATCTGTCTAGTATTTTGTAGTTTTGTCGGTGTTTGATGTATTTTCTTTTCTTAAAAGAATATTTCACAATACTGCTTACAGTTTACGTTACCCCATTTGTAGATGCACGAAATTATTCAATTTAGTTTATGATGAATATATGGATATAATAATGTCTAGAGATAAATTTAAAATGTATTTAAAGTCAATTAGGTACAACCTTAAATATATGTAAATATTTAACTCTTAAATAATTATTTCAAAATCTGTAGATTTTGAATAAGAATGATACAATTACCGTTGTTATCCTGTTCCTTGTCATAGTACACCATCTTGTAAGCTTTTGTCATAACGTCCAAAAAATCGCAAGCAACTTCCTGTATTTCCCCATTTCTCTTCCTAAACAAAAAAAAATTTATAATCGTTCAAACTCGTGCATACTACTCAATAAATAATGCTGAGCTTAAGCGATTTAGTTTTTATACATACACGCTTCTGCCATTTATTTTTGGTTAATGATACCGGTAATCTCCAATCGTGTCAGATGATGGTTTTTGCATTCTATTTACCTAAAACAGAATAACAACGGTTGTCAACCTGCATTTTTTTTCTAAATAACAATTTTTATTTGATTTAATTTTTTAGTTTTTTATTGGTTAAATGAACGTGTTACGGTTTAATGAAGTTGATAAAATATTAGACAACGCAGATGGTGGGCTCCTCCACTTTACCAGGGACGACGTAAGATCTGTTGCTGCTGGAGAACTACTGGTCAATTGGTCGCAAAAACTAAACAAATAATGGTGCAATTGTGCAAACAAACTAATCTTACAATACAGATGCAATAAATGCTGTGTTCGCACCAGCGTTACCTTCGTGGACTTTTTAGAGTCATTTCGACTCTTTTTGAACGCCGCGACTCCGTGACTCATCTATCTGAAAATCAACGAAATTGGAGTCCTTTTAAAAATAAGGAACGCTTTTCTCTATAATTCGACCAGACAAATTTAAATTTGCAAGCCTCGAATACTGACAAGAAATCTAGGGATTCAACTCTTTTAATTGACTTACCTAATAAAGGGTGATTTTTTAGCTGGTTTGGTTTTGGCAACACTGGTTATGACAGCTGACGTGTGTTTAGTACCTTGTGTCACTGTCAAACAGCTTCAGTTTGGTTTGCAATTTAACCATGGATCGTCTTACAAATGAACAACGCTTGCAAATTATTGAATTTTACTATCAAAATTCGTGCTCGGTTCGAAATGTTCATCGCGCGCTGCTTCCATTTTATGATCGGCATTCTCGACCTTCTGAGCAGTCTATTCGGAAGATTGTGACCAAATTTCGCACCAAATTTACTTTGTTGGACATTAAACCACCAACACGTTTACGTACTGTGCGTATTGAAGAAAATATTGCGGCCGTATCAGCTAGTGTGACAGAAGACCGCGAAATGTCGATTCGGCGCCGTTCCCAGCAGTTAGGCCTTTGTTACAGCACTACGTGGAAAATTTTGCGGAAGGATTTGGGCGTAAAGCCTTTTAAGATACAGATGGTGCAAGAACTAAAGCCAGGCGACCTACCACAACGCCGAATTTTTGGTGAATGGGCTCTTGGAAAGCTGGCCGAGGATCCGCTTTTTTATCGAAAAATTGTGTTCAGCGATGAGGCTCATTTTTGGTTGAATGAGTACGTAAATAAGCAAAATTGCCGCATTTGGAGTGAAGATCAGCCAGAAGCATTGCAACAGCTACCAATGCATCCCGAAAAAGCCACTGTTTGGTGCGGTTTATGGGCCGGCGGCATTATTGGGCCATATTTCTTCAAAGATGATGCGAATCGCAGCGTTACTGTCAATGGTGAACGCTACCGAGCGATGATAACAAACTTTTTTTTGCCCAAAATGGAAGTTCTTGACTTGCACGATATGTGGTTTCAACAAGACGGTGCCACATGCCACACAGCACGTGAAACAATGGCGCAATTGCGAGGCGAGTTTGGTGAACAGTTAATTTCACGTTTCGGGCCGGTCAATTGGCCGCCTAGATCGTGCGATTTGACACCATTAGATTATTTTTTGTGGGGGTATGCCAAGGCTAATGTGTATAGGGACAAGCCCGCTTCGATTGACGCACTGGAAGCCAACATCCATGCATTCATTCGTGAGATACCGGCCGATATGTGTGAAAGAGTATGCCAAAATTGGACTCAGCGGATGGGCTACCTGAGACGCAGCCGCGGTCAACATTTGCATGAAATTATCTTTAAACATTAAATTGCAAGGTTCAAACTATCGATTCAAATAAATATTTCATTCATTTTTTCGAATTTTTTGTGTTTTTTTTTTAAAAAAAGTTCTAAACCTCTTAAAAAAATCACCCTTTATAACTCTTTATGCAGAGATGGATTTTTGTATCTACCTGTGGCATGTTATGTTATTTGTGCTGTGGTGTAGTGGGCTGTGCATTGAATTGGTGTCGT
Source organism: Ferdinandea cuprea (assembly GCA_963576555.1). Classification (NCBI taxonomy): domain Eukaryota; kingdom Metazoa; phylum Arthropoda; class Insecta; order Diptera; family Syrphidae; genus Ferdinandea; species Ferdinandea cuprea. The sequence goes on from OY754958.1 coordinate 42,828,046, forward strand.
TGGACGGATTGGGGTTATTTTTAAAAGAATCTGTGACCAAATAATATTGCGCATCGAAGTTATCGAAGAATACAAATTACTAGAAATGAAAGCGCAAACGCAATATTGTAATTTTAAAAGTTATATTGAAATTAAAGACATTAACAAGTTTTGGTTCGAGGTGGGCAATTCAAAAACCATTTGGATGAGTATTTGTTTCGTCATTCAAATCTTAACACTGCCCTATAGTAGCATATGCGCTGAGATAATTTTGTTATAAATTTTTACAAATAATGTTAAGTCGACTTTCTACATTTATCACAGGAGAGCCGTTTTAAGTTCAAAAAATAAAATTGAATTGTTTCAATATAGGTACGTTTCGGTATTTTAATATTTTGTTTTGTAAAAATAGCTAATGTCGACATAAATTTACTTGACATAAAATTTTAATATGGAACAACGGCCTATGCTGACATAGAACTCTATTCACCAATAATTTAAAAGTTAAGATAAGATTTGAAAATCGACTTCCAGCATGGCTAGAAACAAGCTGATAACACCAAATTGTAGCCAATTTTGTTCTCCATTTAAAAATTAAACTTTACCTTGTGTGTAAAGAAATTAGCTTTGACCCCAAATAAAATGACTTAAGGTAGAATCTTGGTAGTCAATGCTATATGCACTTAATTTACATAAGGATAAGCAACTAGAAGACTGGCTTCCTGACTCGAATTTAACTAAGCAGTACAGAAACATTATTGCTAATAACTCGGAGCATCTTTAGCTTGTATATTTTTCTTACTTAGTTTTAACTCAAATTAACTGATTTCAAGTTTATAATTTTAAGGCGGTCTTGATAGGGAGACAAGATAATAGGGTCGTTTCAGGGTAAACCTCGAAGAACGAATCGAAGAAAACGACGTTGAATGCTCTTGATTCTGGATACATGAACTCTATGAAAGGGCGACCACACTTGACTGGCGTAATCGAGAAGGATCTTGTCACATAAGGGTTGGAGAATTCTTTGGACCACCGTTTAACAAAACCAAGTGAAGAGTTAGCTTTAAGAATTATCTCATCAATGTGCGAACGGAAATTAAGCTCCCTGCTGTACAGTATACCAAGATCGCGAAGAAATTGTACAAGGGAAGAAATGGTTTTGAAAAATTTGGTATCGTCAGCGTAGAGGGAGAGGGAGGAATGATTAATGACCCGCTGCAGATCATTTATTGTAAGAATAAAAAGAAACGGACCTAGATGGCTACCTTGAGGGACACCAGAGGTTGCCATGAAAGGAGCCGAGAGGAAGGATCTGAAGCGAACACTATAAAAACGGCTGTCTAGGTAAGAGGAAATCCATTTTAACAATTCAGGTTCGAAACCTAGGGCAGAAGATGATTAATTGATGAGATATCCTATTAAAAGCCTTACTGAAATCGGTTGCAATTATATCGACTTCGTTTCCATTCTCTAAAGCAGAGAGGGAAAAGAAGAGGAGAACTCGACAAGGTTTGTAGTAGTTGATCTGCCTTTCAGGAAGCCATGTTGGCAAGGGGAGATGATGGACTTACATTGAAAGCTTAAGGCTTCGTATTAAATACTCTCTAAGAGTTTGGGTATGTGAGAAAGTTGGACGATAGTTGATTACTTCGTTCTTTGATCCTTTTTTGTGTATCGGGGTTATAAATATATAAAAGAGGTCTTCCAAAGCTGAGGAAATTCTCCCTGTCCCTAAAAAAAGGTTAGAAAGGAGAAGCGAACGGTTGGAAGAACATTTTTTAAGAAATATGGCGGGGATACCGTCTGGGCCGGGTATGAATTCATTATTGAGATTTTGTAACTCAAATTCGATAAGATTAGGACCAAAGCTATGAGATAGAAAAGGGCCGAAGGAGAAGTTAAGTAGGTAATTGAAGTAAGAGGGGTCCGGTACGAAAGAGTTATCGGCAAAATATTGTTTGAAATGGGTAGCAAAAAAGTTGGCAATAGTGTGTGGATTGGTTGATGATTTGTTTTCGAAAGATAGGGAGGCAGGGTATCCGTCAGATTTTCTTTTATAGTTGACGAATTGGTAAGAAGACTTGGGGTCATTTATAAGATTGACTTCCGCATTTGTAAGGTAGCGCTCGTAGAGAAAAATTTTAAAGTTGGGTAAATTGAAAGTAAGTACCGAGATAGTTAGAGTAGTCAGAAAAAGAATTGGTGCGAAGGAAAACTGCCCATAACTTATTCCTTTTGTTCCGTAAAGAGCGAAGTCTTCGATTATACCAAGGAGGGGATGTAGGCGATGTTTTTTGGACTCTTTCTGAAATTTTTCACATATGTCGCTTTCCATTGGACTTTGGAAATTCATATTTTTTACCACCATTAAATAGATAGAGCAAGATTTTAAAAAGATTAATGCTACCAACAAAGCGTTTGAATTAATCTCGGTTCCGTTTAAGTTCAATTTCAAAGCGTTTTTGTTTGGCTTTGATGAAATTTCAAAAATACAATTCTTTATGGCACCTCCCTTCGTTGTCTGTAGTATAATTCCTGACCAAATGCGAAGACCAAAGTGACACGAGGGAAATGTCAAACGTTTGGTGTTAGTGCGAGTACGTGTGAATCTTGCGTTTGGGTTGAGATTTGCAGAAACTGGTCTGAATAAAAAAACAGCAACAAAAATTGGCCTAAGTCCTTAAAAAAAAAATAAACAGTCTTTGGTTTCCAATGGATAGCCACAATAAAAATAACTTTTAAAAGCTACGATTCAGCTGCAAGTTCAAAGATGCTGATCCCCGTTCTGATCAATTGTTTAAACTCGAATGCGTTGCAACGTATAACTGTCCAAAGATGACTTTGATATTACTTACCGTTAACAGTGAATAAATGTAAATTTGTAGCTCTCACTTTCTTTTCCTCATTTTATTTTCGATTTCATAACAAAGTCTGACAATGACATTGACTTTCTTTGTACACAACATTTGGGTACAAATATGCAGTTCGTTGTCCTTCTTTATCCACTTTTGGGAATGTTTCTTTTTGCGAAGGTTAATGACTTGCTTAAAAAGTTTTTAAAACATTTTTAATTTGATTGACTATAGTATTGACTAGCAAACAAAAATATCAGCACGGAAAAAATTGTTAATAGTGGCTAACTGCGTCAGAGATTTTTATCGTAACAGATCATTAGCACACATGCCAATTAAGGTTGTGCCTTTAAATAGCCCTTATCACTGCCACAATCATAATAATTATTTCATTAAATTAATATTAAAATTAAAATCACAAGCACTTAACCTTTATCGTTTCAGGTTTTAAAACGATAGTACCCAATGCCTATAAGCCTGAACCCATAAATAATGCACACATCTGTATAAGAAACAAGTATTGTTGTCGCCCACTAATGTGCACTTGTTATCGCTATACAGAGAATCGAACCTTCTTTTGAGAACAGTTTGTGATTATTATCAACTTGTTGTGGGATTTATTTAAAATTTGAATGGAAATAAAGTTCAAAACATGCAGTACGAAATATCTGTGTCATTAATCTGAGGTTTTTTGTTACATCACTTGGAAATTTGCCTTTAATTAGAGTTTGTTGGTATCTTTTGTAGCCCGAACAAAAGCGAAAGTTTAGACATTGCACTTATTGTTTCCCCTGGTGTAAACTAAGATATAGCGATTATTAAACTCGGCTCACACGAACAATCGTGTTTAAAATGTTCGGCTCTGTTCTTTTAATAGTATTTTGAATACGACTGTGCGGCAATAGGTCTTTGAAAAATTAAATAAGGACGACTCCTTCGGCATAATGATTACTGATTACTGAAGGTCGAAAGACTATACCCATAAAGTTTAAGCTATGCTTAAGAATTACAAATAAGAACATTTTATTTCTCAACAAAGTTTCTTTTCGCTCGATGCACTCATTTATTGATTCTCCCATTTTTTTGATGGTCTCAAAATAAGCATTTGTTTCAACGATGAACTTTATTCGACCCAAATCTCTTGGCTGTTTGCAAAAAAGAACTAATCACAATAATGGGGAATATGCTGGATAACTCATGCCATTTTGCCTTTGTCGTGGTGGAAAATAACTTTTTACTTCTCCGAAAGCGGTCGTTTTTGGCTAAAAGCGTAATATGCGCCTGTGATTGTTTTACCCTTCTCCAGGTAATCGATGTCAATAACATCGCGCGCATCCCAAAAAACTGTCGCCATGGCCCTATTTGCTGACAAACCCATCTAAGCTTTTTTGGCTTGGAAGAAGTCCATTGTTTTGACTGTTCCTTGTTCTCTGATCTGTTGTGGTGCTTCATGCTTCATCCACGATTACGAAACGGCGCAAAAACTCGGTTGAATTTTTCTTGAACATAGCCAAACACTCCTTTAAAGTTGTCAAATGATTGCGTTTCCTGTCGATTATAACCAAACGCTGCTCCAATCTCATACCCAAATATTTATGTAAAATCCAAAACATCCATGTGATAAGCCTGTGGGCTTTAAAAGGTCGCGCACATTCACCCGCCGATCGTCCATTAGCAAACCATGGAATATATCAACCATTTCTGGTGTGGTGACATCAACTGAGCAAGCAGAACGTTCGACGTCACTTGTGCTGAAAAGACAGGACCAAAATTGAGTAAACAAGTGATGAATGGTTCCAAAAGATGGTGAAGAGCGATGGATAGATAGGGTTTCTAATTTATTTGTCGTCTCAAACCTGAGAGTTTTAAAGGCTCACAATTACTGTAATCCATTTGTTCGTTGTGCCCGAACCAATAAAGTGGACGTGTTCTTAGTTTTTGTACTCCACATTAGGGTAGAATATCTCCTACCCTTATCTGCTTTTCGACCAGCATTTAACAAACAAATAGGCAGAACTGGGAGGATCAGTTCCAAACCAAAATAGCTGGGTAAATATTGATTGATTTTTAGCTAAGGTATCGTTTGCGGAGATCCCTGTTAGGTGAACTCTTTTACGAAATTGACGTTTTTGCTTTCATCAGTTACGTTTTGTACCACCCGGCGAACAAGTGTTTGTTGCACGTTGGGAGCTGATGATGATCACAGTCTGGAGTCACTGAAAAATGTCCTATTAAATTCGGTGAGCATCACCCGTCGCATGACTCTTTGATCTCCTTGAGCTGGGAGACTGCGTGCTCTCTTTTCTTTTTACGCAGGATCTTCTTCTCCTCCCGTCTCCTGGCTCGGTACTCATCCCTTCCTGCCCTTGTTTTCCTCTGCAGCGTTCTAATGTGTGCATCTTCTGTCACCTTTTTCCGGTATACGCATACATCATCATACCACGGGCTTTTCTCTGGGGTGGCTGGTATCCTAGGGTGGTTTCGGCTACCTCCTTGATGATGTCGCGATACTGAGACCACTGGTTGTTGGCGTCTGTGGTAGGTGAATGCACGGTGGGGAGTTTCTCACTCAGACGCTGTTTGTAGGCTCTGGCGACTCCATATGTGCTAAGGCGTCCAACGTCGAATTTCTTCTTTTGGGCAGTTCGCAGCTTCTTCTCGTTGGATAGTCGTGCTCTGAATCTAGCTGCAACGAGAAAATGGTCAGAGTCGACGTTTGCTCCTCGGTAAGTGTGCACGTGCAAGATGTTGAATGCGTGCCTCGCATCGATTAGCACATGGTCGATTTGGTTGGCGGTTCGACCGTCTGGAGAGCGCCAGGTTGCTGTGTGGATCCTTAGTCGCAGAAACTTAGTGCTACTTATCACCGTATTACAGCTGCTGCAAAGTCAATTAGTCGGTAGCCGTTATCTGTTGTCGTTTTGTGGAGGCTGTGCTTACCAACTAATCCGCCGAAGATGTTTTCCTTGCCGACTTTAGTATTGAAGTCCCCGAGTACAATTTTGACATCGTACTCCGGATCTAAGCGAAGTAAAGGCAGACCTAAAAACTCCTTGATGACTCAAATGAAGCGATTGATTGGTCTTAAGTGATACGAAAGCAGGTGCCCGGCAGGTAACTTTTGAAGTGGGAGGGTCATAAACTCTTCGACAAAATACGAAAAGCAGATATAAGATTTGTGAGTGCAGCTGGGGTCCCAGGTTTAAATCCGCCCAAGTATCACGTATTATCAGGTATTATTCGCCGCCCCACCTCTTTCGAAAGTCTGTCAAACATCCAAGAGTAAAAGCTGTCATGAGAAGCTTCTCAAATTTGCCCTTCCATTCATTAGGGTTTGTCCTATATAAATGAAGCCTCAAATGGAGATCTTGTGGTTTAGATTTGTGGATCCAGCGGCGAGTTAATTGCTTTTCCCCGCCGACTAAGTGTAGAGAAAGTGAGAGGTGAAAGAATTTAGCATGCATCTACTTCCAACTGGAAATATACTAAGAAAACACCGGCGCCCTCGAATAACTATTATAGCTTTTAGAGGTCATCAAACAGTTGAAGATCCCATCAAGAAATATTACAAGTGCATTCCCAATATTCATTGAGTAAGCGCTTACACTTTTAGATCACTCAAAAATTACCATAAATGCTGAGGACACGCTTAAATTTTGTGGATAAGCATAAAGTAAAATTGTAACAAACTACATACATTAAAATCGTTAAGTCAGCTCTTACCGCAGTCAGCGGACATCGCCATGTAAACGCGAAACGACACCTACTCTTGAGGTAACGAGAACGTAAAAAAAAGTGTCAAATGTCAGCTGATTTGTTTGTTTGCTGTCGCTGTCGCTGTGAAATATCGCATTTCTTAGGTAAGTAAATGCAATCAAATATTTGCGTATTAAATTAAGAATCACCAGGGAAACGTGTTAATTCATTTATTGACAAACAATCCCTTTCAAAGAGAAATAATTTATGAAATATATAAATTAATTGGTACACGTCGTCTTCATGAGGTACTAAAGAGCCCACATAAAGATGACCTCATAACTATGCAGACCTTGTACACTAAAAAAACAAAAAAGCATCTGCATAGACAGAGAGGGAAAGGAGACAATCTTACCCTCACTTTAAAAAAAAAAAAAAAAAACACACCTTCATCTGGCATCTTTTTTCATAATTATCTTGAAAATTTATCAAATATTTACATCCGAAGTGTATTAGGTTAGTCGGTTGTAGGTCTACTTGCCATAGTTTGTAGACTTATTAACGTCATCTGTTCGTACCCACTGCAAAGTGCAAAGTTAATGACTATACAAAATATTTAATCAAACAAATTTAATGCAATTGGCTTGGGACAATGTAAAAAAAAAATTTTATTCGCCATTTAATTCAGTTTTTAAAAGTCTTTAAGTTTATATTAAGTTGACATGCAAAGTATGGCTGCAGGCAGTGGCGTAGATAGATGGGGGAGGTGTGAGGCAGATATTAATTTTGACATATAGTTTGTAACACCCCTTAAAGAAGCAATTCCATCCGTCACCTATTTTTAGGCCTTTAAATTAAAGCTAGGAAGCTGAAATTTGTTACATATACTCCATAGGTGTAAAGTGTTTTTTTATACGCCCACTGCCACACCTACAATTAAGAAAAAACTATTTTATGCCTAAAGTTAACGGAATAAAGCACTAAGACCTTCACAAATTATCTAGACCCTGACCTCCTTAACAAATTTGCCATATAAAATTTTTAGCCATGCCCACTTTTCGGGGCCGTTTTTTTTTTAATGCAAAAATTTGTTTAACATAATATTTAGAGAATATTTTCCTTAACATTTAACCTTTACAATGTTTTTGGCTATGCCCACTTTTTGAGGGTGTTTTTTTTCGAAAAACCTGTTTTTTTTTATTTTATTATAAAAAAAACAAATAAAATGTCATCCAACGGGAATGTCTTTTTCATCGGGAGAGCTGTGGATAGGGTATCATACCATTCGCCCCAAGCGGACTGTTGGCTTTCTATATGTTTTGGTGTTAATTTTAATAAGATAAGGGGTTGTCAGTAAAAAAAAAAGGTTTAGAAATGTTGGTCACCCATGCATTGTATTTGTTAAAGAATGTTGTTCCTCAGAAACATACGAAAAATGTACACAAAAATGTTTGATCTATACGATCGTCTTGCAGAAATCGGCTTAAATCATCGGGGTTCACCTACCCTCAAAACGTGTTCCCATATTTGAAATATCCTGATGGAACCTTTGTTCGTGCTCATCGCTTACAGCGCAAGCACATACTCTCAATAAAACAAATGAAGCAACATATTGCAGACCAAAGCTTATAGATGCTCACTACCCAAATCTTTATAGCTGTCACTCCAACAAGTTCCAACAGTCCAAACGAGACCTTAAGAATTCTGCCTCATTTTTTGATAAATTTTGTGAATTGTCAATCTGGAAGGAAGCAGATGGAACTGGAATTGGTTCCAGAGACTGGTCTTACTGCTGAAAGTATCTAAATTAGGCCTCCTTAGTTATGCCTTTTATTGGAGAAAGGCAAACATAGTAGTTTAGGTTCAGTCAAAATCATGGGAGTGGCAATACTTTAATGTTTGCAATTGATCGTGATATTGAAAGCACAGCGTTCGAAGCCATAGATGCACACCAAAACTCTATATGCTTCCGTAGTTGTTATGAGCGCTTTTAAACTATTTATATATCGACTGCAAACTTGAAATACCTTTTAGGCAACATTAATTGTGAAAGGCGGCGCAATTAATGGGTTTTTTGCCTAACCTAAGAAAGAGATTTTTTTGACAATTCTTCATTTACGTTGCAATTTTACCTTCCTAAGTTTGTTGCCTAAGATGGACATAGGTTAGGTTAAGATAATTGAGTTGTATAGGAAGATCAATCTCCTCCTTGCCACACTTAGTTCCATGTGGACCCGTTGTGATACCTTTCAGTAGGCGGTAAGTCGGTGTTGTGGCCTTCCTTATGGTTCCTTCCTTTCGCACTTGGCTTCTCAATTCTGTCAATTCATCCGTTGTCTCTAGAAACTTATTAGAACCAGAGAGTGCGACATCTGACAATTCTTCAATGTCTTGGAAGATGAAGCCGGGTAGTGGGTCCTCGTGGAGCTCCACATCGCTGCAGCTTTTACAAATGTCGTCATCTTGAAGAGTTTTAATTTCATTATGTGGTTTCTCATTAAATTTTTGCCAGCTTTTGCTTTTACTAACTAAGACTGCGAGGCTCTGTCTTTCTGTAAAAAGCAATATTTACTCCGTGATACTCCGGATACTTCGTTTCCGTGATATCTAACAAGTGGTTATAGGTTTTCACCTGACATTGGCTTTCATTCTGATCTTGTATTTCACTCGATCTCTAAGACTGCAGATCGGCGGTTTGATCGAATCCCGGTCAAGATCCATTTCCGATCATTTTCATTCTACTTCATCGGCCATCTTATTGCCGATGACGTCCCACTGTCCGGGAAGGCAGCAGCAGCGTTGCCGTTTGGCCCCTGGTCAGCACTTTTTCAAATGTTATCAAATTGGGCCCTTATTCAGTTTAAGTCAGATTTAACTAATAAATATCTACAAAAATAAAATGTACTGAGCGCTAGCCGTTTTCTTTTAGAGTTGATAAACGCACCCGCGTTACATCACTGAGATCGATTTAAAAATCTTGGTCAATTAACATATTACAAAAAAAGAAGTTTTGGAAAGATGTTACTAAAATTGCTAAGCTTTAAGAGCATGTGGAAGTATATTCTTGGACTTGATATATTTCAAAGCTCTAAGGACTGAAATTTATTTTATGGAATTAGGCGACGGAGAAGTTCACTTCTTTTTTGTTCAAAGTCTAGTTATTGAATTACTTGGTCTTTCAAATTCAAAATTAGATATTTTTAAATGCACGAACCTGCTTCTTGTGAGTATTTAATCATAAAAATACTAAAATCCATTCATCCATTCGCTCCGCAGGTCAGTCAAAAGAATTATAACTTTGTTTTTTTATTATTAAATGATAAGTTATACGTTTTTGCTCATGTTTTTTTTTTCGTTAATATTTTATCTGAAAGCGACTTTTTTTAGCGCGGGCCCCTTTTTAAGACCCTTTATGAAATAGGAAATAGGTAGGTAGATATTTGTTGTTTATTTGTTCCTTTATTGAAGTTCATCAATCTGTCACAAAATAGCTATAGTCAAGTGCTAAGATACAAGTACCTACTTTACCTGACAGCACTCGAAACGTTGCATACATCAGTTATAACTGAATCCTACGTCACAGTCATCAGAAGGTAAACTCAGCAAAACAAGATATATCTGCGTTCTTTTGTAAAATGTTTGTTTAATGTAAAAATGAGTGCACATTGCAGCGCTTATTTTGTTACGTAGATACTAATTATCTCCAGGTATAGTACCGCTTATACTGCATGAATTGTATTTCTGTTTGAAATGAGCAATTTAATACAGTGGAAACCCCCCATCGAATTGGTTCACTTTATGGAGTTGCGTTTCCATCCAAAATGTTGGTCATTTAACCTGTGGTACGTGTTGGAAAATATATTCATTGCTCTTTTAAATTTCATACACAATTACCTAACAGTAATATTAATTACATTAGTATTAAATATGACGGACAGCATTTTCCATTGCTAATATGTACATAGATTTAATTGATTGACTAAAATCGTTTTCTTCTATAGTGGCATTGGTAACGGGTGATCCAAGTAGAGATACTTTTTTCAATAGCCTTTTTTGACAGATCACGTGTGAGTCGTGTCATGCTGTCATGTTATTTTTGTTTAGTATTGTTTGGCATTTCATAATGGAAAGACTTACGCCTGAACAACGTTTACAAATTGTTCAACTTTATTATGAAAATTCACGTTCTGTGAGGAATGTGTTTCGTGCACTTCGTTCAACTTATGGTCAACATAATCGGCCTACTGAGCGTACTATTCGCAACACCATCACCCATTTTGAGACCCAGCATTCATTATTAGATAATATTCGACCGAATAGACCACGTCCAGCACGCTGTGAAGAAAATATAGCGGCCGTAGCTGAGAGTGTACACGAAGACCGTAGAGAGTCGATTCGGCGCCGTTCGCAGCAACTCGGACTGACGTATGGAACGACTTGGCGCATTTTACGTCAAGATCTTAAATTGAAAGCGTACAAAATACAGCTTGTGCAACAACTGAAGCCGCTCGACCTTCCCAAGCGACATCGCTTCGCTCTATGGGCTCTTGAAAAGTTCCAAGAAGATCCGACGTTTTCGAGGCAAATTTTGTTTAGCGATGAGGCCCATTTCTGGGTCAATGGGTATGCAAACAAACAAAATTGCGGCATTTGGGACGAAGAGCAACCTGAAGAGATTGAAGAACTGCCACTTCATCCAGAAAAAAAACGGTTTGGTGTGGTTGTGGGCCGGTGGAATCATCGGTCCATATTTCTTTAAAAATTATGCCGGTGTGAACGTAACCGTCAATGGCGACCGTTATCGTGCCATGATAAGCGACTATTTGATGTCTGAAATTGAAGATCGCCACTTACCACACATCGCATCAATCAATGGACTTATTGAGAGAACATTTCGGCGAGCACATAATTTCACGTTTTGGGCCGGTCGATTGGCCACCAAGATCGTGTGATATCACACCGTTAGACTTTTTTCTGTGGGGATATGTAAAGTCAAAAGCTTATGCCGACAAACCCGCTTCGATTCAGGCCTTGGAGGAAAACATCACGCGTGTCATTCGCCAGTTACCAGTCGAAATGCTCGAACGAGTGATCGAAAATTGGACTCAATGGATGGACCATCTGCGACGTAGCAACGGCCAACATTTGATCGACATAATCTTCAAAAAATAAATGCCAAAGAATGTTCTTTCAAATGATAACAAACATTTTTCATTAAATTTGAATTTTCTGTGTTTTTTTCTTTAAAAAAGTAGGGAACCTCGAAATGGATCACCCTTTATATGTATGTGTACTCGTTTATAACCTTTATATTGTTAAAAAGTCAGAATACTGCCGAAGTGCACTCTAATCCGTCTTTCTTTAAGAAAACGTATGGAACATGGACAGAATGCACTGACTAATCCTTAGAACTTCTCATGAATAAGCACTTTGCAGACTGAAGGAACAGTGCGTCAACTCCGCAGGTGTCCGGGTAGGCAACCAGTAAGTCATAGTCAATAATAAATCACCGGGTCTAGGAAGTTTTGCATTGTCATCTTTAGGAGCTGAATCCTATCAAATCATGTCAAATCGTTTCATGGAGTCATCACAGTCATGGAGGCACGTTCGAGTAGTTTTGATACCAATAGTGAGCACGACTCCGCCAAGGACCCTAAACACAATTAGCTTACCCTTATTTGTGCTCAAGACACTTGAATCCTCGACCTTGTGTAAATATCAACATGTCTTCCCTAAAGGTCAACGGAGTCAACGATGTCAACGAAACTTTACGCTGGCTACTTTCCTGGACATAGAAGATTCTTTTAATAATGTCCATACTGAATGTGTTCAAGAATCTGACATCGAGTTGGGTGTAGAAAATTTCAGAGGCATTTGTATATTGATTGCCTGCATGCTTCAAATAAGGATCAGGCTTTTAATAATGTATGTAACAGTCTTTCGACTTACAAAGTAAACAGAGGCACGCCCCAAACAGGGGTGATCATGGTTTTCAACAAAATTCTGAGTATGTGAACGAAGTAGGGCCTGGCCTTGGGTAAGACCACGTGTGGTCTAAACGTAAACCCAGAAAAACTGAACCAATCTACCAACTTTCGGATATCCTCGTGTATATATAATCAATACCTTTAATTATCCTCAAATGCAATGAATCTAGACGTCGCCTTACTTCCCAAACATAACTGAAAGTTAAATATTGAACAACGGGTGCGAAAAGAACGAAATGCTATTATGCCTGCGGTAAAACTTTTGGCAAGAAGTGGAGACTTCAACCAAAAATGGTTTTCTGGCTGTACACAGCCTTGATACGACGCCTTCTTACTTACGCATCCCTAGAATAGTGGCCTGCCCTAAGTATAGCCTACAGCGTCACCAAACAGAGCAGAGCTGGAACTTGTACCTGATCATTCTTCCCATGGATCTTAGGTAATCTGGATGCTGGTCCACAAGGCCACTATGGACACAACAAAATTCTACTTTTACTACCTAGTGGTGGTGTACTTTCACTATTAAAGGCAGGGACATGTAGTTTTTTAAATTGATTTTTTAAAAACTCATGACAGTGTAACTCTTGGATGTTTGTCAGACTTTAGCAAGAGCTGGGGCAGCGAATAAACAACTTTTAGGTGGTACGGGTTGGATTTGTTCCTGGGACCCCCCACTCAGTAGTCTAGCGCACTTAACCACAAAGCCATTTCACCAACTTCGAGATCTTAACATACATACTTTCGCTGGACCTATCGTCCCAGAGAAGTATTCTCCTACGCTTTCAAAACCTCTACGTAAGCTTTTCTCTCCACTCTACTCTTCAGGTCAACGAAAATGCGTGCATTTGTAGTCAATGATACCCTTCCTCAATGGATTAGAAATTGCCTTTCGATTTTAGGTCTGAAAAATAAACAGCTACGTTTTGTCTTCGACCCACTTCCCCATTTTTATAAATGATCTCCTGACTTTTATTCCTATTTATTCCTCTGCTGTTAATAGTACTCTTAGCTTTTTATTTTCCTTTGCGGGCTAACGTCTCTCATTTTCGTGCACGGAACTGCAACTGCAACGTATATTCTGTTAGAGTGGTGCAAAGATACGTAGCCACATATTCAACGGATAGCTGCAGCTACTGGGAGAATGCTACAGGCAAATCTAGTGCCAACTTCGAGGGAACTAGGGAGTTTATCCAGCTTCCTCGGAGTAAATATTACTTCAACAAATGACAACTTGTTTCAGAGGAAAAATTCCATTTTAAATTTTTGCGGGCAAATTTCTGCTCCTGTTAGTTACAGATCTGAAAGTTTAATAAAACGGAGGCAAGGACACCAAAGCTCGACAACGCAGACAGTTACCTGACTATTTAAGCTCATTTGAAAATCTTACACCACAGCGTGGAGGTTCATGAATTTTGTGCAAGCTCACAATAAGTCTTAAATTAAATAAGAATCGTTAAGTGATTCTCTGTTCAGTCTGCAAAATTTTACATTTTTCACTTCTTAGATTGGCAAATGCATTCCCAAATGCTGATCTCATTCAAACTTGAAGACCAGCCAAGGTCGCAATCTTTAGTTGCATGCTAACCCAATTTCGATTGCCCACACTCCTAATAAAAGGTGTGCTACTTTCAATCGTGATATAATATTCCAAAAGTACGCTTAAACAGCTGGATTCTTTTTCCATCCACACAATTTTGTGTTTATCAGACCACCTTCCGCATGAAAAAACTCATTCGTTAATAATATTTTGCGCGACTCCCCCCTCTCATGCGTGTAAAAAAACAAAAAACGGTACATTTTTTTTATTTACTCGAAAACCAAACAAAGCTGAAAATAGTACTCGTCGTAAAGTGAAGAGGTAAATTTCTACAAAAGCCCTCCAACAACATTGAAAAATGTAACATATCCAAAAAAAAAAGAAAAAAATTAACACAATAGAATAAGATTCGTTGCCAAAACCCCCGACTGGAAGCTTTTTCTGACGCTACCGCCACTGATAATGTCTATAAAACAACCGAAGCCCTCCACTCATTCACTCATTCACAAAGAGAACCTCTTCGGAGGCGGTCGCGTACTAAAAGTAACAGAAAAATCACAATTTCCAAAACCAAAAAACACTCGCTAGAAAGCTTTTTTCGCTTTCAAAAAATATACATACACTACACAAGCGAAAGTGTAAGTCCCCGCGCTTTGCTACTTTCGTGCTGCAAATCATATAGATAGATTTGCTTTAACAACAATGGGCGTACCGATAGTGGACAGCGACAACGTAATGCCCAAGTGCTATGAATCAAGTGAGAGACCAACTGACAAAGATACAACTCAGTCGACGGACACAAAATCTAGAAAAGACTTGGTTGGCAATTGCAAGGAGGTTCGCATCGATTGCAACAAACACAATCTAAGAATCATCGGCAATGGCAACAAGATTCGGATCAATTGCAACTCGGGCAACTTGGATATCGTTGGCAATGGCAGCCGGATCAAGATCACCAAAAACAGCGGACTAATCAAATACACCGGGAATAATGGTCGCATCTATCTGGGAAGTGAATCATCCGAACAGAATGTGGATTACATTGGCTGCAATGGGATACTCAAAGTAGTCAAAGAAATGGAACTGCGACCAGATCGGTCAACCGAACGAAAGGACAAGTATGGTTCGTCCAGTAGTGACACCGAAACTGGGGGAAAGCAAAAGAGTACAACGTCCTCGACGCCGTCATCATCATCGTATTGCGGACTGAACATCAAGAACAACATTTCGCTGCCGAATTTAGTCAATACCGGATGTCGCAAGTCGGCCAACATAACCAATTGCATAAACCTGTCCAGTAGTACGGGAAATATTGTTATTCAGAATGCTATTAATGTTGCTATCTAAGTGAGAACATATCTTACATTTAAACCGTTAAATCTTGCCCTTATTCGTGCGACTTAATTAGATTTTAAGTCATTAATGTTCCTATTAAGCCAACGTCTGTTTGTAAATTTTTAATTTGCCGAAAACTTGAAAGTATTTTTATTCTTAATTAATTTATTTATTAACATAAAAAAAAATTAGAATTAGCTAGTGAATTATTATGTTTGTTGTTGTATTTAATTCATTCTGTGAATGATACTCTGTGTGAAAATATACACGTTAAATAATTACGTACATCATATATGGATTAGTGTGCTTCCTTCAGTATAAAGGTCATCGAAAGGTGATTTCAAAATGTCGACTCAATTTTTCTCTTCACCGTCGGGGAGCGGCGCCGCGGAGGGGACTTTTTTTTTAATGTGCAAAACTTTATTCGGTGATTTTTCGGACTATCTGCTATTTTGTACTTTTTTTTTTACTGTTTGCTGTTTGCTTCGTTCGAATCTTCTTTTAAATGGATAGCGTCATCGACAGTGAAACAGTGATATTTTGATTTTAATGACCGCAACTACTTCTACGTGAGTATGGTATGTTCGGTTTAGATTGCGCCTTAGATGAGCAAATTAAAACACATTGAAGCGACAAACTTTTCTTTTGAGAATTTCTTTCGCTAATGTTAAAGCCCGAAAAGTGTTTTCTCATTCGAAATGGAATTTCTTTTCTATGTAGGTGTAGGGGTTCCCCATGAATTTATGTGGGTCATTAACCTTATCAGACCTTTCTGAACTCATCATAAAAG
The DNA here is from genome assembly GCA_963576555.1 of Ferdinandea cuprea. Classification (NCBI taxonomy): domain Eukaryota; kingdom Metazoa; phylum Arthropoda; class Insecta; order Diptera; family Syrphidae; genus Ferdinandea; species Ferdinandea cuprea. Next base: position 42,844,222 of record OY754958.1, read on the forward strand.
AGACAAGAACAGTAAATGTAAACAAAGTACTATTTATAGTAGCATCGATCTGGATTTGGATTGATATCAAATGCGGAAAGCAAGAGCTGTGGAAATGTTTCTTATGAACTTTCAATTAGTTTGATACCAACCTCAAAGGGATATGTCTAACTTCAATATCTAGATGGAGAAGATGTCTTTATGTTTCTATGTATCGCGATGGTAAGTATAATAAGAGAGGTCAACAGTCCAGGCTGATTTTTAGGTTAATTGAACAATTTACGATAGAAATTTCTTCTCAATGTTTATTCTTTTATAAGCCTACCAAATTTGTAGTAGGTCTCGGAACGGTTGGCTTAGAACTACCTGTTTCTATACATAGTTACCGAACCGACTTGAACTTAAGTTTCTTCGAATGCAATACTGCCTAACGTTGGTTTATCGTTACCAGTTCTATTGTACCCCTACAACATATCAACAGCAACATCATGACAGGAAAGCTAATGACCTCACCCTGCATTCAGAAGGACTATCTCCCTTGTCGCACAACACGAAGGTTGTTTTTCCTGGGCAATATAACTCTAACAAAAATTTAAAACAAATGTGCATCGATTTCTCACCTAGATTTCTAACTTTTTAGGGTGCTGCTAATTCCTAAGGTAATACTTTATCAATGCAAACCCTTCCAAAACGACACTGGTTCTTTTACCAGAAAATTCAAGATACCGCAATTCAAACTCCCAAGCCTTAAAGGAGTGGATTTATCCCTTTGGGATAGCGCGAGATATCTGGACGTAATGCTGGATAAAAACTGAGTTAGGCTCTTAATGTCGGGAAAAGAATCAAATGGTCTTTTTATCTGCAACGGTCTATGAAAAATTAGCGGCAGTTCAAAGAACTGCGAATCACCCATACGTCAGCACTGGACTCCCTTCTGCACCGCTTGGTGCGATATGACTCACTATTTTTGTTCACTTCAAGAGCAGTAGTTTCCGACATGGTTGGGTCCTAGAAGAGCTACTTCCAGGCAATCCAATTATAACTGATGAAATCCCTTTTTTGGCCGTCGTCGCAGAGCTAATGTAGATGAGATCGGAAGAGATTTCACCATTTACATCGATAGCCATGCCGCACTCAAGGCAATGGATTAAACTAATATCAATTCTGATAAAGTTAGGAGCTGTTGAACAATGCTTAAAGCATTATAAAGTCAGAACCGAATGAGAGTGTGCTAGGTGCCGGGAAATGAACAGGCGTATGAGCTTGCAATAATAGGATGGCTACTGGTTAATAGTGAGGTTGCAGACATAAAACCTATTCCCTGCACTATTGAGACAAAAACATAAGGTCTGCCGATATAAGGTGGTTAAGTTTTGAAGGACTTTTGAAATGGCCACTTTTTGACAGAAAAATATCTGTGGAGTTAATAAAATTAGGCAGTGATAAGCTTATATTACTTCTGAGAGGGCCAGCGGAAACAAGAAGAGATTATCGGATACAGCAGTGACGTTCATTCAAAGGTGCGCAGGTGCTCTCCATTTTCTTCTTTAAATTAAAAGTATAAACACGATATTAATAGTATCTAACAAATTACCCTATGATGTTCGCCTCACTTTAGCGCAAGAAGACGAGGAAGAAAGTCAGCATACAAAATATTTAAAAAAAAAGATCGCTCGACTTCATAAAGCGCATCACCACATCACCGGGACGACCCCAAAGGAAAAGTTCATTTTCAATAAAAATTTCAACCACATTACCCATTAGGACTTTCTTTTTACTTCTGCGCACCAAGGTACATAAAATCTTCATATGAAATGTTTTCAAAAAATGAAGGCATTACTCGTTTCCTTATATGGCTTGGTACTCTCCTTCATCAAGCGCACTTCGCTTCGTTACTCAATTCATTCCACATATTCATGCTATCTTCTTGCTAGCTGCAACTGACAACTTTCCTACTCGCATCCTCCTTTTTTGTGTTTCCTTCTCTTGCAAATGTGGTGCGCTTTTCGAGAGGAATTTTCTCCGCAACGTAAATACAATCGGAGACTTAATTTGCATTAACAGTATCCGTTTTCCGAACGTACTTGAACGCATTAATGTGACATATGTCAGATTCATCTTTCAAACGTACATACATATATAGATTTTTCAATCAGATAAACAAAAATAAAATGATGGCTGTCAAAAACTGATGTATAAAACGCAGCCCATCGCGATGAAATGTAAACTGACTGTATGCGTTAAGTTTTGTCAGGGAAATGTTCCGAACAGGTGATCGGAACAATTACCATGAAGTAAAGTTGTCCAATTCGTATAAAATCGGAGAATTTTCTTTTCAGAACGGATACCAGAAGAATGTATTTTAGATTTCTTAAGTTTTTTTTTGTCTTTTTAAAATTCAACTGGTTCCCCATGGATCGCAATGGGTTTGTTTTGGTTTTGTTGTGTGATGATTTTCCTTCACCACACCCCTTATTAGGGGTAGATGGCTGGACCAAAGATGAGATGTCGCTGCCTTTCGTTTTGCGTAGGTTATAACTCGGAAAACCTTGGGTTAGCCCTTCTAAGGACACATCCTAAGTTGAGTATGCGTAACCATGTAAACATTGTTCCTATCCTAAGATCATATGTTGTGCAAAACCACTTCCTGCTTGAATAAAACGACGAATGTAGTTGGGAATAATCCGATAAACCCCGTAATCCAGTAATTCGGGGTGTAAAATGACCATACCCATGCGAAATATGGCACTATGCTATGCTGTTTTCCAAAGGTGAAATCAAGATACTTGAAGACCTCTAGTTTCAATTGAATTCCCCTTTTCTTTATATTTAGGAGGCGGTTAACGACGGCATGGAATTAACTTTTAAAACGAAAATATTCAGCTTTCAGCGATCAAATAAATATATCATACCTTTGCATAAGGTTATATATGGCACACATGACTAGTAGATCTTCACTATATAGGTAATTTAGTGCAAAAAGTGCAGCTCTGAGTTTCATCATAAATACAAGAAATATCTATTCTTGTCATTATGAAAGTAATTCCGCTTCTTCGCATTGAAATGATTCTGACGTTTCTCTCACAAAATGCTATTTTAGCGCTTTCAAAATTCCATGTTTAAATCCCTCACGTCCAAACGTATTCCACAGGTATGTGATAGGTTTCTCCATTTGCTGTACCAACTAGACTTATGGTAAAAGTGCACAATTATTGTTAGTCCTTCCACCGGCCAATAAAACTGTTCAAACATACATATATACCTTGGAGAAGAAAGTCTAGTCTCCAACATGACGGGATAGTTTCGAGAAACTCGGCAGCTGCTTCGAAAACCTGAAATTTGCTGATGTGTGCTACATATTTCTTGACGAAATAGCTAATCCAAGTTAGCCTTTGAAGTTTGTTTTTTTTCAAGATGCTTAAATTTTGAGTGAACAACAAGCGCACGCAGTTACACTCTGTAAAAATATTGATCTGCTCGCCGTTTAAAACCATTATTCATTGTTTCACGTTCTCTTTCCACTCTTCTTAGAATATTATTGCTTTTGATTTTTTCAGATTCCTTTCCAAACTAACTCCTGTGTTCACTTGAAACCAACTCGAAGCATTTTCTCTGTTAGCTGTCTACCAGCGTCTTACTCTGCCAAACTTGCTAGGCATTCATTTGGCAAAGACTCTAAAATTAAACAGCTTGGACCTGCAACCTTTTTTAAAAATCGTAAAATTTAGCTCTTCTTTAAACTGCTGTGGTAGTACACTATGTTCGCAAACATTATTAAATATTCCGTTCAGTTTGTTAGTCATCTCAGGTGTCTCGTATTTGTGTGTTTCAGAGTCTTATTTGCTTCTTAAATTTCCGATATAGTTCCGCCTGGTTGCGCAAAGTGAAATGTTGATGGATCGGTTATGTGATTCAAAAGTTGCTACAAAAGATTCACTGATAATGAACAAACTCCAGGCTCTGTGAAAAAAATGCAATTCGCTTGCGGCGCATTTCGCAGTCCATTCCATGACTTCAGGAGCTCCACTGGTGATTTGATGGTCTATCTCACCGAAAAGTGGAACAAGTCTCTCCACCAGTTTGATGAAACGAAGATCGTTGTACTATTTCAAAGGAATTTAACAGAGTTTGGAATTAAACTCTTGTGTCAAAAATTCGAACTTTCGGGATCGATATCTCTCTGATTCAATGAATTAGAAATTTCCTTTCTGAGCAAGTTGCCTTGACTCTCTTCCTCACTTTTATTCGTTCCAGAACTCTCATGCCTACTTTTCGGCGGTGCAAATGGAACGAAAATTTAACTCATTAAATTATACCATCAAGGAGTTTAGTGTTTAATGTTGAAAACCGGCAATGCTGTCTTCTATCATTAAATCGAAACCTAAATCGAAACATCATTTTCCATGAATGAAACTTTCGTCAATGAAACCGAAAGGCTTACCACTCTCGGTATATGCGCTAATAAAAAAAATATCCTCCTCAACATTGTCGCGAAGTTTCCTGTCTTTCCTTTTTTTTATCGTTTCTTTCACCATCAATGCTCAACGGAAATAGCCATTTGCATTCCGCCCCCTTCAACAGTTTTACTCGTACCGCATCGAATGCTCATCAGTTTATCCTAAAGCCCTCTTTCGGACGTCCTGTCAAATATAGATAGCCATTTATAAGTCGCACTGCGACTATCTGTCTTGCATTATGTGTGCATTAGTCCCTATCATCTTTCCTTTTCATCTTCTTTATCCTGGTATCTATAGGGCTTTAAGACCTAACGAATTATTTTATTTGAATTCGTGGTACGTTCCTGGAAAAAAAAATGATTGAATGCAATCAAATAAAATTTGTAAATCTTTAAATGTACATCCGAATTTTGATGTGATTCCATGATGAGTAAATGAAAACTAAAGTGTTTCCCCTCGGACATCCGGACTCATCACAACACAAATCTCGGTTTGACTAAAATTAAATTTTAATTTTTTTTTCTGATTGACTGAGATCACGTTTTTTTGGGTCTCTCTTTTGTATGAAAATTTTTGCATAAATTACTGCAAAAAATACATAAAAATATAATCCATCAACACCAGTCACGTAATACCCTATTCTTATTCCAATTCCAATTCCAAGAAATAAAGTTTGACTCGGAAAAGATGAGGGCTTTAGAAAAAAAAAATGTCTCGGAAAATATCAGATGGTCGAAAAGCGGTCTTAGAGAAGTTAAGATGCAGTTTTAAGTGGCAGATAAAAACAGAAATGGTAAGATTTTGTTCAATGTACGAAATTCCGGGCTTAGAAGAGTACTGACGACGTTTGGTACTCACCTACCAAGTCTAACGAAATAATAAAAGAGAAAGGAAATCGGCGATTTGCATATTTATTAATTCTATGAACAAAATATTTCCTTTGACAAGCATTTTTGGTATATAACTGTTGGTCAACACCGCCCACTAATTTTGTTAGTCTTAGTTGAGCCAACTCAATCCGGTATATTTTTGATAATCGTGCAATATGATTCCAGTTTAGATAACAATCAATAAGTCATAAACTTTGTTTGGCATTCGGAATATAAAATTGCAATAAACGGTTCATGGAAAAAACTACACGGGAATTCACTTTATAGCAAGTTGGAAGTAGATTTACTTTTACGATGTAAAGAAAATAAACCCAATTTTTTGTGGGAAAATAGTTTCAATTCGAGGGCGGAAAGTAACACAAGCAAAATCAGATAGTATTTGAGATCATTTTACTTTAGTTGTTTTTTATTCTATTCATATAAATACAGATTTGTTTATGAAAACAGCTGCCCGACGAAAAACCACTTACCCAAGTTAACTAAGAGTCCAGAACTGGTATTTGTATTTGAAATGGAATAAAACAAAGATGATTTTTTGAAATTGTGATGAAATCTACTTTACTCCTTCAATAAATCAATTGTGGCACGAGTTGTGTGACATGTTGCGCCATCTTGTTGTTGTTCAATTGATGAACGAAAAAGTCAGTAATCATGGCTCTATAGCGATCACCATGGACTGTAACGTTATGGCCAGCATCGTTTTCAAGGAAGTACGGACCAATTATTCCACCAACCCATAAAGCACACCAAACAGTCAGTTTTTGTGGATGTAACGGTGTCTCAACATACACTTGAGGATTATCATTTGTTTATTGACGTATCGATTCAATTCATAGTGAGCTTCATCGCTAAACAAAATTCGCTTATAAAAATTGGGATCAACGGCAATCTTGTTTTGGGCCCATTCACCGAATCTACGCTTCAATTCAAACCAAGATCTTTCCGCAAAATCTTCCATAAAGTGGATGGACACATGCTCAATTCCTGTGCACGATGGTGGATCGACTGATTCGGTACGCTACGCTCGACAGCAGCAATGACTTCTTCTGTACGCCGTACGACGTCTCTGTGGAGGCGGATTATCATTAAGAGTAAAAATGGTGCGAAAACGTTCCATAGTTAATCTAATTAATTGCTCTGATGAACGATTATGCTGACCGTAAAATGGACGCAGTGTGCCGTACGTATTTCGAATAGAACCATGATTTTCAAAATAAATTTGCACAATTTGGAAGCATTGTTCAGGCGTCAGTCTATTCATGTTAAAATGCCAAACCAAACTAAGTGCCTGGCTACACGTACATGATCGTCATGTCGCACGAGACAGGTAGATTTTATGTGAGTCAGAAAGAAAAGGGTAGATTGCACCAAAAATCCACCGAAAATCCTCTTTCGTATTGAATCCTCGGCGTGCGCATGAACGTTTCGGTTCCAAACCATATCACTTTTGACAGAAAACCTCATTTGACATCTGTGTTGGAAGAGTGAAGACCGAATACAGGTACTAGAGAGCACAAAAGTAGTCGATTTTCCAAGAGAAATTTAGTTTTGTTTCAGATTTCAGCGTTCCCCGCCATTGAAATTGCTTTCATTCTTATGAGGCTTTTTTGTGTGTGTAGCCACGACGTTCATGGGAATGACTTTCATTCCCATGAATGTGTAGCCAGGCACTAAAGAAAAAATCACTTGACAACTGGCAAAATGGCCACCAGCTAAAATAGTGTTGCCAACTTAAAGTTCTATGCGTCTAAGAAAAGCACCCTTTATAACGCACTCTTCGCATATAAGAGATCTTTAGGGAGGAAGTGGGGACTAAAACCTTCAATTGTGCTCTGGCTATGTACTATATTAGACCGACCATACCTACTTATGGAGCCATTGTGTTGTGGAAATAAGCCACAAACAAGAAAACCAATGTTGCTATAACGGGTGCTTTATGTACAAAACAAAATGGAATCTCTTCCAACATTTGCATTTAATAGTAGTCTGAGCTACACGCATCAACTCACATTTCCATCCATTTCGGCAATGGGGCTTCTGGACAGATACGTAGATCGACATAAGGACTGACAGCCTCACCTAATCGAGGAAGCCACTTTGTGTAAAGTTCTAATTAAAAAATTCATACAACACATGGATTCATGTTTTCCAACTTATTTATGCGATATCATGTCATGCATTTCGCAATCCGCAAGTTAATGACATTTCTGCTTGCGAAATGTGGTTGCTGAAAATTGAGATTAGTTACTGTGGACTTTATATTTTGCCTCAAAGTGCTTGTAAAGGTAATTAAAGCTTCCCTTTTTGAATTCTTCTATACGGCAGAAGCAAAATGAATATAATTTAGCTTACCAAGAATTTTAATGGGGCTAGATTATGTACCTGTCATTATGTGAAGCCAAAAAGTGATGAACATTTGAAAGTGGATCACACAACAAATTCGGAGAATTATTTAATGACGCATTGTTACATTTGGTCATAGCTAAAGATCCCCTTGAAGATAGGCGGTCATAGATTTATTGTTGCCTTAGCAAAGTGAGAATACACTAAACTAATTTTGTATTCTTGAGTTATTGAGAAATTGGGTTCATGAAAGTGTTCGCTCTGCAATTTGCTTTTAAGTGCAGTAAAGAGCAGATAATAATATTTTATAATAAATTAATATTCACTGAAATGAAAGTTTAGTGAAAATAAAATACATCTTGCAAAAGTAGAAAACATTTAAGTTAGAATTTACAGGAATAACTGGTTGGAGTTTATGTACATATTAATAGAGAATAGGCCCAAATCACAATACATTTCTACTCCGAGTAGGCAACGAATAAATTCCTAACTCGACCAATCCAACTTTGGGGGCTGGTGTCGCCGGTTAGTTGTTCGAAACAAACTTATGCTCATGCTCTTCTTCTTCTCTCCATTTAACGACCAGATTATGATCAGGATTACAGGGATCATAACCCTCCCACTTCACTGCATTCCTACTGGTCCGCCTATGGGGTTCGGCGGTTCGACCTCAAAAGATATCTGCAGGCATCCAGATTTTGGATCACTTCATCATTGAGGCCAATCAAATGCTGGTGTTTCTGCATTTGTGTGATCCAGGAGTTTTTAGGCCTGCCTCTCTTCCGCGATTGTAAAGGAACGTTGATTGCCATTGCCTTTTTGACGGGGTTCGTAGGATCCCTCCTTTGAACATGACAATACCAATTGAGTCGGTCGTGCTTCAATTTTTTCGAGATAGGTTCTTTGAAGTGAAGGCTTCCTCGGATTCTGGAACTTCTAATTCGATCAAGCTTTGTTACTCCTGCTGCCATGCGAAGCATCTTCATCTCAGCTGCTGTCAACTTGCCCTCATACTTTTTGTATTTACATTGTCCAGCATAGTGAACCGTATGTGAGCCGGACGCACAACTGCGGTGTAGAGCCTTCCTCTCAGCGTAGGGGACATTTTTCGGTCACAGAAGATGGCAGAGTTTTCCTGCCACTTCACGATGATTGATGTCGTCATCAACTGTTGCTTCGCTGTTGATCATTGATCTCAGATATTTGAACTTTTCACAATTGGCAACCATTTAAATAGATGTCCGGAATGGGTTGACTTGGGTTAGAGTATGGGCAGTACAGATACTCTGTCTTTTTTTTGGCTAAAACGATACCCATTCCCTTCTAATACATCTACCCAAACATCAAGTGCTCGTTGCAGGGAAGTCTGATCTTCAGATCGTCAGCTCATGCTGATGGGCCACAAATAAAAAAATCAGCGTTTGGATGACATTTTTTTAAGAAGTTTTGGCCATCGATCTGTCACTTTGCGTCGAGACTATTCTTTGTTAACTCGGTAAATTAAGTTATGTTATGAAACTTGCTACCCATTGAAAGCTTTATCATCCAACATTTTTGAAAGAAATCAGTATTGTTTTTTTTTTATTAAGTAAGCCACAGTGTGCCTGGTCAAGCATGCTGTTGCTTAATTTCAGACTTTCTATCGTTGCGCACTTGACAACTCAATGCAGACGTTGTCTTGTTCACTGACATGAATGATATAGGGACGGATTCGTCTTCATAGTCTTCATCCAAGTCTTAAAGCGAATCGGCTAGAATTTCAGCGTCAGACAGAGCACCATGAACACCCACTTCATCATCAAAATGTACCAACATACATGTGTATATATTCCTCGAACGTCACATGTCTTTGATCAGGAAGAAGGTCCCAACTAGAATGAAAAATTAGATCCGGTTGCTGTTGAATCAGTATTCGTCTGTGAAATCTACATTTTCTAAGCCAGATGTAAATTGTGCTTTGTCAACAAGAAACTTATTCCTCCGATATACCGTAACGTCAATTAGTTATTTCAAATTAGCGAAAGGTCAGTTTATAGCGTGTTATGCGCGAAACAAAATAACGAGTGTAGAAATAAACCTACGGTTTCTTAAGAGTTTTTATTCATCAAGAGTCGAGTATATTAAGTTCTATAAGAGACTTTAGTCTTCCATGTCCAAAATCAATATCAATAAACTGAAACTGAATGTCAAATAGCCAACCAGATGTAGCGAAAAGCGATCCCAATAGCGATGCTATATTTTTTTCATTTAGAACTGCATTTAATTTAAAGAAAAACTTCGACTGCAGATTCCATTAACGGTGACTAATAATTATCATCATCATGTGCCAAAGTTCAACCAGACACACAATGAAAATGCATTATTTCCATTCACAAGTAAATAAATTCTATGATTTATAAGACATAAAACATTCAATGCTAGAGCTAGGAGCTTTCTTAACATCATTAACCGGAGCTTTTATACTGTTAGAGTAAATACATCTATCATCGTATTACGTACCTACTCGAGTACACGTGCCTAGACGTCATTAGTTGGAAGGAAAAAAATGTAAACAACCAATTTCAGCAGCAGAATAATAATTTTTTTTTTTTTATACAAAATATATGAAAACAAGTTAAAAGTTCTGAATCAAAACATCTCTTGGGAAATGCGCTTTAGAGAAAATAACTGTAGTTGTTGTTTGAGTAGTTTTACTATCTGAACTTTAAGAACATCTTATCGTATCTAATCGAAATAATCTTTAAGCATTTGCGACCAGGCAAACATTTCTGTATTTCCATCAGCCAAGTCGGTGTAGCTCATTACAGAAGTATTTAAAAGTCATTCAATGTAAAAACCACTGACTCAATACAAGGAAAGGAATAAAATTCTTGTTCTAAATGAGGGAAAAATAAACCAGTACGTTTTGAAAAGAAAAAAATCAGGCCATTCTGTATTGTATTTGGAGTTCATTTAATATGACAACAAATAAGCCAGCAGATCATAATTGGGAAAATTATTTTATGAGGAGTAGCGAAAATGTTTCAGCAACAACAATTTTCTTGCAATATACATTTTGAACGTTCTCGGTTTTCCTTTGATTTTGAGAATTTGTTAGGGGCCAGTTATAGCTATCATTGAAAGTTTTGTATTGGCTTTGAGTGGTATGTATCAAAATAAAGCTAATCACTTATAGAATTTTTCTACAAACAAAATTACTTAATTCTGGTTTAAACTTTTCTTTTAATCGATTTTTATTATTTCACTGATTGAAATTGATTTCAATGAACAGCTGATATTCGTTTCTACAATTTGGAACACAATCGTTCCACTGATGTCAGTTTTGCTTTCAATGATCAACTCTAACCTTAAAAACCTATACCAGTGGCCTTCCACTGACAGAAATTTTTCAATGATTGCTAACCCACTTGTCAAAAAAATAAAACAACTATTCCACTGTTATTTGTTCCAATGATGCATTTCAATGATAGCTATAACTGGCCCCTTAGAATATCACTCTGAAAGAATATCCCTGCATCATGACCCCAAAAATTGTTCTCTCCGTAAAAGGCGAATAAAGAGGGGAAGTCACTTCTAGGCAATTTCAACAGCATATTTAACATTGTAAAACTCTCTATGGGTCATCACGACTGCCAGTGTCATCAAGCAACAATCAAACTGGCACCCCAGGCAACCCAAGTTGGGTGCGAGCAGAGAAAAAAAATGCTTTTTTACTTAATTTCCTCAACCTCAGTAAGGCAAACAGAAAGGTCGAGTTTTTTTTTGTTGGCGTGGTTTGAACGGACATGTGTGGAAGTTAAGCAGAGTCTATCAAGACAGGACTACGATCCCAATCCTAAGCTTTTGCAAGTCTTACAGTATTATTGTGCTGAGTTTGCCAACAATTTGATGGACATTTAGATCTTGAAAGAAGCGATTAACATTGCCTTCTACTCACAGTGACATTCATGGAAAATAAATAAAAGAAACAAACAAAATCAATTATTTATATCAAGACACAAAACTATCTTCATGGACGGAGTTAAGAATGATGAGTTAAGTGCACAAGATAACCAGGCTAGTACAGACTATACTACAGAGAAGAAGAAATGCTTAGTAACTTCGTTCGTCGAAGCTCATTATCAATGCTCAATGGGGGTCTGCAAGGACCTAGGTGTAACGATAAGGAGATTGCTCTCTATCGCCAACCCAACTAACCTAACCTAACATAGGTGGCGGCTATTTTGTGGGTAACTTTTAAACGAAAAGTTAAAGCAGTTGGCTTTAGTTTCTAGGAGTCACCCATAACTATGAAGAAGTAACCGAAATTAGAGTGGAAGAAGTTAGAAAAGCGATCAAATAAATTAAAAAGAGTTCTGGAAAAAGGAACATCGTCATCGGGACCAAATGACTGTAATTCTTATCTCAAAACCTATTAGAGGTATTGTAAAGCCTAATCAAGAGGGCACAGACATGACTACATCTAAAATCTGTTACAATTAAGTTTCGTAGCTGAATAAAGCTAAAGCTAAACTAAAAATCTCAAGGCAATGCAACCAGTAGACTAAAAACTAAATCTCACACCTCCAGACTTATACATGGAGAAATTTGCAACCAAAAATGGTTTAATGATTAGGCAAACTAACACTTGGAATCCAGGCAATTTTGACCCACATTTTACATAAATACTGTGGAAACATTGTCACTTCTAAATTATACATATGTCTTACTCCTTTCCGAGCTGCATTAAATGGAAAACTGTCGGAATATTTACGTACGAATTGAATGTTCACCAGCAGTGTCTTCGAAGCGGGGAGGGCTTAGCAATCGCCGAAGCGGCCCGTACGTAAGGAGTCATTGTTGGCATGGACCAAATGGAAAGAACTAACGACTTTGAGGTATCACGGAATATAACAATAGCAGGACCATTAAACGTCTACAATTTGTCAGGTCATCGCTGCCTAAGCTGGTAGGGACTATAAGGAAGTCATAATTTTCTAAGAAACTATAATAAAATTAAATTAAATCTCAATTATGAAGATATATACATATGTAGAGGCTGTGGGTCAAAGAGGTCTATGAGGACACACCTCAATTGCTCACTGTCCGAGTGTCTGTCACTTGATCAATAAAAGAACACTTGGATGTCATTACTTTTATGACTTTCTGATGTGTCACTTTCCGATCTTTACAGGTTTTTTATAATATCAGGATGGCTGGACGGCATGGGTTAAAGGGGCATAAAGCCTAGCCATCTAAAACACCAACGGTTAACCCCCAACAAAAGGGCATCACAATGGGTCCACTAGGATCTACGGGTCATACGGTGTGGTTCGCCCCTGCTCTACCAACCCGCAAACCAAACCTAACCTATCATAAAAGAGGAAAGGCTACATAAGGAATGGTTACAGTCTGCTTAGGTCAAACAGTCTGATTCTCAATACATGTGTCTATACTCGTATGCCCCAAAGAAAAAGGCGTGAAAAACAAAGTAGATGACATTATTTTACATTGACATTAATTTTTATGAATAAAAGCCTTTAAAAAGGGTAGTATCTCAAGATTTTGTATATGGGTGCAATATTGATATGAGTATTGCAAGGAAATTTTCAAAGCAAGTGACATATTGCTAAAAAACTTGGCATAGAATGGGATATATGGAAAATTTGTAAAGAATTTCAGAGTCGACATATAATGGTAAAATCGTAACCCTTTAAATATACACTCTTATATTTCGGGACTCTATGTAGTGCATGTTCAAAATTTTACCTTCTCATGAGCAGCAGTTCAATATTAAAGACCTTAAAGCTGGTGAGAGACGAACGAAAGGATGGCTTAATCTGTATAACTTCTAATGCTGACAATAAACACACTTTTATATGTACAGGGGTCTATAAAGGTCTTTTTTAGAGGCATACTTTAAGTTGGCAACACTATTTTAACTGGTGGCCATTTTGCCAGCTGTCAAGTGATTTTTTTTATTTTGGTTTTGCATTTTAACATGAATAGACTGACGCCTGAACAACGGTTCCAAATTGTGCAAATTTATTTTGAACATCATGGTTCTATTCGAAATACGTACCGCACACTGCGTCCATTTTACGGTCAGCATAATCGTTCATCAGAGTAATTAATTCGATTAACTATGGAACGTTTTCGCACCATGTTTAATCTAAATGATAATCCGCATCCACAGAGACGTCGTACGGCGTACAGGAGAAGTCATTGCTGCTGTCGAGCGTAGCGTACCGAATCAGTCGATCCACCATCGTGCACAGGAATTGGGCATGTGTCCATCCACTTTATGGAAGATTTTGCGGAAAGATCTTGGTTTGAATTGAAGCGTAGATTCGGTGAATGGGCCCAAAACAAGATTGCCGTTGATCCCAATTTTTATAAGCGAATTTTGTTTAGCGATGAAGCTCACTTCGAATTGAATCGATACGTCAATAAACAAAACTTCCGTATTTGGGGTGATGATAATCCTCAAGTGTGTGTTGAGACACCGTTACATCCACAAAAACTGACTGTTTGGTGTGCTTTATGGGTTGGTGGAATAATTGGTCCGTACTTCTTTGAAAACGATGCTGGCCAGAACGTTACAGTCCATGGTGACTACTGACTTTTTCGTTCATCAATTGAACAACCATGATGTGCAGGAGCTGTGGTTTCAACAAGACGGCGCAACATGTCACACAACTCGTGCCACAATTGATTTATTGAAGGAATAAAGTAAATTTCATGTCAATTTCAAAAAATCATCTTTGTTTTATTCCATTTCAAAGTTCTATGACTCTATAAAAAAAACACATTTTATATATACGTTGCTTATTTTTTCCGGAGTATTGAGGTTCTAGTGCATTTTCCTGTACAACAAAATGTCATGACAGATGTCATATCGGAAAGAGCAAGTTCAATCCTGTACAATTGTGGGAAGGATGGGATTTTATCATTTATTTATATTTCGATCATGGCGAGTTTTACATTTAACGCATTTTTTGCTGAAAGGCCAATTTGCTGACATTTTTCAGAATTTCCATAGAGAATATCCTCTTTCTTCGAACGAATGGTTTAAAATATAGCGACCTTGTCCACATTCTGAACCTTGCTTCTCAGTTCCTTCAGGATCTCGGATTCGGGGAAATCCGACGTTAGATCATCATGGTATCCGTTTGGAGAGACATTTTCTCGGCGACGCAAATACAATCGGAGACTTAATTTACATTTACAGTATCCATTTTCCGAACGTACTTGAATGCGGAAAACGGACATTTTTGAGATTAAACTCTCAAACATATCTTAGATTTTCCAATTAGGAAAAACAAAAATACAATTATCAAACTGCTTAGTGCTCGTCTTTGCATTAAATTTTTGCCTAAGGAATTAATTTGTTGGGAAAAAATTAGCACCTACCTACTATTGAATAAGTTATTTTATTGCTAACATTTTAATCAATCAATTATATGTCGGAGACAATCGGAGATAAACTGACATGCGGCTGTCAGAAAATGATGTAAAAGACGCAGCTCATCACGATGTGTAGTATGTATGTATACATTTCACGGTATGAGTTACGTTTTGTCGGAGAAATGAAGTAAAATTGTCCGATTCGTAAAAAATCGGAGAATTCTCCTTTCGGAACGGATACCACGGGATGGGCGTAAACTTGCTGCTTGTTTTTGGCTGAGTGCATGACTTTATTTTACCAGAATGGCCAACATATCGTCGGATTGGTGAACTTCAGAGGCGGTGTGACGCTTGCTCGGTTTTTTCCACCCGTCGAACGCCTGGTTGGCGGTGCTTGGTTGCAAAATGCTACTGTCAGTAGAATGACAGGTGGTAAAAGGCAAAGTACTATATGGTGGCTATTTTACTTGGACCGTTGGGCGAGGACTTCAACCCTTAATGTGCTTGAGGTTATTCTCTGACCGAAAGAAAAGTTTGGGAACCTGGCCTATGCCACTTCATGACAAATTGAAATCCAGAAAAAACTTTAATAATTTTTCAAATTCGATTTATTAATATATTATTTTATTTTTCTTCACCTTTTGCAAATTTTTGCTCTTTCATTTAATTAAATTATTTTGAACAATTTTCTGAAAGAGCTAGAATTTTCTTGAAAAATTTTTACATAAAAAACTTTCTTAGACCTCCAGTGTGCTCGCACCGACTCCCCGCAGCAAGGATCTGAAAAGATAATCGATTTTTATATTAATCGATTATTTTTCGCTTATAATCGTTTTATATAAATCGATTATATAAATTACACTTTCAATTATTTTAGTTATTTATTTATTTAATATAAGAAATGCAGCTAACATTTGCAAATTAGACATTTTATGCGATTTTTTTAAACAACGCCATCAGTGCGACGGATGAAAAAACGCAGAATAAGTTTACTAAAGGTAAACCCTTTAGTAAACTTATTCCCCTCTATTGACGAATAATAGTTTTTTTACAAATCGATTTATCGAATGGATAATTATATTACAGCCGTATTAATAAAAATCCCTTAACTCACCTCTAACTCACGAGCTACCTAAGCGATGGAATAAGACTTAACTCACGAGTTAAAATTTCTTATTAATAAAAATTCTGACGTTCAGCAATAGCATTTACGCAAATCTATTACTTTTCTATTACAATCAATCAAATTTTCTTTGTCTGTAGAGCATTTTTAAAATTTAATATAAACAAATAAATGTTTTTTAGATTTAAAAGTGCAATGTGGACAATAAAAATGGAGAATCGTCCAGAAAAACCAAAAGGGGAGTGAGAAATTTCTGTAGGAATAACAAACAAAATATGTTTTCGTTTGCCTGCTAAACCATCGTTAAACCACCTTTGACCGTGAGTTAGTCAGTTAGTGTCAAATTTGTTTTATTAATAACATTTTACACATTACTCATGACTTAAGGTAAACTCACCGCTAACTCGTGTTTGTTAACACGGGTGTAAGAGATTATTCAGCAATCGATTTTTTTTAATATATCTCGCCGTTCTGGCCCGCAGAAGAAAAAGTTTCTGCGGGTAAGAAGCTTATTTTTAACAGATAGGCACCGAACCAATTATTTTAATAACGAGCCATATACCAGTTGCATAAACACATTAATTGAATTTTACAACGAAATTGTTTTTTGCTTGTCGCGAGCATTCATTAACTCTAAATTAAATTTATGTTTATTTGAAATAATCTGTGAAATTAGCGAACGTAGTGTTTTGTATTTTGCTCTGTGATGGTATTGAGAAAATAAAATTTATAACATCTAAAACTAAATTTTAAACTACACAATTTCTTTTTATTGCTGACAATAAGGCCCCGTCACATTCACATCAACAACATGAAAACCAGTTGCTGGACTTAACAATTTAGTTCCAGCTTTCACTACCAGGCGACACTTTCGCATAATAACAAAATTTGCGACTCCATGCGACGTCAAATGTCAAACAAAAGCATAAAAAGAAAAATAAATTCCCTCTTCGATTGCACGATTTCTTTATAAAAGAAATACAAAAAGTTTCTTTATTTAACAATTTACCAAAGTGCCGTTTTCGTTGTTCAATATCGTCTCAAATATTCAACTTTATCACGTGAAAACACTTGTTACAAATCTCCCTTGTGTAGGCCGCAACATTCGAGCGGCAAATTTCACAATATCTTTTAATTTGTTCTTAGTCAACGAAGCACAATTGAAAAATCATGTTTGGGACATCAAGTATAGGAACTGGAAATACGTTTGCCACCACAGCAGCAACCACAACGCCCAATCCAATGAAAGACTTTGAAGTGGTTTCTCCGCCGGAGGATTCGGTCTCGGCATTGGAATTCAGCCCCGCAACGTTACAACAAAATTTTCTCATCGCCGGAAGCTGGGATAGCAGTGTAGGTTTTATTGACAGCAAAGAAAATGAAAACTCGATATCATCTAATTCTTTACACAGGTACGCTGCTGGGAAGTTGAACACACCGGTAAAACTGTGCCCAAGTCAATGAAGACCCTAGGTGGACCGGCGTTGGACGTATGCTGGTCAGACGATGGAACCAAAGTTTTTATGGCATCGTGTGATAAACAGGTCAAGTGCTGGGATCTCGGATCGGACCAGGTGCTGCAAGTCGCCGCTCATGATGCTCCAGTAAAGACATGTCACTGGGTTAAGGGCTCCAATTACACATGCCTCATGACGGGCTCTTGGGATAAAACTATGAAGGTAAGTGTGCCACAGTCTTGCAATGTCATCGACTAACTCTTACTACTCGCAGTTCTGGGACACTCGATCACCGAATCCAATGATGGTGATTAATCTCCCCGAGCGGTGCTACTGCGCCGATGTTGACTATCCGATGGCTGTTGTTGGCACAGCGGGTCGCACACTGATTGTCTACTCTCTTGACCAGAAGCCAACTGAGTTTAAGCGACAAGAGAGCCCTCTGAAGTACCAGCATCGAACTATATCGATTTTCAAAGACAAGAAGAAGGCCCCAACTGGTAATAGCCACTTGGTGTTTGTACCTAATATGTTTACCTTTTAAGAATACTCTTCTTAGGCTACGCTCTGGGAAGCATTGAGGGTCGCGTGGCTATTCAGTACGTCAATCCACTCAACCCCAAAGACAATTTCACCTTCAAGTGCCACCGAATCAGCGGAACAGCTGGCTATCAGGACATTTATGCTGTCAACGACATTGCATTCCATCCTGTGCATGGCACCCTCGTTACCGTTGGGTCGGACGGAACATTTAGCTTCTGGGATAAGGACGCCCGCACCAAACTGAAATCTTCCGAGGTTATGGACCAGTCAATCACCAAATGTGGATTCAATGCCAATGGACAAATCTTCGCCTATGCCGTCGGTTACGACTGGTCCAAGGGCCACGAATACTTCAACGCTGCCAAGAAACCATCAATATTCCTGCGGCCGTGCTATGAGGAGCTGAAACCTCGCATCAACTAAGAAAATAAGGAAAAAAAATGTTGAGATGATTCCCCGATAGCGTATATTTTATGATTAAACAGTGGCATTTCCGCTCATAACTGATCACAAGTGTGTTTTGGTTTCACTAACTAATGGTGTTCGTCGTGGCCTCCGTGACCGTGGCCATGTTCGTCGCCGCTGGAAAGAGCATAATCAATGCCAACTGCAGCTACGGCGGCAGCCAGACCCCAAACAAAACCACGAGTGAAGAATAATCTTGCGCGTGAGGCATGGGTGCCGTGTGCGGGATCGAAACGCCAGGCTTCATTTCTGCATAGAAGAACAATTAAGTTCTACTGTCGGCATTGTATCATCATTTTACTTACCGAAGCCAAGGATCTTTTAGTCCCAATCTGGCCAAAGCTGTTTGCACTTCAACTAGTTGTGGTGCTTCGATTTTATAGATCTTTGGATCGGGAACTTTGTAGGGGTCACCATGTCCGTGGTCATGTCCACCCATTGTTGAAAATTCTATAAGAAAAATATAAGTTTAGTGCTTTTCTGAATCGGGGATTTCTGTCAGATTGATTTGTTGTCGCAGAGATAACCTCCATGTTACATAAGGTGATTTTATTTTCACTGTTTTGCTGCCGTAATCATGGAAATTACTAGCGATAAATGCTTTTACAATTTATATATATATAAAATGCGAGATTTTCTTTAAATAAATACCAAATGCAAAGATTATCAACGATGAAATTAAACCAAACCAATGGAAATAGAAGTGGATGCTCGTATTTTTTGATGGAACTAATTGACACTCTATGACAGCTTGTCAAAATTACGATGTACAGCGGCTGCACGCAGTATATAGGAGTGCGATTTCGAATGTTATCGAAATATCTATCGTTTTTTTTTGTAATAGTGCTCTTTTGCAAAAGAAAAACAGAAATTTGTTTGCAGGGGAAAATGTGTAAGCCACAAAGCATATTAATAAAAAGCAATGCTGTGTCACTTAAAATAATGCTTCGGAATTGATTTTTACTTCACCTTTTATATTGTTTTGCTGTCGTAGAATCCACCGCAAACAATATCCTTATCGACAGGTTTTTGACAATTGTCAATAGAAAAAATTTGTAGTCACATTTTTTTTAAAGTGAATTAAGTGGCCAAACTAAGCATAAGCAATCCGCAATGATTTTGATGCGGATGAAAAATTTATTTTTGTTCGGGAAAATTCAACGTTTTCGACGATACAATGAAACTAATTTACATTACCGACAAAAGGAAAAAGAAAATCATCTTAGTCGATTGAAACAAAACTATTTATACTTTATGAATGTTTATAATTAATAGATGCTTTATTTTATGAATATGTTGGAGAGAGGTGAAGAGATCGCTTTAGAATTTAAAGAATTTCATAAGTAGCATTACGTTGCCATACCTTACATTTCCAACTAATGTCGGTAAATTAAAAATATATAAAATGTAATGTATACCTAATATTTATATCAGAGGACTTTGAAATAGGCTTCACTGCATAAAAACCTGAAAGTGTTATTCTAAACTTCAGTAATGGTAATATGCATTTAAAGATTGAAAGTTTAGTAAAAGTTGGTGCAATTACACTACTTATTCGGTAAATATCTTGGCGACGAAAAAATAAAGATTGAAGAGTGTTGAATTCGCATTCAGAAAAAACATCTAATGGAAACGGTTTTACCTTTTCACGGGATGTTTATTTTATTGGCATCCCAAATTTTTACCCAACTATTGGCACCCCGAAATATACAATTTGTATTTAATTTAAAAAAAAAACAATGCATTTATTTGTGACATTTCTGTATCTTTATTTTGGAGATAGCTATGTCCCATTTATGGAATTACATAATAGTGTAATTGGGCACCACGGCACTACGGCCCGCAGAAACTTTAGCTCTAATTTAGAGGGACAAAACAGAAATCATTAAAATATATTATATTTGGAATTGCAAATCAATAATAAGTACATTTAATGGATACTGCAATAGTCCGAAGCTCATTTTTAAGTAAAAGTTATAGTTATAAAAGCCGCTTCTCAAATCTGTTTTTCGAAATCTACTTAGAAGAACTTTCTTTGAGTCTAACAAAAATCTCCATCGACTATTCAGCACTTTTTTTTCTGCTTGAAAACGTAAACTGATCCAATACTAGTAAAATTAACAGCTAAGTGTCATCCACAACTTGGCTAACATCTAGAGACAAAAATTGCAATTTTTTTATTGTTAAAGTCGAACATTTATTTGTATGAATGAATAGCTATATGGTCAAACACTCGAAGCATTCCAATAAACGACTATACTGCATTCAGTATATGGCTAAATTCCAAAATGTCCAAAAAATGCGCATTATGAATGCACACAGCTTTTCTGATGACAGGTTATAAATTCTTTTGCGCTGCTTTGCATTTGTTATGCATCATAATCATTCACGATGCTCTGTTAGCTTTTGTTTGCGCAGTTGATGCGTTCACAATGCGTTTTTGAAAAGTATGCATTGCATCATAGTAAGCAGTTTGCATTTCGGAACGCTTGATGGAATTCAGCACTGTATCACTTCTTTATTTTTAGCTAACAAAAATATTTGTGCAAACTTAGATATTTCAATTATTAGCTGCAGCTAGATAGCATAATATTGAACACATGGTTGAGATATTAAAAAAATAGCATCTAAGAATAAAATGAATTGCAGGTTTTATTAACAGCCAAATTCTGAAAACCGAATTCTAAGAACTCACTTTGACTTTGACTGCGAATCTTCTTCTATTCCTTCAATATAATATATAGCCATATTATTTTTTTTTTTTTTTATAATGTACTTTGGATACCCTTATAATGAAGTGACACAGTGCGGGCATTAGGGAAATGAAGGATTAGAGAAAGGGAGAAACCGATGCACGTTGGTTTTAAATGTCTGTAAACTAAAATGTGTAGGTAAAACAGAGCGTGGTAGGGCATTCCACATTCGTATTGTACGGTTAAGAAAGGAATCTTTATATTTCACAGTACGTCCGAAAACAGGCTTAAGGGTAAACTGATGTGCATTCCTAGCATGGCGAGTATTGCGGTTGAATTGCTGTAGGGGTGGAATGCAACTGGCTATTTCATTTGAGCACTTGTGGTGGAAATACCGATCTCGATCTCGATCGCCAATAAGTTATACCGCACGTTTTTGGATCCTGTCAAGTAGCTCCAAATATGTTATTGGTGCACCAGACCAGATATGAGCGTTGTACTCAAACTTTGGGCGAATAAACGCCTTGTAGATTCTAGCCAGATCAGAAGGGGTGAACAATTTCTTGCATCGCTTAAGGAAGCCTAGACATTACGCAGCGTTCTTGGCGACATCAACTATGTGGTCATTCCAACGAAGGTTGTCATTAACACACATACCTAGAATGGAATGTCGTTCGGTTTCAGTAATGCAAGTGCCATTCATGAATAATGGCAGAAAATTAGGGTTCCGCTTTGAGCTTAACATACGTTGCCGTTCCAGTTCAACGCCCGAAGATGAGGGGCGTTGCCCAGAAAACGAATATGAAAAGCTGAGGGTACTGTCATCAGCAAAGGAATGGATTGGATTAGAAGTGACAGACAGGAGGTCATTGATAAAAATGAGAAAGAGAGTCGGAGACAAAACAGAGCCTTGAGGGACACCAGCATTTATTTGGTGAGTTGCAGACTTGAAACCGTACAAAACAACTTGTATTGAACGGTCCGAAAGGTAATTCCTAATCCATTGAATTAAGGTAACATCGATCCCAAATGCACGCATTTTCGACAAGAGAGCTTGATGCCAAACTCTGTCAAATGCCTTTGAAATATCAAGCGCAACGACCTTGCTTTCACCACCATGGTGAATAGATTGGTTCCATTTTTTGGTTAGAAGATGTCATCAAATCACCAGTGGACCTGTTGCTGCGAAAACCGTACTGCCGGTCATTAAGAAGTTTTCGGGATTCAAGATATTTCATAAGCTGACGATTTAGCAGCGTTTCCATGACGGGCTGGACAAATGCTGTTTTCCATCTTCTCGGAAAGAGCCCTGAAGAATAGGACAGATAGAAAAGCTTACGCAGTGGTTTTGCCAGCGTGGAAGAACACCTCTTCAGAACGATAGGGGAAATACCGTCTGGGCCAGCGGATTTGTGAATGTTGAGATCTTGAAGTTCTCTTGCCACATTAATCAATAAAAATAAAGGCTGTATCGTTATTTATTCGGATAAGACTAAGTCTCATTTCTTTTGCGATTATCAATGATTTTACGATTTAAGTATGGCGAAATGGATCGTAAATGAAAATTGTTTTCCTATTAACACTTGAGACACCTGGTGGTAAATAGTAAAAAAAAAGTTTCGAGATCACAAATCGTGATCTCGATAAATAGTAAAATCAAGTGCATTTGTTGAAGTGATAATAAAAAAAGGTTAATATCAGAGATTACTGTCATGCGGTACAGTGGGTTAATTCGGAAACGTCAACTGCACGAAAAACGATGCGGACGCGCAACACAGTTGATGTCACTTACCTTTCCAGTGATGCAAAGTGTTCATCAATAGTACTATGATGCGTTTCCACCTTAAAACAAAGGCTACCACCCAGAGTTACCTTGTACCAGAAATTGTTTTGCGATCACTTTTAGCGGAGCAAAAATTATGTGATATTCGCAAATGAGTGATTAACAAATTAAAACCACAGATCTTAGTTTAATTTTCAAGATTTTATTTTATTTATTCATTTTGCCTTTTGTCTAGTTAATTATTCGTATTTTTTTTTATTCATTTGTAGTTCTATTGTTTATAATCTAATTTAATTTGTGTTTTTTAATTTTTCATGTTTTTTTTTGTAATTTTTTTTATTTTTTTTTTTAATCTTATTAAAATTAATTTTATACTCATTTGGTGTGTGTGTTTGTTTATTTATTTCACACACACACAAATGCTACAACAAATATCCATTTCCATCATTGTGGTTATGTTCTCAATTTCATATATAATATTCCATTTAAAGAGAGTCGGAAATATACATAATAATATGGAGATTATAGACAAATTTTCTTCTTTATAGCATTAATTACGATTATTCCTTTATAATTGAATTAATTCTATGAGGGGTGGGGAAAAGTGGTTGAATACATTGAAACAGTAAATTTATTTTAAAAATTTATTTCGATTATAGTAAGTATTCTTTAAAACTATTAAATTAAGGAAGTAAAACAAGACAAAAAAAAATTAAAAAAAAAAGGAATAATAAAACACCTATGCAAGAAAAATACTGTGAACTTCCCCTCCAGAGGGATATTTTCGTCCGATTTCTAAATCATTTGTTGTTTTTAATTCTGTTTTTTTTTTACAAAACATGAATGTTTTTTTTTAGTTGCATTTTTTTGTTTAGTTATTTTATTTTAAGTTCATCTGTTTGTTTTGTTTTTTGTTTAGGTAAATTTTCTACACAACAAGAAACATATTAAGGTTAACAGTGGAGTTGTTTGGATTATTCTTATATAGAGTTTGTTCCATTTTCAATTTTGTTCTGTTATTTGCTGTGCTTTTTTCTCACAATCAGAGAAAAATCTAAAATTTTGTTTCATTCAAGAACAGAAAATAGTTACCATTGTCAGAGTGATTGGTGTTTTTATTTTCTTTTATTTTTTTTGCTACGTTGGTTAACGTGTTTCTAGTTAATTTTCTCGTCGGCAAGAATTTCGGTAAGGAGCTTGTTGAGGCTGCCTAGACCGGTAAGAAATCCTCCATCGGGGCCATGATGCACGGGCATTGAGGGCGGCGATGGCAGGAGTCCGCATCCATTTCTTGGCACAAAGGCGGTGTGTGCAAAGTCAATCATACGGACATCGACGAGGCAGCGTGAATCGTCTGTAGCTGTTGTGCTGCTGATGTCGAGAGACTTTGAAGAGTGCGGCAGGTGCGGATGGTGCTGGTTGTTTGGTTGTTGTTGCTGGTAGGTGTGATTTTGTGTCTGACGTGGCGTTTGGCGTTTTGATGCGGAAGTTGACTTTCGCGGATGTTGTTGCTGCTGCTGTTGCGGTTGAACAAACTGATGTGGTGTGGTGGTGGTGGCTGGAGCAGAGTCCTCATGCGGATGGGAATGACGGCGAGCAATGTCATTTGGAATGAGGAAAGCGCCGCTGTCATTTGGATCGACACAAGTTTCATCCTGTTTCTGCACAGTTTCAATGAGGATACCAGCAAGGACGGAATTTTTGATTCCCGTCGCTTGGTCACCTGTCGGTGTAGAGGGTAATGAAATTGGTGTTGATGCAGGAACCGATTCTCTGCTTAGTTCGTTTAGGGGGGATTCACCATCAGCAGCAGCTGTGGTCGATTTCTTAGCCATCGATGAGGAGGACTCAGTTTTGTCCATTGAATTCTCTTCGTCGTCTTTGCAGCGAAGGCGCTTAACTGCTCCTTTAGGAGTCGATTTCGGTGAGGAATCCTCACTTTTGTACCGTTTCATCAGTGCCTCTGTCTGAACAATTAGGCTGTTATCGTAGTCAGAACTACCTTCATCGGAGCTATTATTGCCGGTTTGGCGACCCGACGTCACCGCTTTTATTTGCTCAGAGAGACCCGAAAAATCGTCACTACTGTTGCTACTGTAATTCATCCAGGAATCACCAGAGTGCGGACTAGAAGTGGAGATACTCGGCAGAGGTGGTTCAGGATCTAAGAATACTGTTTCTTCAGATATTGGAATGAACGGAGATGATTGCTGTTGTAGTTGTGTTGTTGACTGCTGTTGCTGTTGTTGTTTATGTTGTTGCTGCTGCTGCTGCTGCTGTTGCTGTTGTGTTGTTGAGATGATGGCGGGCTACTGCTGCTGCTACTGCTTTTAGCTCCACGCGCCACCGCCTCAGCAAAGCCTCGATGATGTGCCTCAGTACTAACATCGATGGTAGTGTGGTGCTCCTCATCCTCGTCCACATCCCCATCCACAGAATCGTCGTGATTGTGATGACGGTGATAGCGATGATGATGGTGATTAGTGTTGTGCTGGTGTTGTTGTTGGCGCTGGTGCTGATGGCGTTGATTGTGACGCTGATGTCGATGGTCACGACACGCCGTGCTGACCGGTGTTGCGATTCTATGATTATGATCGCTGTCCTCGTGCGATGAGGAGAGATTCAACTCGGTGGAGTCATTTGATGCGTCTGCATCATAGCAGCAATGATTGGAGGTTGGCGTGCGGCCGCAACTACTGAGATCATTATCATCATCTTCCGCGTCCTCATCATCGTCATCATCATCTTCGTCAACACTGTTTTCCGGATGGTCGACAACAATTGCGTCGTTATAGTATGGCGGAGGAGCACAGCATTCATTGGAAATTTCATTAGCCGGTACTGCTGCTGCAAAAAATGTGTCCATTGGATGAATCATTGGATTCTCCTCGAAGCCCTCATAAACAATTAGAAGGGAACTGCAACCAAAAACACAGAATTACATAAAACTAGAAAAAGGAAATATATTCCTCTCACAAACTTACCACGAGTAGAATCGATAGCTTGATTGTTTCTCAATGACACGTGCCAATTGCTGCAATCGCTGGATAATTTTCTTTATAACTCGAGTTCTCAACCTATAGCCGTTGTAGAAGAAATCATGCAGGGCCTGCTTAAAGCCATCTTCGCTAAGCTCACGACCCCAATACTTGTCACGCTTAGCATATTGATCCATGTCTGCTTGGAAAACTTGCATCCCGCACAGGCGTACTCCCAACGAAGCCGAAGTACTTGCTGCACACTTTGCCATTTGTTTGGTGCGTTTCTCTGCCGATGCATCATCACCGTGCTGGCGCGTGCCCATTTTTAAGTCCAATATGCAAGGATTCTTAAATTGCGATGTAATATTCTCCAGCATTAGAAAATCTGCAAGAAAAAAAAAAACAACAGAAAGAAATAATTTAGTTGTCATTTTCTATTTGGAAATTAGTGCAAAGTGCATGCTCGCGATTGGGAAGGCTCCATGGTCCAGTAGAGGGCCGGCAGATGAACTGAAAAATGAAGTCAGGCAAATGCAAAAATGTCAGCAGTCTTCCCTAATCGAATGTTAAGTGAGTGGTCCTGTTACAACAAATAAGACGAGATGGAATTTCGAATAAAAATGATTTCGGCAGCGATGGACATTCGTACAAATGAGTATGCTCGACAACACTCAGACTCAGCTACTGCAGTAATTGAAATTCATGCACAGAAATGTAAATCCTTTCATCGATACACTCAAAAAAAAAAATGCGAAATTAAGAAAAGTATGGTGTGCAGCTCGAAGCCAATTCGACCGTGATGTTGAATTTGTTAGCCGATCAAGCATGGCCATTAAACACATTTTCTTATTCCTGTGGTAAGTAAGCACTAAAATCCAGGGTAGTGTCCATTCACTCACAAATTTGTGACACTTTATGACAAATTTCGAAAGCGAGCTGTCACATTAAGTTGGGAAGAAACTATTTTAGCGTCTGTGACAGAAAGTTTTCTTAAATGGGATTTTTTTTAAACCAAGCGGAAGTTTGGTACCATATTGATCTAGCTTAATAGAACCAATAGACGGATCATAGTAAGAATTACTTCGTAATTATCTGCTAGGTCACGTAAAGTCTTATAAATTATTCATCGGCACGCAGTCGATGTAATATATAATGTAAAACTATTACCGGCTTAAGTGATGCGAGCCAATAATTGAAATTACCTACTCTGTTGCATTGTAGTAGGTGTTCGTGCTTTTGCATATGATTTTCTTCCCTATTTTCGACGAGGTTTTATTTTATTAATATATGCAAGTAAAATTGCATTCAGAGTTTAGACGTTTAGCTTGGAAGCATGGTCATCGAAAGTGGCAATACTTTAAATTTTAAAATAACTGACAAATGTAGCACTTCAAAAAAAGACTGATACTGATCGAGTTGAAGCTCAAAAGTAGCACAATACACTTAGAACACACTCGGCGCTTGCGAAGAAGGAGAATCTTTCGTTTCGACGGATACCTTGCTTGGGACGACTGTATTTTGCCATCGAAGGAAGTAATTTATTGTACATCTTTGAGACGCAATGAAAAACATTTCTCAAGTCGAATTAAATTTGCAACAACTTAAAAGTTTAACCAATTTTTAAAAAGGGCTTTGGTGGTCTTCAATTCTATATATCCTACTGACCCCAACGCTACTACCCCGACGACCTCGAATCGCGTTCTACGTAAACGATCTAATAGATAACTGGCTTCATTAAAACTCGACAAATCAAGACATGTACTAGTATTTTTCCAACTTTTATCAAACGACGACTCCGATTTTCCAAAAAAGGAATAACAAAAATTAGTCTCTACAGTTATACCAACAAAATGGAATGCAATTGAAAAACAATAAAAACGAAAAATTGAAAGAAAAATATGTTCTCGATTAATGGCTTCTGCAATTAGGGATGAGCGCATGCGCAAGCAGATCCTTTCGTACTCCTTTTTTTGTTTGTTTTTGTTTAGTAAGCATTTGGTTTGGTTTTGGTTTTTTTTTAATATTTTTTTATCTTTTAATCTGATACTAACATTGTTTGTTAGAGTTGTCTAATTGTGAAATACTCTTAATAACATCGGCTGCATTTCCATTTTTATGTACTTTCATCCTGTAAGAGAAAAAAAAAAGAAAAAATCCAAAATTAATTCATCATATCGCAGAGTACTACTACTTATTTTTTATTTAATTTTTTTTTTTATATAAAACTACACTTAAATCATAGGAAACAATTCGTATTTTTACGCTTTTCGTGGAGAGCGAATATTTATATTCGTAAGATATATTTAGAGAGAGAGAGACAGAGACAGAAAGGGTATGCGAGATGATGGGTGCGCGATTGACTTTCTTTCCTAAAAAAAAATATTACATTTTGTTTCGATTTGTTTTTTTTTTTTTTTTTTTTTTTTGTTTTGGTTTTATTTTTTTAGAGAATAAATAAAGTACGATATAAGGAAAAAAAAAAAAATATGTATATAAAATGTTTATTAAATTTTATTTACCCATGATTGATACTAATTTCAATTATGTCATATTTTTTCTATTCTCATCTATAAGAAATATACACATTTTGAAATTCTGTAATATTTTTGTTAAGAAATAAATACTAACCGTAAGACATCTTCGCGTTTCCTCTTGGAAGCACTGATTTTGCGGACATGCTCCTCGCGAAAACTTGGTGAATAACGTTTCTCGAGTTTGGTGCCACCCATTGTTGTTGCTTGCATTACACCTAAAATGAGAGTATCGTAATATTTTAGAATGTTTTCTGAAAGTTTGAAGGTTGTTTTTTTTTTTTTGATTTGGTCTTAATGATAATAGAAGTTGTTTTTTGTTTTTAATTCTGATTTGAATATGTGAACACGGAACATATTGATGGATGAATGCGAAGTAAAAACATGTAAATATGGTGAGATTGGATTTGTTGCGTTATGAAGTTTTTTTTTTTGTGATGGTAATGATTGTTTTTTGTTTTTCGGAATGATGATTAGAAAGCCTATACAAACATGCACATTTCAACGTCACATATTAAGTTAGATAACTTTGGTATTCTAGTACTTTTTGTGGTAATCATTAAGTGCATAGGAGATGCTTTAGTTAAAAGTCCTTTTATGTATGTTTTTAAGAGGGCTACAATAAAATGTTTACAAAACAAAGGACCCGCTTAGAGAAGAGTACACTCAACGAACAAAATTACTCAAATAAAATGTAATTCATCGAAATGGGGCAACTGCTTAACTAACATTTTTTTCAAATCCAAATGCAGACACATATTTTAACAAAAGCTTGAGTTTGTTTGTTTGATTGCAATCGCGATTCAAGAGCTGACCCATTTGCTGCCTAAATTTTGTTGTTTAAAACAGTGCAGAAGTGTGCTATTTAAAATCGCTACCCACCAACATTTCAATGAAATAAATGCAGGGTTAAACAGTTCCTCGGTCCTTAATTGACAACAGAC
Organism: Ferdinandea cuprea; assembly: GCA_963576555.1. Taxonomy (NCBI): domain Eukaryota; kingdom Metazoa; phylum Arthropoda; class Insecta; order Diptera; family Syrphidae; genus Ferdinandea; species Ferdinandea cuprea. The sequence goes on from OY754958.1 coordinate 42,873,797, forward strand.
TAGTTCTCGGGTAACAATTTGGTGAAAAAATGAAACTTGCCGATTAAAAAATGAAAATGCAGTTCTGAATCAATCGTTTTTTAAAGTGTCACTCAGATGTTTATGTGTGAATCGAACAGTGGCGGCTCTTTAACTCGCCCCGGCACGCAATTTGATCGCACTTAAGCCAGCGCAAAATTAAAAAAAATTGAGCAAAGCTTTGAACAGATAATGCTTGGAATTTGTTGCTCAACTTGATACGCAACTATCACCAATGAGCAATGCTATTCAACCATCTCCAAGGCGTTGTTTGAAGAAAGTTGAGAGAGTCATCCATTTGAATTTATTGCGTTTAACAGGAAATTGATGAGTTAGACGCGTAGTGAGTGAGGGGCATTATTCTCTTGACTAATTGTAAGGGTAAGGATACACAAGCATCTACCGAATAAATATAGTATAGGCAGACTTTCAAAACAATCTGGTTGACGGTCAAACAATTAGAAGAGTTGCTTGGCTTGAGACTTTTTGAAGAAAGTATTGTTGAGCGACATTGCACGAGGAATAAAAACGATCCCTTTCCTTAGTCCTTAACATGTAAGTAAGAGAAACTACCCTCTTTAAACAAGAGAGAGTGGCCAGCGATCGTGTGGTTTATAATTGAGTTAGTCAACTTTGAACTACGAAAGGGTGCGGTCGCTGGTTTGCTCGGTGGCAGTGATAGTTCTCAGAAACCTTCGTCGGTCGTATTCAATTTTCCTTTCGAGAGATTACGCGTTTACAGTATTTAGAGGGTTTCGACTCGCAACGCTGGTTTTAGTTCTTACAACGAGCACCTTAAAAAGTTCGAAGTTTGGGCAAACCACATCACAGTTTATCAGTCAGTAAACGTCTGGCTTTTTTCAGAACCAAGCCGATTACCCGAGGAGAAAACTATGCTAATTTAGACCAAAAAGGAAATCCAAGTCCCAGAAGCACTCCGACTAGGTGTAATGCTCCATTGTGTCTTCAAGCAGAAATCGTTTATTTTTGGTGCAGTGGTATATAATTTATATAATCCATAAGCACCCAACTACTGAGTAGCTTTTGTTTTCATTCACACGGAGCAAATAATAATTCATTGAGAATCTCTTGGAGTGTATTTTTTTTTTTTTAGTAAAAATCTAATTTTCAAAATTAAAAATAAAAAAAAAATTCAATTTTAACGTTGAAATGTGCAAAATTTCCATAAAAGAAAAATAAATTCTAAATAGTATCGACTGGGTAATTTGTTTTTCTTTTTTTTTTTTAACTATCACCACACAAGAAGCAACAATATAAATATATCAGAACTAATTATAAATAATATACAAATTACTTTGAGGGAAATAAATTTTTAATAATAATATAAATATTTTTTTTTGTCTATACTTTTATAAGAATAATTTTAATACTATGTAGAGTAATAATTATTAATTATAGTAATAAGAAAAAAAAATGATATTTTTATATTATGTATATATACGGAATATATGCATACAAACCCTTAAATAAGGATCAACGAATGGGATGGAGTGGAGTGTTGAACGCACTTGCAAGCACATACACTTAAGCAGAGAGCGTACATATGGAGGATGCGATTAGACACACAGTTGTCAATCAATCAATCAATCAATTATGGGTGTGTTTTATTTGCTGCTGAAATTAATAATTCATACACACACCAACAGAGGGCGCTTCACGTATACTTGTTAAAAAAAAAAATAAAATATTTTTAGAAAAAAAACTTAATTTCTTTTTTTTGTTTTTTTTGATTGTTCTTTATAATAATTTAGTTTTAATTGTTAAAAATATTTTGTTTTTTTTTTTTTTGAAATATGTAAACCTTGTGATTATGATTTCATTAAATGTATATGCATTGTACGAGTATTTTCGTGACACCAACGCTGTGTATTTCGAGCGCATCCTTCTGTTAGCTTATAATCCATTTTGTATCATGTAGTCTCACATTCCGCTCAATTCACATTATAGAGAGTGGATATCCTTGATTTTGAAGACAAGGAAAAATAGAGAGAGAAAGAGAGAAAATAAAAATAAACAAAAATAATTAAACTACCGCCACTTACGAATCACTTAACAATTTTACACACAAGATATTGTATAATTTACCTCAATTTTTTTTTTTATTATAAATCTGCATTTTCTTTTCATGATATTTTGTTAAAAAAAAAAAATTTAAAAAAATAAATAATGTATAATACATATTAGACAATCTGTACACTGACACACAAGTGGAAGTTGCAATTGGCATAAACAATTGGTGGCAATGTTTTATTAAGAGTTCAAAGTGCAACCTCACACAAAGATACTAGCTTTACCTAAAGAAGAAGAAATTATTGAAAGAGGAAGATTTTTTTTTTGTATTCAGCTTAAGACTTGTGCTAAAAAAGTATTCTTCTTCAAGTAGTATATTTGAAAAATGTATACCAAAATTGTGTTTCGAGGACGAGGACATGTCTTTAAAAAAGAACCATCCATAAATGGATGGAATTCGATCTACCGGGAGAGCCACAAACTTTCAGAATTTCTCATCAATGCAACTCGTTGAAGGTCGTGTGTAATGGTAGAAACTGACAGATTTATGTTTCTTTATAGGTTATAGGGGAAATTAAATTTTATAAAACTTCTGTGTTAATAGACGTGGCAGGCGTACGTTAATTAAAGGAAATGGTTTTAATGAAACACAAACAAGGTACTTGTGATTACAGTACAGTGGATGCTGGAAAGGGGTTTGGAAATTTTCGAACAGATGTGTTTGAAATTTAAAAATATTTTTAGACAAAAGTTATTCGCCCTTAGTAATATATAGAAATCATTAAAGTGCTAAAAGAAATTCAGTCGAATTGAATAAAATCATTGTGACTCGATTGCACATTTTATTTTATTGTGAACTAGTACACCAGATTTTGACAGCGATTTGAAATTTGTTTGGATTTTGCTGTTTCAAATGTGTCAAATTATTTGCGAATTACACTTCCAATCATTCGAATTAGTTCTTCTATTTTTGGAAATGTGAAAGTGAACGAAATTCTGCATCATTGTATTATTCTTATGCACTTAATCGTACTTTATGTTTTCTTCGTGCTGTGGCACTTAAAGATCATTTTTTACCACCGATTTTTTTTGCAAAACTTGAGTTTCAAACAAACCTAGGAAAGTTTTCCCATTCGGAAAAAGATTTAAAGCTTAAATAAAGTGCTAAGAATATTGAAAAAGAAAACATAGTTTTCGTAGTAATACGAATGATGACAACTGTAATCAATTCACGCTATTAAAACACTAAGTTTATTTAGTATATGCCATTAAAAAAAATCATAAAAGTTTGCTTGTGATAACAAAAGGAATCCCAAAATTTGCGTTAAATATCAAAGTGACAAAATTGTTGCTTCCTCAATCAAGCTTTTTATTATTATTTGTCCACGTTGTGCTAAGATAAGAACATATTTGTTTATTGTCAAAACGAGACGCGAATGCTTATTATTAAAAGCTTTCTTATCTCGTCCCAAACTAAATCATTTTTCGTTTGCACACTTTTCCCCATTAGGAAGGAAAGGCAATACAACTGAGACCGAGATGCTTGCAGACAACTCCCACATATAATAGGAAGCAGCGATTTTCGACAGCTTGACACATCTGCCGAGTACAGTAAGAAAACAAAAACTTAAGCATTTATTGTTCTAAACACTGAACACTTAATTTCTTCATAGTTTACTTCCAAATTAAAAAAAAAAAATAAATAAAAAAAACTGACCGATCAAATTTATACAAAAAGAGTCAAAGAAATCTAAAGAAAATAAATCAATAATTGTACTATTTACTTAAAATGAAAAAGGACTTACCCATTAGGCCCTTGTTAACATTATTATTTCTAAACTTCACTTTTTTAATTTTAATTATGTGTGAAAAAAAACAAGACAACTTTTGAACTTAACGTTTCGTTTCGACTTTCGTTTTCGACACATTCGCTTACGAACGCAATGACAAACAAAATTGCCAACAATGTGTGATTTTATTTTTCAACAGATATATTTTAATTTATTTTTTGTTCCTTTCCATCTCATTTTTATGTGTTTTTTTTTTTTTTTTTAATATATAATGTTTTAATTATTTTTGATTTTATTACAAAGTACTTATTTTCTTATAAACTACAAAATCACAACAATATTCAGGTACAATAAATACAAATTGCAAAAAATGCTATACAATAAAACAAAAATATATGTATATAATATATGATGATTTCTATTTTTGACGTTTTTTGGTACTTTATTTTATTTTATTTGTTTTTTTTTTTGGATTTTATTTTTCGTTAATGATATTATGAGAAACACACATAAAGTATAAGCAAACTTCATGAGCAATATGTGATTTTTATGCGACGACAATACAAACAAACAAACAAAAATATATATATAAATAACGATTTTTTTTTTTTTGTCAAACTTTTCTAAACAAAATGTTTATGCGTGTATAAGGTAAATATTTAAATAAAAAAAAATTATTGGACATTATAACCTTACCTTTGTATTTTGGAACAAACTTCTGAATATCCTGAGGAATGTTCTGGTAAAAGTCTAGTTCACGCAGGTTCAATGGTTTTATGACAGTACTCTGATTAAGCAGGAGCAGACGGGTGTGTCCACCAACCTTAAAAAAAAAAATACATTTATTGTGATTCAAGTTTGTATTCAATTAAGTTGTTTGTTTAAAATTTAAAGTTTAATTTGCAAATGAGTAAATAAACAGATTTTTTGTTTCTCCTCACAAACAATAGTGAAAGATGGTGCCAACAATGTTTACGTGTAGCGACTTTCGGCTGGAGTCAAGTTCACTGTGAATGTTTTTTTTTTAAGAAAACAAACAATTTCTACGTACAGTGATGTCAATTACTCGAACATTTTTTTAGGTGGAAAGTTGTTTATAGGCTAACGTAGGCGTTGGATGAAATATTTGCGAGATGTGAAAACTTACAAACAAATAAGTGCGATTGTTGATTAAAAAGAGGATACCAGATGCTGTCTTTTGAGGAAGACCCAACAGAACACACTGGTGTTTACGAAAACGAGGATATTGGCGGGTTTGTCTCACCTGGTTCTAAGGACGTAAATTGCAGCCTTAATCAGAGAAAGCTAAATATTTTGAAGAAATCCTCAAATATTTTGAAACGAAGTCATCGAAGGCATTGTCGGCTTGCTGGCAGTACAAAGGGTCATGGGGTTTGTCCCCCAAAAGATTCTTATGAATGTACACGGCAATGATTAGGCCAATCCTATCATATACATCGATTGTTTGGTGGAATAAGTTTTCATGTCATCGCTAAATTCACTAAACTCAAAAAAAAAGGTATGTTTAGTTTACATTAGAGCATTCCCTAAGACACCTAGCGCTGCTCTGATGAACCTTTCACGTTTTGACATTCATATCATGGGAGCCAGTGCGAAGTGGTTGTTGGTACAACTCGTACTAAAATTTCAATGATACTGCGCGAGAACTATCGCACGACATCTGTCTAATGGATATGCCATTTGTTGCAATGGTAAAAGAATTTTGGCTGCGTAAACATTTTAAAGTCGACTTTTTGCAAGTTCGAGAATAGTTTTGCCTAGGATCTTAGGTCAGGCGGTGTAATTCAATTTTTAATGGAAAGTTGCAAGACCTGTCACAGTTCAGGTGCTGCTGATTTTGTGGAACGTGACAACGTAAGGCCTTTCTTCTCGTTAGGAATATATGCATCGCTCTTCCTAGCGGAGATCTACGCTATTCTAGTTGCTATGCTATGATAGCTAAGCTGCACTTAAGGCTTTGTTGAATCTTTAAACCACTTCTTAGTTAGTGCTCCAACTCAAGAACTCTTTGAATTCGGTCGGAAGACTGAACTCTCTGCATCTTGTTTTGGGTTACGGGTCATACTGGAATCACGGGAAATGACATCTCCGACGAACTTGCTCGCCAAGGTTCGGAAGAAGTTTTCGCAGGATCTGAACTTGTGCTGCGTCTTCCGGCATTCGTAATAAGGGCCTACATTGATGACCGGGACTTTTTTTTTGTCTCTCTTCAAAAGCTAGAAAATACTGCGGGCGCCTAGCAGGCATTCTGACGGGACACCGCGCTTTTGCCAAGCACCTAAATGTTCTAGGCTTGAGCGGAGCATTTTCTCTGTGAATGGCCTGGCTTTGCTCGAACTAGGCATCAGGCTTTAGGTGCTGACGTGCTGAGTACCGCACATCTAAGCTACAATGAAGTGCCTTCCCGACTTTCTGAAAAAGTCGGGTAAAAGGAAGTATCTGTCTGAAAGTACAATGGCAAAACAAAAAAGAATAGAAATAGTGTGAAGGTTGTGATCTATCCATTCATGGCCTCGCAGGCAAACAATAACAAGTTGATCAAGCAAAATCATAGTACATGACAACTGAGCAAGTTTGAGTGCAATAACCCTTTTTTACGTGCCTCCAAATTCGACAAATGGTGGAAGAAGACAAGCCCCTTAGCCATATAGTGCCAACAATTTTATACAAAGCTTCTCGATAGATATTTAGTCGGCCATATGGAACGAATCAGCCTAACCTACTTGCAAAAATTTTAGGGTGAATGAAGAAACGTTTTTTCATGGTCAGCGAGTGAGTTTAAAAATACGGTTATATTTTTGGTTAGATCTATTAAAAGACTTTAAGTAAAACTTTTAACAGATTGTTTTCGAAATAATCTTCAAGAAGAAAACAAAACGCACGCAATTGTAAAGAGCAACTGGTACTGAATTTTAAGAAAAACATATTTATTTCTTAAAAATACATCGAGATATTTTTGTCTTAACAGAGATTGTCATCATGGGAGAAAATAATATTAAATCAATAACATCCTGTTTTTGCCAATTTCATTTTTAGGACGTAGTTTCGACGAAGGGGAACACAAAACATACATATATGTCCCGAGATAGGCAAGGTAGGTACGTGACACTTTAGCTTGTCGTTCCGTACTCAATTTTAAGTCAACACTAAGTTTGTAATTGGTAAGGCACATAGAAAATATTGCAAGGTTTAACCTGAAGCCCACAACTAACATACCTAATCTGAACGATCAGGACTGACCAAAGACTGCATTTGTAGTTGATTTCACTCTTTTGCTAAAATAAATCTAAGATTGAATTCCTCTTATGCAATTCAAATCAACACCAACTCAGATAAAAAAAAAAATTATCAATTGACAAACTAACCTGATTGGAAAGTGGCTGCAATGCAACTTCATCTTCACTTTCAAGGAGATCCTTCGATAAATTATTTTCAGCACCAACATTTCCCGCACATGATTCCGATCTTGGTCTACCCAAGTACTTATGTAATGCTATTCCTGTTAGGCCAACTGTTGCGGCTACACCTTGATTTGTTGCAATCAACTTGCTGGCTATGTTAACATTTGCTGTCGGCGCCGCCGAAGTTGGTGTATTACTAACAGACAACTGTTGCAAATTTGCCGTCACTAAGGTGCTACTCGAATTGATCGGCGATGATTGTTGACTTAGTAGAAAACCAGTTGTATGTTCAGTCAACTGTTGCTGTTGCTGCTGCTGAAACAGTTGGCTAGTAGCTGTTGCTGTTGCTGTACTAGTACCAAACTGAATTGGCGAATGGGTTAAAGATGATGGAGCTGTTTGGCCAACACTTGCATCTCCGGTTGTTGCTGCTGCTGTTCCTGTTGATGACAATTGTCTTTGCAACTCGTGTTGTTGTTGTTGACGGTGAAGATGCAATTGATGGTTAATGTGTGAATTTTGTATATTTGGAACATGTTGATATGACGCACAGTCAGAATCTCCCATGCCCCAGTCCCCCAGGAAATATACCATTCCCTTCTTCCTCGGATAGTTTAATTAATTTCCCGCGGCTTTAGCTTGTGTGTATCTTTGTTTGGATTTTGTTGTGAGAAATCAAACGAAATTCTACACAACTACAAAAATAAAAATAAAACAAAAAAATCAATTCACTATCCTTTTGTGTAGTCCTTATGAAGTTTTTTCTTCTTTGTATCTAAAAAGAGGCAATAAAAACAAGAAAACAATTTTTATTAGTTATTATTGAGACTAGAAATGAAGAGTCAATTGAAAAATTTAAACAAAAAACAGGCAAGGTACATTTAAAAGGTCGAGTATCTTGTGCAGCTGAATTCAATGTCGTTGAGATGATTAATTTTTTTTATGGCTTGCAATGTAATTGTCACTCTTAGCAGCGCGCAATGGTCTATTGAACCTAATGTATTTGACTTTTTAAATGATTTTTTTTTTGTTTTGTATAATTGAAATGAACAGTTAAGTGGCGGCAATAATTTCTGTTATGGTTGATTGGCTTCCAAACTATACAGAGTGATTGTTTTCGTTTGCTTTGAAGTCGATTTCCACATGCGACTACATGACTAATACTGGGTTTCTAGCGAAGCCAATCAAGTTGATTGAATTGCGTAATCTATGAGCACGAGCTATTCTCCTGCATATCAGATACTTAACCCAAAAACTCTTTAATGAAACACTTCGGGATGAATGTGTCTCAGGCTTATAAGCCAGGACCCTCAAATTGGTCTTGTTGTCTATCATTTAGCTTTGGTTATGACGGAAAAGAAGAAACGAAATAAAATGGGGAGACGGAAAATAGAAAGACCCGACGAAGATTCCCAAGAGCTTAAGCCATTCTAAAGCGAAAACTGGAGACAGCTAAAGGTGTCTTCCGAGACATGAGCAATATTCTTCAAAGTGAAGCTCAAGCCATTATGTTAGCTGGCAGAGCAACAATAGAGTGTCGCGATTTAAATGAGACCATCACCATCACAAGTAGCGCAGTAAAATCCATTAAAATTTATGACAAACTGATCTCATTATTGCTTTTGAACACATCCGTGTAGGGTGAGGGCGCTGTACGATACGGGAACACCTTAAACATAGGCAGACACTGTAGAAATGAAAACAGCCGGATGCAGTCAAAGTTATGATCCCTCATCATCCCGACCTTGTCCATCGGATCAGTACGCAAGTCATCGACAGATTAGCTCTTTGTTTACAAAGACCGTAAGCAAAAATTTGCGATTGTTACCTCCACCACAGATTTGGTAAGAACTTTACGAATTTTTAGTTAACTTTTGAAAATAGTTAAAAAATAGGCCGAACATCCGTTATAAAGACAAAGCCATCGCCGATGCCAGAGCTCTTGGTCTGGATAACTGAAAGCAGCGTGCCCGAGATCGCAGGGGAACTAAGACATAGACTAAGTACTCCCTCCACACCGCATTATTTCTTTCCATTTCAGTTGAAGTTTTCATTGCACTCAGTCAGTTAGTACCTCTTGATGCGCTTTGTGTTGTGCCGACATTAAACAGTATTTGCGTATTTTTCAACACACCAAATATAAATGGTCAACCAATTTTATTTAACTACCCAATTAGGGCATCATTCGCCGGCAGTAGTAATAGTAGTAGTGCCATTCACAATAAGAATGGTATGATTTAAATTCATTTCGGAACACTAAGTGCCTGCTCCTATAGAAATGTACACATTAACCTATCTCCTTCTCTCTATTTGTATCCTCAGATCTGTATTTATTTATCTGTCTGAGTTTAACCAATCACTTAGCATGATATGAAATGTAAATTGCAAATTGCCTGCGTGTGTCTGTCGTCATTGCATTATATAACCCTCATCAGATCATGAAAGAAAGAAAAAAACAAAAAATCAAGTCTAATGAACCAATTTCATTGACTTGTGGTGGGGGTATTCCCATTATTTTTTTCCTGGAATAGTTCAAAACGCAATATTATTTTATCTTTTCAGAGGCAATAACACGTTTCAATATAAATTTATCTTAAACGTTTACAAAAATTAATTTTTTATGACATTTTAGTGGTTCTGCTAGCGGCGACTACTTTGTTTCTCTCGCTCGCACAGATTGAAGAAGCTATAAGAATGTATTTTAGAAGAACTTTGCATTTTCATTTGGAACCCTCAATGACCTTTATTTGGATACTGGTTTTTTGTGTTTGTTGGAATAAAAAAATCAAATAAAATACAACTGGTTGCGGGAGAGAAGTTATTGAATTCTTCGAAAAGGTGAATTTCATGTTCGGGTTTAATCAAGGTTAGTAGGTTCAAATGTGATGAAAAGTCATATGTGTTGCATTAGTCAGACTTTCGATGTCTTAGTATTCTTTTTTTTTTATTTCAAAAAGAAAACAAGAGTTCAGTCGTCACGTAGGTACAGATTTTTAGATATGACAAATGAGATAACAGGTTAATTGAGTCATCATAGCTAAAAGATTCGTTTGCTGATTGTTATTTGAGATCATACTTGACATTTCGTAGTCAGTTTAGTAAATAACAACTGTTGATGAGTCAATACGACAAAGTAAGTTTTGTGGAAAGTACTACCAGCGGACTGGCTGAAAAAATCTGATAAACATTCTAAAGTTTCAGGTGGTAGATCTAAAGAAAGATGCAAAAATCTTTGGTTAGGATTTGTCAAAACATACTATATATGTGGCCAAATGACTTAAAAAACATATATTTCAAACTGACTGTTTCAGTTTTAATTATCAATCTTTGCAATTCACTTTCCACCTTATCAAAAATTTTACGCAAAGATCTTGGTTTTGAAGTCTTACAAGATCCGGCACGTGCAACAATTGCCGCTTAATAACAATTTATTGCATAGAAATGTCATTGGATTGGATTTGCTGTTTTATGAAAATATTCTGTTCAACGATGAGGCTCATTTTTAGCCCAATTGACGTAACCAAATCGCGTCAAGATTGAAAATATTTCATATGAAAACACCGAAACGCCTTTTCATTCTAAAATAAATGCAAATTTCGTTGCGGTCTGCGTTTTATTCAAAATGAAAGCCAGAACAGAACCAGAAACAGCAGTGACGGACTGGGTACCTCAAACAATAAAATAAAATAAAAAAATATTAGGCGTAAACGGCCCATATCACCAAAGCCTAGCTTCTCCAACTATTGTGTGTGCGAAGATATATTTTTGACACGAATGGAAGGTATCTACAGTTTTATGCCAATTGCAAACGGGATTTGATTTCTTGAGAAGCTTCTCATGACAGTTCTTACTCTTGGATGTTTGTCAGATGTTCGCAAGAGGTAGGGCAGCGAATAAAAACTTTCAGGTGGTACAGGTCGGGATTTGAACCAGCGACCTCTCGATTAGTGTTCCAACGCACTTAATCGGTCCAACGCACTTGACCACTAAGCCACTGTACCCGCCACCTCAAACAATATCATTAGAAATAAGACTGCTGGTTTTAACAATGGAAAAATGATCAAAAATTAACTACTGAACCTACAAATATTTTTCACAAATTGGTCTTTTATGATTGAAATCAATTTTAGCGCTCGAATATCTGGTATTCGTAGTCAAAAATTTTCATAAATAATATCTACGAACTAAATGCCTAAATTTTAGTGTAATGTTTTTTATTCCTCGAGTAAAGGCTGATCAGATAGCAATGATTTATGCTTCAGCAGCTGTCAAAGTTGCCAAATACATCCAGCTGTCAAGGGTGTCATTTCGTTGTGCATCTTCACGTTTGCCGGCTCAGTTGTAAAAATACGCAAAGTGGATTTCTGCGTTAAGTCGGTCGTCGTCATGGCTTCAGTGCGCAGGAAATTATTCGCCATGTGGAAAAGTTTGAGCGTGAGTACACTCATTTGGACCCTAAGCCATCAAGCAGACAAATATCGGTGCGAAATTAAGGAAACATAGCTGCCTTAGCGGCCAGTGTCGAAGAAGACCCAGAAATCTCGATTTGGCGCCGGACGACTATAGACAACTCCATGAGTTATGAGCCGGCGATTCAGATTTTGTCCAAAAATTACCTTCTCGAACGAGGTCTATTTTTTCCTCAACGTTTTCGTTATTGAAGCGAACACAATCCACAAGTGTGACCAAGCATCAATGTATCCACAACATATTGACGGGTTGGTGCGGTTTATGTCATGGCAGCATCGAATGAGGAAGACATATAGCATTGACTCCCTGTGGCCAGAGTCGACCACCCAGCTGTGGCCGTATATAGCCCAACAAGCGCCGTCTGACATGCCATACAAGCGACGCAACGCTCTAAGTTGTGAAGGCGACTGCTTGAAGCCAGAACCAATTTTATATCTCACGCCGTTGTTGTTTTATTTAAATTTCTTTTCCTATCGCTCTTATCTTGCCAAATGAAAAAATTGATGCAAAATAACCGGAGATATAAGATTTGTCCATACAAACGGTTTCTTTTTTACATCTTCTTCTTTTATTTCACAAAAATGTCCTTCGTAACAGTTTGTTTGTTTGTTAATTTCTTGCCCAACTATATCGTTAAGAAAATCAAAATAATCCAAGACTCGAGAGAAATAAAGTGAAATTTCGATATAACCTGTTTTAAAGATTTTAACCACGAATTTGGTTTGGATTCACGTTTATTGACCCACAATGCTTGACAAATATATGTATTTGTTTATTTTGAAACGATCAGGGTGCACCTTTGTTGTGCACCTTTATAAATCGCAGACTTCCGACAAAAACCGTCACAAAATCTGTATCGGCGAAAATGGCCCACGCGACCACCAGCACCATGTTTTGGTGAGATACAATCTGTGCTATAGTCTGTAACAGTTACAATGTTACATGCATCTAATGTCAAGCACCTTATTTGTTTGTGACATAAACAGCATAATTTTTACATTCTCTGACTAAGTTAGGCCATTTGTTCTCAACGCCCCTTCTCAAAAAATTCACTTTGATATGTTTGCCTTCAAAAATGGGGCGTTGAGTTTTAGTCGCTGATATTTGTTGAGCGTTCTGTTCACAGAAAAGGCCCTAATTTCAACAGGAAAACATAAATCAACTAGAAACTAGCGTTTTAATATCCAAAAATATCCAATTTAAAATCACTTCAAACTACCACAGTGGGTGCATATTTATTGCAGATTAGTAGACACACAAAATGTTTTCTTTTTTCACACCGACGACGGATGCCGCCAAGACGAATAACACACACACTTCACCTAAAAATATTATTCGAAAGAGTGTAGAACATTCTACAACTTTGTTGACAATTCAACATACACAGTTTATTTTTTTTGTTTTCAATCACAGAACAACTTCAGTAGATAAATAAACTAAACTATTTTTACTACACGTTGTGAGTTAAGTGAGTTAAACAAACAAAAAAATTCCATACTATCACGAAAAACCCACGAACTGCTCACGAATCGAAAAAAATAAACGAAAAAAAGGTTTAGGCACGAATGCCGTCACTACTTCACACAAGTACACTTTAATACACCATCTCTTGACCATACGTTGAAGTAGGTTCTTCCAATGATCCACACTACTGCACAATCAGAGTGTGCATATAAAGAAATACAAAATCAAGTTAAACTTGTTTTTTTTTTCCATAAGTCAACCAGCTGCAATCAGCTGTCAAAACTGTGATACCACAAACATTTTGATTAAAACATAAATTATATAAAACAAAAAATAAATCATTTTTTTTTGTTGTTGTTTTATGACTAATTCAATGCAACAAACACTTGATAACATCAATGTGAAGGAAAACAAAGGAAAATTTTCAGTTATTCAAAACTGGTTAATCGAATAATAAAAAAAAACAGAAAACGAAATATTCCACCGGTCGTACCTTAAAATTCCAATTAAACTTTTAATAAATCGTGCATTAGCAAATTTTTGTTTTTTTTTTATATAAAACTTCGGAAAAGAATAATTTTGTGCTTTATATAGAAATTTCAAAGTATTTAATGGCACGCGTATGAGTCCGTAGAACAATTTTTTTTTTTTTTTTTTAAATAAAACAAAAGTCCGTGTGTATCAGGTGATGGCCGCCGCTAGACTGATTGTACCCTATTGAGAGGCAGAACAAGAGAGCGCCATAAATTGAAAGCAAAAAAACAAAAAAAAAACTCATATCTGTGTGCCTTGTCTACTACCTGTTGTGAATTTGTGATTAGACAAAAGCTGTTGTATTAGTGTATCAGATATGCGAGAGAGTACAATATTATACGCACACTCCTACACAAAACAATGCCAGAGAGAAAGCCAGCAATACAGAGATTAACCTCAAGGAACATATACCTAGTGCCGCCTGCCTACTGGTAGATACATATTTGTTTGTACTTTGCATAAATTTCTTACATTTGTGTCTAACTTTTCTATTTATTTTGTATTTCTTAGTGACCGACCGATGGGGTTTTCTGTTAAATAACATTTTATAATCATTGGAGAGCCAATAACCGGAAACTCGCTCGGGGATTCCACCGAAGCCGAAGCGACCATCGCCATCGCGACAGCTCTCTAAATTTCATCGTTCTGTTCAGACTATACATACAGTCTGGGTTTTAGACACTATAACTCAGAGTCAGTCCAATAAAGCATAGATTTCTTGTCATCACAGATACGAATGGAATTTATATGACTGTTTATTATTATTTGCTTAAAATTCTACTGAATTCGTTAAAGATAAAATCCGCACGCGCTCGTGAGTTTGACAAATAACAATAGAACAACAGAATGCACGGCGATGGTAATAGTAATAACAAATCGCTGAGACGGATATTATGGATTAACTGACGTACTGATAATGATTATAGGTTCAATGTAATCATAATTATAAATAAACATTCCTGTATGTATTGGAAGGATTTAAGTAAATCATAAAGTTTGAGACAAAAAAAAAAAAACGAATCGAGTAAGAAAAAAAGCGGTGAAGTAAACATATGATTGACACCTATTGTTGTCAGCTCTTGGTGGACAAATTTAGAAATTGGATTTACTTTTGCAATTTGATTGTTTCTATAAATAAGTTTCACATGTGTGGGCAAAATATTTGTAGAGTTTTTGAACTTTTGGAAATTGATAGGATCGAGGTCCGATACGACATGTATTTGTTTTTTTTTTTTTATTAAAAAGACAGGTAAGTAACGGGTGATCCATTTCGAGGTTCCCTACTTTTTTAAAGAAAGTAGTATTTGAAAGAACATTCTTTGGCATTTATTTTTTGAAGATTATGTCTATCAAATGTTGGCCGTTGCTACGTCGCAGATGGTCCATCCGTTGAGTCCAATTTTCGATCACTCGTTCGAGCATTTCGACTGGTAACTGGCGAATGACACGCGTGATGTTTTCCTCCAAGGCCTGAATCGAAGCGGCTTTGTCGGCATAAGCTTTTGACTTTACATATCCCCACAGGAAAAAGTCTAACGGCGTGATATCACACGATCTTGGTGGCCAATCGACCGGCCCAAAACGTGAAATTATGTGCTCACCGAAATTTCATCCATTGATTGATGCGATGTGTGGGAAGTGGCGCCGTCTTGCTGAGTCGCCGAGATCACGAGCTTTAATTTCAGGCATCAAATAGTCGGTTATCATGGCACGATAACGGTCGCCATTGACGGTTACGTTCGCACCGGCATAATTTTTAAAGAAATATGGACCGATGATTCCACCGGCCCACAAACCACACCAAACCGTTGTTTTTTCTGAATGAAGAGGCAGTTCTTCAATCTCTTCAGGTTGCTCTTCGTCCCAAAGGCGGCAATTTTGTTTGTTTACATACCCATTGAGCCAGAAATGGGCCTCATCGCTAAACAAAATTTGCCTCGAAAACGTCGGATCTTCTTGGAACTTTTGAAGAGCCCATAGAGCGAAGCGATGTCGCTTGGGAAGGTCGAGCGGCTTCAGTTGTTGCACAAGCTGTATTTTGTACGCTTTCAATTTAAGATCTTGACGTAAGAAGCGCCAAGTCGTTCCATACGTCAGTCCGAGTTGCTGCGAACGGCGCCGAATCGACTCTCTGCGGTCTTCGTGTACACTCTCAGCTACGGCCGCTATATTTTCTTCACAGCGTGCTGGACGTGGTCTATAATGAATGCTGGGTCTCAAAATGGGTGATGGTGTTGCGAATAGTACGCTCAGTAGGCCGATTATGTTGACCATAAGTTGAGCGAAGTGCACGAAACACATCCCTCACAGAACGTTAATTTCCATAATAAAGTTGAACAATTTGTAAACGTTGTTCACGCGTAGGTCTTTCCATTATGAAATGCCAAACAATACTAAACAAAATAACATGACAGCATGACACGACTCACACGTGATCTGTCAAAAAAGGCTATTGAAAAAAGTATCTCTACTTGGAACACCCTTTATAACTATACTCATATCTAGGAATCTTATCAGCAACCTAGTCTTTTGTTCAGAAAGGAAAATTCCCATAGTTAAATAAATAAGGTGACACAAGTCAGACAGTCTGGACAAGTTGTTGAGCATGAGTGCTTCTACAGAAGTGTGTATAATATCTCAGACAACGCCGTGCTATACTCGTCTGAAACTCTAAATGGCATTGCAAGCGTTTGTGTAATTTAGTCAGCATTAGCCGTTAACGACTCATGAAGAGACAGTTAAATGCCGATTACAAAAGGCAAATTTAAGAAACTTCTCATGACAGTTTGAAACTTGATGTTTGGCACACTTTCGCCAGCGAACAAAAATTTAGGTGAATCTTTGAACGTATAAACCATTGAGACACTGCACAGACGTGATATCTTTAGTTTAATGTTGAATTTACAACTATCACTATAAGGTTGACAAAATGTGCTGTATTTTTGGTAACATTTTAGAGTAGCCAATGGATTTGATTGTGTCAAATACTTGCCGTTTCTTCTTTTCATGCGACTTCCATTTTAGTTTCGCAACTAAATGTCATTCCCAAATATTTAACTTCCTTTGTGTACGGAATTAGTGCGAAGAATGTGAAGCGCACAACCCAAACGCCTGATAGTACAATTATAAAACTCGGAGGGTATATTCCCCTAACTCTGTGGACGCCTTTAACATCCTCTCTCCGGGATGTTTTCCACCCAGGCTGCAGAATGGAAGTCAGATGTCGTAAGGAAAAGATTTCGAAGTAACTATCTTCACGATAGATTTTAGAACGATTTTAGAACCATCTAAAATGAACAGTGGAGCTGGTGCCGGCGTTTTTTCAACTCAACTAGATATATTTTTCAAACTATTTAAGCGTCTTCCAGGTAGACGATCGTTGCTATCAGGGAGGCGCCCAAGGATTTTCGTTGATTGTCAGTCCGCGATCAAAGCTCTCAAGGAGACCGTGTATCGAAGACTGCAGGGAGATACTGTCCCGGGCCAGCTGTCGATGCAATATCACTCTCGTGTCGGTTTTGCGCCAAAGGAACATAACAGGAACCTAGAGGGCCGACGAGCTCTCATGAAGATGTGGCCCACTAACAAGAGATCTCAAAAACAGAACCTCATATGTAGAACGAGCGCAGAGGTCAGTAAGCGGGTGGCCATATGTACGAGCCACTGAACGATAGGAAAGCATGCGGCCAAGCCTGGCATCCCTTAAAACACAAAATAATTTCTTTCCTTAATTCCACAGGCCGGTTTTAAGCTAGCCCATACTCCTAGGTTCCCTTTTTTATCACAAGTCCCGTGAGTAGTGACAACTAAACGCGCTTAAGTGCTACCCACTTCTCCAGATATGTGTTTTGGCAATTTTTTAAACGGCCGCCTTACATTCCTTCAAATTCAATCCAAAAAAATGGATTCTGGCGATTTGCCCAATTTTTTCCTCGAAGGCTTTTTGTATTTTGCTGGTAATCCAAAAAACCTGATAAATTGTGAACTGATTATTCGACTTTACTTTTTGTTAGTAGGCAGAAGTTTTTAGATTTCTGGATATCATCAATTAGAAGCTTTCTCGAAGAGTTTATACCCCGCAATCATCTATCCATGGTTATCTATTGATCCTACCATCCCAACATTTATTTGTCAATTTGATGCCTTTTTTTAAGCAGTTAGCAATACAAATGACAGCATCATTTCGCAAATTCTTGCAAATAATAAATCAAGTAGAATTCAATCAAGCAACTCACGGAAGCTCAGCTTCGAAGATATGGCTGTAAAATGTCTCTCAAGCTGATGATTTAGAACTACTATGAATAGATATGGACTAAAGACATTTCCTTGGGGCATACCGATTTTGATTAAAAACTTTTCGGTGACTAATTATTACTTAGGCCATCATAATATTTTGCTGGGCTTTTGAAATTACAACAGTTTTTTGACATATCCTATTATCCTGCACTACATAATGTATTAATCGGTTTTTGAAGCTGGATATAGCTTTTGAAGTTCAAGCATTTCGAGTACTTATACTTCAAAGCTGGAAATTTTCACTTCAACGGGCTATAACTTAACTTGGATTGAAAGTAGGCTCCTCCATCAACCCATTTTCGTTTTCGTCCTGTCATACTCTTATGTACATTTTTTCTTCTATTTAATGATATATTTGTGCTTTAATTTTTGCAAATAGCTGCAAATGTCAATTCTATGTCAATGACATTTGTGAAGTAAACATATACAACAACAAGACAAGAATTGATATACTTCTAAAGAACACGAAATAATTTGTCTGTGCAGCGTGAATTTCTTTGCAGAGAGTATGGAACAACATGAGATACTGCCGCGGTCTTTACGGAAAATTTTGGTAAAAAACTGTTTCCTTAAAAAGTGCAAACAGTGCATCAGCTGCTTGGTGGTGACCGCCAAGAGCGTGTGACCCAGAAAGCAGGCAACTTTTCTTCGAAAACCGTCATAAATAAGAAAAACTATCGCTTCTGGGGCACCGAAAATCAGCGTATACTACCACTACCACTACAAGCCATTACACCCGCTGAAAGTTACTGCGTGGTGTGGTGTTTTCGGCGAAGTCGTCGTCGGGTTTTATTTTTTCGAAACGACTAATGTGGATGGCGAGCGCTACAGAGCCATGTTCAAAGACGTTCTCCCTCAATTGGATGTATTGGGGTAGGATAACAAGAGGTTCCAACAGGATGGAGCAGTGGCACATACTGCCCAAACCACGACCGAAATTTTAAGGACTACATTTCCGAGTCGCCTAATCCAGAAATTTCCGGATCGACATTGATTTTAAAGAGTCTATGTCAACAAGCCTCAGACGCTTGAAGCCCTCGAAGAGAATATCCGTCAAGAATGCGGAAACCGGCTGCCGGAAGTTCTGACAAGATTTAAAGAAAATTATGAAATGCTGAGGACTGCAATTCCGAATCGCGTAATACAGAAATTTCCGGATCGGCATTGATTAAATTATGAAATGCTGAGGACTACATTTCCGAGTCGCCTAATCCAGAAATTTCCGGATCGGCATTGATTTTAAAGAGTCTATGTCAACAAGCCTCAGACGCTTGAAGCCCTCGAAGAGAATATCCGTCAAAAATGCGGGAACCGGCTGCCGGAAGTTTTGACAAGATTTAAAGAAAATGATGAAATGCTGAGGACTGCAATTCCGAATCGCGTAATCCAAAAATTTCCGGATCGGCATTGATTTTAAAGAGTCTATGTCAACAAGCCTCAGACGCTTGAAGCCCTCGAAGAGAATATCCGTCAAGAATGCGGGAACCGGCTGCCAGAAGTTTTGACAAGATTTAAAGAAAATGATGAAATGCTGAGGACTGCAATTCCGAATCGCCTAATCCGGAAATTTCCGGATCGACATTGATTTTAAAGAGTCTATGTCAACAAGCCTCAGACGCTTGAAGCCCTCGAAGAGAATATCCGTCAAGAATGCGGGAACCGGCTGCCGGAAGTTCTGGCAAGATTGATAAAAAATGCACATAATTCTGGCGGCGGCCACTTAGCCGATATTAATTTCTCGACTTAATGGAAACAAATTTAAGACATCAAATAAACATAATTCAAAAATTGTTCATTCATAAATTGCAGCCAAAGAACATTGGGTGACAACTTTTGCGGCACCTTGTTTGTAAAAACAAAACAAATTGTTTTTAAATATTAGAAAACCTCGTTTGCTAATTGATAGTTCGTAATTAATCCCAGTTACCGCAAGACACCTCAACGCAAACAGAATATCAAGCAATATCTAGGAGAATATGTATTAGCATACCAGTTAAATGCTTGTCCTTGAAGTTAAGTTGAACAAAAAACGGAAAGGAATTTCCTTCAAGTACAGCTTGTCGAAAAATCAACTTCCTAGTATTGATTTCCATTAGTAGGCCTATAAATTTGATTGGTACATATTTTATGTAAACATTTAAATTACTTGTTTATCATGCATTTATTGACAGTCTTGAACATGAACTTTATTCAATTAGATAATTTGCAAATGCGTACATTATGCGAAGACGATAGAGATGTTCCTAGAATATTTATGATTCGATGCCAACGATAACGATGTAGTTTAAAGTATTAGTTTTTTATTTGCTGGCGTTTGTACATATTTACGTTGTAAGCACGACAAAACGACAAACTTCCGATCATTAATTACTACTGCTATATATGTTTAAACTATATTTATGTCAGATAAGACCAGATTTTGGTGGAAATTTCTCACAACGAAAATTGCGTTTCTTTTTATCGCAGGCAAATTTAATGAATTTTGTTTGTTTAAAGCTAGCTGATTTGAAAATTTCTGAGAAAATTAATCTTAATTCTGTTGTTTGGATACGATGTTGTTCCAGATAGAAATTGGTTCCCGGAAGACGGGCGGCATTCGTAGCATTAGTTTAAACAAAAAGATTTAGTCTCTCACATTACAGCACCTAATGAAATATTGCTGTACGGTAGATTTAGGAGGAAGATGGGTTTTTATCCATATCCCTATGTAGGGAACCACCTTCGAGCGGAACTACGGAGTTGATAGAGCGAAACCTACCGCCTACGGAAAGGGAGAGAGTAAAAATATCTTAGTCCCGCATAAGTAAGTTTTACGACTTGTTGACTTGTACCCCATTACGGCGTTAAGATTCCTGAACTATGACTCGAAATTTTGTGGATTTTCAGAGAGCGCTCTAGAGAGAAGTTCCATACAGACTGAAAACCCTGTAAACATAATGGTGTGGTCTGCTATCTAGGCCAAGGCGGTCTACTGCCCCAGGTTAAAGAGTGTTTCCCAAATGACGAAGGTTGACACCGCGACCTAGAAGATCTTTTGTGCTCCTCTATTGGTTAGTTAATAAGAGTTTTGGTCAGGCGTCATTTTGATGAACCTTACAATTGTTGAAGCCAATGATTTGACAATGTCTTTTGCTGAAGCGGAAGAGGATTTAATCTCTTTTGTATGATCGCAAGGCAATCGCATAGGATATTTTCTGTTCTAGGCTGAGCTTGCACAGTTCCGTAGAACTTTTTCCTATTTAACTAACAATAAGATGATGGTTAATGGCGCAGTGACCGGGGAGAGAGTATTCGAAGACCGCATTTTTTTTTGGCAAAACCAATCAATTTATTAGCGTGGCGTTATCCTTGCATAGAGCACCATCGGCATATACACATTTGATGTTCTCATGAGTTCAGTTCTAATTTGATGTTACTGGTGGGCAGTCTACAGAAGGGCTCTTGGCCAATGAAAGGGGATGCAGAGTTTCTTCGAGCAAGCTCGTCAGCCGCTTCATTACCAAGCATTCCTTCGTGTCCTGCGCATTCGTTCTCCCGCGCATAGTTTGATGGTTGTGTGGCCGAGAGGAGCTGAAATCTTGCACTTGGGTCCGCTAATGCCTGATAGTACTGATGGGTCCAAAACGAAATTCAACATTGCAGAATTGGGCATTAGCAACGTAAAAGACAATCAATCTTAAGTCAATAACAAAGCGTAACTGATACTTCTAGATATATACACACAGGACAAACTATGTTAGATTATTCTCAGCCTAAGGTTAAGCAAAACCTAGCAGAGATTTTGTCAGATAGAACAGCGAAATTCTTGTATTCTTGTTTCATCAATAAAACCTATGCACATTCCTAAACAAACTCGGTTTAAGGTTCGACATGGCAATGCATCTTTAAAGCTTCTGTAACGCTTTTAGCTGCGGCAAACTAATAATTCAAAGTGCTGACTAACCTATATTACTACTTCATTAATGTCTAAAGTTGAAGATTTCATTAATTTCTATTTAAGATTCTGTGAATTAACCTGGAAGACTTGTTTTTTTTTTGCTTTAAAAATATGAAAAGGAGGATGAGGTTAAAAAAAGATCAGCACCTCCGTTGGTGGGCAATAGAATAGAGCACACAATAAATAAGTAAACATCATGGCGCGATAAAATAAGAAGAGTATTAAAATGCTTATAACAGAAGCTTGAGTCTTTCAAACTCTCGCCATTATAATACAAAGAACAGGTAGATGGGAAGTCGAAGTATTTGTGTCTGTAGTGACAGCCAAGCTGCACTTAAGCCCTTGCTTCATCCTTTTAAGGACTTGTTTATCTAAGTTAGTGCTAACTGACTAACTGAACAAGAACACTTTGGTTAATAGCCGGGTTCCGGGTCAAACTGGAATCACGGGAAATGAGATCTCTAACGAACTTGCTCGTCATGGTTTGAAGGAAGTTTTCCCAGGACCAGAACCTATGTTGGGTCAGCCGGCATCCCTATTCGGGAGGCATCTCCTATTGATGACCAGGTCTCTTATAGGCACAATATTCGATTGAACGATTCTTGGGACTGCAAAATGACGAATGTCTCAGGGAAGTCTGTTTTTTTTTTGCTATCACTTGCGACAAAATACCGCGGGCGCCTAAAATGCATTCTGACTTGTCACCACGCTTTTGCCAGACATATATATATGGATACAACTGTGACGCTTATAGCGAAGACGAATAATTTATGCTGTAGTCTGAGTGATCAAGCGGATGTAATACAGAGGACCAAGTGGAAATTTCAAAGCATTCTTTTGGAAAGTTATAGAGTATTATAATGTATGTTAGTCCTTTATTTTTATGTGTTTAGTGTATTTTTATGGCATTTGTAAATGCGCTAAACTTATCTTATGAACGTCTCTATCAAAGAGCATCCCTAAAACACAAATAATAAAATACATAATAGTATCCATGTCTTAAGAGGTAAATTGCTAGCTGTACGTGCTGGTATCCACTTTCAAAATATCATATTTCTGTGCATATGCGTGTGATATGTGTTAATTAGTGTCTTAACTTTGTATTATATATGTTAGAGCTGCCTATAAAAAGATCGTTGTTCCTTGCATAATTGCCTACAAAAATCAACGGTTATGTAAACATGAGTCTTTCAGTCATGAAACAAAATCCCCAATCAAATAATTTTTCGCTTTTCAATCGCTGTTGCGTAACAGAAAAACAATGACTCGTTTTGGGCTCATTTTCTCATCAATATCCGTTCACGTGTAACTCAAATAGAATTCACCGTCTGGCTACGTGACGCTTTATATCTATTTGCATTTATTCGTTTCTATTTTTGAGTCCTTACAATGCTATTTATAAGAGTACGATTTAATTAATCATCGTGATTTATTATTGCGATTTATTTTTTTCGTTGCGAGTGTTGAATGGGGCTGCTGTGTAGTTTTTGCAGTTGGCAGCCTATCCTTATGCAATTTTACAATTTATCTATTCAAAATATATATTGTGCAATTGAAAAATATATCAAAACAAACATCAAACATTTTACGCAGTACTGCTTCACGCGGACCAGTTTTGGTTTACTTTTAAGAACTTGTCTTGAATTTACATCGATTGTCCTTGAAATAAAAGTTCAGATTTCAAAAAAATATACATATATACTACAGAATGAGGTCATAGATTTAGCATCCATAAATCCATACAACGTCAAATATTAATTTTGTTAAAAGTATATTTCGGTGTCGTATACGTAACATTTTCCAGTTTTTAACCTGGCGCCAAACTTAACACCTAACTTGTTGCGCAGTCTGTTTAATGTTTATATTTGTTTGTTTATTTAATTTTATTTAAATTCTTTTTTTTTTGTATTTATTAACATGTCAAGGTTAGACTAACGACTTTGGAAGAAATTAAAATATTGTTGGATATGTGAATGTGAGAATTTTGTTTAATGTATTTTCAAAAGGACCAATTTGTACACCTTAACAATGTCCACTGAGAGGTGTCTAAAGACTTTGTTTCATTTCAGTTTTAAATGGTTTTGGTTACACGATTTATTTTTGAAAAAAGAAATAAAAAATATTAAGAACATAATGAGAGCGAACGAACGAATAGACAAACGGGGAACAATAAATGCATTCCCAAGTTCAAGATTGTGATAAAATGTAAATGTCCGTTAACTATAAATTAATCGCCGAAGTTAATACTGTCTGGCTTCAATTGTGGTCACATTTCATTGTACGTTCTGAGGCAGTAAAAATGAAGGAATTAAATTTTTCCATATTTTCAGCCTGATGCGCATTTTTTGATTTACAAAAATCGAAAACAAAAATCGTTTGCTCACTTTAGACCAAAAACGTGTTCGGCAGAAAATTTCTTTAAGCTCGGCTCGCAGTTAGGGATGATAACAAATGAAAGTTAGTTTTGACGCCGGTTAATTGTTCGATACTAAACTTGGATATATGGGGTCCGCCACATAACTTTTTTTTTTTGAAACAGGGCGCAAAACATCGAGTGTAGCTTCGGCTGTGTGGCACGTAGCGCCGTCCTGTTGAAACCAAATGTTGCCAATATCCTCCTCTTCAATTTTTGTGAACAAAAATTCGTTCAACATGGCCCGATAAAGATCGCCATTGACTGTAACGGCCACTCCTTGTTGTTGTTCGTTGCTCAAGCGTATACACAACCATATTCGTTCAGCGGAATGATGAAACTTATTATCTGTCAAATCAGACATGAGCTAAGTGTTACCATTCGCGAAATAAGCACTAGTTGGAAAAAAAAACGTTAGATGGCGGAC
This sequence comes from Ferdinandea cuprea, assembly GCA_963576555.1. Classification (NCBI taxonomy): domain Eukaryota; kingdom Metazoa; phylum Arthropoda; class Insecta; order Diptera; family Syrphidae; genus Ferdinandea; species Ferdinandea cuprea. The sequence continues at coordinate 42,898,599 of OY754958.1, forward strand.
CCTTTACCATTCTACGCCCGAAACAAAAATGGACTGCGAAGGGGGAATCGTAATGGCGACTGTTTGTTTGGGTCCAAAATGGCTGACATTTTGTTGAGTGTCCGTCAAAAGATGCGGAACCACATTCAGTAGCTTTATTTGACGAGTGTTGCCATGTTCACATTTATGCCGGAAGCTTTGCAGACCACCCTTGTATAGAAACCCAAATATTTTTATATCTATGGGTTTCTTCTTAATCGTATTTATATGGATCAAAAAAGGGCAAACAACTTTAAATTTATTACACATTTTTTTAGAAACGGTCCTACAAATTTAACTTTTCAAAACTCAAACGAATCTAAAAATCCCTATATGACGCTTTTAATGCAACTTTTAAGGGAATTATTTGTGTTAATTATTTGCCGTAGCTTAGAAGTTAAATGCGTTGGACTACTATGCTGACCCGTACCACCTGAAAGTTTTTTATTCCTTGCCCCACCTCTTGCGAAGATCTGACAAACACCCAAGAGTAGAAACTGTCTTCTGAAAAAATGTAATTGCGACTCGGAATCGGCATTAAACTGTAGATCCCTTTCATTCGTGTCTAAAAATTAAGGTCCTATATGGGCCGTTTACGCCCAGTATTTATTTTAATATAGGTCAGAGTACAAAAAGGTACAAAGTGAAGATAGGTTACTCTGCAACAAATTTTAACTTTCTCGTATCATTCATTAGTATAACTTCGTTTGGAAATTTTGAGTTCAAACAGATTATGAGCGAAGATATTATAACTAAAGATAAGTCCAAAAAAGTGGGTCCCCCATACCGTCCTTGGGTTGTTTGTCTGTCCAGAAGCCGTACGGCAAAACGGTTCGACAGATTTACTTAGAACGGCTCCAATAAATTTGGTCTCCTTTTAAATTAATATTACGCAAAACCGAGCACAACACGCTTAAATAAATAATTCTAAGCCTTCTTTTTACAACTAAAACATTCTTGCAGCATACTGTCAACGTTTATCCACAATCCACAACATTGGTCGCGATCGACAAATGTCAAAATAAATATTTGTTCAAACTCTAACCTTAAACTAAGAATGACATGAGAATGAGAATGAGAATGACAAGAGTTGTTTGTATTTTCAGCTGGAATACGCGGGTAACTGCGACCACATAAAATGAGTCATTGGGAGTGTCAAAATATTCGTTAGTTCATGTGAAGGTGGGACGAGCTCACATGAATAATTCTTAGAACAAAAACATTGTTAAAAAAAAAAACATCTGTTAGGTATGAAAGTTGATTCATATTAGACATTCATCACTATAACATTAAACTTTACTTTAAAAAGTTAATATAACATTTGCTCACTCTATTAAGGGGCTATCTTTTTCAAAGAAAAAATAAACTTTCGTTCCACAGCAAATTGCCTATCTATTTGTACATCTATTTGTTTTTTTTTCGCACAATTATGAAAGACGGTTCGTTATTGGCAGAATTTATCTTTTCCATGATAGATTTTATATATTCTTCAAAATATCATCTGTAAAAAACTGATGATTATCTTTGTAGCCTGATGTAAAATTCATTACAATTTTACTTCTATTGTTTACTTCTTTTTGTGCATATTTTATTTTTATGTGGAAAACGTGTTCTAATACTTATTGTAGTTTGTTTCAGACTGATTTATTGGAGCTATCTTATTAGTTCGAGTGTAGGTGTATTGGTGTCGTTGTAAACACGAATCGAATAATATTTGTGGATCGAAAATATTTCTGTTTCCATATTTGGGATTTGACGTCATGCCCACTGAAAAATATATTTAAATAATAAAATTCAGTGAGGATTTTATACCTATCTTCAAAATAGAAACTTGATCTGAACAGGATCAACTAGAAACTATTTAAAGAAGCTTAAGGCTAGGATTGAAAAATTAGCTGGTTATGGCTACGACGTTATAAGCATCTGCGTGCATGACTGGTTGACAAATCGACGGATTTGCTTGATCGCGATCGGCGGAGTTAGTATAACGTCAATAGTTACACAACAACAATGAAATACCCTCTACTATTTTGGCACTGCTTATTGGAATTTCCCAAAACTTTTTTTTACGACTTTTTGTGGTTGCACAAACGAATCTTTTTAGAAACAAAATAATGTAATTAGAACGCACTTGCCAGCGACATGAAAACCCATTTGACAAATTCCACGATTTTTGGATTTGATTATCGGCAGACTACGATCGGCCGATGAGCGCAAAGTGCAATTAATTGAGCCTTAGTATAATTAGTCTCATTTCAAACTACAAACCTCGCCTTGCTATTCAAAGTACGTTATACATACAAACGTTGAAGACGACTTAAATAAGTGGCAGAGAATATCACAGACCTATTGACAATAAATACAAGGTCTGAGAAGAACAAATCTGAGCTAAGACTGAGCTACAAGAACATATACTTTAAGACAAAAGCAGTTTATACGCTAAATATTCACAAACTTGAAATCTTTCGACATTCTATGTCCCAAAAAATCCGCAGTGCTGAGTCATTTGCAAACCAAAATAGAAATTCCAATTGAACTTGCAGCGATGACACTGAGTGCGGCAGAAAAAAACTATTCTCAAGTCGATAAAGAAACTCTGCCCATTATCTTTGGTGTGAAACGATTTTACAATTACTTGTTCGGCGGGCGGTTCATTTGGCACACGAACAATCAACCGCTGCGCACCATATTTGAGCCAAGCAAACTGATACCAGTTTCAACGTCTTCGCGACTGTTTCCATTGACAATCATTTTGTCTGCCTATGACCATAAAAATTATATATCGGAGAAGCGGCGACATGTCTAATTGTGATGTTGCTTTCTTTAAATTGAGCCATCTGGTTAGAAATGTATGGTCAATGCAAGTTAAGGATGTAACTCTACAACCATATTTTACTCGTCGTAATGACCTAACAAAGTTGTCTGGTGTTGGGCTCATCCCAAGAAGTCTTCAGGCACACATGTATCACGTCACCTGCACAGCTATCATTGTGGGTCAAATCTTGTGTTGTGTGTCTACAAATGCACAGCGATATTTCCTGGACCAGGCCGCATGTATGGAATTTCTAAGGAAGGATGACATTGGTGGTGAATGCGACCTCTAACTGCAAGTTTTCGTGTTTTTCGAAAAATGAGTTGCTATTTTTGTTTAAGAGTCCACCGTATTACCCCTAAGCAGCGCCGATGCTATTGAACTTAAAACTGAGATAAAAAAAAATTAAGGACGTCTTAACACAACCGATGAATTGGGATGCAGAATAAAAATATTTCTCTTCTAAAGGGTGGTTTTTTAGAGGTTGGTTTTTCGAATAGAGATAAAACTGACTGGTCAAATCTGGCAACTCTAATGTCATTTATGTTCAATTTGGTTTGCCATTTCATCATGAACAGGTTGACAAATGAACAACGCTTTCAAATCGTGCAAATCAGTTCGCGAAGTTTACCGCAAGAAATTTTGTTCAGTGATGAGGCTCATTTTGGGTTGAACGGCTACATCAACTAGCAATGAGACATGAGACCCTTGAAACGCCATTACATCCACAAAAACTCTGCCCTATAGGCTGGTGGAGTCATTGGGCCATACTTCTTCCGAAATGATGCTGGAGAGTCAGTTACCGTTAATGGAGACCGGTATAGAGCCATGATAACCGACTATTTCGTTCCCGAATTGGATGGCATGAATGTGGATGAGATGTGGTTCCAACAAGACAAGACGCTACATGCCACTCAGCGCACGTAACAATCGATTTATTGAAGGAAACATTCGATGAGCGCATAATTTCGCGGAATGGACCTGTCAATTGGCCACCAAGACCGTGTGATTTGACACCATTGGATTATTTTCTTTGGGGATATGCGAAGTAGCTCGCCTACACCAACAAACCAGAAACGTTAAGGGACTTGGAAGCCAACACTCGTGGCGTTATTGCCGACATACAGCCCCAAATGCTTGAAAAAGTGATTAAAAATTGGACCTCTAGACTTGTCTAGAACCATCCGCGGCGGCCACATGCCCGAAATCATATTTAAACATAAAATTATCCTATCCTATCCTATATTTCCTATCCTTGTATTTACAATACAAAACTTACGAAAATCGATAAAGCAAAAACTATCAACGGAAACCAGGAATCAGGAAACCACATAAAGAAAACATCATATTTCAATTTTGTTGCAGGAAAACAAAGAGTTTGTTTTGAAATTGAAACATTCCTCACCCCTCAAGTGTATGTCTAGAATTGAACTTCCATTAATACTGACACCTACTCCATGACGCATGTATCCATGTATCTCATGTTATCTGACATTTACTGATAAAACTAAAAAGTTATTGTTCGAGCTTGATGCATTTACGAAATGGGAAAATGAAATCGATTCTCTTTCTCAATCGGATTATATTTTTTAAAAATCTTCAGGATATTTATGCAAGAAAATCATAATATTCAAGGATAGTTGGACCATCTCATATTACATTACACTCCATCGTCAGCAAGTGCAAATAGAGTGTGCGAAAAAAAAAATATAATTTATCTCCAAAGGTGGTAATTTTACCATTTACTCTAAGTGCATTGAGTTTTCTACGGGTGACGGGACTATAAGAATGGTAGGGTGGCAAAAGCCCACATTGTTGTACAAGTGTCACATACAGGAAGACCAGTAACCTTGAATATTTAACGCTTGTCGCTGTGTGAGGATGAAATGAAAAGAGAATAAATTCTTTTATTTTATATTTTACATTTTCTGAGATTGAAGCAATTTAGAGAAAAAGTGTTTGAAGAACACAATACTTTCCTTTATGTTGAAGTTTTAAATTATATGCTGGTGCATTGTATGAAATTAATGGCAGCCTACATAATGAAGCTTACTTAAGCCTCCTTGAAGTGAGGGTTGTTTTTTTGTTCTTTGAGATACGTTTGTTGGTTTTGTTAAATGAGCCTTAAATTAATAGATTTGCATAAAGAAAGCTATAAAACAATAAATGGAGAGCTAAGTTTATACGATAAAGCAAACAGATTAAAAATTGTTTAACTTTTATGGTGGACTTGGGTATTTTAAGGATCTTAGAAATAACCCTAGGCCAAGATTCCGACAATGAGCCGCCACGTAAACTCAATTTGTGGAACAAAGTGAGATCAAGGTAGCCATCACCAAGTAGCCGGTGCCGATGGTCTACAGGTGGAGCTCTCAAGTAAGCTGGAGATGATCTGATAAGAAGCATACACCAACTCGGAAAAAAAACATGGTCGCAGAAAAGTATGCGGGACGATTGAAACCTGTCCGCTCCACAAAAAAGGCGATCGCCTTCTCTGCATCAAATGCAGAGGCATTAGTCTTCTAAGCATCGCCTACAAGATCACGTAAAGGTTATTATGAGAACGCCTGAAGCCACGATCTAATTGCCCCTTATCAGTGTAGTTTTAGCCCTGGAAGAAGACCCAAGGATTTGATAGCGATACACAAAACCTTTCCATCGATTTCAAATCAGCTTATAAAAGCGTTGACGGTGATGAGCCTTATCAGGATGTCATTTGAAGAACGCTCGCTGATTCGTCAAAATCGGAAGAGATTCTACCGAAACCTTCGAAACCACCAGAGGACTACGACTTCACTATTGTTCTTGAGAGAGTAGTGCGCAACACCCAGGCCTCCACAACTATATTTATATCCAAGACATGACTTTGGCATAATGGAAAGAATCAAAGGAGCAATTTCGGATGCATTTTCTAACATGGAGTCAGAAGCGAACAAATCGATCATGATCACGATCATGGTCGAAGTTGATCAACTTGTACGAGGTGTATAGGCGACGTGCCATTGGTAAAAAAACTACGTTTTCAAAGGGCATAGGCATCAAGAGCTAGGGCATCTAGAGGGAACGAGAAACAGAGGCGAACCTTATCTTTGGTGGGGTGACCAAGTTGAAGGAGATATCCTGGAAGAGGTGAGAGTTCACCTCTCCAAAAAGGGATTAGAGGATGACAATAACAGCAGAGACAATAACATAAAAAACCAAGAAACTCATATCCAAGAACTCCCCCAACTAATAGAGGCAGCAAAAGATCACAAAGATCCAGTCCGACTTTGTTACAAAAAAACTAACAATAAGTCTCAGAATGGACACTGAATTAACAGGACGATCAACCGAAGCCAGACCAACCCACCTATACATTTATCAAGGAATTGGGTTAGTCTTAAATAGCCCCCAAGGGCTATCCATCCACAAAAGAAATGTAGAACATTTCTAGTTTGAAAATTCAACATCTATCCCAAGCAACCGAAACACTTCTGTGCACTATTGCAAGTCTCACACCTGCAGCCGACATAATCGCGTCCTGGCATAAAAATCCCGAAGGTAAGTCTACGTGAGTATAGCGGAGACATCATTAAGTATTGCGTATTTAAGAAACAGTTCGACACTTTAAGAAGTCAAATATCAGACATCGATCTTTTTGCTTTGCTTAAATCCAAGCTTCATGATCTAGACCTAAGTGGATCAAAAAACCCTGTTCAAATTTAGACCGACCGTTTGATAATCTAAGGCACTTAGCAAAGGTGGAATAAGAAGCTTTAGAAAATCTATCCTCAACTCCAACCATGGGGCGTGTCTCCAATTAAAAAAAAAATAATAATAATAGGGTAAATGGAGAACAAATTTTGGCATATCTCATCCTTCGAGGCCTAGAACCCATCACAAGGGGAAGATTAGAAGATGCTGCAAGATCTTAAATCAGGCTTCCCGACTTTGTTTTCAAGGAATACTACGACCATTTAACTCAAAATATTCCCAGGAAAAGTTTCTGTATTTCGCACACCGAACCTCATGCCACAGTTCAACCGCTTCAAATAAGAATGTGCCTCAACTGCACTTAAGGACCTCACATTACGGCGATGCATTCGCACACAGTGCAACAGGCAGCACTTACCTATCCCAAAACGAGTTTGAAAAACTTGCCATTCGAAACTATCATGCTCTTACTCCACCACCAAAGGCCTTGCACAACCTCGTCATACTAATGTTAAACAACACTTCCTTAAATAACCTCGGCCACACCCATAAAATTTGTTAATAAAATTTAATTTTTTTTTCTCCACGTTTTTGCATCTCAAGAGATTACATTCATTTCTCAAGGCGACCTCTTCAAGTGTAACCTTGATCCTTGAAGAAAAGATGTCCTTCTTCGATTTCGCTTCGAATAAAGGACAACTACGAGAGGGGGACCACTTAACGACAGACAGCATGCCGCCTCTAGAATTACCATTCAAGTTTAAAAAAACTTACTTGTGACTTTGTAAGATGAAAGGATTTCATCTCTCTCACAGTGTCAGGGATAACAAGAAATAAAATACTCTTCACCGTGGAGGAATTGGCAAACAACGCAGTCATAGATAAATAAAAAAAATATATATTACGCATACGTCATGCCATGCGCTTCGGAAAAATTCGAGAACATTTGTTTGTAACTCAAAATTTTACATTCAAGGTCAACAACTCATCGTAAACACAAACAACTTGTGTATGTGTGTTTGCAATCTAAAGAAGAAGAGTAATCACATTACGCGTGCTGCCTCAAAACAATCGATAAAAAATACAACAACAACAATCTATTTCTCAATACAAAGTCGAATTCTATTCAAATATATCTACGTCACTGGATCGAAAGTATTGAATATTTGGTTGGATTCAATTTGCGATATTTATTTTATCGGCACTCAATTTAAAAAAAAACTATTAAATTCCGAAAGAATCAAGCAGCAGCTTTTGCTTGGCTTTAATTTCTAAAGATAAAGAAAACGAACGCAATGAATCACTATTACTACCCGAGGTGTTTGTTTTTCCCTGAGTCGATTCTTTTTATTTTGACGTAAAAAACATTGGGCGGAGTTCTTTTTCAACGTCAATGGGTCAGTATTACAGATAATTGTTTGATATTACGTAAACATTTGTTGCGCCATAAATTTTTTGTTGATTTAGTTCAATATTTATGTGGTAATAGTTTTTAAATAACTTGTTAGTTTATCTTGAAGTTTTTCTATCTTTAAAAACTCGTTGAACCATTATTGGGCGAGTGTGTATACTTTTAAGTGCGCAATGCAATTTCACAAATACGAGGAAATGAATCATTTTCCCATATAAGGAGCTCTCCAAAGAATTTGCAGAAAATTATAAAAAATACTGAAAATATTCACAGAAACACATGGGAATTCCACCACACTTTACCTATCTCTCCTGAGATAAGAGCCAAAACTACTACTACGGATATACGGATAACGTTGAACGGTTGAAATCGCAACAAGCTTATCGCGTATACCTCGTATAACCTCTCGAGAAGCGCTTTGCAGCCAGCATCAAGTGGTAAAGACTCGTGGCATAGATGCCAAGAAGCCATTACAAACACCGAAACGGGTCGACCATAACCACAAAACCCTAGGAATATCTTAACTGAAGTCCGCTTGGCTGGACGGTCAGCACCCCGAACTAAGCAGCAGATGTGTCAGTACATAGCATACACCAATTTATTGCCAAGGTTTAAAGTCGGGAGAAAGTATGCCCGATAAATGCAACTTCAGCACCGTTCCCTGGATACACATTAAATGAGATCGTCTAAATTGAGCCAACTTTAGAGGTATCGGACTCCTAAACATCGCGCATAAGATTTTGTCTGTCTACCATTTGTCAACGATCTGATTGGACCCTATCAATGTGATTTTGGGCCGGGTAAGTCCAGAATTGACAAAATATTAACCGAAAACTTAAGAACTCCAGAACTTCAGATCGATATCAACACCCTGTTTTTGGTTTTGAAGTCCTAATGACAGCTTCTCAGACAAACTTGTCCCTTTGTGCAGGATGAGGATGACGGAGGCCCTTTACTGCATCAATATCGGTAACGATTTATCCAAGTCCTTTCTTTAAAAAAAAGGATTTAGGCAAGATGAGGATGTGACGAATGGTCCACTCGGAAGGTCCATGAATTACGCTTGTTATTTAACCCTGTAAGGCTTCAATCGTGTTCGGCTTGTCCACCCTATAAGAAATAATCAAGAGGCGTTAAATCGCATGATCTTGGCGGCCAACTCACAGAGCCATTTCGAGAGATAAGTTGCCCATCAAATTCATCCTTCAACATTTCCATTGTTTCACGAGCTGTGTGGCATGTGGCACCGTCTTGATGAAATCACATGTCAACCAAGTTCAACTCAGCCAACTGGGGCAAAAAGAAGTCGCGTATCATGGCTCGATATCGTTCGCCGTTGACGGTAACGTTTCTTCCACGTCTTTGTCTTTGAAGAAAAATGGACCGATGATGCCAACAGCCCATTAACCATACCAAACTGTCGTTTTTTCGGAATGCATCGCTAATTCTTGTATGACATGTGGCTGTTCATCACTCCAGGTGCGACAGTTTTGCTTATTTACGTATCCGTTAAGCCAGAAAAAAGACTCATCGCTGAAAACAATTTTTCGATAAAACACCGGATTTTCACATTTTTCACAGAGCACGAATTTTGACAATAAATTTCAATAATTTGCAATCGTTGCTCGTTTGTAAGTCTTTCCATGATTAAATGGCAGAGTATACTGAAAACTTTTCACTTTGACAGATGACGTTTGGACGATATTACTAACCAGTGCTGCCAACCTGAAAAACTTCACTCTTAAATAAATCACCGTTCACATCTATTTTGTAAAATGCGAAATAGAAAGCAACAGGTTTGTTACTTTATTCAGCAAAAGAATCATCTGACTAATCCAATTATTAAATAAAACTTTCTATCTCATCTCATATGCCATTCAAATAAAACATTTCGCAAAAAAAAAATTAAATAAAAAATATAGTGAACGGAAATGATTTGTTGACATTCGAATTTACATCGCATAAATGTCAAGTTCATTAATTTTCAAAAGCATGCCAAGATCTCTAAGAATCGCTCTCTAAATATCTTTTTATAAAAATATTATTCTAAGACAGATAGAGCGTTATGCAATTTTTTAATTGAAATAATACGTGCTATGAGTGTAATTAGATGACGTACGACACTCATCAATTTGAGCAACATAATCTATAACTGCAGCATTAGGTGTGAATTTATTTCATTTAACTACATGGTAACTTTTATCCGTAACCGTAAACCAAGTTAATGGGATATTCTGTTTTTTAAGCTTGTTTCACACTTTATTCGATACGGCCGGTATCGGTTTGTATGATCCAATCAGAACGGCAAGTATTAGAATGTAATAGAAGCTCTGAATACTCTCTCTCTGACGAATCGGTGTTTCTTACGGTTTTAAAAAGGCGTGAATTCGGGTCTAGGGCACACGAAGTCACACCTTCACAGTTGTTGTTTTCTCTACTTATAATGAGTTTTCCCTTTCGGGACTTAATAATTTCGAACTTTCAATGTGAACGCACCCTTAAACCGAAGACCAAACTGTCAATGTCAACAAATTCACTAAAAATATCATTTTCATCATGGTAAAGTTCACGAACGAAGAAATTTTATCAAGTTTTAGGAGCTAACAACGAATCACGATCACTCTATCAGAAGATGGTGTAATTTTTTGCAAATGGCGACATGAGTCAATTCTACTTTCTACCTGAACTACGTGTGTGGGTTCCGTGCCAAACGAGAGGTTAGAAACAAATACGGGCGGCAGAGAAGGCAGTGATTTTTTAGAATTTAAAATATTACGACCCGTCTGCTGATACTACTCATAACGATTTGGGTTCCACACAAAGAACAAAGTTGTTGTGAAACAGTAAGACGTAACGTCCCTAAGTTGTGCTTTGTAAAAAGATAGAAAAAGGACTGGTCATTTAGTTCGAAAATGTATGCCAAACGCAGCCAATACCTGACCTACAATTGATATTTAAATAAAAACCCTCCGTGATTTTTTTTTTAATTTAATTCAGTTACTGCATTCATTCCAGCAAGATGAACATAAAAAGGTCAAAAAAATATACCACACGGCTATTTAAAAATCAAAAACGCCTACATCAAGGCACTTACTCAAAAGGGCAATTATTTATAAATGCAAGCTAAACAGAAATTTACATATAAAATGAACATGGCCCAGAGGACACAGATTTCCACACACACAAACACACACATCTAAGAGCCTAACTTCAGTGCATGGGAAAGAAGGTACCTTAACTCAACGAAAAAACGAAAAAAAAAGTTAACACATTTAGAGGGAACCTCATAAACAATAGATCAGAAGTGAGCTCTTTGCATAAATCCATAGCTACCTGAAGGGCGGAATCGTTTATTTTATTCCGTTTATTCACCCAAAAGTGATTTGCAATTTCTTTTTAGGGCAGGGAAAAAGAGCGTGTGTAATTTTGTATTCTGTTTTTTGCATGAAAATTAATATATTTTGTGTGTTAAGGAAATTTTGTTTTTGGCATAGCAAAATTAAATGCTGATAGTCACCCACGTACTGTGCTAATCGGTAGACTATAGGTTTGCGTGCTATTTCATTTCATTATTTATAGATTGAAACTATTCGAATAGAATGTCACGTTTGCTGATGTGGAAAACGGACAAAAAATTAGGCTTTGACGAGGTTTTTGTTTGCTCAAATGATAGAGGAGTAAATTGATACTGAATTGTTAAGCGTGCATTTCGGGTAACTAACTTAACAAATAAACAGAGCTAGGTGTGAAATTAAGCCAGAGTCTTTGAAATATCTTGAATCCCGAAAACTTCTTAATGACTGGCTGTACGGTTTTCGCAGCAACAGATCCACTGGTGATTTGATGACATATCTAACCGAAAAGTGGAACCAATCTATTCACCGTGGTGGTGAAAGTAAGGTCGTTGCGCTTGATATTTCAAAGGCATTTGACAGAGTTTGGCATCAAGCTTTCTTGTCGAAAATGCATGCATTTGGGATCGATGATACCCTTCTTCAATGGATTAGAAATTACCTTTCTTACCGTTCAATTTAAGTCGTTTTGGACGGTTTCAAGTCTGTAACTCACCAAATAAATGCTGGTGTCCCTCAAGGCTCCGTTTTGTCTCCGACTCTCTTTCTCATTTTTATCAAAGACCTCCTGTCTGTCACTTCTAATCCAATCCATTTCATTGCTGATGACAGTACCCTTATCTTCGCATATTCGTTCTACGATTCACGTCCCTCATCTTCGGGCGTGTGTTAAGCTCATTAAATTCTGACCTGGACAGCATTCATATGTGGGGTAAAACCAATAGAGTGGAATTTAATGCTTCCAAAACACAATGCTGTCTTCTGTCATTAAATCGAAACCCCAATACTCTGCCATTATCCATGGATGGCACTTGCATCGCCGAAACCGAAAGACTTTCCATCCTCGGTATGTGCGTTAACGACAAACTTCGTCGGAATGACCACATATTTGATGTCGCCAAGAAATGTCTAGGCTTCCTTAAGCTATGCAAGAAATATTTCACCCCTTCTGATCTGGCTAGAATCTACAAGGCGTTTATTCGCCCAAAACATGAGTACAACGCTCATATCTGGTCTGGTGCACCAATAACATATTTGAAGCTACTTTACAGGATTCAAAAACGTGTGATAAAACTCATTGGCGATAGAAACATCACGAAATCACTTGACACTCTTAGTCATCGTCGTGATGTCTCCTGCCTGCCATTGTTTTATCGGTAATTCCACCACAAGTGCTGAAATGAAATAGCCAGTTGCATTCCACCCCTACAGCGATTCAACCGCAATACTCGCCATGCTAGGAATGCACATCAGTTTACCCTCAAGCCTGTATTCGGACGTACAGTGAAATACAAGGATTCGTTTCTTAAGGCTTATGCAGTTAAGTAAAAAAGTAAAGTATACACACGAAAATGTTTTTTCGCTTTCCACACCGTTTGCAATTTGTACTTTTCTCTCAACTTTTCACATAGTGACTTACTTGAATGTAAGTAACTTCCAAGTGGCACACTTTGTGAAAGTTCGAAAAAAACTAATACATTTACACAAAAGAGCTGTCACTAGTTACTGATCTTACGCTTAGATGACTTTGGATGCAAATGTTTCTTTCTTTCGTTGGCAAATTCTTCCTGTTTTTGTTTATTCTTTCTTAGAGCTTTTAAAAGTCAAAATAGATACTTAGTGCAGTTTCTGAATACGAGGGGCAGCAGCGTATGTATGTGAGCTTTGAAAAAGTCACTTTTTGCCGAATGTAGTTAAGCCTTTAACCGTACAATACGACTGTGGAATGCTCTACCCCACTCGGTTTTTCCTACGCATTATAGTTCACAGACATTTAAAACCAATGTGCATCGGTATCTCCTTTTTTCTTATCCTTATAAGGGTATCCAAAATACCTTTAGTGCCTGTACATTAAAAAAAAAAGATTCTTTCTAAATATAAATGTATGGCTTACAACTTATACGTTAAAATGCCTTGCCAGACAACTCAAACCTACAATCGATTTATAAATGTTTGCCCTTTCGTTATTGTTATCAATTTTAAAATAATACAATTTTTACAATTGATTGTTTCCGCAATTAATAAAATGTTATTTATATTTATGTCTATGAATGTCAAAAATTAATTCAAGGTATTAAGATAAGATGATATACGAGCAAGGCAAGCTTGTCACAAAACACAAGTGCAGATAACTGTAATTACCCAAACGTTTTATTGTAGATAAGTGCCGCTTACCTGTAAAGAAAAGAGAGAGAGACGATTAGTTATTACATAAAAATTAAGCTAGCGTAACAAGTAAATAATAAGGAATAATGATAATCAAATCACTTTGATGTAAGTGTAAGTTCAGAAAGTATTTGTTGCAAGATTTGAAAAACAATACAATTTTCTTTTACTTTATACTACTAGTGACTTAATATAGCGAGGCCAGATTAGAAGGATAGGAATAGAAATTTAAATAAAACAACAATGGTGTGGAGCGGCGGCCAATTGATGAACGCAAGCCGTGAGATGACTCAGTCGCCACAATTCTCATGTTGCGCCATCTTGTTAGAACCACAGCTCGGATATGTCGGTGTTGTCGAGCTCTGGCCACAGAAAGTCGGTTCACATCTTTCTATACCTGAGATCGTTGACGGACACGGAGTCACCTTTTTCATATCGAAAGAAACAAGGTCCCATGCATCCCATCCCATCCCAACAAGGCCGCTAAGCCATAAACCGCACCAAAAAACATTAAAATTTTGTGCATTAATGCTTCAATAACAGCAATTTAGCTTGTTGACATCAAATGTTGAGTCAAAAATGGGCTTCTTCTGAGAATATATTTATTTGGCAAATAGGCAACTCACGTCGTTTTTTGTATTTGCCCGACTTCAATTCTTGCTTCCGAACAATCTTATACGGATGTAGGCCGATCTCCAACCCCAAAATATTGCCCAATTGAGGGCTCTAATCGCGTAACTTTTCAGACGATCATCGTCTCGCCGATTGAATACCTTCATTTGTTCATCGTTTTCAAATTTAAACAGTTTGAAAGGAACTGCTTGCAAAATGTGGAATCTCAAAAAATCAACAAAAAATGCTGCCAATAAGATATGTCAATATTTTAGCAAAATTGTTTACTTCGGCCTAGAGACATAATAATCGCCGGATTTTGGAAACTATGAACTGAAATAAAAATCTGTCGGGGACTATTACTTCTATTGGATGAATATGTTTCAAGCAAATCCTTTTGTGATGCAATTAAAAGAATTTCTTACAGAAACTAGGCACTTCAAACGTTCTTTGAAATTTGACAGTTATATTGAATCAGGAATAAACGATTTCGGTACACGAAGAAAAAGCATCGCCTATGCGACGTCGTTCGATCCCTTTTGCCTTGTGCGCTGAGAGCCCAGCTGATTGACACCGAATCGACTTTCCTTGGCCTTTTTCGATATTCGTATTCTTTATTTCGCGTTAAGCCATCTGTCTGGTTGATGGCTTAGCTCCAAAAAGAGTGCAACTGGGCCAAAGTTTCCATAATATTTTTTTTAATAATTCCTGTTTCTTACTAAATATTTTGACAGCTGCGTGTCATTAGTAACTTTGACTGTTGAAAACAACTATCATTGCTATCTGGTCACCTTTAAAATTGTGTAAATATTGGTATTTGATTAATTTTAATTTTTCTATTGTGAATGGTCGATTTTCATTGAATGTGTTGGCAGCCTTATTTTCCTCATCATCCGTTCACAATAACAAAACTGAAAAATCAATTTTAAATTGACAACCGCAATACCACTTTGTTATCAAATTACAACACATTTAGACTGATTGCAATGACAAGTCCAAAATAATTTTGCGATATTAAAGCTGTAATTTTAGGTTAGGTTATGCAGGGTTATGACAGCCATACCAAACCTAACCTAACCTAAAAGTATAGTTTTTTTTTATGACAAACAATAAATTCCTTAAAAGTTTAGACAACAGAGCGGACAACCTTTTTTCAGAAGTCAATAGCCATTTTGCTTTACAAACATGTGAGATGTATAGACGAAAGTAAAATATTTTTTATAATTTATCACCGAATAAATAAAAATAATCTTTTAAATGAGAAACTAAATGGGAAAAAATATTTAATAAAATAATTCCCCAGCAAAAGTGACATTCTTTCTTTGACGATATTTTAAAATGTTTTCTTTTAATAACAAAAAATATAAATAAATTTATTTACAGTCTACAAAAGTGATGATCATACATTCTTTAGAGCACAACGTCCACTTTGATGTCAAGGACTTGCGTGACAATAATGATGAAGGTCAAATATTTGTGGAATTTCGGTATCCGTATATTATTTCACAAATTCCGGAGAAATGCATTTCTTTATTTATCCAATGATAAACAACAAAGCGTCTAGAGTTGATTGACCGAAATTGAGTAGCCGAAATAAAAATAAAAAATAAAATCGTTGAAGACATTAAGTAAATGTCATGTTGAAATAGCTAGGAATGAAGGTGATCTTAATTCCTGTCTTAAGAGGCACTGAAAAAGTGCTTGTAAATGAGCCACAATTTTGTCAGGGCATATTGATTCAATACCTCCGGATTCTGTGGGTCTATATGAGTCCAAGGCCCCGACTTTAAGAAAATTTTAATAACAAAACGTTCGGCAAACTGAACATGCAGCAGCCACACGCACTTCTTTTCATTACATTGAATTAGCAGAGCAAGAGACCAGCTTTGTTATACAAACCTCACTTTCAAAAATAGCTTCCTGGAGGAATAGTCTGCCAAACATTATAAACCTCAACTTGTATTCGATTTTAGCCCTGCATACGTTTTATATAAAACGAACTAAGATTTCCAAAATTTACAAATCACATTACCGAATCACTTTCTCACACTTTTTTTTGTTGGCCATAAATCAAAACATTACTCGGCGAAAAAGAAAACTTTTTTATTTCTTTCTTTTGAAGCTTCCGGAAAAGACAACAACAACAACAACAACAACGAAAAAATATTTCACACGATGCTGATTTTCTTTTCTTCACACAAAGATCTAAAGATAAAGACGACTAATTTTTTTCTTTTTTAATTTCATTAGCAAATAACTTCCGCACTTAGGAGATACAAAACATACAAATGAATGGATAAACTAGAAACACAACCGCAAAGCAGCAAACAAATGAAAAGCGAAGCAATCGCAATATCTCCGCCATGGAAATAAAAAAAAACACCGTTGATTGCGATCAAAGTTTTGAAGAACTGAATTTGGATCGGTAACAAATCGGGAGCGCTACTATCAAGAAGTGGGCGCACAAAGGATAGATTCGAAGAAGAAAGATGAGAGAAAAACAAAAAAGAATGCATATGTAGAATTCTGTGTGTCGATTGTAAGAGTGGACAGTGCACTGAGAACCATAATAGGTGGACTTTGACTCGATGAACAATTGTGATTATCTGTTTTGCTGATGACAAGTTTTACAACTGAAAACAAATGACCTAAATGTAGTTTTTAAGGCTGTTGAAAAGATTCTCATGATTTTATTTCAGCCTGAGACGCATTGGTCAGGGCACTAGAAATATCAAGCATAAGACCTTTTCCAATGATCAGACCAAAAAGGCGGGACCACACCAGGTCAGGTTAAAGAGGCTCCAGCCTAAGGTCGGTTATATAGGGTCCGCCAAATAACGTTTTTTTTTTCAACTAGTGCTTATTTCGCGAATGGTAACACTTAGCTCATGTCTGATTTGACAGATAATTAGTTTTATCCTTCCGCTGAACGAATATGGTTGTGTATACGCTTGAAAAACGCTGGGAAACGCTGGCCTGCGATCGACTTAGAGAAAATGCCGATTTTGCCAAAAAAATCATCTTTTCAGATGAAGCTCATTTTGATCTTGGCGGGTATGTAAACAAGCAAAATTGTCGCATTTGGGGCACAGAAAACCCGCACGCATACATTGAAAAGCCGATATAGCCAAAACGAGTCACTGTTTGGTGCGGATTTTGGTCCAGAGGCATAATTGGGCCATTTTTCTTCGAAAATGAGCTAGGAGTGGCCGATCGTTATCGGGCCATGTTGAACGAATTTTTGTTCACAAAAATTGAAGAGGAGGATATTGGCAACATTTGGTTTCAACAGGACGGCGCTACGTGCCACACAGCCGAAGCTACACTCGATGTTTTGCGCCCTGTTTTTGAAGATCGCATTATCAGCCGCTGATGTCTTTTGGCCACCGCGGAGCTGCGATTTGACACCGTTGGACTATTATTTGTGGGGTGCCGTAAAAGATAAGTGTTACGCCGACATGCCAGAGACAATTGACGCTTTAAAGGACAATATTCGTGAAGCCATACAGCTGCACACAATCGATAATGTGCTTAAAAATTGGACCGATCGTGTAGGCTACTGCATGGCCAGCGGAGGCAGCCATTTGAATGAAATTATTTTCCATTATTAACCGGAAGGATTGTACTTTCAAATAAAAAAAGAAATTTGAGAAAATATTCAGCAGTTTTTTTTTTATAGCATTTAAAAAAAAAAAAAAATGTTATTTGGCAGACCCTATATAATAAATTTAGTTTACGTTCGTCTATTTTGTCAGCAGTTTAAGCAATGAACAATAAATACGCATAATTTGCAAAGTCATATGAAACCTATCATCAAAGTCCCATGATTTCTATGACCGTGTAATTGGCTTCACAAATCAGAACCAAGTATGGGAAACGGTTCCGTCAAGTTTAAATTAGTTCAGTTCGCTTACACGAAGAGCGATGCAAACAAATCTGACAATCAATTGACGACTGTGGCAATTAGTTACTGTCAAACTAGTATAGCAGCAGTCAGTAAAGGGTGGTATTATGATACATAGCTAAAAATATCGTATAAATTTATTAATTAAAGAGCGCACGAGAAGAATAAAAAATCTGACTTGATAACACGTTGACGTACCGTGTAAATCAATCGCTGGTTACGTAAAACTGATGATTGCTGGCATAATTCAATACAATAATTTTAGGTGGAGAGCATGTTCAATGGTAAATTGAGCAACATTCTACAAACTTTAAGAGTTGCTAATGGTTCCACACATCTCTGTGACATATTAAATTCATCACTTGTCAGCAGCACCAGCTGGAACGCTAAATTTATAAATTTTACTCTTAAAATGTCTGCGCAGAAAAAAAATAAATAATAAACCACAAAAAAATTTATGGGGATTTTGTGCGCCATCACTGTACCAACAGTGCTGGCACTGCATAACCAAAATAAACCAGAAAATTTTCATTGCAAAAAAATACATGCATAAACCAAAAACCCAACAACAACTGACCAAAACCGAAGAGCAGCAATTTTATTCTGCTGGCCATAACGAGCATCGCGCGCCAATACACATCCACACCAATATCTGGACCATTGCCAGTTTAAATAGAAAATTAAAACCAAGTCGTTTCGCTTGTTACTACTAAATGGTCAGATGGTGCCGCGGGGCGTGGCAAAGGCGTCAAGAAACAAGACAAAAAAATAAAATAAAATAATTCCCAAATAAAGAAAATTCTCCCGGAAGCAATGGCAACAGCTGCAGCAAGGGTCACCGATGGGGAATTTAACATTTAAAAAAAAATTAATCCAACTTATGATGAGCAATATTTAGTGATTCGTTCGAATGCGATTGGTTGCTGAATGCTCGTTCCTTGTTTATTATTAGGTTGCCTGCCATTCATAGTCCGCAAACCGATTGACCGAAATGTCAACGCAGCGCACAGACAAACGAGGAACCATGTTTTTTTTTTTTTGGTTGCGATATAAATAGACGTCGCGTCGCGTCGGTTGTCGTCTTGAGGATATCTCGAGAGAGAGAGACAGAGGGAGAATTTGTTGGTTAGGACGTGTGTACAAAATTAAATCAAAACCAAAACCAAAACCAAAACCAATCGAACCAAAGAAGATGATGATGGGGCTGAACAGACGTCACTCTTCTTCGAAATACCTATAGCAGAGCTCATGAGTGATTTACTTTTGGCGACTTGTCTCGTTGACGCTTCTATAGATTTCTCACGAGAGCACATCAAACTTAGTGGGAGGCATTTTTTTTTTTTGGTTTTCGTTTTATTTCTTCGAGAGAAAGTTTATTTTTGATACTCGATTAGAAAATAAAAATTAACAAAATCAAACAATGTCAAGAAATATATAGTGGGAACGGTCAAGGATTTAATTCCGTCATAGTTTCAAAAGTAGGTGCGTCACAAAAGAAAAAGATAAAACCAAATACATAGAACTATTTCTAGAGAATTGTTGATTTGACAAAACAACATTGAATAAGGTGAAGGATAAATTTAATACAGTCAAATATAAATTCAAGTGATTTTTTTTAGCTGTTATTCTAAAATAGCTTGAATTATTAATGAAATGTCACAAAGCATTTTCGGAGGTCGATGTTTTAAACATGGCTAGTGGGGAGGAGTTTGACTCGATTTACCGCAGTAATTACATATTATTCTTGCTCAATAAAAAAAAAACAAAATATTTGGTGTGAATGTCGTTTCCGGAGAGATAGGTTTAGCGGCAAGTTTTACTTGATTTAAAGAATCTCTAAGCTCCAGAGGACTCTCCACCAATAATGATGCTAACTATTTGCCTATGATGTTGGGAAAATAAATCAGAAAGAATAATGCAAAAAGTACCGCTATTTTTCCTCTGGCTCCCTTGCATTCATTTTTAGGTCTCAGTACTTTTTGTGACAGACTTGATGGGCAAAAGCGAGAACTTGGCACTTATGTTTTTGGTGTAATCTCAATACTTTTTTTATACATGGAAATTTTGGAAAATTTTAAAATTATAGGAATTTTAACCGAAGGTAAACGCCCCCATTTCATAAATGTAGAATGAGCTCAAAATAGATGGTCGGTTGCCACACCTCTTTTTTTTTTTAATAAACGGTGTCTGTTCTTCAAATCCACGAATAATTTCATAACTCTATGTCGTTTGGGTGCCAAGTTAAAGAAAAAAAGGGGCGGCTACCACGCACCCTAAATGGAAAATAAAAAACATTTTCCGCAAACACTACTAAATATAAATAATAGGCGTAAACGGCTAATAAAGGACCCAAAGCCTAGCTTCTCCAACCACTGTGTATGCAAAGATATACTTTTTGACAGGGAATGGAAGGGACCTACAGTTAAATGCCGATTCCGAACGGCAATTCATTTTTTTAGAAGCTTCTCATGACAATTCATCTTTTAAGATGGTACAGGTCGGGATTTGAACCAGCGAGCTCTCGCTTAGTGGCCCAACGCACGTAACCGCTAAGCCACTGCGCCTACCCGCAAACCCTATTACTGTGCAAAATTTCAAGGTTCTACAATGATTGGAAGTGCTCCATAGTTTTGATGATCTGTCAGTGAGTCAGTGGTTACTATTTTTGCTAATTTTGGGGCCTTATAGCTCAAGAACCGCTCATGTTAAACAGTTAAAATTTGGTATGGAGCCTGTTGCTGTGCGAACCAATAAATCCAGAAATTTCATGTCTCTAGCTTTGATGTAAGCGAAGTTGGAAGAGGGTCAAAATGACCTGAGTTGGTTCGTGTAAATAAGGGCCAAAGTTGCTAAAGAACTTGGCTGGCCACTACCGTGCCGTACGACAACAACAGCTGTTGATCGGAGAGCAATTTAAAGATGTGGTTCCAATTCTTGTGACTCTGCGGCAAAAATAAAACAGAAAGCCAGTGGTAGTTCAACAACAGCCGTTACAACAGTCCTAAGAGCAATCATCTGAACCAAAAGAGAGCACAACGCAAAGATATGCGTGTTAAAACTTCTATTGATTTCTATGACATCAAGTGTCTTTCCATAATGTACAAACTCATATCTGTGACGTTAACAACACGGTCTATAAAGTACTTTAAATAGCTCAACCTTCAAATCAGAACTCATCATAACATGTTCATGTTTTTTTTAGGTGTACACTTTGGAAGCTTACTGTACGTATTTATTTATAAATAAAAGGCGTTTATATATTTATCTGAGTTCAGCGTAGGTAGAGCTGAAAAGAGCTCGATCTGGTACGAGGGACTTTACCGCGAAAACTGCAGCAAGCTGTTCCTTCGTGGAAGCAGTAATGGTTTAATTGTTGTTGACAAGGCGTGGAATATTTTACAATTTTGTGTTCTCCACAAAAATGCACGAAAATATTTATACACTTAAATGACAAAGAAAAATAATTATATCTTACGTAAATATGGTGACAGTAGATCGCGGATGCTTACCGCACTATAGAACCGAAAATAAAGCGCAACAAATTACCAACAAACTTGCACAATTTTAATTAAAGTCGCATGCAATCAAATTACATGTTCGCGTGATTTAAAAGTTTAGAAGAAGATGAAATTAACAAGACTTAGCACATCCTCATTTCCCATGACAAATGAGACATGCAATTAATTTATTAGCCAAT
This sequence comes from Ferdinandea cuprea, assembly GCA_963576555.1. Taxonomy (NCBI): domain Eukaryota; kingdom Metazoa; phylum Arthropoda; class Insecta; order Diptera; family Syrphidae; genus Ferdinandea; species Ferdinandea cuprea. Next base: position 42,920,484 of record OY754958.1, read on the forward strand.
AAAGAAAGACGAAGGCAACACATTTAAATGTTATACTCAACCACTAAGAACTTTGCACAATTTGTGTTGACATTTTTTTTAATTAAGGCTGTAAAAAAGCAAACATATTTTATTGGCCACGTTTGGTAAGATGGTGGATGGTTTGGATATTGTCAAAAACCTAAGACTATTTAGCAATGTCCGTCCGTCCGTATCAACTTTTGAGGCCTTTAAATTTATGCTAGGAAGCTGAAATTTAGAACATATACTCCCTAGAGTTCCGAAATGGTAAATTGTTAACATTTTTCATATACGCCTACTGCTACGCCCACAATTTAGAAAAAACCGTTTTAAAGCTGTGGTTAAAGATATAAAGAGTTGGAATCTGCACAAGATATGTAGGCACTGCCGCCCTTTATAAGTTTGTCATACAAAGTTTTTGGCCACGCCCACTTTTTGTGGGGGTTTTTTTTTTTTAATAGAATGGAATAAAATCTTCTTAATGTTTTTTTCTTTGGGGCATAAAGGGATATGGATAGGATATCATACAGTTCGCCCCCAGCGGACTTTAGCCTTTCCTTATGTTTTTTTTGTCTTAAAGATGCACTAGAACTGGCACTTAGTATGCCTCAGCTGCCTTTAAAGTGAACAATAACATCCAGCTGTCAAAATACTCAGCAAGGTTTGCCATTTCAAATAAAAAAAAATGTAATAGATGCTGTAAATTCGTAGCACAATGAAAAGGTTTGAACATACACATTTTTCTATCTTATAAGCTTGTAGGTTCCTCTTTAAGAAAAACTTCCTTACACTTCCTTTCCCCGATCTTAATGTAGTTCCTAAGTCCATTCCGTCGATCCTAGCCGATTAATTGACACTTTCGAACACCAAGCTTGTAGTCAGTGAAGTCAAATAACTATTCCTGCTTCAGACCATGTCTTCAACTACATTTTAACAACCGGTGTTTATCCTTTTCAATGAAAAAATGCGAAGATTATTCCTTTCCCAAAAAGTTCAAACAGTGAAGATTACCGTCCATTTATTTCCATTCTTCCTTATTTTTCGCAGGTCTTTAAGAGGAAAATGCAGAATCAAATTAACTGTCATATTTACTCAAATAGCTTACTTTCTTCGATGCAGCCTGGCTTTAGGAAGAATCACAGCTACATAACTGCGGTCATTAAAGTAGTTGAAGAGATAATACAGTCTCTGGACAAGGACAAAGTTACGTTTTTAATATTTTTGGATATCTCTAAGGCCTTTGATACTGTCGATCACTTCAACGTATACAAAAAGCTCTTGTTTGGTTTGTCACCATCAGCTGTATCATTAGGCTGAGGAACCACGCTTTTTTTTTTTTTCCCCTTTATGTTAACGAGATACTAAAATTAGTATCCACATCCACATCCCTACACATGTATGCTGACGATGTGCAGTTGTATCGAAGTTGTCATCTTGGTATGATTGACTATCAATTCTGATCTGTAGAATATATCTGATTGGTGCGAGAGGAATGGACTGCTTCTAAGCCCGGCTATTGTTATTAGTAAAAAGCCATAAAAAGGCATAACACTTAACGGCCAAAAATCTGGGAGTTAAATATAACTGCTATAACATGGGATTCTTATATCAAGGTTGCTGTTGACAAAGTGTACGGTGTGTTACTCCGCAGATTAGTAGAACTTTTAGTAACTTGTATCAGAAATGAATTAAATGTTCAGATAACTATATATCTTAATGTGTAAGCATTCAAATGAAATAAATGAAACGTTCCAAGAATTAAAATTTTAAAATGTCCGTGCAGGTGTTAAGGTCACAACATGCAAGCGCAAGCTCTTTTCTTTTCTTCTGTTATTCCAACAAGTTTTAGGCCCTAACTAAGTAAACAGACGAGAATGTAGCAAACTGTCAAACCGGTTTAGAAACAATGCAAATTTTGTTTGTTTTGCTTCAATAACCAAGTCGATCATTCGAAAATCCCAGGTTTGCAGGCGGAAAACATGTATATGAAGACCGTGGAAGCGACAACTGCTTCCTGTAACATGCAAGTGTTTTGAAGTGATTTGTTCGCATAAACTAGTCACATCATGTCAATTTTCCCTTTGCATTGAATGCCGATCAGCTAAATTAGTATGGTATGACGGCATCATCAGACCTTATTTCTTTCGGAAATAATAAAGAAGACCGTTACCGTCAATGGTCTCAAGTATAGAGCAATGGAAACCGACTTCCTGTGGGCAGAGCTGGAGAATATCTATATATCCGAATTGTGGTGACCACCAAGACTACGTACAAGCGACGCAACTCTCAAAGTTGTGAAGGATATATTTGGCGACTGGGCCATCTCACGGCGAGCGTTCATTAATTGGCCGCCGCGATCATGCGACATTGCCGGTATAACTCCGAAAATATTGGACCGAATCATCAAAAATTGGACCAACCGCTTGAGTGACTGGCAACGAGGTCGGGGCGGGTAATTAAAATTGTATGCTTTTTCATACATAGCCAACATGAATATAAAGGATGATTTTTTAAGCGCAGTTCTTAAAAAAATCGAATAAAACACTCCAATTTGCATCAAATATTGAAAATTTTTATTTTAGTCGATAAATAGGACTTTGCCATTTACGTTTTAAGGACAACTTCATGTAAATGTTGTCCGCGGCTCCGTTTCAAATGGTCCATTCGGAAGCATTTTGAGAATTTTGGCCTGTATTCCACGAATTACGCGTGTTATGTTATATTGTAAGACTTCAATCGTGTTCGGCTTGTCCACATAGACTAACGACTTTACATAACTCTACAAGAAATAATCAAGAGGCGCTAAATCGCATGATCTTGGCGGCCAACTCACAGGGCCATTTCGAGAGATAACCTGCTCACCAAATGCTTACTTCAACATTTCCATTGTTTCACGAGCTGTGTGGCATGTGGCACCGTCGTGATGAAACCCCATGTCAACCAAGTTCAACTCAGCCAACTGGGGCAAAAAAATTGCGTATCATCGCTCGATATCGTTCGCCATTGACGGTAACGTTTGGTAACGTAAGGTTGTCTTTGAAGAAAAGTCGTATCGTTCAGCCAGAAATGAGTCTCATCGCTGAACACAATTTTTCGATAAAACAGATTTTAGCTCGAATTTTCACTTCGCACACAGAACACGAATTTTGATAGTAAATTTCAATAATTTGCAATCGTTGCTCGTTTGTGTCGCTTTCCATCATTAAATGGCAGAGTATACTGAAATATGTTCACTTTGACAGATGACGTTTGGACGCCATTACTAACCAGTGCCGCCAACCTGAAAAACTTAACTGTTAAAAAATCACCCTTTAGCTTCAAAATAAAGTCAGAAGTCAGAAGAACCGAAATGATAAATTGAAAATCCGGCTACTGACAGCGATTGGCTACTTCACGGTAACGCTTCTTCACTGCTTTTACGTTCAAGAGTACACACAACTATATTGGGATCTGAACACACACATGCGGGGTTACTTGCGGTTAAACGCACATGTGTAATGGAAAATGATGTTCTTTACAAAATATGCAAACAAACCTCTGTAACCATTCGTCTATTTAAGGTTTTTTTGCTACCCGCAGCATTTGGAGGCGTTTTTAAGAAAAAAAAAAACTTACAAAATGTCCTTAACAACTCACTCCCAGATCGCAATAAACATATTTTTCCTCCTTAAAAAATGTTAAATGAATCATTGGCCAACAGGAAAACAACAACATATGTATGTGCAATTTAATACAAAAGTATTTGTTACCAGGCATGTTATCAACATTCTCTGAATAAACAAAAAATACAGTTATCTGTGAGGTAGACTTAATTTTCATTGAAGGCTTTCAGAACTAAGCTCCCTTATTTAGGAGATTATCGTGGAATATTTTACCAACATTACCAGCACAACTTATCAACTAAACCACAATAATTCCTTGAGACATGTTTTTCAATTTACTCTTGTCGAAAGTAGACGTTATCTTGAATCAATACACGAAGCTCCAGACTGGTCGACATATTTTTTTTTTTTTAACAACATTATCTTGTCTAATTCTCATGATTTTTTTATTTCAAAAGTGCATTGCACAGATAACGGTTTCGCCCGCTATATTTAAGAAGTTCTATTCTACGCCGCGGAACATTTTCCACATATATAGATAAGACGACGATACTGTCGTGTGACTGCTTGCACTCTACAAAAAAGTGATTTAACTGACTTGACCCTGACCTACATTTACGTGGTTTCATTATTTTTACCTATGTGTATTGGAAACAGTGCAACTGTTTCCCGTTTTTGGGGATAGATTGAGATACCTATGTAGGTGTGTGTGTGTTTGGAGATAGGTACAAATCCCTTCCTTTTCTCACTATCAGTACTTTTGTTGTTTGCTCTAACTGTAAGCACTCGAATATTATACTCTTACAACGCAATACAAAAGAAAATATCGTATCGAAAAAGGAAATTTTTTAGGTCAAAGCGTTTTTTAGGGTCGACTGAATTACAGTGGCGGCATGTAATCGGGACAGATGTAATATATATTTAAATTATTGATAAGAGCACCTTGGATGTAGATTAACTAAGAAAATATGTTAAACAAGAGGACACTGTCGGAGGAAAGAAATATGGATTGTGGATTGATTATGCACAATATTTTTTAAATTATCCCTTCCCATATAGAGTTGCTTTAGAAATCTAGTTACTGGGTTATTAAGACTATATTGGGTATTGTCCATTCTCACATTCAATGAACCTAAATTAAAATGTTTTCTGTTAAAACAAAGAAGACTTGTCACTCCTAAAATCAGTCAAATGAATTTTTGGCTAATGAGTTTAAAGTTGCGATCAGACGGTTATTCAAACTTGTCATCCGGATGACATCCTGTCGTCACTATGACGTAGAATTTGTTTTAAAGTGGTCATCCCGTGTGAACGCCTGTCATCCGGCATGTCATCGAACATGAAGAGGTCTCACGGATGACAAGGTCCCACATCAGACGGTTATTCAAACTTGTCATCTGGATGACATCCTGTCGTCACTATGACGTAGAATTTGTTTTAAAGTGGTCATCCCGTGTGAACGCCTGTCATCCGGCATGTCATAGAACATGAAGAGGTCTCACGGATGACAAGGTCCCACATCAGACGGTTATTCAAACTTGTCATCCGGATGAGATCCTGTCGTCACTATGACGTAGAATTTGTTTTAAAGTGGTCATCCCGTGTGAACGCCTGTCATCCGGCATGTCATCGAACATGAAGAGGTCTCACGGATGACAAGGTCCCACGGATGACATCGCTCGATTTTTCACAGTGTCATCTAACATCAATTGACACGTTTGCATTGTTGAAAGAGTAAAGTGAAAAAACTTACACTCGAAAAGACACTGTATGATCAACAAGTTCTCAGACTTAGCATGTCATCTGGGTGACTGTCTGATCGCACCTTAATGGGGAAAAGAAATATCCAGAATGAAATGCAATGTATACTTGCGAGCGCTTAGAAAAACGCTGATCTGTTCATTGAAACCGAGAAACAACAAAATTGTACTCAGACCGAGTTGAACTTGTGGCTCCGATGGCGTTGTGCATAGCGTGAGCGCTTGCTGGTCTAAGTGAAGGTTCGATTTCTGATGGGGGGAAAGTGTTTTTCAAATTCATGCCCAACATATAGATCAGCACGACACAAAGGAATCTAATGATCGACCGTGGAAAGCCGCTAAACAGCTGTAATTCCAGCCTTCATTGTTCGTCGTGGCCATCACAAGTTCTTGTTGTTTCATTTAAACAATCGATAAAGAAGACAAAGATACCCAGTATCTTAAGTTACCGAACCTTTTTAAAGATTAATTTTAAGAGATAAGCGGTTTGACAAAAGAATTTAATTTCTAAAGACCAAAATATAATTCTAGTGACGCACTCGATCACTTTTGACGATGTTTGATCACCATTTTAATATTTGCGGCTGCAGTCTTGCCGAATGTTGCCTTCCAAATGATCCCTTTTGATTTTTTTTTTTGTTCACAGAAGAGAAGGTCCTCGCGCACAAGTGAAATAATAACTGATAGGGAAGAAATTTGAAGGGCACTAGATTGAGGACTAGGTTTGGGACATGAACGTAGACCAGCGATCTCGTCAGGCAGGCGCAGTGTTGGCCGGTCCTAAAAGATCAATTGTATTGATTAAGGGTGAAAGCCACCATGTGTCAGTTGCAGAGTTTTATCTCTGTAGAAGTAAGGCTTAAATAATCTTTCAATCTTTTAATCGTTAATTAGCCCAAAAGCAGCAGCCCCATTGACTCTAAAGGGGCTGCTGCTTTAAGGGTTCTGGTTCTAAAAGTACAGATTCTGATCCAACTCGTTTCTATACCTATCCATGTTTGACATTGCTGTGCTCGGATAGGTTTTGCAAGGCCTCGTAGCAACACTTAACTTTTATAGAATTTATTGCATTAGATGATAAGCATTGATAAGGCTGCTTGACTATCTGGAAAAATATGTATTCTGGCAGCGTTAATTCCCTTTTGAAAAATGAAATTTGCACAAATCTCATTGGGCACTTTCCCTTGTTATCGATGGTCCGGGCCAAGGACAAATACACTCCAGATTTAATTTCTGGATCCGTCGGGCTACAACATCGATCCAGTGTCAGAACAACGTTAGCCCATTTAGAGCGGTCCAATATTTCTCCCTCGCATAGTTCCCCAAAATTATATTGCATAAGCATAATACTAGCGATGGAATAAAACACGTCCATGTTAAGGATTGCTTTAAGTATTTTCAGGGGTCAACAAGTTCTGCTTTTAATTTATGTTCGAGTTGCAACTTGATAGCGAATCTAGCAGCTGTCTTCTTAATAAAGATCTGTATACGGGTGATAGCCCAACTGCGAATCTGCTTGTTTGCAGTTATCAGTTGAAGTCTTTTGGGCACCAGACTACAGCCGCATATGAGATGATGGTTCTGGCCATCGTTGTACACAACCATTGTATCATTCTGGAACTTAGACCCCAGCTTCTGGCGGTCTTTATGAGATAGTTCCAGTTGAGTATGTAACTCATCAGAGACAAATGCGAAATCTCCCTGTTGCTGGATTCCCGGACTAACTTGAGGGAAAAAATATCAGCTTCTGGCTGGAGGCAACGACCAGCCACTAAGGCAGACATGGCATTATAATGTGGAGAACGGTCTTACGACTTTGATGAAATCAAAACACACTTTGATCTATTTTATTTGACTATTCCTACAGTGGTTTGGAGTTTGATTAGAAGTCTGCTGTTTTATTGCATTAGTCATACAAATTTTGTGAAGAGGCTGTCACCCTCATGACTTCGTTCCACCACTCCAAATTATCGGGAGGTTAAGGTTCAATAGCTACAGGCACCTCGCTCTCCTCCGTCTTCGAAGGTTTCGGGAGCCCCAGCGATTGTAACAGTCATCTCACTCGGCTATCATCCCAACCCTAAACAAGCAGACACTACCTGAATCCACCCCAGTTTAAGATCGTATAACAACGCTGTGACAAGAGAGCAATCCTATAGAAGAGCAAATGCGCGATACCCAACTGTGCGCTTTATTTAAAAGGTTATCATGTGCTGTTCGGTTGCAAGTTCAACGCAATTTGTATTCAAGGCCATGAGCATGTTAATGAGTATATTAAAATAAAATCCAATTATTATTTGCTGATACAAGTGTTGATAAAATCATTTACCGCGCTGTTGTACAAGTGGCCATTTTTTTTTTTTAATTTAATCTTAATTTTGGATGAAAATTGGAACATACGATTCATAATGAAAGAGAGATTTTTTGTCTTAAGTAAGTGAAAAAAAAAACCCTTATTTTTTTGTTCTATTCCGTGAATTGGAAGACTTTGTAATCCAGCGTAAAACTTTTCCATACTTCTATTTGCATGCGAATCCAATTTACATCGGCGGAAAACAAGTGTTTTTCATCGTGATCAGTCAATTATTTCACCGAGCACAGCTGCCGCTGCATGCCACCTTGAATTAAAATATAAAACATACACACCAGAGGTGAAAGGCACGGGTTAATGGTCAAGAAATTTAAAATGCATTCGCGTTACCCATTAAAATGCAATACGTTTCGCCAGTCTCAATATAATATCGCATCCATCGCTACAGCGATGCTTTTTCTAATTCTTTCAGCAGCCGATTAGTCAAGTCAAGTCAAGTCAAGTTTTTTTTTGGGGATTTTCCTTCGCCAAATGTGCTGCTGATTTATCGGCCATAATTGGCAACTTGTTCGACACGTAGCAGTATGTGTTGAGTGAGGAATTTCTTGGCATCGAAAGTTTTATTGTGCCGAGATGGTGTACGTATATTTGGCGCCGGATTTATAACCGCAATGTTTAATTGTGTTTTATTTTATTCTTACTTTGATTTGTGTTTTAATGAAACATTGTAACAAAGTAGATATTCTCATCTCATTAAGAAGTCATGTTAACACGACTGTCACAACTAAATTACGAAAGACGCAATAATTCCCCATAGCCACCATAGCCTTAATCATTTGACATTTTCTTCTTTTACACAAATGACCGTTATACCATTATAAGAGGTAAAAAGATTTAAAATAGTTGCCCCCACTCAAAAAAACACGAACAAAAAAACGACAGCCATTTGTAATCGGGCTCTTAAAGTGTCACTACCATTCTAGCGAGGGTTGTTGAATATAGAAACTGTGACATCGCATCCAAGTGAACGATTACGTAAAAATGGGTCAACTACGAAATGTCACGTTTTTCTTAATGGCACTCGTTTTGGTTTTTGGCTTTGTGTGTGTGTCTGTGATGGAAATTTAATTGAATTACACAAAGAAGTTCCAGTTTGGCAGAGGGATGATGAAAAATGCGCATCAATATGAAGCGCGTTTTGAGTGAAAATAGGCCACAATGTAAAGTAGTGCGTACTACAAAATCACAATAGCTTTGTGCTCAATTTAGGTGTGTTGTGATGGCCTTTACAAATGAAACGCAAATGTATTGTATTGTCTTGTTTCTTTTTTTTAGACTAGTGCTGTGGTTGTGCCTGCCTGTGCCTGCTTACCCCAAATTGAGTTTCAGTATAATGCCACTAGGATGTGTTTTTTTGTTTGTTTAATAATCCTCTTGCGTCGAATATGCTGACTTGTGTGTCTTTGGCGTAGTTTAAAAAAGACAGGCCTAACTTTTTTAATGGTTTTTCAATTGATTGTACGAGGTGATGCAAAATGTCAATTCTACTTTGACATTTGTGAAGTAAACAGATTCAAATGCAGGTTAACAAGCCATGAATCGCTATACCTACTCCTTAAAAACCGAAATAATAAAGGGTGATCCATTTCGAGGTTCCCTACTTTTTTAAAGAAAAAAACACAGAAAATTCAAATTTAATGGAGAATGTTTATTATCATTTGAAAGAACATTCTTTGGCATTTATTTTTTGAAGATTATGTCTATCAAATGTTGGCCGTTGCTACGTCGCAGATGGTCCATCCGTTGAGTCCAATTTTCGATCACTCGTTCGAGCATTTCGACTGGTAACTGGCGAATGACACGCGTGATGTTTTCCTTCAAGGCCTGAATCGAAGCGGGTTTGTCGGCATAAGCTTTTGACTTTACATATCCCCACAGGAAAAAGTCTAACGGTGTGATATCACACGATCTTGGTGGCCAATCGACCGGCCCAAAACGTGAAATTATGTGCTCACCGAAATGTTCTCTCAATAAGTCCATTGATTGATGCGATGTGTGGGAAGTGGCGCCGTCTTGCTGAAACCAAATGTCGCCGAGATCACGAGCTTCAATTTCAGGCATCAAATAGTCGGTTATCATGGCACGATAGCATAATTTTTTAAGAAAACCACACCGTTTGTTTGTTTACATACCCATTGAGCCAGAAATGGGCCTCATCGCTGAACAAAATTTGCCTCGAAAACGTCGGATCTTCTGGGAACTTTTCAAGAGCCCATAGAGCGAAGCGATCGCTTGGGAAGGTCGAGCGGCTTCAGTTGTTGCACAAGCTGTATTTTGTACGCTTTCAAATTAAGATCTTGACCGAATCGACTCTCTACGGTGTTCGTGTACACTCTCAGCTACGGCCGCTATATTTTCTTCACAGCATGCTGGACGTGGTCTATTCGGTCGAATATTATCCAATAATGAATGCTGCGTCTCAAAATGGGTGATGGTGTTGCGAATAGTACGCTCAGTAGGCCGATTATGTTGACCATAAGTTGAGCGAAGTGCACGAAACACATTCCTCACAGAACGTGAATTTTCATAATAAAGTTGAACAATTTGTAAACGTTGTTCACGCGTAAGTCTTTCCATTATGAAATGCCAAACAATACTAAAAAAAATAACATGACAGCAAGACACGACTCACACGTGATCTGTCAAAAAAGGCTATTGAAAAAAGTATCTCTACTTGGATCACCCATTAGTTTCGAATTGAAATTCGGCGCAGATTTCCTGATCATTCGACACCAACTGGGCAAACACTATGACGTTTAGCCGCTCGTCAAGAAGAGTGTGGGAAAACAGGAGACACTGCCATGTCGGGCCGGCCTTGGAGCAGTCGTTCTGACGATAAAATCGCAGCTATGCCTTAAGATGTCGCAGAAGACCTGGGAGTATCGACCAGACTTTACAGAGAATTTTGGTAAAAGATTTCAAGATGTTCAGTTACAAAGTGCAGACAGCTATTAGCTGTTGACCGCCAAGCGGCGTGTAACCTGTCCTCAAGCCATGACCACAAGGGAGACAACTTTTCAGCGGAGATCATCATGAGCGACGAGGCTCATTTCCACCTTTGTAGACATGTGAATAAGCGAAGTAATCGCACCAAGAATCTGCTTAGTAAGCCCACGAAGAGCCAGTACACAAAGTTACTGCATGGCGTGCTACACCCGCTTGAGGCGGTGACGTTAAATAACGCCAAACGAAATGAAGCCAAATTCAAAAACAGGTACTCCTGCCAGACGAAAAGCACATACCTCGAGCGGAGCAACGAAGTTGCGTGTGCTGTAGCTACCGCTTGTAGAAAGAAGATTGAAGTAGAGCGGGTCACCAAGGCACTTTGGCCACAGTCGCCTTATTTAAAATTTGGCATTATTTCGTTTCACGTCACCGCTTGAGGGATCACCGGACCTTACTTTATTTTATTTTGAAAACGCCGCGGGCCAAACGTGGACCTCGAGCGCTACAGATATATGTTCAGAGAATTTCGGTTTCCTCAACTGGGTGAATTGCGACTGAAGAACATGTGGTTCCAACAGGATGGAGCAACGCCGCATATTACACCAGCCACAACCGAAATTCTGAGGGCTGCGTTTCCCGGTCGCCTAATCTCTCTTTTGGCGATTTCCGCTAGCCGGCAAGATGAACTGATTTAACCGTTCCAATCCTCCTTTTTATTTAAGTTAGAAGTCTATGTTAACAAGCCTCAGACTCTTGAAGCCCTTAAAGAGAATATCCGTGAAGAATGCAAGAGTTATGAAAAATATTATAAATTTGGCCCGAATGTTTTCATATAGCAATAAATATTATTACAGTTTATAAGGGTATCTTTAATCTACTCATACTTTTCTACGACTAATTGACGCCAAGCAAAAGCAAATGTTTGCCAAATTGCATTTATCTGTGCATAAATAATACCATTTCTCTGCCTCATTCGTCATAAAATGCAGCATTTTATGGTATCACAAGTGCCAATATATATTATTTAATAACAAGTTGCGTAGCAAAATTAACAAATTCCTACATACACGAATTAATTACAAGCAGCGACAAAATTTAATTGCAAACGAAATTCAAATGCGTCATCAAAGAAGTCACTTGCGTTCGTTTAATTTTTTTTTTTTTTATATAAAAACTGCAAATTCTTTATTAATTAAAGAAATGAAAAAAAAAATGTTTGTAAATTAAATGTTGGTACAACAATTAAAGTGAATTTTTATTGGAAGAACTCTCGTAATATTTAATTATAAAAGAGAACGAATAGTTACTTGATGTATCTAAAGTCTGAACTTGAAATGGATGTGTTACGATGAGCGTTTTTATTTAAATTATTTGTGTCTCTGCCAAAGTCAACGATATGTGGTATTAAAATATATTTTTGGCAGCAGCAGATTAAGAATACCGCGCAAGAGTTGAAGCGGTATATACAAAATTTGCGTTAGAAACACACCTGTTTGTCGCGAATCGGGATGAATCGTTATTTCGGTGATTTTCCTTTTAATACACATACAGCACGGTGTATTTGTAAATTAGAGGAATTTATTGAATAGAATGTGTCATGTATGATGACTAAAGAAGATCGCGAAACGCGTGGATGTTTCGTATATAGCCATACAAATGACTATAAGCCAAATGTCTGTATTTAAATACATCATGAGACAGAAATTGAATGAACACGAGCACGAACAGTCTATGCATGGCACTTTTATTATCCGCACGAATAGATTTATTTATTTCTATGCCTCTTTAATTAATGCTCTTGGGCTGTATTAATCAAACGCCGATTGCTCGACTTTCAATTATTTGATTGGCTAGAAGATACTTAACAATACTAGAGTCCAAAAAAAAAAATTCAGTTTGGGAAAAACAAACCATATTCAAAGCAAATACGACGGTAATTGGGATGAAATTAGCTCCATATGAGCCATTTATAAGAAAGGTGATCCTAAATATAGACCAAATATTTACAGTCAGGGAACTGCTTAAAAAGAGAAACGAATTTTAAGTCGCGACAAACCATCTTTTCATTTGGCCTTTACTAGTAAGAGGACTTTTTTTGAATCTATTACATTTGCTGTCAAAAAATCTGATGTTGTTTTCACACAGAAGGTACTTTGAAAAAATATGAACAATATAAGTAATTAAAAATGAATTCAAGTCGGGACGAAGATGTGATGCTAGTTGACGAATCGGCAACTAAATTAAAAAAAAAAACCAATCGAACAAGTTTTTAAAATATGACACTGTCAATGTGACTTGTGTTGCCATTGTGCTTTAAGTGAATTAATTTTGTTCATACCTTTTAGTACTTTTTATTTTTTTCGAAATATATAGGTGACACTGTGCTTGGTTTTGTTTAGAAAACAAATGTTGCAACATAAGTATGTTTAGAAATATCTGGTCAATTTTGGAACCCATTCGGAACGGAAAATCTACCTAAATCTTTCAATCTCACTTCGAGTTACTTCGATATACATTAAACACTAATTCGTACAAACCGAAACTTTTTAAATTTGTTGTGAAAATTCACAATCTGTATCATTTTCCTGCACTATTTGGACTATTTGGACTATTTCTTTATGCTTTGTATATTTCCAATTGTACCTAAATGCTCCGACTAACACTATTTACTCCAAAATATATTACTATACGTTGATGTGATTCAAAAGTATTCATTTACGGCACGGCGCAACATTTCTTTCCAGAATGAAAATTTGAGTTAATGTAAGACATAAACATGGCTTTCTGACCATAAACATTTAACCCTACAGCTAACGATTACCCCGTCAACTGAATTTGATTATTTGTACGTCCGATTGACTTTAAGGCCGCGAGTGAAAGCATTCATCTTTAAAAGCTTTAAATGGCAAAGTCCGAATTTGTCACATTTGAAATGTGACTTCTTTAATCTTACGTAATTGAGCAGATCTGTCCAACTACTGGGATTTGCGGATAATATTGAGGCCATTTTACGCTTCCGGCATGAAGAACATGCGAAGCTGGTGGGTCTTGAAGTAAATAAGATATTGAAGATATGCGTCGACCTCGGTGTAAACATCAATAACACGAATGACATCTAGAAACCTTATCCTGCCAGTTCTACTATACCGGAAGGAGGGGAGGATTAGAGGAGACGATACAACCTCAATTATAGAATCAATATTAGAATCAAAACCTTTCAGGTCCTAGACAACAATGGAATGCCAGAGCGCTTGCCCTCGATAACTGGAAGCACCGTGCCTGGGATTGTAAACGATGGAAGGTTTCCAGTTGGAGCTATAAGAAATTGTAATTTTATTTCATAGGAGGGTGTCCGCCGGGAAGGTATACTACTTTGTTTTGCCGCCTTTTTGGTAAACATTAGTCTTGACAGTTCATATTTGGCATTATTTATTGTGGAAAAATATTCGATAAACCAATGTGTTTTAATCGATAAAACATTTTATCAATATCAATCATCGATTACTGTGACGATGAGAAAGTTACGTGTAATTTTTGGGAGAAATGAATGGTTATGTGAATAAGCAGAATAGTCGGTACTGGGCAATGGAAAACCCTCAAATGATTCATCAGTCACCTTTGCATCCATTAAAAGTTACAGCCGGGTGTGGAATTTGGTAAGGAGGAATCATTGGACCTTACTTCTTTGAAAATGAAAACGGGGTAACGGTAACTGTGAATGATTGAAAACATTTTAACGCCGACAACTTCATGCTTTGGGCTTGATTAGCCAGGATTACAATGGAATTACTGCGAGACCTCTTTCTAAAACAAGTTATTTCAAGAAATGGTGATGTTGATTGGCCTCCACGGTCGCCTGATTTGACTGCTGCGGACTTCTTTTTGTGGAAATATCTGAAAAGCAAGCTCTATGCAAACCAACCAGAACGCTTGAGCAACTCAAACAAAATATTCGTGATGAAATTAATGAAATACCGCTTGAAATGCGTGAGAATGTAATGAAAAATGTGATCAAAAGCACATGTAAGACTAACAGAGGCGGACATTTACCTGATATTATATTCCATACATAATTGCCGATCTAGATCTAGATGTCAATGAGAAGATAGAAATTTCTGTGATTTATTAGAATTTCATCTTTGCACGTATGTAATGCAGGTTTACTTGCTGACCCTATGCTCGAATGTTCACAAAATTCATTGTTTACTTATTTTCCGTATTTCTTTCTTCAAAAAATTGTATATCCGATGACAAGTAAATTTCAATAGAAATATTTACCCAACCCAACCTCTGTAATGTATATCCTAATTGTTTATTTGCAGCTCTAAATAAATATATATATATGTCTGCAGTGATGAAATCAATAACTCATACACCAGGGTTTTTCAGCAGGTACGCCACAAAAGTAGAGCGACAGGGACAGCAAACGACGCCATATTTCTTGCCGCTCTTTTGACATTTCTCTTCAGTAAGGTTTGCCATTTCATGATGGAAAGATATACGAGCCAACAACGAGTCGAAATTATTAAAATTTACTAACGAAATTCGGAGTCAGTGGCCTCAACGTTAAGAGCGCTACGTCCAATTTATGGTCGTCATAATCCTCCTAGCAGATTAACAATTGAGCGTCTAGTGGAAAAAATTGAATCCACAGGCACAGTACAAAATGTTCCCGTGCCAGTGAGACAAAGAAGTGCCCGTAGTGTCGAGAATATTGCTGCCGCTGAGGCTTCAGTTGAAGAAAGCCCAAATGTGTCTCTCACACGTCGTTCTCAAGCGTTGGGCATCTCTGTGACGTCGTTGTGGCGAATTTTGCGAAAAGATCTTGGCTTTGGCAAGAACTGAAGCCGCTTGGCCACCAGAAGCGACGTATGTTCGTGAATTGGGCTGGGCAACAACTTGAAAATGATTAGTATTTTCATCGAAAAATCATCTTCAGCGATGAGGCTCATTTCTGGCTGAATGGCTTCGTCAATAAACAAAATATGCGGTATTGGTCAGGCAGCAATCCACACGTACTCCATGAGTCATCATTGCGGTTTGGTGTGGTTTATGGGCCGGCGGCGTCATTGGGCCGTACTTCTTCTGTGATGATCAAGACCGGCACGTTACTGTGAATGGGAATCGCTACAATTCAATGATAACCGAATTTGGAACCCAAATCGTTATGATAATGGATGATTTGGACTTGGAGGACATGTGGACGGCGACACAAGTCACACAGCGAATGTCACAATCAATTTATTGGAAACCAAGTTTGGAGAACGTGTTATCTCACGAAATGGTCCAGTCGCTTGGCCGCCTCGGTCGTGCGATTTGACGCCGTTAGACTATTTCCTGTGGGGCTACGTCAAGTCTATAGTCTTTGCCAACAAGCCAGCGACGATTGAAGAACTTCGTACGAATATCGAACGTGAAATTGCAGCAGTATCGGCCGATTTATGATTGAAAACCGTCGAAAATTGGGTTCATCCATACATAATGGCATCGAACTTCTACTTTCACAGGAATAAAGAATTTCATTGATATCCAAAACCGGTTTTGTTTTATTTAAAAAACTTTTGTAGCGCTCTTATTGAAAAACCCGATAGATGGTGTGAGTGTGACTGTAACACAAAGCCACTTAACCTGAATCCAGTGGCAAAATGAAAATATTTGACATTCAAAATCAATAGTTGTCGTCCGAAAACTGTATAAATTGATGATTTATGGACTAGGGCGGCAGCATCAAAAAACTGTAGATATGCAAAAGCATCAGAAATGAGAGAGACATTTAATTATACAAATAAATATCACTCCCGCTTTTGCTGTAGAACTATTATTGCTTAATCTTTTTGGATAATGGCGCCAAGAATTTTTAGATTTAGTCAAGAATGAGCTGTCATTTTCTTGTGAAATTATTTTATTTTGAAAAAAAAAAACAACAACACCCACTTGACCAATATTCTATCAGCACTCAGTTCGAAACAAACATAATAGAAAATACCACAGAGTGGGTGGTTTGTGTTATTCAAAAGCTGTTTTCTAGGAATAAACAGGATGTCCTAACATTATTTTTAAAAAAAATATTAATGGAATTTTTCCCTTGACAACAGTTTTTCTGTAAAAACATTTACTAGAAAGAAGAAAACGAATGGCGATGCATACGAGTAAAAGACACGATTTTAAAGTGCTTATACCATTTTTAGCTTTATATTGGAAACAAGATATTCCAATATTTACGGACAAACAAATCATGGGACCACTCTGCTTGTTTGTATTTTTTTTATCTGTCTATCTCTCGCCAAGTAGGTGCGTTTCTAGCACGTTTTTTTTTTTTTGTTTTTTGAAGAAAATCCTATTCCTAGAGAACTCGGTAATGGTCCATCGAATTTCCAGGAAGAAAACTAAATGTCTGTTTGCTAATGGATGACGTGCATTGTTGTTCACCGTTGGGCGTTAAACACTCACCACGCTACCCAACTCTGAAGGTCTAATAAATTATCTGAACCATTTGTGGAGGGGGATAGCGGAGTAGAACACAGGTTATGCGAACAGTTCAAGAAAAGGGATTCGCGAGTATAGCCTATGCCGACCAAGTATCCCTTGAACTTGCGAGAAACTCTAGCACTGATAAGATGAGTCCAGAAGTCCATTGGCAGCAATGCGAAGAAGCCATTAGGAAGTGCTAGGATTCTCATAACCGCCGCCGAGAAACCTCTGATTTGACTTCAAATGTGCTCAGAGAAACAAACACAAAACGGAGACTTACAGGTTGTGTCAGCAAAGGAAAATAAGGGCTTATTGCCAGGTCTATGTTGACACGAGAATGAATGAAAACCGCTTACTTAGAAAAGAAAAGGGATCATGCGCAGCATGGAGTCGGGGGGATACAGAGGTGCTTTAGCAGAAAACAGGTGCGTTACTTTACAGAAGTTTAGAAAAGGAAGAAACAGGATTCACGAGTCACACTGGAGTGGAGCCTGCGAGGATAAGGAAGGAAACACTATAGTGGAGGAAACGCAGTCGATGTTAAAAATATGGGGAGATCACTTTAATCAGCTGCTTAATTGCGATAAAAGCCAAGATTTTGTCAGAGTGCCGATGGTATACGGGTGAAGGTTGTTTTTTTTTACTCAGTGGATGATCTGGTGTGCTCCTTACACCAACTCATAAATAAAAAATGGTGAACGACGAGTGGAACCCTAGCAGCGCATCTGCTCGATACTCAAAAACAAGGCGATCACATTCTCTGCCTGAAACTACAGGGGCATAAGACTTTTAAACATCGCCTACTTAGCCTACAAAACCGCGCCATATCGAGTTTTGGTATCCCTGACAAGTTGTGTGTTCGAAACAACCGGAAGACTACCACAATGCGAGGTGCTTTCATGTAGCTGCTTTAATATTGTTCTTGAGACAGTAGTGCGCAACACTTAGGCCAACTGGCACTATTTTTCATAAATCCATACTCCTGTTTGGCTATACCGATGACTTCGACATGATTGGAAGAACTAGATGAGTGCCTTTTCTAACATGGAGTCAAAAAGCGAACAAAATGGGTCGTCTCATCAATGAGGAAAAGACGACGTGTGTTGTCGTGTGCCATCGCAGAATTGTTTAGAACGGGACTATTGACGGATATAACTTCGAAGTGGTCAGCGAATTTGTTTGTGTCAATAGCCAAAATATAATGGACCACTGGCGGCCATTTTGGTTTGCCAACATTTTTTCACATAAAAATAACCAAATATATAGTTTTAGTTCAGACATCGAGGACGCGATTGTAATTTAAGAACGAAAAAAAAACGCAAGGGAACGTAAAATTTTAACCATCACCATTGGAAAGAGCACCCTCGAAAACATTTGTTTTCTTCAAATTCTGCACAGGATGACAAATCAATCTCATATGTTGAAATGGCGTCCTGTGAGCGTTAATTTGACAATTTACACCTCTTTCAAGAAGCACGAGTATTCAGATACTTTTCATACATGTAGTTAACTTTTCAATTTAAAATTAATTATTTTCATGTGACAGCATATTTGTGTCAGTGTTAAGTCCGCATTAAAGTTGTCAATCAAAAATTAAATTAAAGCACTTAATGACGGTGAGAAATAATTGCATTGTTTTTAAGATAAAGTAGTACGCGTGACATTGATAAATACATACATGTCTGTTAAATTTACTCTATTTCAGTTAGATTAGATATTTTTAAATATTATTTCATTATTTTTAGTACATTCTATAAATAGATTTTTATTTATCTTAGATCGGTATCTGTATCCACTCAAACGACGTCTGGCATAATTTGAAATCATACTTTAAGCAAAACAATATTGACAGTACTCAAAAAGATTTTTAGCTCAAAGCTGTCAAAGGGGAAAAAGTACATACTTAAATGTATACGAAATTAGATGGTATTAATCGCTATAGCTGATATAGAGGATACATTTTAACCCCCGTGCTAAATAATAACAGTAGTGCGGAGAATATAGACTGAAAAAAAGTAATTTTAAGAGCAGACTGCAGGAGTAACAAAGCTTAGTCGAATTAGTAGTTTAAAGATTCAAGTAAGCTCTCAAGTCGGAGAACTATTCTCAACAAAGTGTTTCGAAAGCATATGATACGTTTCGGGTTAGCATGTTGATAATTTTTTTTAGGTAAAACCAATGAACCCCATTTTACGAATAGAATCTGTTTGGGGGTTTATTTGTTGCCGCCATTTTTCACATGTGTCGGTTCAATGCAGTTTACCCGGAATTTCTAAGCTTCTCGTTTATCACGAATGAATTTTAAAGTATGGTTAAGTATTAAACCTTAGCCTGTGTTGTTTGCCTTCTTATTTGACCAAAGGGTAGGAAGATGCCGCGTTGGTAATCCAAAGATTTGGGTTCCTTCACGCCAAAGGGCGAGAGACGAGGCCGACCGGGACTTCTAAAAAGAATCCCTCAAAAATAGAAGAGGTTTTTCTGGCTTCCTGGCGAATTTCTGACGAAGACTCGATAAATTTGCAACTAGATGTGAATTTTCCCGGTACCTTCGCACTTAGTAGTAACATGACACATAACACGTCAAATGTTCAAATTAACTCTCGATGATTGCTTTGCAATAGCTTTAAACCATTATAAATCAGCAGAGCCAGAAGGCATCACACTAGACGAACCTCAAAAGATTTCGGATATCTTCTTACCAGCGCTGGAGTAAATCCAGAAGAGTGTATATTCAGCTACTATGGAGAGACGTAAACGTGGTTTTTTTATATCCAAAACCGCAGGTAATTGCCCTCACGCAAGTCAAAAAGATCCCAGAGCCATAAGTCTATCTTCACTTCTAGTCATCTGCAAGGAGCAAAGGAAAGCACCTCAGCACTTTAAAAGAAATCGTTCAATACGCCATTAACAAGCAAATAATCCCCGCAAAACTGAACTAGTCCTCTTTTCAGGGAAATATAAAATTTCATATATTGTTTCTCCTTTTATGAATGACATAAGCTTTACCTTCTCTGACAAAGCTGAATAACTGGTTCTTATTCGGGATAAAAATGTAAGTTGGAAGTCTTGTCTTACCATTGGAAACA
Source organism: Ferdinandea cuprea (assembly GCA_963576555.1). Lineage (NCBI taxonomy): Eukaryota > Metazoa > Arthropoda > Insecta > Diptera > Syrphidae > Ferdinandea > Ferdinandea cuprea. The sequence continues at coordinate 42,940,720 of OY754958.1, forward strand.
AATGTGGCCTTCAAACTTTCATTACTCACTGGCTATAGATCTTAGTCATAAGACCGATAGATCAGACTTTGTACTTGGCAAAGTCATATGATCATTACTGCTGCACTACATTTTCCTTTCCTGTTTGTGTTTGGCATGCTGGCAATTGCACTGTTCGAACTGTTCGAGAACCTTCCAATAAAAATTGGAAGCAGCGTGCCCGGGATCGCAGAGTATGGAAGGCTGCTGTGTCTCAGCCAGGGATTCTTCATGGGTCGGGAGCCGGTTAAGTAAAATAAGTAAAGGAAGTGTTGTCCTGGCTAAAGAAAAACGCTACTCTTTAGTAGCCCTAGACTTCCGATCGTCTCTAAAAGAGTTTTTTTTTTTTTTTTTTACAATTTGCACGTGCAAAAGGGATTGTTAGCACCCTTATAATGTTATAGTAACACAGCACGGGCGTTAAGGAAATGAGGGATTAGAAGAAAGGATGAGAAACCGATGCACATTGATTTTAAATGCTTGTAAATTGTAATGGTCAGGAAAAACAGAGTGAGGCAGAGCATTCCACATTCGTGTTGTACGGCAGAGGAACGAATCCTTAAATTTCACAGTTCGACCGAATATAGGCTTTAGGGTGAACTGATGAGCATTCCTCGCGTGGCGAGTATTACGGTTGAAGTGTTGAAGGGGAGGAATGCAACTGGCTATTTCGTTTGAGCACTTGTGATAATAAAGGTATCATCGATTCCAAATGCACGCATTTTCGACAAAAGAGCTTGGTGCCAAACTCTGTCAAATGCCTTCGAAATATCAAGCGCAACGACCTTACTTTCACCACCATGGTGAATAGATTGGTTCCACTTTTCGGTTAGATATGTCATCAAATCACCAGTGGATCTGTTGCTGCGAAAACCGTACTGCCGGTCATTAAGAAGTTTTCGGGATTCGAGATATTTCATAAGCTGACGATTTATCAGCGTTTCCATGACCCTCGAAAGAAGGGACGTAAGTGCAATTGGTCGGTAAGAGGAGGGAGAGGAAGATTCGCCTTTTTTTGGGACAGGCTGGACAAATGCAGTTTTCCATCTTCTCGGAAAGAGCCCTGAAGAATAGGACAGATAGAAAAGCTTACGCAGTGGTTTTGCCAGCGTGGAAGAACACCTCTTCAGAACAATAGGGGAAATGGTGGAGCAATTCGACATTCAACCGTCCTGAGTGCCGGGACATAGTGACATTTCAGGAAACTGCAAGGCCGACGACCTCCCCAAACTTGGAACTACTCTCTCTCATTCCTCCCTAAAAAAGGGTCCTTGGGAATACCAGTTTCTATATGCAATAGAAAAAAACTAAACTAAGCTAGGTCTAAAGCGTTCGAAGAGTTTGATCGCACTAGATCGCCAAAAAAAAGAAAAAAATGCAAAGATCTCGGTAGTGTGGCGTTTCCGGAAAAATTCCAAAAAACCGCGTGTCCCTTTTAATCCCAAAATAATTCCGAATATTTCCAACATTCGGGACAACGCGATCGTTAGCCATTTTGACAACGGCAATTCGTTTTCATTTCTTTGTTGCAACCAAACCGTGGCATACTTAATAAAATCTGCCGTGCTCCAACGGCGCATTTATAATGTTATGAACAAAATTGTTCTCTTATTTGTAATTTGTTTGGGATTTTGAAATTTCAGATTTCAGATATTCGCCGGTCATAGACTTGTCAAAATGATGTGGCGCCCATTTTGTCTTATTTTTGGAATATCACATCCAAGACCAAGAACTAAATACTTATTCTCTAACGTCAAACTTCAAAACCTCAAAGGATCTCAATACGATTGTTGAATTTCGACTCGATTTCGTCAATCGTCACCTGGAAATCAACACATTGTTGTTGCTGAAGGTTACACTTTGTTTGACAGTTCATTATTATTATAAAAATATGTAGCAATTGGCGCCCAACGTTGGGCATATTAGTGCTTTACAATTGGTGGCATCACTGGACACTGTCTGATAGGCAGGTATTTAAGCAGGCTTGGCGCTTATTCAAGTGACTTTTGTAGAAGCTTCATGGATAAGGAAGCACATGTCATGCTGTCTCTCAAAAACGAAATCTTCATCTGGGAACTTTCTTTTATCCCCAGACTTTTTTCTCACCGACCTAAAATGTTTCTCACATAAGCATTTCAAAATTGTTCAACTGAAACCACAGATGAGGAATTAACCAGATAGTCAACTTGAGAGCGAATCTCTCACCTTGCCTACAAGCTAAGTCGAACTGATCAGTCCCACATAATTTGCACTTATATGGGCTTTTACGTGCAAATCAAATGGGAATCACGCACACATAAATCGAATTATATGGGGCTAATGGCCGCAGCCAAGAAATGTCATTTTTTATAGCAAGAAGTTGGGAACAGTTGATGAATTTCAGCAGATTACACCTCATAATTTGGGTGTGCAAAATAAACATGCACAATATGCGGTGAATATGGATTTATAAAAACATACTTACCACACAACTAATAACATAATAAAATATTATAATATTGAAAATAAAGCTATGTTTTAATTAATTTATTTTAATTTTTAATGAAAAATAATCAAAATAATATTGATTAACGTGACTAATATATAAGCAAGTTCATAATACATTTTCGTCTTAAAATAAATTTAAGTATTACTTATATAGAAAGACGAATTTTGTTATGGATGGTTATATAGAAGCATTTAAGTACTTTTTTGCTACGTTTCCACCATAAAATAAACCGAGATTAAGCACAAACAATTTATTACCTAGATATATTTTTAATCTTGTGTTTAGCAGATTAAAGTTTGTATGGTTAATCTTGAGATTTAAAGTGGATTAAGGGCAGATTAACCGTAATCTCGGTTTAGTGCTGAGTGGAAACTTTTCATTACACAATTGGGCACTGGTTTAAAACGCTTTTTAATATAACGTGATCCAAATCCTTACAAATATTATTTTTGGTAGGTGAAAACACTTTTTTAACAGCATTTGCAATAACTTACTAGTAGTAGTAATAGTAAATTGTTCGGTTTATTTTCTTAAATTTTTTTTTTTTTTTTAAATTTCAAAACATTTTAACTTGACAAAAAAAGTCGTCTGTTAAAAAGAGTGGCTAATTAATTCAATGGGCCTTACTAATAATCAGACACAAATGTCGACTACCAACTAATTGCAAGGTTATAGTATAGTAGTCAGCTTTAATAGAATCCCACTAATAAACCATTTCACCTATTCATTAAGTAACCTTCGTACTTTCTTTCAATCTACTACAATTTCCATCAAAGTTTTGTAGTTCTGTCAAAATCGATTCCTTCGTATATCAGTAGGTATTGCCGTGTGGTAGTAGTAGTAGGTATTTTAGCACTAAGTATTATTGCTCTTGATACCCGTGTCAATGTCAATGTCAATGTCAATGCGTTTTTAAAGCGTTTTTAGTTTTATTAATTAATTGATTAACAAATAATTCTGTTAAAGCAATTATACATAGAAAGGGTTTAGTATTGAAATAATATGAGCAATCCTTAGAAACTTTTGTGCATTTTGATTTCCAACTAAAGCCTCTCATGTTATAAATATCGAACCTTTTCATTCGATGAGTGTACCGAGTAGGAACTATTAATATGGATATATTTATATTTATATGCATGTGTGGGGATTTTTTTTAAATAAATAAAACACCACAGATTCAATATTTTAATTATGTTTAGTTCAAAATGAATTAAAAAGTAGAAAAATAATATAAATGCAAAGAATTTTAATAGCTATGGGTGCGGAGGGATAATGACAGTGTCTTGAGCTCTTTATTTGCGCATGCGCATGTATTGTTTTGCCTTATATCGTCAAATTTATGATCTTCATCGTTAGTATGGACTGCGTCTAGACATGTTGTAATTTATTTATATTTTCTACTTCGATGTTATTTCGTGCGTTGGTGTATTTGTTCGTCATCGTTATCGTTATCGTTATCCGTACTGTTCCTTCCGAATCCTACATGTATTAAAATTTATTGCTTATTAACCTGACACCTTTCAGTACATTTGTGTATTAAACTACCTACTTTAGGTACCATCATATTGTACAACAGGTAACACCTTCTTCGAAATGTCAGTCTATACTTGTGTAGTTACGACTTAAACATGGCTTTCCATACATTAAATTTTATCCTCTCAGCTGTGACTAAGCTGGGCACTAAATTCTTTATTGGTACATGATTTTTTTTAAAGTGTGAAGATTTTTATTTAAGCATTCACTAAATGTGATTATTAGTAAGGCCCAATATGTATATGTAACATAATGTGCATGCTTATTTATGAGTTGTATTCAACTACCAAGCATTTTCGATAGAAAAATGCACCAACAATATATTTATGCAGTGCATTCCAGCTACCTTCTGTCCTCCTTCTTCTGTCTATCACTTACTATAAATTTTAAAATAAAGCATATTAATTTATATAAAAAATTTATGTGTTTGTAAAATTATGTATTTAAAATAATTTAAAAAGGACTAAAAATACTTCTTTTCCACTTTATTTTACTGATGCACGGAACCCGAATATGTACATATATTCATTAAACTTTCATATGTTGAATAAAAACAATCAAATAATAAATAAATAATGAAACAATCAAAGAATTTAATATATATAATATTGCAAACTATTTACATTTTATTTTTTACACCCAAACATTACTAATTTAGTAATATTTATGCAATACTACAATAAAATATACATTTTATTTAATTTTATTAACCAAAATGGAACAAATATAACAACCCAAGAATGTTTATTTTAAGGCAGATAAACAAATAGAGAACTATTTCTTATAACCGCAAAAAATATTCCAACTAAATTGTAACAACTTTATTGGGTAACTAATTTTTTGTTTCTTTATAAACATTTATATTAAAATAAAATAAAAGTTGAAGCACATATACTCAACACTTCGCAGAATTTCCTATTTCCCAACACATCCGCCGTGACCAGCTGTTTTGTTGTTGCGATTTGGATATGTTGCAAAACTCCCCACAATAATTTTTGGCGGTTAATCTAGTAAATTAGATCTAACTTCATGTCTCTGGCTCACACGTATTAAGATCACAGATGGAAAATTGAGAGGATTTTGCTGGTTTATCTGGTTAATTCCTCATCTGTGACTGAAACGCTCTAAGAACTTGATCGTTATAAGAAGGCTGCGCATTGATTGACTTTTTGAGGGTTTTTTTTTTTTTTAAATGTCATAGATGTTCAAAGTTCTTTACACTATCTTGTAACGGGTGATCCAAGTAGAGATACTTTTTTCAATAGCCTTTTTTGACAGATCACGTGTGAGTCGTGTCATGCTGTCATGTTATTTTTGTTTAGTATTGTTTGGCATTTCATAATGGAAAGACTTACGCGTGAACAACGTTTACAAATTGTTCAACTTTATTATGAAAATTCACGTTCTGTGAGGAATGTGTTTCGTGCACTTCGCTCAACTTATGGTCAACATAATCGGCCTACTGAGCGTACTATTCGCAACACCATCACCCATTTTGAGACCCAGCATTCATTATTGGATAATATTCGACCGAATAGACCACGTCCAGCACGTTGTACACGAAGACCGTAGAGAGTCGATTCGGCGCCGTTCGCAGCAACTCGGACTGACGTATGGAACGACTTGGCGCATTTTACGTCAAGATCTTAAATTGAAAGCGTACAAAATACAGTTTGTGCAACAACTGAAGCCGCTCGACCTTCCCAAGCGACATCGCTTCGCTCTATGGGCTCTTGAAAAGTTCCAAGAAGATCCGACGTTTTCGAGGCAAATTTTGTTTAGCGATGAGGCCCATTTCTGGCTCAATGGGTATGTAAACAAACAAAATTGCCGCATTTGGGACGAAGAGCAACCTGAAGAGATTGAAGAACTGCCACTTCATCCAGAAAAAACAACGGTTTGGTGTGGTTTGTGGGCCGGTGGAATCATCGGTCCATATTTCTTTAAAAATTATGCCGGTGCGAACGTAACCGTCAATGGCGACCGTTATCGTGCCATGATAACCGACTATTTGATGCCTGAAATTGAAGCTCGTGATCTCGGCGACATTTGGTTTCAGCAAGACGGCGCCACTTCCCACACTTCGCATCAATCAATGGATGAAATTTCGGTGGGCACATAATTTCACGATTTGGGCCGGTCGATTGGCCACCAAGATCGTGTGATATCACACCGTTAGACTTTTTCCTGTGGGGACATGTAAAGTCAAAAGCTTATGCCGACAAACCCGCTTCGATTCAGGCCTTGGAGGAAAACATCACGCGTGTCATTCGCCAGTTACCAGTTGAAATACTCGAACGAATGATCGAAAATTGGACTCAATGGATGGACCATCTGCGACGTAGCAACGGCCAACATTTGATAGACATAATCTTCAAAAAATAAATGCCAAAGAATGTTCTTTCAAATGATAATAAACATTAAACATTAAATTTGAATTTTCTGTGTTTTTTTCTTGAAAAAAGTAGGGAACCTCGAAATGGATCACCCTTTAGTTATAGCTGTCTCTTATGACGTGCCTAAGGATGAAACATTTTTATGTTTACGTCAAGTGTCATTAACATCTGTATTTCCATACATCTCGCACTCATAAAGAAATGCCATCTAAATTAAATATTTAAATTAAGTTCAATCAGATGCAACAAACTCCGTTTTGTTTACTACCTCTACGCTGTTGTAGTATACACAAAGAGCTTTGCCTGCATATATTTAGCATCTCATTATAGTCGCACCTTAGAATTGTACATATATGTATGAATGTAGGTATGTAGCAGACAGTTATAAAATCATTGTGTAAATATTTATTTAAGAAATTAACGCGTAGCACACATTTAACTCCGAATGTGACTCCGAAAAGGAAAGTAGCACCACTCACGTCACGTATGCAATGTAATGTTTGTAGATACAAACACAAATACAGCTATACATAGCTATCCGCATATGAATTGTGCCACATTCAGCTGTAAAGCGCTTCAATAGACATGAAAACATAATTAATGACTTCGAATTTGCGAGTGTAAACAAAATAATGGAAAATTTACAATCTGTTTGTTTTCCGCCATTTTAATCGCATTATCAGTATTTTTTTTTTTTTTTTGTGTTGTTACAATTGCATGGAAATTTAACCCATTGGTTATGTGTTGCAAGTTGCTGCAATAGAAACAGAAACGAGACAATTATTAATAACGTTCAATAGTGCAGGTTTTGTTACATCACTGAAACTGGTAAAAGAGCAGATGATAATCCAGCAGCAGCACCATGCTATGGCTCAATCTCAATTATCTCTTTATGCTTCGAAACACATCGAGACTTGACTTGACTTGACTTTGCCTTGACAGTGAACGTACAAACGTAGTAGTCTATACTATATTGTCTTGTGTAGACCTTGCACTGTCTTTATCGGGTTTCAAATGTGCGTCGCACATAAAAGCGGAAGTGGGTCTTAGAGGAAAAGTAGCTTAGCGTATATTAAGCACAAAGGCAAGTCTGCTGTGCATTTTCTGTGTGCTGTTTTATTGGATGTAAATATTAGGGAAGCTTATGTACTCTATTCGGAATTGTACACAAGATAAGCAGACAATTGAATACTAAGAAGAAGAAGAACAAAACAAAAAATAACCTATAAATTAGGTTAATGTTTGCCAATATTTACAATTCGGATTTTCTTAACTTAACTTTCTCTCGTAAGAAAACATTTGGATTGCATCATCCTAAATATGTTTGATCCAAATAATTTTCAAAGAAATCATCAAAAATAGATCAAAACTAAATGACCAAGCAGAGCAGAGCGGAGCAGAGATTTTAATGGGGGCAATTAAACAGTGAACATTCTCCAAGTGAACAAAACGCAGACATTTCACATGTACAATCTGGCGAAACTATTTTCTTGAAATGTTGCCCATTAGATGTTGTGTGTAATGTAGGAAGGCTCAAAATTATGGTTGAATGATGATGAATTTTATAATACATTATAAAGCTAGTTTAGCTAGTTACAACTTATCCAATATTTAGGGTTGTGCTTGCACTAGCATCAATGCTATGATTTCCATCTGTTGGAATAAAATCTAGCACGCCTGGCTCTGCTCAAGACGCTTTGATAGAACTTAATATTTGGTAAAGGTCATTTCTCGTTTAAAAAGGCGTTTCTTTGTAAAGGGTGTTTTTTTAGAGGCATAAAACTTTAAAATGGAATAAAACATAGATGATTTTTTTTAAAATTGACATGAAATTTACTTTAGTCGAAAGATCGGTCTTCTGGCGTAATAATTTAAATATGATTATGACCGCCACGGCTGGCTCGGACATAGTCTAATCTGGAGGTCAAATTTTCGATGACTGTTTTCAACATTTGTGGCCGTATATCGGCAATAACGCGGCGATCAATCATTTTGGGCTTATCTGCGACGACCATCGACAAGGATATGTGAATATCCCCACAGAAAATAGTCGAGCGGCGTTAAATCGCACGATCTTGGAAGCCAATTCACGGGTCCGTTACGTAAAACTATGCGGTTACCAAACGTTTCCTTCAATAAATCAATTGTGGCACGAGCTGTGTGACAGTGTGACATGTTGCGCCGTCTTGTTGAAACCACATCATTGTTGTTCAATTGATGAACGAAAAAGTCAGTAATCATGGCCGCCATTGACCGTACGTTTTCAAAGAAGTACGGACCAATTATTCCACCAACCCATAAAGCACACCAAACAGTCAGTTTTTGTGTATGTAACGGTGTCTCAACATACACTTGAGGATAAGCATCACTCCAAATACGGCAGTTTTGTTTATTGACGTATCCATTCAACCAAAAGTGAGCAAAAGTATTTGGAACCATTCAACCACGATTTTCAAAATAAATTTGCACAATTTGGAAGCGTTGTTCAAGCGTCAGTCAATCACTTGACAGCTGACAAAATGGCCGCCAGTTAAAATCGTGTCGCCAACTTAAAGTTCTATATCTGTAAAAAAAAAAAAAAAAACACCCTTGAAAGTATTGTACGAACCTGTCTAATGGATATGTCATCTGATGCAAAGATACTGAAAGATTGCCGTCGTTAAAAATTCAAAAAACTACTATTGCCAAGTTCAGATGTGGTAGACAGATAGAGAATTAGTTGACAACACCAATGATACACCACTGAAGAATTTGGAACTATTCCTACTGATTATTGGACCAACTTCCAGGCTAGGGTTTTAGCCCATTGTGAATTTCATCGTCCTGTTCCATGTTGATGAATAATTCATCGTTTGGATGAGCGTCACGGAGAGTCCACAAACAACGACGATGCAACGATGCACACAATTTGGCATCAGCAGACATTTATTAAACAAATTCAGTAAGTTGCTGTATTGGATCTCGAGCATTCTGGGTTCCAACAGGGCTGAGTAACCGCTTGCACGGCTCGGGCGACGATGGAGATTTTGAACCACAAATTTTTGGACCGTCTTTTGACAGGCTCTGGCACAAACAACAAACCACAAACCTTTAAAGTCAACATTGAAGAAGTAATCATCAACATGGAGTCACGATTCTTTTTTTTTTAGTAACAATTCAAGATACCGTAAAACGAGCACAAGTGTACATCAACTCAGAACACGAAAGTGGTCATTTGAAAATTGCAGCAGCTTTGCCACGAGACAAAAATATTAGGGCCTTTTTGCTAAAAGTAAGCGGCCACATTTCAGCGAAAATTTTAATTCATCTTTTGGTTCGTTTTGTTCTGAGTGTTGATATTTATTCGCTCTACATGTCCCAGCCATTTTAAAGGCCCATTGCAAATTTGTTGTTACCAGCTCAATGTCGCAGAGTTAATCGCTGAATCGTCGTGAATATTTAACAAAAAAAAAAGTCTCTAAACGACCGAATTATAGAATTTCCTTACTTGAGGGTCTTACTACACAGCCGCCTTCTCAGTCTGAAGAAGAAGTGATTGGCAAGCGTAGTTCTTCGTTTGATTTTTGAAGAGATGTCATTTTCAAAGAGTGCTGAGTATCGATCTGAAGTTCTTGGGTGTTCTTCAGGATCTGCCGTGATGTCAATGTCAATTCCCAACATTTCCCTTTTTTTGCATATTCATGTTTCTGGCTTAATTTGGTCTGGTGGCTTTCATTGATGACCAAGTCTTCTTTAGTCGATAGCAGAACAGACTGAAATCGTTCGACCAAATGTGTGTTCAAGGTAAGAGACTGGGCATTCGGATGGGCCAGCACGGTTTGGCAAAACAGCTTAAAGTGCTCGGCTTAAGTTAAACAGCCAAATATATGCATGCACATACATACATATGTTTCATATTTTTGAAGGTATTTTATAATATTTTGGATTGGAGCATGTTCTTCCGATCTCAAGGCTGTTGCTGTCTTAAGGCGTTACATGAGATTATTTTATGTAAAAAATAAAATATTTTATTCAAACTTTTTACTGTCTTAAAGATATACATTTGAAAAAGAATTTCTGAAATTTTCAAAGGAAAATATTTAAAACTCCGTCATTGCGACGTCATTTCCGGTGATTCCTCGGAAAAAAGTGGGTGAACAGGATCATCAGAAGTGACAAAAACAAATTTCGTGCTTTACTTAAGACTATAAACTAAAAAAAAAGAAAAGTGAAAAGTCCTTGCGAATTGTATCTCGAAGACCCGAGAAAAACGCGTTTAAAGTTTGGATAACCTCAAATAAACCTCGTGATTCAATTGACTGCGCACCCTACCAAGGCTGTATCTCCAAAATTTTTATTCCGAATGACTTGAAAATTTAGGCGATAATATTCTCGAGATGTTGTAGAAATTAATAAGACAATAACGAAAAAATCGATTTTCTGAAGCTGTGAAACCCATCAAGAGCTTGTTCTATAATGACAAAATTCTCTATCAGCATAGATGCGAGAAGAAAATATTCGACGATAAAAGCTCACACATTGACCCAGAATTCCTAAATCGAATACGAACGAATAAGATAATTTTGTTTGTTTTTTAAATACCGGGTGATTTTTTAAGAGGTTTAGAACTTTTTTTAAAAAAAAAACACAAAAAATTGGAAAAAATGAATGAAATATTTATTTGAATCGATAGTTTGAACCTTGCAATTTAATGTTTAAAGATAATTTCATGCAAATGTTGACCGCGGCTGCGTCTCAGGTAGCCCATCCGCTGAGTCCAATTTTGGCATACTCTTTCACACATATCGGCCGGTATCTCACGAATGAATGCATGGATGTTGGCTTCCAGTGCGTCAATCGAAGCGGGCTTGTCCCTATACACATTAGCCTTGGCATACCCCCACAAAAAATAATCTAATGGTGTCAAATCGCACGTTCTAGGCGGCCAATTGACCGGCCCGAAACGTGAAATTAACTGTTCACCAAACTCGCCTCGCAATTGCGCCATTGTTTCGCGTGCTGTGTGGCATGTGGCACCGTTTTGTTAAAACCACATATCATGCAAGTCAAGAACATCCATTTCGGGCAAAAAAAAGTTTGTTATCATCGCTCGGTAGCGTTCACCATTGACAGTAACGCTGCGATTCGCATCATCTTTGAAGAAATATGGCCCAATAATGCCGCCGGCCCATAAACCGCACCAAACAGTGGCTTTTTCGGGATGCATTGGTAGCTGTTGCAATGCTTCTGGCTGATCTTCACTCCAAATGCGGCAATTTTGCTTATTTACGTACCCATTCAACCAAAAATGAGCCTCATCGCTGAACACAATTTTTCGATAAAAAAGCGGATCCTCGGCCAGCTTTCCAAGAGCCCATTCACCAAAAATTCGGCGTTGTGGTAGGTCGGCTGGCTTTAGTTCTTGCACCAGCTGTATCTTAAAAGGCTTTACGCCCAAATCCTTCCGCAAAATTTTCCACGTAGTGCTGTAACAAAGGCCTAACTGCTGGGAACGGCGCCGAATCGACATTTCGCGGTCTTCTGTCACACTAGCTGATACGGCCGCAATATTTTCTTCAATACGCACAGTACGTAAACGTGTTGGTGGTTTAATGTCCAACAAAGTAAATTTGGTGCGAAATTTGGTCACAATCTTCCGAATAGACTGCTCAGAAGGTCGAGAATGCCGATCATAAAATGGAAGCAGCGCGCAATGAACATTTCGAACCGAGCACGAATTTTGATAGTAAAATTCAATAATTTGCAAGCGTTGTTCATTTGTAAGACGATCCATGTTTAAATTGCAAACCAAACTGAAGCTGTTTGACAGTGACACAAGGTACTAAACACACGTCAGCTGTCAAAACCAGTGTTGCCAAAACCAAACCAGATAAAAAATCACCCTTTATAATTGAGACAAAAATCAGGAATGCAATAATGTCCCCGGCCAATATAGTGAAATAGCATGAGGTGTAAGATAAATAAATAAAAATTCGAACGTTAACTGCGGGCCATTTAGTGCCTAAAGCTTAGTTTCCTTAAACGCAGCGTTTGACATTACTAAAGAGGACCCACATTCATTTGAAACTGAATCATCTTACTCTTGGATGATTGTGACTTTAGGTGGTACAGCACTTTAAAGTCTAACGCACTAACCAAGGTAGACGAAAAAAATTGGCGCAGATCGTATATAGAAAGTACTACTCCTGATTGGTGGTGATGATCTAAAGCGAATCTCGTGGATGCACGAAAGAAAATATCTAAATTTTATAGAGCTACCACCCTTTACAATCACAATAGTCGATGCATTTAAATAAAAAAAAAAGCCTTTAGCTGCTATTTGTGATCGATAACATAGAATTCACTTCAACGCTATCTTCATCAAGATAAACCGCCAAGAAGTGCTCTATCTACTATACGACCATTTACCAACAACGTTTTTATAATAATACACTCAATTTATCGTGTTAATTTCGTTATTTTGACATGAACTTTGTGACCAATTGATTAAAGTCATATGTTTGCAATTGAGAGATACCCAATATCTTTAGTGATTATTATTAATTAAATTGATAAAAATCTCTGCGGCATGAGGTCGTTTCCGTCACACCTCACACACCGTACGTTTCTTATGACATTGAAAACTGTGTGCTAGTTAATTTCTTTCACAACCAGTGACCAATTATAAATTTGTGTTTTACATCGTAAAATTTCATTCACAAAGTGCTAAATTTTTTTACAAACTAAGACATAATAAGTTATTTTGTCGGACAATGAAAGTTTACTTGCGCAAAGAAAATAAATACGTACATAGCTAATTTAAATATTAACATGTCGAAAGTAATACATCAATACCTGAAGTGATAAGCAGTTTCTCGCAAAAAGAATGACAATTTTCACTCCAATTTTTAATGTCAAATTTCCCACTGTCAATTGACATATTCAACACCTGACATTTATTACATATTATATGTGGGAATTTTCCTAAAAATTCCAATAAAGTGGGATATGTGTTCGTTAGCATTTGCACACAATTACAGTTTATCAAAGTTAGGTTAGTGATAGTGAAAAGCCAATTCTGTATTTGCACTTTTAAGAACATTTAATGAACCTACAACCGATATTCGCCGAAATGTACAGTCAAAACAGTTTAAGGTAGGGAAGATCGGGGTTAGAAGCAACAAATTTCAAATACAAAACGTATCTATGAATTTGGCCTTTTTTTGGAAATTTTGTTCGTTGTGTTAAATTTCATTCCGTTATTGACTTACCGTTTTTTTTATTCTTTTTATTTCAATATTAAGTGATATTTTTGTTTAAAAAAAAAAGATAAATTATTATATTGTTTTGTCCTTGTTACAACATACCCTACTCTCCCCTACCCAATAAACAAAACTGCGTGGCTCATTGAACCCGATTTTAATTTCAGTAATTCAAAGTCAGTACGCATGTAGATGAAATTTTAATGAGAAAATGGTTGCTAAGCTCAGTTGCAGCAGTTCTTGCCGATCGTGGCTACAGTCGAAAAATTCTAAAAAGCTCATCTTCCCCAAAGAAGGCATAGATAAATTGATTAGTACCGGATCACCAATTCGGATTTAGAACGATGCACTCTACCATTGCCCAGGTATATAGAGTAACCAACGAAATTGAAGAAGCACTAGAGGAGTAAAAAAAATGTTCTAGTGCTTTTCTTTGTGTCTCTCAGTCTTTCGATAAGGTATGGCATACGGGATTAAAATATAAACTTAAAAAAAACTCTCCCAAAACAATTATATGAGATCCTTAGCTCTTATTTAGCGGACAGACTCTTTCGTCCTAAACACGGGAACGAGAATTCCGAATTCAAAGAAATCGCGGCGGGAGTTCCACAAGGAAGCGTTCTTGGCCCGATATTATTTCTTTTATACACTCGTGATATACCGCAAGAAGATGATACTATCGTGGCGACGTTCGCAGATGATACGACCATATTAGCCGTAGACGATTCGATTCGGTCCGCGAAATATGTATAAGCTTCAACGAGCGATCGAAGCTTGGCGTATTGTTCTCAACGGGACAGAATCCACGCCAGTTAATTTTACCTACAGAAATTTAAGTAATCTACCCATTTTTATTGACTCGGTAAAAATTCCGTACGCAAACGAAGCTAAATAGTTGGGAATGACGTTAAATGCAAAATTAAAATGGAAACGCGAGGAGCTCGTTATCAGGCTGATTGGAAAATTCTCCAAGCTCAGTATGCAAAACAAGCTAAGTGCTTAAATCTGTTTGGACGTATGGAATACAACTTTGGGGTTGTACCAAACCAAATAATGTTAGACTTTTACAAACTTTCCAAAATAAAGTTCTTAGACAAATCGTAAGTGCTCCGTGGTGTATCAGAAACGCTGAGATTCACAGAGATCTAGCTATTACTACCGAGGACGACGAAATATGAAATTTGGGGTGTAAACAACACATTCGCGGTCTCGGCCATTGCAATGACGCTGTATTACAAATTTTAGATCAGTGGAATTTTGTGCGCCGACTACAAAGGATAAAACCTTTCGAATTAGTACTCTGATGTACACGCATGTTATTGTCAGTGAAGCAGTGAAGTACCAAGAAGATAAAATAACTTAAACAATAAGTAAAACGTAAACTTTTAAAGTCTTCCTGATGACGAAGAAGAACTGACGCTGCAGTCGATTTGAAAAACTTGTGGCATATTTATTCTTTTTTTTTGGCAATACCCAGAGGATACCGATGCAGCCTTCATCTTTATAGCCAAAGAAGGCTGTGTTTGCGAAACTTTATATTTTTACCAACAAACACTGTTGTTATCTAATTTTTTTGCTTAGAAGAGAAAGACAAATATTGCCATTGACGGCAGCGCCTCACAGACCAGCACCCAGTAGAAGTTGTAAGGGAACTGTAAAGACATGTGATGGTTCGAGTCCGACCGAACATTCGGCTTCGTCTGCATTCGGTCAAAATTTGTCTCCTTCCGAATATTGAATTTTTTAACAGTTTTTCTGAGAATTTTTCGGACTCTAGTGATGGTGTGATAAGCGTAGAGTGCTTGTGGTCCCACGACGTTCTCTCTGAAGTTTTTTGAGTCTTGCAATGTTGTTGTAGGATTTGTCGTACCACGGTTGTGTGCATCCACAGGATAACTTTTGGTTGAAGGTTTGCATGCTTTCTTTACCCATTCTTCAGTATTGAGGTTCATTTGAGCTTTGGCTATAGATTCTAGATTCTCCAAGATATTAAGTATTGGACAAAAGGGAGAGCGGCCAACACCGCTAGGCGAGTAAGGGTGAATTTGGGTATTTTGATTTTGGTGGTAATAAGCCTGAGCTCAGTTTTTCACTTGTCAATACCAAAATCACAGTTGCAGGCCTATGTGCTTACCTTGGTTAGAGCATTTTTCATAATTTTGCTGCTTATGGAATGAAACTTACCTGATTCAAGTATCAACATATCTGTACTTTCATTAAACTCGGGAGGATCTTATTTATTATAAGCCACTATTAGCCACAGCAGTCGTGAAGTATCACCCCTCTGTGACCTAATGGAACAGCGTTGGGTTGATCGGATTCCCGCCGAGGGATACCATTGGACATATACACAAAACCATTGTACAGATGGTTCATCAACGGTCTCTCTGAAGCCGATGTTTAGTCAAAAGATTTTCGGATCAAATTATGTGTCTTCGCGACCGCGACTGCTGCAAAAAAAACAATTAAAGCCGCTACCTTGTACATATGCTGAGATAGCCAAGCTGCTATTAAAGCCTGCTCTGCTGCTACGCACACCTCCAAAATTGTAAGACCAGCCATAAGCAAGCTGAATAGGTTGCGTAGATGCAACTCTGTTACTCGTACACCTGCGTTCCCCGTCACACTGGTTTTCAGGGTTATTAGGCTCTTAGCAGATACGGCTCATTTTCAGCCTTTTTTGACCCACAACCATCCATAGGATGCGGCTTATCACTTCACAAAAGTCAAATGATTACGTCTTTTACGAATACAGACATGATTTCACATCATGCAGACATTCTAAGCTTTTGAACGACGGTCCAGAGCCCAGAAAATCTAAATATATCCTAAGACTGAAAAGAAGTGACTTACTCAACCGGCCCTGTTATCGGTTTGAGTCCTCGCAACGAAGATATCAAAACTATCAGAGTTAGAAACTCGGGCCGTTATGAGTGCTGTCTGGAATGTCCGACTTTCGCAAGACCCCGACTGGCTATCCTTGGCAAACACTTCCTCCCTGAAGGTTATCTAAATCAAATTGAACTAGCCAATTGCTCATTCGCTTTGCCAAAAGCACTAACAGATTCAGCAATTCGTCATAAACTTACAGTTCTGTGGTTAAGTACAATGCACCACTACCCACAAGTGCTTGTTGTCTTCGGACAACTCCCAAAATAAAGGGTGTTTTTTTTAGAGGTTGGTTTTTCGAATAGAGATAAAACTGACATTTTGTGGTCAAATCTGGCAACTCTAATGTCCATTATGTTCAGTTTGGTTTGCTAATTCATCATGAACAGGTTGACAAATGAACAACGCTTGCAAATCGTGCAAATTTATTTCGAAAATAATGGTTCAGTTTGCGAAGTTTACCGGAAGCTCATTTTGGGTTGAATGCCTACGTCAACAAGCAAAATTGCCGCATTTGGAGCGAAGAGAATCCACATGAGACCCTTGAAACGCCATTACATCCACAAAAACTGAGTGTTTGTTGTGCTCTATGGGCTGGTGGAGTCATTGGGCCATACTTTTTCCGAAATGATGCTGGAGAGTCAGGTATAGAGGTATAGAGCCATGATAACCGACTATTTTGTTCCCGAATTGGATGACATGAATGTGGATGAGATGTGGTTCCAACAAGACGGCGATACATGCCACACAGCGCACGTCACAATCGATTTATTGAAGGAAACATTCGATGAGCGCATAATTTCGCGGAATGGACCTGTCAATCCGCCACCAAGACCGTGTGAATTGACATCATTGGATTATTTCCTTTGGGGATATGTGAAGTGGCTCGCCTACGCCAACAAACCAGAAACGTTAGGGGACTTGGAAGCCAACATTCGTGGCCCCAAATGCTTGAAAAACTGGTTGAAAATTGGACCTCTAGACTTGTCTAGAACCACCCGCGGCGGCCACATGCCCGAAATCATATTTAAACATTAATGGCATAAAATTATCCCTCCAATAAAGCCAAATTGATGGACATTAAAACGATTTTCTTGTGTTTTATTTCAATTCAAAGTTCTATACCTCAAAAAAAAAAACACTCTTTACAATACAATTTAGTACTTCTTGAAAAACTATTTCAGTCGACTTTTGTCGAGTTGTATAGGAGCTGTTCAGGATTCATAAGTACAAATGATGTAAGGCTGAAAGGTTTTAAATTCTTCGCGGTTTCGTGACTGACACTTCCCACATTTGCAATGTAAAGTACTGTCACTGGTCTCCATTAATGGATTTCAAAGCTATGAAGTATAGGTACAGCTTCTTAAAATCGATTTAAGCCATGATCATCATCAATCTTTTGTTACAGTACATACATACATATCTAGTTCTGTACACTATTGCTAAACCTACTTCCGCGAATACTTACAATGCTATTCAACAAAATGTGGGAATCCTCAACTTAAACTTTCATATACGTATTTTAATCCCCACATAACTTACACATACCAAAGCGACAGCTATAGTTATCAGCCAAACATAAACATAACAAAATTTAAATAAAAAAAAAGCCGCACGCGCTACAAACATCCACCACCACTCCCAGTTCACCCTTCTCAATCTACATTAATAATCTTCTCAGAACTACTGAACTGGACTACATACATACAACTGATATCTTACGGAATTGATTATTTCTTTGTCGAAAGATACACAGACATTTTACATACCCATAGCTTTTTACATCCACATCACATCAATTCCACGTGTATTTATTTGTTTTGTTATTTTTTTTTTTTTATAAATCTAACAAAAATTCCGATGAATACGCGCAAAAATTCCTGCGCAAAATAAGTTTACGCGCATACATCCATCAAAGCTATATTGTGACTCGGTTCATAGCCTAAAAATAACCGGGAAAATCCATTCCCATTAGAAAGAACGTCGTACTGCTTTGTGTTGTTCACCCCATGAAAAACGCAAATTTTCCAGAGAAAAATCGATAAAAAAAACAGACAACCAACCTGCGTTTCCCTAATGTTCATAGGCACAGAAATAATATGTTGCTGCAACATTTTTTCTTGTACTCAGGTTGCAAGCCAGCTGATGTCAGATATACACTATTCTGTCTTTCGCATAATTTCCCCAAGAGTAAGATAGATATTTTGTTGGAAAAAAGAGATGAAGCTATTACCATTGCGATCATCTTTCGTAATTTTTATTTCCCAATTTTCCTCACAAAAAAAAAAAAATAATTTTTTTTTAAAAGAACTTACCTCATTGAAAATTTAAGAAAAAATGTTATCCTTTTTGAGTTGAATTGTATCCGTGATTTGATAGATTTTGATGCACTTAATTTTCCTTTTTTTTTCTTTTTTTTTAAATAAATTACCTTTTTGGAAAATAAAATTTCTTTCAACAAAGATAATCTCACTGCACACGCACGATAACATGAAAAATAGAGAAAAACAATATTAAAAATATAAACTTGCACACAAGAAAACAACAAAAATATTTAAAACAATATAAACTAAGAATAATATTGCAGAAAGACCACTAATTGATAAAATTTAAATAAAAAATAACCGAGAAGGGAATTTATTTTCATCAATGGCCGCCTTGTGAACTACCACCACATACATTTCCACCAACTCACATTGAATTTTCTTTTGCTTTTTTTCAGGGATGCAAAGATTTTCTATTAAGAGAATTTAACATATTATTAAGGGTTTCCGTTATTTCTCGGCGTTTATTCCGTTCTGATTCTGAGCATTCAAATTTGTAGGTCACTATTTTAAATTTTGTCACAATAAGTTGCGAAGTATGAACAAAAAAAAAAGCAATTTATGAAAATTTCTTCTGTATGCGTTGGAAAAAATCAGAGACAAATGCATGTGACGTCATCCGTCACACAAACTAGCATTTGTCACAGAAGAAATCTCATAGAAGACTGCTTGATGAAGGAAATTTCTATTTTGTTCGAGCTAATGTGTCGTACTTTGTCGAACGGGAATTTTTGTTGCTATGAAATCAGTTTGAAAGGGATAGAAGGACTAGTGAGTATGTAAATAAAGGGAATAGAATGGGAAAGCCATATGAATTAGCGGAACGAACAAAATTATAATTTTCTATTTGGTATTGGTGTGGAAGGAGCATAGAAATATGAAGCAAGGTGTTTCGGTCATCAAGAACGATATGAAATGAATGCAAAGTGAAACATCGCATGCGCTACGGCACGGCAGATTTCTTATGGGTTTCACTCAGGGTTACCATCACATTGTTTTAGCAAAAAAATTAAATACCAGTATACCAATAAATATTTATCTTATTTGCATTTCCGTTGACACTCTCCTTAATGGATTGGATCATATCTTCAGATAAGAGCTCAGGTATCGTTAGATACATTGCGCACCTTCTAAAATGCATTCTTGTTTGAATATAAATGATTCTTTATTTATTACAATTTTTTTTATTTTGGTACATCCGCATTAAGAAGTATATTAAGTTGCCAATAACAACCAGATTAGTAGTAAATTTACACGAGTTGTAACCTAATTTAATATAGCATGAAATGTCGTGTTATTTTATAAGTAAAAAAAAAAAGCTATAGCGCCTTAAGTAAAAATTACAATACCGCTTTCAACATATACTAAAGGAATGGCTAAATGCGAAGCAGCGAATATTCGTAAATTCTGACATTTCATTCACATGAAAACTTTTTTTGGTTGCCGATACCCGGTTCGAGCTGTCAATATAAGCAGGCACTTCATTTTTATTTGTAATAAAATCTTAAGGAATGGGAGCTCATCAAATTATTAAAAAAAAAAATTCCGTTGTATTATTGGTGGATAAACAGTTTAAACACAACACAAAAAAGAAGAAAGACGGAGTGAGAATATGTTATACTGATGACCCAACTAGAAAAATATCCAGCGCCATTTCATCAGTATTTTCCGATGTCTCAGGAAAAATTTGCCAAAGAAAGGATGACAATTACTAATAAAACTTGTGTTGTAATCTAAATTACGTATAAATTATTTATGGAGAATTTTCAGATTTCTTGCTACAGGTACAAGTTATGGCGATTTGGCATATAGGTTTCGAATGGGGTTATTAACCATTAAAAGCATTATTGATCAAACTGTAAACGCAATAATTACAAATTGCCATACCGCAGAAAAGCGTAAAACAGGAGCTGGAGCCTGGGAGCTGCAGACGGCAAACATGTATTAACCAAAAAATACCAATTATAAAAAATTATTTTCATCTAATCTTATGGCTGTTGTCGATGCGCGTTACCGATTTATAATGATAGACAAGTTCTTGCTTCGAAAATGCTTGACTAAACAATCTTTCCACACTCAATGCCCCAGATGACTCACCACTTCCTAATACCACGACCAAACTTCCTTATGTCATTATAGGAGACGAAGCATTTGCACTAAAGCCAACAATTCTCAGACCTTATCCTGGTCAAGAACTATCAGCGAAGGAGATAGGCTTTTCAACTTTGTATAGGTAAATTTAGTTATTATAAAGTAATTAAATTAAACTCTTTTTTTTTTGTAAAATAGGTTAGCCCGAGCGAGAAGAATGGTTGGAAATGCTTTTGGGATTATGGCTCAAAAGTGGAGAATTCTTCTTAAGCGCATGGAAGTCGAATAGAAATCAGCAATCAATATTATTCTCGCCTGTTGCATTTTGCATAATTTGTTACGGATTAAAATTCCGGATGCTGTATACTACCCCTGATAACTACCCCAGCAAATACCCAGGCCACTTTCAATAAAGAAATGGGGGCATCAATCTCAGCCTCAACCTCAAGTGCATATGATATTAAGCTAGGGTATCGGAAAAGTTTTGGTGGTGGACGAGCCCTTAATCCAAAGGTAGCAAAAACATCCTCAAAGCGGGTTAGTTTCGTTAGAATTTCCCGGCGCTTTTTGTCCTAAAGGTCCAAAAGAAGGGGCTGGTCCTACAGGTTGAGGGTTAACTGAACAACCGAGTTAAACATTTTGTAATACTAAGTGACCAATAACCTCGGATATGGACAAATTCCCTCTTGACGACCCTGCAAAACAAACAAAGGACAACGGCTTTCACATCTGCACGGTGGCTTTGGGCTGATATAAGTTAGTGAACGCCTTATAACAATCCATATCATAAGTTATTTCGACAACTTCATCCTAGTATGCGCTCACGCTCCAACAAATAAAAAGGACGATGCTACCAAACAGGTATAGAACATAGCTTACAAGTCACCACATCTGGAAGAGAACTTGCGTTGCGTAACGTAACGTTACTGTAATGATTGTCGACACCACTGTCAGGCAGAGAGAACCATTCAACATTGCGATGCTTCTTAAGAATCCCGTCCAGCCAACCAACTTGGAGTGCAAAGGGCTCGCTACTTAGAGAGGCTTATTGACCCAGATTAACCACTCTATGTACTCAAACAAAAACGAAAGAAAATGTTTATATTATAATTAATTTGAATTAAATTGAAATTAATTGATTAGAAAAGTCATAGCTATATTCTGACAGAGCATTGCAAGTACAATGAACAAAATTCTTCAAATGTAACCTGATTTAAAAACAAAAAAGAACTAGTATCCCGTTCGTTTGACGACACCTTTACGTTCGTTCCGAAGTGTTGATATTACTCTAAATGTTGGAATTAACAAAGCCAAACCAATTATTACACATGCAACTACGAAAATTGGTAAAAATCCAGGATAAGGATGGCGCCATTTCACTTCACTTTCTCCCGAATTAACCGAAGTAATATTTTCTCCCAAGCCTCCTTGAGTGAATTTAGCCAACTCTTCGTTTCTCTTAGCAGCATGTACAATTTGTGGACTCTCATAGACCTGCTCGACGTTAGAAATCTTCAAAATTGCAATTTTTGTAAGAGGCACCTGTTGCTTGTAGTGTCTAAACCCCTGACCGAAGTTTTCGTAGAGATCTGCATAAAATTCACGATGATGTTCACTCCATTGACCGATGAGTTCAACCTTTGTCCCAGACTTTGGATTCATAAGACGACCGAAAATAGATTTCTAAAATACAAATACAAAAATGTTAAGTTGCCAAAGTTAATAAATAGAATACAAATAAGATCGACTTACCTTTCTGATTTCTATACTTCCGGATCCGTTTGTTAGTTTAACAACTTGACCATTATGATCCAATGCGAATGGTAGTTTCTCTAGACTACCATTGGTAAAAATTGATGTCTCTAATTTAATGGTTTCCAAAAAGCCATAATCGATGTTTCCGTAAGCGGTTTCTTGTTTATTGCTGGGGTTCTTCAGGACGCCCTTACCGAGAAGCGTCTTATATCCATGAGTGACATTCGTCCACGGCTCGTAGGTGACATTGCGAATTTCATAAAGTATAGGTAAAATGTCGACTAAAACATTAATGTCAGAACCTATATTAAACTAGTACAGACCGTTGATTGCAAAATAGACAGCTTTAGTTTATAAGTTGGTTTCAAATACTCACTAAATTGTCTTCAAATATCATCAGTGTACACGTAAATTTGGTAGTGTCATTTGAAAGTAAATCAAGTTGTCCAAAGTAACATAGTTCCGTTTTATCTTTTGCTTTATCTGTCGCCTTGGCTATATAGAAGTTTCTCTGTAAAAACAAAAATATGAGTTGTTATGATATTTATTTTCTAAACAAGATTTTGGGAACATTTGGAAGCTGAAAATTAGGAAGATGCCATCTAAATTTTACCAAAACAACGAAAGTGTAATCGGGCACTAATATCCCGTAACTTTTAGTATCAAAATTAATTAACTCATGTCGTTTTCGATTAGCAACTCTCTTTGAAAGTGTTCGCTTGACACTTGAATGACAGTTCTTCTCCTGGAAAGCAGAGAAATTTGCTTCTGGCTTTGCATTCAGAATCGAAACACGCACACATTTAAATGCCATAAACGTCATAACAGATAAATGTCATTTTTGTTGCCGATGTATTTGATAATTTTCCAATTCTGACGAGATTAGCTAAAATTATTAGCGAATTTGATTAAACAAGTGAAGAAATAACATTAGGTTATTTTGTTGGAAATATGTAGATACACAAATACATACAAAGCCAAATACACTTCAAATCGGAGAGCTCTTCCGGATAACATTCAAATTACAAAGCCTCAGCCCCTTCTTTTTTTTTCATAAGAAGTGGCAAGTTTTTAAAAATTTACAACGAACTTTTGTCCGCTAGGAAATTATCAAAATAATTAGTATAAAGAGTTTTCATTTGACTTTAATTTTTAACTATAAATAGAACAACATTCTCACACAATGCCGACACAGTTAGTAATAAATTACAATAATTGAAAAACAATTATTTTTATTTATCTTAAAGACGTCATTGGTGGGCGAGACAGTCAAATCAGGCAACGACTTCATTTCACCTTAAGCCAAATGTAATTTGTTTACCTCAGTTTTAGATAAGAAAATCGTCAAAGACGGTGATGACTGATGAGTCGCTTCACAATAATGAACTTAGTTCATTGAAATTTATTTTTTTCCTTTTATTTTTATTTTCTCTTATCGCATGGCTGTCCATTTGACACCTCAAAATAATTATGCTGCCTTAACGGCCATTACAAATGTCATATGGTAACTCAATTTTTGTGATCAAGGACTCGTGTACGATTAGTAAATTAATTATTTAGGGGGTAATAATGTTGTAGGAATTAAATATAAAATATGTTCCGTTTAGTCTCAAGTAATTACCTCTGTTTTGTTAAGTCCTTTTGCTATACTATTCTGAAAAGTTGCTAATGGAATCCAGGCCAATAATGGATTCGATTGCTCTCGGCAAAGTTGAGTATAAGACGGACGATCTTCCAGCACGCCATTGCGTATCCTAAAGTAGGAATAAAAACCTTTAATGTTCTTCACATGGTCCTTGCACATTGTTCGATTAAGAACGTCCTGAAAAATAAAAGGTATATTAATTTAATTCGAAAAAATAATTTCATGTAAACAGACATGGCATGTAAATGCCCCGTGCAGGGACGGTAAAAGAATATCCATGCAACATAACCCAGAAAAAAAACACTTGAAGATAATTTTAACATCCAGGTAAGCCTGCCAACACGTTTTACCATCTTAAAACTGTCCTTCAAACTTGCATGCAAATTTATAAGAGACTAGCGGTGTCATAAAAGAAAAAGATCAAACAACAATAAATAACAGGACACAAAAGAAAAATCCTAAAGCATTATGGAAAATCACGCACAAGGAAAAGTCACTACTAATGCAATGCACGTCAGATCTATTCGGTTTCTGGGGGATAGCATTACTTAGACTTAGGCGAGACCTAAGAGTCGCGAATTGGAACGTTGGAAGTATTAGTGGTCGAAGCTACGAGCTGGAAGAGATGATGTTTAGAAGGCGATTGGACAAAAGCTAACAGGAAAGGAACAGGATAAACACGGTATCGGTATCATCCTGCGGCAGATGATGAGCATTTCAAAGTCCATGAACTTTTGATGTCTCTCAAACTGGTGGTACAAGGTTGATGGAATATTGCTAGTGAATATGATCAACAGGTTAGGTGGTCTTAGTCTAATGAATGCTCAAGGCCAACTCGTGGTTGATGATGACAAAATACTACACATGTGGCGATAGTATTGTGAAGGACTTTTAGGAGAACAATTTCCCCGGCTATACTTTACAGAAGCAACTCCTGGCTACCTCGAATTAACCGACCATACAGTCGGGGCAGTTATAAAAGCGGTCAAATAATAGAGATACCCTCTGAGTTTTGGAAAAAGATAGAAGACATCGGGTCCAGGAGGCTCATAATTCTTATCTCCAAACTCATGAGAGGCGGCTTTGTCACGGGTAAATCAACCACTGATGCAATCACAATTATAAGGATTATAATGGAAAAACATCGTGATTCCTTCCTCGTAGGACATCACGAGCATTCCCATGAACGTTTCGATAACGTAACGTGACGTGACAATACAAAGAGGGACCAGTAAATGATTTGAATACTTACTTGTAATGGGTTGGTTAAATTCGTTGCGTTTAAGGTACCGAAAAATATAAAACAAAACAACACAAAATCGCGCTCCAGTTACATTTTTTCCGCTTAAGAGAGAGAGAGCGAAAATTATCTGCGGCTAAAAAATATTGTGTCCGAATTATTTCTATGGAAATACATACATTTTTGGCCGTTTTATGAAATCTGTCCGCTGATGAGGGGTTTTCGCTTACGGTATGTGTCCGTAAGGAGAGAGTATACTCTAATATTTGAAATCAATTGACACGTGCCTCTAAAATCTTCAAAATAAATTAGTTAACGCTGTCGTGAAATTCATTATGCCTTATAAAAATCCATTAAATATTCGAGCGTTTCTGAAAACTCTAAATAGAAATGATGAATGTTATAGATTCAGGCAAGCAGACTAATTTTGCCTTTTGACTTGATAATTTTGATTAAATTGAAAACGTTAATTCTGTTGTCAATTGCCATATATAAGGTGAGACAGCGCAATCTTTAAATATGGTTGTATTTGCTGGAAAACACTATCAATATCGATATCATTGATTCCTCTATCTACAAATATCCAAAACAAGAGTCTATAAAACTTGGTGAGTTCTTGACCTAGCCTACTTGCTTTTTAGATATATACAACTTTGATAATGGTCGAAGAAAAGTATTTGAGTCGTGAGTAAAATAATTTTGACCCCAAAGGCGAAACTACGCGGTGTGAACGACACGAATAATTACTGATCACAAAACTCATCTTTACTCACCACGCCCAACCCAGCTGTTGGCTTGCGACCCCTAAATATATATATACATACATCAAATTTATAAAATACATATAAGAGAACTTCCCTTTTCTGGGTATTTACAAATTAAAAAAACATAGATGTATACACATTCACCTCATCGAGTCACAATACTCGATGATTCACAAAAATAAATATAAACTCAAACACACCTTTTCCTTGTGACTTAAAGTTGTTGCCAATATATTACATTGCCGCTGCTCTTCTTTAATCTCTAACGGATCATTGCGAATACAAAATCTACTAGCACTTATGTGTGTTGCAAAAGATATTATAATAGTAAATATTATCACGAGATATGAGTTATATAAGTTTGACATTGTCAACGTGTATAACACAGGAGAAGACAAATTTTAATAAAAAATAAATCACTTTAAAGACCGTGAACCGCGGCGAAACTTCACGTATCACTAAATTGAAAATTTTAACAAAAATTGAGTTTCCGCTCCAGTCACTGTATAGAAATTGAACCCTAATCAGTAATGGGTTAGTTGGACATTGATAAGATAGGAGCTATAAAGAGACTTAATCGAAGGGCAGGCAAAACAATCAGGTAACAAATATTAGTTTGCAAGGTAACGTTTTCACACGTCACAATCTGAGCACAAAGATAAGGCTTTAATTTGAATATTCGCATTAACATATAATATGCTGCATATACTATGACGATTAAGCCGTTAATAATATGTATGAAATACAAACATATTCAATATCTATTCAATATTATATGTAGGTAGCTGTCTTCGATTCTGATATAGGTATATGTAGGTTTAACAGGGGTGTGGTGAAACGAAGTCATTACAAAACAATTCCAGGAATCTGGAGCCTCTTTGCGTGTTTTCGTAGAAGACAGACAGTGCCCTGTCAGATTGTTATTCCAATCTATTATTATTCTATTCTATTATTCTTATTTTATTGTCCTATTTATTATTCTAAGCTTTAGCTTGCTTAATTTTATCAACTCCCTAGATCTTTGTGGCCTCTCAACTTCACCATTTTAGGTTGCCAGACCTTATGGATAGAGCCTCTTATTGTGCAGGCGGGAGGTTTTTTGTCTGCAAACTCCTGTTCTTTCAAGCTCATTCGCCTGCTCATTTGCCTTAATACCTCAGTGTCCTGGAACCCAGCACAGTTTCACTTGGTTATGACCGCATAATGCTTTAAGCCCCAAATTTTTAACACCGTTCTTTTGAAAATAAAAGAGCCTTAGAATAGAAAAATGCCTTAGCATCTTTCGCCGACATTAAGATTCCAACTCGGTTTTTAGTCCAGATTTACGTCAAAACACTTCGCACTGCCCGAAAGGGTTAAATCCACTCCTTTAAGTTTTGAGAGTTTAATTTGCTTTATGTTGTATTTCCTGGTAAAAAGAAAACATTTCCGTTTTGGAAGGTTTCGCATTGGGACAACAGCTTTTTTTCCCAGGTGCCGATCGTCCTCAGAGCGACCTCCACAACCTCACTCAAGGTATTTGAATATTTTCCCTGCTCTATTATGACCATGTTATCTGCAAATGCAGTGGCACTTATTGTCGTAAGCTTTCTAAGGATGTTTTTAATAAGCACTACACAGGGGAGTTGTTATATGGTTCCTCCGTGGGGGGTTCTCTTGGTTACAGACATTTTGACCGAAATGTGTCTGATTGTAAAAGTTTCCTTCTAAATCAAGGAAAGCCGCCCACGCAAACTCACTGAAGTGTAGATTTTATTCTATTTTCACCACCACTCATGCGAGCGGCTTCTACAGATTTGTCTTTCATGTATGCATGTTGCGACTGAGTCAAAAAGCCAATACCTGATCTGTTCCTAATATGGATTTCCAATAATCGCTCTAGGGTTTTAAGCATAAATGATGGAAATACCCTTAAGTCATGATCAAGAGTTAAGTATAAAATATTATTAATAAAAAAGATTTGAGGCTACCTGACGTTCTCCAACTGTAAGTTGATTTAGCTCACCATCGTGTTTGGTTTAACGATGGTTTAGCAAGCAAATGTATATATTTTTTTTAATTTCAATAGACATTTCTTACTTCTCTTTTGTTTTATTTGTACAATTCTCCATTTTTACAACTGTATAAATAAACACGAGTTGGCGATGAGTTACCCTTAAGTCATGAGTTATGTATAAAATATTATTAATAAAACAAATTCACACTAACAAACGTTTTTCAACTGTGACCTAACTTAACTCACCGTCGAAGGTGGTTTAACGATGGTTTAGCAAGCAAAAGAAAACATTTTTGTTCTGTTATTCCTACGGAAATTTCTCACTTCTCTTTCGTTTTTTTTTTTTTTTTGTACGATTCTCCATTTGTATTGTCCACATTGCACTTTTAAATCTAAAAAACATTTATTTGTTTACATTAAATTTAAGAAATGCTCAAAAGACAAAACAAATATAATGGTTGTAATAGAATAGTAATAGACTTCTAAGCAAAGTTAACGTCGGTATAGTTATTCCATAAAACTTTTTTATTAATAAGAAAATTTCAACTTGTGAATTAACTCCTTTTCCATCCCTTAGTTAGCTCGTGAGTTAAGGGGTTCATATTAATAGGAGTGATGTGGATTTCGTTTTGTAATTTTAGATTTTGATCTAAAATTGTTTTTTTTGTTGCCAAGCGAACATTATTTCAAATAAACTGTTTTTTTGCTAGACTCGGTGTAGCTGTCAAATTTCCAATTGGAAAAGCGGCCAATTTTAATTTTAATTTTGAGTTTTAATATTAAACGATGGTTAAATTTCGGAAGCAAATGGAAAATTATATTACTATTAAATAGAAAATTGCTAAAAGTGTGCAATAAGATAAACAAAAAAATCAGGCTTAAAAAGCAATAGGAGTAACTGCAAGTATCGAATATTGGAATAGTCGGATTCATTGCTTTCTTAAAAACCAATTGGAAGCAAACTGACAGATGGATTGGGTTTAGTGAGAGACGTATAAATCTTTCGAAAAATTAAGATCTGCAAAATTGATCGAAAGAAAAGTACAATTTTTGTTTAGACCAAATAAACGTGCTAACTGTCAAAATCGGTCTTTTGACAGATTTAAATCAAAATAAAAATTATTTTTTACCAAACGAATACCTCTATGTAGTATTTAGCACCCTGTATTAGACGGACCATCGTGACGACATGATAATGTGACAACATAGAATGTAATCAGCTGTCCCAATTCGCATCAACACACTGCACCAGAATATTGAACATTACTTTTGTTAAAAACGATGATTGTATCTCTCCTTTTTATTAAAAATCTTCACCATATCGCGAAATGTCGACCAACAAATATGACTCGCCGCTCACTAAGCTATATACAGGGGCAAGAACCAGAACCAAAAATTAGGGAGTACTTCTACTACATTGACCATGAAGGAATGGTAAGAAAATCCCCATCGAAAATGTGCCTTCTCTTTTTAAGCCAAACCAATATGTTAATCAGCTCTTTTTAGATGACGCCAAAATGAAAAACTTCACATCCTGCTTCAAGGAGAAAAAATTCCTCAAGTTCTTCTTTAGCCGAGTAAAACTTAACAATACTAACCGCTATCGTGAGGACTTCCCATTTATATCGCTGTGCGGTCGAGAGAGAAACTTTATCCGATGTGATGATCTTCCTATTGTTTTCACTCACATACTAAAGGATCCAAGAAGTTGGTGGTGGTAACGTGAGATGGAGGGAATTAACCTTTTAATCGTTGCTTTCAGATAAAGACACCCTCTCATATGCACATACTGGTGATCAACTCGTAGCTGACTTTCAACCGGACAAAATATTTATGAACCCAGATTCTGGAAGAGTCTACCATCCAGCATGGGAGAAAGTGGGGCGCATCGGTCTCATTCGATCAAAATTAGCAATAGAACTTAGCAAACACTTTGAGTTTGAAAAAGGCGAAACTTATCCGCCAACACACTTCACCTGGAACGGCGAAAGACTCCTATTGGACATCGATTGGGTAAAGGAAACCATACTTAACGAAAGAAAAAATCAATTGTGATACAAATAAATATATTTAAGCTGAATAAAAACGTAAAGCTATTCCACGCTGAGTGATTTATATTCGCCCTCTTTCACCCAGGAAAGTCCCGCTGAAGAGCCGGACGATGAATCGCTAACTAATACTTTCATTTTGATTTTTTCCACCGTCGAACTGTGAGTATCGCTGTCGAACTTTTCGAAAACAATATAATGCGGATCATCCGTAGTTGGTTCATCGTAAATGCGCTCCTTACTCTGCTCCGCAGACGCTTTGGCGCGAGCAATGAATTCTGCACGATTCTGGGCCAGCAAATCAGCTGCTTCTTGATTCGATATCGATGGACTGGTTTTGACAGACTCCCAGGGATCCAGAAATATGAATTGTAAAAATTTCAACACTTGCCAGAGGTGATCCTCCCCCTTTTTCCATACGGGAAAGTCACCCGATATATCCAGATTGTTTGTGTATGGACAGATCAATGGATGGAATATTTCATTTTGAAATATAATTGTCTAAAATAGTTTGCGAGTTGAATTAGAGTAGAGGTACTTCGTTATTGATATTAATATACTTACTGGTAATGTAGAATCTTGTGGAAAGTTATCAGGCAGCAGAATATTGAAACGAAAGACTGCGTCAACGTAATAACCAGAGCGAACGAAGATTACCCCAAACCATACTGCAAATAGAGTTCGATATAAAGATAAATTACAACTGCAAGTGGTAAATTGAGATGTGGAATATTACGCAGTGAGTTTCCAAATGACGGAATCACATAAACTCCAGGAATTTTCTCCGCTGCAACCATTTTGCTGAAATTTTACATTATTTATCATCATCAGCTTTATGTATCATCAAAATGGATATTTGCTTACTACTCGGCTAGCACTTTGTATTCCTGTTGAATTGTGGAAAATATTTGTTCCTCTGTCTTGCCAGTGTCTAATGTCATTGTATTTTGTAATTTGTTGTGATTGAATAAAGAAAACAAAAATAAAAAGAAAAATTATTTTATAAAAATAATAATAAAGTTTATGTCTGGCAGAGAAGGATTGACTTTTGATGAATCAAATCAGCTGTGAGCCGATGCGATGCGATGACATCTCAAATGAATGTGTTGAACCAGAGGATGTGTTCATAAGTTATTAGAAATAAATTCCAATACAAATTATTAGAATCGTTTTCCTTTGGTTTTACTGCAGAATCCTTTTTGATTGCAATGTAAGTACTAAAGTACTGCGTGACCTAGTTGGGCACTTTATTAAATTATCTTTGCGGCAAGACCCCTAATAATGCACCTAACTGACGCTCTGTCTTAGCATCAACATAATTATACATCAATTCAACTAGTATCAAAGTTGTAATCAAAATAAAAAAATGTCGTTATGGTGCATGTGTAAGTGGTCCCACAAACTTCTTTTGCCTTTCATCCTTTTCCCAATATTCTGATTTCATTGACACGAAATTTATTGCATATTATAGTTTGATTCTTAATAAATCTCACCAAGGCAACGTAATCTCATATTTCATTTCTCGGCCCACCATTCAATCACTTCATTTTATTGACAAACCGCATCTTCTGTGAAATATAATAATAAAAGAATGCATACATTTTTAGTGACAAATATTTACCATTAAGCTGACGTTACACCTCCATTTACTACGTTACAAAGGGTGATTTTTTAGCTGGTTTGGTTTTGGCAACACTGGTTTTGACAGCTGACGTGTGTTTAGTACCTTGTGTCACTGTCAAACAGCTTCAGTTTGGTTTGCAATTTAACCATGGATCGTCTTACAAATGAACAACGCTTGCAAATTATTGAATTTTACTATCAAAATTCGTGCTCGGTTCGAAATGTTCATCGCGCGAGTTAAGTATTGGTCATAAGTCATGACAATATTACGTTCATAAACCGTACTTGCTGAATTTACAGTAGGCCATTATACTGGTAAATTATTATCGTCAACACTTTTATATTGACACATAAAATTGATGACGACCGAATAACATAAACAAACGAAAGTAGGCCAATTCATTGGGTAACCTATTGAAAAATAGAGTGAATAAATTCACCCAATGCATTCGGCTGACCCAGTGGAAACTGTAAAGGCAAGCAGGTCAATGGTGGATTTATGTCGTAACATAATAATACATTTATTTATGTCAATTTTCTTCTGGCATTCTAGTAGTTGTAACAGTTAGTTCTTTTACAGACCTCAACCAAGTACTACGGTGCAGCTCCGCTTAAGACGGCGACCGTTCTACTATAGTAATAATTATAGAACCTTAAGCCAAAAACAATAGATAAAGAATAAAGAAAGAATAAATCTCTATTAAACATTTTGGTGGTTTTTATAATTTATTTCGCGCTGCTTCCATTTTATGATCGGCATTCTCGACCTTCTGAGCAGTCTATTCGGAAGATTGTGACCAAATTTCGCACCAAATTTACTTTGTTGGACATTAAACCACCAACACGTTTACGTACTGTGCGTATTGAAGAAAATATTGCGGCCGTATCAGCTAGTGTGACAGAAGACCGCGAAATGTCGATTCGGCGCCGTTCCCAGCAGTTAGGCCTTTGTTACAGCACTACGTGGAAAATTTTGCGGAAGGATTTGGGCGTAAAGCCTTTTAAGATACAGCTGGTGCAAGAACTAAAGCCAGCCGACCTACCACAACGCCGAATTTTTGGTGAATGGGCTCTTGGAAAGCTGGCCGAGGATCCGCTTTTTTATCGAAAAATTGTGTTCAGCGATGAGGCTCATTTTTGGTTGAATGAGTACGTAAATAAGCAAAATTGCGGCATTTGGAGTGAAGATCAGCCAGAAGCATTGCAACAGCTACCAATGCATCCCGAAAAAGCCACTGTTTGGTGCGGTTTATGGGCCGGCTTCATTATTGGGCCATATTTCTTCAAAGATGATGCGAATCGCAGCGTTACTGTCAATGGTGAACGCTACCGAGCGATGATAACAAACTTTTTTTTGCCCGAAATGGAAGTTCTTGACTTGCATGATATGTGGTTTCAACAAGACGGTGCCACATGCCACACAGCACGCGAAACAATGGCGCAATTGCGAGGCGAGTTTGGTGAACAGTTAATTTCACGTTTCGGGCCGGTCAATTGGCCGCCTAGATCGTGCGATTTGACACCATTAGATTATTTTTTGTGGGGGTATGCCAAGGCTAATGTGTATAGGGACAAGCCCGCTTCGATTGACGCACTGGAAGCCAACATCCATGCATTCATTCGTGAGATACCGGCCGATATGTGTGAAAGAGTATGCCAAAATTGGACTCAGCGGATGGGCTACCTGAGACGCAGCAGCGGTCAACATTTGCATGAAATTATCTTTAAACATTAAATTGCAAGGTTCAAACTATCGATTCAAATAAATATTTCATTCATTTTTTCGAATTTTTTGTGTTTTTTTTTTAAAAAAAGTTCTAAACCTCTTAAAAAATCACCCGCTACAATTACGCTATGCACCACAATGCAGACAAACAGTGTTTAACTGTCTCCTGTTTATGAGCGATAGTTTCTCAAATGCATACAAGTTTTCGTTTCCTACATTGCTGCATTGGGTTATTTAAAGTTGATTGCTTGTAAAAAGCATTAGCTCCGCGATAATGGATATTGTTTGCCTGAAGTAATACTAACCATGTATGTTTTCGAAGAATGCAAACTTTGGTCAATTTGTATTACCAATACGCACATGCATGCATCCATCCTCATGCGAATAACCCACATTTCTGCAAAAAAAAAAAATAGTTTTTTGTACAAATTAATGCACGAGTTTGTCCAATATTTTAAATTCGTGGTTAGTTACTAAAACTATAATTTACTTCTTTTCCACAAGAATAACCTCATATTCAACTGTCATTTCAGATAATCAATTCAACACGAATGTGGGCCACAGATACTAAGAACGGTAATTCCTTTTGGTTTCAAGTTATTCCTTAGCTCGGACTCTGACCTTTACTTTTTATCTCCATGAGTTATGATTCTTGAAATTTAACCCAATCACAGTACGAAGTACTTTCGTTACAACAAATAATAGTTTTTTTGTAACCACAAGAATGCCAGAATAGTGCAGTGGTTGTAGTGGCAACTTTTTAAAATCATAACCCCACGGGCAAACACAGATGGAAGAAAACCTGCACAGTATGACAATAAATAACGAACTTTTACATCTGGATAAACGAGGCAAGTGTAACTTGATATCCTTGTTTTCACCCCCAAAACTTCATTTGTATAGGAAGTTGCAACGTTTACCAAAGTAATGTTCTTTCATGCATTAATTGGATTCTCTTAGGCTATTGTCCGAATGGTAGGTACGTACACTCCACGAGTATGAGGGCTTTTAAGGGTAAGAAATGGCCTCTTCTTTTGAAAAGTTGATATATGGGAAAACAGTAATTGGAACAGAAATGTTTGGACAAGTTTTCATAGATCGAACATTTTACGCGACATATATTGTATATTTTTAAAGGACAAGGTATAGCTTTTGATTTTTATTTTTAAAAGCTTTATCTTAAAAGCTTATTATTACATTTAGTAGTAGGAGACAATATCAAACAGAAATGAACAACAAATGAACGCGACACTCTCAGTTACAGTTCTCAAACCAAACCAAAATTGGCTTAAAGCAAGTACGAGACTGTTCGTATCCACATCAGGGGCTGATCCAGGTAGGGGTTTTAGGTGTTCAACCCTCCCTCCACCCACAATTTTTGGAAAAAGTGTGAATATTTGAATACCTTACATTTCTTTCCGAATCTAGCAAATGCGAGGCAGTTGCCCAGAAAGTGTGTTGAGACCTTTAAGTGCAGTCGCGGACAGGTTGAATTTTTTGTTTGAATTGTTTGCACGAGAACGTGCGGTACCTGTATTTTGATAGATATACTGTTTGGTCCATTAACAACCGCTCTGCGGCACCTGGAATTTATGATTGCTTAGATCTTATTCCAGGTCTTTAATCGCTGCTTGACTGTCTATAAAGATCACGAGTTTTACCATCTATCGGTTTTCCAAGAAGGTCTAGTGTTTTATTAACACTCGTTTCAACACAGAACTTGACCCTCTCTTCCGTTTTTCAAATTAATCCTACGAATTGTTGGCGAAAATCTGATAGGAGTAAAAGAAGAAACCCTGAATAAAATTGTAATAGACTAGTTCGGGCGCTTAATAAATGCTAGTTATATCGATGAAAGTGGATGCTAACGGTTTTTATGTTTACTTTTTCGGGCTCGCAGAACTCATCTCCACAATATCCCCAAAAAATTGTGAAACAAAATCAACATCAAAACATAAGGATAGGCTACAGTCCGCGTGGGGCGAACAGTATGATACCCTATCCATATCCCTACATGCCGCAAAGAAAAAAGCGTTAAGAAGATGATGGGTAGAATTTTATTTCATTCTATAAATTTTATAAAAAAAAAACATATTTTTTGGAAAAACGCCCACAAAATGTAGGCGTGGCAAAAAACTTTATATGACTAACTTGTAAAGGTGGGCAGTACCTACATATCTTGTAAAGATTACAACACTCTATCTCTCTAACTTTAGCTTTAAAACTGTTTTTTCTAAATTGTGGGCGTGGCAGTGGGCGTATCAAATTGTATACTCTACCATTTCGGGACCCTAGGGAGTATATGTTCCAAATTTCAGCTTTCTAGCTTTAATTTAAAGGCCTATAAATTAGTGACGGACGGACGGACATTGCTAAATAGTCTTAGGTTTTGGTCCTGATCATAAATATAAATACTTTTGTCAGTGTATGACGAATATTAAGCGGTGTTACAAACTATGAATCAAAATTAATATACCCTTAGGATAGGGTATAAAAATGAATTTGTAATCAAATTCAATCAGTTTTTTTTTTAGTTCTACTGCAAAGAAGTGCAGGTTCCTTATTATGGTTCCCTAAAAAAGTTAAGGGTACCGTCAGAATTGATCAATCACGTTAAATATTTGAGTATGTTTCAAAATTACGGTCACAGCAGTCAGTCAATACAAAGTGTTTCTTAAGGTAAGATGAGACTGCATGCCAAATGGTCATATAATTTAATATTTTAATATTTGACAGCGAAATAGTCATTATTTGACCAATTGGCATGCAATATAATCCTACCTATAGATTTTAATGATGGCTTAAATGTCAAATTTCATTTCATCTTGACATAACGAGTATACTTCCTCTAAAAAACTAGATGAAAATATTTAACTTCGTTTTTACTACACCCACCTCCTGGATGGTATTGTACTGTATACATGTATACAAGGTGGCAATGTTGCTCTGAAACATGAAAGCAACAGTCCTGGTCAAACTTCACTTCACATACAAGTGAAGTGAATTGGTATAATCACAGCTATAAATCTATAAGTATGTACATTCTATTTATATTGCTGAAATGTTAAACGGTTTGTGTACCTACTTGGAAAATGCGCTCCTAATTATAGGAACGAACCATTTTGTCTGCTGGGGATAATCATTATATTTAATATTTTTTGTTGTTTCAATAATGTGAAGTGAACTAACAGAGCTAATGTAAACAATCGTGTTACTTTATGAATTTGGTTTGTTTTTTTTTTTTGCTGCTCTTACTTCTATTTCAAATGTAATATTGTTTATTGATGCTGCTGCTTTGTTTATTAACAGCCCTATTATAAAAAATTTCTTAACTCACCTCAAACTCACGAGCTAACTAAGCGTTGGAATAAGACTTAACTCACGAGTTAAAATTTTTTATTAATAGGGCTGTTAATAAACAAAGCAGCAACATCAATAAACAATATTAGATTTAGACGAATTAAAATTTACGCAATTCTATTACTTTTTTATTAAAATCAATATTTTTTTGTTTTTTGTCTATAGAGCATTTTTCAAATTTAATGTAAACAAATAAATGTTTTTTAGATGTAAATGTGCAATGTGGACAATAAAAATGGAGAATCGTACAGAAAAAACGAAAGGGGAGTGAAAAATTTCTGTAGGAATAACAAAAAAAAAATGTTTTCGTTTGCCTGCTAAATCATCGTTAAACAACCTTCGGCGGTGAGTTAAGTTAACTCACAGTTGAAAAACGTCAGTTAGTCTCAAATTTGTTTTATTAATAACATTTTACACATAACTCATAACTTAAGGGTAATTCACCGTTAACTCGTGTTTATTAATACGGGTGTAAATGTATTAACTCATAAAGTAAAAAAAAAGTAAGTTCCTGTGTAGTAGCTTATGACATATCGATGTTGCGGTAGATGGTCAACGGGTTCGTTTGTTGGAAATCTTAGTTTTGTGCTAATATATACCAAAATTCTACTTATAGATAACAATACTTACTTAACGGGCTGCTGCTCCTCTGCGATCCAGAGCTTCTAATTTGCCCGACTAAGCCAAATGGCCAATTTGGTCTTTGAAACGGAGCTTCGGTCTTCTCGAACCTGGAAGCTCTGATTCGAAGATCCTCTTGGCTTGGAGCTCTACTTTCCATTGACCAATGTTGCGAGTCGACGTGTCTCAGCTTTTTATACTACAATCAGCTCATTGAGTTCGGGGTTATATATTCTCCTCCATTTGCCCTCCTCGCACCTAGTGGCTTTCGTGTTGACACCTGCCCTGCGCACTATTTGCTCAAGAACAATACTAAAGCCTATATTCGGTCGAACTGTGAAATTTAAGGATTCGTTCCTCTGCCGTACAACACGAATGTGGAATGCTCTGCCTCACTCTGTTTTTCCTGACCATTACAATTTACAAACAAAACTTGATAATAACAAAACATCACTTTCGTATTTGAAAATCTCTATATGCAGACGATCAGAGCCTGCGGCATTGTTTTTCCTTGGCTTCTTTATAGTTAAGCCAACCTTTCCTATACTAGATGGCAGTACTGGTTCTTCATTGACTGGACGTGGGTTCTCTTCTTGTCCCAACATTCTTTCTACTTGATGGCCGTTTAGCAGCAGCTGGAAATGGTGCCTAAATACATTTACTATTTCATGCGCGCCCAATGACTTCCTTGGCAGTTTCGAACGAACTACGTTCTGGTCTTAAAGTCAAAAGCCAGGTGCCAGGATTGCCTATAAAACCTCCAGGTATTACTCTTCGATTTCCTCGACTCTCTCTTATTTTTATGCAGGATCTTGGTCTCCTCTCTTCTCCTGGCGCGGTACTCCTCAATTGCACTCTTTGTTTTCTGGTATACGCATGCAACATCATAGGACGGCTACTCCAGGAGTTCTAAGGCGTCCAACATCGAATTTCTTTTATTTATGCAGTTCGTTTCTTCATCTCGTTGAAGAAGTTCTGCATTTGCAGCTGTAGTAAATATCTCAATTCCGCCTTTTCATATGTCCTGGATTGTGGTCTGACGTATACTGCGTGTGGACAGATTCAAGCTGGGGTGTTGAGTGTCCGCTTATGTCCAAACCTTGGCTGTAACCCTAGGACCGCAGGTCGGTTATTGCCCAGCCTTACCACCAGATGGCCCATAAATTGCTCATCCGCCACCATCTCTTTCTTTCTCAGAACCCTGATTAGTCCAGAAAATTCCTCACACAAAGCAATACTGCTTTGAAATACTGTCTTTAAACAGAGAAACAAAACACGATGAATAGATCTTAGGAGCAAATATATTTTATTTATTTATTTATTTATTTATATATTTTATATATGTATGTATATTTTCTAATTGTACATTTATGTAGAATATAGTTTATTTATAATTTATTATGGTTCTGTATAATATTAATAGAGAAAAAAAATTATTCTTTAGTAAAATAACATTCGTAGTTCACGTTTATTTTTATATCTTATGTTGAATGGTTACTTTAAATAGCTTAAATTAACTAAAAATACAAACAAAATAGAAATTATATAAAAAAGAATAAATTAATAGCGGTAGTAAACAATTTCTAAGAACTTATTTTATGACATAGTGCACAGTTGTTTTTTATTCTTGTTTAAAATTATGGAATTTGTGTAATCTTAGAGATCAAGAAATAAGAACTTTGGAATAGGCGTATTGGATTTTTTTTTTGTTTAAAAATCAAAACTGCAAGGAACCGAAGCGATGAATCTAAGAGTAGCTTAAACTTTGTATTAAATCGTTTTTATAAGAAATAAAATTTTATAATATTGAGAAAAATTTTCAGTATCGCAAATAAAAGAGAGCAACGCTATTTCATTGTCAATTTTAAAAAATATATATATGCAAGAATAACGCCTTCATTATACTCACAGGGTATGAAAAAGTTTCATGAGAATCTTCCTCAATCGAGTCATGCATCTTGTTATTCTTATACAACAAAGTAAAGAATTTCATAAACAAAATTTGAAGCGTTCAGATACAAGGAATGCGGTGAAGCTGATCCAAAAAGCCAAAATATAACATCGACTAGATCACGACGAGTTATAGAAGAGTTGGACTAAAAAATATTTATGGAGTAAAAATGTTTAGAAAAATTGATTTTAAATGAAACTACGAATCAAAATTTTTTTAGAGTTTAGTTTAGAGCCATGTAACTTTGTGTTGGGTAAAATTACTCACGAAATTTATTTTTATACCTCAAAATTTTAACTTGATGTCGCTACTAATGAATAAGTTTATTCTTGACTAAGCTTTGGGAATATCTACAGATGTATTTAAATTATTTTTTAACAGAAAAACCCTGACGTATAATTTGACCTATTACAAGCTGACAAATGAATGTCAGCTAGATTCCAGATATCAAAAATCGAAACCGAGTGAATTCGTTTGAGTGTTCCTCATTTCGATCGATTTACTAAGTGCGTTTTTTTACTTACAAATTCGTACTAATTTTTACCGTTTTCTTAGCGTTTTCTAACTCTAACTCGAAAAATTTGTAAAAGAGGATGGCATAGAGAGCGCAAGAGGGTAACATCATAACTGAGAAACTTACGAATTTTGTACACAACAAATTTCTTGTAGTAAGAATGGTTAAACTATTAAAACGTGGCAGTTGATTCGAAATTTAAATTTTGTTAAATAAAATAAAATGAAAGCATGCCTGCTTCTCGGTCAATACAGAGATTTCTACTTGGTTAATAGCGACTTTGATAAAATTGTTCCATTTAAATAGGAACAATTTATCATCGTGTTTGTTGCTTTTGTTCACCAGTCACAACTGAAACATATTTGAGATTTTACTACTTCGTACTACAAAAGCCGTGTCTAACTTTTTCGAAAGTTTGAAAGTTTCTCTTTTCGTGAGAGAAATTATCCATTTTGACAGTCTTTTTAATTCTTACGAAAAAAGTAAGGGAACAGGCGAATTAATAAGAAACACTTTTGGAAAGCACTTATGTCGTTTTCCGATCCGGGATGTCATCGAACAAGCAAATACATAACATTTGAATTTTAAGTGCATTTGTCGTATGTAAAATTGTAAATATTTACAACAGCCTCACTGATAATCTGATGACGATGAAGGGGATGCAAGAAAAACAATATTAGCTTTGTTTAATTAAATTTGGTTATAATTTTGATAATTTTGACATTTGGTATAACAATGACATTTATCGATTTTGACGTTTGTGGTGTTTGGTTGTAATTAGGGCTGAATTCGAGCGTTCCAAAATGCAAACTGCTTACTATGATGCAATACTACTTTTCTAAAAAGCATTGTGAACGCATCAACTGCGCAAACAAAAGCAAACAGAGCATCGTGAATGATTATGATGCATAACAAATGCAAAACGCAATTTATAACCTGGCATCAGAAAAGCAGTGTGCATTCATATTGGGCATTTTTTTGACGTTTTGGAATTCAGCCTAGTGTTTCTAGTTGGTTGATTCTGAGTCGTTAAACCGGAAGTTTTCCGGATTACCAATCGAAAACGACACCGTAAAATTGAAAGAAGCTGGTGGTATCTGTCATTTGAGAGGTTGCAAAATTATTTAATGGAAAATTGTCTTTTATTATGTCGTATTGCTTCCGCGATTTAAACAATTAAATTAGTGCTGTTTTAATTGCTTTGGTCCTACAAGTTGAAGAACATAGGCTTACGCAGAAGCTAATTTGAAATTGAAGATGGGGAATGTATGCTATGCATTCGACCTTCTTTCTGACGCCCTATAGGCATTTAGAAGTGCTTCCAAAACAACCATCCATCCTTCGTTATCATTTTTATGCTTTTCAATGATATATATGTATGACATTTCTAATCGCAATTAAACCGACATTGAAGTTACCAAAACATTTTTTGACAAAAATAAAAGTAAAATGATTGTGCATTGAAGCAAACTATTTCCCAAGGCAAATTGTATCATTCAGTTAAACAATTAATTAATTTAAAAAAAAAAAAAAAGATAATCAGAAGAAACAAACTCACTTGTCCTTTACATGCCCAACTCCAAAACGCGGTAGATTTTACAAAGGCCTTATTACGATAGACAACAGCCACCTAGAAGCAAAGATGAAGTATCATTCGTAAGAAAAAAGATAAAAGTATATCATGAGATCTATTAATAAGCATTTGGTCCGTATGCAGCTTGACGAAAAAAAAAAAGCCAATAGCACTTTTTTTGGAGAAAAAAAAAATAAAATAAAATAAGAAAAAAAAAAAAAGATAACTTAACAAAATCGGAACACAACAAGTACTGTCTCTCTCTCTTTAAATAAATGCATCCGTTGGATACGTATCTCTGTGTGTAGAAATTATTCAAGTCCATCTTTTCTAAATAAGCTCTCGTTTGACTGTACACACACACAAAATGTGTCGCCCTTCGCTTACACTCGCTGAATTTCAAATAGTTTCACTTCAGTGTCATACCATATCGCCGGTTCGACATTCCTCAAGTAGATCACACCCCAGATGTATGTCCTAAACCATGCTGTAGTTCCACTATTCGCCTGGTATTTGCGAATCAAAATCGGATGCGGCACCGGCAACAAGCCGACCAAAGTACCGTGCTGAAGGAATTTTAGAATCTCCGACTCGTCGGTCAGGCCCTTGTCGATGCAGATTTTCTCTACTTGAGGCACCAGCACTTGCAGCAATCGCATAATTGTCTGAAGTGGAAGTTTCGAGCGCCATGAAACAATCCATTCGGGTGTTGGTGTCCATCGATCTTGATTAGAAGGTACCATGCGAATACTGCCACGCGTGGTAACAGATAACTTTGCTGGGCATTCCTTTGGAGTTGGTGGTGTTCCGGCTCTTGACTCAGGTGACGATTTCTCCTCGCCTTCTTCTACTACTGTTTCTTCTAGCGCACACGCAGCATCGGTTGGAACGCTTGGATGGGCGGTTTCGCGTTCAGTCATCTGATTAATGCCAGGTGTATCGAGCAACGACGTTTTGAGAGTTCCCGGTTCGGCCGGCAGAGCAGGTCTCGATCCCTCCATGGTAGATTCATCCCTGTTTTCGGCGGTGGATTCTACCTCCGAATCCTCGTTGTCATCAGTGAGCGTTTCCTCTGGGACGGATAGAGTTGCTGCAATTTGCTTGACCATTGCTTCCGGGACCGGTGGGAGGTTAAATTTGCCAAATTTTCTGGTGCTCAAACACTTTGAAATGCCCGCCATGTCGGAAGGGAGGTTTGCCATTGCATGGAACACATGCCTCTTTCGGATGATTGTGTATACGAGGTTGGAATTGCCATCAAACTGGTACTGAATGATGTTGTTGAAGATCTCAAGCAAAAAAAAGACCAAATGGTGGTTAGACGGAGCCGACAGCAGAAACCACGGAGTACTGAATGCCTCGAGAAGATGCAGTAGCTTAACACTGGCAACCATGGACAGGGTTTTCAAATATGGCGACACATTTACCAGGATTGTTAGCAAACAATCAAAAAGTGGCTGCAATCGTTGATGGCCAGTGGCGATGATCTTGTGAAATACTGTGATGAGCAGGTCAGCATGTGTGCCGCTGAATACTGGAATATCCATTGGAACAGTGGCCGTGTAGGGCTTATTTAGACGAACTCCGAAATTTCTTTCGCCCGATAGGAGCAGCAATATAAAAACTCCGATGTGCATGAGTCCCACACGAGACTGGTCGGCTCTGGAGTAGTTGAGATGATAGAGAATCGGTATGAGAATACCCAGCACATCGCTGCTCTTCAGAACAAAGTACAGGAACTTCTTGTTGTAGTCGCAGATCTTCCAGAAGAGAATCAGCAGCTCCTGGTGACAATGTAAGCGCTTCGTAGAGTTTGGGAGGTAGTTTTGCACAAGTGGATTATTCAGGAGCCTTGTTATGCCTTTCAAAATGAAATGAAAATCTTCATCGCGATGCACTCTGGACAAGTAGTTGATAAACAAGTTGTCGCCAAATCCTTCATCAAAGTTTCCTCCGGCATGCATAATCATATCGTGGTCCAAAGTCACAATTAGAATCTGCAGGCATGCTTCCACCAATGGTT
This sequence comes from Ferdinandea cuprea, assembly GCA_963576555.1. Taxonomy (NCBI): domain Eukaryota; kingdom Metazoa; phylum Arthropoda; class Insecta; order Diptera; family Syrphidae; genus Ferdinandea; species Ferdinandea cuprea. The sequence goes on from OY754958.1 coordinate 42,984,539, forward strand.
CCGTTTTATCGGAGAAGAGCAAGTGGTTGTAGGGAACACCAAAGCCAACCGGATCGTAAGCACAGACTGTGTTTAAAAACGAAGTGAATAACGGTAGCGCGTGCCGGTTGTCAGCGCTTGTGAAATATGCAATCCACTTGTTTGGCTGCTCTGTCTGATTTGGCTGTCTATACATTGGTTCACTAAAGCAAGTCAAAAGTAGTTTTAACAGTTCCATGCGCCTTCTCTCCAAAAGCGAATTCTTTGGGGGCGAATGAGCGAAGCCCACACCAGCTTCCCAGATATACTCACATGAGTCAATATTGGAGAGTTCTTCCGCCTTCTCCGGTCCAGATTTTTTTGCCCCCATAACAGTGTAGTCAGGACAAAAGAGCAAATCGCATATGGCATTTAGTAAACTCTGTGCGAGTGGTGTCTCTGCGGTATCCTGTTTGTGTTGTTCGTTTGCAACTGGCAATGATGACCAAAAGAAATTCTTCCATTCGCCATCCTCAAATATGTAGGGAATAATTCTAATGAGCAGCCGGACGCAGTTGACTACACACTGCTGTTCCGTCTGCGTGCGACAGCTGCTATCAACAGCAGCGGCTAATTTCTCGACAGCTTTGTAACATAGGGTAGCCAAATTGGCTGGATTCTCTTTTCTCAAATTGCGAATTTCAGCAGCAGTTACTAAAGCGAAAACATCTTCAAGACTGGTGTTATGACCGTGCCAAAATTGGTCCCAAAACGCCTCATCATTGGAATCGATATTTTGATTTTTTGTTGTTAATTGGACAATTGATTTGCGAAAATTTAACTTGGAATCAGAATTGCCCATGGCTGGTGGGTGATGGGGTCGAAAATATTTTCTTTTAAATTAATATTGTTGCTGTAAATCCAAATTCGACTTTTTACTGTTTCGACACGACTGAAAAAGTGACGAAAAATTGAATTGATGAAGTGACGATGCACGACAGGTACTGAAATTTTCTATTTCAACTCTGACATTTAAATGACAGAACATGAATATACGGTAGATGATGGTTTGTCAACTTCGGCATCGGTGACATCACTACGAACCAAGATTTCGACTTGTTCGTTCGTTTCTGTTCATTAGACGAATGCTAAGAAAAAAGAAATTTTTCGGTTTGGCATAAATCATTAATTTTCTTTTAATCCAATCGAGTAATTTTAATTTTTGTAATTGTCGTACGAATCCAGTTTATTAAGCGAAAACGCGATTGGAATATTGGATATGCTCTGTTATGTCGAGATTTTTTAAACTTTTTCCCATGTCCGAAGGAACCGTACCACTAACAAAACTAAATGATAACTAATAAAACCAATGTATCAAATTATATTTGTTTATTAAATGCTCCCATGTGCGTCCATAGTAATACCAAGTGATGGTGACTTACTTTAGTATTCGGGCGTTTCTCATAATCGTATAATTATTCCAGACGTTCTTATATATACATTATATATATTTACATGGAAAAAAAGAAATGCCTAATTCTTTGTTTCCTCGGTGCACCAAACCGAGATTAATATTAAACTGTTCTAAATCTTGTCTAAATTTTAAAATTGCTTATACAAAAGCTATCGTTTCCATGTTTGGTTTGTGAACACAGTCTTTACGATTCTACACATCGAAGGTTGAGATGTCCAACATCGAAAAAAAACAAGATGTTATATTTAGTTGACATATCGACGGTTAAAGTGTAGAACCTCGTAAGTCGTTTTTAAATGTTTTCTCTGTATGCGATCTTTTTTGTAAAATGTTCAGACCAACATTGTTACGCTGAAAATTCCAAAAGGTAGCTGTAATTTTTCAGTTTTATTTGCATTAATAATTTTTTTGTTGAATTTTGCGACTTACAATGTTCTACATTTTTACCGTCGATATTACCTTTGTTTGGTTTTCGCGAGGTAAGTATGTATATTATCAATAAATAAATACTTACATTTATTTTAAGCAGCTTTTAACATAAACTAAATCACATAAATATTTCTGTGGCAGAAAATGAATATGGCAGAGGAAAAGGCGTTACCCGCAAAATGAGCTGAGTTGCGCAGGACACGGAAATTTACCAACAACTAATTTTTTTTAGATCTAGGCCAATTTTTGCTGCTGTTAGGCCATTATTTTATTATATTCCGACCAGTTTCTCAAATCGAACGTAAGATTAACACGTTAACACTGACGCATGACATTTCTCTTGTTTTCTCTAGTTTTTATTTAGTTAATCGTCCTCAAATATAGTGACCTCCTTCTTTGTCATTATTCAATGCAATTTTGATGCATTTTTAGAACAAAATTACTTTGGGCGGAAAATTATATTAACTTGGAAAATGACAGACGATAAAGTTATAGTGATATATCTTTTGCGCAATATTTAACCACCATCAAACAATTCGCTTATAAATATTTTTATTTTGCCATTGCAAATTTCATTAAAGCCAAACAAAAACACTGCCAATAGGAAAGTAAAATGTTATGAGAAATGTTTTAGTGGTTGTGTAAATGTTGTTTAAATCTTACTGTCGCTACCTATTCTTACGGACAAATATGAATTTTCGGACCAGAGTTCTTCAAAGTCCAATGGAAGGCAACATAAATAGTACAATCAATGTATTATCGAATATCTTATTCCTTATTATTGGTATGTTATTAATGTTTTGTCAGTTTTTTGGTTTTTGTAAATGAAATGTGTTTTGTTTTCTTCTTTTCAATGTAAATATTTTTTATTAAAAATTAATTAAGATGGATTTCAAAATGGCTATCATAGAGTCAAACGTCATATTAATAATTTTTCTTTGGTGGAAACACTGAGAGATATATTTTCATTATTTATATGGTGGAAACGTTGGATTAGCGTTTTAAAGCACAATTAAATTGATACATTTTTTTTCTTGTTATAGAAATAATAAAATCAACTATTTTCTGATTCGTTTAAAGCGATGGGTTCATGGGTTCTCATAATGAATGCTCCTAACATGCCCATTCTACGAAATCGGTCGCTTTGACGTCACTAACATTAGAGCTCGTCTCTATGCATCAGTTGAAATGAATAAAATCAGCTGTCATATAATTCTAATTTGACAACAAAACGTCATCACTCCCCACATTACGCACACATAAGCAGCAAAAAAAAAAAAAAAAAAACTGTCGTCGTCTTCACTTGTCAAAACGGAAAAAGAAAAATTTTGTAGAGCAATAATGGGGAATGTAATTTTCTAAATAAAAAGCAAAAAAAGTGCAATCCAAAAGCAAAATAGTTTATAAATTAAAGTGAAAATAAGTGCTGTCGAAAAATGTCCCTCCCCGGCAATGGAATCTTCGTTGTGCGTGGCGAAATGTCCACTCTTATGACGGCGATGCGAAGAGGCACTCGCTGGAGTTCCACATCATACGTGGTGATCTTGAAAAAAAAAATCCCATCAATATTTTTTACTAATAGGAATAACAACGATTTCAGGACGAAGAAAAAGATGGCCTTATGAAACTATTCATCGATCTGAAACAAGTTTTGAATCGCGTGGATGACTTGCGGGTAATCGATCCGAATGTTTTTCTAGCACCCTTCCTGGAAGTTATACGCTCCGAAGAGACAACAGGAGCTGTCACAAGTCTGGCGCTCGTAGCAGTTAATAAATTTTTATCCTATGGTTTAATTGGTAAGTTCAATATGTTATCTAGCACCCTGCGACTAATATTTATGGTTTCTCCCAGATCCGACACACCCAACCCTGGCGGTTACCGTTGAGAGTATTGCTGATGCTGTTACACATGCTCGTTTTCTCGGAACAGATCAATCGTCTGATGGTGTAGCATTATTTCGTGTTATTGAAGTTCTGCATACGCTAATGCGAAGTCCCGAAGGCAGTGCCCTGACCAATGAAAGTGTATGTGAAATGATGTTAAGTTGTTTTAAGATCTGCTTTGAGCCACGTTTAAATGAGCTGTTGCGACGTTTTGCTGAACAAGCCCTTAAAGACATGGTGCTGTTATTGTTTATGCGGCTACCACAATTTTCGGCTGATCGCTTTGATGCTGGCTTGTTGAAGAAATTCAAAATGATGGCCGCATCCATAGAGGAAAGCAACAAAAAGACTAAGAGTAAGCAGGTCGCAAAGTCAACACAAATTCCTCGAATAAATGCAATCAAATCTGAGGAAAAGTCACCAGCAGCAACAAGTGCCGAAGATCCACAGAGTCCCGGAAACTTGTGTGCCTCGCTTAAAGTGCCTCCATTAGCTACTACACCAGCTACTCCTGCGGGAAATATTCTCGATATGCAAGGCAAACTAACACAGACACCAACAACAGCTTTGAGTGGAAATGCTGCGGAAGAGGAAGCAGGAATTTCCACAGAAACTATACCGGAGCCTGATAAAGTGAACGCCGAACAAACCAATGAAGAACACAATGAAGTTGTCGTTGATCCTGTTGACAAACAGGTGGACAGCGAATACATCAACTCGGTTGGAGTTCGATTCACTCAACAGAATTCAATTGAGACTGATGGGGTCAATCCACTGTTGCCATATGGATTGCCGTGCATTCAGGAGCTATTCAGATTTTTGATTTTACTATGCAATCCGCTGGATAAGCAAAACACCGATATTATGATCCACATGGGCTTAAATCTGTTGACAGTGGCATTCGAGGTGGGAGCTGATAACATTGGCAAGTACGAATCACTTCTGGAATTGGTTAAGGATGATTTGTGCAGGAATCTGTTTGCAGTGAGTATCACGTTTATATATATATATTTTTTTTATTGGGAATTGATGCACTTTTTGCCAATGAAGAAATTTAAGGTGTGCAGTTAGGGACTACTCATATCCATGCCAGTTTTATGAGGTTTCATTAAAATTTATTCCAATTCTAATGTTAACTGCTGGGAAATTGATAGTTGCCTCTCTGTCACAATATCGCTCGTAGAGCCTCCAATTCGTAAGCGACGGTAACGTGACGGTAACGCTTTTACCGGCAGCAATATTCTCAGCACGTCGGCCAACCCGTTGTCTCACTGGAACGGAACATCTTGCAGCGTAGTTTAGACTCAAATTTGTTCACTACTCACGAATTGCTTGTCGACTGGGAGGAAAATTATGGCCACAAATTGGCTTTAACGCTCTAAACGTTGCCGTAACCGATTCGAATTTTATTACATTACACAATAAATTTTAATTATTTCTTTGTTAAAGTGACATTGACAGTTTGGTCATTCGTTTAAGGGTGCATTCACAGTAGAACTTTAAAGTTGCAAAACCCTCTGTATTAATATGATTTTTTTCTCCATCGCAAGACTAACAAAACAAATAGCCACGTTATAGTCGCCGCTGTGAACTAAAATTATGTTTCGTTTTCAGCTAATGAACTCGGAGCGTCTGTCGATATTCGCCTCAGACTTGCAAGTTTGCTTTTTGCTATTCGAATCGCTACGTGGTCATTTAAAATTCCAACTAGAAGCCTACTTGAAGAAACTCTCGGAAATAATTGCCAGCGACAATCCGAAGACACCATATGAGATGCGTGAACTCGCCCTAGACAATCTCCTGCAACTATGGCGTATTCCAGGATTTGTTGCAGAGCTTTACATAAACTACGATTGTGATCTATACTGCAGTGACCTATTCGAAAATCTAACAAAGTTGCTCTCCAAATATACGCTGTCTGCAACGAACGCCGTGTACGGTACTCACCTGCTGTCGATGGATACACTTATCTCTGTAATCGAGATAATCGAACGCAATTGTGTAGCAGCAAAGAGTGGGGAAGGAGCAATCAATACCTTGCCGCCTTCATCGAATCGTCATTCTCGTCAGAATTCCGGACTAGAGGGCATAGTTATCGAGCCGGAACTAAACGAATCTTCTGCAACGGATACGTCAATGGTGGTGGAGAACATTTCAAAGTTTATCAATAATTCCACTCGCATAAGGACGCATTCACGTTCGCAGCAGATTTCCAAGGAACAACTAACCGACGTGAAGAATAAAAAGCGACTTCTCAGTCAGGGCACGGAGCTGTTCAATCAGCGTCCCGAAAAGGGTATCCAATATTTACAAGAGAACGGCATATTGAACACCGTCTTGGACCCCATGGAGGTGGTGCTTTTCCTGCGCGAAAATCCCGGCTTAGACAAGAAAATGATCGGTGAGTACATCAGCAAGAAGAAGAATGTCGAAAGCAAGATACTGGAGAATTTTGTGGAAAGTTTCGACTTTACCACACTGAGAGTGGATCAGGCGTTACGACTGTACTTGGAGACATTCCGGTTGCCCGGCGAGGCTCCATTAATATTTTTGGTTCTCGAGCATTTTGCTGATCACTGGCATGTAAGTTGTTTCTTGCCCCCAAATTAAAGCCCTTTCAGAGATGTTTGAAAGCTTGTATTCCCCTTGCTTGTATTTAGAAACAAAACAACGAACCATTCGCCAATACAGATGCTGCTTTTAGTTTGGCCTATGCAATCATTATGTTGAATATGGATCAACATAATTCGAATGCGAAACGGCTGAATGTGCCTATGACGCCAGAGGATTTCTTTAAAAATCTACGCGGTCTAAACGGTGGTGCAGACTTTGATCAGGACATGCTGGCCAATGTCTTTAGTTCAATAAAGTAGGTTTTTTTTTTGTTTATTCATAATTTCTAACTGTGTTTTTCTTATAGGAATGAGGAGATAGTGATGCCGGCCGAACAAACCGGAACCGTGAGGGAGAACTATCTGTGGAAGGTTCTATTGAGACGCGGTGTTGGGACAGATAGTGCTTTTAATCATGTGCAAGATTCGGCCTACGACAAAGAACTCTTCCATATAATTTGGGGAGCATCGCTGAGTGCGCTCAGCTTTATGTTCGACAAGAGCAGCGAAAATGGTTATCAACGAACTTTAGCAGGTTTGGATTCTAGTTTGTCCCAAGACTTAAAACACAAATTTTCAAAAGAAAAATATTTTGCAGGTTTCACTAAATGCGCTGCTATTGCAGCCTTCTACAATCTTCACGAAGATTTCGATGCCCTTGTCCTTACACTATGTAAGTTTACCACATTGCTCAATATCCAGCCGGACGCATCGAACGACATCGTTCTCGCTGTTAACTTTGGCCTGAATCCCAAGGCACAGGCGGCCATTAAAACCGTATTTACACTGTTGCACGAACACGGTGATTGTTTGCGTGAAAGCTGGAAAAACATTCTTGAAGTACTTGTTCAGCTGTTCCGCTTGAAGCTATTGCCCAAGTCTCTGGTGGAAGTGGAGGATTTCTGTGAGCCGAGCGGTAAAGCTGCACTTGTTCTTGAGAAGCCAAGTCAAAAGCCCGACGCTGGTCTCTTCAGCAGTCTCTATTCGTATTTGAGCTCAGAAGGTCAGCGTGAACCAACCTACGAGGAGCAGGACTTTATAAAAATTGGCAAAAAGTGCATCAAAGACTGCCAGCTGGATCAGATGATCCAGGAGTCGAAGTTTGTGCAGTTTGAATCTCTGCAAGAGTTGCTTAAGTGTGTCTTGGCATTGATTAAACCACCAAATGCGCATAAATCTGTTGGACTGCCTTATTCCGAGGACATTGTGGTGTTTTGGATGGAATTTCTGGTTAAAATCGTGATTCATAATAGAGATCGAATGATACCGCTCTGGGGTCCAGTGCGGGACCAGATGTATTTGCTTTTGATGGGCGGCTCATCATGTGGCTATGATTATCTATTGAATAGGAGCATTGTAGCCATTCTGAAGTTGGCTATATACTTGATGCGGAACGAGGAACTCTGTCCGATTGTGTTGCAGAGCTTGAAGATGCTTCTCATGCTTAAGCCGAATGTGATCTTTAGAATTTCCAAGCAGATTTCCATTGGAATCTATGAGTTGCTGAAGACCAGTGCTCAGAACATCCATTCAGAGTTGGATTGGCAGATTATTTTCACGATTCTAGAGTGTGTTGGAGCTGGAGCGGTGCCGCCTGAGTTTGAAGATACCCTACCACCGCCGGGAACTAAGTCTGATGGGGCGCTGAGCAGTGAAGAGGACTCGGGACTACCCGATCGTGGGTACATATCAGATTCAGAGGTGAATGTAAAGCAGCAGCAGCAGCAGCAACAACAACAGCAGCAGCAGCAAGTGGCGGTTGCTAGCTCGACCACGAGTACCCCATTTCCGAGTCCATCGACCGAGAACTGGATACTCGTGAACAAAGACAGTGAGTTGTCGATAAGTTCACGGCCCCAGTCACCTCCACCGAGCACCCTTGTTTATCCATGCAAATTGATGGAGCATTCACCGTTCGCTCTGTTCAAGTGTTGGGATAGCTTGACTTTCATAGTACGGAATGTAGCTCACATTACGCCATACAATTTTGAGTCCTGTGTGCGGTGTATACGCACATTCGTGGAGGCTTGCCGGGATGGTGGCTTAAAAGCTCGTAAGAAGCTCAACGCTAAGCCGCCACATCACAAAAAGAAATCGACCAAAAAAGATAAAAAGTCCGGCGACCACAACAGCGACAGTGAGGACGATGAATTGAGCCAGCGATACGAAACGCTATCCATACAGCTTTTAGATTTGATGTACACTCTGTACACACGGACAGCACAAATCTTCCGCTGGTGGGCTGAGGAGGGGTGCGCTGTACCTCAGTGCTCCGCTCTATGGGCTCAGGGCTGGTGTCCCCTTCTACAGGGAATTGCCCGCTTGGCAATGGATCATCGAAGGGAGGTGCGCACCTATGCCATTTCGTGCTTGCAACAAAGAGCATTGCTGGTCCATGATCTGCAAACTCTGAGCGGATCCGAATGGGCCAGCTGCTTTAAATTGGTCCTCTTCCCTCTGCTAAATGAGCTTTTGCCAGAAAGTACATCGATTAATGGAATCGATGGAGTTCTATTGGAAGAGTCCCGCATACGCACCGCCACCATAATGTCGAAGGTATTTCTGCATCACTTGACACCTTTGATTGAACTTGAAACCTTCAACGAACTCTGGCTGGAGATATTAGACTATATCGAGAAATTTATGAAGGTGGGCTCTGACATGCTGTACGAGCAGATGTTAGAAATTTTAAAAAACATGCTCTTGGTGATGCACTCGGTCAGAGTATTTCATTGCAACGATGGCACTCTGCATGTTCCTCTGTGGGATCTAACTTGGAAGAGGATTGGTGAATTTTTGCCCGACCTACTCGAGGAACTTTTCAGTGATGAAGGTGAGTTAAATCAAATTGTTTGTTGCTATATTTACCTGTAATTGGTCTTTCCAGCTAAACGTCCCCAAATGATGGAGCAGCAGCAACACATTTCGAACATACCACAAGTAACTATACTGCCGCAGACGTCCACAGGAAGACTCCCCAGCAGTGGAGAGGTTGTTTTATCGCGAAAAGTATCAGCCGAGTCATTGGGATCGCCGAAGTCGAGTATCATCTTGCAGCCACCAACGGATATTGTACAGGGACAATCATTTATTTTGGGTCAAGTAAGTTTCCGGTTGGTTGGTGGGCCGGTTGGGCTTTTTTTTATATGTTAATTATTCTTTCAGGCTAACATTCCCATTCTAATACCGCAGCAACCGTCAAACATGAGTACTGGTAGCCCACTTCTCCAACAACCAACGCCACCTATAGTTCAACCCATTCCAATAAGTGTATCTGCTGGTGTTATAACTCCAACCCACAGCAGCACGGCATTGCCCGATACACAGCAATTCCAGGAGAATCAAGTAATTTCACCGGAATCCAGCCCGACGATAAAGCCCATTGAAGACGTTGCAACAGCAGTCGTTGCTTCACCACCAACGTCCTATCAAGTTCAAAGTAGCGGCTATGAATTCTCGATAGAATTACCTGAAACCCCACCACCAACCACACTTGCTGGTGCACAGGCTTACTCCGCTCAGATGATTATGCAGGAGCAATACGCTGAATATTATCAGCACTTCCAGCGGCAACAACACCAACAACAGCAGCAGCAAGATGCGATAACAAATACAGACGCAAACTCAGCGCCAAATGTGCCAATCAGTCATCAATTAGCTGGAAATCAATATCCCAGTCTGAATAAGCTGCCCACCTCATCGATTGTGCAGAGCTTCTCACCGGTCTATGTCCAATCACAGCCGCAACAATCGGGCTCTGACATTTACACCGAATATGTACAGAATCCCTATAATCTAACTCTGCAACAGCAACAGCAACAGCAGGTGGTCGCAAACAACAACATCACCGATGATCAGGCTCAATCTGAAGCACTTGTTACAAATGTTTTCCAATCGGCAAACTACTTTGGCACGAACGTTGATCCCAGTTCAATCCCTCCTGGCTCGGAAATGCTCTTCGGCCAGCCCTAGAGTCATTAGACGCGTTTAATTGTTAAAAATTCTAACTGTATCCCCCCCCCCCCCCCCCTCTCTCTCCAACAATCAATCTTTGCCTTTGGTGGTGAATTCCTTCTGCCGCGAGACATTCCACCAAATAAGAGTGAGCTCCACACCACCGATCTGAGCGTTATTTCTTCCACTTTTTGGTTTTATTTTTTTTCTTTCTTGTCTTCTTTTCATTTGTAGTTCTTAAATAGTTTTATATGTTTTATCGATTCGTTTATATTTTGTTGACATTAATTATAATATTGATTTCACCCCCCTCAAACCGCTAGCGGCTTTTATACGTGTATATAGTATTCAAATGAAAAATAAGTCACAACAAAAACAAAATCAACAAAATGGTAGAAGGCAAAATTTATGTTCGCAGATAAATAAAAAAAAAAAAATAAGGAATGTTTAGTCAATTTTATTTAATAAATGATTATACAGTGTAATTGCAACCAGGAAGTAATAATATATTATGCTCTATCATGTAAGAAAAATTTAACAAAAAGTAAATAAAATTTAAATTGTGTAAATTGAGCTGATGTTGTTCATCCATCTTGTCATCTTGTCATCTTGTTGTATTCGCCGCAGCACGCTTTTTTTTCTACATCATACATAAGGTTTGTTGCTCTACTTTTTCAAGTAACTTCATAAAGTTCACGGAGTGGGGATAAATTCTCTCAAATTCTCTCAGCAAATGCTCAAGTTACGAAGAAGTAAAGTAAAGCAATTTGAAGCAATTTGACAGAAATAGTAATAATATTAAATAAGCGATTGATATGAGAAAAAAATGTGTTTGCATCTTTAGGCTTTTTAACTTACAATTAGCTGAACTGTGAACTGTGCCTTAGCACACATACCATCGGAGACATCCGCGTCGACAAGCTCTGTCTACTGGTGTTGCACTATCAACCATTACAAGTGCACCGGCAGCACGAAAGATTCTTGCGCTTTCTGGGCTACTCTTTTGTGGGTCAACGACTTTCAATTTCCTTCCGTCAGTACTACTATCCTTGCTGATTGAAGCACCGGCTTAATTAGGAGACAGGGCGCGTGCAGACAAAAGACCTTAAGGGGAGTTATATCCCTTAAAGAGTTTGTATCACTTCTTGTTTTTCTGATCAGAAGAAGAGGAGACATTGTTGGTTAGACCTATCCACCGACCTATCCCGTTTCATATCCCGGAGTGATAGAGCCATCAGCCTGTGATCACTCAGTTGCTTTCTTTTCGTCTTCCGCTGCCCCTTAGTAAGGTTCCAAATAGAGCCTATTGCTTCAGGAGACCTAGAGATTTCTTGGGTCTTACAGTCAGCAGCGGTATGCGCATGCTCAGTTTGCCGAGTGAGTTGGAGCCATAGACCCACAAGAGTTGCCTGTGGGCTAATTTCAAATGTGAAATGGCTTTTTTTATTACAAAAAAAAAAAAAGAAAAACAATATTTAAATGATTTTTAATTCATATTTAATATTGACGTCAAAAAGCTGTTATAAAACATAAGGAAAGGCTACAGTCCGCTCTATTCTTATCCCTATGTACCTCAAAGAAAAAAAGCATTAGGAAGATGATGGATAGCATTTTATTTCATTCTATGAAATTAATAGAAAAAAAATTATTTAAAAAAAAACGCCCCCCAAAAAGTGGGCATGGCCAAAAACTTTGTATGGGCGATATGTTGGAAAAAATATAGGGTAAATATCTTGTTAAACATTTTTTTTCGCTTTCTATGAAAATTTTCGAAGAAAACAGCATTTTAGTAAAAAACGCCCACAAAAAGTAGGCGTGGCAAAACACTTTATATGACAAACTTATAAAGGGGGGCAGTGCCTACATATCTTGTGAAAGATGTAACACTCTATCTCTCTAACTTTAGCTTTAAAACGTTTTTTTCTAAATTGTGGGCGTGGCAGTGGTCGTATTTTGAAAATTTTAACACTTTACCATTTCGGAACCCTAGGGAGTATATGTTCCAAATTTCAGCTTCCTAGCATAACTTTAAAGGCCTCAAAAGTTGATACGGACCGATGGATGGACGGACATTGCTAAATAGTCTTAGATTTTGGTCCTGATCATAAATACAAACTATGTGTCAAAATTAATATACCCTTAGGATAGGGTATAAAAAGTGCCCGAAGAAATTTCTGGAGCAGAATTAAGTAAGTTTCTCATTTGAGGGGAAGTTATATACTCTCTCGTTGCCTCTCATTTTTACTATATTTATGAGTTGTGGAACAGCTTTAAGCAGGTTTTAATAACTGTAAGTAGCTTGAAGTTACTTGATGATGATAAGAATGTCAGATAAGAGCAGATGTAAAAGTAATCCACTTAAAAAAAAAAAAAAATAGTAAACCCCTCCGTGACAATGCTTCATGAGAACATTGCCGTGACCAGGATTCGAACCTGGGTTACCACGGCCACAACGTGGGGTCCTAACCACTAGACGATCACGGCTATCGGGGCGATGTAAATTTCTGTGCCAAGTTTTAATAAAACATACTGTGACAGCACAACGGGTTTGTAGTGAGTGTTTCTCTTAAGTTTATAAGACATAATAAGGGATGATGATTTTTTAATAAAATACCTATGTACTAACATTGTGCAGTACATTTTTCTTGTTATAATACATTCTTGAATGTACGAGCAAGTATATATGTATCTGCTTGTTTGTGAGTCAGCAGAAATATACAAAGCAAAATAAAAAAACAATTAAAATTGATTCCAGCGGGTTCACTGTTACCTTTTTGACGTCGGTCGGTAAGAAAGTGCTCAAAAATATGTACACTACGGCTGAATTCCAAAACTTCGTTATGAATGCACACTGCTCTTCTGATGCCAGGTTATAAATTGCGCTTTGCATTTGTTATGCATCATAATCATTCACGATGCTCTGTTTGCTTTTGTTGGCGCAGTTGATGCGTTCACAATGCGTTTTAGAGAAGTATGCATTGCATCATTAATTGCTTGATTAAGAAGTAATGCAGGAGGACTGCGTTTTGGAATTCAGCCTACCTCGTAGAATTATATGTATGTATAGTATGTATAGGTGACATCAGAATATCACAGTTTAGAAGACACACCTCTTAGGATGGGATTTTGATGGTTCCGATGAATAAAACATGGTATAGTAGACGTGTCCAGTGACGTGCGGCACCAAAATGTCTAGGGTAGACATGATGTCTTGCCTGTGCCTCTCACTCTTAGGTAGCTTGATCCCGTGCCTTCTAAATCGTAACCGCGCAATAATTCTTTGCAGTTATTAAAGACATCACTGGCTATATTTTTAATCCTAATGGTTTACACGACCTTCAAAACATTTTGAAAAGCATTTTAATGACATACAACCGCCTTAACATCCTCAATGTATTATGTTGATCCCAACAGAAGAATGAAAGAAAGAAGAAACTCACCCGAGTTTAACTACTAAAAATTCGGATGCATCAAGGCAGCTTTAAAAACCACTTTACCACTTTGGATTGGCCCAAGTCAAAATGGGAGGCCTGACGAAATTTGTTTAAGTAGAACAAAAGTACCTACCGCACAGAAGGTCTGGAGATACGCATTAAAAGTGAAAAGGGGAAAGGATATAATGGAAGCTGATAAAATTAAAAACACCTGAAAAATCCGTACACATAAAATATAAACCACAACGACAGAGAACAAAAGACGCGTCTTTTTCTTCCATATAAAAATATTTACAAGAGTAAAAAAGTTGCAAGAGTGGCTCTATACACGGAAATGCATTTGGGCTCTTTAACAAATTTTTCTATAATATACAGTTTTATTTATTTTTTGGGTAGACAGTATCTAAAATGTTTTTATGACGCACCGTCACTGGACGTGTCTATTAGCTGTGTGAATTTAGCCCAATTACAATCGGCCAAGACGAAAAAATAAAAAATGAATAGTCGTCCAAAAATACTGTTAGATTTGGAGTACCCGCGAGTTAGAGCATAGGCAAACTTTGTATATACCCAATCTTGCACGTACTCTGAATTTAACAGTGAAGCCTAGCATATGGATTGCATTTTGGACTAATAATATTTCTAAAACAAAATTACTGTATTACCCCCTCCGAATTTACCAGCCGCTTTCAGAAAGAAAGTTGAAACCCCAAAAAAATGTTTTGGGCGATTTTTTATTTTTGGATTTCGGGCGATTCCGTCTTGACAACAGAAAAAATGTTCGTGCCCTAAACTGAAAATTAAATTATAATGTTTTTCAGTTTTTGATTGCTAATAATTGTTTTTTTCTCAAAATCTTACTCTGCCATCAACGGTATCAAAGGTGTTAGAGGGAGATCATAGATATGTTGATATTTTGACATTAACAGATATTTTGACAAGAAACTTTTTCATCGGCTTTTATTTTGATTTTAAAAATGCTTTGGTAGTGATGGAGAAATGGACTAAAAAAATGGTGAAGGAACGGAAAATTATTTAGATATTCCATTTCTAAAGATTGTGAACCTATTGTAGACATTTACCATTTTTTTTATGCAAGGAAACATTTGACACAGAGAGTAACAGCACAAATCAAATGTCTACATAATTAATGTTCATATCGTCGGCTTAGAGTGCAAGCCGTCTAACTCCATTTTCTTGTTTTTTGAGATTATTGCACCATTAGAAAGGTCAAATGAAGGCGTATTGTTTGATATAAAGATTCAAATTCAATTCGAAGTAAAAGAGGTCCAAATGATTAAGACAGTTGAGTCCTTAACTTCCAAACTAGACTACTTAACCTATCAAAACTATGTAGGTATAGAAAAAAACACAGACCATACAAAAAAACTTTATGTAAAAAGGTTGAAGAATATTTAATTTCTTTTAATGTGTAGAAAAAAAGAAGAATATATGACAACACACATATCGTATTCTGAATTTTATTTTTATTACAAATTAGAAGGATACTTAAGGCTTAACTACATTCGGCAAAAAGTGCAAAAAGTGACTTTTTCAAAGCTCACATACACTTGCTCCTGCCTCTCGTATTCAGAAACTGGACCAAGTATCTATTTTGACTTTTAAAAGCTCTAAGAAAGAATAAACAAAAACAGGAAGAATTTGCCAACGAAAGAAAGAAACATTTGCATCCAGAGTCATCTTAGCGTAAGATCAGCAACTAGTGATAGCTTTTTTGTGTAAATGTATAAGTTTTTTTCGAACTTTCACAAAGTGTGCCACTTGGAAGTTAGAGCTATAAAGAAAGTCACTTTGTGAAAAGTTGAGAGAAAAATACAATTGCAAACGGTGTTGAAAGAGAAAAAACATTTTCGTGTGTGTACTTCACTTTTTGCCGAATGTAGTTAAAGGCTTAATAATCCAGTGTCGTTTTCGTTTGGTAATCTGGAAGAGCTCTCCGATCTGGGATGCCAATCGAACAAGCAAACGTATTCCATTTGAATTTGAAGTGCAAATGACGCTGACCGCCTCATTGCCAATCTGATGATGAACAAGGGAATGGTAGACAAATAGCATGTTGTTATATGTTTATATTACTCCCGATATATTATAACATTCAGCTATGGTCAAAACTGAAGAAATATTAAATGCGTCAGCAACAAATATAACATGTATCGATTATGGCATTAATGGTGTTTGAATGTGTTGTTGCTTCTAGTTTAGATTCTGAATTCGAAGCCAGACGAAAATTTCTTTTCTTCTTTGACGTGAGAGTACCTAGTGATTTAAATGATCCAGTCAATGTTAGTGAAGAGAAGTTTAGGGCTAATGCAGGTCTATAGGAAGCAGCTATGCAGGAGAATACATTACTGAAAAATAAAATATGAAAATATTTCGATATATAAAGCGCGATTGGTAATCAAAGGCTTTGCACAAACCTATGGCATACACTCTGACGAGACATAGGTACTATCCTGTGATGCGCTATATACCAAGCATGCTATCAAAATTTGGAACCAGATGTTGAATGCAGCTTAAGTAAAGTTCGGCATGAAAAGATCCAAAGTGGATCTGTATTTATATTAAACTTCGTTGTCCTCTCCAGATGAAGGAAGCGCACCTATCGAGAGATGTGACCAAACAATTAGAGGGATTGGTTGCAGTGATGGCAAATGTCTTTTATCAAGTAAATCCGACTGGACATAGCGTTTTCTGTTAGCAGTGTTAACAGATATTTACATATAATCAAAAACCAGTTAAGTCCCATTCGAATGTCATTTTAAAGGTACTGATGATACTAAATTGGTATTCACAAAAAAAAAATGGCTAGGGTAAAAACGTATATAAGCCTCAAGATAGGGCTTTATCATGTGATATATGGCAATGACTTATGATAGAGCTCGTAGAAGTAACATCAGCAGAAATGTTCTTAATACACGTAGATAACTCAACATAAAAAACTGAATGACGATTCCCTTTCACAATTTTTGAGTTAAGGATTTAATAAGTACTTAGGAGTGGAACTGTACTGAATTCGCAAAAGAAGTTTCAAATCGAATTTTAACACTTTCATCGGTCTACGACTTTCAGGACACATGTGTATTCTTAGGATACACAATGCCGAAGTAAACGCAAATTTGTATTACTGTTTTTTGAAGTAGGTGTGGGATTTAGATTTGAACAAAATAATTTTTTTCTCTCTGATCTCAAACAAAAAAAAATGCAATTTTCTTCCATACTTACGTTATAGGGCTCTGAGTGCACGTGTATGTACACGATAGCTTAACATTTTTCGGTACACGGTTCGATGGTTAAGGAACAAAAAATTTGCGTGTTTGAGACTGCAAAATTGAAACAATGCTGGGCTATAATAGAACTTATGTTGGATATCTTACAGTTTGTATTCTTATTTGTTAACTTGACAAGAAATTTATTGTATTTAAGCGCTTTAAACATATACATACCTACTACGCTTCCGTCTTGGAAAAGTAGTTAAAATTTATATATACAAAAAGCTAGTCTATTTTTTATTTCGTCTCCGCCGTCCTACCACAACCTCACAGGTAAAAACTGCAAGACTTATTACGCATAGGGTGGCCAGCAATTCAAAGGCCATCAGTAAATGTGTCATTCCAGCCGATTGGTATCCATCAAGTGAAGCCAAACGCCTGGCATATCCTCCAAGAACCGCATAATCGAAAGCCACTGATTCGAAGTACTGATACAAGCCAGATGAATGCACCCGATAGATAAAGTATTCCAAATGTCGCCACACAGG
The DNA here is from genome assembly GCA_963576555.1 of Ferdinandea cuprea. Lineage (NCBI taxonomy): Eukaryota > Metazoa > Arthropoda > Insecta > Diptera > Syrphidae > Ferdinandea > Ferdinandea cuprea. The sequence continues at coordinate 43,002,064 of OY754958.1, forward strand.
TGAGTCCATTTGCATTGGAAATCCCATATGGAACGAACCAAAGCATATATCCGACAGACGAAAACGGGGTAGCTTCAAATACTTCTGCTGCAAGGCGATAAAGTGCCATCCATCATCAGTGCTCAGGTAGGCGAAGGACGTATTCATCATATCTCTGTGGCTAGATAATGTATCTGGATCTACAATGAAAACTAGCTTTTCAAACTCTTCCGAGATTACTGAAATATTACGCAAAAACTCATATTCAAAGTCGAGCATCATTACGGGAAGTTTAGCAGAGATTAGGTCATCGATTGTGTTGATTTGCTGCCTAAAAGGATTCACTGTTAGAATGCTGCCCAGAAAGCTGGTATAGAAAATTGTCACAACGGCTGCATTAAAAAAGACGACAGAGAGTATGAAAAACCGCCATATTGAGGGGTCTTTGAAGATTTTTGGTGCCGCAATATTCAACATCAGACAAATTCCAATCAAGATACAACTACTCAAATTGTCTTCTCTTAGAATAAAATGTTCATAGGCGTAACTGATGAGGATAAAGCTAAGCGAGGCGAGCAGGTACAAGAGCCAAACTCTCACTTCGAACGGTTTGATGAGGTAGAAATTATTTGTGATGCGGTTAAACGAGGGCACCATAAGGCAGTACTTAACAACCGTTAGCGGATAGCTCTGGTCAATATTAAACTTTTTATACAAAGCATATGCATGGACACTTATTTCAATTTTGTCCTTCTCTATCAATTGGAGCACTTCCTGCATATTCACCGAATTCGTTGATGTATTCATTGGATATTCAACTATAGATCCGTTAACATGTCTCACGAAAGCTTCAAAAATACGATATGAAGTTCCTTGAATAACGACTTTCCCAGCTCGATTTTTAAACTTGAACACTCCCGGAACGTCTAGCTTAAGAGGTGTCCGGAACGCATAACCAACGACTCCACGGTTGAGATACAATAATAATACTGCAGATAAGTTGGGCACCCACTTAATTCGATTTTTGATTTCGAAGCGCGGATACGTTAGAAACCCGTACACGTTGTCTGTTAAGTTCGAACAAGCAAAATACACATGTGTATTGACAAAACGTTTCTTGTACAAGTAGAAAAGAAACCTTCTGATAACTTCCAAGTCATCGACAGGCTCCAGAAATACAACCATCCCAAAGTAATAATGAAATCCGACAAGCGTCCAGTCGTGCACTTGAAAGATAAAATCATCCGTACTCTTGGCGAACACTAAAGCCCAGTAGTTTCGTTTCGTTACTGCGCGAAGTTTATAATTAGTGTAGTTTGTTGTTACATACTGAGGAATACCGACGTTGTGGCTTATGCGACCAACTAAATGGTCCAGACGTTCGTCTTGACATCTTGCACAGTAAAACATTAGCAAATCTTGAGTACCTATTCCTCTGGTACTTGCTTCAATGACATTGTAAATGAAATTAGCATTCCATTGATACGATGGTGTTGCAGATAGTGCCAAAAAGATAAGAGGATAAGAGGTGACCTGCATGGATGATAACACGATACACGACCAGCGTCTTATAGAACCTTTTGAAAGACTGCTGAGCTAGCTATCCGAAATAAATAAGCAAATAATTCGACAAAGTAATGACATTTTAATTAGTTTAGCATGTACAGATGTACCTATGGACTTTATCGAAACGAAAATTATGATGATGATGTCTCGAGGGATCGATTCGAACCAATTGTTTATGCCTTCACCAGCCACAACACGTTCTACTGTTAATAGAGTAGCTAGCATTTAGGCGAAAAATAAATTTTTTTTCGATGGAAATATTAGTCACAATGACAAGAAATAGTTCCGGTATTCCCCTTATTGTTGCCTTCGAAATGGGAAGTACCTATCCGTTGGCATACTCACATACCACCACAAAATAATTAAATACAAAAAATTACGTCATTTGACACTACGTATGACGATCATGAGCTTTCGTTGCGATATGCATTGTGTGTGTGTGTTTACTCTTCCACCAGAGTCGTATTTTATTTAAAGTTGTTCTGCATCTGCAGTGTGTTGCTCAGTTAAGCCGTGAAAACAAGACTTATTTAAATTACTTTAATATGGGTAATTTGTTGACTTCGTTATTTTCAAGAACACCACCAATAGAAGGAAATGTGTTCATATTCAATAATATCGAAAATAACGAACAAGATGTACAACTTCTACGGCAAACATTTATCGCCTTGGACTGCATAGTGCATGAAGTGAAAAATCAAATGTATAAAACTTTAAAAAAATATGTTGATTCAAGTAGGTAACTATGTTTGTAAGCAAAACATTTATTTCATAAAAATAGCATAGTGATGATTCGTACCGAATTGGCAATTTTTTGAATTTTTAACTAAAAGTGCTTTTAACAAATGCTGCTACAGTTTATATGAACAGAAATAAGATCCCTGCGTATTTAATCACAACATCTTAGGGTAACAGTTGTGACATCAGTATTATGTGAGGGAAAGCGGAGCAAAAGTAGTACGTCACCTCCAGCGTTGCCACTCTGGACATTTTTTTTTTTTGGATTTTTATTGTTAACTTAAATCATAGCTATAACAATTAAGTCAACAGTATAAAATATTTTCTTGATTTTAAGCAAAACAGTTATTCCGGTAAATTTGAAACCAATCGTCATAAAAATTTTCTCGCGTATGTATTTACATATTTCTAAGGAAATAGGAGTTTCGAGTATAGGGTCATTACAAAATAAATGTTAAATGATGTATCTTGTGTGACCATTTCAATGTTGTGAGATAGAAATTTGTATACCCTATCCTAAGTGTATATTAATTTTGACACATAGTTTGTAACACCCCTTAATATTCATCGTAGACCCATAAAAGTATATATATTTATGATCAGGACCAAATCCTAAGACTATTTAGCAATGTCCGTCCTTCCGTCCGTCCGTCCGTATCAACTTTTGAAGCATTTAAATTTATGCTAGAAAGCTGAAATTTAGAGCGTATACTCCCTAGGGTCCCGAAATGGTAAAGTGTTACAAGTTTTTAAATCCGCCCACTGCCACGCCCCCAATTTAGAAAAAAACCGTTTTAAGGCTAAAGTTAGAGAGATAGAGTGTTAGAATCTTCACAACATATGTAGGCACTATCCTCCTTTATAAATCTGTCATATAAAATTGTTTGCCACGCCCACTTTTTGTGGGCTTTTTTTCACTAAAATGCTGTTTTCAGCCAAAATTTTCATAGAAACTGTAAAAAAATGTTTAATAAGATAATTAGCAAATATTTTTTCCAATATATTGCCCACACAAAGTTTTTGGCCACGCCCACTTTTTGGGGGTTTTTTCAAAAAATATATTTTTTTATTAATTTCATAGAATGAAATAAAATGATATCCATCACCTTGTTAATACTTTCTTCTTTGGGGTATACAGGGATATGGTCCGCCCCAAGCGGACTATAGCCTTTCCTTATGGTTTTTTTTAAGTTTTGAGATAGAAATGTTAGACTTAATATTTATAATCGAAAAAGGGTTTATTGTTTTTAAAATATTCTCCATAAATAAACAGTTGTATATTTCCTTTTTTAACGTTGCTTGGTACGTTTTGTCGTTTGACAAAAACATATTCTATATGAAGTATCGGATTTTGACGGCCAAATGTTCATGCAATATTGATTTAATTGATTACGAGGGGAACTAATGCCCAATAATGTCAATTGACAATCTAGCAAATTCAGAATTGCACTCACGGCATCAATTTTTTATGGCACAATAACCGATTTTGGACGACTTTCACACAAATGCATCATATAGTGGTGTACGACCACGATTTAATTTGGAAAACCAGCGAAACACGGTGGCTCAAGGTGGTGTCTAAAATCATAGAAAATCATTGCACGAAAATGTTCAGCATTCGATTCCATTTTTTTTACCAATTTGAATGCCTTAAGTAACTGAAAATAATGCACAAATAACCCCCGTATGACAAAGAATTTTTAGTAATGTCAAATTTGACATATTCTTACTGGTGTTACCATATCTCAAGACTTAAGTAGCAACTTCCGTTTCAAGCATTCATACCGAAATCCCACAGAAAAAAACACATTTTTAGTTTCTCTCACATTTTTCTCTCCGAGACGATCCATACACTTTGAGCTATACTTAAATGATTCGCCATACGCAATATATTTTTGTTAGATAAAGATGTTAATTTTTATTAATCATTAAAAAGAAATTCTGATCTCTTAGTTGGGTTATTAGTCAAAATGCAATTTTTATGGAAGTCAAATTTAAATCTCTAATACGTTTAAGTACTTTTTTTTAGCGTATTATTTTTTTATATTCTTTCAATTTCGTTTCGAATAAAGAATTTTACTAAATAAACCTAGATATATTTACATTCTTCTGTGCAGTACACTTTTAAACTTAGGTAAGTACTAAGTATTGATATGAAATATGTGTATATAGTTGCCAATATGTGGACACTGATTGCTTACAATCTCATGCTTATCTAGAAACTTAAAGGTAGAAACTCATAAGCAAAGCTTTTTATCATCGCAGTACGAATGAAAACATATGTATATTCAGCTGAAGCTGAACTGAAGTTCAGTTCTCAAATAAGATTGTTGGCAGTAAATTGCTTATTGTTTTGAAGTGTGTTAGTTCATTGCAGTATACATGTAAAATATTTTAATAAGAGTAATACATTGAAAATGTACGGAAATGTTTTCATATTCAATAACATAGAAAATAATAAGGAAGATGTCGAACTTTTATATAGAACATTTGGAGAGTTGAATTGTGTGGTACACAAAGTGACGAATCAACCGTATGACAATTTGATAGAAATTACTAATTCAAGTGAGTATTTATCGGTACAGTTTTACCAGTTAGCGTCTAGTCTATCCAAACTCTTGTTAAGCTAACCGAAAATTACAGTTCAAAATGTGTACATACATCTACACTTTTGTTTAGTTTTCGACTTTGTGTATTCGTCAAAGAGACTTCGTTGTTGCAATGCCATCAGGGTTGTCAATTAAAAATTCATTAAAGTAGTAACTAAGTTCAGCAAAAAATAGAAATTGATAAGTAACAAGAAGCTACAAGACTATAACCCAATAAAACAATCGACGCTTACGACTTCTTATTTAAAATCAATTTTTCAAAAAAATCTTTACGTCCTACATATGACATTCTAATTTAAATTTTATAGAAAATTTGTCGGTGATAAAAATAAATTTATTAAGAACAGCGCAGCAGACTCAGCAGAATTAACAGATCACGGATTACTGCCAGAAATTGGCGTATTCCGTCCGTATGTTTTATGACTACCCTTGCCTAACATTTGTTCGAACACTGCCAGGGATTTGTTTGACGTTTCAGTCAGCCATCGAAAAATAAGTTGCAAGTGCACTGCAAGTTTACTATAAGCTAACAATCCTCATATAGTTGGCGCGATCATCGTTCTAGCAATCGGTATGCTGAGTCTTAGGTGACTTGCAGTTGACTTGTAACACAGTTGAAAATCTGTCAACCGCTTGTCAACTGCTTTGTGGAACTTGTAGCATCTGTTAAAAGGAGCATTTGCTTCGACAACCTCATCATAGAAACCATCTTCTGTGGAAACCTCCTGATTTCGATGGAGGTTTCAGGAGATTTTGCAAAACCTCAGATTTCATTGCGGTTTTAAAATGGTATTAGTTTTGGTTAAATAAGACCTATGCCTATGCCATCTTTGTACATTTACTACTATTTACTACATTACGAACTACTTACCACTGTAGGCGAATGCTATCAAGTTTATAATCGCAGTAAACGATTTTTAGGTTTAAAGAAATTATAAACATTTAGAACCTGGCGGCCCAGAGAAATTTCGGCTAATCCCGCAGCCCGGAAATTTGAGCAAATTCCCGTAGTCTCCGGGACAAAATACCCCCGTTGGTAAACCTAGTAGTATTCCAAGAGTAAAAGTTGTTTGTATCGTCAAAGATGCTGTATAGAGTATGGAATAGATTCGAGTACATTTTTTTCAATTTCGAATCTTTTTGTGGATGAATGAAATCCCATGACATTTTCAATCAATTTTGAGCTAATTACATCTTTTAAGAGAGACGTTTTTTTTTGTGTTTGGTGTAGGAACAAATTAATACTTATCTTCTTTTACTTTATCTACATTTATTGGTATGTACCTAGTTTATATTTTTGTTGTCTTATTACGCAATCGGAAGTGGTCTCACAAATATTGACATTAAAAGTCTCCTTCGCTTTGTCAGGAGCTGCAAATAGTTCAAGGAATAGGGAGGAGCTTTATTATAGACTCTTGTGGTATCACAACAGACCAATACTGGTCGAAGTGTTTCGGTTTTATGCTGACAGCCACTTAGCATTCGCGCAGACACGTGACACTGCAATTAAACTAAAGAAGAATGTCCAGTTCAAATTTCTATGAAAATGCGTAAAGCTATTTGAAGAGTTAAAAAAAAGAAACACTTTTGGTTTTTCCTTTCGATAAAAACCTTATTAAAAATAAAATACAACAATCGTTCTCGGCATTTAATTTTTAGATGTTAAACTAAAGGAATGGGGCAAACGTCTGCCTCACTTCAATTGTTTTGTATACAAAGTTTTTCATAGTGAAAAAAATAAAAATAATAAAATGCCCTAAAACAATATACTATTACTTTCTGTTTTTGTTCATGATTCAGAATCAAATTCATTAATGATTTTATATAAAATACAATTCTGAACACGTAAATTCTGTTTCTAGTTGTGTCAGCTGATTACTCTAATTTTAAATATATTGTCATTGTAATATTGGACAATCGAAATGAAGATGAACATTTGTGGATAACAACTGACCGTAAAGCATTTCACATCAATGGCGATTTATTAAACGCTTTGTGCAAAAACGTGCATCTAAAAGGAAAACTCCGTCTCTCTATAATACAAAATAACAGGAATTTCATTGATGGAGAACCAATATTAAGAAGAACATATGTCTGTTGTCCAAAGTATTATGCTGGCAAAGATTTAAAGTATTTTGCAACTTCAACCGGTATATGAGATATTTACTAAAACAAGAATTTGCTATTATTTAATAATTTAAGTGCCTTAGGTATGACTTTACAACATACATGGGTTAACAACTCACCAAGTCCATTTATAAAGATTCTCTGCGAAGAATTAAAACAGAATCTGACTATTAAACTACCAATAATTGACTTACTTAATCGAGTATCCGGTCGAATGGAAGACGAAGAAAAGTATTTATGATTTCAAATTATTTTAAAACCAATAAAAAGCATTCTTAATTTGTTTTGCAGCGAATTGCCTTCGATGGAGACAAACTTCTCAGAGTCATATGTTTTGGAAAATGCCAGAATCGTATCAAACTCTAACTCGGACACAGAGGAAAACTTATCTTCTAACTTGTTGGATTCTAATGTTTTGGACGAAGATACAAACATACCAAATAAAAGGCCAAAACATTAAATACATACTCGAATTTAATGTACTCTTCCATTTTGTCAATAAATTAAAATACCACAATGGTAGTGCCTACTTGTCTTAAAAGTTTATAGTGTGTGTATTTTGGGCACTTATGAGCGGAGTGTTCGAAAACAAAATTGAAAATCATAAGTGCTGTTTTCAAAAGTAAATGCTTTTATTACAAATTTTCTCTAAAATCGATCTTTTTTAAAAACGGCTCTAACGATTTTGGTGAGTGAGATATGTAGCCTCGGGTTGCAACACAAATTTATTAAGGTAATGAGATGTTAATAAGAAACGTCATTTAAATTTAATGATTTATTTATTTTACTTAGCAAATCTTGGCAAAAGTTGCATTACTTTTAATGAGATTTCTGAAATTGAGAAAAAAAAAGATCAGGATAACAAAAGATAGAAGGAAAGATAACAGGAATGGAATCGGCTGAAGTGATGATTCACAGACAATTCAGACAATTTCTGGGCTCAGTTAAAATAAACAAAAAACATACTAGGAAGAAGGTTCGCGCTTAGCCAGCTGCCCCAATTTGAAGTCATAACACCAACAAGTGACAGTCAGCCTATTGGAGCAATCAATCAAAACTTTGGCCCGCATCATTCACGGAATGGACAAAGAAGAAGCGGCACCCGAATGTCTCTATATATATTAGGAAGAAGATATATTTTTTGACACGAATGGAAGGGACCTACAGGTTACTTAACGGGCTCCCGACCCGTAAAGAGTCCCTGCCTAAAATACGGCTGCCTTCCACCCTCTGCGATCCCGAGCACGCTGCTTCCAGTTGTCCAGACCAATCGCTCTGGCATCCGCGATGGCTTGGTCTTTAAAACGGAGGTTCGGTCTTCCTTGTCGTCTCGAACCTGGGGGCTGGGATTCGAAGATCCTCTTGGCTGGAGCGTTGTTATCCATTCGCTCGATGGGGCCGAGCCAATGTAGCAGACGAGTTTTAGCTTTTCGGACTACATCCACATCTTTGTACAGCTCACAGAGTTCGCAGTTGTATCTTCTCCTCCATTCGCCCTCCTTGCACACAGGACCATATATCCGTCGAAGGATTTTTCTTTCAAAGGACCCCAGTATTAATTCTCCTTTCCTGCTTATCGTCCAGCACTCGGCGCCGTATAGCAGATAAGCGTTCTGTAGAGCATGCACTTTGTCCTTCGAGTTAGGAGTTTTGAACGCATTTGTTTTGCCAAACCGAAGTAGCAGCGGTTTCCTAGGGTAATTCTTCGACGGATCTCCACCAAGATGTCATTTATGGAGTTGATGTTTACGCCGAGGTAGATGAACTCCTTAACTACCTCGAAGTTGCTGCTATCAACAGTGACATTTTGTCCTAATTGGTGGACAGATGATTGTTTGTTTGTTGATAGCATATATTTAGTTTTGTCCTCATTCACTTCAAGGCCAACTAGTTTTGCCTGTTCTTCAGTAGCCGTGAAAGCCTCTATCACGGCATGCTGGGATCGACCGATGATATCTATATCGTCCGCATACCGTGTTGACACCTGCCCTGCGCACTATCTGCTCAAGAACAAGATTGAAGAAATCACACGACAGCGCATCTCCTTGCCGAAATCCGGTGCATGTTTGAAAGAGTTCAGATGAGCTGCTGCCAAACTGCACATTGCATCGCGTGTTATCTAGTGTCATGCGACACATCTGGATCAGTTTTGACGGCATCCGAATCCGGCCATCGCCACAAAAAGCTCCTGACGATGAATGCTGTCATATGCGGCTTTAAAGTCAATGTTGATTTACATCTTCGAAATCAAAGTGCCTGCGTTATGTTTGGTGTTTACACCACAGTGCCTCACATTATTACACGTTTTTTTGTATCACCGAAACAGTGCATCAAGGTTAAGGATATGCAGCTTTAACTTTCAATTGCCCTTTTGCCTCGCAAAATAATACACACCGTAATACCGTAAAGTGCCACCAAAACAATAAAAACTGTAAAGTGCAGCATATTAACGAAGTTTTCATTCACATACGAACGATGCCTCAACTGCGTTAACATACCAATAATGGGGTCTTTATCGGTCTGAGTAAATATTAATAAAGCACCACGATAAATTCATTAATATAACTTTGGCAATGAAGTAATTGAAAACCGTTACCAGGGCGATACCATACTGGTGTACATACATTCCACACTTTGAAATGCATATCTTCTCCCATTTGCAATATGACCAACGTTATGACCAACGGCTTTTAAATGATTGAATTGATAATAGTAGCTACCTTTGTATGTCTAAATTTATCTACTTACTGTTTAAGTAAATACATACATGATTCTACGTCCATTGTGGCATTGTATCAATAGGTTCATTGTCTGACTTTATATCAGGTAACCAACTTGACAACACGTGTATCGAATATCTAATCAAGTTATATGGAAGTGCACAGCAAAGTTGCGTGGTAGGTTAGGTTAAAGTGGCAGTCGGATAGGGGTCCGACAAACTTAGTCCTATGTAAGGTCCATTGTGATACCATGTGGATCTGAAGTTCCTGCCTTCTCCTGGAACCATTTTGTGATGCCTATAAAGCGTGAGAGATATTTTGGGTCTTTCAAGTTGAGATCGTTAAGATCAGCTCGTAGATGGAGATTTAACAGGGCATGTGCAAAGAAGGTGTAGAGTTATCTCTTCCTCCTACTCATCCATGCAGCAGCCCCTACAAAAGTCATAATCGCTTTTTCTTATGTTTCATATGTGAGCATCGGTCTAACAACCGAGATACATATGTAAAGGGTCCGCCATCTAACGTTTTTTTTTTCAACTAGTGCTTATTTCGCGAATGGTAACACTTAGCTCATGTCTGATTTGACAGATAATTATTTTTATCCTTCCGCTGAACGAATATGAATATGAATATACAACGAACAACGAACAACGAACAACGAACAACGAACAACGAACAACGAACAACGAACAACGAACAACGAACAACGAACAACGAACAACGAACAACGAACAACGAACAACGAACAACGAACAACGAACAACGAACAACGAACAACGAACAACGAACAACGAACAACGAACAACGAACAACGAACAACGAACAACGAACAACGAACAACGAACAACGAACAACAACAACAACTTGAACAACAACAAGGAGTGGCCGTTACAGTCAATGGCGATCATTATCGGGCCATGTTGAACGAATTTTCGTTCACAAAAATTGAAGAGGAGGATATTGGTAACATTTGGTTTCAACAGGACGGCGCTACGTGCCACACAGCCGAAGCTACACTCGATGGTTTGCGCATTGTTTCAAAAAAAAAAAAATTATTTGGCGATCCTATATGTCAAGGAGCGATGGAGTCATTTATTTTTTTCAAAATAAGGCCCAGCAGCGTGGCATGGTCAGGGGTATTCGCTAAAGAGCCCTATTTAATGATTCGTTCTCCGATAGAATTATGATTATTCATGAATGTGGAAGAGGTGGAAATGCAGCATGATAGCGCTACATGCCATACAGCAAACGAGTTGAATTAAACATTCAATGAAAGTATCTTTTTAAGTAATGGACTCTTGACTATTTTTGTTTGGGGATACGTGTAAAGTCACTAGTCTACGCTGCCAACCATGAAACAATCGAGCATAAGACAAAAATATTCGTGCTATTGAAGTCATACAGTCGCAAATATTTAGAAAAAGTGGTCGCCTCTGATGACTCTCATTATATCCAGTGGTGGTCATCGCCGGAGAAGATGAATATTTGACCAAAATCCGGATCTCCTGTCAATATTTCCAGAACTCACGGCGGTGTTCATGGTCGTCCGTCATCAATTCTTGCGTCTGCACAATCTTATACAGTTCTGGGCCCAAAACCAATAGCAAAATAAGTCAAAATGGACTTAAACCTAAAAGAGTATACTCACAATTTTTACACGGTGCAACGAATTGCCTGCGCACAGAAGCCATGGGGAGAATTTACTACTAAGCCATCCGTGAAAATACGATGGCAATAATTCCATGGTTCAGAGTCTGACCAAAGCCATTCCGTTACTTGCGAAAAGTCGACGTGGTAGTTTTGTCGCAGGAGGATTTCTGGAGTCATTGCATCAGACGGCATATCCATAAGACAGGGGTCAAAGGATAACTCACGAGCAAGTTCTTCAAAATTCTAGTGCGCATGGTACCAAAAGCCATCACTCTTTAGGCGAAAGGTGGCTTTTAGCGTAAAACCCCATGATATATAAATCGAGGGGGGAAGATTCATCAAAGCATCTAGAGCAGAGTTCGGCGTGCTAGGGAAGGCCCCTGTGCAGCCGAGACATGCCGTTCTTTGGAGCTTGGCAAAAGAAGCAGTAACACTTTTCCGCGATAGCCTGTTCCACCAAAAAACCGATGCTTATAAGGGGAGCGCTTTAATCATGGCCGTATAGATCCAAAGGATCCTTTTCGAAGTGACGATTCTCCTTTTCGTAAAGAGAACAACCGTGGTTTTAAGAGGATTCACTGAAAGCCCATTACTAGTGCACTAAACATCGATCAATTCCAGGGATCTCTGCGCCTGAGAGCAGACAGACCCTATATTTGCATCGACAAAAAGAACGGTGGCATCATCTGCATAAGTTTGAGTGTAGTTTCTTGGAAAATTGAAAGCCGTAAGCAAAGAGTCTACCACCATACACCATAAGAGGGGAGACAGAACGTTATGACGCACTTGCCACAATCTGCATCGGCAACCAACGCTTAATCTGTACATTAGCATTGCTTTAATCCACAATACCATAGTTTCATCTACACAATGCTATGTGGCGGAGTTAAAAAAGCCCCTCTTAATATCGACGAAAATGCCCAACCCAATCCTACCAACAATGTTTTGTAACGCAGAATAAAAGCTAGTACCAGCTAAAAAAAACCCTTTACTTGTATTTGAAATAAATATCTATACAAATTATGAACTTGTTGAGTATAAAATTCAAGAAATTCAGAACTTGGCGTTCTTATTCAGATATGTTATGTATATTTTTGGCGTGCTATCACTTTCAGCGACAAACACCAATGTATATTCGAAACCTCATTTTGCAAGTAATATGTTTGGAAACATCATCTGCGTTATTCTTTAATTTGCTTTTTTGAGGAGTAAATGGACTTTCCAACCCTTGCTAATTTATGTATTTTTATAGGTCATCTCATTTCATTGCGATTCGGTAACTTCGATCTCCCGATATTAATATTTTGATATGCGATACATAATTATAATGTCGCAAGTTTGTTGATGTTGCAGATTCAATCGTCTGTGTAGTAAATGTTCCAAGAACTGTATAAAAGTCTTTTGCATGCGAGTTATATGTATTTCTAACATGAGTGTCTTTAAAGTTTCCTGATTTTGTTGTTATATGATACTTTAAAGTCATGAGTTTTTCGCTTAACATATTTCGTGCAAAAATTGTTGAAATACTCTTAACATGATAGCAATTGTGTTATGATTTTGTTACATGATGGTTTGCATATATATGTGTATACATATGTGTTATATTATACATCCTAAGAGAAATATATCACAACATAAATTATGAGCAGAAAGTGATATCAAGAAACTTAACCCTTCTTACAAAGAAATTACTACAATAGTTCATATCATCGTGTGCATGTCAAATATGAACAATTTTACAATTTAGGCCATTTTTACCTCCCTTTAACTTTGTTTAGAATCAGGATTTGTTGGGAAATTTTAATCCTAAACATAAGTAATTCCTGAGTTGCAAGCCTCCAAAATTAGAAAAAAAGAAACTCACTGTGTGACGGATCATCAAAACTATGGAGCACTTCCAATCATCGTAGAATCTTGCAATTTGGCACAGTAATAGGGTTTGCGAAGAAACCACAGGGAAAAATGCAACATTTGTGATTTTCCATCCAGAGGCGTGGCAGCCGCCCACTTCTTTTAACGCAGACCCCAAAAATCCTACAACAATGCATTTTTACATGAGGCTTGGATTTAAAGAACAAACTCGGAAAAAACAGTGTATTATATATTTTCCATTTAGGGGCGGGGTATAGTTATGAAATCTTACATGTCGATAATTCTTTTAAGGGCAAACAAGGAAAGTTATAAAACAAATTGCATTTTGCTCGAAAGAGAGCGCTCACATTCGGTCGAAATCCCTAAAATTTAAAAACTTTGCAAAATTTAAATGTACAAGAAAATCTTTGCAAAAAGTATAGAAAAACATAACTGTTAAAAAATAGCCAAGTTCTTTTATACAAAAAACGCCTTTGACTTACAAGTCTGCTACAAAAAGTACTGAGAACTTAATTAAGCATTTAAAGCTGTGGCGGAAATGAAACTCAGATTGACTACCATTTGGTGGCAAGTTTCATGAAGCCTAGAGTTAAAGATTGCAAAGTGATTTTGGGAGAGGCAATCACCCGGCATCAAAGGTTTCTGCGTAAATCAATTGGTGCAACCTGGACAAAGAAAAAGGCGAGTCATTGTAATAACACCACCGAAGTTGAGGATGAAGAGTGCAGCGCACAAGATATATGGGATTCCCTACAATAAGCCTGCTTAGAGAAAGCTAAAGTACTGCTTGGAGCCTCGAAGGGTCAGTACCAGCACGGAAAGGAAACTTGGTGGTGGACAGAGGAAGTTCAAGCAGCAATAAAGGAAAAGAAAGCGGCTTTCAAAGCTTAAAAAGGACTAATATAGTTGAAAAAGCTCGCCTTGAAGTGGAATGCAGACGTTGCAAAAGCATCGCGAAGAAAAAGTGTGCCCAAATTCAAGCTAAGTATACGGAGAGTCTGTATCAGGAGCTGGAGGAGGTACCTTCTTCGCCTGCTGATAGTAACCGGGTAACCCACGAGCTTCGACAAAACACGAAAAAGGGAACAACAATTTTCAAGATTGCCGCACAGAGAAGAAGAAATGCTCAGGAAATTCGTTCGCCGAAGTTCATTAACAATGCTCAAGGCCAACAACTACTTGTGGACGATGAAAATAATGATTCCCCATTCCTAATCATAGGCAAAGGCAAGCATTTATTTCACTTTCTGGTGAACAAGATTGTACCTAATATTCTTTTAATATTTTCATCTAATTTGTTTAAATTCGTCTCAATGCGTTGCTCTCAAAACAGAGCTTCGAGTTCAGCTGAAGAGTTTTCTGTCGATTTATCTCATCATATTACTGAGTGAAAAAAGACTACAATGTACTCTTTGTAGTCCTTGTCAACATTATATGGGCATTTTCTTGTCGACGCGACGCAGATATTAAGAATGCTTTGCAGCACATCAATTTGACCTGATCAACATTTTGAGCCTTCATGCATTGTATATACCCGGAATGGCGAACCTTTTTGGAGCATGGTGCCATTTAAAACAAAAACAAAAAAGTGCCTTTGGTGTGTCATCATACAGTCAGTTGTCACGATCGGATCTTGACCCAACCTACAAAAAATATAAACGATGCACACGCGCATCCGCTTCACACTTGGAAGACATTCGCACCGGAAAAACTGATCCGAGGCGGATGAGGTGTGGTACATCTGCATAGGAACTGCAGCTCAGCCTTAATTTGGCACTCATTGGAAATAAACGCGAAATTAAGTTATATAAACGTTTTGATATCAAGTGAAAGGTTCTAGAAAATATTTTTCTTTAATATAAAGGATAAGAAATCCTTCACTAATCTCGATTTAGTTTAATTTTACACTGTGCAGCAATTTATTTGTAAACATATCAATTAATTTTTTTTAAATTAACAGTTCTTAATTCATTTTAATAAAAGAAACAAACTTTTATTTAAGTGTGGCTGTTGTTGTTGCAAACTTAATGCCATGTAGTTTATATCAGGGTTGTATTTTGTCACTTTAAGCAAAATTCGGATTCACACGCATACGTAGACGAAAATATTGTCAATATAGCAAACGCCAACTTTTTCAAGCAATTATATGTGTCGGGAATTGAATTGCATGTTTCCATTAATTTTGAATTGGCATTCTTCATTGTATTGCCTAATAGCTCGATATAGCTCGATTGATTCCAACTCTTTCCGGTTTCCGACAAATTTTTGAGTCCATATCGAACTACACCGGAATTCGTTGAGCTGCATTTCAATTTCTTCAATTTTCAAAAAAAAAAAAATGGCTTACCAGAGACCTCGGAGAACGCCAATAAGAGAATTAAAAAATCCAGAATTTGGTAATAAGATCAAATGAGAGGCAAAAAGAAAAAAAACTTAACTCGTTGTAGACAACTGATGCTCTCGCTCAAAGGTGCAATCGGATTTCTCAATTGGTGACGTGCCCATAATATTTCGACGGGTGCCACTAATGGCACGCGTGCTGTTGGTTCGCGATCGCTGGTATATACCAACAGAATACTGCCTGACACTTTCGCCATTATGTGGTTTGGTATCTGTGAACAGAAATGTTGCGTAGGTAAATTTCAAAAGAGCAAGTGAATGGGGTACCTAAGCCGTCATCCTTTTTACAAATAAATGCATAGTGAATTATTTTTATGTTATCGCAGGAGTAAGAAGTAGAAACATGTTTTCTCCACTCCACTATACATACCATCAAGCAACATAAGGCTTTAGGAGCAACTGGGAAGATGCTGAAGTGCATGCTAAATTTTTGCTTACCAACATCTGCGTATAGATACTTATCTGCAACTTTGTTGACTTTTAAATGTGTCCTTGATGAAGTTTGAGAGCAATTGGGAACAGTTTTCTTAAATCCAGTCATGTTGAATGATTCAGGCTAATCAACATGTACCTATGCGCTGCGTTGGTATGTACATAGTTTGTTTGCTATATTGCTGAACAAAATATACGAGGTGGTGCAAAATGTGTCAGCCGATGTTCTTTGAATGTCATTTTTTTTGGATTATGTCTATTTGTCTATTTGATGTCTTAATTTCTGTTGCATTAAATCGAGAAAATGATATCGGCCAAGTTGATGATTGCCGCTGCCAGAATTGATTATCATCCGGTCCAGATTTATGGAATTTATTATTTTATGGCAATAAATTCTCGCATTCTTTACCGATATTCTCTTTGATGGCTTAAAGAGTCTGAGACTTGTTGACATTGACTTGTGACTTAAAAAAAAATGGAACGGTTAAATCGGCCGGCGAGTGTAAATCGCCAAGAAGATATACATAAGGCGGTGTTGCCGAAACCCACTCGTGGGGTTTCAACGAATAAATAATCGAATGATGGGTGAAATGAATTTACCATACAACGGTCTCAATGACAGATGACTTGAGTTTACGTGAGCTACTTCGACATATTTGGAGCTGAGGGGTATTACTAGCACAGAAATTACCAGTCTACTGTCCTAGGGCTAAAGCCAGGGACTGGCCTTCTAGTTTTGAGCCGTGTAGGGGTAAATTACCGACCATGTAAAAAGAACCGAGGCTGAGCGGATTACAAGCTCTCGTGTAGAGAGGGTGTTTCAGCTTAAGGAGATCGAAGAGACTCGCGATCGAAACAACATTCGCAAGTTTTAATAAGAAACCAAAATACGCTCTAGATGCTGCTTAACGACCATCACGCAGAGGGAGAGGTCAAGAAGATAACAGACCAATGCCTCGCCCCAAAGTACAGAAAAGATTGGCATAGATATAAAAACGCGTAAGTACAACTCTGGAAAAGAACTCTTGGAAAAGACAAGCCACTTTAAACCCTCACATGACAGCATTCATCGTATTAAAACTGATCCAGCTGTGTCGCGTGACCCTAGAAATCACGCGGTACAGTGCGCATTTTGGCAGCGGCTCAACTGAACTCATTCAAACATGCACCGGATCTCTGCGCTGTCGTGTAATTTCTTCAATCTTTTCTTGTTCTTAAGCAGGGCAGGTGTCAACACTGAAGGTACTATTTTTAACATGGATGAATGGACAATAGTGCTCCAGCCAAGAGGATCTTAGAGGGAAAAAACAGCTATTGCAGATGCCAAAGCGTTTAGTTTGGAAAATTGAAATCATCGCGTCCCGGATCGCAGAATATCACGGGCTGCCCTGAGTTTTGGAGCCCGTCAATTAAAGTACAAAGTTTGTGTTTAAGCTCTTCATATTAATTATGTCAGATTTGGAGATGTAACTACTCTACTCTTGACAAATTTGTTTTAGCTCCGCTTTTATACCTTAAACGCTTTAGGGAACTTGGTCTCTCTAAGTAAGCTGAACTACAATAGGAATTATTACCGTACACTGTCTTATAGGCAAGCAGGAAGAGGACTAGGAAATTACACTCCACCTCGTTTGTACATGAATGCCCTGCTCCTCCAGAGAAGAAAGATACAAAGATTTGAAGGCTTCTTTTAATAAAGTTCTAAGTGATCTTACAAACGTGGACATCAGAAGTCTCCTTCGCCTTGTTGGTTCTTGGTACCACACTCTAAGTAGCCACCTCCACCTCAACTAACCTAATCAAAACATACCTGTATTTACATAGCTACCTACATTATGTGGAATGCTCGCTCGCAAAGCCGAGTAATGTCTGTACTTGTACATTCCACACCCAGCATGCGCGTATTGAGTACACTTCTTTCGTGTTGCCCTTGCCCCTCCGCATAAAGCCTAAGCCTACTGCGTAAATAATTTAAATTTCAACTTAATTGCGTTGTGAATAAAATTTCCAAGTTACATAACAGCAGCTGTAAGTTTCTAATATTAAAAAAGCAAATAGATTTATAAATAGATTTGCGTTACAAGAATCGTATGCAAACATTTCTTTGTCAACATTTTGGAGCAAGATAAGCTACTGTACGAGAAAATTTGTGTTGTGAAAAAATCATATAAAAGACGCGCTCTGCTAAATAGATACAATAACCTTCAATTACTAGTTCTTGACACAACTTGCAGAAGAAACTCCCGTAATGATTTCACTATTTCAATTGGTGCTGCTGATCATCGCTATCCTGTTTATAGCTCAACAGACAGAGTCGTTCTTTTTTTGGGGCTTGCGCTACAGAATCCTTCAAGCTAAATTATGTCGCTGGAACTCCAGCTATTGCGGGGTCTAACCATGCTGATTTGCTGTTTTATGCAAATTAAAAAATAAATAATAAAATATTGAAAAAAAAAATGCATTATTAGATATTTTATTTTTATATAAACAAAAATTGTCAATCGGCCAACGTCTATGTTGATGGAGCTGTGAAGTGTATGCATACACTGTGGAAATATGGTTACCAGGGAAATGGTTGTTTTTTTAAGCAGGAGACTTACTGAAACAACCCAGCTTTGTTTCCGTGAAGGGACCATCGAGTTTTCTACTGCCTGCATTTGTAGTCATGTATTCCATTGGTACTTGTGTTTCTCGTGCATTCAAGTTTTATTTGCAAACAGGCGTTCTTTCGGGCCACCAAGATTTTGCTTCTTCTTCTTTCCATTTAACGACGAGATTATGATCAAGTTTACAGGGATTATAACTCTCCCACTTCACTGCATTCTCACTGGTCCGCCTGTGGGGCTCGCCGGTTCGACCTCAAAAGTTATTTGCAAGCATCCCGATTTTGGATCACTTCATCACTGAGGCCAATCAAATGCTGGTGTTTCTGCATTTGTGTGATTCAGGAGTTTTTAGGCCTGCCTTTCTTACGCGATTGTAAGGGAACGTTGATTGCCATTGCCTTTTTGACGGGGTTCGTAGGATCCCTCCTTTGAACATGACAATACCAACTGAGTCGGTCGTGCTCCAATTTTTTCGAGATAGGTTCTTTGACGTGAAGGCTTCCTCGGATTCTGGAACTTCTAATTCGATCAAGCGTTGTTACTCCTGCTGTCATGCGAAGCATCTTCATCCCAGCTGCTGTCAACTTGCCCTCATAGTTTTTGTACATTGTCCAGCATTGTGAACCGTTTGTGAGAGCCGGACGCACAACTGCAGTGTAGAGCCTTCCCTTTCAGCTTAGCGGACAGAAGATGGCAGAGTTTTCCTGCCACTTCATCCACCCTACGCTTCCAAGATGATTGATGTCGTCATCAAATGTTGCTTCGCTGTTGATCATTGATTCCAGATATTTGAACTTTTCACACTTAGGAACCACCACCCCATTGAAATAAATGTCTGGAATGGGTTGGCTTGGGTCAGAGAATGGGCAGTACAGATACTCTGTCGTTTTTTGGCTAATACGATACCCATTCCCTTCTAAAACATCTACCCAAACATCAAGGGCTCGTTGCAGGGAAGTCTGATCATTACTTATGATGGCTCCATCGTCCGCAAAGAATAACTGATGCACTTTAGGGTCCGTCACTTTTCCCTCAAGCAGATAATCTAGGACCGTAATAAAGAGCAAAGGACTTAAGACACTTCCCTGGTGATTTCCCAAGAGTTTGCTAAACATTTCACTGTTTTGAGCTTCAGCGACACTACCACCTGTCCTGCTTGTGGTGAGTAGGATGACACAGCAGAAACCCCCAAATCTAAGCAGCTCTTCATCACTGAAGCTCCTTCTCTTCCTTCTTCGAAAGACGAGAAAACTGAGTACATAAATGTAAGGTGACTGCAATGGCACATAATCTCAGAGCCCTCCATCGGATAGTAGCAATCTCCGACAAAAAAAAAGTCCGCGAAAGTCAGTCTTTAACTTACATATCCCTAGCACCTAATAATTAGAACATTATTTAAGATCAAGAGAAAGTATGAATTTCAAAAGGCGGGGAAATAAGCAGACTCAACAACGAAATTATGTCACTTTGAAGTGACCAGATTTTGAAGTGCTGCCAGTATACTTTTTCGTACCAATCGGGTTTCCACCCGCATCTATTTGATCTGTCTGCATCAACTGGAATTCGAGCGCGTAAATGAGCATAGGGGGGAGGTTGAGAAAAGCTGTTCAAGCTTTCAGAAAAGGCGGCGCGTTACTCTTATCGTTTTCTCCCCTAAAGGAATGCTGTTAACGAAGCTTGCCCTTTCCCATCGGAGTGTCGTTCCTCGCAAACCCTTATTTTCCTTTTTTTCTAGATAGCAACGTCCGTTCCATGTCGTTGGAGATAATACGAACAGGGTGAAACCCTTACATCCCTTTCTACACTCTTCCAGGAGTCGAGCCTAAAATAAAATGTGGCCGAGCTAAGCCGTCGGATTTGCTTCAAAGTTCGTATATTAGGTTTTGGGGGTAACATCTCTCGGCGATATTTAATTTTTGGCTCTATCGTTTTAAATAACGGTACCTGCCATACAATTAATTTTGTGAAAATCACTTATCACTAGTTTTCTCGAAAATGGTTCCAAGGTTTTTTTTTTTCTGTACTATGAATACTTGGGCTGGGGCCGAAAATACTGCATACCTAGTTACAGGAAATTAAAGGGAATTCGGAAAAGTTTAACTATTTTTTGCATGATGTTAAGTTGAACAAATCTGCGTACTTAGATTTTTGAAATAATTTTTTTGAAATTTTTTGTTCATATCATAGAAAATCGTTTTCTTAAATTTGAATTAAATTTATTTTCTCAAAAACGGCTCCAACGAATTTGTTAAATTTTTGTATTCTGAACGATAGTATTAAAAGTGTCCAATGTACAATGTTGCATCAAAATCGTAGGTGCCGTGTTTGAGAAAATCTAATTTTTCAAAACTCAAAATATGATTTCAATAAATTTGGTATGTGATCAAGTGTTGCGCCATTCTTGACATTCGTGACAGATCCATAGTAAGCTTAGAAATCTGGCAAGAAATTGGAAATAAAACTATATTTTAATTTTACATTTGCATTGATTTTATACTCAAAACTCATAAAAGTGCCTTAAATCATTATGATTGGACTTTAAATGAGTTTTCAATACAAAATTCTCACAGCTCGTTACGGAATGGAAAGAAAGTTTTCGGTTTAATATCTATTTATATTTTACTACGAAGACATCCTTAAGACTCAAAGATCTATGCTGGCACACTTTTACTAGTGAAACATTGATGTTCCTTAACTTGGTCTGTAATTGATGTTATGTCCCGGTACGGCAGCTTAACCAGTTTGTGATGCAATTTAAATGCAAAACATTTACATCCGCTAGGCCCGTATCCTGGAAGGCGTATAAAGGTAGCCGTAGTTCTCCTGCATCACTCGAGTGCGTCAACATCAATTTCATGGTTAGTTATAAAGTAATTGAAGTTGAAAATTAAATTTGAATGCGATTATGGAAAATTTGAATTTCTTGTCAAGTTGTAGCAGTAGGTATCAGTCCCTATAGAGATGGTTTTGTGAGTTGTGTTGGCCAGTCGGTGTATCTAAAAAGGCATTCTTGAAAGTTAAGTGTTTTCTCAGTGGGCGCGCGGTGTCCTGTTTCATAAAGTTGAGGAATCTATGCCTTCCCAAGAGAATATCTGAGTTGTTTTGTTTTGTGTGAACACTGTACAGATACCTTTATTTACATTGCACCTACATAAGTAGTTTACAATTCATGACGCTCTCAAACTGGTTCCGAAGAAACTTTAATTGGAAGAGAAAAGTTTCTTAAGTAAGTTGTGTCTATTCAGAAATGGTTTTGAAATTTAACTTTTTTATTACCCCACTACCTGAGTTGGGGCTATTTGCTGGTACAGCATTATTGCAATTTTGAGTGATCTGATACATGAAATGAACCCAATTTAATAAAAGCTTTGTTCAATGAGGCTGTCCAGCTCAGTGCAAAGCATATTAATTACAGGTTTTCGTGTTCAATGAGAGATTTGTATATCTATGATCGGCATCAAAAGTTATGAGCAATTTCCAGCCGTCTGTCCGTCCATCCGTTACCAATTTTTAAGCTTTAGATTTAGAGTCCCGAAATGGTAGAGTGTAAAAATTTACAAGTTTTTTGCCATGTGGGCGTTTTTTTTTAATGAAAAATTTACTTAGAAAACTCAGAGTTCCATACGAAGAAGTGGGAACGGAAAAACAACAACCCAGAGGAAAAAAAAAATAACCGAATTGGTTTTTGTTGTAATTATTTATGTTTGTGCAAGAACAACGAAATTTGCGAAGGTCAGTGCTGAAAGAGATGAAGTTTTCAAGAGACTTACAATTAACAAAACCAGGGATTAGTCGATAAAAAGAATGTCAGCTACCTCCCTGCGTTCTTCATGTGCGAAGTATCATTGCTAATAACTACATACTTTCGATTTGATAATACTAAAATCAAAAGTTTGAAAGAGAAAAGGCCAAGTAAAGAAATAAAGTAGGTAACTAAAATAAGAAGGGTCCGGAACAAGGATTTGTCCACAAAAGATTGCTCGAAGAATGTCCAAAAAAAGACGGAGACGGAAATAAAACAAAAATGGGTTTTGGATATCAATGAAATTCTTTATTCCTGTGAAAGTACGTTCGATGCCATTATGTATGGAACTCGATTTCTTTTGCATGGCCACCACGGACACGCTTGCAGAAGTCCAGACGCTGAACCCAATTTTCGACGGTTTTCAAGCATAAATCGGCCGATACTGCTGCAATTTCACGTTCGATATTCGTTCGAAGTTCATCAATCGTCGCTGGCTTGTTGGCATAGACCATAGACTTGACGTAGCCCCACAGGAAATAGTCTAACGGCGTCAAATCGCCCGATCGAGGCGGCCAAGCGACTGGACCATTTCGTGAGATAACACGTTCTCCAAACTTGGTTTCCAATAAATTGATTGTGACATTCGCTGTGTGGCTTGTGGCGCCGTTCTGTTGGAACCACATGTCCTCCAAGTCCAGCGATTCCCATTCACAGTAACGTGCCGGTCTTGATCATCACGGAAGAAGTACGGCCCAATGACGCCGTCGGCCCATAAACCACACCAAACCGTAATTTTTTCGGGATGCAATGATGACTCATGGAGTACGTGTGGATTGCTGCCTGACCAATACCGCATATTTTGTTTATTGACGAAGCCATTCAGCCAGAAATGAGCCTCATCGCTGAAGATGATCTTTCGATGAAAATCCGAATCATTTTCAAGTTGTTGCTCAGCCCAATTCACGAACATACGACGCTTCTGGTGGTCAAGCGGCTTCAGTTGTTGCGTCATTTTAATCTTGTAAGGATGTAGGCCAAGATCGCCACAACGACGTCAAAGAGATGCCCAACGCTTGAGAACGACGTGTGAAAGACACATTTGGGCTTTCTTCAACTCAAGCCTCAGCGGCAGCAATATTCTCGACACTACGGGCACGGGAACATTTTGTACTGTGCCTGTGGATTCAAATTTTTCAATTGTTGATCAGCTAGGACGATTATGACGACCATAAATTGGACGTAGCGCTCTTAACGTTGAGGCCACTACTCCGAATTTCGGTAATAAATTTTAATAATTTCGACTCGTTGTTGGCTCGTATATCTTTCCATCATGAAATGGCAGTCCTTACTGAAGATAAATGTCAAAAGAGCGGCAAGAAATATGGCGTCGTTTGCTGTCCCTGTCGTTCTACTTTTGTAGCGTCCCTGTTGAAAAACCGTGTATAAGATTGTTTTCTGCACTATCAAGGTAGCAATGGTAGGGGGTATTCGGTAAAATGGAAATATAACCCAAAATATAACCCTGCTCGAAAGTCTTCGATTGTACATTGTGTGAAGATGATATTATGGCAAAGGCTAGTCCTTTCGCCGATCTTAGAAGAGACATTCTTAGACAGAGTTAGTATTTGAAAGGATACCGAAGGATTGATCATATGAAGGAGTCCAATGAAACTAAGGCAGATGTACGTCGCCACCAATGAAGGTTAATAAGATTAATTGCACCGATAGCCAGTTAGTAGGATTCAGAAGAATAGAAGGAGAATACGGGGTGGACCAAATACAACCAAATGCAACCATTCACATTAATAATTATGGAACACAACGTCGTTCAAGTGGCTGCTGCAGCTGGCTTCACAGTAGCACATTCTGTCACTCCAATTTTCCAAGACCTTGTTTATGGTTTCGGGCTGAAGCTCACGGATTTATTGGATGATATTGGCCTTAAGTGGTCGAATTTTTTCTGGATTGTTGGTATAACAACGACGCGGCCAATTGACATCAATAATATGGCTGTTGTTGTGGCATGGGCTGCCATCCAAAGGTCGGTTAACATGTATCTGTAACGCCCACCGTTGATCGAAACGGTGTTCCCAGCCTCATTTTCGAAGAAAAAATGGTCCAATGATGCCTACAATCCGCACCAAACTTTCACTCTTTGTGGATGCATTGGCTTTTCGTCAATAACGTGTGGGTTTTCCGAGCCCCAGATGCGGCAGCTTTGTTTGTTGACGTAGCCGCCGAGATAATAATTCGCCTCGACAGAAAAGATTTGTCGCCCAAACTGCAAAGCAATTGGAGCTTGTAAGCGAATAATCCGATATCTTTGTGCAGAATTCTCCTCAGGCTAGTGCGTGAAATGTTGAGCTGTTGAGATCTAGCTATAGCAGCCACATTCTCGACTGTGCGCACCAGACGAGGGGCCATGAGCGTTGTTCACTAGCATACCAGTCTCACGAACTTTTTGCACAAACTCGCGTACAGCAGGCGCGTTGGGTTCTTCATTTCGGCCAAACACATCTTTTAAAAAAAAACCCATTGTTTGGGCACACACTTTGCCAACGTCGTTGAAGCGTAAAGCGACTCATTTCATTCCACGGAGGTATGATACTCAATTTCTGTCAAGATTTCGTGCGGGAAGCAGCTGTCAACGTCAAAATAACCTATGATTTAAAAAGAAACCACAAGATGGCCTACCCTTTAGTCAAACATTACATACATTGTATTGCAACAAAGTAGACTTTAGAGAATTAAGAAATAGCAACCTGAGATGACTCATAGTTATTGTAAATTAACTGCTGGCTTTTTATATAAGCAATCAAATTGGGTTCATGCAGAACTTTAAATATAAAAGGAATTATGATATTGTTGCATGAATTTTGTTCGCAGGCTTCCTTTGGTCTGATAATGTAAGATTAAGATTGTTAGGGACAAACAATCAGACTGTGTTGTTAAGCCCTTTAAAAGTGAACGAACATGGCCACCAAAAGAAACAAGGTCGAACGCCGATTTTTGATATGGAGGGGGAGGCTCCTTGATGAATGGAAACCACTACGGAAATCATATTTTTCTCGAAGCCTGAAGAGAGCGTAAAGACATTCTGTGCCGCCGATGTTTCGTAGGAGACATAAGCTGATTAAGAATATGGGCAAAGAAGGATGTTCGTCGGAACATCTATTCGGAACATTATTCCGACAAAAACTAACGCACACCTAAGATTTGCAATGAAGTGCATTTTCAATGAAATTTGTGACAGTTTCAAACCATTTTTTATCCAACGATATCTCCTAACGCTAACAAGTGGTCGCGGATTTCTTTTTCCGATTTTCACCTGAGTAATATAAAAATTTAGAAAAGTATTTTTTTGCATTTATTGCTTATATTTGTTTGCAGGGCAAGAGCAAACGAAAAAATAATCACCAGGCAATATGAACTTCTGCTGAATTTGATGCAGGAGAAACTAGATATAGCACGAAACTACACCAAGGGGCCACTAGAAGCTGTTGCTGCATTTTGGGAGGAAGTTACTGACTAATTAGTAATTTGTTTTCGTATAAATGGAGATATGTACGTAAATAAAGTTTTAGCAACTAAGTGTAATGAATTGTTGGTGACGTGAAATAACGCCAAACGAAATAAAGCCAAATTCCAAAAAAAATTGGCATTGTTTCCATTACAAAATTGAAATAAGACTAAATTCCTGGTTTGGCATTATTTCGTTTTTAAAATTCTAATTCTTAATGATTTCGTGATGGTTATAAAATATGGGCGAGGCATGCTGGCCCCTGCAACCCCCCTGCTTGGTTACAAATTTGGCATTATTTCACATCACGAATTGTTTTTTTTATATTTTATTTATTTATTTAAAATTACGGCAAAAAGGCTATTCATCTTTTTCATATGTATTATGTAGGTTTATTAAGGGGAAAGTCCTTTTTAAATCTGTAAGTAAATTGTTAAGTTTTCCAGACATAAAATCTGTAGTAAGATAACTTACGTCGCATCGGAAAAATCATTTATCTTACTTTTGTTTCTCAAAATCTTTCTATTTTCTGTATTTTGAGCCCTTAATTGTTTTGATTTTGCTTCCAAAAATAAAGCTGCGATATCCATTTTTGTGTTCTTGTTGATTTTGAAAACAGAAGTTTTTATTTCTGGCATTTTTTTGACAACTCGGTTATCTAAAACATACATATGTATGTCCATAGAGATGGCAATTTCGAAAATATATCGATATGTATCGATTCAATATATTTTAAATGTAACTCGAAAACTGGTTTCTAACTTACACAGGTAAGCTTATTGCAATACTTTCTTGTACTAAGTATGAAATACCTCCCTCCTGTCGACATATACAAATTTAAAGTACTGTAATCGGTATGTTTTGTACATCCCTATTAGAATCTAAGGTTTGTCGCATGTCAAATCAATGCGTCGTCGCATTTTGATTATTCTATTCCGAACTTGAATACCTCGAATGTAAATGGGGTCTCGGACAGAGTATGCGTTACGGAAAATGTTCCGTTCCGACGTATACCTCGTTAGGGGCCGATTGAGAGACAATTTTATGAAATGAGTTTGGAATTGTAGTCACCAAGAACTAAATTGTCATTAATTCATAAGCCCGAAATTATATTGTGCACTTTTTCTGCATAAAACCTTTCTAACGATATTTCATTCATGTAAAATACGTGTATGGCATGTAAGGAGGAGTTAAAAAAGGGTTTACTTCACGGATTAATGTAATGATGCACCCGTGCATCGTCAGTGTCCCCCCATTTTTTGCAGCCCATTTTCTAACACAACTTATTGCGCATTGCAAATTCATAGAGCTTACACCATCAGAATCAACTCTATTTTATTAAATAAACTTTTAAGTGAATTGATGTAAGCATAGTTCTGACTGTGACAGTAATCCGTGTTGAATCCTGAATGAATTTCGTTTTTGTCTATACAAAGAATCAAAACGTTTTAACTCATTATTCCGCGAATTGTGTTGAATTTGGGCGTCCTTTTTTGGCGATTTCGAATCCATTGTAAGTTGAGGACGGCAAATATACCAAATCCCAAAAATGCAAAGCCATCCCTCATTCATTTCGTGTGAAAAATGAATCATATATGTACGTTACGTTTGTATGTCCATATGTTCTGTTTCTGGATTTGGTAAAAGTGGAACCAGCAAATTGATGAGTTTATTCATATATAAATCAAAAAACTGTCACTCTGAATTGTGTATGTACATACATAATATCTACGAGTGTTATTCGTACATCCGAGGTAGCATGTGTTTGAGCTCTAAGCATGCGAATGTACCCAGTTTGGAATTTGAACAATGCAACGACAGGGCATTTTGCAATTAATCCCTTTCGCGAAGCTTCAAAATGAATAAAATTCTTTGAAGCACATTTTAATTGTTCCCCAGCGTTGTGAGGAGGATTAAGCATTTTTATTTTGAATTTTGGTTTAATGAATTTTCCAATGGTAGTCTTAAAGATAACATTTTCACCAAACATTTTGCACTGGGAAGGAATTCAAAAGTGTAAAAGTGGCTATGACCAAAAGTGTGTTCGTGTTATTTTGACACTGGCTATTGGAGTAAAACAAGAATGTCAACTTAGACCGCTGCTATTTGCGGTGATGTTAAATGATCTGAACGATTGTTTGGGTGGAGGAGTGCATTTGAATGATGTGCTTGTTGGACTGTTAATTGTTTTATTAGCGTCTCCAGCTACAAAGTATGATAAGAAAAGTGGAAGAGTACTGCAAAATCTGGAATTTTACAATTAACCTAGAAAAGTCAAAACGTATTCGTTTTCGGTAAAGGTAGAAGGGCAAATAACGAAAGATGGTTGAAGAAAAGGGGTTCAAATATTAGGAACTCTCAGCGGAATTCAAACTTTTCAACGCTGTGTCAAGAGCGATACTTTGCTGTGCGTCTCAAGTTTGGGGCATTTTTGGTCTTCCTAATTTTGTAACGAGTCTTGAAGCAGGACTAACAGACATGCATTCGTTAAGACTCCACATGGAATGCAAACAAAAGACACTCTACAAATATGCCAACTCTCCAATTGAAAGTATGAACTTTAAAGATGCACAAACGAACTTACATGGAATTTATAGCAAACTGCAACATACTATACTAGTCGATGTCTGATTAAAAAATAAAGTGCACGACTGCGTTATACGAAACTTTCTCGGTACATGAGATGCGTTTTTGAGTCGCAAAATTAATCGAAAATTAATGGTGAGAAATTTATTTAAATCACTTTTTAGGTTTTAAAAAATTTGATTTTTTCAAAAACGACACATACGATTTTAATGTAATTTCGCACATTAGACACTTTCAACATAATTGTTCAAATTACAAAAAATTATCAAAATCGTTAGAGCCGTTTTGAGAAAACGAATTTAATTTAAATTTAAGAAAATAGTTTTTTGAAAAAAAAATTATTTAAAAAATCTATGTATGCAAATTTTTTTGAGTTTACAGTATAAAATAAAACTTTTTTGAAGTTCCCTTTATTAGTTTTCGAGATATTGCTTGTTTTATAAATTACCGTTAGTCGATTTTTTTTTCAAAAACTGAGTATGCAGAATTTTTGACCCCATTCTAAGCATCCTTAGTACAAAAAAAAAAGACCGAAATCTTTGGAATCACTTTCGAGAAAAATAGTGATAAGTAATTTTCACAAAAAAATTTGTATGGCAGGTATCGTTATTTCAAAAGATAAAGCAAAAAATAAAAAGATGCCCTGAGATGCAATCCCAAGAACCTTATATACGAACTTTGAAGCAAAGCCATCGAACCGTTTCGCCATACGTCGCCCGGACAGACAGACAGACCGACGGATGGCATTGGCGGACCCCACTTTTTTGGACTTCTCTATTCTCGTAATATAATCCCTCATACTCAGTTTGAGTTCGAAATTTACGCACGATCGCAATAACTTTCTCTTTAGTATACTGATGTATACTAGAAAGTTAAAAAATCAAGCGGATTTGAGCAAAGTGATGATATCGTTGAGACCTATATCTAAGAAAGGTCGCCGATTTCCCAAGAGCTCGGCGCATGCGAGGTGAGATACGATTTCTCTCTCATCAGCGTCATCACAACTGCGGCAGTGGGTATGCCAAGCTTGGTACACTTTCGGTGTATGATGTTAAGGGTTCTGGGTTTGGTTCTGGTTTGAGCAATGTCTTTCTTGAGATGAATCAATTCGCCATACTCCGCCACCTAGACTCTGCCTTCGCAAAACCTAATGGGCGATAGGTTACCTCCGCACAGCATTCAGGAAGAGTCGGCTTTCTTATTGCCGTATGTTTTGAAACATGTATGGGAGATAGTTTAAGCCTCGCTGTACTTGTTGTACGTGACGAGCTTGGACATTGTCTTGGTTGAGATAACAGCCTGACTGTCAACGAAGATAGCTGTATTTTGTTTTTAGTTGTATTTTAAAGTATCGTGCCAGTCTCCTTAATCGCTAGGACCTCCGTCTGGAAAACGCTAAATAAGTTCGCCAAAAAAAGGAAATGGAGAGGTTTGTCTCTTAAAAAGCGATTTAAAGAGATGAGTGTAGATGTTCCGCTGGTTGTTACTTACCCAGCCAATACCGAAGACCAATATTTTAAAAATCAACTGCACTGCTATCAATATCGCTTGGTTTTTGAAACTGAGGTTCCGTCTTCCTTGTCGTCTCAAAGCTGGGCCTGGGATTCGAAGATCTTCCGAGTTAGTCTATAATGTTATTCGTTTTTCGAACTTCATCCATATCTGGCTACAGCTCATAGAGATCGCGGTTGTATCTTCTCTTCTACTCGCCCTTCCCGCACACAGGACCAAATATCCGAGGAATTTTTCTCTCGAGGGAGCCCAGTATTGACTCCCCTTTCCTGCTTATCGTCAAGCGTTCTATAGAGCATACACTTTGTTCTTCTAAGTCAGGAGTTTTAAGCCCATTTCATTGCCGAAATCCGGTGCATGTTTGGAAGAGTTCAGATGAGCTGTTGCCAATCTGCACATTGCACCGCGTCACGCGTCAAAATTGGATAAGTTTTGCCGGGATCCCTGACGATAAATGCCATCACACACGGTTTTGAAGTCGATAAAAAGATGGTGTGTCTCGACGTGAAATTTGTTGGTCTTTTCCAGGTACGTGGCGATTGGCTTGTTGCAGAAGGAATTGAGACGTTCACACAGTACGTTCGATAGGATACTATATGTAACAATTTTGTTCTAATTAAAAATTATAATACAGACGTTCCGATATAGATCACATTCTGTATTAAATCAAAGTTCGAAATCGGTCAAAGTTTGCCTACTATACTGTAGTTCCGTGAATTTTTTCATGCCAATCAGCTTTACCTTTGACTTGATGATATTTCTATTTTTTTTTTGTATCAAATTTTAATTTTTAATAAAAACAAAATGTAAAAATGTTTAGTGAAAACAGTAAAATGAGAAACTGCTTTCTACAAAAGCATCTACCAAACTATAGAGCTGAAGTTATTAATGACCTCATTAGTAAAGGTCTGTCAAATGGATTAAATTAAACATATTTTACTAATATCAGGAATCTATTTTAAAGAATTCCAGAAGATTTCAGACCTTCACAAACCAATTAAAGGATTAAAAAGTATTCAGCCAATCAAATCGAAAGTACTTGGCGATGATATTGGAACTCTAGCATATGGTTCTTGGGGCCTTACGAAAATAATTAACGAAATGAGCGGTGATGACTCGAAAATTCAAATGTGTGCCGTCAAAAAACTTTCCGAATTATTGCTTGTTGATTCGGAGCGCCAGAGAGCTATAAGCGACTTTAATATTGTTATAAGGTAAAACCTATTCTAAAATGTGACATGATTTGAAGAGCATATATTCATAATTCATCTACTTAGAGTGTTAACGGTCTTATTCCATTTTTATCATTAAAAAAAGGCCAGATAAGAACGTAAGTAAATTATAAGGGAGATCTCAGATTCTCCGCTGGTTATGGACTAGGATGGGAGCAGAATGAGCTGATTGTATCCTTGAAGTAGAAGGAGACCGTATAAGTGACCTTAAATCACTCCCGAACCAAGCTGAGATGACTGTTGCAATCTATTTATACTTCTTAAAAATTTATGGTTAGAAAGAAGTGACTAAAGCAATCAAAATGCGGAATTCTTTCGAGTTTAGCATTGAAATTTCCGAGCCGTGAAATTTTGTAGCCTCCTTTTAGGAGGTCATATATTGCTAGTGTCTTGAAATGCAGCTCCGATGCAGAACACAGCCAGGGTAGTTATTATCACAGGCTAATTAAGTCTCTCAAATAAATAATTGTCACTCCAAAAGTCCAAATTCCTCCATACCAGTCATTTTAGACAGAAGATTACAGTGGTGCTATTTTTTTCCAGTTTCTCCTCTCGCGGTTATAAGTTGAGCAAGTCTAGTGAAAAATAACCTCCACGGGGAGGTAAAATAGCACAATTGATGTGGAGATATAGATAACTGGAGCATTGCCAAGTTACTGGCCAAATGCTCTCCTATTGTACGAGTACAACACGAAACCATATTGTAATCACCTGCTCTTCACGCACACTTCTGGCGGCCGTGTTTTGTGTCAATTAATTGGCCCTATCAAGGTATCCGATGATGGCAGCATTTTTTTATGATTTCCGCAAAATACGTACGAATTTAAGCAACCGTTAAATGCATACAAAAGTGTTGAAAGGAGGTAGCAATTGTCCGTCCGCTTATATAGTAGTTTCAGATCAGAGTCGTTCTGGACGGTTCATCAGACTTTTCGTTCATTTCCACTCGAATGTATCTAGGAACCCAGCAGAGTAGAACTGAGTGCTGACGTATAGTTCTGAGTGGCAAGGAGCCATCTGTTCTGCGTCTTTGTAAAGATTGAAGCCGATTGCTTTAAGTGCTGCTTGACTGTCCACACAGATGTTTATTTCTATAGCTGGTAGTTCCATCTATAGGATAGTCTGTACTGCATTCTTAACTCTACACATATGCATATCATCTCAGCTTGAAAGACACTGTAGTGATCAGTGAGTCTATAGTCGATCAAGTGCCTCTGAGAAGGTGCCAGCGTCTGTACCTTTCGCTGTCTTTGGTGATAGCCAAATAGTAAATCTGACATTTTTTTCGAAGTCATACTTGCTTATCTCGTAATCAGTAAGTGACAAGAGTTCTTTCCTATCTAAGATTACAGGTTCGCTTGAGCCAGGCTTCCAAATTTTGTTCTCTCTTAGTCTGAGAACGGCATTAGTTGGCACATGCTTTATGAAGAGCTCAAAGGGTTCCCGATTCAATAGCGTTTCCAGACCTAGTTGCGGTTCGGATTGCTTTATTCTTTCTTCGGTATTCAGTTTCCAGTTTAATTTGGAGGCGGAAATTTGCCTCGGTTAAAAAATTTAAGCGGACACCTTTTATCATCGGTGGCTCCCATTTTCTGTGAGCCATTTCCTGGTGAACAGACTGTTTTCTGTGTTTTTCGGATTCACCACAAGAGCAATTGGAAAATGGTTGAACAATCTTCAATGTTTAACAGCTCTCCAGGATGTGTTCAAGATGGATGCTTTCGTGTTTAGCTTTTAGACTATGCATAGGCTGTTGTTCAAAAATTTTGTTTAAACTTGTTAAAGTTACAAATTTTAGTGCATTTATTTATTTCAGGTTAAACAACTTACTGCTCCGAAGACGAAAACAGAAGCATAAGGATCAACATTTGATTCCCCTTATCCTCAATTGTTTGGGTAAGTCAAAAAAGCTCTTTGATTGTAATGTATAAATTTTCATAATCAAGCAGTACCACCATATAGAAATTCTGGCTAAAACTTTAAAAGCTGCGCTCCAAATGTCCGCTCGGCCTAATTTAATTCATGAACTATATACCATGGCTGAACGGCTGCAGCACCGCGAGATATCCTCAACTATTTTACGCATTTTAACTGAACATCCACAAGGTAAGCTGTATTTTTGTGGTGAAATGTTTTCGATTATGCTCTTTTCTTTTACAGTTTTAGACTATTTTATTCACGAAACCAATTGGTTCAATGAACTATCTGAAACACTTATTGAACATTCAATGGCAATGGACA
This sequence comes from Ferdinandea cuprea, assembly GCA_963576555.1. NCBI lineage: Eukaryota > Metazoa > Arthropoda > Insecta > Diptera > Syrphidae > Ferdinandea > Ferdinandea cuprea. The sequence continues at coordinate 43,035,599 of OY754958.1, forward strand.
AGAACTTGCTTGAACATTTTAGCCATTTTTTGAAACTTTGTCCTGAAGAAGCAATAGATCGAGGCTTCTTTGAGTTAATTTTTTCGCAAATTACGCAAATACAATCTAACCAACAGATCCTCATTAAATGCTTCGCTTTTCTTCTTAATTGCGAGGAAGGTCAAGAAAAACTAGACAAATGCAATGGAATTGAAGTGTTGTATTCGATATTAACAGATGAGGGTTTGGAGACTTATGAGTTCATAGTTCTGGCAATACAGAATGCAACTTCCGCTAGTAAGCAATCTATCTGGGCTTGTAAAGAACTACCCGAGTTACCGTACGAGCTAATAAGACTAGCTCATGACAAGCAAAACGAAAGACTACAACTCTATTGCCTGCAGGTTTGGTAGTGACATTTTGTGTTTGCATGGCTGAGATGAAATTTGTTTTTCAGACTCTTCGACAGATAACTACTATGCCATCGGTAAAGCAGTTTGTTAGAAAGGTGTGCATTCCGCAAATACGAAACATTGAGTGTCGCACTAGGAATGTAAGCGATGCTAAGGAGAACTTACTTGTTTGGCTCAAGAGCGACGTGTATAATCAGAACAGAATCTTGTCCATCTAATGAATATAACTCGTAGGTTTTTTGTAAATTTACAGTATGCTAAATAATATGCTGATGTTATTCAAGAATAATACAAATGGATGCTCTTAACTGCTTTGAGGTTCTGAAAATGTATTTTTCGCTCAGAAGAGAACACATAAGCCAGAGGCCCACAAGTTTCTCTCCATAATGCCAAAGACAGAAATGTGCAGAAATTCTGTACGCAGTGAACAGAACTTTAGTTTGGTGTCAATGGGCAGTAGATTTTGTCATACATTTAGCTAAGCTACATTCTTTAGCATTCAGCTGATGGCATTGTTCTTATTAAATCAATCAACAGATTTCAAATGAACTGTAAGCTCAGGGGTACTAAAACGTTAAAATTTGTAATATTTCGCTTTGTCGGCACAGATGCGGAATTAACCAGACAACAACAACTCTGCATACCGCTATCACTTTTAAATCGCAAAAAAAATTTTAAAATGGCGGCAAAATCCTCTCTCAATTTTTCTATCTGTGAATACGTGTTAGCCAGCAACATGAAGTTGTGGTGAAGTGTGGTGAGTTTTGTGACATTTCCAAATGTAAACCAAAAATGAGTTTTGTCGGTGTGAATCAAATAAATCATTCACCGAATTTTTACTTAAAGATATCCGAAATATATATATATTTCATCCAAAAAAAAGAAAACCCTTTTCCTGCCCCAAAAATTGGTCCAAATTCTATAGAAAAAATCGAAATCAAAATCCCAAATTCCCGTGGGAGTGAAAGATGAAATTTATTTTTGTATATTCCTCTTAAGGGGTTACATGCGTCTCACAACTTCAAAAAATCGAATTTTTTTATTGTCTTATTAATTTCTACAATATCTCGGGAATACATATTGTCCTAAACTTTCAAGTCATTCCGAATAAAAGTTTTGGAGAAACAGCCTTGGGAAGGTGTGCACTCAATTGAATCACGAGGTTTATTTGAGGTTATCCAAATTTTAAACGCGTTTTTCTCGAAACTGTGTTTCCAAAGTCGGTTGTGAAAAGTTCTCGAAAACTACTCAACCGATCTTGATGAAATTTTACATAGGTCTTTCGAGATACAATTCACGGGGATGTGGAAGAATTTTTTTTTTAATCACAACTACTTAAAAAAAATTTAACCAAAATTAGCATTTTTTGTAAAAAGGTCTGCCAAAAATCCAATTTTCACTTTTTTTGTTGCCCTTCGTCCGAATTCTAGTTTATGGTCTTAACTAAAACATATTTTTTTTTCACTTCTGATGATCTTGCCACGAGTTCTACTGTCAACGCGGTCGCACCTTTTTCCGAGGGATCACCGGAAATGACGACACAATGACGGAGTTTTGAATATTTTACTTTGAAAATTTCAAAAATTCTTTTTCAAATGTATATCCTTAAGATACTAAAAAGTTTGTATAAAATATTTAGTTTTTTATATAAAAAAAAATTGTTTTTTCCCCAAAATAAACCTATGTAACCCCTTAATCAGTGTAGTGCCAAAGTGTTTTAAAAGTGAAAAAATAATAATGTGGTAATTTGAATTCAATGATCGCGCTGTCTCTGATAGATTTTCGCTCCGATTGTTTCTGTTTAACGGCATTTCTTGTTAGAATTCCTTGCTGGTGTGTCTTAAAAAATGAAATAGTCACAGTCTCAGTCGGTCCTGTAGCTATGTGCCTGTGGGCCAGTGAAGTGCATTCAATGGGGAGTAACAAATAATTATAAAAAAAAATTATTAAATTAAAATCAAAATATAAAAGCAGAAACTGTGGCACACTTTGTCATGGGTACAAAAATGGCTCCAGTTTATGGCATTACGTGGTCGCAATGGATGTTACGTATCGCTGGCATGCTCGATAATTTCGATGAGCATCGCGTGTAGCAGTATACTTCAGATCCAGAACACCACCAATCGAATCTCATTGCAAAGAGGTTTGTTCCTCATCTCACTGGGATTCTTGTACTGTTTCACTGACGGATTTTTTTTTAACAAATACCGCAGTTTTTGCCGGCCCGATTTTCTGAAAGTCGACATGCAGAAAATCCTTTGTCTATGCATCGCATTTCTTTATGGAACCCTACGCTTGGTTTGATTATTTTTCATTAAAATTAAATCATTAAATATTCTCAATGTTATAATATTTTATTATGTTATTAGTTGTGTTGTAAGTATGTTTTTATAAATCCATGTTCACCACAAATTTTGCATGTTTATTTTACACACGCAAATTGTGAGGTGTAATCTGCTCAATATTCATCAACTGTTCCCAACTTCTTGCTTCAAAAAATGACATTTCATATCATTTCAATGGCCCCTCATTAAAACCCATATAATTCAATACATGTGTGCACGGTTCCCAATGGGTTTGCAAGTAAAACCAGTACAAGTGCAAATTACATGGGTATTTTCAGCTGGACTTGTAGACTTGTAGGAGAGCTGAGAGATTCTCTCTCTAGTTGACAGTGTTTTGGGCATTAAGGTTTGTATTAGTAAATGGTACTTTTTTTGTCTGCAAAAGCGAGTATCTTAATATTTCTTCTGACGAAATATTTAAGGACAGGAAAGGTAGAAAAAAAACCTCTTTGCGATGGTCCGCGATTTAGGTTTTTCTTAATCTCACTGTCCTCAAGACGGCTGTTAAGCATAGTCTTAACCCAGCTTTTCAGAAACTGTGGCGAACCGAGTTTATCAGGTGAATAGGTAATCCCCCCTATCTTGGTATCCGTTCCGAAAGGAAAACTCTCCGATTTTATACGAATCGGACAAATTTCCTTCATGGTAATTGTTCCGATCACCTGTTCGGAACATTTCTCCGACAAAACGTAACGCATACCGGCAGTATACATTTCTACGCGATGAGCTGCGTTTTTTACATCAGTTTTTGACAGCCACCTGTCAATTTCTCTCCGATTGTCTCCGACATATATTCATCGCGGAAATAATAATTTATAAAATAAATGTTCGGATAACGGATACGGTGAATGTAAATGAAGTCTCCGATTATATTTGCGTTGCGGAGAAAATTCCTCTCCGAACGGATAGCATGATAGGGGGGAATGCTTTCTGTGGTTGGGTTGTTAAAAGCATCTTATGTATCCAGAAAGGCAGCCAAAGTAAATTATTTACTAGAGAGCTATTTCCACTGCTCTTCAAATATGCGTCTTGTGAACTGAATAGAAAACCAGTTGTTTCGAGATTGGTCGTCAAGTATAGTATTTTTAATGTTTTTAAAAGAAATTATGAAAGGCTTATTGCTGGCCTGTAATCTTTGCCGCTGGAGTGTTTTTTTTCCAGTTTCCAGGAATAAATCCCAGTGTCAGGCTGCCATTGACTGGAGGCAATGGATAACCGTTAAGTAACATTTTCTTCCTTCGATTTTTTGATCAAACAAGTTTCGCGAATCTCAAACCATACGCTTCATTCACACGTACTCGCGCTAACACCAAAACGTTTGACATTTCTCGTGTATCACTTTGTTGACATGTTGACAGTTTTTCGCAGCGTTGTTCAGTTTTGCGAAAATCTATTCAATATAATTTAAATAAAATAGTGATACACATTTGTAGAAGAAAAATACAAACTATTGGTCGCAGAAGTTGTTTAGAAAAAACACAGCGATGTAGGTACATAGCTACATAATTATTTTGTAAATATTGTCGGGAAATATGCAGAAGGTCTCTCCATTCGTGTCAAAAGATATATCTTCGAACTAGCAATGGTTGGATTTGCTAGGCTTTAGGTCCTTTATATTTTTATCAAAACCTAAGACGATTAAACAATGTATAGACGGACGCCCACTGCCATGCCAAGAATATAGAAAAAAACATCTTGAAGCTATATATGTAGACAATGAACTTCTTCACAAGTTTGCCATATAAAGTTTTTTGCCATGCCTACTTTTTGTGGACAAATTGTTATGGTAGACGTTCCGTAGGTATGATTGGGTTTAAGATGAAATATACATGTGCTGAACATTATCAAGATAAACAGCGGATTCAAAAATATTGTTGAAAGTTGACATGATGCTGTCGTAGCTCTCGAAATAAATGATGAAATTCACCGCTGACACCCTGTAAACGGTTATGTTCTACACGTCTGTTTCCGCGTGTCAGGAAATACCACATATTACAGAAAGGGTTTTCAGTAAAATACAAATTCTAAATATTAGAATCCTTTCTCACAAAAGAAAAAGAACAAAGATTGAAGCAAGAGTATTTGCTCCTCACTCTGGCTAGCCTACATCCTTGCTCTTTGTCTTTTATCTGACGGGTTTCGCAGTGTTACTATTCGCTCTTCTCTGTTTGGGATACAAAGCCGGATTCATATATTTTGCATTTCGAGCATACATCCATTAATGATTCAGCTTATTTGTTACTAGTGTTAAAATAATTAATTTTATAATAAAAATTACAGCTTTTCAAACTCAATGGACTTAATTAGGACATAATATAAAATTTATAGCCTTCTAAGCTATTTGCTCGAAATGCTAATGCTTATACAAAATGTATGTACATATCCACATAATAAAGGGTTAATCCGGATGCATTTTCTCTTAACACCTTCCGTCTGTCCAAAGCATAAATTGCAGTAGCATAAGCTAAAGCTCATCTGCCATGTTGTCCCCAATATTATTATGGTGCAATCGATTGGAGGAGTTTATGCGAATTGAAATCCATTTTTGTGGACAATAATATGAAAAATCAATTTGCACACACAATAAATGCATTAAGATGCAATGCATACTGCATAAGAAAGAAATCGTGTGCTAAGAGCATTCGGTGGATATCTTGGACTGTAAACCTTTGCGATTCCAGGGAACAAGAAATGTGTTTATTGCGAAATTTCTTTTATCCTCAGTACGAGGAGCACTGGTTCTTGAGGATATGAACCGAGAATACAGCTACCAAAAAATCAGGATTTAGGTGATATTGGATACGGCATTGCATACGTGAGGTAATTCAGCTGTTGAACTTATTGGGTTATAGTTATAGGAAATACCTACTAAATTATGACGTCTGAGGGATTTCAGGGGATATATATGTACACTACACAATGGCTGGGTATTAAAAACTGTCTTCGTTCTTTCGCAGATGTTGTCTGTGTATTTCGACGGTGAAATAAAACTATCACGTCCTAAAGAAGACATGCCTTATTTATAAACAAATTTTAGGTCCAGCGTAATTTTACGCCATACTTAAACTGCCCTTACGCAGCAAAACGTTATTTATAAAACTTAAGCAAGGTTGCTTAAGAGGGGTTACATGGGTTTATTCGGGAAAAAAAAGGTGTATTTTATTCCAAATTTGTACTGCCTTAAAGATATACATTTGAAAAAGAATTTCTGAAATTTTCAAAGGCAAATATTCAAAACTTTGTTGTGTCGTCATTTCCGGTAATCCTAAGGAAAAAAGGTGCGCCCGCGTTGACAGTAGAACTCGTGACAGGATCATCAAAAGTGAAAAAACAAATTCCGTGTTTTAGTTAAGACCATAAACTAGAATTTGGACGAAGGGAAACAAAAAAAATGCTAATTTTGGTAAAATTTGCTCAAAATTTTTTTTTGTTAAGTAGTTGTGATTGAAAAAAGAAATCCTTCTCCAAATCCCCGTGAATTGTATCTCGAAAGTCCTGTGTAAAATTTCATCAAGATCGGTTCGGTGGTTTAGAGAAAAAGGCGTTTAAAATTTTGATAACCTCAAATAAACCTCGTGATTCAATTAAGTGCGCACCTTTCCAAGGCTGTATCTCCGAAACTTTTACTCAAAATGAATTGAAACCCACGTAACCCCTTAAGCGATGCGTAACCTAAACGCCAAAATTTGCGTTTAGAGGCTGCGTAAGGTATGTGTAAAATTTGTTTTTGATTGCAAATGTCATTTTTATATTTTCATTAAACAAAAAAAATTGTAAAAAGGTATAAAAAGCAAGTGACAATGCAAACCGTATAATTGATTGATATATATGGGTGCCTTCGTAACATACTTCATAAAAAATTGTAGTACTTTATCAGTGGAATCCCAATTTTCTGACCTTTTTTTTTGTTTTTTTTGGGTGTCCGTCATGTTACGCAAAATGTTTCAATATAGATAAACAAAAATCTCTCAAAAGGAACTGAGTTTCTGCACCCTTAATGCAAAAGGTATTAGAATCTTATGTTTTTGGTACTAGTTTCCTAAGTGTCCTTACTTATTTAGACGCAAACGCAAACCCAAAATCATTTATAAATCAGAATTTCAGCAAAGTTACTTAAAGGTTGCGTTAATAAAGGGTAATATTTTAAGAGTTTAGTTTTTTAGGTTTGCAGCACTGATTAGTAACAGCGTCCAAATGTCATCTGTCAAAGTGAAAAGTTTTCATTATACTCTGCTATTTGATCATGGAAAGTCACACAAACGAGCAACGGTTGCAAATTATTGAAATTTATTATCAAAATTCGTGGTTTGTCAAAAATGTGCACTCCATGAAAATCCGCTGTTTGATGAGGCTCATTTCTGGCTGTACGGATACGTAAATAAGCTAAACTGTCGCATCTGGAGTGATGAACAGCCACATGCCATACAAGAATTACCGATGCATCCCGAAAAAATGACAGTTTGGGCTAGTGGCATCATCGGTCCATTTTTCGACCAAAGACGACCGTGGAAGAAACGTCACCGTCAACATATCGTTTACATGAACGTCACCGCCTATTTATCGTTTACAATAAAAATTTTGAGTATTTGATGCAAATTTGAGTGTTTTATTCGATTTTTCGAACTACGCGAACTACGTGATCTTTTAATCACCTTTATTACAACTTGATAATAAATATTTGTTGCATACATAATTTGCACATCTCTATTTCGAGTATGGAATGCAATTCCCTAATTCATTGGCAATGTCAAACACGGTTCATGACGTTTAAATTTCGAATGAGCATAAGTTATGCAGTTTTCTTAAGAACAATTTGTTTGTGTCTGGCTACATTGGATGAGTAAGTTGCTTAACGATTTTTATTTCTTCGTAAAGCGTTAGTTAAGCTGCAACTAATTTGTTTATTTAAAATTTTTAATAAGAAAACCGAAGAAAACTGCGCAGACAGAAATAACACTACCGCCTGCGCTGTCCTTACAATCCAAGGAAACATCCATCATACTTCAAATATTTGATAATCTTTCGGTGGCTCCCCTTTGACTAAAATGGCTCCCGAAAATCTTCCAATGGGCTCCTCTTTGAAATTGAAAAACGACAGCCATGCCTCGAAGCTTGCTTGTTTTTGATAGAATACACTTAGTCCTGTCCTCATTCACTTCAAGACCGATTTTTAGGAGGTATTTGCCTCGATAACTCTTGCAAGACATAGGGTCTTGTGGTAAACGAGATTAAAACGACCAAAAAGAAGGGAAACGCACCGGATTGATATTTATAACTTTGAGGCTCCGCTGTCACAACTGAACCGAAATGACATCTCATCAGAAATTAAACGCTTGTCAATCGCCATTTCTTTCTATAACATCTTGACAATCCAAGATCAGTGCTGCTCTGTGGATCTGAAGAATGAGCTTGGGCTTTGATATTTGGTCCCGTTCGGGTTGATGGGATTAGCGACGAATTTTTCGAGCTGTCAGTGAGCAACAGTTCACCCCGACTTGTAGCGCCGCCAATTAAAGAGTAATAAAACATTAAATATTTTTATGTTAACATTCTCATAATTATTAAGGCGACTAATCTTAATTATAAAATATGTTATCAGAATAAAATTATTTTTTTGGATAAATTATATACAAGAGCATAAGTAAAAAACAAAAAAAAAAATTATATTACTCATATTCACTTATTTGCCAAATTGGCATTGTCGAAAGGCGTTAGGACACCTGGTGGGCCACCAAATGTTCCGGTGTACGCCCTTTTTGGGATTGTGGTAGCAGTTGCTTTGGGAACGCTTGGCAACGCAGGTAACGCAGCGACCATCAATGGCTTGGCGTTCAAGACTGGTACCGGTGGTACTGTAGCTTTGACAAGTGGCCGTACAGTATAGTCAGGATCAATAATCGAGCCATCCGCTTGAATAGCGTATCCTGGTTTGTTCTGTCCACCCAGGGTTCCAGGAGCACCACCGAATCCACCTGTATATTTTCCATTAAAAACTGACGAGGCAGTCGTTGGTTTGCCATAAGCTCCAGGGCCTGCCGTGGCACTTGTAAAACCTAAAAGAAAATAGTATTATTCGTATCGCAGGAAGTTATCAGAATTAAAATCTAAAATGATAATCGAATTAAAACATTACCACTAGGTGCAGCAGGTAATGCCTGCCCGAAGAACGGTTTCGTCGTTTGTTGTGTTTGTCGCGGTGCGAAGACAGTGTTCGAGATCACTTTACCTTGATCGCTCTTATTGAAGGTCACTTTGGGCGTGGTTTTCGTGCTTGGCTCCGTTACGGCTGCAAAATTATTAATTGAAATTGAATTCGTTTGAGATTCCGAATTGGTATTGTCGTCTACGTCGTCCGATGCCACTACAATGGGCGGAGTGAACAGTTTTGATGGTTCCTGCACCGTTGTCGCGGTAAAGGGTTGAGTTGTGGGAACGGACTGGGAAGGGATAGAATTATGAGGGAAACTGAGTGGTGGAAGTTCAGATGAAATGGATCTTTGAATTGTTACCCCATCAATGGTTTGCTCATCGACCTGTTTTAATGGGGACTGCTGGAGATCACCTTGAACGCGCTGAGATTGAACACCTCCGGCAAGGGTAAATGGAACTCCTGGTCCAAGTGCGGGATCCTTGACATCACTAAGCCATGATGGAATTGTTGCACTATCGAAAAGGAACTCCTTCGGAGTCGATGTGGTTGGGGCTTTTGTTGTTGTCGTCGTCGTCGTCGTCGTTGTTCGACTGGTGGTACTTGTTTTTGAAGCCGATGAAAAGCCACCGAATTTTGAAGCGAAGAAAGGATTATTTTTGAAGTCAAGTACAGGTAGTGGTGGAACTGTTGGCTTCACTGGAACAGCTACGGTTGGTTGTGATGCCAAAAAAAAGTTCGATTTGAATCCGGAAGGCTGTGCAGCAGACTTCAGGGTGATCTGGGAGATGCGATTAGAAATTGCACTCTCGGTGGTGGTGCTTGGTGTGATGGTGGTGGTTGTTGTTGCTGATGTTGCTGTTGGAGCAGTGAAAAAACTAGGCTTCTGAGTGGTGGGTGTTGGTGGGCTTATAGTTTGCTTTGAGAAGAATTTAAATTGAAATGTTGTGGGTGTGGATGGATGTGGCTTAATGGTGGTGGTGCGTATGGTAGTGGGAATTGTGATAGCAGTGCTGGGAATAGTGGTGATGGATGCAAATGATCCAGCGGGAGTGGGCTTCTTTTGTAATTCAGGAACGCTGAGTACTTTTAAGTCCTCGTAGGGCCCCAGAGGTGGAAGTAAGTCCAGCGATATGGTATGGTTGTATTCATTATTATCTTCAGGTACCTCGAATGGAAGAGCTATATTCAATTCCGGATCATCGAATCCCTCCAGCCATGAGGGTAGAAACTGAGCATTTCCTCCCGGCAAAGCGTAGATTTCATCTGAATTGCTGGATGAACTTATCGGCGCTGTGGTCGTAGTGGTTGTGGTTGTGGTTGTTGTTGGTGGAGGGGCAGTCGTTGTTGTGGTTGTAGTAGTTGTTGGCCTAGGAGTGGTAGTTGTTGTCGTCGTTGTGGTTCTTGTTGTTCTGGTAGTTATCGGCCTATGTGTTGTTGTTCTTGAAGTAGCTCTCCATCTCGGAGTTGTTGTGGTTGCTCTTTCAGTCGCAGGAGCATTGCGATTAAATGCGTACGACTGCCCCGGTGACAATGTCACATGCAGCTTCTTCTGTTGGCCACTGCCACTACCAAAATGTGATGTTGCCGTTTCTGGATCATCCCTTTGTGGCGGCACCAGATCCCAGGAGAGTACTTTAAGTGAATTAGCATCATCTTGGGGTACATAAGGTACGCCTGGTCCCACATCTGGATCATTGAAACTGGCTAGCCAATCGGGCAACGTATACTGCTCGGGCGCTGAATCATTGCTATCTGGATCGTTTTCGGCATCATTTGGTTGTGCAACCGCAATGGGATCTAAAGTGTGGGGAGGGGAGTTGTTAATTATGGACGACTGATCAGTAGGAAAGCTAGGAAAATTATTAATGCTGCCACCATTAACAGGCTGATTTGATTGAAAAACAGAAGAAAAGTCTTCGCCAGTGCTACTAAAACTACTACTACTGCGACTATCAGGGTTGTTATTATCTTGGGCATTGGTATGGGTTAGAAGGTCAGCAGTGGAGGGGGCTAGTGCAAGATCACCGATAAATATTTCTTGTTCTTGTAAATTATTATTATTGTGGTTGAATTGAGGTGTCTGATAGTTAAACTGATGTGCCGATTCGGAGTGTGTGCTATCGCTGTCATTTGTTCTATAAGTCGTCTGCGTTGTGATTGTTGTTGTTGTCGTCGTTGTCGTCGCTGGTCGTAATTGTTCATTTGATGACTCACCAATAACTGGTGGAAGCAAACTATCAATTGGCTTCTTGATCTCAGTTATACCGGAGGCATAATTGGGAATTTCGAATTGAACGCCTTGGGCGCTAATAACTTTTCTGCCATCTGGTGTTTCAATTGGTTGAGAGAATTTTATAGGATTACCATAGCTGTCGACGGCGTCTTGTAAATTGTCAATTAATGGTGGTTGTAGTTCTAATGGAAATGGCGTCTCGTTATGCTCTGAAAAGGAGGATATTATTGTATGCAAATTGTTTGTGTATTAGTTTTTTTTTGTTTATTTTTTATTTTCAAAATTTTGTTTCATTAGAAGAATTGGTTTTGTGAAGAGTCTATAGTATCTATGTAAGTACACTGAATTAGTTCTCTAGTCACCAGCTACACTACAAATGGGAACATTAAAAGTTGTTGTTGGTTATGTAATAAGTTCTTACATTTAAATTAGTCAGACACCAAATTATAATATTACAAAGAAAAATGTCAGTCACAGTTACAAGTATCTAATATTATCTACTGCTAGTCAAAGAGAAAGTTCTACGACTAAATTAATATTCGGTCAAAAGAAATGAGACGTTTTGAAATCTAATGTTTTAGTGAAAATTACTCGATGTCACATAAAAAATAAAATTAAAAAACTTAGTACTAGGTGTTATTGAAAATATAGATTGTGAGGAAAGGAAAGCTTTTACCCAAACAATTACTAGATCACCTAACCGGCATCGAAGTTGTAAAAACAATTGAAAGGCAAATGGCAATCAAACAAACAAGAAGTAACATAATTGGAATGGCACTATAGATAAACAGACGTATTTATTAGATTTCCTTAAAACACCTCTCAGAGGTTGTTTAGTTAAACAACGCGTAAAACCATTACGCATCTTTGCTGAAATTCAGATTTATAAACGATTTTCCTCTGTGTAAACGAGGTTTGTGTCTAAATAAGTACAAACAAATAAAAAACTACTACCCAAAAAACATAAAATTCTACTACATTTGGCTTTAAGAGTGCAGAAACTCAGCTGTATTTGACAGATTTTTGTTTATTTATATGGAAATATTTTGCGTAGCATGATGAACTCCCAAAATAAAATAAAAATGTCGGAAAATTGGGATTCCACTGATAAGGTCCTACAATTTGTTTATGAAATATGTTACAAAGGCACACACATTATAATCAATTATAGGATTGGCATTGTCTCGGGTTACTTTGTTTGCTGAAGAAGTTAATAAAATCCATATCCTTCACAAAAGCCACGAAATCAAATGGCATTTTTATATCTTTTTACAATTTTTTTGTTTTAATGAAACGCAATTTTCGGTGTTTAGGTTACGCATCACTTAAGTAACGTTGCCTAAGTTTTATAAGTTATGTTGTGCTGCGTAAGGGCAGTTTAAGTATTGCGGAAAGTTACGCTGGCCTTAAAATATGTTTATAAATAAGGCCGAAAGTGCATAAGAAGAAGATTGTTGGTCTTTCGATAAACAATACAAATAGAATGCAGTCCCAGTGGGGAATAACTTTTCGCAGAATTATGAATAGGAACCAACAATCAGCATCACAACACAAGACAAGAAGAAAGAATTGGGTGATCGGCTTTGGCCTGCCCGTGCCCGCACCCGTAAACAAAACTATCGCCAACAAATTGCCAACTTCCTACTGCCAAATAAGTTAAACACATAACAAGTAAGCGAAGCAAGGAATGCCCAAATGCATGGAGGAAAATAACAGTATAGATCTGTACTATCCGACTATCAACAGCAGGATATCTGCCTCCATACTCATGCTAAAGAGGGATTGGTAAAACTGTGATAATTACTGACTTATTAAGCTGATGTCAAACACCATGAAGATGTTTGAACAGATATATATGATATTTAACAAAGTTTGGTCGAAGTTCGAACATGTCGAGAGAGTGAAAAGGCAAGAAGAGTACCGACGTCCAGTCAATGTAGAAGAAATTCCACCTCCCAAATGAGAAGAGGTCGTTACACCTTTTAAAAAGTTAAAAAATAACAAATAACGCTGGCTCTGACGGCCTGTCAGTGGAAGTAAGGGTGGGAAGGAAACTATGCCCAATGACTGACTATGTCCTGTAGATAACAAGAAAGGTGATCATATGCCTTGCAAGAACTATCGAGGCACATCCCTGTTAAAGTGTCGCATAAAACATAATATTCAACGTACAGGGTGAACTACTCAAGCCGTTCTGCAACACACTGATCGGCACGTACCAATGTGGCTTTCAGGCCGGCAAATCGACAATAGACCAATTGTTCACACTAAGAAAAATCCTGGAAACACCATCTTTTTATCGACTTCAGGAGTTCTGCATGGCGTTGGCCGACTTTGAGATCCCGAAAAAAATGATTCAACTGCGCCGTGTGACCGCGCACGTGACCATCTCAGCTCAGTTGAACTCTTTCAAACATGCACCGGAATTTGTCAAACTTGTTTTTGAGCAGATAGTGCCTAGGGCAGGTGGATAAACGGAAGCCACTATCTATCTGTTGAAGACTGGGGGTCCGTATTCAACTGGGGGTCCGTATTCAGATCATCAGTGAATATGGCTATTGACGAACAGGCGAAGTAAATGAGGACAACACTAAATGTATGCTGTCAGCAAACAAACAAGCATCAATCCAATGACTAGAACAAAATATCACCATTGGCAGCAGCAACTTCGAGGTAGTTAAGGATGGCAGCAACTCTCGCAGTGTAAGCATCCTCTACACGAATGACAACCTAGAAAACCGCTGCTTCTTCGGTTTGGCAAAGCCAATGGGTTCAAAACTTCTGATTCAGAAGGACAATGGAAATGATATACAGAACTCCTGTCCTGCCAGTTCTGTTTAAAAGAAAAGAGAGGAGAGAATAGTTAATACTAGGCTCCTTCGATTAAAAATTCTTCAGCGGATATTTGGTCCTGTGTGCGAGGAGGGCAAATGAAGGAAAAGATACAACCGCGAATTCTATGAGCTGTATTAAGATTTGGATGAAGTTCAAAAATCTAAAACACGTCGTCTGAATTGGCTCTGCCACATCGAGCGAATGGTCAATAGCGCTGCAGTCAAGAGAAACTTCGAATCCCAGCCACCAAGATCGAGACGACAAGAAAGATTAAAACTAAGTTTCAAGTACCAAGCCGACTCAGATGCCAGCGCGCTTGGCTGACTTGCTTATATCTGCAAGCAGCGTGCTCGGGACAACAGCTCTCTTTGGTTCTGTAGCCTGTTAAACAAGTAAGTTGATCGAATTAGAAGTTCAAAATTCTAGAAAGCCTTCACGTGAAAGAACCAATCTCGAAAAAATTGAATCACGTCCGGTTAAGTTGATATTGTCATGTTCAAGGGAGCTTAATACCGGTATTCCAGTAGCGATGCGGTGAAGATCATAACCTCGTCGGTTAGAGGAAAACGTTAAACGATTCATCGTCACGGGGAAACGATGACTACTATTTGTTGTTTATAATTGATCACAGTTAAGCAATTTTTATAGTTTAAGTCAAAGTTAAAGGTCAAAGCATTGCGAAGCGCAGCGATGTGCCGACGCTAAATATACCATCTCATCTGTAGGGGTTCGATAACTCATCTATTAAGCCTAACAAAGCTATGTTCGCCAAAAGAAGTTACTATAATCAATATAAAAGTAAATCTTAGTGTCAGTCTGACAGAGTATATGCGCAAGTATAGGATGGTTAAAGAGACAACTCCTTCGAAACTACATTTCGTTTTGTGCTTATTTCTATCGATGAATGCATTGGAACCCGTTGGCGAGCTCAAGCTATCAATATCCCAACAGCAATAAACTATAACCCAAATGCGAGCAAATTCAATGGATAAGTCCCTCAAAATTGTGCCAAAAATACTTTTGCGGAGTTTTCCAAGTACGTACTTAGTACTCGACTTAAATTGCCTTTGATTGTTAAGTACTCATACGTATACTCAAAATGCTAATCGCACTTTATTCATCAATATTGATAAGATTACGCCTACATGCGTTATTCTATCTTGGAAGCTATTTCGATTTAAATTTGCACGATAGGAAATAAAATTCGAATTATGAATATTTATTATTAATTTATAATGTAATTAATTTGTTTTTATTTTTTCTTTCCCTACCCCTGAGATGGCATTAAATCAGAAGCTATCGGCATTTGCATAATGCACATTTGAATTACTTCTAGGAAGTTGGATTTTCCCGTTTCTATACAAAACGTGTTCATAAAATGAATTTTAATAATAATATTGGGTGCACTGGTTTTAGTATTTAACGAGTCGTATTTACTATTTACCAATACGAATATCATATTACTCGAGTATATGTAGGTACTATTATTTTGTTGATATAAACAACACTTCCATGTACTCGTTGTACAAACTTATGATTAATCGGTTACACGACTTTATGATGGTTCACGATGTTTGACGTTGTTAAATCATACTTAAAGTGATAATTGGCATACGAACTACTAAGTAAGGTGGGATGGGATACTCATGCAACCGTTATTATGGTCTTGAAATGATTTATAAACTTTTATCCGGAAACTTGAAATTACATACTGAATATTTTATCACTTCTTAAATTTATGTTCAAGTGAAAAACCGAGAAATTACTTCACATGAAATTGGAGATTACACCCGGTTTTCTGTAAGAAATTATTTCATGTTTAATGTGGACTTTGATCAGTTAACATATACAAGGTGGCGCAAAAGTAATCCTCCTATCAGAAAATGCTATAAATTTTGCGATTGGCCCCTAATGTCAGTTCTGTTTTGACATTTGTGTAGTAAACACATGCGAAATACACGTTAATAAACAATGTTACGCTACACTGCTCCAGAACGCGGAATATTGGTGACTATTAATTTGAGCAATAATCGGTCGGTGACTTTGGCACAACGTGATTTTCGTCGCAGCTTTCCTAGCCGTCCAACGCCTACTGGTGAAGCACTGCGACGTTTAGCCGCTCGCCTCAAAGAGACTGGCACAACACGAGATGCTGCCAGGCGTGGCAGACCCCGGAGTAACCGTTCTGCAGAGAATATTGCTGCTGTAGCCGAAGATGTCATGGAAGCGCCGTCGACATCGACCAGACGAAGTGCCACGCAAATGGGTATCAGTCGACGGTCTTTACAGCGAATTTTGGTACAAGATTTGAAGATGTTTCCGTACAAAGTCCAGACGGTGCATCAGCTGTTAGCTGCTGACCGCCAATCGCGTCTAACATACGCTCAAGCCATCCTTAATCACCACCAAGAGGAAGATGATTTTTCATCAAAAATAATCATGAGTGATGAGGCCCATTTCCATCTTAGCGGGTACGTAAATAAGCAAAATTTACGCTTCTGGGGCACTGAAAATCCGCGTGTAACCCACGAAGAGCCATTACACCCGCTCAAAGTTACTGTATGGGCTGCTGTTTTCGCTGGAGGAGTCATCGGAACTTTTTTCTTCGAAGACGTCGCGGGCCAAACGGTTACTGTGAATGGTGAGCGCTACAGAGCAATGATCAACGAGTTCTTTTTGCCGCAACTTGATGAATTGGGATTGGAAAACATGTGGTTCCAACAGGACGGTGCAACGGCACACACTGCACGTGCCACAACCGATATGCTGAAGGATGCATTTCCCGGGCGCCTAATCTCCCGTTTTGGCGATTTGCACTGGCCAGCAAGATCGCCTGATTTGACCGCTCCAGACTTCTTTTTGTGGGGCTTTTTGAAGTCGCGGGTTTATGTCAACAAGCCTCAGACTCTTGCAGCTCTTAAAGACAATATCCGTCAAGAATGTGAGGACCTATCACCGGAAGTTTTGGCCAAAGTGATGGAAAATGCCATAAAAAGGGCTCAAATGACAATCAACTTGGCGGCGGCCATTTACATGACATCATATTCTCGACTTGATGTAAAAAAAATTAAAAGACCAAATAAAAATAATCCACAAGAAGAATCAAAGTTTTTAATTTTTTTTTTAAATTACAGCCAAAAAACATCGGAAGGTTATTTTTGCGCCACCTTGTATTTAGTTTTGAGATCAATGCATTTGAGTTTACTGTAAAAATGCACTTTCTTAAGATGGCGTTAAAAAAAATGCTTGCAACGAACACATACTAAAATCGAGCCACTCCGAAATAAACCATATAAAACGTACTCGGTTTTTTCATTAAAGGGAACCACTAAAAATTAGACACCTCTTATTTGGATAATTGCTTCTGTTAAAAGCTCCAATTTGCGACATAGAATACAGAACAAGAACAAAAGAAGGGATTTGTGTCAGAGCTGACAGCTAGGTCAAATGTCGCAGCTGACAGTTGGATGCGATGATGCAGAAAAGCAGGCTATTGCCCGACAAAATTGCTTTCATTCTGCTTTCGGACACAGTCCACTTAGAAAACATTAATTTTCTGTGTGTTTTGATAGACACCCAGCAGTTCTGTTAAAGAAACGTAGGTATTTAGTTTGTGTTTTGTCAATTTTGTCTACAAAGGTTTCCGTAATAAAACATATTTTTGCAGAAATTTCCAAATAAACAATACTCTGAGTCAGATTGATTTGCTTGATTTTTTTTTAATTGATTTCCTTATACATATGTATATATAAAAAAAATGTGTAATAGGGAAATTGAGTGGATAAAAATTAAATCAAATGACTTTTAAAGAGGAAAAGAACAATATTATTGTATTGGCTAGAGCTGAATAAGGAGTTCTATCAATGATTTCAGTTAGCTCGCTCGAACTGCAGGACCAATACTGCAAACAAAGAGTAAAAAATTGCCGAAATATTAACGGTCAACGATTCAAATGTCTCAAACGGATGGTTCGAAAAAATTTCAGGAAAAATTTGACTGATGTTAAATTGGCGACGGTTAAGAACTACAAAGCAATAATAGGCTCATTGTGCCAAAATTAAATTGAATCTATAACTTATAAGAAACTGGTTTATTATTTCATACAATACCATGTACCACGCAAACCTACCACGAAAGTTCAGTGAGATGTACAATACTATACTCTGTCCACCATAAATTGACAGTACACGTCTTATGGGGAAGCTTTTTAAAAATCAGTAGCGTGCCATATTTTTCTACTATACTAAATTGAAAGAAACCCCTCATAAAGTGTTTACCCTCATACTGGCCTGTGGCTGCTATTCAACGCCCATTTAATTGATGTGCATTCAGAGTTACCAATGTCCGTTTGGTAACTAGTTCAGCTTTTTTTTCTTGGGTTTCTGTTGAGGAGCTTAAGGTTTTAGAGCTTTAAAAAAAGTTTTTAGTGAAAAGCATTATCTTGGAGGTCTTGTTTTGATCTCTGACATACAAAATTGTTTGAGGAAAAAGATTATTTGCGTTGGTTTTGTTTGTTAGAAATGGCTTTAAATTCATCCAAAGACTTAAGTGCCGAAAGAAAAGAAATTGTTGACGAGACAAAAAAAAAAATCATCAAAATTTGAAATATAAAACAGTAACTGCGTATCAAGTAGGTGATATTTTTTCTGTGGGTAAAAGAACAGTTTATAGGCTTCCTTACGAAAATAGGCCGAAACTCGTCACCAAAGAAGAAAAACCAAACTGATTTAAAAGAAAAGTAGATGATTTTAATAAGTGTGCCATCAGGCAAATTATGCATCAGTTTTTTTTTCCAAATAACGAACCTTCGACTCTGGATAAATTACTGCATGAGGTAGGACGCAATGCAAACATCACCAAAATTAGCAGGTCGTCTCTGCATACGGTTTTAAAAATTAAACTGAGTTCTTAATTTGCCCATCGTCAGCGAAAGAGTGTTCTTTTGGAAAGAACTAACATCATAAAGGCATAAAGATAAATTTGTTTTATTTTTTATAAATAAAACAATTGAAATGAAAATTTCAATATAAAAAAAAGCATGGTAACCCAACATAATATTCTTTTAGGTTTTTGCTGATTTAAAATCCTTAGTACGGAAACCCTATAAGAGCTTTTGGTAGAATAGCACCTTACGGAAAACAAAAGAGTGCGAATGACAGGCAAACATCCCTATCTTCCCTGTACTGCCAGTTTATGTTGGACAGAGTATAGAATGACTTCTTACAGTGAGGGACAGCACAATCGAACATGCAAAAATGCGTGACACGTATTATGATCCAGCTGCGTATAACATTTAGAGGTGTGATGGTGTGGAAACCTTTGGTGGTGTGGAAAATCAACTTGGCACCTGGAAGTTACAATTTTTGTCAACCACAATGAATGGGTGGGTCATACAATGGTAACAAATGGTCGTACCTAAACCATTTTGGACCTCCGTTGTGGATTAATCAACATGATAATGCGCCAATACATACAGCCTGGGTTGTTTTTAAAACGTATATAAAGAGCTATTAAGTTAGCCGCCCTAATTACTTTATCTGAATTTCATCGAAAATGTTTTTGGATGGTTGAAACGTCCAGTATCTACATATGTATATGGATCAGGACAAGAATATTTAAGTATACCCGAAACTAGCCGAAGCCATCGAATTAGCTTAAAAATCGATTTCGCGCAATGCCTGGTTTGGGAGAAGTGGGCGATAGAAAACAGACCCAGGTTTATCATATTCCAGTGGCGAGGAGTTTATAATTTACAGCAAGTTCGGTAGTTTCATTCTGATGCTGGAGGAGGAAAATTTGCAAATGAAAATAATGTTTTTTTTTTTTGTTGTTGGCTGGTAAAAATAAAAGAAGCTTTAGAAACTCTTTCTAGTTTTAATGAAAGAGGAATAGAACGCATGTTAATATGAGAGGATATGTTACATGGATTTCGTTTGATGTATATTTATCCATATGGATGATCGAATGAATGTTCTATTTTGTGTTTGTGGGAAAAAATTCTGATAAGCATTTGTGCCGTGTGGCACTCTATTTTCCTTCTTACAATTTATTAGCGCATAACTTGCAAGCTGTTCGCTTAAGTATATATATAGGCTTGCTATTGAAATACATATATTATTATTATATTTATTATATTTATTATTATTATTTAAGTGATATAAGCCTGATTGCTGTTTTAAAGGGTAGAAATAAGAATTACTTTTGAGCATTTCGACCTATAGTTGCAATATTGTCGCATTTCTTTTCCTTTCCAAATGGACCCTGCAACTGTTCAAAAATGCTATTATATAACATTATTAAAAAAAGCACGAAAATATAAAATTTAAAAAGATAAAAAAGGAACTTATACAACCTACTCGTCGGTCGAGCGAATTTTAAGGAATACAAGACTTTGAACTTCTTTAAAAAGCTAAGATTGACAAAAGTGCCTAGAATTTATTGGAAAAGGCCCCATAATATACGTATATATCATATACCCATAATATATGTTTCTTAATAGACCTTAACTCTCAAATATTAATAAGTGATTTTCGACATCGTTAATTTGAATTTGACTGCTGCGGCTGAAGATACCTACACTAGAAATCTAGTAGCGTGAACAAGTGATGCAGCCGTGAAATAACTTTTTACTTAGATATCAGTTTTTAATTTATTTATTATTCCACAAAGGGGAAGCAAATTCATTATTGCAAAAAACATATACCTCATTTACACTGCACTGAAATCTGAGGTTTTGCGGAAAGCCCTGAAATCTCCATCATAATCAGCAGGTTTCCCAACATTTTTCAGATTTTAAAACTTCGTTGTCAAATCAAACGCATCTTTTAACACATTCTCCAATTGCCACAAACCAGTTGAACCGTTTCCAACTGTCAAATGTCTACTACAAGACACCTTTAAGTCAAATCACCGATTATCTGGAGCAACGATGATTATAGACATATATGCCATTGTTAGCTTATAGTGGGGTTGCAACTTGATCGCAATAATTGTTTCTTAACTTTAATTTTTTTTACGGCTGACTAAAACATCAAACAAAACCCAGATTTCATAGCCTAATAAAAAATTGAAGCAATGCCAAAGATCTGGAGCTGTGTCAATCATTTTGAAATGTAGTAGTCAACTGGACTAATCTACACCAACTACACCGAAAAAATTAAAATTTTATCACTTATACGTATCAAAACTCACTTTTTTTGTAATTGCTCCAACTCATCGATTATAAATTTACGATTGAAAGAATAATTGACAGATGGACCAGAAAGTCAAAGAACATGATAAATAAACTATTGATTTAAATTCACAATGGATCAATAATCCATTGCCAGTTGGCAGTCACAATAGCATATAATAAAATTGACTGATAAATGTCAATTATAAATTATTGAAAGTGTTAATCTGATATTAAAAAATTTTTTATTGTTAAGTAACAGTTTATTTACCCTATTAGCGTCAATCAGACTGTTCACAGACTAAGGTTTATTTTAATCCGAATCTAGATTAGAATAGAATCTATAAGGTTTATCGAATTTAATGATTTGAGGTACCTAATCCTTTTCCCTTTAGTTCGATTACACCAATAAATATATCAAAATGCACATATGTAACTTTCTTAATAAAAAAATGAATTCAACTCTCAGATCTGAGTTAATATTCATAATCTAATTATTAACAAACTGAAATAAAATCTACGGGAATCACACATTCTGTACTTATAATAGACACAAGTAAATTTATGACTATAAAAGTTGCTGTACCGGTTTTACGAGAAGCCTCTAACTAGTTTGTGATTTGTTTTAAATTAAATTAGTTAGCACAAACAACATTGACATTGAAAATGTAAATCAACATTCCGAGGTGCAGACTTGTAGCCGGATCTAATTTTGTGTTCTTGTTATGAAAACATCAAAACGAATCGCCCACAATTTTGGCTTGTATCAAGTTCGGTCACCCTCTTTAAAATACCAGCAAGGTATACAAAACAATTTGTATACATGTATCTGCATTCATATTTCCATAAGAACACACTACTCATTTTCGAGTAGTCTTCAAGTGAGTCAAGTCAAAAATAATGGCTATTTTTTTAAAGATTTTATTTATTCTGTTTTTACAGCCATCTTTGTGGTTAAAAGCGAATGTCACCATTCAACTTTGCATGCCAAACATGGCTTATAATTTATACAGGCCATTACGTAATGGGCTAAAATATATTATGAATCACATCGGTTTTTACGCTACAGTAGGTGTTCGTTATCTGGCATTTTTATGAATCTATTTATTGACCTATGCCATATGGAGTGTCAGAAATTTATATGGGGTAAACGAATAGAAATAATGTGTTAGTATCAATGACAGCTTCATAACCAGATCAAAGATTAATATGTACTTTTTTACTTGGCTAGTATTGGACTTAACCTTAGTCAGTACAAACTATTTTTGTTTGGTTCTTTCTTCCGATTTAAGTCTTTGTTGTTAAATTCATCATTAAATTGTAAGGAATATATTAGCGGAAGTGTTTTATTAATTTCTAGCCATAACCGGTGCATGAGTGATATTGAACTAGTTGGCGTAACAATCGATTTAAACCTCGGTGTGTACTTTAACTGGCCATTTTGTTTATTTTAAAGAAATTCATTGAAATCTGTTTTCGTCATGATCTTTAGTTTGACAAAATATGTTTGTTTGAACATTGTGGTTTTTCTTACAACCTTACACTTGCAGTTGTATTTGTACTTAATGAGTTTATACTTTAACCTCAAATTGTATTTTTACCAGTTATCTATGGACACGGACACGAGTTTAACGTGAAGGTCTAATCAGTGAAGGTCCCCGACTCGCATCGACGTGTTTAAAAAAGGATGAAGGTTTTCCCAATTGGGATTTGACAACTTTGAGCTTCCACTGTAAGCGCACCCTTAAACCAGTGACCGAACTGTTAATGTCAAAACATTCAGTAGAAACTCGAAAATTCACGAAAGAAAAACGTTTACGATCCAGTAAAAAGCAATTAATAGTATAACGAACAAATTTGAATCTATATTTTCGCTGCTGGATGTTGCCGTGCCAGTGAGACAATGGATTGGTCGAAGTGCCGAGAATTTATTGTTGCCGTTTAAGTGTCGGTCGCAAGCGAACCAAAATATTTAAATCGACTTGGTTCTTCTTAATTGGCCATCGCTTAAAGCAAAGTCCACACTGTGGCGAATTTTGCGAAAGGATATTGGCCTGCACCCTTATAAGATGAAGTTAACACCCGAACTTAAGTCACTCGATCAGATGAAGCGACTAATTCTCGGATTGGGCTTGAGAAATGCGAGAATCAACGTCAGTGATGAAGCGCATTTTTGGCTAAACAACTTCATCAACAAAGAGAATATGCATTTTTGCTCAGATAAAAACCCTCATGGTCTTCTAGAAATACAACTTCATCCACAGAAAGTAACTGTATTGTGACCGTCACGTTACGGCCAATGGACATAACTACAAATTCATATTGCTATGTTATTTCTTTCTAGACATTAATGATATGTGGTTTTAACAAGGCGGTGCCACAAGCCACACAGCGGGTGTTAGCAGAGAATAGATTGCTTTTGTTTGTTCAGCAGGTTATCTGCGTTAAAGTTTGATCTATATTGGTTTAGTTGCTTACTTGTTGCATCCAAAAACGACATCGCTTCAGAAAACGAATGAGGAATAACTCATGGCAATCGCTGTATCCAGCTGATAAGTCAGATATCCAAATAACCAAGGAATCTCAATATAAGTCCTAAACTTTATCCCTTTCCTTCCCTGAATGCGGATGTAGATATCTTTGGTCGTTCTTAGAGACATGTGGTGCATATTGCGTTCATGGTCTCTGGAGGAGTCGATTTAACCACGAACTATTCGAGCTGTGCAGTGGCACCAAAATTGTCAAACAACTGCGCAATGAGAGTCCCATTAAAAACGAAGTAATTTTAAATTGCAAGAACATGAAGGGCGACTTAAGATCTGTATTGCGAAATCTCCGAATCTAGTCTAATACAATAGACAACGCAATAGAGGAGACCTCGGAATATTGTTCACACAAAAGCAACTAATACATACTCGCTTTCGCTAAGAAAGAGTGTTTTTTATTTTACAGACAGAGAACTTTGAATTGGCAGCACTGTTTTCTGTTACAGTCGTTTTGACAGTTCTCGGTAGTTTTGAGGTAACTATTGTTTGGTAATTTATCATGAATAAACTCTTATCGGAGTGGGTGCAGTGGCTTAGTGGTTAAGTGCGTTGGACCACTAAGCGAGAGGTCGCTGGTTAAAATCCCGATCTGTACCACCTGAAGGTTTTTATTCGCTGGCACACCTCTTGCGAACGACTGACAAACATCCAAGAGTAAGAAATGTCATGAGAAGCTTCTCAAAAATTAATTGCCATTCGGAATCGCATTAAACTGTAGGTCCCTCCATTCCGTGTAAAAATATAAACATCGCACACACAATGGTTGGAGAAGATAGGCTCTAGGTCCTGTATGGGCCGTTTACGCCTAATATTTATTGATTTTAAACTCTTATCGGAACAACGTTTGCAAATTGTATAAATTTATTTTGAAAAAAAAAAGAATATTCAATTGGAGAAACTCATCGAACATAAATTTAAAAGATAGATGAGTGGGATGAAGCACACTTTTCGTTAAATCAATTGCCTCATGAGCAATTATAATCCACATGCCATTGTCGAGACAATGTTTAATCCATAATGGCGCCCTTGGAATCATTGGCCCATACGTCTTCTAAAATGAATATAATCACAAAGTTACAGTCAACGATAAACGATACAGAGACATTTGGCGTTATATCGCTTTGTTCGTGCGATTTACCGCCATTAAATTATTTTCTCCGGGGATATGTAAGGTCGCATGTCTACGCCGATAAATCACTTGGAAGCCAACATTCGACGCAGACTGATTTACTGCGAAGAGTGTGTGAAAATTGGACCTCCAGATAAAGCCACGTGCGAGCCAGGTGTCCTGTATTCATCTGGCTCTAAAAACACAAATTATAAGAACAGTACAAGTTTAGTTACGGCTAAAATAGCCAACTTGACAGTATTGAAAATGTTGAAAACTATTTCTGCTGGTATTTTTATTTTTTTTTTCAAATGAATACCCAATTATGGCAGAACCGCTCTGAGCAAGTTAAAAATAAATCGAAATCATTTGTAATGAGTTAAGCAGAGCTTCAAGTTAAATATATTGCTGAAACAAATTAAAAAAAAAAAGTAGTCACACTTGGGACACCTTAATGCGATTGAGATTCTTGTTCCTCCTAAATTATTAAACACATTTTTTTGCTACTATTCACAGTCCTTAAGCATTAGGCAATAAATTTTATAAGCAAAGCTAATTAAGATAATTATTTTCCAAGAAACCGTATCATGATACATATTTTTTTTTATCATATATCACCACTGCACCAAATTATTTTGTATTTATTTTATAATTACCAACACCAAAAGAGTTTTTGTTTTTTTTGGTTGTGTTTTTGAAAATTTTATTTATAGGTACCAATATCAATAGGTACTCCAGATACACCATATCCAGAGATTATTACACCACAGTAGAAAACTGCAGCTAAAATCCACATGTGAAATCTATCTGTCGACATTATGCAATAAATTTTTTTTATAATTTTTTGTTATTTTTTGTAAATTTATCAAAAGTCGACGACGACGCTTCGGTGACTCTCTCTAAAAAAAAAAACACGTTCTCTTTTAAAATTGGTCGTGCATTCGAACCGATAATGATGTTAATTATTCGTATCTTCTTCAAAATTTTGGCTAGTATGTGATATTCCGCGCTTTATCCAACAGAAAAAAACATAAAAAAAAAAAAAAAACAATAATAAATATGTATTCATTGAGAAACAACCGAGTGTAGGCAAACGTTACCTCGTCGGTTAGTAGGTGGTACCGTACCGATCACTTAGAAACCCGCGGGTGTAGGCTACAACATACAGCTCTAGCAAAACAGAGAGATATGGTGCTAACGTGTTAACCGAATGAAATGAAAACTTTTATTAAACCTCGGATCTTTTGATTGACTTCATCTAGCTAACATCTCGCCTGAGCTTGGATCCGGATTCGCTAAGTTGCGTCGTCGGCATACCTACCTACATATCTACTACATACATACGTACCTTGTACATTTATACAAAAATTCATTCGAGATATTAAATATAAGTATCTGGTCGGTGGTATGTAAACTCGTTCGATGTTTCGTAGTACGAGCTGCCGGTGAATGGTGACGAACGAGTCAATGACGATGCTAGCCGGCGTTATGGAAGCCATGAAGACGATCCGTAGTTGACGACCATGCATCTTGCGAAAAGTCCATTGTTTGTAAATTGAGTTGCTCTGGCTAGATGATGGCTGTGACTGCCGCTACTTGACGACTGAACTGAATGGCTGTAGTGGGAATTTGTTTATGTTTTGGTCGGGTCGGGTCGGGATCGCGATCGGGAGTTGCGTAACTTTTAAAACCGGAAATTAGTTCCGTGATGTCTGATGTCTTAGTTTGCTGCGAGCGGCGTCAAGTTGTATCTCCAATGAACCTACCAACAATGCGCATTATTTCCTCGAAGAAGATCATAATGCATTGCAACATGAATTTCATTTAGAAATTCGATTAGGTAGACATTTTATGGTGATAATTACTTCGTAGATAATTTTTGATTGTACATTTTTTTTTCGCTTCTTAATTTCATTAAAATACTCGTAATATGAGTAAGCTTATCGAATAGATAGATTTCCTTATTGTGTTTTTTTTTTCTGTTTGTCTGTACTATAGATATCTATCTATGGAATAGCTGGTGGGTAGGTAAGTACCTAGCACTGTTAAAAATTTAATAAAAGACTTTTGTAAGTTGTATTTGTAACAATGATGAAGTCTTCAGTGGGCAGGTACAATGCTATAAGTACTTACTAACGGGACGTGAGTATAAAATAAGCCTGAAAATTACAGGGTCCACAAATAACATCCAAAAGCCGGCACTCAAAGTTTGTTGCCAAAAATTGAATTGAGTTTCGTGATTTATTTTAAAACATGGTTTGCCCCGGCTGATTTGAATGATACTTCCTGCTGCCTAATGGGTTATCGCGTCTATCATTCCGACAGAAAATTGCGTAGTGCTGGAGGTTTTGCAATCTGTGCCCGCAATTCAAGCACTTGACATATTTCGGTTCCAGTAAGATTTTTTGCTTTATAGAACCAAAAACGGTCCTCCAGTTTGCCGACCATGTAAAAAAATATAGTTATGAGAAAGACAGAGATAGAGCTACTTCGAGGAAGTTAAGGAGTTTATCTACCTGGGGGTAAACATCAACTCCACAAATGACATCTTAGTGGAGATCCGTCGAAGAATTACCCCAGGAAGCCGCTGCTTCTTCGGTTTGGCAAAACAAATGCGTTCAAAACTTCTGACTCAAAGGACAAAGTGCTTGCTCTAGAGAACCCTTATCCTGCCTGTTCTGGTATACGGCGCGGAGTGCTGGACGATAAGCAGAAAAGGAGAGTTAATACTGGGACCCTTTGAAAGAAAAATCATTCGACAAATATTTGGTCCTATGTGCGAGGCGAACTCAATGAGCTGCATTGGATGTAGTCCAAAAAGCCAAGAAACATCGACTACAGTGGCTCGGCCACACCGACCGAATGAACAACAACACTCCAGCCAAGAGCATCTTCGAATCCCAGATCCCAGGTTCGAGGCGATAAGGAAGACCGAACCTCCTTTTTAAAGGCCAAGCCATTGTGGACCGCGCTTGGTCTGAAAACTGGAAGCAGCGTGCCCGGCATCGCACAAGATGGAAGGCTGCCGTGTCTCAGGCAGAGACTCTACACGGGTCGGGAACCCGATAAGTAAAAGTAAGTATTGAACCAAAAAGGAAAAAGTACGAAACACAGATAAAGATCTACAAGAAATCAAAAGAAATAAAATGAGCCCTGCCCGCAGGATAGGTACTCATTCCGTAAGACTATATCCTTAAGTTTAAATTCGGCGGCGAAAAAAAAAACAACACAAATATTTTTGCGACAATTTTTTATTAATTAACTGTTTGGGGATTTCTGACCAATGACCAATACTGAAAGTTTTCAAACTTTGTTTGAAATAAAAGATAGACGAGACGATCGCGATTGAGTTACATATGTGAAGCAAATTCAAGAAGAGAACTCGGCCCAACTAATATAATTAACTTGTCTCGCCTTCTAACTCTTTTGGAGAAAAGCAATCATCTCAGCTCAAATTTATTGACTGGACTACTGATGGTTAGATATACAGATAATCATCTCTGGCTAAAATGGCTGCAGAATTCGCTCTCTTTAATTTTCTATCTGTGAATACTTTATTTCATCTTTATTTCATTTATTTTAATATGTTCTGTTCTGTTTTCCGAAACCACATTGAACATTGAGCATTTCATCAGTATCAGATAAAAATACCCCCTTGATTTTCGCGACTCGTCGTCTCTCTTAAATTTATCATAATCTCGACTGATTTCACCAACTACCAAGGTTTTCATGAGAATTAATTTTCAGTTCATCTACAATCTAAAGAATCGTTGAAGATTAACTTTTAATTTCAAAAACTATTAATTTCCCGCTCCTCTCAGAGGGGAACAAGATTTGCGGTATCTTAAGGAAATTGTTCAAATAACCGCTCTCAGCTGTTAAGACTTGTTTCCGGATCAATCACTTTCGGTAACGACATTGATGCTTATCAAAAAAATAGAATGCTTACCCGAAATTTGACATTTGAAATTGTTCTATATGTACAGTATGTTGCACGTTATAATACTGGCGGATAGGGAAACGTCAACAGGAATTCGCCGAAAGAGAAGTGCAACAGGTAGCTGGGGTGGGTTCGGAGATGGAAATAATTTTAGGGAAGGAGAAAATTCTGAAACGAAAAGGTATCAAGAAAAGGTAAAGTGATGGTGGGTAAAACGGGCGCCACACAATCTTTGAAAAAAAGGAATTGTGAAACCTTTTTAAGAAGAAGTCGATGATTGATTGCTAAAAAAAAGGAATTAAATAAAAAAAGGCAAGGTTTTCAAAACGTTACAAAGCTCGAATGAGCAACGGTCAATTTATTGAAGTGACGTTAGATTGCGGAACAACAAAAGAAAATATCGCCGTTTGAAATAGCCCGCTATCGCTATTTCCCGAAAGTTAATAAAAACAAAATGAAGGGGGCGCGTGTCCCGTGATTTACGGGATTTTACCGTGACAAAAGCCTACCGGGTTCTTAAAATAAAATGCCTAACTAAACGAAACTTTTTTTTTTTTTTCACCAAAGCACTATACTTAGCTTTTACAAAAAAATCTGCTCCTCTAGGAATCCTGATAATTGTACCCCTGGGAATCAGCTGCCTGTCCTGCCGCTATATCCTTTGTCGGCCGTCTTCTTTCTTTTTCTCCTCTTTTTTTTTTGTGTGGGATTCTGATCTCGATCAGAAATCCCAGATAGAAATATATATATACCAAAACAAGCGCAATCCGCAAAACTATATTAAAAAAAAAACTTCCTCGATTCTCTCCAAAACTACTACAACCTTTGATGGTCAACCAAGAAGTGTCGGTTTGTCCACTTCCAGGTTTCTTTGTCCGTGATGGACCATTCACTCTCTCTTTCATACCCCCACATTCAGCAATTACGGCTTTTTCTAGCATGCACTCTGTCACTTTACTGGAGTGTGCCACCGCCTCCGCCTCATACTCTCTTTCGAATTCGCTGCAACTCTGGGGCTGAGCGAATCGATGACCACATTCACACAAGTTTCCCCAAGAGGACGTGTTCACAAACACTCGAGAAATGTTTGAAACGCGAAAATGTCCCCAACGAATAAAAGTTAATAGCAAAACAATACCGAAGTAAACCAAAAATGAAAAAGAAAGAAGAAACGAAGACGGATTTTAGTTTTGGGACAATATTTGCTGGTGTCCCAATTTAGTACAACCCCAGGAGTCTTTGAGGAGGAGTGTAAAATCAATGACCGAAAAACTATTCTAACCCGTGGACTTTCGCGCAGATTTGGGGAAAGGGGAATCTGTATAGCGTGCTATTTCTTACATACATGTTTAATTGTTGGGATGAATGTTGTTGAAGTTGTTGACAGTGTGTTTTGTATTTGGGCTCCTGCCCTCAGTTATAGTGTTGATGTTATTGTGTGAGATCATTATTTCTCATCTTCCCCCCCCCCCTTCGTTGTATAGACAAACAGTCTGTCTGGCTCTAACGGGGTCTTCATCCCGACCCGTTTGGAATCACGTTGGGGTGTGCTATGGGATCGTCCTCCCCCACCCATCGTTGTCGAGATGCCAACACGCCGTTGCGCTCCATACCTGCTTTTGTCATCCTCCGGGTCTCATGGAAACGAGCCAGCTTGATTGGGATTAAAGCTCAATCAGAGGCGGCCAGTTAACCAATCTCCCAGCAGGATGACGGAAATAAAAATGAGAGGATAGGGCGCAAAAGTGGATTGGGTATGGGAGTGGAAGGGTTGGAGGGGAAACAAATTTTTGTGGCGTTTTTTTAACGCAACAAGTACATACCTTGATCCAATAGCTGTATAAGAATTATAGTGCATGGCGGCAAAAAAACAATTTCTATATTTTGGGGAATGAATTGAACTGTATGTGCCTGGCTACACGTTCATGAGAATGATCGTCATGTCGCACGAGATAGGTATATTTATGTACACACACAAAAAAGTCTCATAAGAAGAACGCTGAAATCTGAAACAAAACAAAATTTCTCTTAGAAAATCGAATACTTTTGTGCTCTCTAGTATCTGTATTCGGTCTTCACTCTTCCAACGCCAATCTCAAATGAGAATTTCTGTCAAAATTGATATGGTTTGGAATCGAAACGTTCATGGCCACGCCGAGAATTCAAATCGAAAGAGGATTTTCGGTGGATTATTGGTGCAATCTACCTTTTTCTTTCTGACTCACATCACGTTGTCAATCACAAGCAGTGTTATATGTTTAGACTGGTTTTTACTACGGAACAATTTTTTTTTTCATTTTTCCTCTCCCTGTTCGTCGGAAATACCCATAATTCTACCACTATGATATATTTAAATAATTGTAAATTAAAACTGTTTTAAAAAAAAATAAAAAAATCTTATTAAAACGGAACAAAGAAGTATTAAAAAAATATTCAGTCATAATTTTAAAAACGAAACACAGCGGTAGAAATCATGAATTAACAAATAAATGGTAAATCATAATTCACAAAAAAGAAGAACAAGCTGTGATAGGACAGGTTTGTAGGAATTAGGACTGTTGGATTTTTGAAGTGACAGGAAGCCGGAGGAGGAAGGGAATGTGGGACATGAAGGAGTGATGGAAAGGGATGTGTTGTGTGCAAGGAGCGTGGCACGCTTGCTTTGCTCGACCGAGCTCGCCGGAATGGGAGGGTTCTTGTCCTCGCACAACAACGGTACCTATTCAAGGGTTTTACTATTTTTAAACACTATCATAAAATATAAAAAAAATTTGAAACTCACCAGTTATAAAAGTTTTAACAAAAGAAAGAACACATACACTGACTCTATTGTTGTTATTTTATTACATTAAATTAAACTAAAAAGGAAAATAATAAAAAAATTAATTTAAGAAAAAACCAAAAGAAAGCTGAATTCACCATATATATACTTTATGTCCGACACTGCGACTTGTCTTCTACACACTTAAATGACTAATGTGTGTGTACTATTCGTACAAGCTGCCCAATAATGCCCCTTTTAGTCCCCCTACCACTCTCCCAAAAAAAAAAAATGCTTGGTCATTCCGTACCCGTTTTTTTAAGCATCCGCTACTCAGATCGTGCTACCCTTTTTAAAAACCCTAACGTCCTGCTCTTTTTAAAATTCTTTTTAACAACGCCTATCAAACTGTTGGGGTACTATATTCCATAAGTTTATTACATTTTTTTTTTTTACCTCCAGTTGAATGACGTTTGACAGACAACAAAAATAAATAAATAAACAAAAGGAAAAAAAACAGAATGTGGTCCCGGGAATTCGTTTTGGTAAGATTTTTACTTACTTTATAACAATAATTCAATTTTATTTTATTTTGGAAAGCTCACACAAAAAAAACAAGGCAAGAGGACGTGGAAAATTAAAAGATGTACCCTGGACATCAGCCATAGGAACAAAGATAAGAGTTTTCTTCGTTCTGATAGTGGCCGATGAATTCTTCACTGCGGCAGGAATCCGACCGACACAGATGCACAAGCCATTAACTGCATTAATGTCTAAAGATCAAAAGTGTCGTAAATGTATAATTCCTCCGCAGCGGAAAAATCATCTACCATTCTCGGCACCATTCAATTTTCCTTATTGTAATGTACATTTCGTTTCTTTTCAGGAAAGGATTTACTACGACCGCAACAAAGCAAATAAAAGAACACAAGCGAGTGAACAAAAAAAAGATTTGAAATAAGGATCTATTTTCTATTTAATTTCCTTTTTTGATTTTCACATCCGTTACTATGGGAAAAAATACTTTCGTATTATGCCTTGGAATGAGTTAACGATATGGAATATTTGAAAAAGCATTTTTGAAAAAGCTCCCCAAAAATCTTCTACTTTTAAGTTTTTCAGCAACAATTTTTCATCACTTGAAATTTATGCATTGTTAACTGCAAACCTGTCACAATCTTCTACATTTTCTGCCAAATCGTATAAGGTACTAAGTTCTTTTTTTTTAAATATCGGTGGCTATAACCGAATTTAGATGGGCTTAATTCCTTTAAATAAGATATAAATACACATATAAGTATTAATTAAATTTCCCACGAGACGGTTGTTTCCCATCAAAATTCTCAAAAAAAGGTTAATTTCCCACGACTTACGAACACTGATCAGAAGTACAGTTCTCCAGTGAGGATTTCTGTCAAAAGCGATATATTTTGGAAACGAAAAGTACTAGAGAGCACAAAAGTATTTGATTTCACAAGTGAAATATTGTTTTGTTTCAGATTTCAGCGTTCCCTGTCATTTAAACTGCTTTCTTTTCTTATGCGACTTTGTTGTGTGTGTAGCCAGGCTCTAAGGAATGGGAAGGTTTTCTCCTCAGAAACATATGGTTTTGTTTGTATTTACCGATCGAAAACACGTGTTTATCAGAACCTGTTGCGTTGCATATGAAGAGTAGTGTAATTCGATCTTTAAGTAATTTGGGACCACTTGTTACTTCTTTATTTGCTGGAGCGAATGTTTCGTCAGCATTGTAAAAAGCAACCACAATAAGCCAAAATGTATGCAACAAAAAGTTGGTCGAGAATAAAATAACAAAAAAAAAACGGATAAAAAAGAAACCACAAAATATAATTATCCTGGGATACACGTAAACGGAGCTAAAGATTGCACGTTACGCAGACGGTCATCCAAACTTGTCATCCGGATGACACATTTATCCTAAAGTGGTTATCCCGTCTGAAAAAACAAGTTTTCTGACGTCAGCATGTCATCCGGGTGACAAGTTTGGATGACCGTCTGATCGCACCTTAATATCGTCCCTCATACTCAGTTTGAGTTCGAAATTTCTGCACGATTGCAAAGTTAAAAAAATTCGTAGCGGTCAGATATAAAAATCTATCCGTGTTATTAATATTGTTGGAAACTGCCATCGAAGCCCAACTTGCATAGTAAATGAAATTGTAGTCGTATATCTTGGACACCGTATAACAGCAGAAGTGAGCACAGATCCAGAGAAGCATGAAGTGATTAAGAATGTCCGACAGAATGCTAATGACACAAGACGATTTCTAGACGCTTTACAGACGATTTATTCAAGACTTAGCAAGACCGCTCAGCCAATTACTAAAAAAGAAACTACTAGTAAGCCTATTTACACACGAAAATCCTTCATCAAAACTAACGAGAATACGCGTAGACCTGATGGACTGTGACTATGAAATATTTAATATTCAAATAAACTCAAATGTCATATGGGATGAAGAGAATTGAATTCAAAGGAGATGGAGAAAAATAAAGGGTGATTTTTTAAAAAATCGAACAGCAAATTTGCATCAATTTGCATTTGCATCGAAATCGAAACACTCAAATTTGCATCAAGTATACAAATTTTTTATTGTAATCGATAAATAGGCCTTTGTCATTTACGATTTAAGGACAACTTCATGTAAATGTTGTCCGCGGCTCCGTTTCAAATGGCCCATTCGGAAGCATTTTGAGAATTTTAGCCTGTATTCCACGAATTACGCGTGTTATGTTATACTGTAAGGCTTCAATCGTGTTCGGCTTGTCCATATAGACTAACGACTTTACATAACCGCACAAGAAATAATCAAGAGGGGTTAAGTCGCATGATCTTGGCGGCCAACCCACAGGGCTATTTCGAGAGATAAGCTGGTCACCAAATTCATCCTTCAATTATTAACTGTGTGGCATGTGGCACCGTCTTGATGAAACCCCATGTTCATTTAGCCAACTGGGGCAAAAAAACGTCGCGTATCATGGCTCGATATCGTTCGCCGTTGACGGTAACGTTTCTTCCAAGGTTGTCTTTGAAGAAAAATCGTATCGTTGAGCCAGAAATGGGCCTCATCGCTGAACACAATTTTTCGATAAAATAGCGGATTTTCACAGAGCACGAATTTTGATAATAAATTTCAATAATTTGCAATCGTTGCTCGTTTGTGTCGCCTTCCTTAAATGGCAGAGTATACTGAAAAATTTTCATTTTGACAGATGACGTTTGGACGCGATTACTAACTAGTGCTGCCAACCTGAAAAACTTAACTCTTAAAAAATCACCCTTTAGAAAGGGTACCCAAAGATATAGTATAATTGTAGCAGCAAACACTGTAGTTGTGGAATTTAACGATAGTTCTCTCTCAGAGGTAAAGTTGATTTTGAAGAAGCTAATATTCATGATGAATGCAGGTGTTAACAGACTAGCTAAGCTAATTAAGCTATTAAATAACTATTAAAGAACATTTGCAAAGAGTTAGGTATAAACAAATTAGTATCGACGCCATATCACCATGAGACTTTAAGACCTTTGGAGAGAAATCATAGAGTTTTAAATGACTACTTAATGACGATAGGAGACAAAGATAGATATCTGCATTGAATGGTTACCATACTACACATACTGTTACATTTCAATGCCACATAGCAGCAATTCGAATTGGTTTTTGGAAATAACCAAAAAAATGTATGATTTACATAACTATTTAAACGCAGTAAAATGTAAGGAAAGGATTTTTAGGTCGCAGAACAAAGGAAAACTAGGATATCTAACAGGTTTTTTGGCATAAATTTCTCAATACATGTTTCTGTAAAACTTATAGAGATTGTATTTTGTTATGATAAGCACCTCCCCAAAAAGAAATTCCGTATTGCAGTTTGGAGTGAAAAGTACCATATTAGAGGTCAAGGATTTCGTGTGGTTTGAAACCGAGCCCTAGATATTTAAATTCAAATGTAGTACCGAATGTAGTTAAGCCTTTATGCGTACAATTGAAATTGGTTAATCTGAATTTTAAACACTCAGGCGCATGATAGTATATATTTGGCCTTAAACTGTGTACCGACGACAAAGTAAAATACATTATTTTTGTCTTGCGGCTAATTAATAGCTTATGATTCTCAAACCAGCATATCTACAACAAATTCATTTAATGTCAGCAACTAGTTCCAAAGGACTTTTTTGACCATAAAATCAAGAGCAAAGAGTGAGTTAATAGAGATCAGAAAAAGAATTGGACCCAAGGCAGAGCCTTGGGGTACACCCAGGTTAAACAATTTTATTTCGCTAATATCCTTACAAGATTAGACATTGTTTGCGCACTATTCTGTCTTTCATAAGCTTTTCAAAGATTTTACTTAAAACAGGGAAGAGGGAAATAGGCCTGTAGTTACACAGTTCTACAGCAGCACCGTTTTTTGAACAAAGGAATGACATCAGCATACTTGAGATCTTCAGGAAAAACCATTGCAAAAACGCAGCCAATGAAAATGTCTGTTAAGACATCCACTATGAACCAAGCAATTTTTTTAAGAATCAGACTTGAGATACCATCTGCGCCATTTGACTTTGTATTTTTCAAGCTGCGAATAGCTTTAAACATTTCAAGAGTTGTTACGGCTTTATAGACAAAGCTATTCCTTTCAAATGGCTCAGCACACATACAAAGAGCACAAGATGAATTGACTGGACATGGTTGTAGACTACTGGCAATATTTGTATAATCGTCATTAAATGCTTCAGCGATTTTGTATCTGTCAGAGACTAAACAGTTATTGATACGTAAAGAAGAAGGTTTTTTTTTAGAGGAAAGAGAATTATTAAGTAAACTGTTCACTATATTCCATTCGCTTCATAGGTTTCCTCTGGCAAAATCAAAACGAAAACCATTTAAAACGGTTCAGCGGACAATTTAATGTATTTGCTTTCAATCTCATATTACTAGGGCATCGATAGGGCTAGGTCTAAAGATGAAAGCCTCGTAAATCTACTTTTTGCCAAATATGCAAAATATAAATATTTATATCATATTGTCATTGAAATTTACGTCCCCATTTAACAAAAAAGGATTGTATGTTGTATAAAATGCCCAAAAACCACCAAAAGGAAAACTACTTAAATCCATGTATCTCATTAGTAAGTGTGAAAACCTTGCATATCCACAGTGATTTAATAATACGCAATTAAGTTGTGATTGAATGTTAAATTACTAAGCATGGAGTCCCAAGTTCAAATCCAAATAAAAGATCTGTCATGAGATGCTTTTTAAATTTGCTATTTGAAATCTCCATAAATTTAAAGGACATTGGTGTCAATAATTATTACCTCTGCATACACAATTATAACATAGCAGGGAGGACCCAAATTTCGTATGGAGGGTTTACGCCTTATATTTGAAAGGGTTTGCACAACTTTCTCAAGCTTCGCTAACTAGCTGCTGCAACCAGTTGCTTACTGATTTGCACTGCAAATTTGTGAAGCTTCTGTTGGTGTGCGATAAACTTTTCCTCGACGTTGGACACTTTTACCAAAGTATATGCAATTACAAACAATTTTTATTTTAAATAAATCATTGTTTTTTATTTTAATCCCGTTTTAACATTAATATTTGATTACGTCTCATGGATCAAAAGTGACAGGCGGGGATACTGACCGATCATCTCAAAAGGAGATGGCTGAGCAGTTCAACATTCACCTGTGCTGAAAGGCTTTCCGGGTAACTGTAAGGCTGACAAACTCGCCAAATTTGGAACTATCCTCTCAATCTTGCCTGAAAAAGGCTCCTTAGGCATACCACATGCAAACTCTTGTTAAAACGGGATGCAATAGAAAAAACGACGAGGAGGAGGAAGATACAACTCTACCCTGCCCTGCTCTCTCCCGGAAATAAAATCTCCATCTAGGAACTTACTTCTACAATGATCTTAACGATGTAAACTCGACCGCCCCTGAATGTCCCTCACGTTTTATATGCAACTCAAAATGGTTCAACGAGTAGGCAGAAACTTCAGGTACAATGGACCTACATAGGTCTAAGTGAGTCGGACCTCTATCCGACTGCCACTAAAACCTAACCTAACTTAACCACGAATTAAAGACTTGCGTTATAGAAGCCTCCATTAATAGCGGACAAAATTTTCAATTATATCGTTAAAGAACAAGTCAGTTCAAAACTTTAATTTAAATTAAAATTGGTTTATTATGTATTAGTTTTGAGATATTAAAAATAAATAAAGAAAACATTTACAAAAACAATCGACAAAAATCGACAAAAATCGCCAAAAAGAATCGACCTCCTTCTTGTTTTGGAAGAAGAAAACCTCGTAACTCCCTAAATAATGGTAACAAATTTACTTTCTAAATTTTATGTATTCCTAATATTTTGAACACGGAAAATTAATGACATTCTATACAAAAAATTTATAAATAAACTAAACGTATACGATTGGCAATCCAAAAAATGGATTTACGAGGTTTGCATCTTTAGGCGACTAAATATAATTTTTCTGTGGGGGAAGGATGTAGTATACAATTACCTAACAATGTATCGCCCTAGATAACCGAAAGTATTCAAGTGGCATTCGATCGGAATCGACATTTATTCATGCTACGTAGGGGTTCTATCGGGTTCATGTGTTGCACTAAATATTCGTAAACTAGGACAGAGGGATCATGTTCGATACAAAGCGTGTTTTAAGTTCTATTTGTCTAATGTTTTATGCTTAGGGTTGTAAGAACTAGTGTTAAGAATTTTGTATAAATAGGATGAAGCTTGGGAAATAAAATCCTTTACAGCGAGCTGCACTCAAACGCCATAGAAGCGTGCTGCGCTTAAATAGCTTAAGGCGGTGGGATTCGAAACGGCGAACTTTACAAAGTGTTCGTGGTCCCTTAAAATGACGGATTTTCGATAAAAAATTTTGATTTTTTGGGCGGTTTTACTAAGTAGCGATTGAAGCGTAACTTCAGCCATGGTTACCGTTGGTTGCAAAAATGGCAAACTTGAGTTCTGCTGTATAGATTTGGAATTTGTTGTAACATTGAAAACAATCTTTATATAGAATAAGCTAAGTCTAATTACAATGCATCGACTTGCTGGATAGTTAAATTCTTATCCGATTTTTGAGGAGACACTGAGAAACGACTAGTCCAGATTTAGAAAATTAAATTTATGGTAACATCAAACTATCGTTCATTAACTTGGATAGTAATATTTTTCTTTTGACTTCTTTTAGCAATTAAAATGTGCAATATGGTTATTGAAACTAAATAGAAAACTCTTATAAAAATCGCATATTACCTTTGCCTCCGGATTGGCCCTGAAATTTTGAAAAATTTAATAAAATTCATATATCTGAACATTTGTGTTTGGTTTGATTTTGTTCACAGACTTCCTGAAACTTAAGTGACAGTTTTCCTCTCAACTACTTGAGTATGACAAGGTTAATCCAATGAGATATTTAAGCTCTTCGTTAGGGATTTGAGTCAATATTGGTGGTTTTGTAACATGAGCTTGCCAGTTAATAAGTTCGTAATAAGCTTTTGCATCCATGTTGACGACTGGAACCTCGAATAGCCTTAACTTTTGTTTACTTTCACCTCGTGCCTTTTGAATGCAATGCAGAGCCAATTCTCTGGATATGTTTTTCAAAGTCCAAATTAGACACTGTCAAAGTTTTTCCTAACTACACTACCAAATTTTCCAACGTTGACGTTAATTCCATCACATATGTAAATATCAAACAAAGTGCAGTTTTAAACGGTTTTTAGAAAAATTTGGGGTTGCGATTTCAAAATATTTTTATGTATTTGATTATAAGATTTAAACATATGTTGCACTCTTATCATACATTTCCACCAAAAGATAAACCGGGATTATAGGCAACAGATTAACGATTAATCTTTACACGTTTCCACCGACAAAAAAGGAGATTAACAGAGGTGTTTTGTCTCAACCGGCTCAATTATGCGCACAAAATGTCCAAAATCTGGTTGTGAAATGGCTTCCTCGCTCTCAATTCTCAGCAACCAATGTCACTTTTGACATATCCAGGTATGGTAAATTGGTATTGAGTGTGTTCACAAGCCGATTCTTCCATGTAAACCTAGTTTTTTTTCTAGATTATTTTTAAATCTTGGGCTTAACAGATTAAAGTTTGTATGGTAAATTTCGGGATTTAATGAAGATTTATGGCAGTTTAGTTTTAAGCTCGATTCTGTACTTGATGGAATAGTAGCATAACGTGTGATAAAATCAGATCAGATCAGCAGCTTCTTGAAAATTTTTCCCATACAGGACCCAAAACGTAGCATCCTCAACCATTGTGTGTGCGAAGATATATTTTTGGATACGAATTGTTGGGAAATAAAATTTAATTACGATTCCGATCGGAAATTTAATTTTTTGGAAAGCTTCTCATAGAAGTTGTTACTTTTGGATGTTTGTCAGACTTTCGCAGGAGGTGGTAAAATTCAAATTTCAAATTTAGGTTGTACGGGTCGGATATTTTTGTATATTTAGTCAGTTTATTTTCAAGTCGCAATCACTCGTAACACTTTATTACTTCTTCATAAGTTGGAACTACTAAGTGCCTCCCAAATATAAGAGATTTCGATTCATTAGTATCACATTCGGACACCTTGAACTGTGCGAGTACCTTTGGTCGATCCCAAAATGGGCAGTTTGCTGGCCGTCACGTTCGTAGAAACTTTATTTGGTAGCGTCGACATTTTGGCGGACTTACCCGTGATACGGATTCACTCACGGATCGAAAGATCAAAACATATCCGCGTGAAGATCCGAGTCTTTGTCCTTTGTTTCTCAACAATATTTATATAACACAAAATAAGGCATATTAAATGAATGTAAATTAAGCAGAAAAAATTAAAAAAAAAAAAAACAATTAAAATTGAAAAAAAAAGTGTTTATATGTTTTTTTTTTCAAATCTCCAAAAATAATTTTCAAAAATGGCCTATAAAAGGGTACCAACATATCTGGAACGGAGTGTCCAAATTTTAGTTTACTCGTGAAAAGTGTAGTTAATTAATAAAAAAAGTTTCATCAAAATCGGGTCGTAAAAAGAGAAGTTGTCCAACAAAGAAGAATTTTTTTTTTTTGTTCGCTGGAAGGATAATCTTCCGATAAGCTCGAGTACCAGCACCAACTATACGTAGCTATAATCAGCGAGAGGTAGATATATATTGGCGCTATGTGTGATTGAGACGATAAATACGAGGAACGAAATTATTCATTAACCGCTTACTAACCAATTATTTTTTTTTTAATATTTGCACTCTTAGGGTTAGATAAGACTTCTAATTAACAATTGTCAATGTTGGTTACGCAAATTATAACTTGTTTTTAGCCCATTAAAACGAATATTAACAGCATTATTTTATTTCTTTAAGTATAACATTTTCCGTTTTTTGGAACAATCTTTGTGGGCATGTAAATTGTCTTTTTACTATGCGCGCGCATCAACTAAAATGAAGAAAATCTTACAAAAAAAAAATGGAAGTGGCAACACTGATACAATCAGAAGCTTTTTATCTTCAAAAAATTGATATTTGCTTGGAGAAGATAATAATGTGCAATGTATTTCAGTTCAAAAATATATATAATTGTGCTGCTTGGTAACGCTTACTAACCAATTATTTTTTTTTTAATATTTGCACTCTTAGGGTTAGATAAGACTTCTAATTAACAATTGTCAATGTTGGTTACGCAAATTATAACTTGTTTTTAGCCCATTAAAACGAATATTAACAGCATTATTTTATTTCTTTAAGTATAACATTTTCCGTTTTTTGGAACAATCTTTGTGGGCATGTAAATTGTCTTTTTACTATGCGCGCGCATCAACTAAAATGAAGAAAATCTTACAAAAAAAAAATGGAAGTGGCAACACTGATACAATCAGAAGCTTTTTATCTTCAAAAAATTGATATTTGCTTGGAGAAGATAATAATGTGCAATGTATTTCAGTTCAAAAATATATATAATTGTGCTGCTTGGTAACGCTTACTAACCAATTATTTTTTTTTTAATATTTGCACTCTTAGGGTTAGATAAGACTTCTAATTAACAATTGTCAATGTTGGTTACGCAAATTATAACTTGTTTTTAGCCCATTAAAACGAATATTAACAGCATTATTTTATTTCTTTAAGTATAACATTTTCCGTTTTTTGGAACAATCTTTGTGGGCATGTCTTTTTACTATGCGCGCATCAACTAAAATGAAGAAAATCTTACAAAAAAAAAATGGAAGTGGCAACACTGATACAATCAGAAGCTTTTTATCTTCAAAAAATTGATATTTGCTTGGAGAAGATAATAATGTGCAATGTATTTCAGTTCAAAAATATATATAATTGTGCTGCTTGGTGCGGTAAAAACTTAATAGTTGCGTTTTGTGAGCTGAGTGGATACTTCGGCCTTTTTACTAGAACGATAGTTGAGTGCAGTATTTTGTAAATTTTACTTCCTTTTTTTTAATTGATTTAAGGGTGAGTCAGTGCAATCGTTTAATAAGGAACGTTCAATACATGTATGTACATGATAATTTTTTTTAAAATTATCAAGTCATAAAGTAATAGCAATTATCAATGATCATATACACAAACGGAATAACATTAACCAGAATAGTGTAAGTTTTAAGAAGTTAGATTTTCTCAAAAGCGGCTCAAACGATTTTTAATGTAATTTTTCACATGGGACGCCATTAACGTAGTTTACTCGTGAAAAGTGTATATAATTAATAAAAAAAGTTTCATCAAAATCGGGTCGTAAAAAGAGAAGTTGTCCAACAAAGAAGAATTTTTTTTTTTTGTTCGCTGGAAGGATAATCTTCCGATAAGCTCGAGTACCAGCTCCACCTATACGTAGCTATAATCAGCGAGAGGTAGATATATATTGGCGCTATGTGTGATTGAGACGATAAATACGAGGAACGAAATTATTCATTAACCGCTTACTAACCAATTATTTTTTTTTTAATATTTGCACTCTTAGGGTTAGATAAGACTTCTAATTAACAATTGTCAATGTTGGTTACGC
Source organism: Ferdinandea cuprea (assembly GCA_963576555.1). Classification (NCBI taxonomy): domain Eukaryota; kingdom Metazoa; phylum Arthropoda; class Insecta; order Diptera; family Syrphidae; genus Ferdinandea; species Ferdinandea cuprea. The sequence continues at coordinate 43,078,157 of OY754958.1, forward strand.
AAATTATAACTTGTTTTTAGCCCATTAAAACGAATATTAACAGCATTATTTTATTTCTTTAAGTATAACATTTTCCGTTTTTTGGAACAATCTTTGTGGGCATGTAAATTGTCTTTTTACTATGCGCGCGCATCAACTAAAATGAAGAAAATCTTACAAAAAAAAAATGGAAGTGGCAACACTGATACAATCAGAAGCCTTTTATCTTCAAAAAATTGATATTTGCTTGGAGAAGATAATAATGTGCAATGTATTTCAGTTCAAAAATATATATAATTGTGCTGCTTGGTAACGCTTACTAACCAATTATTTTTTTTTTAATATTTGCACTCTTAGGGTTAGATAAGACTTCTAATTAACAATTGTCAATGTTGGTTACGCAAATTATAACTTGTTTTTAGCCCATTAAAACGAATATTAACAGCATTATTTTATTTCTTTAAGTATAACATTTTCCGTTTTTTGGAACAATCTTTGTGGGCATGTCTTTTTACTATGCGCGCATCAACTAAAATGAAGAAAATCTTACAAAAAAAAAATGGAAGTGGCAACACTGATACAATCAGAAGCTTTTTATCTTCAAAAAATTGATATTTGCTTGGAGAAGATAATAATGTGCAATGTATTTCAGTTCAAAAATATATATAATTGTGCTGCTTGGTGCGGTAAACTTAATAGTTGTGTTTTGTGAGCTGAGTGGATACTTCGGCCTTTTTACTAGAACGATAGTTGAGTGCAGTATTTTGTAAATTTTACTTCCTTTTTTTTAATTGATTTAAGGGTGAGTCAGTGCAATCGTTTAATAAGGAACGTTCAATACATGTATGTACATGATAATTTTTTTTAAAATTATCAAGTCATAAAGTAATAGCAATTATCAATGATCATATACACAAAAGCAATAACATTAACCAGAATAGTGTAAGTTTTAAGAAGTTAGATTTTCTCAAAAGCGGCTCAAACGATTTTTAATGTAATTTTTCACATGGGACGCCATTAACGTAGTTTACTCGTGAAAAGTGTAGTTAATTAATAAAAAAAGTTTCATCAAAATCGGGTCGTAAAAAGAGAAGTTGTCCAACAAAGAAGAATTTTTTTTTTTTGTTCGCTGGAAGGATAATCTTCCGATAAGCTCGAGTACCAGCACCAACTATACGTAGCTATAATCAGCGAGAGGTAGATATATATTGGCGCTATGTGTGATTGAGACGATAAATACGAGGAACGAAATTATTCATTAACCGCTTACTAACCAATTATTTTTTTTTTAATATTTGCACTCTTAGGGTTAGATAAGACTTCTAATTAACAATTGTCAATGTTGGTTACGCAAATTATAACTTGTTTTTAGCCCATTAAAACGAATATTAACAGCATTATTTTATTTCTTTAAGTATAACATTTTCCGTTTTTTGGAACAATCTTTGTGGGCATGTCTTTTTACTATGCGCGCATCAACTAAAATGAAGAAAATCTTACAAAAAAAAAAATGGAAGTGGCAACACTGATACAATCAGAAGCCTTTTATCTTCAAAAAATTGATATTTGCTTGGAGAAGATAATAATGTGCAATGTATTTCAGTTCAAAAATATATATAATTGTGCTGCTTGGTAACGCTTACTAACCAATTATTTTTTTTTAATATTTGCACTCTTAGGGTTAGATAAGACTTCTAATTAACAATTGTCAATGTTGGTTACGCAAATTATAACTTGTTTTTAGCCCATTAAAACGAATATTAACAGCATTATTTTATTTCTTTAAGTATAACATTTTCCGTTTTTTGGAACAATCTTTGTGGGCATGTAAATTGTCTTTTTACTATGCGCGCGCATCAACTAAAATGAAGAAAATCTTACAAAAAAAAATGGAAGTGGCAACACTGATACAATCAGAAGCTTTTTATCTTCAAAAAATTGATATTTGCTTGGAGAAGATAATAATGTGCAATGTATTTCAGTTCAAAAATATATATAATTGTGCTGCTTGGTGCGGTAAAAACTTAATAGTTGCGTTTTGTGAGCTGAGTGGATACTTCGGCCTTTTTACTAGAACGATAGTTGAGTGCAGTATTTTGTAAATTTTACTTCCTTTTTTTTAATTGATTTAAGGGTGAGTCAGTGCAATCGTTTAATAAGGAACGTTCAATACATGTATGTACATGATAATTTTTTTTAAAATTATCAAGTCATAAAGTAATAGCAATTATCAATGATCATATACACAAACGGAATAACATTAACCAGAATAGTGTAAGTTTTAAGAAGTTAGATTTTCTCAAAAGCGGCTCAAACGATTTTTAATGTAATTTTTCACATGGGACGCCATTAACGTAGTTTACTCGTGAAAAGTGTAGTTAATTAATAAAAAAAGTTTCATCAAAATCGGGTCGTAAAAAGAGAAGTTGTCCAACAAAGAAGAATTTTTTTTTTTTGTTCGCTGGAAGGATAATCTTCCGATAAGCTCGAGTACCAGCTCCACCTATACGTAGCTATAATCAGCGAGAGGTAGATATATATTGGCGCTATGTGTGATTGAGACGATAAATACAAGGAACGAAATTTTTCATTAACCGCTTACTAACCAATTATTTTTTTTTTAATATTTGCACTCTTAGGGTTAGATAAGACTTCTAATTAACAATTGTCAATGTTGGTTACGCAAATTATAACTTGTTTTTAGCCCATTAAAACGAATATTAACAGCATTATTTTATTTCTTTAAGTATAACATTTTCCGTTTTTTGGAACAATCTTTGTGGGCATGTAAATTGTCTTTTTACTATGCGCGCGCATCAACTAAAATGAAGAAAATCTTACAAAAAAAAAATGGAAGTGGCAACACTGATACAATCAGAAGCTTTTTATCTTCAAAAAATTGATATTTGCTTGGAGAAGATAATAATGTGCAATGTATTTCAGTTCAAAAATATATATAATTGTGCTGCTTGGTGCGGTAAAAACTTAATAGTTGCGTTTTGTGAGCTGAGTGGATACTTCGGCCTTTTTACTAGAACGATAGTTGAGTGCAGTATTTTGTAAATTTTACTTCCTTTTTTTTAATTGATTTAAGGGTGAGTCAGTGCAATCGTTTAATAAGGAACGTTCAATACATGTATGTACATGATAATTTTTTTTAAAATTATCAAGTCATAAAGTAATAGCAATTATCAATGATCATATACACAAACGGAATAACATTAACCAGAATAGTGTAAGTTTTAAGAAGTTAGATTTTCTCAAAAGCGGCTCAAACGATTTTTAATGTAATTTTTCACATGGGACGCCATTAACGTAGTTTACTCGTGAAAAGTGTATATAATTAATAAAAAAAGTTTCATCAAAATCGGGTCGTAAAAAGAGAAGTTGTCCAACAAAGAAGAATTTTTTTTTTTTGTTCGCTGGAAGGATAATCTTCCGATAAGCTCGAGTACCAGCTCCACCTATACGTAGCTATAATCAGCGAGAGGTAGATATATATTGGCGCTATGTGTGATTGAGACGATAAATACGAGGAACGAAATTATTCATTAACCGCTTACTAACCAATTATTTTTTTTTTAATATTTGCACTCTTAGGGTTAGATAAGACTTCTAATTAACAATTGTCAATGTTGGTTACGCAAATTATAACTTGTTTTTAGCCCATTAAAACGAATATTAACAGCATTATTTTATTTCTTTAAGTATAACATTTTCCGTTTTTTGGAACAATCTTTGTGGGCATGTAAATTGTCTTTTTACTATGCGCGCGCATCAACTAAAATGAAGAAAATCTTACAAAAAAAAAATGGAAGTGGCAACACTGATACAATCAGAAGCCTTTTATCTTCAAAAAATTGATATTTGCTTGGAGAAGATAATAATGTGCAATGTATTTCAGTTCAAAAATATATATAATTGTGCTGCTTGGTAACGCTTACTAACCAATTATTTTTTTTTTAATATTTGCACTCTTAGGGTTAGATAAGACTTCTAATTAACAATTGTCAATGTTGGTTACGCAAATTATAACTTGTTTTTAGCCCATTAAAACGAATATTAACAGCATTATTTTATTTCTTTAAGTATAACATTTTCCGTTTTTTGGAACAATCTTTGTGGGCATGTCTTTTTACTATGCGCGCATCAACTAAAATGAAGAAAATCTTACAAAAAAAAAATGGAAGTGGCAACACTGATACAATCAGAAGCTTTTTATCTTCAAAAAATTGATATTTGCTTGGAGAAGATAATAATGTGCAATGTATTTCAGTTCAAAAATATATATAATTGTGCTGCTTGGTGCGGTAAACTTAATAGTTGTGTTTTGTGAGCTGAGTGGATACTTCGGCCTTTTTACTAGAACGATAGTTGAGTGCAGTATTTTGTAAATTTTACTTCCTTTTTTTTAATTGATTTAAGGGTGAGTCAGTGCAATCGTTTAATAAGGAACGTTCAATACATGTATGTACATGATAATTTTTTTTAAAATTATCAAGTCATAAAGTAATAGCAATTATCAATGATCATATACACAAAAGCAATAACATTAACCAGAATAGTGTAAGTTTTAAGAAGTTAGATTTTCTCAAAAGCGGCTCAAACGATTTTTAATGTAATTTTTCACATGGGACGCCATTAACGTAGTTTACTCGTGAAAAGTGTAGTTAATTAATAAAAAAAGTTTCATCAAAATCGGGTCGTAAAAAGAGAAGTTGTCCAACAAAGAAGAATTTTTTTTTTTTGTTCGCTGGAAGGATAATCTTCCGATAAGCTCGAGTACCAGCACCAACTATACGTAGCTATAATCAGCGAGAGGTAGATATATATTGGCGCTATGTGTGATTGAGACGATAAATACGAGGAACGAAATTATTCATTAACCGCTTACTAACCAATTATTTTTTTTTTAATATTTGCACTCTTAGGGTTAGATAAGACTTCTAATTAACAATTGTCAATGTTGGTTACGCAAATTATAACTTGTTTTTAGCCCATTAAAACGAATATTAACAGCATTATTTTATTTCTTTAAGTATAACATTTTCCGTTTTTTGGAACAATCTTTGTGGGCATGTAAATTGTCTTTTTACTATGCGCGCGCATCAACTAAAATGAAGAAAATCTTACAAAAAAAAAATGGAAGTGGCAACACTGATACAATCAGAAGCTTTTTATCTTCAAAAAATTGATATTTGCTTGGAGAAGATAATAATGTGCAATGTATTTCAGTTCAAAAATACATATATATAATTGTGCTGCTTGGTGCGGTAAACTTAATAGTTGTGTTTTGTGAGCTGAGTGGACACTTCGGCCTTTTTACTAGAACGATAGTTGAGTGCAGTATTTTGTAAATTTTACTTCCTTGCTAGCTAAATGGGAAATAGAAGTGAACAATTTACATTTTTTTTTTAATTGATTTAAGGGTGAGTCAGTGCAATCGTTTAATAAGGAACGTTCAATACATGTATGTACATGATAATTTAGTAATAGCAATTATCAATGATCATATACCCAATACAATTGAATTTAGCACTTTTTTGTTATCAATGCTTCAACACAATCGGTAGAGTGTCGCACGCAGCGGCTCTCTTCGTCGCTCTTATTGTTTGTCACAGTTCCATTCAACATCCATGCGCATTTTTGTTTGTTTATAATTCCTGTCGCGTGTTGAGGTTGAGGTAATGTGTTTGTGTTTTTCCTTTTCTCTTTAATATTTTCCAAGAATACCAACAACAGCATACATTTGACTATTAAGAGCTTAAAGTAAACATTTGCACCCCTTGTATGAGAGAATTCTCGTAAAAAATATTTTGTAGCTTCGGTTTTAACACATGTCATTTGCTTTCGATGGAATGTGCGCGATTTGGAGATCATTTGCACGAAAAGCTTTTTCAAATTCCAAAGATAGATTATATATACAAAAAAGACTCAGTTTTTTTGAATGCGAACCGGTAAATACAAAGGGCACTTTCGGCAAGTAGCTTTCGTTATCAAAACGCAAGAACTAACATTATTAGATATTGGACGCTTTTACGTTCCTTAACGCCAATCCCTTTCTATGGGATTTAAGTCTGGATTCTGTTGGAGCACCCATCGAAGAGGCATATTGTACTCTGCGTATGGTAGCATAGTATTCCTCAATATGTCCATTGTCCATGTAGGATGCTGCTCGAATGACGGTCACTTAAAGAAAAAGTATGAAAACTCGTCGACGTGAAATAACGCCAAACGAAATAAAGCCAAATTCTAAAAATTTAGCATTATTTACATTCCAAAATCGAACCGCCTGCGGAGAGAGTATTGAAATTCCTTAATCCCGCCTCGCGGGTCACTCAGGTACTGTTGCCATAGGCGCCTTATTTAAAATTTGACATTTCTTTGTTTGGCGTTATTTCAATTCACGTGAACACTCACTTTAATTTTTTTTTTTTTATTTTACTTCACAAAACATACATAAAGTATATGTGAAGGAACAACTGTCCTATCACATATACTTTTATAAAAGAAAACTTTTAAAAAACATCCAACTTGATCCATCACGAACACGGTTAATCACCGTCAAATGATTGACTTCGAATATCATTGATAAAAAGAACTTCAAATAGAAATAATTTAATTTTCAATCGAAAGACCATTTGAATGCGCCCTGATGGCATTCCTTAGATCTTCATTTGACCAGAGGGCCTTACTTGACGTTCTTCTATGGTTTCTAGCCATCCTAAGATTGAAATTTTAGAAAATAAAATACAAATTTTAATGGCGGTCCGTGCTGTCCGTGATTACCCAATTTCATGAACAATTATTTAAATCATTTTAGTATAAAAATTATAATTTTTTTTTGAAAAAGTAAGTGAACTAAATTAATTTAATTTAAATTATTAAACAAATAAAAATGCAATACCTACACAATTATTGGTTTTACTTCAAAATTTGACTGATGTTTGAACTTTATGTTCGTTGAAATATTTTGTCTGTTCTTCTCGTCACTGTAGTAGTGACTGTCATAACCCACAGACCGTGATTGGATCACCTTCCCCTACGGCTTGGTATGAACCATGTTTCACAATTTTAATAGTGAAACTGGGTGGTATACGCACGTGCGAACTGCAGCGCTCTGAGTTAAATAAATTCACTTTGGTTTCTTCAGTCCAAGGGATAATGCGCCATTTGAATTCAGGCCAACTGAAATGTTTCTCCGCAAAAATCAACCTTTTAACAATCTTAAAACCGCCAATGCCGTCCGTCGGTCTGTCTGTCTGTCCGGGCAGCGTATGGCGAAACGGTTCGACGGATTTGCTTCAAACTTCGTATATAAGGTTTTTGTGGTTACATCTTGGGGTATCTTTTAATTTTTTGCTTTATCGTTTCAAATAACGGTACCTGCCATACAATTGTTAATAGGACATGAGTATTTATAGAACATATTCGGATCTTCCCCAAATTCAATCTTTTGCGCATTTTAAATTTTTATATTTTCAACAAATCAATAAGAAATCAATGTTTTGATCTACTGAGCTTTTTGAAAGAATACATTGCCAAGTCCAAGCCTTGTGTACGACCAATGGCAAATTTGGCAAAACATATCTCAGAGTACAAATTTGAGAAAAAGCAGCCAATGTGTTTCAGGGCCACAGGAAATTTACTCACTTAAACAGAAACATCAAGAAAGGAATATAGTTTGAATGTACAACTACCCCAAATGCAGTTGAATGTCTAGTTGAAAATAAATATAAATTCTTACAGATGAGCACCCTGTTGCTGTTAAATTGTTCACGCTGCACACTGGTCAAAATATTTTATCTGACATCAGGTGACATTATCTCCAGGTTGAGGACTTCACTCCACTGTCTTTGTCAACTCACATAAGCTCCACTTTGATATTTTTGCACTAACTGAAACCAATCTGTCGTCTGATATCAGTGATAGCGAGCTATTTCCCTCGCACTGTTATATCTTTCGTGTTGACGGAACTTTAAATGATAGTGAGACTTCTGGTCGAGGTGTTCTATTAGCAGTTCACAACCGCTTCGACTAAACACTCTTCAAAACATCTTAAACTACCTTGTTTGAATACGTTTGTGTTCAGTTCCAAAATCATTGTATTCACAATTTGCTATTATATTAGACTTTTCCAACCTATTCACTGTTATCAGAATGTTATCGATGGTTTTGATTCCATCTTTGACGCTGCTGTCTCCTTAATTGTTGGACATTTTAACCTTCCACATATCCAGGGGGTTCTGTCACAGCTTTAAATCGCACTTCTGACAAAGAAATCTTATTTATTGATTGTCTTTCAGACTCCGTTCTTTATCAACTTGATCTCATTTTTTTCCCGACGTTGACAACTGTATTGTACTAAAAAGCGGTCATCTACTTTCTAAATCGGACTCACAGCACCCACCTCTTCTCCTCACCTTTTCTTTCGACTCTCATAAGCCCTGTCTATCTGAAAGTCCACTGACTTTCCATTTTCGCAGTACCAATTTCACTAAGCTTAATTACCTGTTGAGTGCGATTGATTTCAACAGCAATTTACACGATGATATAATTTCTCTCGCTCTCTCTCTCAAATTTCTATTCTAACATATTTAGCTGTCTCTCTCAGCCTGTTCCAGTTGCTCGCCAAAAGAGAACTTCTGCGTCCCCTCCTTGGAATGAACGAAACAAATGAAAAAAATTATGACGGTTATACTTAATTTCACTCTCTGATTCGGACCTAAACAGACCTTTTCACAACTCTGCGATTCTCTTTACTAAGAATACCTTAACCGAATGCACTCTGCTATGGAAACCGACCCCAAGGGCTTCTTCCACTTCATCAATGCAAATGCTTTTCGAAAGTATTGTGTTTGATTCAATATTCTGTAGTACAAGTATTCTGTAGAAAAATTATCTCACCTTCCCAACATGGTTTACTTTAGGGGAGATCAACAACTACTTATCTATTAGAATTTGTCTCGGGAGCTCTTTGCACCCTTGGAGTTGGCCAGCAAGTTGATGTAATAGCAACCTTAATCCTTTTTAAACTTAATGCTTTAGGCTTTCCACCAACATTCATTGCTAGGGTTTAATCCTACTTAACTAATCGCCAATATGAAGTCAGATTTAGATCCTCTGAATCGGATCCCTACATTGCTACCTCTGGCGTCCCACAAGATAGCTATCTTGGCCCACTGATTTTTATTCTCACAATAAATTGCGTCGGCTGCATATTTAAGGATTCTTTTGTATCCGTCTACGCCGATGGTAAAATAAAATATAGAAAGATATCCTCCTCCTCTGCCTCAAACCTACTTCAAACGAATAGATTTTCCACCTGGTGCCAAAAAAACTTTCTGGAACCGAAAACTAATATGTGTCAACCTATTACATATTATTATATTCGACTCATCCAATACATTTCCATAATATATTGATTCATCGTTCAAAATCATTCTAATGATTTTTCATATTTCACCCACCTACTTCTGTCAAAGCACCGGCATCCGATAACGGCAAACTGCGAACTTGAAGAGATTATTGTTTTACAAATTTATTTATAGATCTTCAGCCATCTTCTCTCCATTTCACGACGAGATTATGATCACGATTACAGGGAACAATTAGCTTAAAAATGGCATCACTGACATAAATTGTACTAGAATCTACTACATTCCGGCTGATCCAAACAACAAATTTACAAATATATACAAATTGAGAAAAATTATAGAAAGAATTATTGGAAAATGGAACAAAATGGAATCAAAACAAAATCAGAGGAAGCACACTAAAAACTGGTGCTTTGTGGCATTTTGATAAACTATACTCTGTCCAACATAAATTGGCAATACACGTCTTATACTAAATTGAGAGAATGCCCTCATAAAGTGTTTACCCTCCAGTGAATTTCCAATTGCATCTGACGCAGATCCACCACGTGGTATTCAGCGCACATGTGAGTGTGCACTGATTGGCTGTGGCCTGTGCATGTAGCTTTCAACTTTTTTTTCTTGGGTTTCTGTTGAGGAGCTTTAGGTTTTAGAGCTTTGAGAAAAGCGTTATCGTGGAAGTCTCTTCCTCTTTTAATGTGTGGAGAATACGTTAAAATGCAGTTACTCAATTGTAATCTGTTTTGTTTAAGGAAAAAGATTTTTTGCGTTTGTTTTGTTTGTTAGAAATTTAAAACTTTTAATTTGTATATTATATTTATGTTAATAACATTCTTACCTCATTTACGACCCCAGTAGCTAATAGCAGCCATCACCTGAACATCCACAGGAATGCGTCCTCCTTTTTTATTCCCATCAATGTCTTCTCTTACATCAGTGAGTTAGTTTTTGACAGTTTTTACGCAGCGGATAAATCCTTAAAAATCATTATTAATAAGAAATTGAGTTTAACTAATGAGTTAACAGTTAAATCGGCATTATTAATAAGGCTGGTTATGTTTATGTTAAAAGTGTTTTTTTTTTTTTATTGAAATAATACATTTCTTATTTTCATAATAAATTTGTTTTTTAAATTGTTGAAATTGTTGTTAGTTTAGAATTTGTCTCGATTCTTCAAAACATTCGATTATGCCCATCACTAGAAATGTAATTCCTGACAACAGGGGCACAATTGCGTTTTCGAGTTACGTGAAAAGATCAAGTGTGTACACTCGATTTGGGCGTTTTCGTGGTTAAAAGTTTTGTGCCTTTATTTGAAGAAATAACTCTCCACTGTATCAATACTTAACTTTTTAAAATAAAATCCAAGTTTTATTTATTTCCAGAAAAAGTATCCCCATCACCAAGTCAAATATGTCGTTGACCGGCAGCGGGTTGCAATTACTCCGCGAAGAAACGTCTAGAATGATAGCAATATTCACCAATTGCTGTTCTAACACAGAAGAGGTAAAATTAAAAGTTTCTCTTTTCAATTGACAATCGACATTGTTACTTTATTTGATTGTCGTTGCTTGCAGAACACCAGCAACCAAGAAGAAAATATTAAATTATTCGCAGATCTGGAACGTCAGTTGAATGGCGTCAATGATATTCAGATGATTGAGCCAAAGTCGTTTTTGGCACCCTTTTTGAAAGTTATTCGACAGGAGCTAAGAGATGAAGAATTATCTGCATTATTGCAGGCGGTTCTTAAGTTCATACAGTTTGACCTAATTGGTAGGTAGGACGATTAGATAAAAACTTTGAAAATTGATATTAAATATTATTCGAAATAGATCCATCACAACAGACAGTTACAGATACAGTAGAGAGTATAGTTGATGCTGTAACCCATGCACGAGCGCTGATGGTTGATCGTTTTGCGGATTGTTATACTCCGTTTCATGTTATAGATTTGATGTCTACACTTATACAGGGTCGAACTGCCTCGATATCCACTAAAAGCTTCGAAGATATTATGACTGTATACTTAAAACTTTCAGTCGAACCCTCTTCGAATAGTGTACTACGAGACTTAGCCCAGCAGGCATTAGAAAATATGGTGAAGGAAACATTACACACAAGACAGAGTTCATGTTCAAACGGAGTGTTATGCTTAAGAAAAATAAATACCCTGTGCAGTTCTGCGCATGAAAATAACACTTTAATGGTAACTACAGGATTGAGTCTATTGCAAGTGACAATTGAATCGGGAGCAGATTATATCAAAAATAACGAAGAGCTACTGACAGTGATCGGAGAAGAGCTGTGCAAAAATTTAAAAGACGTAAGTAGCTAGTTTAATTTTTATCTTAACCATGCAATTTTGAAATGTCCAAGTGTGTATCTCTTTGCTGCAGGTTTTGTTTGGTCTAAAGTGTTACTTAATTCGAATGTCCTCCTTCCAGTGTTGACAATACCAATAATTGCAATTCGGTAAATTTTTGAATTAACTCAACAATTTTTGTCAATAGCTAAAGCAACAAAGTTGTTAAAACTGTCCATGCAATTACTGTGAAATCATTGTTTGTTGAGATATCAATGATCAAAAACAAGTCAATAAAAAAAAAACAAACAAAACATAAGGAAAAGCTTGAATCGAACAGTATGATATCCTATCCATATCCCTATATGCCCCAAAGAAAAATGCATTAGGAACATCATGGATGGCATTTTATTTCATTTTATAAAATTTATAACGAAAAATAATTTTTTGGTGATATACTATTTGATTATAAATTTTTTTTCGTTTTCTATAAAATTTTTTGAAGAAAACCACATTTTGTTAAAAAAAAACCCCCCACAAAAAGTAGGCGTGGTCAAAAACTTTCTATGGCAAACATGTGAAGGAATTCAGTGTCTTTATATTTTGTTAAGGTTCTAACCCTTTATGTTTTCAAATACAGCTTTAAAACGGTTTTTTCTAAATTGTGGGCGTTGCAGTGGGGGTATTAAAGGCGTCTTCTCACTTTAGGCACCTCGAAAATAGGCTATTTTCGCGATTTTTTTTCGAGGATTTTTGCAAACAATTATGGGATAAAATGGATCCTATATAATGAACACATGTTTCAAGTACAAGAAACAATTTTTTTTTATTTTTTTGAACAATATAATAAAACAGTAGCATCGAAAAACCCGAGTAGAAATGTTATGTTCGTGGCTGGTTGATGGTATCTCCGAGACAGGTCATCTGAAACAAAAAAAATAAAACAGTTTCAGATTCAGTTCAGCGCTATAACCATAACTATGTAGAATATGTCATTAAATTTCATCAACAAAGCACTGAAAAACCTTGTTTTGAGATAAACGCGTTTAAAGTTTTGGTTGCAGAAAAATTTCCTTTGAAAAATGCACGTGTTAAGGTCTTATTGGATGAGTATAGACCCTAAAACAAAATATACCTTAGCAGGGGGTACTACATTAACAAAAGAACACGACTATTCAATTGTATAGAGTCAGGTATACAGGGACCGTCCGAGCGGCGTCAAACGAATCAGCCGGGTGCTCTTAAGTAGTCACCTAACGGTCGCCCAAAAATATAGTTAGACTCGTCCGATCTTTATGAAATTTTGATATAACATTTGTGAAGATATGTACTTTCAAAATTTAAAAAAAATTCGATTTTTTTGAATTTTCATAAAGAAAGTGAGAAGACACCTTAAAAAATTTAACACAACCCTAGGGAGTATATGTTCCAAATTTCAGCTTTCTAGCAAAAATTGAAAGGTCTCAAAAGTAGATATGGACGGACATTGCTTAATAGTCTTCGATTTTGGTCCTGATCATGAATATATATTCTTTTTGGGGTATGCGATGAATATTAAAGGGTGTTACAAACTATGTGCCAAAATTAATATACCCCTAGGATAGGGTATAAAAAAAAACCCAAGCATGTCAAATCGCAGCTAAATAAATATGTAAGTAATCACTGTAATTGTTGAGCCGAAAGACAAAGGATACACGTCTTTGCCTACTCCTTGATGAGGTACAACGAAATGTGTTTTATTGATTCAGATAGATCCTCGGTATAAATACATACGTAAATTTACAAAAAACATAGTGGTGATCAAAAGATATAATACAGCTTTAAAAGTTATGGTTTATTCAAAAAGATGTGGTTTTTACGCATAATTTTTTTCGGGGCTCTAGGAATCATATGTTCCAAATTTCAATTTTAAAGGCCAAAAGTCCACTGATTTTACAAATCATCATATCTACTGATGCTATTCACTTGAAACTATATCGGGTTTTCCAATTAGGACTTGAAAACCATATTTCTGTTAAAAAAAAAAAACGCAAACCATTTGAGATATCTCAAAAAAAATTTATATCATGTGTGGAATTTGAATTTGACACATTTTGACGAAAACTTACACTTTCTCTCCTTAAATATAGGCCCTGAGCTCTTCTAACGATGCATGACACCGTCTTGTTGAAATCAGATATGTGTACTACATGTCCTTCTAGCCATCTCCATCGACTTTAAAGTGACAGTAATTTTCATCAACGAAAAACACACGCGACGGTTGCTTTAGCGGCAGGATTATTCTCGGCACTGCGACCTACCTGTTGTCTCACTGGTACGGGAACATCTATCAGCGAAATTGAAGACTCAAATTTGTTCACTAGACTATGAATTGCTTGTCTACTGGGATAAGAATTACGACCAAAAATTGTTCGTGAACTTCACTATGATGAAAATGTTGTCATGACAGTTTGGTCATTGGTTTAAGAATGCGTTCACGGTGAAAGTTCGAAATAACTAACACCTATTACATCCAGTTTACACACTTGGATACAAAGTTAATTGTTAGCATCGGATGGTATGGGTATGTGGCTATCTATGTGACTATCAAAAATTCCACATTGCCAGTGAAAGCTCAGCGTCTTGGCTAAGACATGTTATTTTTTAATACTAGTCATCAACAGTTACTAGTTACTTCTAATCATTTCTATCCAATAATCATTTTCTAAACATTATCTTATCCAATTGATTAAATCGCTAACTTCAAAAATCCATTTTTGTAAATTATTAATTTTTTAAGCAATATTTTGTAATACATATGCCCCACTACACAGAAGAATTGAAAACACATATACATATGTGAATGGGTGGTTTACAGCCACTCTGGTGCGCTTTTGCTGAGCCAATGCAAATGAGATCTGTAGCCGGAAGAGATATCGCCATCTTCACCGATACCAGGCCGAACTTGAGAAACTGAAATCATCCAATATGAAATCTGATACAGTAAGGGGCTGTGTTCAATATTACGAGGGTGGCAACTCTCAATCGACTGCAGCAGCGGCGGCATTCACTGCTCACGCACACATATTCGTGCAGGAACGAGATGGAAGGGGGAGACGAGTCGAGTTCAGTTTGGTTTCGTTCGTTCTTGATTTCGGATCACTGGCAGACACACGTTTTTCATTACTCGTATAAATTCCAAAATAAAGTGTTAAATTATTAATAATTGTTGGCTTCCGACTACTTTTTCTATCGACTTTCAGTTTCCGGATGTATAGGACTGCGCGGCCAATGTGTACTCTTTTTTCTAGTGCGCCAGCGTAAGTAATTCTTATACATTTTTTGGTGCCGAAACCCGGGAACTGCGAGTGGACATTTAAAAAACTTTAATAAAAAATCAGTGACAATAGTGGCTTGGTGGTAAAATAAATTACCTATTTCGTGGCATAATTAAACAATCATCGTTGCAAAAAAAAGAACGGAGTGAAATTCGAAATAACGGGACATTCTGTGGCGTCGTCGCGTTGGCAAAAAATTCCTTCCTTCCCTCACAGTGGCATTGTCTCATACATATACGTATATAGATAGACCATATCGTCTCATTGTGCTACACATTTCGCACAACGCAGTGAATACATAAATACCTACATATACGATTCTTGGTGTACGTGGATAGCGGCAGTAACTGGATGATTTTTTTGCTTTGGACTAATTGTTTTTTTTTTGTCTTACGAGAAAAGCTGTGTGATACATATTCATTCTTGCGCTTTTGTTGACGATAAATTCCCAGCAGATAAGGTAATTTTTGACTTGCTTATATATTTATTGGCATTGGCATGGCGGAAATAAATAAACGAAAGGCAGCCATGACTTCCTTAAAGCGGGTGGCTGACAAAATGAATGCTCCAGGTTATGGAGAAGATGAAGACGAATTCACCATGAGGCAGGATGCGGTTTCTCTACAATCGCATTTGGACAGATTTTTGGTGGCTCATAACGATCTGATTTCTAACGCGAACGACGATGAAATCGACATTCACGTTGAATTATGGGATACGGTCGAGAAGGAGTTTAACAAGGCGATGGCTGTGTTACAGAGAAACTTGGCGAAGTTGGCAATTACAGACAAGGCTGAGGAAGCAGAAAATATAAGCGAGGCACCTCGAACTAATCAGGTTGACATAAAGTTAGAAAGGCTTTCTGTGCCAAAATTTGATGGCACCTTACGCAATTGGCTGGCGTTTAAAGATTCCTTTGAGACCCTCATACATTCTCAAACGGCTCCAGAGGCCTATAAGTTAGGCAAGCTGCGCGAGGCGGTTCAAGGGGATGCAGTGGCACTGGTTGGAGGTATGTACACTGGTGGGTATGAGGAGGTGTGGCAGGCGCTCAAAGATCGGTATGACAGCCCGAAACAATTGGCAGATATACATGTGGCTCGGTTTATTGGTTTGCAACCCCTCACGGCTGAATCTACAAGTGCTTTGCTCTCTGTTGTTGACACGGTGCGAGAGTCGTTGCGTGCATTGGCGGTAATGAAATTACCAGTAGACAAGTGGGATGCTTTGGCGGTACCAATTGTGGTATCCAAATTACCAACAAGGACACAACAGGCATGGGGTATGAGTCGTACCACACAGGAAATCCCCACCTTGACGGAGTTACTTACTTTTGTGGAACGTCGAGCACATAGCTTAAGTGCTGATGTCTTGCAATGGCCTTCGAAGAGCGCGTCTGCACATAAGCAACAGCTGGCTGCGCCCACAAGTAACCGGGCTAACTATCCTTTTCGTTCTGGCGACAACATCCATCGTCTCGTGAAGACGAATTTGGCGGCAACGTCACCCGGCCATTGCGGGTACTGTAATGACAGCATTCATCGAATTGGACGGTGTCCTAGGCTCTTGTCGATTCCCGTGGCAGAACGGTTTGAAAAATTGAAAGGCTCCAATCTTTGTTTTAATTGTTTGAAACCAGGTCACTCAACAAACTCTTGTTCGTCGACAAATTGCCGTGTTTGTAATGGTAGGCATCACACCTTGCTATGTCGTGGCCCACGCACTTCCACCCAGAACCCTCAGGCTAGGCAATCAACCACTGACACGTCAAGCATTGGCTCATCAAAACCAGGCACATCGCAATCAACAGCGCATTCAAATCCTACAGTTCAGGCAGCTTCTGGCAGCAATCAACCTCCTCGCAATCAGTATTGACTCACCGACTCATTCAAGGCATTCACGGTTACTGCTGGTAATCGCATTATACTCTTGGCAACTGCTCGTGTTCATCTCATTGACAGCTTTGGCGAAAAACACTCTTGTCGACTACTCTGTGATCCAGGATCACAAGTCAGTTTCATAACTTCTCGTTTTTTTTATCAATTGGCTCTTCCTAGAAACAAATCTGCAGTTCGAGTTGAAGGCGTTGGCAACAATATAGGCGAATATACTCGAGGCCAGGCAGAAGTGCAGATGATATCAATTGCTGAACCATCTTTCCAGCTCCAAGTTAGGTTCCATATTCTGACTTGCATTACCTCACCTACACCTATGGCAGAAGTAGCAGATCATTGTTGGCAGCATCTCAGCAATTTATCACTGGCAGACAACACATTTGGGAAGACTGGCAGGATAGATGCATTGATTGGCGCAGACATATGGGGGCCACTAATCACAGATGGCATTGTTCGAGGCGAGGTTAATGAACCAGTGGCACAACGTACACATCTTGGATGGGTGATTTTTGGCCCAGCTGAAACTACTCATGCAGGCCCATCAACATTTCAGTCTATGACATTGCGAATCAGTGAGGAGAACCAACGTCTGGATGAGTTACTGCGAGCCATCTTTGCTGTGGAAGACATCAACCAGAGGGATTCCGACTCGATGACCATCGATTATTGTGAGCAGATCTTCCTACAAACACATAGGCAACTACAAAATGGCTACTATTTGGTGCAGATGCCATTCCGGGCAGACGCACCAGCTCTTGGCTCATCACATCAATTGGCTCTCTGGCAATTTCACCAACTGGAACGGAAACTGGCTTCTGATCCTGAGCTCAGGCAAAAATACGTGGCGTTTATGCAGGAATATGAAAAACTTGGTCATATGCATCCCGTTCACAGTCAAAATAGCAATCCATCACAGCAATACTTTATTCCACATCATGCGGTAACTACGAAATTCAGGGTTGTCTTCAACGCATCTGCAAAGACAACTAATGGCGTCTCATTAAACGATACACAACTGGCTGGCCCACCAATTCAGGAATTACTGGTAAACATCATATATCGATTTAGGCTCTTTGGCATCGCAATCACCGCGGACGTCGAAAAAATGTTTCGACAGGTACGTGTGGACCCAAGACATCGGCAATGGCAACAAATATTGTGGCGAGAATCGACTGATCAACCATTGCTTACATACCAACTGGCAACGGTCACTTATGGCACAACAAGTGGTCCCTATCTTGCTATTAGGACCATGTTACAATGTGGCATGGATCATTGTCACAAACTCTTGGAGGAATCAAGAATCGTGGCTGCCCGTCAAAGTATTTTGACCGATTTTTACGTGGATGACTACCTTACTAGCGTACCTACTGTTCAGGAAGCAATTCAACTGGGAGATGACGTGGCATCAGTACTGCAAGAAGGACATTTCCATCTCCGTAAATGGAAAACAAATAGCGCTAAGGTCTTGGCACATTTCTCACATCAATCCGGCACATCCGATATGGAATTACAGCTTGCTGAAACAACTGTTCTTGGGCTACACTGGGATTCATCAACCGATGAATTATTTTATCGAGTACGCTTAGACGACCATGCAACGAACACCAAACGACAGATACTTAGTGATGCAGCGAGATTATACGATCCAACTGGCATGTTAGCACCTATCGTCATCGTGGCTAAAATCATCATTCAGAAACTATGGCAGGCTGGCTTGGGATGGGATGAACCGGTACCATCTGATTTGCTCAATGAATGGCTCACTTTCCGTAATCAACTTAGGCACCTGGAAGTTCTTCGCATACCTCGGTGGCTCGGCATGGCTCCAGAAACTTCATCATGCTTATATGGCTTTTGCGACGCTAGCAGTAAGGCGTATGCTGCCGTTGTATATCTCAGTACCAGGCAGAAGGATGGCACCCATGTAACCCGGATAATTGCAGCCAGAACGAAGGTGGCTCCGATTAAAACAATCACAATACCTAGGCTTGAACTTTGTGCAGCTAAGTTGCTCACCGAGCTCATGAAGGACATTCGGATGGCTTTGCATTTGGAAGGACTCCCCTACACTCTTTGTACGGACTCCCAAATCGTTTTGTATTGGATTCCTAAGGTTTTATCACAACTGAAACAGTTTGTTGCAGCAAGAGTGGCATTTATACAGGAACATTCAAGCGTGGATAATTTGCATCATATTCGCACTCAGCTCAATCCTGCTGATTGCGCAAGTCGTGGCATCAGTCCAGTAGCTTTAGTTAACCATTCACTTTGGTGGCAAGGTCCAGTGCCCGAACATTACCCAATGTCAATACTTCGCACTCTTACAGCACAGGAGGCAGAATTAGTAGAAGCTGAAATGAAACCACCCACATCTCATCTGGCTCAGGCGACACAATCATTTTCCCTACAGACGTATTACTGGAAGGATGGCGAGAAAATTGAAATTCCATTGGTCGACAGATTCAGTAGTCTTGGTAAACTACTTCGAACAACAGCAATTATATTCCGTTGCAAGGAGGCTCATCGTGAATACAGGCGTAACCCTGTCTCTGTAAAGGAATTGGAACTGGCGATAAATTGGCACATAAAGGCCGAACAACAACAGTTTTTTTATCCAGAAATAGCCCAACTCCGCAAAAGGCAA
Organism: Ferdinandea cuprea; assembly: GCA_963576555.1. Lineage (NCBI taxonomy): Eukaryota > Metazoa > Arthropoda > Insecta > Diptera > Syrphidae > Ferdinandea > Ferdinandea cuprea. Next base: position 43,097,677 of record OY754958.1, read on the forward strand.
CCTATTTTACCTTCAAGCAAAATAATTTCTTTAGCACCATATATCGATTCTGCGAGTGGCTTACTCCGTGTTTCAGGAAGGTTGGAGAATGCGGACATTGGCGAAGAGCAACAACACCCAATCATTTTGGCAAAGGAAGGCACACTCACCAGTCTTATAATACGGCAGGTGCATCAAGATACACTCCATGGTGGCATTCTACTCATGTTGCATACTCTTAGGCGAAAATACTGGATTCTACATTTGCGCACTCTTGTAAAACGATGCATCCATTCCTGCGCGATTTGCAGACGTCATCAACATAGCATGGCAGCACAACGTATGGCATCACTTCCAAGAGCGCGAGTTACACCGACACCACCATTTGCAGTTGCAGGCGTAGATTACTGTGGCCCATTCAACATACGAATTGGCGCAAAGCGAGTTCGCACCGAAAAGAAGACATATGTTGCTATCTTCGTATGCATGGCAACTAAGGCAGTTCATATCGAGTTAGCAGAGGACTTATCTTCGGAAGCATTCATCAACGTATTCACACGTTTCATCAGTCGACGCGGCCCATGTCATGAATTATACAGTGACAACGCCACAACATTCACAGGCGCTAATCGAATCATGGCAGAAGATCTGCAACATTGGCATAATGGATACACTCAACAACAACTGGCGAACAAAGGTACACAATGGCATTTTATACCACCACGAGCACCCCATCATGGCGGATTATGGGAGGCCGCGGTAAAATCGGCTAAGAAACATCTACATCGCGTTATTGGCAACCATTCAATCTACTATGATCAACTACACACCCTATTGGTACATGTGGAAGCATGTTTAAATTCACGACCTATTGTGGCTTTACATGACTCCTGGGATCTTACTGGCACTCACCCCTGGGGATTTCTTAATTGGCCGACCAATCATTGCGATACCAGACAAACCCGTAACGGATGTTCCTACAAATCGTTTATCCTACTGGCGCAAGCTTAGGCAAATGCAACAACATTTTTGGCGTAGATGGCACGATGAATATCTTAGTACACTTCAACAACGATCCAAATGGCATAAAGGCAATACTGACTTGGCACTTCATGATATTGTACTCATCCGGGATGAAAACCTCCCAGCAACACAATGGCGACTTGGCCGGATAATTGCAGTGCATCCTGGGCAGGATGGCTTAATCCGTGTGGTAACTATAAAACATGCAACTGGCGAATGCACCCGACCTGTACAAAAGGTGTGCAAACTCCTGGAATAGTCCTGAACATACCTGTTCAGCCGGGCAGGATGTTCAATATTACGAGGGTGGCAACTCTCAATCGACTGCAGCAGCGGCGGCATTCACTGCTCACGCACACATATTCGTGCAGGAACGAGATGGAAGGGGGAGACGAGTCGAGTTCAGTTTGGTTTCGTTCGTTCTTGATTTCGGATCACTGGCAGACACACGTTTTTCATTACTCGTATAAATTCCAAAATAAAGTGTTAAATTATTAATAATTGTTGGCTTCCGACTACTTTTTCTATCGACTTTCAGTTTCCGGATGTATAGGACTGCGCGGCCAATGTGTACTCTTTTTTCTAGTGCGCCAGCGTAAGTAATTCTTATACAGGCTGCCTTAAGGCAATGCTTAAAGCATTATGGAGGCAGAACCGAGTGAGACTGTGCTTAGGTCTGCCAACCTTAGGCGGTCAAGTCTTGAAGGACTCACGGTTTCTAAGGCTCTATGGCCACTTTCAACAGTAAAATATCTCGAGAGTTAATAAAATGAAGCAGGGATAAGCTTAGGGTTCGATGCTTTTGGCAGCCGCAGCCGCAGCCGTTAGCTTACAGTTCTACAGGGTAATAAAAAAGAAAAGTCTTTAGAATTTTTGTAGGAGAACTGAGCGAAATACCTAACCTACCGCATTTGTTATAAGTAATATCAACTACTAAATTTATTATAAAATAAAATATAAATTCATAGAAAAAATATAGAACAGAAATAAATCTGTCAGGAAGAAGAGAATGGGAAAAATATCTTTTGTTTTTTCCCAGGGTAGGTTTCCACCATCTTCCATAAGACACTATGAGGAACGACCGCACGTGCTCATAATAGTGTGAGATTCTTACTCACTAAAAACACATCTCTTCAAATTACCTTATACTTCAACTAGGTTATTTCCTATCCAGTAGTTTAGATTTAATAATATATATTCGCGTTTACCAGGCAGCTTCCCATCGGAGGCACCTGCTTGTTCCGCCAAAAACACGCGGTTAAATTTTATTGCGCTAATTCAAATGGTTATATCCGTTGAAGCCGGCGCACTAAATTTGTATAGTTCAAAATATATATCATTTCGTTATTGCAATGACCGCGAAGGCGAGTCTGTTGCTTACGGGCAAATGATTTTATTTCATCTTCGACGGTTGCCACATCGAAATCTCTGTGGATATCACTATTTCTGATGTACCACAGGGCGTTTACAATTCTTCTTAGCACTTTGTTTTGAAAAGTTTGTACAACCCCAAAGTTGTATATCATACGTCCAAACCGGTTTCAGAACTTGCTTGTATAAAAGCAGCTTGTTTTGCATGCTGAGTTTGGCAAACCGACCAAGCAGCCAATGCATTTGATTATATTTAATAACGAGCTGTTCCCGTTTCTTTTTTATGTGCGATTTCCATTTTAGTTTCGCATCAAGTGTCATTCCAAATATTTAGCTTCATTTGCGTACGGAATTTGTACGGAGTCTATGAAAATGGGTAGCAACACGCAAAGACAATACGCCAAGTCTTTGTCCATTCAAAAACGCTGTTGATAGCCCGTTGAAGCTTAATTGTTGCTGATTCAACCGTACTACTCACGGCCAATATAGCGGTATCATCCGCAAACGTCGCTACAGTTGTGCCTTCTTCCTGCGGAATATCTCGAGTAAAGATTAGAAATAAAATCGGGCCCAGGACGCTTCCTTGGGGAAGTCTGTGGCTTCCTAATGGCTAAATAAGATCTTAATATCTCATATATTTGTTTGGGAAAGGCTAATTTTAGCTTCTGTTTTAATCCCGTATGCCGTATGCCATCATCAAGGGCTTTTTCAATTTCATTGTTTATTCGATAAACCTGGTCGATTGTAGAGTGTTTTCGATAATCGGGTGTAACCATTTTTGTAAAAGTTTTTCAAATACTTTTGACATAATTGGCAAAAGAGATATTGGTCTACACGATTTCTTGTCATATGGGGATTTTCCCGGCTTTGGGACCATTATGACATCAGCTACTTTCTCCATTGTCGTGGAACGTTTAATAACCTAAACGAAGCATATATGAGATAAACAAACATAGTAAGTGATTTCCTAGGCAACTCTTTTAGGACCTGTCCCGTAATTAAATCGTATCCATTAGCTTTGTTTAGTTTCAATTTTTGTATTTCATAGCACAGTTCAGCCAGTGATACACTTTTAATTTTAAAATTATCAGGTATCCCCTCTAAGGCCATATCTTCGATTAGCTCTTGACCGTCAAAGGGCTTAAACGTTTCTTCTAAGTGATCGGCAAAAATGTCGGCTTTTTCTTTGTCTCGTTTCGCCCATTCGCCATTTTTTTCTGATAGGAGGCGCTCGCGATTTTGGCTTTTTGATGCTTTTTATAGCTTTCCACAACGAGTAGTTCGAACTCTTGTCCGCGGTGGGTGAGACATTCAAGGTATGAAGAAACTTCGCGATTTGTAAAGTCCTGAATCTTTTTATACCCTATCCTAAGGGTATATTAATTTTGACACATAGTTTGTAACACCCCTTAATATTCGTCGTAGACCCATAAAAGTATATATATTTATGATCAGGACCAAATCCTAAGACTATCTAGCAATGTCCGTCCGTCCGGCCGTCCGTATCAACTTTTGAGGCCTTTAGAGTCATGCTAGGAGGCTGAAATTTAGAGCATATACTCCCTAGGGTCCCGAAATGGTAAAGTGTTAAAAGTTTTTAAATCCGCCCACTACCACGCCCACAATTTAGAAAAAACCGTTTTAAGGCTTAAGTTAGAGAGATAAAGTTGTAAAACCTTCACAAGATATGTAGGTACTGCCTACCTTTATTAATTTGTCATATAAAGTTTTTTGCCACGCCTACTTTTTGTGGGCGTTTTTCACTAAAATGCTGTTTTCTTTGAAAATTTTCATAGAAATCGAAAAAAAAATGTTTAACAATATATTTAGCAAATATTTTTTCCAATATATCGCCCATACAAAGTTTTTGGCCACGCCCACTTTTTGAGGGCGTTTTTTCAAAAAAATATTTTTTTTTCTATAAATTTCATAGAATGAAATAAAATGCTATCTATCATCTTCCTTATGAATTTTTTCTTTGGGGTACATAGGGATAAGGATAGGATAGGGTATACTGTTCGCCCCAAGCGGACTGTAGCCTTTTCTTATGTTTTTTTTTAAAGTGCTGCATAGATTATTTAATATCGTTTTATGCTGCGGAGCCCGAGATTGTTGCCATTTTTTTAAGAGACACGTTAAGATCGATTTTATTTTCGCAGTCTTTTCTAAAGGAGTCCCACTTAGTTGATACGCTAGTAAGTCTGGGTGGGGTCTCCTTTTTCAATAAGCATAGAGAATTCCTTCCTTTTGGTGAAATGCATCGTGAACCCCAGAAGGTGTGTTTTGCATTAAAATCACCACCGACAACAAAGTTCCATGTGAGTGAGTTAAAAATACTCGTGAAATCAATTTTTTATATCTTTTCCCTTGGAGGGATATATATAGACGCAATATCATAAGTTTGTCTATTATATTTTACAAGAACCGTAATCATTTGAATATTAACTTGCTCGATTTTTGTGTTCATTGAATGCTCAATGTTGTCTTTTATAAACAAAGACGCTCCGCTTCTAGCCTTTTCCGAAGGGTGAAGTGCATGATAGGCACTATATCCTTTAATTTTTACACTTGATTCCTTCGTAAGATGCGTTTCAGAAATTAAGCATATGTCGATAATATTTGTACGCATTCCACGTAATTATTTTTATTTTAGTTTTTTCATTACTATTCATATTGATATTTATATGCGATGAATGAAGTGAGCCCCGAAGTTTATGGTCAAGGTCGTCAAACTTTTCAAACATGCGTTTATTGATACGACTTTGTTGTTCCAGTCTAGCAAGAATTGCAGAAAAGACTTGTTCAACTGGGTCAGGCGCTGTATCGATTTGCTTATTAGTTTTGAACGCCGTTTCAGCGTATGTCTGTGGCCGAGGTTTTGACAACACTTTACTATTAATTATCTTTTCTCGCTGCGGTTTGGACATTTTCCTAGCCTTCGGCCCGAAAGTCGACGACTTTTCTTTTAAATGCGTTTCTCTCGGCAGCTTAGACGTTTCCTCTAAATTCGTCGTTCAATTGATTTGTTTGTACCTCTTTTGGGTTTGTCATTCTTTTTAACTCCAACGGGTAACAATTTTGTATTTACTACGTCGCGCCTGCTTTGAAGCTTTTTAACTACTTCGCAACCGCGATATTTTGCCGAATGATTTCCCTTACAGTTTATGCAGATTGGTAAATCCTGTCTTTTAAGACCGCAATCTATAGACAAATGTTTTGTGACGTTTGTGTGACAACGCTTGCATTGAGGGATGACTCTAGTCGTCTTACGCATCGACTCAATTTAAACTGCGATGTTAAGGATACTTTTTATATTGTAAATTTTTGTAATGCCTTCTGACTTTTCGAAGCTTAGCATGAATAGCGGAAGTCCGCGCTTAACAATGTTTCCACATCTTTATCAGTTTTTCGCTTCTCTTTTTTAATTTGATTAACTGCGTCGATAATTTTGAAGCCTTTGGGTTTAAGGTCTTGCAAAACTTCGTCTTCGCCCGTACGTTTTTAGTTTGGTCTCCGCTTAGTCGAATCAGAACTCTTTTTAATCCTTGATCTGGACTTAGCGTTTTACCTTCGGAGTGCTTTTGCGTCAAATATTCTTTTAGTGCCTTATTCTCGACTTTAATCTGGTCTGACTCGGTTTTCAGCTCATTGTAGAGCAGTTAGATTTTATTAAGCTTTGTACGGAGGTCATTATTTTCCTCCTCGAAGCTTCTAGTTTTCGTTGAGTCCTGGGGTACGCGCGGAAAGACTTTCTGCGCGGTAGGACGTCTTTTTGATTTTAATTGTGGTGGTGATCTAGATACCCTTTTGCTACCCTTGAAAGGGTCAAAAGATTGCAATAAATGGCTGTCCCCAGAATCCGTAGAGCCTGCCTCCGAAGAGTGTGGATTTTCCAGTAGATGAGTAGAACTGGTCTGCCACCTGGGGTATTATATCTTACAGTTTTGCCCATTGCATTATTTTGTATACGGTATTATTCTCGGTACACGGAGGTGGATTTTAGTCGCCCCTTACGATAGGCATGCCTACCTCAGGTATATTCTAACCCCTACCCGAAGGTTCTAACCCCTTATATATATCTGACAAAAAAAAGAAACCAATCAAAAAACGATCAATCAACTGTCGTCAATCACTTGTGTTCTTTGGGGCATCCAGGAAACAGCACTGTTATTCAAACCTCCACTTCGCATAGTAGGTGTCCTTCTTATAAACAATTCAATATAAAATGTTAAATTACATAAAAAAAATTTTTAATTAATTTAATTTATTTTATTTTCAGCTTTTGAACTCAGAGAATCTGTCAATCTTCAGTTTAGCTCTACAAGTTAACTATTTAATATACGAATCATTTCGTTCTCACCTAGAATCCCAGCTCGACGTTTACTTTAATAAACTATTAGAAATAATTGCAACTGAGAGTTCGAGGATATCCAACGAGATGCGTCGTCTTGTGCTTGAAAGCATAAAAGAAATTTATCGGAATACTCCATTGAGATCAAATAACTACAGTGTCTCCATTAAAGTGATTGTAGATTTTATACGCGCTGAGCAAAATGCTATTAATATAAGTGATCAGCTCCTTGCTCTTGATATTCTTATAATTAGGCTTAGATATGTGAAGAAATTCGGCAATAGCGATGCTTTTACAACTATTTACAATTCGTCGGAAAGTGCATTTTGTTTTCTATTCAACAGCAGTAACGAGCAGGGATACCAGGCGGTCTTGACAGGTATGCAATAGATATTGATTTTTAACGTATACATATGTGTTTGCTAGCTACATACATAAAGTAATAAATAAAGTCACTTTTTAAATGAATAAATTCTAGTGATAGCATAGGTGAATTTAGGGCTAAGCGCTAAAAATGAAAATATATCCGTGAATACATACATATATGGTATATGGTTGTGTCCAAGAATGCCTTGAGTCGCAGACCAAATGTGCGGTTTTGAAATCCAAACAGATTTTTAGATCCTTCTCTGTAATATTTTCATGGCAAAGTTGAAGGCTTAACTCCTTCTTCTGTCTGTTTTTGGTATATATTGGATTGTGGTCCATGTAAATGATGTTAGAGGCCAAAGCTCAAATCTCGATTATGTTATAGAAAAATGCTAAGATGCCATCTATTTATCTTTCGTTTGGTAGGGTATTCTCCCAGCAACTTATCCATATTATCAACACCACCTTTGGTTCCGTTGTAGTATGTAATTATGTCGGGCTGTGCATTTTGGTTATCTTGGACATCTGCTAATGAATGCATTGTTGAAAGCAATACAACAGCTTTTTCCTTTTTTGGGACGACGTTGTTTTTTTTTTTGGAAAACACTGAGTCACATTTTTCACTCATTCAATTTATGAGCCACTAGAAAGGATGTGAAAAAGTTGTCGGTGGTCGCATTTCGACCTTAGTTTGTATATTTGGCTACAAGGTCCAGCACAATGTTTTCTTCAGCGTTTGTCTGGCGTTTTTCTCCAGCCTGTATAAATTTGGCCATTCAGCGTATACGACGTCTTTTTGCATCACACGCCTAAAATATTTGTATGCCATATTTTTCTGGTTTTGATGGCGTGTACGACCGCGATAGTCGTAAAATTTTTCGGTTTATAGTTCATGTCCAGATTATAGTATATAACCTTATAAAGCGCAAAAACAATCGAAATCTATGGAACGAGATCGATGCGCGAATCAATAGAAAGTGGTCTAGTTTCCACAACTCATGTGTTGTGTTCTTTAATCGACGACTTATAAACGCCACAACAAAGCAACATTCCGAGAAATGCGTCGAATTCTTGCTCCGCGAAATTTTCTAAGTTTTTTTCGCAAGAACTTTATTTGAATTCGAACACTTATCGGCCCGCGTTTTGTTGTATGCTTCTGTCACTTTCAAGCCTTTTTTATTAGTGTTTCGCAAAATAACACTGCATTCATGGCATCGAATAAGATACCTTTGAAAACTTCCTTCGCAGTAAACAACTTTGAGGAATTAGCCATAGCCACTCATCATCGCTGCCGAACAACGTTGCAATTTTTTTGAAAATATAAATTATTTCTTACATACTCGCCATTACAATTCCGACTTGCCATTCTTGTGTTATTATTATAATTATTATTCAATATTGAAAAAATTATTGAGTTTGAGAAGTTTTTAGGAAGCTCAAATTGAACGGTTTTTGATACGAATGCGCAGTTTTTCCTCAATTCGCATTAAACACCTTTACACACGGATTACGGTGAATTTTTCTTCACTCACATAAGGGTTAAAAAAGCGAATAGCAGGTGTCGCAGGAAAACTTTTCCATTCGTCAGTAAGTAAAGGGTGATTTTTTAAGCGTAGTTTTTTTTAAAAAAAAAACCAATAAAACACTCAAATTTGCATCAAATATTCAAAATTTTTATTGTAATCGATAAATAGGCATTTGTCATTTACGTTTTAAGGACAACTTTATGTAAATGTTGTCCGCGGCTCCGTTTCAAATGGTCCATTCGGAAGCATTTTGAGAATTTTAGCCTGTATTCCACGAATTATGCGTGTTTTGTTATAGTGTAAGGCTTCAATCGTGTTCGGCTTGTCCATATAGACTAACGACTTTACATAACCGCACAAGAAATAATCAAGAGGGGTTAAGTCGCATGATCTTGGCGGCCAACCCACAGGGCCATTTCGAGAGATAAGCTGCTCACCAAATTTATCCTTTAATTATTTCACGAGCTGTGTGGCATGTGGCACCGTCTTAATGAAACCCCATGTCAACCAAGTTCAACTCAGCCAACTGGGGCAACAAAAAGTCGCGTATCATGGCTCGATATCGTTCGCCATTGACGGTAACGTTTCTTCCAAGGTTGTCTTTGAAGAAAAATCATATCGTTGAGCCAGAAATGGGCCTCATCGCTGAACACAATTTTTCGATAAAATAACGGATTTTCACATTTTTCACAGAGCACGAATTTTGATAATAAATTTCAATAATTTGCAATCGTTGCTCGTTTGTGTCGCCTTCCTTAAATGGCAGAGTATACTGAAAAATTTTCATTTTGACAGATGACGTTTGGACGCGATTACTAACTAGTGCTGCCAACCTGAAAAACTTAACTCTTAAAAAATCACCCTATATAACGTAATCGTATTTATTTTTTTTATCAGAATCAGCAAACACATTGAATTGTGAATGTGAACTATTGAGCATTAATTGTCTTTTTACTTTTCTTTATAGGTTTAGAAACAAGTGCTTTTATTGCAAATTCATATAATCTACGAGAAATATTTAATCGAATCATTACAACACTATGCGAATTCACTAATTTACTTAATCAAGATACTACAATGGATACTACATTGACGGCGAGTTTCGGTCTAAGTTCTAGGGCCGAAGCGGCTTTATCAACACTATTCAGTTTGTTGGAAAATTATGGCGAGATAGTTAACGAAAGCAGGGATGTTGTACAGAGGGTTATTCTTCAACTTATGCGGATGAATGTAGTACATAAACTTAACAGCGATTGCTTGCGAAACATATATGTTTTTAGTGAGTTTTCCAAAAGTGAATTGGCCTTTTTTCAAGCCTTAATTGATATCTTAAGTACTTCCAAAGATCTTAAATCCATTATAACTGATCTAGAACTTGACCGTTTTTGTAGGGGTGACCTATTATTTGATGGCCTTTGTAGGAATATTTTAAATCTTCGAGTTTCTAGGTATGGCACTGGCATGAGTGCCTTACAAGAACTAACACAACGCATTCAATACGAAAAGGGAAATATTTTAATAAACCAATATAGGGAAATTATAAAGGACTACTTAAAGCCGGTAGAGTTTCAAGTATCTAATACAGATAACAGAGCAGTAATTGAAATTAGAGGCAAAAATGTAGTTCTTAGTGAGATTCTACAACAACTAGAAGCATTTCTGTCGAACTACAGTATAGATGAAATACGATTCATTATTACTGATATTGTACATGTAGACGAAAACATTAAAGGTGCACTTTGGCGTGGCAAGAATGTCATGGTTTTGACAAAAAATATAATAATCCACCATAACGTAGACTGGGATGTGTCTGGAAAAGATGCCATTATCGATGAAAGCTATTCCAAAAATGCTGGCACTGCTGCAGATGGGTATGGTAGGGCAGGAAAAGATGGTCAAGTTGGAGAAAGTGGAGGAAATGTATTGATATTGGCAGATAACATGGAAAATCCAATTAACTTGACAATAACGTCAAACGGAGGAAATGCGGGATATGGTCAAGACGGTGGTCATGGTACAGATGGTGAGAATGGAAAAGGTCTTTCACGTGCCGAATTTATGGAAGAGTTTCCATCCGTTATAAAATGTTTCTATAATCGCTATAAAAGATCTGATTTAGTAAATTCCACAATCGATAAAATTGAACAACGCGCATCAACTGTGAATACTAATTGGAGTAGCGACGGAAGCAGATACATAAATGCAATCACAAGACATGGAAATGAAATTACATTTTCCTACTCGTCTTCCTGTTCGTCTTATCAGGCCTATCTCCTCTACAAAGGAACAGAGGGAAAAGCTGGACTTTCTGGTGGAGAACGTGGATTGGGTGGCCAAGGGGGGCTCGCTGGAGAGATCATAGCAAAGAGTTTAAAAACCAGAAATGCATTTGAAATTAATGCAAAACAAAGCGCAGGCCGAGATGGACAAAACGGAAAAGGCGGCTTATGTGCTCACGGATTAAATGCCAACGATATGGGTTTTGTGGATCACCAATATTGGAGAAATACTATTTACTGCAAAGACGATGCAAAGTATAGATTATCATATCGTAAAACCGACGATGCAGTGTTCTGTAGAAAACACGATGGATATGTTTGCATAGAGCTTGTAAGCAGTTCAGTCCAAAAGAATAAACAATATCAGAAGAATATTAAAACTCGACAAAATAGCCAACGACAACACCATGCGCGGGCTGTAAGGAAAAAATACATTATAGAGAATAAAATATTATGTAGATATGCCCAACAGCTAACCGCTGAAAGTTCTGCACAGAAAAACATTCAAAATTTACTAGCTGATTTGGAAAACGTTAGCCAACAAGCTATCATTTTACACAGATTTGACACATTGTATCGTATTGCAAAGCAGCTTCCATCTCGCGCTGATATAAATGAAAAATATATTCAATCGCATATAACACCTGCAACTGCAGCTATATATCTTATTGAAGAAAACGAAAGCACCTACGAAATATTTCACCCTGATTTTGGATTGTTAAACCAATATATTTTTGAAGATGACAAAAAAAAACGTCGCAAAATTGCTGATGCTTGTAAGAATATTTTTGAAACGAATTCCAATGCTAGACATGCCATGAGAGCATTTATTTTAAATGTTCCAGATTCGAGTTATATCCGACACACATATTATCAAAATAAGTATCAGTATTTACTACAAAAAAAGGAATCGGGTTTCATAAAATTTCCGGAGTCCCTCAGCAGACTAGACCAAGCTTGTTGTAATGATCAAAATATATTGAACGATTTCAAAAAGCACATCAAGCAAGAAGGCCCCCTTTCAATTGCTTACCGTGAATTATTAGCTCGTATTTTTGAAGTCAACATAAATCTTTATATTGAAGACGCCAAAGAAACTACAAAAACAAATACAAAATTATCACTTCAACATTGTCACAATCCGGGAGAAACTTCAACCGCAATGTACGTACTGCATAGAGGCGGTGATTTTTTATACTCTCTTCAAATCGATAGCGACTACGTAGATTTAGTATCAGAACGCACAAGCAGATATAAGTTGCACGAAATGATTTTACAAAAAATTGAGTCATTCACAACAATTCAACAACTGGATGTTTATTTGAATAACTTTTCGTGGCGAACACCTGCAAATGGGCATTTTAATTTTACCGCGCCAAACCTATCACTAGCAAATGAAGAAGAAAACATTAAAATTATTATAAGAGATTTCCCAGACAGCGACGAGAACAATCAGCAACAAATCCTAAAACATAGGTTGAGTACAATCAAATTTAAAATTACAGGACAACGATACCTAGTAAATAGCATTGCTGAGCGTTTTTCCACTGAAGGTAGACACGTGTCCTTTCAAGAGTTGTGCCATCTGCTAAATTCGATAATACGTTTGACTATAGAAGAGCAGCCTAATCGCAAAACGACTATTCTTAATTGGATAGTATCTGCGTATCCCCAAAGAAAATGGACAGACGAGCTATTCTTACTGCATCTTGAGAATTATTTCAAACGAGTTCTACCGGACAAATTAAAATGGAGAGTTTTTCTATCCAAGATTATGACCAAGCATATTTTATTATTATTCATTGTTAAATTGGATCAGTTAAATTCTGGTAATTCGATTACAATTCAGCACATCGAAGAGCTTCTCGATTTACTAAGTAAAATCCCAACCAACCAAGTTATACAAAATCTACAAGAATTGGGACTCACCGAATGGATTTATGTGCTCAAAGAAAAATATTGGTTTCACAAACTATCCCAATTAATGATTTGGCAAGAAAATCATGAATCTGCATCTGCATCTCTATCGGAAGCTGCTTTTTATCTTTTATCAATGGAAAATATCTGTGGTACTGAATTTACAAGAATATTTTTAAATAAGTTACAGCAACAAAACGAATCTTCTGATGCTCAAACGATTGTTAATATTTTGAAAAATTTCCACGATGAAAAGTGGAATCTGGAACAAAGAGAACTGCAAATTCTAGAGAATTCCAACATTAGTGACTGGCAAACAATATTAAATTTTTTATTTATTTTATTTATTTTTATTTCATGCATCTTAAATCTAGTACAATATTTTGTTCTCTTACCTGCGAAGCCAGATAGCTTATCTGCAGGAGGTTATTTTTCAGATTCAGTTAATTTTAATTTTAATTAAGTGCATTAACATAAATTTGATTGTAATATTTTTGATTAAAAAAAGTTTTTTAAAAACATTCATTAAACATTTTTTTTCTTACGTTCACATGATTTAAATTACGCAAATTATTAGGAAGATTATTTAGGATGTTTGGTATGGTGTACATCAGCTGACGCTTGCCGTACACATTGTTGAAGGATGGGAGTTGGTAAAGCCCTTCTGCTCGTCTTCTGGTGTTGAAGCCGTGATTGATTGGAGTTCGAAACCTTTCATCGTCATAGTACTCCAACGCTGCTGTCATGTTATATATCTGCTTCACTGTGAGAACTTTCACAATTTAATCGCTCTGTCTTGTATATTCTGAAGCTTAGAAATATGTGTATCTGCTGCACCTCCCCACGCTAGTATGCCGTATCTCAGTCGTGACTCGACAATAGCGTGGTACACTTGTTTTTGTACACAGCTTGAAGACTTATACTTCAGGCAAGCCAATGCAAACAGGGATCCTTTCAGCTTCATTCGTAGATCATTTATGTGTGATTCCCATAGAAAATGGCTGTCGATCGTTACACCCAGATATTTGTACTTATCTACGACTGATGATTTAATGTTTATTTGTGACTCTGGGTACTGTGGGCTACGAATATGTAATAATTTTGTTTTTGCCGCATTTACTACGATCCCATTATCATGACACCATTTTTCTGCTTCGTCCAATTTTGCTTGCATTATCCTCGTTGCTTCTACGATTGATCTGTGGCAAACAACAATTGCTGTGTCGTCTGCATATGCGAAAGGGATAGCTCATCTTAAAGGATTTTAATAATTTATTGGTGTATAGAATGAATAAGAGGGGACCAAGTTTAGAGCCTTGTGGGACTCCATACTGCACTGTATTGGCTTTACTGCAGTTGCTTTTGATTCCCACGCGAAAAGTCCTCATTCTGAGGTAGTCTCTCAGCCAATCTGCCAGTTTTCCTCTAATTCCTATTCTCTCCAATGCATCGATGAGTTTGTTGTGGTATCGAATGCTTTGCTAAAATCTAGAAAAAGTACTAACACGTGGTGATTTTTGTTAAGACTGGTGTTAACTAAATTTGCGAAATCACCGAGAAGCTGGTTGGTGCTTTTTCCCTTCTGGAACCCGTACTGATGCTTGCTTATTAGCTTATGCTTATCAATAAATTTCCATATTCGATCTGCTACGATTTGCTCTAAGATCTTTTCTATCACCGGCAATATTGCAATCGGACGATAGTTAGCTATCTCATGTTTGGCTCCTCCCTTGTAGATAGGTCTAAAAAGTGCCTCTTTGAGCTTTTTTGGCACAGTGGACGTATTAAACTCATATTGATAAAATTCGTAATTATGGGGGCTCTAATACCATCTGTCCCAGGTGCCTTTTGGATATTTAAGCGAGCTATAAGATTTCCTACCTCTACAGAGTCTGTATCTCCCAAATAAATTGTGTCCCGTAAACATATAGTTTGATGGCTTGAGGTGGTGTATTACATACGTGGATTATTGATGCTGCTTGTTGGGAAAATAAATTCGAAAATGTATTAGCCAATCCAGCAATATTTGTATTGGGTGGAAAGTTTTTCACAATTGTTTCATCTAATGAAAGCTTCCTTCTTCCCAGTACTTCATTGATGAGTGCCCACTTTTTTTGGAATCACACTTCACTTCCTCAAATTTAATTTTGTAGTATTGTTCCCGGCTTTTACAAATTTTTTTATTTACTCGGTTGCGAAATCTTTTGTAATCAGTTTCATATGATACATTGGTTCGATTATTTTTCCACCTGCGATACAATCGGTCCCTCTCCTTGCAGGTCTCTATGATGTCCATTGTAATCCAATCGGTATTTTTTCTCAGGGTTTTCTCCTTACAGATGACTGTCGAGTTTGTGTATATATCGGACTTACATTTGCACAAAAAACATCCCAATTTTTCCTCAGCGACCTTATGTTTAGACATAAACAACTAAAATTCAATTTCTCTAATTCTTTTTTTGTTTGATAAAAATCAGAGAATTCCATAAAATTCAAATCAAACAGATCTTCTTCGATATTGTCACTCTCATCCATATCCATAAGCACATAAAACAATTTGATCACTAATACATGTATGTATACAGTTAAATTAATTGCGTCTGATTTTATTTATATCAGTCATAGACTGTATAAACAATGCCTCCACATTTTCCTCTCTTCGCACGTATACTTTTCCAGCGCTCTCCCACACAAATCTCCACCCTTCCTCTCGCGCCTTCTTCTTGGCTTGCCACAGCAATTGTTTGTTCAAGCCTGTGAGCATATTGTTAATAAAGACATTGTTGTTGTTTATAGTTTCTTTCAATTTTGCATTGTTATTTATGTTCTGATTGATTTTAGCAATTGTTAGTGGACGCGTTGCACGGGCATTCTTTAAGAAATTCGTTTTTATAATATTGCTGTTAAAAGTGACTACAATTGAAGAGCGGTCTGTGTTTTTTGTTCTTGTGCGGTAGATATCTGCTATATCTGCGGATGCTACTTCCAGTTTAATTGTGTTTCCGATCGCTTTGACAATTTCGGTTAAATTTTCGTTTTGTGTTGTTGAAATGTTTTTAATTTCTATTGTGTTCTTTAGTTGTTGTTGTTCCAGTTTGTTGATTTGTGCTTGCATTTGTGAAATGACTTCGTCTTTTTCATGATGCGCATCTTTTAGTTTCTGAATTTCGTTCATAAGAGTGTCCATGACGGTGTTGTTTTTTTCAATGTTTTTGTTTATATCGTCGAATTTCTGTGAGACGAAATTACAAAAATCGGAAATTCTTTTCATTTCCATTTTCATGTTCTTAAGCTCGACAAGTATTTCGTTCGTTATTGCTTCTGATATGTTTCCACCAAGTTTATCTACTTTTTGTGGGCTAATGATTTCCGACCTATTTCTTTTGTTTGATTGCATATCAGGTGTTAATGGACGCGAGGAAGATTCTAAAAGAGTGATGCCTACACTTTCACTGGCGTTTCGGCAAAACTGACATTTCCAAGTGTCTCTTTTAGAGCCCATTGATCTCCACGACCTTTCGGTGACCGTGGTGCAGTCGAAATGCAATTTTCGAAACAGGAGAAAAAGTGAATAATAAACAGTAGCAGACAAAAGTAAAAGTAGATGCTGCAGTTATTTGAAATTTTCTGTTAATTTCTTTTTAAACTACGTTTTCCAATAAATATTTAAAAGTCACTATCTTAGATTTGTTTTATTTATGTTTTGGTATGGAAACCCTTTTTTATATCGTAAATAATCAGTTGAAACTCCGAGCACTCGCAGAAAACCAACCGTTCACTTCAATGATACTCTGTACTCTGTGATCAAATATTCGCTACGCAAACGGATCGAAATACAATGCAATTAATTGAAATAATAAGATATAATAGCAACACTTCCAGGCTTATTGCCGAAAGACTTATGATCTACAAAATTCCATCACAGAGAATAGCATAGAACATTGCTTAAGGGAATTTCGTAACAGCAAGCCTGAGAAGCCAGACATGACTGCATACATAAAATTGCTTAATATAGTGGATCAAGCCATAATGCTAAGAAGATCTTTCAAACTTCGTAGTACCCAAAGGTTAGGTGTGTTGGCGTTATTAACCAGAAAACGCACCTTAGCGCAAATATCCACTGGTGAGGGAAAATCTTTAATCGTTGTAGCGACCACAATCATAAAGTGTGTTTTTGGTGAAAAAGTCGACATTGTAACGAGCTCATCAGTTTTGGCAGAACGCGACGCGATAGACAACCAAGATATCTACACTTTGTTCCAAATAAATGTGTCGCATAATTGTTATGAGGACATTGAAAAGAGAAAAGAAGCCTACTCCTGCAACCAAGTAATATACGGAATCCTGGGTAACTTTCAGCGTGACTACTTGCTGGACAGCTTTTATAATAAAAATATTTTAGGCAATAGAACATTTGCAAATGTGATCATCGATGAGGTGGACAGCATGTTGCTTGACAATGGCAATAATATGCTTTATTTGTCGCACGAATTGGCAGCCCTGGATACCATTGAATCGGTTTACATTTACATATGGCAATGGATTTCGCAACCCGTTCGTGGAAACGAAGACATAGCAGTAGCCTTTGATGCCAGCAAAATTAAGGAAGCAATATTATTCGAGTTATATGGCATAATTAAACCAAACGATATTGGGCAACTTGATTGCGTGTTAACAAAAAATCAACAAGAACAAATACACAAGAATTTAATCGAAATGAAAGTACTAGACAACAGCGGTAGAATTATAAAAGAAACCATTGATGACTGTTTGTTAGAGCAAATTTTGACATCCGAATTTAGTGTGTACCGTGATCGCCTGAGTTACCTTTTAAATGTGTGTATTAACAGAAAAAAGTTCATACGTGTTCCCAATTTTATTCGACCCTTTGTTGAACAGCATTTGGATATGTGGATTAATAGTGCGATGAGTGCATTTTTTATGAAGCCAGGACACGATTATGTTGTAGACGTGGACAGAACTGGCACATCGCAGGACCGTAATCCTAATATCATAATTATTGATCGAGATACCGGAACTGATCAGCTGAATTCCCAATGGCATGAGGGGCTTCATCAGTTCTTGCAACTAAAACATAGCTGTAAATTAAGTATGCAAAGCTTGAAAGCTATTTTCATTTCGAATGTATCGTTCTTCAAAAAGTACCAACATCTCTATGGTCTAACCGGTACGCTAGGATCGCAAGCTGAAAGAAAATTACTACAGCAAATGCATGACGTAGACTTTATTGTTATCCCAACATCTAAATCGAAGCAATTTCACGAAGAAAAATCTATTGTTTGTCTAAATGAGGAACAGTGGATTCAAAACATTCATCTGCAGGTGAATAAAACAATTGAAGAAGACCAACGATCTGTTTTGATTATCTGTGAGACAGTTGATCATGCAGATATTTTGCACAAATCATTTTCTGGGGGAATATACTCGAATCGCGAAGTCATTCATACATATAGACGTGACTACGAGAAATTCAAAGTTATCGACGGCAACAAGAAATTGCAACCACGACAGATAATTATAGCAACAAATTTGGCTGGTCGCGGAACTGATATAAAAATTTCAGAAGAACTAAAAACCACTGGAGGCCTACACGTTTGCGTAACTTATCTACCCAACAATAAACGCATTGAACAGCAGGCGTTTGGCAGAGCCGCAAGATGTGGAGATCCGGGCTCTGGCCAGTTAATATTTTATGACGCCAAACTACCCGAAAGCACATTTAACAATGCGATGCTATTTAAAATGAAAAATCAACGCGATCTTGAGGAATTACATCGCATTTCTCTAACCAAAAAATTTTACGAAACTCAAATAATTGTCGAAGAGAAATGTCTTGACAAATTCACTGGATATTTTAAGAACCTTCGAGAAAAACTTACGGCACTTTCGCCAAAAGTGCGAGATATTCTACTTCACAGCTGTTTGGATAAATGGGCTTTTTGGATCGACACAAATGCCGAAAATATTAAATCGGCCAAAAGTGCACAGGAACGGCGTTCGATTGAAGATCGACTTGATAAATTTATATCCGATCTAGAAGTATTTCAGCTAAATAGTGATGAAAATCGATTGGATTTCCTTGATCAACATCCTGTTTATATGGTTAAACTTGGAAAAAATTTCATCGAAACAAAAAATTAC
Organism: Ferdinandea cuprea; assembly: GCA_963576555.1. Taxonomy (NCBI): domain Eukaryota; kingdom Metazoa; phylum Arthropoda; class Insecta; order Diptera; family Syrphidae; genus Ferdinandea; species Ferdinandea cuprea. The sequence continues at coordinate 43,116,654 of OY754958.1, forward strand.
AATGAAGCTATTAAAGTGTTTGATAAAGTTATTCAGCAAGAGCCGATCTTTTCGGAAGCAGCGCATTTTTACAAGGCCTTCGCAATAGCTATGAAAATTAATTGGAAAAAAAATCCTCTACAAAATACGGATAAAGTCAATTTAAAATTATTTAAAAACGAACTACGAGAGGCTGCACAACTTTCAGATGAGCACAGTAGATTTTGTATCAAAGCAGCTGCTATTGTTGGTGGCAAAGAAAGCACTATCGAAATTGATGCTTATGAGGAGCAAAAACGTATCATATGCAACATTTATCACACATTTACGAATAATATCGATGACATTTTAGGTAAACCTTTTACTATGCAGTCATTGATTAATTGCGGTATTTCTGCCGAATTTGCCGAAATTCTGTTTCGATCGTTAATTAAACAAGGATTTCTTAAAGGCTATTGCTTGAAAAGAGAAATATCTGAAAAACAACTTAAAGCTATCGCTAACGCTTACAGAATCCCAATGGCAACACTGACGAATTTTTTATCCGACTATCAACGCCTCAAGGATATTGACGAGCAAAAACTAAAAGCTTCAATGAAAACGAAAATTCCCTTACCTAGTAGAGAACAATTTTGGAAAATTCTTATTCAGAATGGATTCTTGACTGACGAAGTTAAATATGTTATTATAATCAAAGAAAATTTACCATCGGATATCGATGCGAAGATCAATGAAAGCGACTTGATAAATCAAACTGTAAAGTGCGGATATCATCAGATTGTCTTACGAGCCGAACAGCTGTCACAGATCTCACAGCAAAACAATGACAGTTCTTCGTACATTTTTAAAAAAGCAGAGTTCTTAAGAATTTTCACTCAAAAGGAGTACAAGGCTTTGAAAAAAAATGGAATGATTTCTTTAAATCGAAAAGCCAATGCCAATCTCGGTAACATCCACATGTGTAACAGATTTCCCAATTTCGATTCGATCACACAAAACGATTTTACTAATAAAATTCATATCAGCAATCAAGAGGCTGAGAAAGTTTTATCGGATCTTGTTGAAAATGGTGTGATCGATAGAATTGAAAACTCCACCAGCTTCACACTTAATGTTGAATTTAAAAAATTCAAAGAAACGCAATTTGCTTCGTATCCAATTTATGGGAATGCTGTTAGCGAACTTATAAACATATGTTTTTCATATAGAGTGGCTTTTCAACGATTAGTACAAGATCTGGAAGAAAACAACCCTTCCATTTGCTTGCAGTTAGTGTGTAAGCCACATCGATTGTTGCTCTCTGAGTTATTAGACAAAAGAATTATTAAACCGCCTACAGTTGCTAAGAACATAAGTGAAGGCGAGCTTAAGAATTTGTTGGATGAAAAGGTGGGTCAAGTAGAAATGTTGATTTCTTCAAGTCAAACAGTGAAAGCTATTCAATCGACTTTAAGTATTCACCAGAGTTTACTAACACGTCTTGAAGGTGAACATCAACTGACCCTAAAACCTCTGAGTGCAGCGTATATCCAAAATGATAGCAATAATAATGCAGACGAAATACGAACGGTTTTTCTGGGTAGGTTAGATCAGGTCATCTCGTTGGATCAAGACAAATGGAATCGAAAACTTTCGATAAACACAATAATTGTGATTGCTATTGGATTGGCTCAAGTAGCTTTAGGTGCAGTACAAGCTCTATATTCATCTGGTATGTGGGCCAAAGCTGGTTGGCATATCATCAATGAAGGTATAAATGATATAATATATGCAGCCAGTGCTATACATTCAGGTTATTTTTGTTGGGAAGATTACAAAGGCTATAAGCTTCGCAGTGTCCTAATATCATCATTATATATAAGCAGGCTTAAATTTGGGGTTTCGAATTACTGTTTAGGGTTATTCACAGGTTTTAGGGGATTTTCACATAAAGAGGGTTTGCATTTAAAAAAGGGTATTACAAAAAATGGGCCTAATCAGTTTCAAAATTGGTTCGATTTTGGTAGCGCTTTTATGTTACGAACAGCAAATTTAATAAATGAAATTAACAAGCTGAGCAAGAAGAGCATCCAATTTGGATTAAAAAACACACATGTCGATGACCGAATTAAAAATGAACTACAAACTATAAGTGAAGATGTTACCTCGTGTATTTCAAAAAATATTAACCACACTATGGAGAGCCTTGAATCGAGTATGTTGACCAAATTGAAAGAAGCCTGCAGAAAACTAGGAAAAACAAAGACAGAAACCCTTTGTAAAGATTTAACCAAACGAAGCCTTACCGAATTCGCCGAGAAGTTTATAGTAACAGCTAAAAAGATAGAGGCTGACGTTATTCAAGGTATTTCCGAGGCAATGGAAACGGCTACATACAAGCTTGAATATACTTCAGTTTGGTCTCAACATCAGTATCATACCGACAAAATAAAAGCTCTAACTAAGAGTATTTTGAATGAGTTTAAATTGAAAATAGAAGCCGAACTAAATCGAGAAGATTTAAAAGAAACAACAAAAATGAGTGAAAAAGACGTTAACGATTTTACAGAAGATGCAATCAAGAAGTATAGCCTTGAATTTACTAAAAATATTGAGAATGTTATGAGCAAGCATATTGTCGATCCTCTGTATGTAAGAGGTTCAAAATGTATGGTAAATACAATCGAAAAGTCTCTAAAAATGGGTTTAAAATCGAATTATGGAAAGAGCACGAATTACTTTAACAACATGAAAAACACGTACAGGGAGGAGTTACGAAACGAACAACAACGACAACGAAAACCAGACGAAATCGAAAGGCATTTCACAGAAATGTATTATAAATATTTGCTCGAACTTAAGAAAATTAGCAAAGACCACAACATTGAACTCGCTCAAAATAAATCTAATACTAATAATAATGATAACAACAAGCAAGAAGTGAATAAAAACAATAGATACGATCAAGTTAAAGAACTGATATCAAATTTATCTATCGGGGGTGATGAAGAACGCCCGCAACGTAACATGTTTGGACACGCAGTTGGTGAGAATCGCATTGTGGAAATACCAGCCGATGAAGTACATTCACTAATTGAGTCTGGAAGAATTACATTCTCCCAAGATACCATCGGTGATCATACCCGGGACAACGTATATATTGGTGAGCTGTCTGAAAACATTTCTCAAAATGGTTACAATGGTGACCCAGTTAGAATAGTTCAAGTGGGATCGAGATTAGTCGCACTGGATCATAGGCGGCTGTTAGCAGCAGCAATCACTAATTCAAGCAGCGTAATGATTCCGTTCGAGTACTATCATCCGGATGATGAATTAACGCAACCCATATTAGGACAAACAACAGCTGGAGACGCTCTTAGACGTCGAATGGCCACGGCCAGAACACGCGATCGACCAGACGATGGATTTCCTGCTTCCAGGGTTACTGTAATAAGAAAAAATGAAAACAACAATCATCCGTCTAAAGAGTCTATAGAGGAGAAGCTTAAACGACTTGGCTTTACAGTAAGGAGCAAAATGCGTTCAAGTACCGTGCCAAATCCAAGAAGTAATAATGACAATACTAACCGAAGGAATCGACGTCCCAGCATGGGTCCAAATAACAAATATAATTAAAATGCTGAGAATTGTGGAAACTTGCACGTCACCAACATGTCAAAACTGTTACCTAATGAATCCCAATGACATATTTAAGCCGAAGCAATAGGCAGGTAATTTAAACTGTGACTACATTTTGTTCTGATTTATATTTTTGTATTGAAAATGTGTTATCTTCCACTTGTTCAGAGTTACGTCCGGAAAATATTATTTTTCTGTGCTGTAGATCGTAATCCCATGTGCATATTCGACTACTGTACTTTGGTCAGCCTACTTTTCCAGTGTGTTCCATGGTAAAAGCCGCTTCGCCTTAGAATAGACTATCTAAATTTATTGCATAACCATAACGTATCTGTTTAAAGAAACTTGAAATTTGTAAAATAATTTTTGTTTTTATTTCGATTCAACATTTTTTAATGTAATATCTTCTGTCATTTAACTAAAACTACTGTCATTTTAAATTTTAAATAAAAACTGATGACCTTTTTTTTTAATTAAAAGCATAAACTCTGAGTATTTATTATAAATATTTTAATTTATTGCAGATTAACGGGTAAGTTCAAGGAACGTCGACTTTTTTTTTTTAAATTTATACAATTCTTAGTTTCCTCGTTGACTATTTTTAAATGATTCTTCTTTTCTAAACAGAAAAATAAAATTAATTTGTCGCAAAATTACAGATTGGCCATATAAATTTTAATTTGGTATCGATCTCTGTTTTCGTTCGCAACGCTTTAATTTCGTTTTATCTTTTGGTGGAAATTAACATTTTCTATTACCAACCTAAATTCATCACAAACTGCAGCGGCCAATAATGAAACTTAACAACTAAACAACTGCGCACCTACCTTAACAACCAAATTCGTTGCGCAGACGGTTAGGTGTTCTTTGAAAAAAAAAAAAAAATAGCAGCGAGAAAATAGAGAAAATAGAGACGAGACTAAAGGTGCATCGATTCAAGTTGGCCTTCAATTAATTTAAATACAAAGCATGAAACAAAGACATAAGGCTTGCTAAATCAATAAGACGAAGACGATTTATATAAGGAGGAAGTTGCAAACCTAATCCTCACAATGCAAATTTAAAAAAACTTTTTTTAACTTGTTCGATGAACTAATGATTTATTTGTAGTGTGGTGACCATAATTGGCATGAATATTCAATTATTGGTAGTAAATAATTGCTTCACAACATAAGGGTTGCTAAATTCCCTTTTATGCATTTTAAAGGTCGGGTCTAATAAAACAACGAGAACAGACACATTGTCAACGTTAGAGAGCAACTCTCCACTTAAGTTGTAACGATAGGGCATAATTATTATAGTTTTACACTTTCTTATATTTAATAATTATTCATACATCATACAAATAGATAAACATATCAAGATCACACTGCAAATTGTAACAGGCATAAAGATAGTAAGTCGTCAGCATATATTAAACAACTCGAATGTTTAAAGATAGACACTATATCGTTTATAAATAAACTAAATAAAATCGGACCCAAATGACTGCCTTGTGGAACTCCAGAATTGACTGTGAAATAATTCGATGAACAGCCATTAAGAGTGGAATAATAAAAGACATCTTCCGAGCCTCAGGAAATTTACATCTAGACAGGGAATGGCTTAACAAAATAGAAATCAAAAAAGAACGGTTTTACAAATCATTTTTTCAACACAACTAGTGGTATTCCATCTGGCCCTGATACATTATTGTCATCAAGGTTTGATATTGTTTCGATGCTAACATCAAAATTTATATTAGTCAAGTGAGTGAAATAATTCAAATGCTCAAAGAGTTTGTCATTTTCGTCAAAATTATCACAGTTTGAAGTATCACAGCTTGAAAGAAGTCGGCGAATAAATTAGCTATTATTAAAAAGTTGTGACATTTGTGGTCCTTTTTTTGCTGTATAAAATTCCAAAAATGTTGTGGATTAATTTTTAGATCTTGTTGTATCTTTTGAATGTAATTTAAGTATTTAAAACCCGAAGCATTTAAAAATAATTTCTTTAATGAATATAATCAGATATTACTCATGGTTACATAGGTTTATTCGGGAAAAAAAGTTCTATTTTCAACATTTTTTTTTTTTATATAAAATACAAAATATTTTATTCAAACTTTTACTGTCTTAAAGATATACATTTGGCAAAGAATTTCTGAAATTTTTAATGAAAAAAAGGTGCGTCCGCGTTGACAGTTAAACTCGTGACAGGATCATCAGAAGTGAACAAAAAAAATCGTGTTTTAGTTAATACCATATATTAGAATTTGGAAGAAGATTTGGATTTTTGGCAGACCTTTTTACAAAATAAAGTGCACGACTGTGTCATACGAAACTTTCTCGGTATATGAGATGCGTTTTTGAGTCGCAAAATGAATCGAAAATTAATGGTGAGAAATTTATTTAAATCACTTTGAAAAATTAGACTTTCCCAAAAATGGCGCATACGATTTTGATGTAATTTCGCACATTGGACACTTACAACATAATTGTTCAAATTACAAAAACTTATCAAAATCGTTGGAGCCGTTTTTGAGAAAACGAATTTAATTTAAATTTAAGAAAATCGCTATATGAAAAACACATTTTAAAAAAAATATTTCAAAAATCGAAGTTAGACTTTATAGTAAGAGAAATCCTTTGAACCACTTTCGAAAAAAATAGTGATAAGTGATTTTAAGTGAAACCCCAAGAACCTTATATACGAACTTTGAAGCAAATCCGTCGAACAGTTTCGCCATACGGCGCCCGGACAGACAGACAGGCAGACAGACAGACAGACAGACCGACGGACAGCATTGGCGGACCCACTTTTTTAGACTTCTCTATAGTCGTAATACTCAGTTTGAGTTCGAAATTTCCGCTTAAAAATGCTAATTTTGGTAAAATTTGCTCAACATTTTTTTTTTAATTATTGTTATTATTGAAAACAAAAATCCTTCGCCCAAGTCCTCGTGAATTGTATCTGGAAGACACCTGTGTAAAATTTCATCAAGACAGGTGAGTGGTTTTCGAGAACTTTCGACAACCGACTTTGAAAACACAGTTTCGAGAAAAACGCGTTTAAAATTTGGATAACCTCAAATAAACCCCGTAATTCAATTGAGTGCGCACCTTCCCAAGGCTGTATCTCCGAAACTTTTTATTCGGAATGACTGTTGAAATGAAAATTTAGCATAATGTTCTCGAGATGTTGTAGAAATTAATAAGAAACCCATGTAACCCCTTAAGTTAAATTCAAAATCTCTTTAGCTGTATTTATCATTATCTATATCAGAGTTTAATGAAAAAGGGATCAGCAGCAATCCGCATCTAAGTATAGAATTTCATCTGTACAATGCAGCAGGCCATAAAAATAAGTTAAGTATTTGAATGCATCCAAGTAGATTCCAATTGGGCTATCATTTACGATGTAAATATTCCTTTGAGAAAATGTCAGTTTAATACATAAAAAATTGCTTGTCAAGTGCAGTTTGGACGTAGATTTTCATGAGCACATCTCCACCAACAGTAGTAACAAATGTTACAATGATGTTGTGGCTACTTTTTTTTTACGAAAATGTTGTTTACTTCGAAAATTTCAATCGAACTTAACATATTTCACCCACACAAATTTTCACAAACTTTTTTTTTTATAAACTTATAAGGAAATGGTATTAAGTGTCATCTATTTATTATGATGCCTTTTTATTTGGGGCACATAAGAATATGGATAGAGTATCATACTGTTTGCCCTAAGCGGACTGTAGCCTTCCCTTATGTTTCATTTAAATTTCCTCTCATATTGTGTGTAGAGTAGACATCAATCAAATAACACTATTATGTGTGTTCTGTAGCAGTACTGATTCCAGGGGTCGCACCGATCGCACCACGCCTAGCCAAGAGCTTTTCGTAAACATCTCGAATCCGCCATCATCTTATTTTGTGAATTTAAGCAAAATCGTAACATGAGTACGAAAAATTTAATTTTCAAGATTACACCGCCACCTATCGGCATTAAATTTGACATAAGCCTTTCTGCTGACTAAACTAAAAAACTGTCCAAATTTAATGTAAATCGGTCCGAGATGTTCATGAGTTATATTTCAATACTAATAATTTGATTTCATGTCCATTTGGCATTTTGTAATGAAATTTACCTGCACAGTGAATGACAGCCGAAATGCAAGAACTACTAGCTATGTTGCTTCTCTTCGTTTAACTTCGTTATTATCTCTGGATGACCCGGTTGATAAGAACAATTTGTTGCCTTCGCTGGTCGTATGAATGGACATAACGAATGTCAACCAAGAATTAACTTGAATGAGAGTTCTACTCGTATTTAAGCCCTAAGGACTTTTAATTAGAATCTCGTCCTTGCGCTCGTCTATTTGAAGACCATTACAAATGTAAAAAAAAAAATTTCAGAAAATCTTAACCGTAGAAAGGTAACATAGAAAATCTTAAAACTCATTCGCCCACCAGGCCACCTACAACGGCTGCGGCAACATTTAATGTTGGTCTTGCTAAACGAGAAAAATGTCTGCAATGAATCAAAGGTAACATAGCTAGAGTTACTGGACTAGCGATGGTATCTATCGTTCACGACGACTGGTTGGTTGCTCTGGTAGACCAAAAGAGGAAATTAGAACAAGAACGAATTATATTCTTTAAGTTTTCTCGTACCTTACTTCTAAAAGTAAAGCAAATGGCGAAGGTAGTGATGAAAAGCAATCCTACCATAGTGGCTCGTGTTTTTCCTTTATGGCTACTAATGTAAGCTGCAGCTTTTCACCTGCGCAATTATTTTACTTTTCACCTGAATGATTTCAGTTGAATGTTTTAAATTATTGCCAGAAGTTGAGAACACGAGTATACAACACATTGTTCTATATTCATACATATGTATGTAGGTGGTGAGGTAAAACTTTTCTAAGAAAGGAGTGTCGAGTTTAAAATAAATAGATCTATCTTCGTTCTAATATAATAAGTACCTACGTTTTATGAGAATCACGCTACAAGGAAAATGTTTTTGTACTGAAACGGTACACTTACATTCAAACTATGACTAGTAATACATAGTATCGACCAGTGAATTCTATTGATACATTTACCTAAACGTCATAACGTTGTTGTGATAAAATGAAAAGAAATTTCAAATTAACTTCTGAATTTAATGGTACCACATATCTAAAATATATATTAAAGGGAGTTTTAGAATAGAGATAAAACTGACATATCGTGGTCAAATCTGGCAACTCTAATGTCATCTATGTTCAGTTTGGTTTGCCATTTCATCATGAACAGGTTGACAAATGAACAACGCTTGCAAATCGTGCAAATTTATTTTGAAAATAATGGTTCAGTTCGCCAAGTTTACCGCAACATCGTTTTGGGTTGAATGGCTATGTCAACAAGCAAAATTGCCGCATTTGGAGTAAAGGGAATCCACTTGAGACCCTTGAAACGCCATTACATCCACAAAAACTGACTGTTTCGTGTGCTCTATGGGCTGGTGGAGTCATTGGGCCATACTTCTTCCCAAATTATGCTGGAGACATCAGTTACCGTTAATGGAGACCGGTATAGAGCCATAATAACCGACTATTTTCTTCCCGAATTGGATGGCATGAATGTGGATGATACTTTTGCTCGGCGCTACATGCCACACAGCGCACGTCACAATCGATTTATTGAAGGAAACATTCGATGAGCGCATAATTTCGCGGAATGGACCAGTCAATTGGCCACTAAGATCGTGTGATTTGACACCATTGGATTATTTTCTTGAGGGGATATGTGAAGTCGCTTGCCTACGCCACAAACCAGAAACATTAGGCGACTTGGAAGCCAACATTCGTGGCGTTATTGCCGACATACAGCCCCAAATGCTTGAAAAAGTGGTTGAAAATTGGACCTCTAGACTTGTCTTTATTCGATCCAGCCATCATATTTAAACATTAATGGCATAAAATTATCCTTTACTATCATAAAGCCAAATTGATGGACATTAAAAAGATTTTCATGTGTTTTATTTAAATTCGAAGTTCTATACCTCTAAAAAAATACCCTTTATTTTGTTTTTGTGTTGTGTTGGCATTGTCGATGGCAGTTAGGGTTACCAGCAGGAGTATTTCAAACCGGACCTCGCTGAAATTTCTTCGGGCCGCAGTTTAGCATTTTTATTTTTAAAGAATTTAAAGAAGGTTTACTTACTTTTACAGGTAGGATAGAAAATCAAGATTTTCAAATATAGTTAAAACATATATCCAGCGTTATTTGAAAGCAAGGTAAATGCCGGATAATAAGGACTTGTTCCGGCCCTGGATAGCAAATGTGGAAAAAATGCTCCTCGATAGCTTAGTCTGAAGGTAAGATTAGACGTGGATATTTGAAAGCTTATGATCAATATTTGTCCTCTTTTTACTTTTAGTAATGGAGGTATCATTTCTTCATGACATGGCGTATAAGATTCTGTAGCAAGACAATTGGATGTCCTCGAGGCAAATCACCGGCACTACTTATAGGAACTAACTTAGACATTCTTCACCACTCTCCGACTTTGCTGCCAACACATCTAAAAACATAAAAGTTTGCACACCAAAAGGCACATACAATTGTATGTATTAGCAAAAGTATCAACTAAGTCACCAAAATATCATTAAAGCTATGGAGTACTTCCAACCATTACAGAATCTTAAAGTTTGCCACCACAAACTAATTTTGCTACAATTAAAATATATAACATTTCTACGTAGACTAAGAACTTGACGTTATTTTTTTAAACTTCAGTCCATTTTATGGTAAAATAAAAAACAAATATATAAAAACGTTTGACAGCTTTCATTTTCGTACCAACACGAATTAAAGAAAATTTAACGAAGGTAGGTACATGTTATTTTCTTGAATTTTTTAAGTAGGTTTTTAAAAATCTGTGACGCATGCAGAATATACATGTGTTCGTTCTCTCCCGTTCAAATGTGTGTATTCTACAGACTACCGACTTCATATATACCCACAGAAAATAGTCAAGCGGCGTTAAATCGCACGATCTTGGAGGCCAATTCATGGGTCCGTAACGTGGAACTTTGCGGTTATCAAACGTTTCCTTCAATAAATCTATTGTGGCACGATCTGTTTAACATGTTGCGCCGTCTCCTTGAAACCACAGCTCCTTCACATCATGTTTGTTCAGCTGATGAACGAAGAAGTCAGTAATCATGGCTCTATAGTGGTCACCATTGACTGCAACGTTCTGGCCAGCATCGTTTTTTAAGAGGTACGGACCAATTATTCCACCAACCCATAAAGCACACCAGACAGTCAGTTTAGTTTTTGTGGATGTAACGGTGTCTCAACATACACTTGAGGATTATCATCACACCAAATACGGCAGTCTTGTTTATTGAAGTGTTTATTCAACCAAAATTGAGCTTCATCGCTAAACGAAATTCGCGCGATACGTATTTCGAACAGTACCATGATTTTCAAAATAAATTTGCACAATTTGGAAGCGTCAGTCTTCCAAATTGTAAAAATGAATCACTTGACAACTGACAAAATGGCCGATAGTTAAAATAGTGTTGCCAACTTAAAGTTCTGTACTTCTAAAAAAAACACTCTATATAATGTGTAAGAAAAACAGAGCATGGTAAAGCATTCCACATTCGTATTGTACGGTTTCGAAACGAATCGTTGTATTTCACTGTACATCCGCATGCAGGCTTTAAGGTGAACTGGTGTGCATTCGTAGCATGGCGAGTATTGCGGTTGAATTGTTGTAAGAAGTGATAGACTGGAGATAATTGAAAAAATTAAAAAGAGAGTCGGAGACAAAACAGAGCATTTATTTGGTGAGTTTCAGATTTGAAACCGTCGTTCAAAACAACTTGAATTGAATGTTCCGAAAGGTAATTTCTCATCCATTGAAGAAGAGTAGGTATCATCGATTGCACATATTTTCGACAAAAGAGGCTGATGCCAAACCCTGTCATTCGGCCCTAGCGAGGTATCCGTCGGAACGGAAAATTTTCCGCAACGCATACTCTGTCGGAGACCCTAATTACATTCGAGGTGTCCGATTTCGGAAAAGAATAAATAAAATGCAATTGGGACCCGGTAAAATGCTTTGCGCTACATCTGCTGGTCATTTTTTGAAACAATAAAGTGTCTACATGCTTTTGACAGCTGGTCGGCCTAATGTATTTTGCATATGAAAACAAATAATCGGTAGTAAAAGAAATTAACATTTTAAACACAATTTTAAATGAAACGTAGTAATTTTTTTTTGCGGAATGTCTTTGGAAAATATGTCAGTATAAAAAAAACAGTGAAAGAAGTCGAAAATTTGGTGGATGTTGGTTGGGTATACTCTATTAGCACTGCTTTGTCCCACAAAGACAAAATTATTCGCTACGTTATTCAAACGACAAAAATAAATGAGAGGCCACACGAAGTTGAACTGAAGCATCTGTCATTAGATCCGAGCGAATGGAAATGTGTGTGCTCATGTAAGGCTGGCGTTGTATTCCAACTATAAAAAACATATAAATGTATAAAGAAATGCATTTATTAACGTAAACAAATAAATGTTAAACTATAATTTTTTCACATATTACAAATTGAACAAATTGTAGTCGGTACTGGTTGATTTATTATAAATTTCTTTTCGTCACGTATTTGCTAGTTGTTGTCCACTTATCAATTTTTGAATACGCACAATAGTTTTTTAACAATTTGAATTTTAATTCAGAAAGATTAAAAAATCTACAAAATTCAATACAAATTGTCTGGAACTGACAGGACTATACCCACTTTATAGTTTCATACTCTGTGAGCTAGGTGGCAGGTTACCTGTGAGCTAGCTGGCAGGTCCCAATGGCGCATTGATTTCACATGCGACAAATGTTTCTGATTCTGATAGGGATGTACAAAATTTACCCATATATCGAAAAGCCGATATATGTCGAAGTATATTTGTATTTACAGTACTTTAAACTTATGTAGGGAGGCATTTCATACTTAATACAAGAAAGTATGGCAATAAGCTTACTAGCGTAAATTAGAAACCAATTTTCGAGTTACCGATATTCACATTCAAAATATATTGAATGGATAAATATCGCTATATTTTCGAAATAGCTTAAATAACCGAGTTTTCAAAAAAAGTGCCAGAAGTAAAAATGTGTGTTTTCAAAAACAACAAGAAATGGATATCGCAGCTTTATTTATGGAAGCAGAATTAAAAGAATTAAGTGCGAAAATAAGGAAAAAACGAGGATATTGAGAAACAAATGATCTGGCTGATGCGGCGTAAGTTATCCTATTATATATCTTATATTTGGAAAACTTAAGAGTTTGCTTACCGATTTAAAAATAAACGTTCCCCTAATAAGTCTGCATAAGCATATGAAAACAATGTCTTTCATACTTGGAGTAACATAAAAAACTAGTTGGTCTGAAAATTTATCCCAAAATACAGCAAAAGCTCCGCTGTCTCCGGTGACACAAAACTCAGCAGAAGTTTTGCAAAAAAAAAACTTGTCGAGTTTTTTTTATTTCTATTGTTTACATTTTTTCACCACTCAGCTGAAAATCAGAAGAAAATTCCGCAAACACTTGTTGTCGGAGGATATCGGTCAAAAAATGGTAAGAAACTGTCACAAATGCCACTGAAAATGCACTTCATCGCACTGTAACGTAGATCGTAGGTGTGCGTTATTTTCTGCCGGAACAATGTTCCGAACAGAGGTTCCGAATAATAACTCGAAGCAGAAATCGGAGAATTTTCCGTTCCGACGGATACCTCGCTAGGCCCGATTGATTGCCTTTAAAATATCAAGCGCAACGACCTTACTTTCACCACCGCGGTGAATAGATTGATTCCACTTTTCGATTAGATGTCATCAAATCACCAGTGGATCTATTGCTCAGAAAACCGTATGTCAAAAAAAACTGCGTGTCATTAAGAAGTTTTCGAGATTCAAGATATTTCATAAGCTGACAATTTACGCGGCGACGTAAGTGTAATTGGTCGGTAAGAGAATGGGGTAGGGGAAGATTGCTATTTTGGAAAAGATGGAAAAACACCATAGAGAGAGAGATGAGCAGCAGGCAGATTTCAAATTAGCGTAGGGAATTCTTTATTTAATTGTAAATGTTTCCGTTTACTGGATTTACGACCGATCGTTAGAAAAATGTTCCGAACAACTTTAAGAGCCATCTAATGGACAAAGGGGAATATGCAAAAAGCTATCGACGCCTTAAAAATAATGAAATAGGTTACCTTAAAGCAAGTATGAAATTTTAGTCTCCAAAAGCTCTAAAAATATACAAGAATATGGATTTTTTTAAATAAAAACTTCATAAACGAGTTTTTTTATCTCCAAAATAATTTTATTAGAAAAAGAATTTCCTAATACATTACTAAACAAAGATAAATAAATATATATAATTCAGCATGTGTTATGGATTTATATAAATGATTGAGTTTACTCATGGTGCACCGGTGCTGGGGCACAATGAACATGGGGGAGGCATAATGGGCACAGGGGTAAACTCGGTTGCAACGCTAGCAAATGTGGCTGGATTCATCCTCAAAATCATCATGCAGGAAACCCGTCTTTAAAGATCGAAACCCATCCTTCTGTAGACTGAGAGTAAAGATACCCACAATATAGACACATTTTATCCTGCTCGCTTTCGAAAAATTCTTCCTTCCTGTTCTTTTTCTTTTTTGGGGTGCATTTTTTTTCTTTTTCATAGTGAGGGGCTTGGAATTGTTGGATTCACCTTCAACCTGCGCCTTGTAAGGAGAGCCTGCTTTACTGCGGTCTTTCCTCGGCGCTTAGAATTTGTTTTGTTTGCTCTGGTAAACTTTTTGGGAACTGCTAAAATATAAGATGGAAACAACTTTTGGAAAGAAGTTGAAGATGTTGGCGCATCGTTATCTGTCTAAACGGGCTTTGGGGATAATATCAGTGCATCAGTTGTTCTCAGTTTAACAGGATTGAATTGGGACATTGTGGATGGATTATTAATTTTCTAAACAGGGTTTTCAATGGATCGGTGGGTGTTGATAAGCCTAGTGACGTCTTCAACAGCTCGTCGCATATTGTTTACGCTCCATGCTTGCCGGTTAGGTTTCCTCACATAATTGCGAACCATCTAAAACATGAAATATGAATACAAAATGATTGGGTGCCCATTATGGGCACACATGCCCATTATGCCTCTTCCATTCTGCCCCATATCCAATTCTACTTAGATCTAATAAAAAAATTTTTTCAACTTATCTGTAAAAGAGAAATAAATGGATTTATACAAACAAAAATGTACTTACTTACATATTAAACGGATCAAAATAACTTCAACTCAAAGAAAAAGATTTTTTTTTTAGCCAAAACACAATACACATGCCACTTTTGTTCAAAAAGGGTTTTCCCCTAATTGCCACCGATACCTAAAATCAGACAGCCTACTTTCAGAGTTATCACCCTACTTAATAGAGAAATATAGCGGGAGCCCATTTTGCCCCGGGTGCCTGTTATGCCCCGGCTTCCCCTACTGCACAAGTAAACGAACTTATAAAAAGATATTCTTTGGGATGTCAACGAGACTATTGACAATAGGGAATTTATTTGTTTTCATTCTTTTAATAGGTTATAATTTATAAAAATTGTCCTCTTTGTATAAATAGTTTCTTTAAAGAAATTATTAGTCCATTTTGCCTATTCATAAACAAATTTGATCTTTTACTATGGTAACGTTGAAGAATCAATACTTTATTTGCAAAAGGTTATGTTTGATTCTTATGAAGATTAAAAAATGTTATGAATGTATAAATCTTAAGGGCGCCCTCTGCCCTACTGTTATAATTTGCAAACGTTCATAAATAAATACAATTTCATCTCAATAATAAGGACTACTGAAATGGTTGTTCTTGCAATTACATATATCTGACGAGTAAAGACATCCAATTCGTATATCGCGCTCTGTTGAGACTTTTGTTTTAAAAATTTCCTACCGCTGAAACATCAACGCTCCGCATACTTAAGTACGGGTTGTTTTTTTTACAGGTATAGAACTTCGAATTGAAATAAAACACAAGAAAATCGTTTTAATGTCCATCAATTTGGCTTTATGATAATAAAGGATAATATTAGGCCATTAATGTTTAAATGTGATTTCGGGCATGTGGCCGCCACGTCTGGTTCGAATAAAGACAAGTCTAGAGGTCCAATTTTCAACCACTTTTTCGAGCATTTGGGGCTGTATGTCGCCAATAACGCCACGAATGTTGGCTTCCAAGTTGCCTAACGTTTCTGGTTTGTGGCGTTGTCAAGTGACTTCACATATCCCCAATGAAAATAATTCAATAGTGTCAAATCACACGATCTTGGTGGGTAATTGACAGGTCGATTATACGCTCATCGAATGTTTCCTTCAATAAATCGATTGTGACGTGCGCTGTGCGGCATGTAGTGCCGTCTTGTTGGAACCACATCTCATCCACATTCATGCCATCCAATTCGGGAACAAAATAGTCAGTTATCATGGCTCTGTACCGGTCTCCATTAATGGTAACTGACTCTCCAGTATCATGTCGGAAGAAGTATGGCCCAATGACTCCACCAGCCCATAGAGCACACGAAACAGTCAGTTTTTGTTGATGTAATGGCGTTTCAAGGGTCTCAAGTGGATTCTCTTCACTCCAGATGCGGCAATTTTGCTTGTTGACGTAGCCATTCAACCCAAAATGAGCTTGCGGTAAACTTCGCGAACTGAACTTTTATTTACGATTTGCAAGCGTTGTTCATTTGTTAACTTGTTCATGATGAAATGGCAAACCAAACTGAATATAAATGACATTAGAGTTGCCAGATTTGACCACAAAATGTTAGTTTTATCTCTATTCGAAAAACCAACCTCTAAAAAAAAAACGCTTTATAAGAAAAACATTTAATGCCAGAATTTATGTAAATATATTTCTTCACATAGATATATGTATGGATACATATGTAATTTGTCAATACAAAATTATGTAAAACCTACAAAACTTTTTAGTACCTACAACACCTTACTAATTTAAATCGAAATACGCCTACGCCTTAACCATCTCCTTCATCTCTACCGGAAGTTGGTATTCTGCTTTTGGCAAGTACTGTTTATGTTTTGCCGCAGGTCGAATAAGAATATGTGCTATGCATGTAATGAACGCTAGTCCTGCAAACAACTGGAAACTTTGCCGGCCGCCATAATGCTTATATACCTGTCCACCGATGAGTGAGCCGATGGCGAAACCCAAGCCGTTATCCATTCCCCCACAAGACACTGGATTGAACTGTATGTGCCTGGCAACACGTTCATGAGAATGATCGTCATGTCGCACGAGATAGGTATATTTATGTACACACACAAAAAAGTCTCATAAGAAGAACGCTGAAATCTGAAACAAAACAAAATTTCTCTTAGAAAATCGAATACTTTTGTGCTCTCTAGTATCTGTATTCGGTCTTCACTCTTCCAACGCCAATCTCAAATGAGAATTTCTGTCAAAATTGATATGGTTTGGAATCGAAACGTTCATGGCCACGCCGAGAATTCAAATCGAAAGAGGATTTTCGGTGGATTATTGGTGCAATCTACCTTTTTCTTTCTGACTCACATCACGTTGTCAATCACAAGCAGTGTTATATGGTTAGACTGGTTTTTACTACGGAACAATTTTTTTTTTTTCATTTTTCCGCTCCCCGTTCGTCGGAAATTCCCATAATTCTACCACTATGATATATTTAAATAATTGTAAATTAAAACTGTTTTTTTAAAAAAAAAAATCTTATTAAAACGGAACAAACAAGTATAAAAAAAATATTCAGTCATAATTTTAAAAACGAAACACAGCGGTAGAAATCATGAATTAACAAATAAATGGTAAATCATAATTCACAAAAAAGAAGAACAAGCAAATAAAAGAACACAAGCGAGTGAACAAAAATAAATTCCAAAAAATTGGAAATAAGGATCTATTTTCTATTTAATTTCCTTTTTGATTTTCACATCCGTTACTATGGGAAAAAATACTTTCGTATTATGCACTGTATATTATGACTGTAGTCCACTTTTTTTGGACTACAGTCGTAAAGTTGCGATCAGACGGTCATCCAAACTTGTCATCCGGATGACACATTTATCCTAAAGTGGTTATCCCGTCTGAAAAAACAAGTTTTCTGACGTCAGCATGTCATCCGGGTGACAAGTTTGGATGACCGTCTGATCGCACCTTAATATCGTCCCTCATACTCAGTTTGAGTTCGAAATTTCTGCACGATTGCAAAGTTAAAAAAATTCGTAGCGGTCAGATATAAAAATCTATCCGTGTTATTAATATTGTTGGAAACTGCCATCGAAGCCCAACTTGCATAGTAAATGAAATTGTAGTCGTATATCTTGGACACCGTATAACAGCAGAAGGAGTGAGCACAGATCCAGAGAAGCATGAAGTGATTAAGAATGTCCGACAGAATGCTAATGACACAAGACGATTTCTAGACGCTTTACAGACGATTTATTCAAGACTTAGCAAGACCGCTCAGCCAATTACTAAAAAAGAAACTACTAGTAAGCCTATTTACACACGAAAATCCTTCATCAAAACTTCCAAGAATACGCGTAGACCTGATGGACTGTGACTATGAAATATTTAATATTCAAATAAACTCAAATGTCATATGGGATGAAGAGAATTGAATTCAAAGAGATGGAGAAAAATAAAGGGTGATTTTTTAAAAAATCGAACAGCAAATTTGCATCAATTTGCATTTGCATCGAAATCGAAACACTCAAATTTGCATCAAGTATACAAAATTTTTATTGTAATCGATAAATAGGCCTTTGCCATTTACGTTTTAAGGACAACTTCATGTAAATGTTGTCCGCGGCTCCGTTTCAAATGGTCCATTCGGAAGCATTTTGAGAATTTTAGCCTGTATTCCACGAATTACGCGTGTTTTGTTATAGTGTAAGGCTTCAATCGTGTTCGGCTTGTCCATATAGACTAACGACTTTACATAACCGCACAAGAAATAATCAAGAGGGGTTAAGTCGCATGATCTTGGCGGCCAACCCACAGGGCTATTTCGAGAGATAAGCTGGTCACCAAATTCATCCTTCAATTATCAACTGTGTGGCATGTGGCACCGTCTTGATGAAACCCCATGTTCATTTAGCCAACTGGGGCAAAAAAACGTCGCGTATCATGGCTCGATATCGTTCGCCGTTGACGGTAACGTTTCTTCCAAGGTTGTCTTTGAAGAAAAATCGTATCGTTGAGCCAGAAATGGGCCTCATCGCTGAACACAATTTTTCGATAAAATAGCGGATTTTCACAGAGCACGAATTTTGATAATAAATTTCAATAATTTGCAATCGTTGCTCGTTTGTGTCGCCTTCCTTAAATGGCAGAGTATACTGAAAAATTTTCATTTTGACAGATGACGTTTGGACGCGATTACTAACTAGTGCTGCCAACCTGAAAAACTTAACTCTTAAAAAATCACCCTTTAGAAAGGGTACCCAAAGATATAGTATAATTGTAGCAGCAAACACTGTAGTTGTGGAATTTAACGATAGTTCTCTCTCAGAGGTAAAGTTGATTTTGAAGAAGCTAATATTCATGATGAATGCAGGTGTTAACAGACTAGCTAAGCTAATTAAGCTATTAAATAACTATTAAAGAACATTTGCAAAGAGTTAGGTATAAACAAATTAGTATCGACGCCATATCACCATGAGACTTTAAGACCTTTGGAGAGAAATCATAGAGTTTTAAATGACTACTTAATGACGATAGGAGACAAAGATAGATAGCTGCATTGAATGGTTACCATACTACACATACTGTTACATTTCAATGCCACATAGCAGCAATTCGAATTGGTTTTTGGAAATAACCAAAAAAATGTATGATTTACATAACTATTTAAACGCAGTAAAATGTAAGGAAAGGATTTTTAGGTCGCAGAACAAAGGAAAACTAGGATATCTAACAGGTTTTTTGGCATAAATTTCTCAATACATGTTTCTGTAAAACTTATAGAGATTGTATTTTGTTATGATAAGCACCTTCCCAAAAAGAAATTCCATATTGCAGTTTGGAGTGAAAAGTACCATATTAGAGGTCAAGGATTTCGTGTGGTTTGAAACCGAGCCCTAGATATTTAAATTCAAATGTAGTGCCGAATGTAGTTAAGCCTTTATGCGTACAATTGAAATTGGTTAATCTGAATTTTAAACACTCAGGCGCATGATAGTATATATTTGGCCTTAAACTGTGTACCGACGACAAAGTAAAATACATTATTTTTGTCTTGCGGCTAATTAATAGCTTATGATTCTCAAACCAGCATATCTACAACAAATTCATTTAATGTCAGCAACTAGTTCCAAAGGACTTTTTTGACCATAAAATCAAGAGCAAAGAGTGAGTTAATAGAGATCAGAAAAAGAATTGGACCCAAGGCAGAGCCTTGGGGTACACCCAGGTTAAACAATTTTATTTCGCTAATATCCTTACAAGATTAGACATTGTTTGCGCACTATTCTGTCTTTCATAAGCTTTTCAAAGATTTTACTTAAAACAGGGAAGAGGGAAATAGGCCTGTAGTTACACAGTTCTACAGCAGCACCGTTTTTTGAACAAAGGAATGACATCAGCATACTTGAGATCTTCAGGAAAAACCATTGCAAAAACGCAGCCAATGAAAATGTCTGTTAAGACATCCACTATGAACCAAGCAATTTTTTTAAGAATCAGACTTGAGATACCATCTGCGCCATTTGACTTTGTATTTTTCAAGCTGCGAATAGCTTTAAACATTTCAAGAGTTGTTACGGCTTTATAGACAAAGCTATTCCTTTCAAATGGCTCAGCACACATACAAAGAGCACAAGATGAATTGACTGGACATGGTTGTAGACTACTGGCAATATTTGTATAATCGTCATTAAATGCTTCAGCGATTTTGTATCTGTCAGAGACTAAACAGTTATTGATACGTAAAGAAGAAGGTTTTTTTTTAGAGGAAAGAGAATTATTAAGTAAACTGTTCACTATATTCCATTCGCTTCATAGGTTTCCTCTGGCAAAATCAAAACGAAGATCAAATCAAAACGAAGATCAAATGCCCAAAAACCACCAAAAGGAAAACCACTTAAATCCATGTATCTCATTAGTAAGTGTGAAAACCTTGCATATCCACAGTGATTTAATAATACGCAATTAAGTTGTGATTGAATGTTAAATTACTAAGCATGGAGTCCCAAGTTCAAATCCAAATAAAAGATCTGTCATGAGATGCTTTTTAAATTTGCTATTTGAAATCTCCATAAATTTAAAGGACATTGGTGTCAATAATTATTACCTCTGCATACACAATTATAACATAGCAGGGAGGACCCAAATTTCGAATGGAGGGTTTACGCCTTATATTTGAAAGGGTTTGCACAACTTTCTTAAGCTTCGCTAACTAGCTGCTGCAACCAGTTGCTTACTGATTTGAACTGCATATTTGTTAAGCTTCTGTTGGTGTGCAATAAACTTTTCCTAATTCTGTTATAGTTTTTTTTTTCTTAATTTGACCACTATCTTAACAATATCATTGTTTTTTATTTTAATCCCGTTTTACCATTAATATTTGATTAAGTCTCATGGATCAAAAGTGACAGGCGGGGATACTGACCGATCATCTCAAAAGGAGATGGCTGAGCAGTTCAACATTCACCTGTGCTGAAAGGCTTTCCGGGTAACTGTAAGGCTGACAAACTCGCCAAATTTGGAACTATCCTCTCAATCTTGCCTGAAAAAGGCTCCTTAGGCATACCACATGCAAACTCTTGTTAAAACGGGATGCAATAGAAAAAACGACGAGGAGGAGGAAGATACAACTCTACCCTGCCCTGCTCTCTCCCGGAAATAAAATCTCCATCTAGGAACTTACTTCTACAATGATCTTAATGATGTAAACTCGACCGCCCCTGAATGTCCCTCACGTTTTATATGCAACTCAAAATGGTTCAACGAGTAGGCAGAAACTTCAGGTACAATGGACCTACATAGGTCTAAGTGAGTCGGACCTCTATCCGACTGCCACTAAAACCTAACCTAACTTAACCACGAATTAAAGAATTGCGTTATAGAAGCCTCCATTAATAGCGGACAAAATTTTCAATTATATCGTTAAAGAACAAATCAGTTCAAAACTTTAATTTAAATTAAAATTGGTTTATTATGTATTAGTTTTGAGATATTAAAAATAAATAAAGAAAACATTTACAAAAACAATCGACAAAAATCGACAAAAATCGCCAAAAAGAATCGACCTCCTTCTTGTTTTGGAAGAAGAAAACCTCGTAACTCCCTAAATAATGGTAACAAATTTACTTTCTAAATTTTATGTATTCCTAATATTTTGAACACGGAAAATTAATGACATTCTATACAAAAAATTTATAAATAAACTAAACGTATACGATTGGCAATCCAAAAAATGGATTTACGAGGTTTGCATCTTTAGGCGACTAAATATAATTTTTCTGTGGGGGAAGGATGTAGTATACCATTACCTAACAATGTATCACCCTAGATAACCGAAAGTATTCAAGTGGCATTCGATCGGTAACGACATTAATTCATGCTACGTAGAGGTTCTATCGGGTTCATGTGTTGCACTAAATATTCGTAAACTAGGACAGAGGGATCATGTTCGATACAAAGCGTGTTTTAAGTTCTATTTGTCAAATGTTTTATGCTTAGGGTTGTAAGAACTAGTGTTAAGAGTTTTGTATAAATAGGATGAAGCTTGGGAAATAAAATCCTTTACAGCGAGCACTCAAACGCCATAGAAGAGCGTGCTGTGCTTAAATAGCTTAAGGCGGTGGGATTCGAAACGGCGAACGTTACAAAGTGTTCGTGGTTCCTTAAAATGACGCATTTTCGATAAAAAATTTTGATTTTTTGGGCGGTTTTACTAAGTAGCGATTGAAGCGTAACTTCAGCCATGGTTACCGTTGGTTGCAAAAATGGCAAACTTGAGTTCTGCTGTATAGATTTGGAATTTGTTGTAACATTGAAAACAATCTTTATATAGAATAAGCTAAGTCTAATTACAATGCATCGACTTGCTGGATAGTTAAATTCTTATCCGATTTTTGAGGAGACACTGAGAAACGACTAGTCCAGATTTAGAAAATTAAATTTATGGTAACATCAAACTATCGTTCATTAACTTGGATAGTAATATTTTTCTTTTGACTTCTTTTAGCAATTAAAATGTGCAATATGGTTATTGAAACTAAATAGAAAACTCTTATAAAAATCGCATATTACCTTTGCCTCCGGATTGGCCCTGAAATTTTGAAAAATTTAATAAAATTCATATATCTGAACATTTGTGTTTGGTTTGATTTTGTTCACAGACTTCCTGAAACTTAAGTGACAGTTTTCCTCTCAACTCCTTGAGTATGACAAGGTTAATCCAATGAGATATTTAAGCTCTTCGTTAGGGATTTGAGTCAATATTGGTGGTTTTGTAACATGAGCTTGCCAGTTAATAAGTTCGTAATAAGCTTTTGCATCCATGTTGACGACTGGAACCTCGAATAGCCTTAACTTTTGTTTACTTTCACCTCGTGCCTTTTGAATGCAATGCAGAGCCAATTCTCTGGATATGTTTTTCAAAGTCCAAATTAGACACTGTCAAAGTTTTTCCTAACGTTTTTTCACTGCACTACCAAATTTTCCAACGTTGACGTTAATTCCATCACATATGTAAATATCAAACAAAGTGCAGTTTTAAACGGTTTTTAGAAAAATTTGGGGTTGCGATTTCAAAATATTTTTATGTATTTGATTATAAGATTTAAACATATGTTGCACTCTTATCATACATTTCAATACCAAAAGATAAACCGGGATTATAGGCAACAGATTAACGATTAATCTTTACACGTTTCCACCGACAAAAAAGGAGATTAACAGAGGTGTTTTGTCTCAACCGGCTCAATTATGCGCACAAAATGTCCAAAATCTGGTTGTGAAATGGCTTCCTCGCTCTCAATTCTCAGCAACCAATGTCACTTTTGACATATCCAGGTATGGTAAATTGGTATTGAGTGTGTTCACAAGCCGATTCTTCCATGTAAACCTAGTTTTTTTTCTAGATTATTTTTAAATCTTGGGCTTAACAGATTAAAGTTTGTATGGTAAATTTCGGGATTTAATGAAGATTTATGGCAGTTTAGTTTTAAGCTCGATTCTGTACTTGATGGAATAGTAGCATAACGTGTGATAAAATCAGATCAGATCAGCAGCTTCTTGAAAATTTTTCCCATACAGGACCCAAAACGTAGCATCCTCAACCATTGTGTGTGCGAAGATATATTTTTGGATACAAATTGTTGGGAAATACAATTTAATTACGATTCCGATCGGAAATTTAATTTTTTGGAAAGCTTCTCATAGAAGTTGTTACTTTTGGATGTTTGTCAGACTTTCGCAGGAGGTGGTAAAATTCAAATTTCAAATTTAGGTTGTACGGGTCGGATATTTTTGTATATTTAGTCAGTTTATTTTCAAGTCGCAATCACTCGTAACACTTTATTACTTCTTCATAAGTTGGAACTACTAAGTGCCTCCCAAATATAAGAGATTTCGATTCATTAGTATCACATTCGGACACCTTGAACTGTGCGAGTACCTTTGGTCGATCCCAAAATGGGCAGTTTGCTGGCCGTCACGTTCGTAGAAACTTTATTTGGTAGCGTCGACATTTTGGCGGACTTACCCGTGATACGGATTCACTCACGGATCGAAAGATCAAAACATATCCGCGTGAAGATCCGAGTCTTTGTCCTTTGTTTCTCAACAATATTTATATAACACAAAATAAGGCATATTAAATGAATGTAAATTAAGCAGAAAAAATTAAAAAAAAAAAACAATTAAAATTGAAAAAAAAGTGTTTACATGTTTTTTTTTTCAAATCTCCAAAAATAATTTTCAAAAATGGCCTATAAAAGGGTACCAACATATCTGGAACGGAGTCTCCAAATTTTAGTTTACTCGTGAAAAGTGTAGTTAATTAATAAAAAAAGTTTCATCAAAATCGGGTCGTAAAAAGAGAAGTTGTCCAACAAAGAAGAATTTTTTTTTTTGTTCGCTGGAAGGATAATCTTCCAATAAGCTCGAGTACCAGCACCAACTATACGTAGCTATAATCAGTGAGAGGTATATATATATTGGCGCTATGTGTGATTGAGACGATAAATACGAGGAACGAAATTATTCATTAAACAGGGATTCCCCGCTTACTAACCATTTAGTTGGTGTTTTTTTACATTTCAAAATAAAAAGTGGCAACACTGATACAATCAGAAGCTTTTTGTCTTCAAAAAGTTGATATTTGCTTGGAGAACATCATAATGTGCAATGCATTTCAGTACCGCTTGGTGCGGTAAACTTAATAGTTGTGTTTTGTTACATGATAATTTTATTTAAAATTATCAAGTCATATCATATACACAAACGGAATAACATTAATTAAGAATAGTGTAAGTTTTAAGAAGTTAGATTTTCTCAAAAGCGGCTCAAACGATTTTTAATGTAATTTTTCACATGGGACGCCATTAACGTAGTTTACTCGTGAAAAGTGTAGTTAATTAATAAAAAAAGTTTCATCAAAATCGGGTCGTAAAAAGAGAAGTTGTCCAACAAAGAAGAATTTTTTTTTTGTTCGCTGGAAGGATAATCTTCCAATAAGCTCGAGTACCAGCACCAACTATACGTAGCTATAATCAGTGAGAGGTATATATATATTGGCGCTATGTGTGATTGAGACGATAAATACGAGGAACGAAATTATTCATTAATCGGGGATTCCCCGCTTACTAACCAATTATTTTTTTTTTAATATTTGCACACTTAGAGTTAGATAAGACTTCTAATTAACGATTATCAATGTTGGTTACGCAAATTATAACTTGTTTTTAGCCCATTAAAACGAATATTAACAGCATTATTTTATTTCTTTAAGTATAACATTTTCCGTTTTTTGGAACAATCTTTGTGGGCATGTAAATTGTCTTTTTATTATGCGCGCGCACCAACTAAAATGAAGAAAATCTTACAAAAAAAAAAAAAAATTGGAGGTGGCAACACTGATACAATCAGAAGCTTTTTATTTTCAAAAATTGATAGTTGATATTTGCTTAGAGAAGATAATAATGTGCAATGTATTTCAGTTCAAAAATACATATATATAATTGTGCTGCTTGGTGCGGTAAACTTAATAGTTGTGTTTTGTGAGCTGAGTGGATACTTCGGCCTTTTTACTAGAACGATAGTTGAGTGCAGTATTTTGTAAATTTTACTTTCTTGCTAGCTAAATGGGAAATAGAAGTGAACAATTTACATTTTTTTTTAATTGATTTAAGGGTGAGTCAGTGCAATCGTTTAATAAGGAACGTTCAATACATGTATGTACATGATAATTTAGTAATAGCAATTATCAATGATCATATACCCAATACAATTGAATTTAGCACTTTTTTGTTATCAATGCTTCAACACAATCGGTAGAGTGTCGCACGCAGCGGCTCTCTTCGTCGCTCTTATTGTTTGTCACAGTTCCATTCAACATCCATGCGCATTTTTGTTTGTTTATAATTCCTGTCGCGTGTTGAGGTTGAGGTAATGTGTTTGTGTTTTTCCTTTTCTCTTTAATATTTTCCAAGAATACCAACAATAGCATACATTTGACTATTAAGAGCTTAAAGTAAACATTTGCACCCCTTGTATGAGAGAATTCTCGTAAAAAATATTTTGTAGCTTCGGTTTTAACACATGTCATTTGCTTTCGATGGAATGTGCGCGATTTGGAGATCATTTGCACGAAAAGCTTTTTCAAATTCCAAAGATAGATTATATATACAAAAAAGACTCAGTTTTTTTGAATGCGAACCGGTAAATACAAAGGGCACTTTCGGCAAGTAGCTTTCGTTATCAAAACGCAAGAACTAACATTATTAGATATTGGACGCTTTTACGTTCCTTAACGCCAATCCCTTTCTATGGGATTTAAGTCTGGATTCTGTTGGAGCACCCATCGAAGAGGCTTATTGTACTCTGCGTATGGTAGCATAGTATTCCTCAATATGTCCATTGTCCATGTAGGATGCTGCTCGAATGACGGTCACTTAAAGAAAAAGTATGAAAACTCGTCGACGTGAAATAACGCCAAACGAAATAAAGCCAAATTCTAAAAATTTAGCATTATTTACATTCCAAAATCGAACCGCCTGCGGAGAGAGTATTGAAATTCCTTAATCCCGCCTCGCGGGTCACTCAGGTACTGTTGCCATAGGCGCCTTATTTAAAATTTGACATTTCTTTGTTTGGCGTTATTTCAATTCACGTGAACACTCACTTTAATTTTTTTTTTTTTATTTTACTTCACAAAACATACATAAAGTATATGTGAAGGAACAACTGTCCTATCACATATACTTTTATAAAAGAAAACTTTTAAAAAACATCCAACTTGATCCATCACGAACACGGTTAATCACCGTCAAATGATTGACTTCGAATATCATTGATAAAAAGAACTTCAAATAGAAATAATTTAATTTTCAATCGAAAGACCATTTGAATGCGCCCTGATGGCATTCCTTAGATCTTCATTTGACCAGAGGGCCTTACTTGACGTTCTTCTATGGTTTCTAGCCATCCTAAGATTGAAATTTTAGAAAATAAAATACAAATTTTAATGGCGGTCCGTGCTGTCCGTGATTACCCAATTTCATGAACAATTATTTAAATCATTTTAGTATAAAAATTATAATTTTTTTTTGAAAAAGTAAGTGAACTAAATTAATTTAATTTAAATTATTAAACAAATAAAAATGCAATACCTACACAATTATTGGTTTTACTTCAAAATTTGACTGATGTTTGAACTTTATGTTCGTTGAAATATTTTGTCTGTTCTTCTCGTCACTGTAGTAGTGACTGTCATAACCCACAGACCGTGATTGGATCACCTTCCCCTACGGCTTGGTATGAACCATGTTTCACAATTTTAATGTGAAACTGGGTGGTATACGCACGTGCGAACTGCAGCGCTCTGAGTTAAATAAATTCACTTTGGTTTCTTCAGTCCAAGGGATAATGCGCCATTTGAATTCAGGCCAACTGAAATGTTTCTCCGCAAAAATCAACCTTTTAACAATCTTAAAACCGCCAATGCCGTCCGTCGGTCTGTCTGTCTGTCCGGGCAGCGTATGGCGAAACGGTTCGACGGATTTGCTTCAAACTTCGTATATAAGGTTTTTGTGGTTACATCTTGGGGTATCTTTTAATTTTTTGCTTTATCGTTTCAAATAACGGTACCTGCCATACAATTGTTAATAGGACATGAGTATTTATAGAACATATTCGGATCTTCCCCAAATTCAATCTTTTGCGCATTTTAAATTTTTATATTTTCAACAAATCAATAAGAAATCAATGTTTTGATCTACTGAGCTTTTTGAAAGAATACATTGCCAAGTCCAAGCCTTGTGTACGACCAATGGCAAATTTGGCAAAACATATCTCAGAGTACAAATTTGAGAAAAAGCAGCCAATGTGTTTCAGGGCCACAGGAATTTACTCACTTAAACAGAAACATCAAGAAAGGAATATAGTTTGAACGTACAACTACCCCAAATGCAGTTGAATGTCTAGTTGAAACTAAATATAAATTCTTACAGATGAGCACCCTGTTGCTGTTAAATTGTTCACGCTGCACACTGGTCAAAATATTTTATCTGACATCAGGTGACATTATCTCCAGGTTGAGGACTTCACTCCACTGTCTTTGTCAACTCACATAAGCTCCACTTTGATATTTTTGCACTAACTGAAACCAATCTGTCGTCTGATATCAGTGATAGCGAGCTATTTCCCTCGCACTGTTATATCTTTCGTGTTGACGGAACTTTAAATGATAGTGAGACTTCTGGTCGAGGTGTTCTATTAGCAGTTCACAACCGCTTCGACTAAACACTCTTCAAAACATCTTAAACTACCTTGTTTGAATACGTTTGTGTTCAGTTCCAAAATCATTGTATTCACAATTTGCT
The DNA here is from genome assembly GCA_963576555.1 of Ferdinandea cuprea. Taxonomy (NCBI): domain Eukaryota; kingdom Metazoa; phylum Arthropoda; class Insecta; order Diptera; family Syrphidae; genus Ferdinandea; species Ferdinandea cuprea. The sequence continues at coordinate 43,145,396 of OY754958.1, forward strand.
ATTATATTAGACTTTTCCAACCTATTCACTGTTATCAGAATGTTATCGATGGTTTTGATTCCATCTTTGACGCTGCTGTCTCCTTAATTGTTGGACATTTTAACCTTCCACATATCCAGGGGGTTCTGTCACAGCTTTAAATCGCACTTCTGACAAAGAAATCTTATTTATTGATTGTCTTTCAGACTCCGTTCTTTATCAACTTGATCTCATTTTTTTCCCGACGTTGACAACTGTATTGTACTAAAAAGCGGTCATCTACTTTCTAAATCGGACTCACAGCACCCACCTCTTCTCCTCACCTTTTCTTTCGACTCTCATAAGCCCTGTCTATCTGAAAGTCCACTGACTTTCCATTTTCGCAGTACCAATTTCACTAAGCTTAATTACCTGTTGAGTGCGATTGATTTCAACAGCAATTTACACGATGATATAATTTCTCTCGCTCTCTCTCTCAAATTTCTATTCTAACATATTTAGCTGTCTCTCTCAGCCTGTTCCAGTTGCTCGCCAAAAGAGAACTTCTGCGTCCCCTCCTTGGAATGAACGAAACAAATGAAAAAAATTATGACGGTTACACTTAATTTCACTCTCTGATTCGGACCTAAACAGACCTTTTCACAACTCTGCGATTCTCTTTACTAAGAATACCTTAACCGAATGCACTCTGCTATGGAAACCGACCCCAAGGGCTTCTTCCACTTCATCAATGCAAATGCTTTTCGAAAGTATTGTGTTTGATTCAATATTCTGTAGTACAAGTATTCTGTAGAAAAATTATCTCACCTTCCCAACATGGTTTACTTTAGGGGAGATCAACAACTACTTATCTATTAGAATTTGTCTCGGGAGCTCTTTGCACCCTTGGAGTTGGCTAGCAAGTTGATGTAATAGCAACCTTAATCCTTTTTAAACTTAATGCTTTAGGCTTTCCACCAACATTCATTGCTTGGGTTCAATCCTACTTAACTAATCGCCAATATGAAGTCCGATTTAGATCCTCTGAATCGGATCCTTACCTTGCTACCTCTGGCGTCCCACAAGGTAGCTATCTTGGCCCACTGATTTTTATTCTCACAATAAATTGCGTCGGCTGCATATTTAAGGATTCTTTTGGATCCGTCTACGCCGATGGTAAAATAAAATATAGAAAGATATCCTCCTCCTCTGCCTCAAACCTACTTCAAAAGAATAAATTTTCCACCTGGTGCCAAAAAAACTTTCTGGAACCGAAAACTAATATGTGTCAACCTATTACATATTATTATATTCGACTCATCCAATACATTTCCATAATATATTGATTCATCGTTCAAAATCATTCTAATGATTTTTCATATTTCACCCACCTACTTCTGTCAAAGCACCGGCATCCGATAACGGCAAACTGCGAACTTGAAGAGATTATTGTTTTACAAATTTATTTATAGATCTTCAGCCATCTTCTCTCCATTTCACGACGAGATTATGATCACGATTACAGGGAACAATTAGCTCAAAAATGGCATCACTGACATAAATTGTACTAGAATCTACTACATTCCGGCTGATCCAAACAACAAATTTACAAATATCTACAAATTGAGAAAAATTATAGAAAGAATTATTGGAAAATGGAACAAAATGGAATCAAAACAAAATCAGAGGAAGCACACTAAAAACTGGTGCTTTGTGGTATTTTTATAAACTATACTCTGTCCAACATAAATTGGCAATACACGTCTTATACTAAATTGAAAGAATGCCCTCATAAAGTGTTTACCCTCCAGTGAATTTCCAATTGCATCTGACGCAGATCCACCACGTGGTATTCAGCGCACATGTGAGTGTGCACTGATTGGCTGTGGCCTGTGCATGTAGCTTTCAACTTTTTTTTCTTGGGTTTCTGTTGAGGAGCTTTAGGTTTTAGAGCTTTGAGAAAAGCGTTATCGTGGAAGTCTCTTCCTCTTTTAATGTGTGGAGAATACGTTAAAATGCAGTTACTCAATTGTAATCTGTTTTGTTTAAGGAAAAAGATTTTTTGCGTTTGTTTTGTTTGTTAGAAATTTAAAACTTTTAATTTGTATATTATATTTATGTTAATAACATTCTTACCTCATTTACGACCCCAGTAGCTAATAGCAGCCATCACCTGAACATCCACAGGAATGCGTCCTCCTTTTTTATTCCCATCAATGTCTTCTCTTACATCAGTGAGTTAGTTTTTGACAGTTTTTACGCAGCGGATAAATCCTTAAAAATCATTATTAATAAGAAATTGAGTTTAACTAATGAGTTAACAGTTAAATCGGCATTATTAATAAGGCTGGTTATGTTTATGTTAAAAGTGTTTTTTTTTTTTTTATTGAAATAATACATTTCTTATTTTCATAATAAATTTGTTTTTTAAATTGTTGAAATTGTTGTTAGTTTAGAATTTGTCTCGATTCTTCAAAACATTCGATTATGCCCATCACTAGAAGTGTAATTCCTGACAACAGGGGCACAATTGCGTTTTCGAGTTACGTGAAAAGATCAAGTGTGTACACTCGATTTGGGCGTTTTCGTGGTTAAAAGTTTTGTGCCTTTATTTGAAGAAATAACTCTCCACTGTATCAATACTTAACTTTTTAAAATAAAATCCAAGTTTTATTTATTTCCAGAAAAAGTATTCCCATCACCAAGTCAAATATGTCGTTGACCGGCAGCGGGTTGCAATTACTCCGCGAAGAAACGTCTAGAATGATAGCAATATTCACCAATTGCTGTTCTAACACAGAAGAGGTAAAATTAAAAGTTTCTCTTTTCAATTGACAATCGACATTGTTACTTTATTTGATTGTCGTTGCTTGCAGAACACCAGCAACCACGAAGAAAATATTAAATTATTCGCAGATCTGGAACGTCAGTTGAATGGCGTCAATGATATTCAGATGATTGAGCCAAAGTCGTTTTTGGCACCCTTTTTGAAAGTTATTCGACAGGAGCTAAGAGATGAAGAATTATCTGCATTATTGCAGGCGGTTCTTAAGTTCATACAGTTTGACCTAATTGGTAGGTAGGACGATTAGATAAAAACTTTGAAAATTGATATTAAATATTATTCCAAATAGATCCATCACAACAGACAGTTACAGATACAGTAGAGAGTATAGTTGATGCTGTAACCCATGCACGAGCGCTGATGGTTGATCGTTTTGCGGATTGTTATACTCCGTTTCATGTTATAGATTTGATGTCTACACTTATACAGGGTCGAACTGCCTCGATATCCACTAAAAGCTTCGAAGATATTCTGACTGTATACTTTAAACTTTCAGTCGAACCCTCTTCGAATAGTGTACTACGAGACTTAGCCCAGCAGGCATTAGAAAATATGGTGAAGGAAACATTACACACAAGACAGAGTTCATGTTCAAACGGAGTGTTATGCTTAAGAAAAATAAATACCCTGTGCAGTTCTGCGCATGAAAATAACACTTTAATGGTAACTACAGGATTGAGTCTATTGCAAGTGACAATTGAATCGGGAGCAGATTATATCAAAAATAACGAAGAGCTACTGACAGTGATCGGAGAAGAGCTGTGCAAAAATTTAAAAGACGTAAGTAGCTAGTTTAATTTTTATCTTAACCATGCAATTTTGAAATGTCCAAGTGTGTATCTCTTTGCTGCAGGTTTTGTTTGGTCTAAAGTGTTACTTAATTCGAATGTCCTCCTTCCAGTGTTGACAATACCAATAATTGCAATTCGGTAAATTTTTGAATTAACTCAACAATTTTTGTCAATAGCTAAAGCAACAAAGTTGTTAAAACTGTCCATGCAATTACTGTGAAATCATTGTTTGTTGAGATATCAATGATCAAAAACAAGTCAATAAAAAAAAAACAAACAAAACATAAGGAAAAGCTTGAATCGAACAGTATGATATCCTATCCATATCCCTATATGCCCCAAAGAAAAATGCATTAGGAACATCATGGATGGCATTTTATTTCATTTTATAAAATTTATAACGAAAAATATTTTTTGGTGATATACTATTTGATTATAAATTTTTTTTCGTTTTCTATAAAATTTTTTGAAGAAAACCACATTTTGTTAAAAAAACATAAGGAAAGGCTACAGTCCGCTTGAGGCGAACAGTATGATACCCTATCCCTATCCCAATATGCCCCAAAAAAAACCTTAAGAAGATGATGGATAGCATTTTATTTCATTCTATAAAATTTAGAAAAAAAAAAAAACATTTTTTGAAAAAACGCCCCCAAAAAGTGGGCGTGGCCAAAAACTTTGTATGGGCGATATATTGGAAAAAATATTGGCTAAATATCTTGTTAAACACTTTTTTTCGGTTTCTATGAAAATTATCGAAGAAAACAGCATTTTAGTGAAAAACGCCCACAAAGAGTAGGCGTGGCAAAAAAATTTATATGACAAACTTATAAAGGAGGGCAGTGGCTACATATCTTGTGAAGGTTATAACCCTCTATCTGTCCATCTGTAGCTTTAAATCGGTTTTTTCTAAATTGTGGGCGTGGCAGTGGGCGTATTCAAAAAAATTTTACACTTAACCATTTCGGAGCCCTAGGGAGTATGTGGTCCAAATTTCAGCTTTCTAGCTTGAATTTAAAGGCCTAAAAATTGCGTACGGATGGACGGACGGACGGACGGACGGACGGACGGACATTGCTAGATAGTCTTAGGATTTGGTCCTGATCATAAATATATATACTTTTATGGGTCTACGACGAATATTAAGGGGTGTTACAAACTATGTGTCAAAATTAATATACCCTTAGGATAGGGTATAAAAACCCCCCACAAAAAGTAGGCGTGGCCAAAAACTTTCTATGCCAAACATGTGAAGGAATTCAGTGTCTTTATATTTTGTTAAGGTTCTAACCCTTTATGTTTTCAAATACAGCTTTAAAACGGTTTTTTCTAAATTGTGGGCGTTGCAGTGGGGGTATTAAAGGCGTCTTCCCACTTTATGCACCTCGAAAAGACCTAAAAGAACCTAAAAGAACATTAACAAAAGAACACGACTATTCAATCGTATAGAGTCAGGGACCGTCCGAGCGGCGTCAAACGAATCAGCCGGGTGCTCTTAAGTAGTCACCTAACGGTCGCCCAAAAATATAGTTAGACTCGTCCGATCTTTATGAAATTTTGATATAACATTTGTGAAGATATGTACTTTCAAAATTTAAAAAATTTATAAAAAATTCGATTGAATTTGAATTTTCAAAGTGAGAAGACACCTTAAAAAATTTAACACAACCCTAGGGAGTATATGTTCCAAATTTCAGCTTTCTAGCAAAAATTGAAAGGTCTCAAAAGTAGATATGGACGGACATTGCTAAATAGTCTTCGATTTTGGTCCTGATCATGAATATATATTCTTTTTGGGGTATGCGATGAATATTAAAGGGTGTTACAAACTATGTGCCAAAATGAATATACCCTTAGGATAGGGTATACAAAAATACGCAAGCATGTCAAATCGCAGCTAAATAAATATGTAAGTAATCACTGTAATTGTTGAGCCGAAAGACAAAGGATACACGTCTTTGCCTACTCCTTGATGAGGTACAACGAAATGTGTTTTATTGATTCAGATAGATCCTCGGTATAAATACATACGTAAATTTACAAAAAACATAGTGGTGATCAAAAGATATAATACAGCTTTAAAAGTTATGGTTTATTCAAAAAGATGTGGTTTTTACGCATAATTTTTTTCGGGGCTCTAGGAATCATATGTTCCAAATTTCAATTTTAAAGGCCAAAAGTCCACTGATTTTACAAATCATCATATCTACTGATGCTAATCACTTGAAACTATATCGGGTTTTCCAATTAGGACTTGAAAACCATATTTCTTTTAAAAAAAAAAAACGCAAACCATTTGAGATATCTCAAAAAAAATTTATATCATGTGTGGAATTTGAATTTGACACATTTTGACGAAAACTTCCGCTTTCTCTCTTTAAATATAGGCCCTGAGCTCTTCTAACGATGCATGACACCGTCTTGTTGAAATCAGATATGTGTACTACATGTCCTTCTAGCCATCTCCATCGACTTTAAAGTGACAGTAATTTTCATCAACGAAAAAACACACGCGACGGTTGCTTTAGCGGCAGGATTATTCTCGGCACTGCGACCTACCTGTTGTCTCACTGGTACGGGAACATCTATCAGCGAAATTGAAGACTCAAATTTGTTCACTAGACTATGAATTGCTTGTCTACTGGGATAAGAATTACGACCAAAAATTGTTCGTGAACTTCACTATGATGAAAATGTTGTCATGACAGTTTGGTCATTGGTTTAAGAATGCGTTCACGGTGAAAGTTCGAAATAACTAACACCTATTACATCCAGTTTACACACTTGGATACAAAATTATTCTATGTGACTATCAAAAATTCCACATTGCCAGTGAAAGCTCAGCGTCTTGGCTAAGACTTGTTATTTTTTAATACTAGTCATCAACAGTTACTAGTTACTTCTAATCATTTCTATCCAATAATCATTTTCTAAACATTATCTTATCCAATTGATTAAATCGCTAACTTCAAAAATCCATTTTTGTAAATTATTAATTTTTTAAGCAATATTTTGTAATACATATGCCCCACTACACAGAAGAATTGAAAACACATATACATATGTGAATGGGTGGTTTACAGCCACTCTGGTGCGCTTTTGCTGAGCCAATGCAAATGAGATCTGTAGCCGGAAGAGATATCGCCATCTTCACCGATACCAGGCCGAACTTGAGAAACTGAAATCATCCAATATGAAATCTGATACAGTAAGGGGCTGCCTTAAGGCAATGCTTAAAGCATTATGGAGGCAGAACCGAGTGAGACTGTGCTTAGGTCTGCCAACCTTAGGCGGTCAAGTCTTGAAGGACTCACGGTTTCTAAGGCTCTATGGCCACTTTCAACAGTAAAATATCTCGAGAGTTAATAAAATGAAGCAGGGATAAGCTTAGGGTTCGATGCTTTTGGCAGCCGCAGCCGTTAGCTTACAGTTCTACAGGGTAATAAAAAAGAAAAGTCTTTAGAATTTTTGTAGGAGAACTGAGCGAAATACCTAACCTACCGCATTTGTTATAAGTAATATCAACTACTAAATTTATTATAAAATAAAATATAAATTCATAGAAAAAATATAGAACAGAAATAAATCTGTCAGGAAGAAGAGAATGGGAAAAATATCTTTTGTTTTTTCCCAGGGTAGGTTTCCACCATCTTCCATAAGACACTATGAGGAACGACCGCACGTGCTCATAATAGTGTGAGATTCTTACTCACTAAAAACACATCTCTTCAAATTACCTTATACTTCAACTAGGTTATTTCCTATCCAGTAGTTTAGATTTAATAATATATATTCGCGTTTACCAGGCAGCTTCCCATCGGAGGCACCTGCTTGTTCCGCCAAAAACACGCGGTTAAATTTTATTGCGCTAATTCAAATGGTTATATCCGTTGAAGCCGGCGCACTAAATTTGTATAGTTCAAAATATATATCATTTCGTTATTGCAATGACCGCGAAGGCGAGTCTGTTGCTTACGGGCAAATGATTTTATTTCATCTTCGACGGTTGCCACATCGAAATCTCTGTGGATATCACTATTTCTGATGTACCACAGGGCGTTTACAATTCTTCTTAGCACTTTGTTTTGAAAAGTTGGTACAACCCCAAAGTTGTATACCATACGTCCAAACCGGTTTCAGAACTTGCTTGTATAAAAGCAGCTTGTTTTGCATGCAGAGTTTGGCAAACCGACCAAGCAGCCAATGCATTTGATTATATTTAATAACGAGCTGTTCCCGTTTCTTTTTTATGTGCGATTTCCATTTTAGTTTCGCATCAAGTGTCATTCCAAATATTTAGCTTCATTTGCGTACGGAATTTGTACGGAGTCTATGAAAATGGGTAGCAACACGCAAAGACAATACGCCAAGTCTTTGTCCACTCAAAAACGCTGTTGATAGCCCGTTGAAGCGTAATTGTTGCTGATTCAACCGTACTACTCACGGCCAATATAGCGGTATCATCCGCAAACGTCGCTACAGTTGTGCCTTCTTCCTGCGGAATATCTCGAGTAAAGATTAGAAATAAAATCGGGCCCAGGACGCTTCCTTGGGGAAGTCTGTCGGCTAAATAAGATCTTAATATCTCATATATTTGTTTGGGAAAGGCTAATTTTAGCTTCTGTTTTAATCCCGTATGCCGTATGCCATCATCAAGGGCTTTTTCAATTTCATTGTTTATTCGATAAACCTGGTCGATTGTAGAGTGTTTTCGATAATCGGGTGTAACCATTTTTGTAAAAGTTTTTCAAATACTTTTGACATAATTGGCAAAAGAGATATTGGTCTATACGATTTCTTGTCATATGGGGATTTTCCCGGCTTTGGGACCATTATGACCTCAGCTACTTTCCATTGTCGTGGAACGTACAATAACCTAAACGAAGCATTTATGAGATAAACAAACATAGTAAGTGCTTTCCTAGGCAACTCTTTTACGACCTTTATGACATCAGCTACTTTCTCCATTGTCGTGGAACGTTTAATAACCTAAACGAAGCATTTATGAGATAAACAAACATAGTAAGTGCTTTCCTAGGCAACTCTTTTAGGACCTTTATGACATCAGCTACTTTCTCCATTGTCGTGGAACGTTTAATAACCTAAACGAAGCATATATGAGATAAACAAACATAGTAAGTGATTCCCTAGGCAACTCTTTTAGGACCTGTCCCGTAATTAAATCGTATCCATTAGCTTTGTTTAGTTTCAATTTTTGTATTTCATAGCACAGTTCAGCCAGTGATACACTTTTAATTTTAAAATTATCAGGTATCCCCTCTAAGGCCATATCTTCGATTAGCTCTTGACCGTCAAAGGGCTTAAACGTTTCTTCTAAGTGATCGGCAAAAATGTCGGCTTTTTCTTTGTCTCGTTTCGCCCATTCGCCATTTTTCCGCCATTTTTTTCTGATAGGAGGCGCTCGCGATTTTGGCTTTTTGATGCTTTTTATAGCTTTCCACAACGAGTAGTTCGAACTCTTGTCCGCGGTGGGTGAGACATTCAAGGTATGAAGAAACTTCGCGATTTGTAAAGTCCTGAATCTTTTTATACCCTATCCTAAGGGTATATTAATTTTGACACATAGTTTGTAACACCCCTTAATATTCGTCGTAGACCCATAAAAGTATATATATTTATGATCAGGACCAAATCCTAAGACTATTTAGCAATGTCCGTCCGTCCGGCCGTCCGTATCAACTTTTGAGGCCTTTAGAGTCATGCTAGGAGGCTGAAATTTAGAGCATATACTCCCTAGGGTCCCGAAATGGTAAAGTGTTAAAAGTTTTTAAATCCGCCCACTACCACGCCCACAATTTAGAAAAAACCGTTTTAAGGCTTAAGTTAGAGAGATAAAGTTGTAAAACCTTCACAAGATATGTAGGTACTGCCTACCTTTATTAATTTGTCATATAAAGTTTTTTGCCACGCCTACTTTTTGTGGGCGTTTTCACTAAAATGCTGTTTTCTTTGAAAATTTTCATAAAAATCGAAAAAAAAATGTTTAACAATATATTTAGCAAATATTTTTTCCAATATATCGCCCATACAAAGTTTTTGGCCACGCCCACTTTTTGAGGGCGTTTTTTCAAAAAAATATTTTTTTTTCTATAAATTTCATAGAATGAAATAAAATGCTATCTATCATCTTCCTTATGAATTTTTTCTTTGGGGTACATAGGGATAAGGATAGGATAGGGTATACTGTTCGCCCCAAGCGGACTGTAGCCTTTTCTTATGTTTTTTTTTAAAGTGCTGCATAGATTATTTAATATCGTTTTATGCTGCGGAGCCCGAGATTGTTGCCATTTTTTTAAGAGACACGTTAAGATCGATTTTATTTTCGCAGTCTTTTCTAAAGGAGTCCCACTTAGTTGATACGCTAGTAAGTCTGGGTGGGGTCTCCTTTTTCAATAAGCATAGAGAATTCCTTCCTTTTGGTGAAATGCATCGTGAACCCCAGAAGGTGTGTTTTGCATTAAAATCACCACCGACAACAAAGTTCCGTGTGAGTGAGTTAAAAATACTCGTGAAATCAATTTTTTCTATCTTTTCCCTTGGAGGGATATATATAGACGCAATATCATAAGTTTGTCTATTAAATATTTTACACGAACCGTAATCATTTGAATATTAACTTGCTCGATTTTTGTGCTCATTGAATGCTCAATGTTGTCTTTTATAAAAAAAGACGCTCCGCTTCTAGCCCTTTCCGAAGGGTGATGTGCATGATAGGCACTATATCATTTAATTTTTACACTTGATTCCTTCGTAAGATGCGTTTCAGAAATTAAGCATATGTCGATAATATTTGTACGCATTCCACGTAATTATTTTTATTTTAGTTTTTTCATTACTATTCATATTGATATTTATATGCGATGAATGAAGTGAGCCCCGAAGTTTATGGTCAAGGTCGTCAAACTTTTCAAACATGCGTTTATTGATACGACTTTGTTGTTCCAGTCTAGCAAGAATTGCAGAAAAGACTTGTTCAACTGGGTCAGGCGCTGTATCGATTTGCTTATTAGTTTTGAACGCCGTTTCAGCGTATGTCTGTGGCCGAGGTTTTGACAACACTTTACTATTAATTATCTTTTCTCGCTGCGGTTTGGACATTTTCCTAGCCTTCGGCCCGGGAGTCGACGACTTTTCTTTTAAATGCGTTTCTCTCGGCAGCTTAGACGTTTCCTCTAAATTCGTCGTTCAATTGATTTGTTTGTACCTCTTTTGGGTTTGTCATTCTTTTTAACTCCAACGGGTAACAATTTTGTATTTACTACGTCGCGCCTGCTTTGAAGCTTTTTAACTACTTCGCAACCGCGATATTTTGCCGAATGATTTCCCTTACAGTTTATGCAGATTGGTAAATCCTGTCTTTTAAGACCGCAATCTATAGACAAATGTTTTGTGACGTTTGTGTGACAACGCTTGCATTGAGGGATGAGTCTAGTCGTCTTACGCATCGACTCAATTTAAACTACGATGTTACGGATACTTTTTATATTGTAAATTTTTGTAATGCCTTCTGACTTTTCGAAGCTTAGCATGAATAGCGGAAGTCGGCGCTTAACAATGTTTCCACATCTTTATCAGTTTTTCGCTTCTCTTTTTTAATTTGATTAAGTGCGTCGATAATTTTGAAGCCTTTGGGTTTAAGGTCTTGCAAAACTTCGTCTTCGCCCGTACGTTTTTAGTTTGGTCTCCGCTTAGTCGAATCAGAACTCTTTTTAATCCTTGATCTGGACTTAGCGTTTTACCTTCGGAGTGCTTTTGCGTCAAATATTCTTTTAGTGCCTTATTCTCGACTTTAATCTGGTCTGACTCGGTTTTCAGCTCATTGTAGAGCAGTTAGATTTTATTAATCTTTGTACGGAGGTCATTATTTTCCCCCTCGAAGCTTCTAGTTTTCGTTGAGTCCTGGGGTACGCGCGGAAAGTCTTTCTGCGCGGTAGGACGTCTTTTTGATTTTAATTGTGGTGGTGATCTAGATACCCTTTTGCTACCCTTGAAAGGGTCAAAAGATTGCAATAAATGGCTGTCCCCAGAATCCGTAGAGCCTGCCTCCGAAGAGTGTGGATTTTCCAGTAGATGAGTAGAACTGGTCTGCCACCTGGGGTATTATATCTTACAGTTTTGCCCATTGCATTATTTTGTATACGGTATTATACTCGGTACACGGAGGTGGATTTTAGTCGCCCCTTACGATAGGCATGCCTACCTCGGGTATATTCTAACCCCTACCCGAAGGTTCTAACCCCTTATATATATCTGACAAAAAAAAGAAACCAATCAAAAAACGATCAATCAACTGTCGTCAATCACTTGTGTTCTTTGGGGCATCCAGGAAACAGCACTGTTATTCAAACCTCCACTTCGCGTAGTAGGTGTTCCTTCTTATAAACAATTCAATATAAAATGTTAAATTACATAAAAAAAAATTTTAATTAATTTAATTTATTTTATTTTCAGCTTTTGAACTCAGAGAATCTGTCAATCTTCAGTTTAGCTCTACAAGTTAACTATTTAATATACGAATCATTTCGTTCTCACCTAGAATCCCAGCTCGACGTTTACTTTAATAAACTATTAGAAATAATTGCAACTGAGAGTTCGAGGATATCCAACGAGATGCGTCGTCTTGTGCTTGAAAGCATAAAAGAAATTTATCGGAATACTCCATTGAGATCAAATAACTACAGTGTCTCCATTAAAGTGATTGTAGATTTTATACGCGCTGAGCAAAATGTTATTAATATAAGTGATCAGCTCCTTGCTCTTGATATTCTTATAATTAGGCTTAGATATGTGAAGAAATTCGGCAATAGCGACGCTTTTACAACTATTTACAATTCGTCGGAAAGTGCATTTTGTTTTCTATTCAACAGCAGTAACGAGCAGGGATACCAGACGGTCTTGACAGGTATGCAATAGATATTGATTTTTAACGTATACATATGTGTTTGCTAGCTACATACATAAAGTAATAAATAAAATCACTTTTTAAATGAATAAATTGTAGTGATAGCATAGGTGAATTTAGGGCTTAGCGCTAAAAATGAAAATATATCCGTGAATACATACATATATGGTACCTATATGGTTGTGTCCAAGGAATGCCTTGAGTCGCAGACCAAATGTGCGGTTTTGAAATCCAAACAGATTTTTAGATCCTTCTCTGTAATATTTTCATGGCAAAGTTGAAGGCTTAACTCCTTCTTCTGTCTGTTTTTGGTATATATTGGATTGTGGTCCATGTAAATGATGTTAGAGGCCAAAGCTCAAATCTCGATTATGTTATAGAAAAATGCTAAGATGCCATCTATTTATCTTTCGTTTGGTAGGGTATTCTCCCAGCAACTTATCCATATTATCAACACCACCTTTGGTTCCGTTGTAGTATGTAATTATGTCGGGCTGTGCATTTTGGTTATCTTGGACATCTGCTAATGAATGCATTGTTGAAAGCAATACAACAGCTTTTTCCTTTTTTGGGACGACGTTGTTTTTTTTTTTGGAAAACACTGAGTCACATTTTTCACTCATTCAATTTATGAGCCACTAGAAAGGATGTGAAAAAGTTGTCGGTGGTCGCATTTCGACCTTAGTTTGTATATTTGGCTACAAGGTCCAGCACAATGTTTTCTTCAGCGTTTGTCTGGCGTTCTTCTCCAGCCTGTATAAATTTGGCCATTCAGCGTATACGACGTCTTTTTGCATCACACGCCTAAAATATTTGTATGCCATATTTTTCTGGTTTTGATGGCGTGTACGACCTCGATAGTCGTAAAATTTTTCGGTTTATAGTTCATGTCCAGATTATAGTATATAACCTTATAAAGCGCAAAAACAATCGAAATCAACAATAGAAAGTGGTCTAGTTTCCACAACTCATGTGTTGTGTTCTTTAATCGACGACTTATAAACGCCACAACAAAGCAACATTCCGAGAAATGCGTCGAATTCTTGCTCCGCGAAATTTTCAAAGTTTTTTTCGCAAGAACTTTATTTGAATTCGAACACTTATCGGCCCGCGTTTTGTTGTATGCTTCTGTCACTTTCAAGCCTTTTTTATTAGTGTTTCGCAAAATAACACTGCATTCATGGCATCGAATAAGATACCTTTGAAAACTTCCTTCGCAGTAAACAACTTTGAGGAATTAGCCATAGCCACTCATCATCGCTGCCGAACAACGTTGCAATGACATGTATTTCAAGGTTGACAATGTTTTTTTTTTTATTTTTTTGAAAATATAAATTATTTCTTACATGCTCGCCATTATAATTCAGACTTGCCATTCTTGTGTTATTATTATAATTATTATTCAATATTGAAAAAATTATTGAGTTTGAGAAGTTTTTAGGAAGCTCAAATTGAACGGTTTTTGATACGAATGCGCAGTTTTCCCCTCAATTCGCATTAAACACCTTTACACACGGATTACGGTGAATTTTTCTTCACTCACATAAGGGTTAAAAAAGCGAATAGCAGGTGTCGCAGGAAAACTTTTCCATTCGTCAGTAAGTAAAGGGTGATTTTTTAAGCGTAGTTTTTTTTTTAAAAAAATCCAATAAAGCACTCAAATTTGCATCAAATATTCAAAATTTTTATTGTAATCGATAAATAGGCCTTTGCCATTTACGTTTTAAGGACAACTTCATGTAAATGTTGTCCGCGGCTCCGTTTCAAATGGTCCATTCGGAAGCATTTTGAGAATTTTAGCCTGTATTCCACGAATTATGCGTGTTATGTTATACTGTAAGGCTTCAATCGTGTTCGGCTTGTCCATATAGACTAACGACTTTACATAACCGCACAAGAAATAATCAAGAGGGGTTAAGTCGCATGATCTTGGCGGCCAACCCACAGGGCCATTTCGAGAGATAAGCTGCTCACCAAATTTATCCTTTAATTATTTCACGAGCTGTGTGGCATGTGGCACCGTCTTAATGAAACCCCATGTCAACCAAGTTCAACTCAGCCAACTGGGGCAACAAAAAGTCGCGTATCATGGCTCGATATCGTTCACCGTTGACGGTAACGTTTCTTCCACGGTCGTCTTTAAAGAAAAATCTTATCGTTGAGCCAGAAATGGGCCTCATCGCTGAACACAATTTTTCGATAAAATAGCGGATTTTCACATTTTTCACAGAGCACGAATTTTGATAATAAATTTCAATAATTTGCAATCGTTGCTCGTTTGTGTCGCCTTCCTTAAATGGCAGAGTATACTGAAAAATTTTCATTTTGACAGATGACGTTTGGACGCGATTACTAACTAGTGCTGCCAACCTGAAAAACTTAACTCTTAAAAAATCACCCTATATAACGTAATCGTATTTATTTTTTTTATCAGAATCAGCAAACACATTGAATTGTGAATGTGAACTATTGAGCATTAATTGTCTTTTTACTTTTCTTTATAGGTTTAGAAACAAGTGCTTTTATTGCAAATTCATATAATCTACGAGAAATATTTAATCGAATCATTACAACACTATGCGAATTCACTAATTTACTTAATCAAGATACTACAATGGATACTACATTGACGGCGAGTTTCGGTCTAAGTTCTAGGGCCGAAGCGGCTTTATCAACACTATTCAGTTTGTTGGAAAATTATGGCGAGATAGTTAACGAAAGCAGGGATGTTGTACAGAGGGTTATTCTTCAACTTATGCGGATGAATGTAGTACATAAACTTAACAGCGATTGCTTGCGAAACATTTATGTTTTTAGTGAGTTTTCCAAAAGTGAATTGGCCTTTTTTCAAGCCTTAATTGATATCTTAAGTACTTCCAAAGATCTTAAATCTATTATAACTGATCTAGAACTTGACCGTTTTTGTAGGGGTGACCTATTATTTGATGGCCTTTGTAGGAATATTTTAAATCTTCGAGTTTCTAGGTATGGCACTGGCATGAGTGCCTTACAAGAACTAACACAACGCATTCAATACGAAAAGGGAAATATTTTAATAAACCAATATAGGGAAATTATAAAGGACTACTTAAAGCCGGTAGAGTTTCAAGTATCTAATACAGATAACAGAGCAGTAATTGAAATTAGAGGCAAAAATGTAGTTCTTAGTGAGATTCTACAACAACTAGAAGCATTTCTGTCGAACTACAGTATAGATGAAATACGATTCATTATTACTGATATTGTACATGTAGACGAAAACATTAAAGGTGCACTTTGGCGTGGCAAGAATGTCATGGTTTTGACAAAAAATATAATAATCCACCATAACGTAGACTGGGATGTGTCTGGAAAAGATGCCATTATCGATGAAAGCTATTCCAAAAATGCTGGCACTGCTGCAGATGGGTATGGTAGGGCAGGAAAAGATGGTCAAGTTGGAGAAAGTGGAGGAAATGTATTGATATTGGCAGATAATATGGAAAATCCAATTAACTTGACAATAACGTCAAACGGAGGAAATGCGGGATATGGTCAAGACGGTGGTCATGGTACAGATGGTGAGAATGGAAAAGGTCTTTCACGTGCCGAATTTATGGAAGAGTTTCCATCCGTTATAAAATGTTTCTATAGTCGCTATAAAAGACCTGCTTTAGTAAATTCCACAATCGATAAAATTGCACAACGCGCATCAACTGTGAATACTAATTGGAGTAGCAACGGAAGCAGATACATAAATGCAATCACAAGATATGGAAATGAAATTACATTTTCCTACTGTTCGTCTTCGTTTTTTACACGTTATCAGGCCTATCTCCTCTACAAAGGAACAGAGGGAAAAGCTGGACTTTCTGGTGGAGAACGCGGATTGGGTGGCCAAGGGGGGCTCGCTGGAGAGATCATAGCAAAGAGTTTAAAAACCAGAAATGCATTTGAAATTAATGCAAAACAAAGCGCAGGCCGAGATGGACAAAATGGAAAAGGCGGCTTATGTGCTCACGGATTAAATGCCAACGATATGGGTTATGTGGATCACCAATATTGGAGAAATACTATTTACTGCAAAGACGATGCAAAGTATAGATTATCATATCGTAAAACCGACGATGCAGTGTTCTGTAGAAAACACGATGGATATGTTTGCATAGAGCTTGTAAGCAGTTCAGTCCAAAAGAATAAACAATATCAGGAGAATATTAAAACTCGACAAAATAGCCAACGACAACACCATGCGCAGGCTGTAAGGAAAATAAACATTCTAGAGAATAAAATATTATGTAGATATGCCCAACAGCTAACCGCTGAAAGTTCTGCGCAGAAAAACATTCAAAATTTACTAGCTGATTTGGAAAACGTTAGGCAACAAGCCATCGATGCTATCACTGAGCTGAGTCAAGACCACCAAGAACATGTTCACACAACGCAAATGCACATTCAACGCGGTATTTCATACGCATTTGTAAATAGAGAAGAGCGACATGCAATTGCTGCGCAGGCCACGCAAATAACCTTAAACGATGAGAATTTATTAACAACAACAACAACAACAAATATCACACCAAATGAGTTCATTTCTCACAGATTTGACACATTGTATCGTATTGCAAAGCAGCTTGATATAAATGAAAAATATATTCAATCGCATATAACACCTGCAACTGCAGCTATATATCTTATTGAAGAAAACGAAAGCACCTACGAAATATTTCACCCTGATTTTGGATTGTTAAACCAATATATTTTTGAAGATGACAAAAAAAAACGTCGCAAAATTGCTGATGCTTGTAAGAATATTTTTGAAACGAATTCCAATGCTAGACATGCCATGAGAGCATTTATTTTAAATGTTCCAGATTCGAGTAATATCCCGCGCACAAATTATCAAAATAAGTATCAGTATTTACTACAAAAAAAGGAATCGGGTTTCATCGTATTTCCGGAGTCCCTCAGCAGACTAGACCAAGCTTGTTGTAATGATCAAAATATATTGAACGATTTCAAAAAGCACATCAAGCAAGAAGGCCCCCTTTCAATTGCTTACCGTGAATTATTAGCTCGTATTTTTGAAGTCAACATAAATCTTTATATTGAAGACGCCAAAGAAACTACAAAAACAAATACAAAATTATCACTTCAACATTGTCACAATCCGGGAGAAACTTCAACCGCAATGTACGTACTGCATAGAGGCGGTGATTTTTTATACTCTCTTCAAATCGATAGCGACTACGTAGATTTAGTATCAGAACGCACAAGCAGATATAAGTTGCACGAAATGATTTTACAAAAAATTGAGTCATTCACAACAATTCAACAACTGGATGTTTATTTGAATAACTTTTCGTGGCGAACACCTGCAAATGGGCATTTTAATTTTACCGCGCCAAACCTATCACTAGCAAATGAAGAAGAAAACATTAAAATTATTATAAGAGATTTCCCAGACAGCGACGAGAACAATCAGCAACAAATCCTAAAACATAGGTTGAGTACAATCAAATTTAAAATTACAGGACAACGATACCTAGTAAATAGCATTGCTGAGCGTTTTTCCACTGAAGGTAGACACGTGTCCTTTCAAGAGTTGTGCCATCTGCTAAATTCGATAATACGTTTGACTATAGAAGAGCAGCCTAATCGCAAAACGACTATTCTTAATTGGATAGTATCTGCGTATCCCCAAAGAAAATGGACAGACGAGCTATTCTTACTGCATCTTGAGAATTATTTCAAACGAGTTCTACCGGACAAATTGAAATGGAGAGTTTTTCTATCCAAGATTATGACCAAGCATATTTTATTATTATTCATTGTTAAATTGGATCAGTTAAATTCTGGTAATTCGATTACAATTCAGCACATCGAAGAGCTTCTCGATTTACTAAGTAAAATCCCAACCAACCAAGTTATACAAAATCTACAAGAATTGGGACTCACCGAATGGATTTATGTGCTCAAAGAAAAATATTGGTTTCACAAACTATCCCAATTAATGATTTGGCAAGAAAATCATGAATCTGCATCTGCATCTCTATCGGAAGCTGCTTTTTATCTTTTATCAATGGAAAATATCTGTGGTACTGAATTGACAAGAATATTTTTTAATATTTTACAAAGAAAGTTACAGCAACAAAACGAATCTTCTGATGCTCAAACGATTGTTAATATTTTGCAAAATTTCCACGACGAAAAGTGGAATCTGGAACAAAGAGAACTGCAAATTCTAGAGAATTCCAACATTAGTGACTGGCAAACAATATTAAATCAAATATTCGCTACGCAAACGGATCGAAATACAATGCAATTAATTGAAATAATAAGATATAATAGCAACACTTCCAGGCTTATTGCCGACAGACTTATATCAATTCAAGATTTGATAGATCCATCTTATGATCTACAAAATTCCATCACAGAGAATAGCATAGAACATTGCTTAAGGGAATTTCGTAACAGCAAGCCTGAGAAGCCAGACATGACTGCATACATAAAATTGCTTAATATAGTGGATCAAGCCATAATGCTAAGAAGATCTTTCAAACTTCGTAGTACCCAAAGGTTAGGTGTGTTGGCGTTATTAACCAGAAAACGCACCTTAGCGCAAATATCCACTGGTGAGGGAAAATCTTTAATCGTTGTAGCGACCACAATCATAAAGTGTGTTTTTGGTGAAAAAGTCGACATTGTAACGAGCTCATCAGTTTTGGCAGAACGCGACGCGATAGACAACCAAGATATCTACACTTTGTTCCAAATAAATGTGTCGCATAATTGTTATGAGGACATTGAAAAGAGAAAAGAAGCCTACTCCTGCAACCAAGTAATATACGGAATCCTGGGTAACTTTCAGCGTGACTACTTGCTGGACAGCTTTTATAATAAAAATATTTTAGGCAATAGAACATTTGCAAATGTGATCATCGATGAGGTGGACAGCATGTTGCTTGACAATGGCAATAATATGCTTTATTTGTCGCACGAATTGGCAGCCCTGGATACCATTGAATCGGTTTACATTTACATATGGCAATGGATTTCGCAACCCGTTCGTGGAAACGAAGACATAGCAGTAGCCTTTGATGCCAGCAAAATTAAGGAAGCAATATTATTCGAGTTATATGGCAAAATTAAACCAAACGATATTGGGCAACTTGATTGCGTGTTAACAAAAAATCAACAACAACAAATACACAAGAATTTAATCGAAATGAAAGTACTAGACAACAGCGGTAGAATTATAAAAGAAACCATTGATGACTGTTTGTTAGAGCAAATTTTGACATCCGAATTTAGTGTGTACCGTGATCGCCTGAGTTACCTTTTAAATGTGTGTATTAACAGAAAAAAGTTCATACGTGTTCCCAATTTTATTCGACCCTTTGTTGAACAGCATTTGGATATGTGGATTAATAGTGCGATGAGTGCATTTTTTATGAAGCCAGGACACGATTATGTTGTAGACGTGGACAGAACTGGCACATCGCAGGACCGTAATCCTAATATCATAATTATTGATCGAGATACCGGAACTGATCAGCTGAATTCCCAATGGCATGAGGGGCTTCATCAGTTCTTGCAACTAAAACATAGCTGTAAATTAAGTATGCAAAGCTTGAAAGCTATTTTCATTTCGAATGTATCGTTCTTCAAAAAGTACCAACATCTCTATGGTCTAACCGGTACGCTAGGATCGCAAGCTGAAAGAAAATTACTGCAGCAAATGCATGAAGTAGACTTTATTGTTATCCCAACATCTAAATCGAAGCAATTTCACGAAGAAAAATCTATTGTTTGTCTAAATGAGGAACAGTGGATTCAAAACATTCATCTGCAGGTGAATAAAACAATTGAAGAAGACCAACGATCTGTTTTGATTATCTGTGAGACAGTTGATCATGCAGATATTTTGCACAAATCATTTTCTGGGGGAATATACTCGAATCGCGAAGTCATTCATACATATAGACGTGACTACGAGAAATTCAAAGTTATCGACGGCAACAAGAAATTGCAACCACGACAGATAATTATAGCAACAAATTTGGCTGGTCGCGGAACTGATATAAAAATTTCAGAAGAACTAAAAACCACTGGAGGCCTACACGTTTGCGTAACTTATCTACCCAACAATAAACGCATTGAACAGCAGGCGTTTGGCAGAGCCGCAAGATGTGGAGATCCGGGCTCTGGCCAGTTAATATTTTATGACGCCAAACTACCCGAAAGCACATTTAACAATGCGATGCTATTTAAAATGAAAAATCAACGCGATCTTGAGGAATTACATCGCATTTCTCTAACCAAAAAATTTTACGAAACTCAAATAATTGTCGAAGAGAAATGTCTTGACAAATTCACTGGATATTTTAAGAACCTTCGAGAAAAACTTACGGCACTTTCGCCAAAAGTGCGAGATATTCTACTTCACAGCTGTTTGGATAAATGGGCTTTTTGGATCGACACAAATGCCGAAAATATTAAATCGGCCAAAAGTGCACAGGAACGGCGTTCGATTGAAGATCGACTTGATAAATTTATATCCGATCTAGAAGTATTTCAGCTAAGTAGTGATGAAAATCGATTGGATTTCCTTGATCAACATCCTGTTTATATGGTTAAACTTGGAAAAAATTTCATCGAAACAAAAAATTACAATGAAGCTATTAAAGTGTTTGATAAAGTTATTCAGCAAGAGCCGATCTTTTCGGAAGCAGCGCATTTTTACAAGGCCTTCGCAATAGCTATGAAAATTAATTGGAAAAAAAATCCTCTACAAAATACGGATAAAGTCAATTTAAAATTATTTAAAAACGAACTACGAGAGGCTGCACAACTTTCAGATGAGCACAGTAGATTTTGTATCAAAGCAGCTGCTATTGTTGGTGGCAAAGAAAGCACTATCGAAATTGATGCTTATGAGGAGCAAAAACGTATCATATGCAACATTTATCACACATTTACGAATAATATCGATGACATTTTAGGTAAACCTTTTACTATGCAGTCATTGATTAATTGCGGTATTTCTGCCGAATTTGCCGAAATTCTGTTTCGATCGTTAATTAAACAAGGATTTCTTAAAGGCTATCGCTTGAAAAGAGAAATATCTGAAAAACAACTTAAAGCTATCGCTAACGCTTACAGAATCCCAATGGCAACACTGACGAATTTTTTATCCGACTATCAACGCCTCAAGGATATTGACGAGCAAAAACTAAAAGCTTCAATGAAAACGAAAATTCCCTTACCTAGTAGAGAACAATTTTGGAAAATTCTTATTCAGAATGGATTCTTGACTGACGAAGTTAAATATGTTATTATAAACAAAGAAAATTTACCATCGGATATCGATGCGAAGATCAATGAAAGCGACTTGATAAATCAAACTGTAAAGTGCGGATATCATCAGATTGTCTTACGAGCCGAACAGCTGTCACAGATCTCACAGCAAAACAATGACAGTTCTTCGTACATTTTTAAAAAAGCAGAGTTCTTAAGAATTTTCACTCAAAAGGAGTACAAGGCTTTGAAAAAAAATGGAATGATTTCTTTAAATCGAAAAGCCAATGCCAATCTCGGTAACATCCACATGTGTAACAGATTTCCCAATTTCGATTCGATCACACAAAACGATTTTACTAATAAAATTCATATCAGCAATCAAGAGGCTGAGAAAGTTTTATCGGATCTTGTTGAAAATGGTGTGATCGATAGAATTGAAAACTCCACCAGCTTCACACTTAATGTTGAATTTAAAAAATTCAAAGAAACGCAATTTGCTTCGTATCCAATTTATGGGAATGCTGTTAGCGAACTTATAAACATATGTTTTTCATATAGAGTGGCTTTTCAACGATTAGTACAAGATCTGGAAGAAAACAACCCTTCCATTTGCTTGCAGTTAGTGTGTAAGCCACATCGATTGTTGCTCTCTGAGTTATTAGACAAAAGAATTATTAAACCGCCTACAGTTGCTAAGAACATAAGTGAAGGCGAGCTTAAGAATTTGTTGGATGAAAAGGTGGGTCAAGTAGAAATGTTGATTTCTTCAAGTCAAACAGTGAAAGCTATTCAATCGACTTTAAGTATTCACCAGAGTTTACTAACACGTCTTGAAGGTGAACATCAACTGACCCTAAAACCTCTGAGTGCAGCGTATATCCTAAATGATAGCAATAATAATGCAGACGAAATACGAACGGTTTTTCTGGGTAGGTTAGATCAGGTCATCTCGTTGGATCAAGACAAATGGAATCGAAAACTTTCGATAAACACAATAATTGTGATTGCTATTGGATTGGCTCAAGTAGCTTTAGGTGCAGTACAAGCTCTATATTCATCTGGTATGTGGGCCAAAGCTGGTTGGCATATCATCAATGAAGGTATAAATGATATAATATATGCAGCCAGTGCTATACATTCAGGTTATTTTTGTTGGGAAGATTACAAAGGCTATAAGCTTCGCAGTGTCCTAATATCATCATTTTATATAACGCTTAAATTTCGTTTCGAGGTTTCGAATTACTGTTTAGGGTTATTCACAGGTTTTAGGGGATTTTCACATAAAGAGGGTTTGCATTTAGAAAAGGTTATTACAAAAAATGGGCCTAATCAGTTTCAAAATTGGTTCGATTTTGGTAGCGCTTTTATATTACGAACAGCAAATTTAATAAATGAAATTAACAAGCTGAGCAAGAAGAGCATCCAATTTGGATTAAAAAACACACATGTCGATGACCGAATTAAAAATGAACTACAAACTATAAGTGAAGATGTTACCTCGTGTATTTCAAAAAATATTAACCACACTATGGAGAGCCTTGAATCGAGTATGTTGACCAAATTGAAAGAAGCCTGCAGAAAACTAGGAAAAACAAAGACAGAAACCCTTTGTAAAGATTTAACCAAACGAAGCCTTACCGAATTCGCCGAGAAGTTTATAGTAACAGCTAAAAAGATAGAGGCTGACGTTATTCAAGGTATTTCCGAGGCAATGGAAACGGCTACATACAAGCTTGAATATACTTCAGTTTGGTCTCAACATCAGTATCATACCGACAAAATAAAAGCTCTAACTGAGAGTATTTTGAATGAGTTTAAATTGAAAATAGAAGCCGAACTAAATCGAGAAGATTTAAAAGAAACAACAAAAATGAGTGAAAAAGACGTTAACGATTTTACAGAAGATGCAATCAAGAAGTATAGCCTTGAATTTACTAAAAATATTGAGAATGTTATGAGCAAGCATATTGTCGATCCTCTGTATGTAAGAGGTTCAAAATGTATGGTAAATACAATCGAAAAGTCTCTAAAAATGGGTTTAAAATCGAATTATGGAAAGAGCACGAATTACTTTAACAACATGAAAAACACGTACAGGGAGGAGTTACGAAACGAACAACAACGACAACGAAAACCAGACGAAATCGAAAGACATTTCACAGAAATGTATTATAAATATTTGCTCGAACTTAAGAAAATTAACAAAGACCACAACATTGAACTCGCTCAAAATAATTCTAATACTAATAATAATGATAACAACAAGCAAGAAGTGAATAAAAACAATAGCCACGATCAAGTTAAAGAACTGATATCAAATTTATCTATCGGGGGTGATGAAGAACGCCCGCAACGTAACATGTTTGGACACGCAGTTGGTGAGAATCGCATTGTGGAAATACCAGCCGATGAAGTACATTCACTAATTGAGTCTGGAAGAATTACATTCTCCCAAGATACCATCGGTGATCATACCCGGGACAACGTATATATTGGTGAGCTGTCTGAAAACATTTCTCAAAATGGTTACAATGGTGACCCAGTTAGAATAGTTCAAGTGGGATCGAGATTAGTCGCACTGGATCATAGGCGGCTGTTAGCAGCAGCAATCACTAATTCAAGCAGCGTAATGATTCCGTTCGAGTACTATCATCCGGATGATGAATTAACGCAACCCATATTAGGACAAACAACAGCTGGAGACGCTCTTAGACGTCGAATGGCCACGGCCAGAACACGCGATCGACCGGACGATGGATTTCCTGCTTCCAGGGTTACTGTAATAAGAAAAAATGAAAACAACAATCATCCGTCTAAAGAGTCTATAGAGGAGAAGCTTAAACGACTTGGCTTTACAGTAAGGAGCAAAATGCGTTCAAGTACCGTGCCAAATCCAAGAAGTAATAATGACAATACTAACCGAAGGAATCGACGTCCCAGCATGGGTCCAAATAACAAATATAATTAAAATGCTGAGAATTGTGGAAACTTGCACGTCACCAACATGTCAAAACTGTTACCTAATGAATCCCAATGACATATTTAAGCCGAAGCAATAGGCAGGTAATTTAAACTGTGACTACATTTTGTTCTGATTTATATTTTTGTATTGAAAATGTGTTATCTTCCACTTGTTCAGAGTTACGTCCGGAAAATATTATTTTTCTGTGCTGTAGATCGTAATCCCATGTGCATATTCGACTACTGTACTTTGGTCAGCCTACTTTTCCAGTGTGTTCCATGGTAAAAGCCGCTTCGCCTTAGAATAAACTATCTAAATTTATTGCATAACCATAACGTATCTGTTTAAAGAAACTTGAAATTTGTAAAATAATTTTTGTTTTTATTTCGATTCAACATTTTTTAATGTAATATCTTCTGTCATTTAACTAAAACTACTGTCATTTTAAATTTTAAATAAAAACTGATGACCTTTTTTTTTAATTAAAAGCATAAACTCTGAGTATTTATTATAAATATTTTAATTTATTGCAGATTAACGGGTAAGTTCAAGGAACGTCGACTTTTTTTTTTTAAATTTATACAATTCTTAGTTTCCTCGTTGACTATTTTTAAATGATTCTTCTTTTCTAAACAGAAAAATAAAATTAATTTGTCGCAAAATTACAGATTGGCCATATAAATTTTAATTTGGTATCGATCTCTGTTTTCGTTCGCAACGCTTTAATTTCGTTTTATCTTTTGGTGGAAATTAACATTTTCTATTACCAACCTAAATTCATCACAAACTGCAGCGGCCAATAATGAAACTTAACAACTAAACAACTGCGCACCTACCTTAACAACCAAATTCGTTGCGCAGACGGTTAGGTGTTCTTTGAAAAAAAAAAAAAAATAGCAGCGAGAAAATAGAGAAATTAGAGACGAGACTAAAGGTGCATCGATTCAAGTTGGCCTTCAATTAATTTAAATACAAAGCATGAAACAAAGACATAAGGCTTGCTAAATCAATAAGACGAAGACAATTTATATAAGGAGGAAGTTGCAAACCTAATCCTCACAATGCAAATTTAAAAATCTTTTTTTAACTTGTTCGATGAACTAATGATTTATTTGTAGTGTGGTGACCATAATTGGCATGAATATTCAATTATTGGTAGTAAATAATTGCTTCACAACATAAGGGTTGCTAAATTCCCTTTTATGCATTGTAAAGGTCGGGTCTAATAAAACAACGAGAACGGACACATTGTCAACGTTAGAGAGCAACTCTCCACTTAAGTTGTAACGATAGGGCATAATTATTATAGTTTTACACTTTCTTATGTTTAATAATTATTCATACATCATACAAATAGATAAACATATCAAGATCACACTGCAAATTGTAACAGGCATAAAGATAGTAAGTCGTCAGCATATATTAAACAACTCGAATGTTTAAAGATAGACACTATATCGTTTATAAATAAACTAAATAAAATCGGACCCAAATGACTGCCTTGTGGAACTCCAGAATTGACTGTGAAATAATTCGATGAACAGCCATTAAGAGTGGAATAATAAAAGACATCTTCCGAGCCTCAGGAAATTTACATCTAGACAGGGAATGGCTTAACAAAATAGAAATCAAAAAAGAACGGTTTTACAAATCATTTTTTCAACACACATAGTGGTATTCCATCTGGCCCTGATACATTATTGTCATCAAGGTTTGATATTGTTTCGATGCTAACATCAAAATTTATATTAGTCAAGTGAGTAAAATAATTCAAATGCTCAAAGAGTTTGTCATTTTCGTCAAAATTATCACAGTTTGAAGTATCACAGCTTGAAAGAAGTCGGCGAATAAATTAGCTATTATTAAAAAGTTGTGACATTTGTGGTCCTTTTTTTGCTGTATAAAATTCCAAAAATGTTGTGGATTAATTTTTAGATCTTGTTGTATCTTTTGAATTTAATTTAAGTATTTAAAACCCGAAGCACTTAAAAATAATTTCTTTAATGAATATAATCAGATATTACTCATGGTTACATAGGTTTATTCGGGAAAAAAAGTTCTATTTTCAACATTTTTTTTTTTTATATAAAATACAAAATATTTTATTCAAACTTTTACTGTCTTAAAGATATACATTTGGCAAAGAATTTCTGAAATTTTTAATGAAAAAAAGGTGCGTCCGCGTTGACAGTTAAACTCGTGACAGGATCATCAGAAGTGAACAAAAAAAATCGTGTTTTAGTTAATACCATATATTAGAATTTGGAAGAAGATTTGGATTTTTGGCAGACCTTTTTACAAAATAAAGTGCACGACTGCGTCATACGAAACTTTCTCGGTATATGAGATGCGTTTTTGAGTCGCAAAATGAATCGAAAATTAATGGTGAGAAATTTATCTAAATCACTTTGAAAAATTAGACTTTCCCAAAAATGGCGCATACGATTTTGAAGTAATTTCGCACATTGGACACTTACAACATAATTGTTCAAATTACAAAAACTTACCAAAATCGTTGGAGCCGTTTTTGAGAAAACGAATTTAATTTAAATTTAAGAAAATCGCTATATGAAAAACACATTTTAAAAAAAATATTTCAAAAATCGAAGTTAGACTTTATAGTAAGAGAAATCCTTTGAACCACTTTCGAAAAAAATAGTGATAAGTGATTTTAAGTGAAACCTCAAGAACCTTATATACGAACTTTGAAGCAAATCCGTCGAACCATTTCGCCATACGGCGCCCGGACAGACAGACAGGCAGACAGACAGACAGACCGACGGACAGCATTGGCGGACCCACTTTTTTAGACTTCTCTATAGTCGTAATACTCAGTTTGAGTTCGAAATTTCCGCTTAAAAATGCTAATTTTGGTAAAATTTGCTCAACATTTTTTTTTTAATTATTGTTATTATTGAAAACAAAAATCCTTCGCCCAAGTCCTCGTGAATTGTATCTGGAAGACACCTGTGTAAAATTTCATCAAGACAGGTGAGTGGTTTTCGAGAACTTTCGACAACCGACTTTGAAAACACAGTTTCGAGAAAAACGCGTTTAAAATTTGGATAACCTCAAATAAACCCCGTAATTCAATTGAGTGCGCACCTTCCCAAGGCTGTATCTCCGAAACTTTTATTCGGAATGACTGTTGAAATGAAAATTTAGCATAATGTTCTCGAGATGTTGTAGAAATTAATAAGAAACCCATGTAACCCCTTAAGTTAAATTCAAAATCTCTATAGCTGTATTTATCATTATCTATATCAGAGTTTAATGAAAAAGGGATCAGCAGCAATCCGCATCTAAGTATAGAATTTCATCTGTTCAATGCAGCAGGCCATAAATATAAGTTAAGTATTTGAATGCATCCAAGTAGATTCCAATTAGGCTATCATTTACGATGTAAATATTCCTTTGAGAAAATGTCAGTTTAATACATAAAAAATTGCTTGTCAAGTGCAGTTTGGACGTAGATTTTCATGAGCACATCTCCACCAACAGTAGTAACAAATGTTACAATGATGTTGTGGCTACTTTTTTTTTACGAAAATGTTGTTTACTTCGAAAATTTCAATCGAACTTAACATATTTCACCCACACAAATTTTCACAAACTTTTTTTTTTATAAACTTATAAGGAAATGGTATTAAGTGTCATCTATTTATTATGATGCCTTTTTATTTGGGGCACATAAGAATATGGATAGAGTATCATACTGGTTGCCCTAAGCGGACTGTAGACTTCCCTTATGTTTTATTTAAATTTCCTCTCATATTGTGTGTAGAGTAGACATCAATCAAATAACACTATATTGTGTGTTCTGTAGCAGTACTGATTCCAGGGGTCGCACCGATCGCACTAGCCAAGAGCTTTTCGTAAATATCTCGAATCCGCCATCATCTTATTTTGTGAATTTAAGCAAAATCGTAACATGAGTACGAAAAATTTAATTTTCAAGATTACACCGCCACCTATCGACATTAAATTTGACATAAGCCTTTTTGCTGACTAAACTAAAAAACTGTCCAAATTTGATGTAAATCGGTCCGAGATGTTCACGAGTTATATATCAATACTAATAATTTGATTTCATGTCCATTTGGCATTTTGTAATGAAATTTACCTGCACCGTGAATGACAGCCGAAATGCAAGAACTACTGTTGCTTCTCTTCGTTTAACTTCGTTATTATCTCTGGATGACCCGGTTGATAAAAACAATTTGTTGCCTTCGCTGGTCGTATGAATGGACATAACGAATGTCAACCAAGAATTAACTTGAATGAGAGTTCTACTCGTATTTAAGCCCTAAGGACTTTTAATTAGAATCTCGTCCTTGCGCTCGTCTATTTGAAGACCATTAAAAATGTAAAAAAAAAAATTTCAGAAAATCTTAACCGTAGAAAGGTAACATAGAAAATCTTAAAACTCATTCGCCACCTACAACGGCTGCGGCAACATTTAATGTTGGTCTTGCTAAACGAGAAAAATGTCTGCAATGAATCAAAGGTAACATAGCTAGAGTTACTGGACTAGCGATGGTATCTATCGTTCACGACGACTGGTTGGTTGCTCTGGTAGACCAAAAGAGGAAATTAGAACAAGAACGAATTATATTCTTTAAGTTTTCTCGTACCTTACTTCTAAAAGTAAAGCAAATGGCGAAGGAAGTGATGAAAAGCAATCCTACCATAGTGGCTCGTGTTTTTCCTTTATGGCTACTAATGTAAGCTGCAGCTTTTCACCTGCGCAATTATTTTACTTTTCACCTGAATGATTTCAGTTGAATGTTTTAAATTATTGCCAGAAGTTGAGAACACGAGTATATAACACATTGTTCTATATTCATACATATGTATGTAGGTGGTGAGGTAAAACTTTTCTAAGAAAGGAGTGTCGAGTTTAAAATAAATATATCTATCTTCGTTCTAATATAATAAGTACCTACGTTTTATGAGAATCACGCTACAAGGAAAATGTTTTTGTACTGAAACGGTACACTTACATTCAAACTATGACTAGTAATACATAGTATCGACCAGTGAATTCTATTGATACATTTACCTAAACGTCATAACGTTGTTGTGATAAAATGAAAAGAAATTTCAAATTAACTTCTGAATTTAATGGTGCCAAATATCTAAAATATATATTAAAGGGAGTTTTAGAATAGAGATAAAACTGACATATCGTGGTCAAATCTGGCAACTCTAATGTCATTTATGTTCAGTTTGGTTTGCCATTTCATCATGAACAGGTTGACAAATGAACAACGCTTGCAAATCGTGCAAATTTATTTTGAAAATAATGGTTCAGTTCGCCAAGTTTACCGCAACATCGTTTTGGGTTGAATGGCTATGTCAACAAGCAAAATTGCCGCATTTGGAGTAAAGGGAATCCACTTGAGACCCTTGAAACGCCATTACATCCACAAAAACTGACTGTTTCGTGTGCTCTATGGGCTGGTGGAGTCATTGGGCCATACTTCTTCCCAAATTATGCTGGAGACATCAGTTACCGTTAATGGAGACCGGTATAGAGCCATAATAACCGACTATTTTGTTCCCGAATTGGATGGCATGAATGTGGATGATACTTTTGCTCGGCGCTACATGCCACACAGCGCACGTCACAATCGATTTATTGAAGGAAACATTCGATGAGCGCATAATTTCGCGGAATGGACCAGTCAATTGGCCACTAAGATCGTGTGATTTGACACCATTGGATTATTTTCTTGAGGGGATATGTGAAGTCGCTTGCCTACGCCACAAACCAGAAACATTAGGCGACTTGGAAGCCAACATTCGTGGCGTTATTGCCGACATACAGCCCCAAATGCTTGAAAAAGTGGTTGAAAATTGGACCTCTAGACTTGTCTTTATTCGATCCAGCCATCATATTTAAACATTAATGGCATAAAATTATCCTTTACTATCATAAAGCCAAATTGATGGACATTAAAAAGATTTTCATGTGTTTTATTTAAATTCGAAGTTCTATACCTCTAAAAAAATACCCTTTATTTTGTTTTTGTGTTGTGTTGGCATTGTCGATGGCAGTTAGGGTTACCAGCAGGAGTATTTCAAACCGGACCTCGCTGAAATTTCTTCGGGCCGCAGTTTAGCATTTTTATTTTTAAAGAATTTAAAGAAGGTTTACTTACTTTTACAGGTAGGATAGAAAATCAAGATTTTCAAATATAGTTAAAACATATATCCAGCGTTATTTGAAAGCAAGGTAAATGCCGGATAATAAGGACTTGTTCCGGCCCTGGATAGCAAATGTGGAAAAAATGCTCCTCGATAGCTTAGTCTGAAGGTAAGATTAGACGTGGATATTTGAAAGCTTATGATCAATATTTGTCCTCTTTTTACTTTTAGTAATGGAGGTATCATTTCTTCATGACATGGCGTATAAGATTCTGTAGCAAGACAATTGGATGTCCTCGAGGCAAATCACCGGCACTACTTATAGGAACTAACTTAGACATTCTTCACCACTCTCCGACTTTGCTGCCAACACATCTAAAAACATAAAAGTTTGCACACCAAAAGGCACATACAATTGTATGTATTAGCAAAAGTATCAACTAAGTCACCAAAATATCATTAAAGCTATGGAGTACTTCCAACCATTACAGAATCTTAAAGTTTGCCACCACAAACTAATTTTGCTACAATTAAAATATATAACATTTCTACGTAGACTAAGAACTTGACGTTATTTTTTAAACTTCAGTCCATTTTATGGTAAAATAAAAAACAAATATATAAAAACGTTTGACAGCTTTCATTTTCGTACCAACACGAATCAAAGAAAATTTAACGAAGGTAGGTACATGTTATTTTCTTGAATTTTTTAAGTAGGTTTTTAAAAATCTGTGACGCATGCAGAATATACATGTGTTCGTTCTCTCCCGTTCAAATGTGTGTATTCTACAGACTACCGACTTCATATATACCCACAGAAAATAGTCAAGCGGCGTTAAATCGCACGATCTTGGAGGCCAATTCATGGGTCCGTAACGTGGAACTTTGCGGTTATCAAACGTTTCCTTCAATAAATCTATTGTGGCACGACCTGTTTAACATGTTGCGCCGTCTCCTTGAAACCACAGCTCCTTCACATCATGTTTGTTCAGCTGATGAACGAAGAAGTCAGTAATCATGGCTCTATAGTGGTCACCATTGACTGCAACGTTCTGGCCAGCATCGTTTTTTAAGAGGTACGGACCAATTATTCCACCAACCCATAAAGCACACCAGACAGTCAGTTTAGTTTTTGTGGATGTAACGGTGTCTCAACATACACTTGAGGATTATCATCACACCAAATACGGCAGTCTTGTTTATTGAAGTGTTTATTCAACCAAAATTGAGCTTCATCGCTAAATGAAATTCGCGCGATACGTATTTCGAACAGTACCATGATTTTCAAAATAAATTTGCACAATTTGGAAGCGTCAGTCTTCCAAATTGTAAAAATGAATCACTTGACAACTGACAAAATGGCCGATAGTTAAAATAGTGTTGCCAACTTAAAGTTCTGTACTTCTAAAAAAAACACTCTATATAATGTGTAAGAAAAACAGAGCATGGTAAAGCATTCCACATTCGTATTGTACGGTTTCGAAACGAATCGTTGTATTTCACTGTACATCCGCATGCAGGCTTTAAGGTGAACTGGTGTGCATTCGTAGCATGGCGAGTATTGCGGTTGAATTGTTGTAAGAAGTGATAGACTGGAGATAATTGAAAAAATTAAAAAGAGAGTCGGAGACAAAACAGAGCATTTATTTGGTGAGTTTCAGATTTGAAACCGTCGTTCAAAACAACTTGAATTGAATGTTCCGAAAGGTAATTTCTCATCCATTGAAGAAGAGTAGGTATCATCGATTGCACGTATTTTCGACAAAAGAGGCTGATGCCAAACTCTGTCATTCGGCCCTAGCGAGGTATCCGTCGGAACGGAACATTTTCCGCAACGCATACTCTG
Organism: Ferdinandea cuprea; assembly: GCA_963576555.1. Classification (NCBI taxonomy): domain Eukaryota; kingdom Metazoa; phylum Arthropoda; class Insecta; order Diptera; family Syrphidae; genus Ferdinandea; species Ferdinandea cuprea. The sequence continues at coordinate 43,178,153 of OY754958.1, forward strand.
TCGGAGACCCTAATTACATTCCCTCGAATTCCGATTTCGGAAAAGAATAAATAAAATGCAATTGGGACCCGGTAAACTGCTTTGCGCTACATCTGCTGGTCATTTTTTGAAACAATAAAGTGTCTACATGCTTTTGACAGCTGGTCGGCCTAATGTATTTTGCATATGAAAACAAATAATCGGTAGTAAAAGAAATTAACATTTTAAACACAATTTTAAATGAAACGTAGTAATTTTTTTTTGCGGAATGTCTTTGGAAAATATGTAAGTATAAAAAAACAGTGAAAGAAGTCGAAAATTTGGTGGATGTTGGTTGGGTATACTCTATTAGCACTGCTTTGTCCCACAAAGACAAAATTATTCGCTACGTTATTCAAACGACAAAAATAAATGAGAGGCCACACGAAGTTGAACTGAAGCATCTGTCATTAGATCCGAGCGAATGGAAATGTGTGTGCTCATGTAAGGCTGGCGTTGTATTCCAACTATAAAAAACATATAAATGTATAAAGAAATGCATTTATTAACGTAAACAAATAAATGTTAAACTATAATTTTTTCACATATTACAAATTGAACAAATTATAGTCGGTACTGGTTGATTTATTATAAATTTCTTTTCGTCACGTATTTGCTAGTTGTTGTCCACTTATCAATTTTTGAATACGCACAATAGTTTTTTAACAATTTGAATTTTAATTCAGAAAGATTAAAAAATCTACAAAATTCAATACAAATTGTCCGCAACTGACAGGACTATACCCACTTTATAGTTTCATACTCTGTGAGCTAGGTGGCAGGTTACCTGTGAGCTAGCTGGCAGGTCCCAATGGCGCATTGATTTCACATGCGACAAATGTTTCTGATTCTGATAGGGATGTACAAAATTTACCGATATATCGAAAAGCCGATTTATGTCGAAGTATATTTGTATTTACAGTACTTTAAACTTATGTAGGGAGGCATTTCATACTTAATACAAGAAAGTATGGCAATAAGCTTACTAGCGTAAGTTAGAAACCAATTTTCGAGTTACCGATATTCACATTCAAAATATATTGAATGGATAAATATCGCTATATTTTCGAAATAGCTTAAATAACCGAGTTTTCAAAAAAAGTGCCAGAAGTAAAAATGTGTGTTTTCAAAAACAACAAGAAATGAATATCGCAGCTTTATTTATGGAAGCAGAATTAAAAGAATTAAGTGCGAAAATAAGGAAAAAACGAGGATATTGAGAAACAAATGATCTGGCTGATGCGGCGTAAGTTATCCTATTATATATCTTATATTTGGAAAACTTAAGAGTTTGCTTACCGATTTAAAAATAAACGTTCCCCTAATAAGTCTGCATAAGCATATGAAAACAATGTCTTTCATACTTGGAGTAACATAAAAAACTAGTTGGTCTGAAAATTTATCCCAAAATACAGCAAAAGCTCCGCTGTCTCCGGTGACACAAAACTCAGCAGAAGTTTTGCAAAAAAAAAACTTGTCGAGTTTTTTTTATTTCTATTGTTTACATTTTTTCACCACTCAGCTGAAAATCGGAAGAAAATTCCGCAAACACTTGTTGTCGGAGGATATCGGTCAAAAAATGGTAAGAAACTGTCACAAATGTCACTGAAAATGCACTTTATCGCACTGTAACGTAGATCGTAGGTGTGCGTTATTTTCTGCCGGAACAATGTTCCGAACAGAGGTTCCGAATAATAACTCGAAGCAGAAATCGGAGAATTTTCCGTTCCGACGGATACCTGATCTATTGCTCAGAAAACCGTATGTCAAAAAAAAACTGCGTGTCATTAAGAAGTTTTCGAGATTCAAGATATTTCATAAGCTGACAATTTACGCGACGACGTAAGTGTAATTGGTCGGTAAGAGAATGGGGTAGGGGAAGATTGCTATTTTGGAAAAGATGGAAAAACACCAGAGAGAGAGAGATGAGCAGCAGGCAGATTTCAAATTAGCGTAGGGAATTCTTTATTTAATTGTAAATGTTTCCGTTTACTGGATTTACGACCGATCGGTAGAAAAATGTTCCGAACAACTTTAAGAGCCATCTAATGGACAAAGGGGAATATGCAAAAAGCTATCGATGCCTTAAAAATAATGAAATAGGTTACCTTAAAGCAAGTATGAAATTTTAGTCTCCAAAAACTCTAAAAATATACAAGAATATGGGAGCCCGGGCCTTAACGGGCCTCTTAAGGATTTTTTTAAATAAAAACTTCATAAACGAGTTTTTTATCTCCAAAATAATTTTATTAGAAAAAGAATTTCCTAATACATTACTAAACAAAGATAAATAAATATATATAATTCAGCATGTGTTATGGGTTTATATAAATGATTGAGTTTACTCATGGTGCACCGGTGCTGGGGCACAATGAACATGGGGGAGGCATAATGGGCACAGGGGTAAACTCGGTTGCAACGCTAGCAAATGTGGCTGGATTCATCCTCAAAATCATCATGCAGGAAACCCGTCTTTAAAGATCGAAACCCATCCTTCTGTAGACTGAGAGTAAAGATACCCACAATATAGACACATTTTATCCTGCTCGCTTTCGAAAAATTCTTCCTTCCTGTTCTTTTTCTTTTTTGGGGTGCATTTTTTTTCTTTTTCATAGTGAGGGGCTTGGAATTGTTGGATTCACCTTCAACCTGCGCCTTGTAAGGAGAGCCTGCTTTACTGCGGTCTTTCCTCGGCGCTTAGAATTTGTTTTGTTTGCTCTGGTAAACTTTTTGGGAACTGCTAAAATATAAGATGGAAACAACTTTTGGAAAGAAGTTGAAGATGTTGGCGCATCGTTATCTGTCTAAACGGGCTTTGGGGATAATATCAGTGCATCAGTTGTTCTCAGTTTAACAGGATTGAATTGGGACATTGTGGATGGATTATTAATTTTCTAAACAGGGTTTTCAATGGATCGGTGGGTGTTGATAAGCCTAGTGACGTCTTCAACAGCTCGTCGCATATTGTTTACGTTCCATGCTTGCCGGTTAGGTTTCCTCACATAATTGCGAACCATCTAAAACATGAAATATGAATACAAAATGATTGGGTGCCCATTATGGGCACACATGCCCATTATGCCTCTTCCATTCTGACCCATATCCAATTCTGCTTAGATCTAATAAAAAAATCTTTTCAACTTATCTGTAAAAGAGAAATAAATGGATTTATACAAACAAAAATGTACTTACTTACATATTAAACGGATCAAAATAACTTCAACTCAAAGAAAAAGATTTTTTTTTTAGCCAAAACACAATACACATGCCACTTTTGTTCAAAAAGGGTTTTCCCCTAATTGCCACCGATACCTAAAATCAGACAGCCTACTTTCAGAGTTATCACCCTACTTAATAGAGAAATATAGCGGGAGCCCATTTTGCCCCGGGTGCCTGTTATGCCCCGGCTTCCCCTACTGCACAAGTAAACGAACTTATAAAAAGATATTCTTTGGGATGTCAACGAGACTATTGACAATAGGGAATTTATTTGTTTTCATTCTTTTAATAGGTTATAATTTATAAAAATTGTCCTCTTTGTATAAATAGTTTCTTTAAAGAAATTATTAGTCCATTTTGCCTATTCATAAACAAATTTGATCTTTTACTATGGTAACGTTGAAGAATCAATACTTTATTTGCAAAAGGTTATGTTTGATTCTTATGAAGATTAAAAAATGTTATGAATGTATAAATCTTAAGGGCGCCCTCTGCCCTACTGTTATAATTTGCAAACGTTCATAAATAAATACAATTTCATCTCAATAATAAGGACTACTGAAATGGTTGTTCTTGCAATTACATATATCTGACGAGTAAAGACATCCAATTCGTATATCGCGCTCTGTTGAGACTTTTGTTTTAAAAATTTCCTACCGCTGAAACATCAACGCTCCGCATACTTAAGTACGGGTTGTTTTTTTTACAGGTATAGAACTTCGAATTGAAATAAAACACAAGAAAATCGTTTTAATGTCCATCAATTTGGCTTTATGATAATAAAATATAATATTAGGCCATTAATGTTTAAATGTGATTTCGGGCATGTGGCCGCCACGGCTGGTTCGAATAAAGACAAGTCTAGAGGTCCAATTTTCAACAACTTTTTCAAGCATTTGGGGCTGTATGTCGCCAATAACGCCACGAATGTTGGCTTCCAAGTCGCCTAACGTTTCTGGTTTGTGGCGTTGGCAAGTGACTTCACATATCCCCAATGAAAATAATTCAATAGTGTCAAATCACACGATCTTGGTGGGTAATTGACAGGTCGATTATACGCTCATCGAATGCTTCCTTCAATAAATCGATTGTGACGTGCGCTGTGTGGCATGTAGCGCCGTCTTGTTGGAACCACATCTCATCCACATTCATGCCATCCAATTTGGGAACAAAATAGTCGGTTATCATGGCTCTGTACCGGTCTCCATTAATAGTAACTGACTCTCCAGTATCATGTCGGAAGAAGTATGGCCCAATGACTCCACCAGCCCATAGAGCACACGAAACAGTCAGTTTTTGTTGATGTAATAGCGTTTCAAGGGTCTCAAGTGGATTCTCTTCACTCCAGATGCGGCAATTTTGCTTGTTGACGTAGCCATTCAACCCAAAATGAGCTTGCGGTAAACTTCGCGAACTGAACTTTTATTTACGATTTGCAAGCGTTGTTCATTTGTTAACTTGTTCATGATGAAATGGCAAACCAAACTGAATATAAATGACATTAGAGTTGCCAGATTTGACCACAAAATGTTAGTTTTATCTCTATTCGAAAAACCAACCTCTAAAAAAAAAACGCTTTATAAGAAAAACATTTAATGCCAGAATTTATGTAAATATATTTCTTCACATAGATATATGTATACATATGTAATTTGTCAATACAAAATTATGTAAAACCTACAAAACTTTTTAGTACCTATAACACCTTACTAACTTAAATCGAAATACGCCTACGCCTTAACCATCTCCTTCATCTCTACCGGAAGTTGGTATTCTGCTTTTGGCAAGTACTGTTTATGTTTTGCCGCAGGTCGAATAAGAATATGTGCTATGCATGTAATGAACGCTAGTCCTGCAAATAACTGGAAACTTTGCCGGCCGCCATAATGCTTATATACCTGTCCACCGATGAGTGAGCCGATGGCGAAACCCAAGCCGTCATCCATTCCCGCCACAAGACCCTGGACAGTAGCCGATGTACCCTCTGGTGCTACCGCTGAGGCATACGCCACTATGCACGTATAGCACAGGGCATAGGTGCAGCCCTGCATAACCATTTCAATTGGTACCAACCACCATGGATTCGGAATCAACGATATCATCGCCAGGCGTATCGTATATGTAAAAAAGCACAAGCTAAGGCAATGCACGTAACCAATTTTTTTAAGAATCTTTCCACTATACAGGAAGATGGGAATTTCTCCACAAAGACATTCGGCCGCTACTACACATCCTTCAATGAGTTTTATCTCATTCATATAACCAGTAGCTGATGCCACTTCTTCCAAGTGCCAGAACATAAAGAAAATTATGAATGAATCAATAATGCCGGCAATCGTTGCAAAGACTAAGAACACAGCTATCGACTTTTGAGATAGCAATCCCCACACGTCTTTAAAGATCGAATCGGATGACGAGAATACCGGCAAATCCAATTTGGTGATACTTATAAGATCAAAGCTGCTGAACGCCAACATGATCACCAGAGCTGGTGTGAAAGTCTTGACCGTATCTACTGTCCATAAGTCGACAACGATTCCCGCGAAGAGAGCTGTTAGCCCGAATCCAATTGTGCCCCATAAACGTTGGGCGCCATATTTCATTTCCTGGGCTTCGCCGAGTACATCAAAACATATTGCGTCACTAATGGAATTTGTCACATTGAAGCCGATAGTACCGATACACATTAGTATGACAAATACCCAAAAGGTCGAGGTATTGTACAGGCAGTCGGGCGCATTGCCATAGTCAACTTTGCAAAGAGCTTGTATTGGTTTCGATGTCGAAAGAGTTAAGTTTGTTTCCGAGCATATCTCGCAAGAGTCATTACGGCAGGAAGAGTCCGTTGAGTTGGCAAGTCGTGTCACATAAATGCTGCTTGTCTTCAAGTTTGTAGCTTCTAACTGGCTATGGCACTTTAGAAGCCGACTGATAGTACACTGGGCGTTATGTGAAAGTATCTAGAAAAAGAAAAAAAATGGAAATAACTGATCAGTTAGTTAGTAAAGATTTTGTTTATATATTTAGTTGCATTCACACAATTTCCTGTGAAGGGTTCGAAGAATTCTACCAAAACTAGTGACTTTACTAACCTCACTCCTGCACTGGGTGAGATTGTTTTGATTTAAAGTTAAATTGAATTCCTCATTTGTACCGATCGTGTGAGTTACCGCTGCGGGCACAAAATAAAATCCAGCAAACGACACTGTCATGACAACAATAAGCGATGTAAATATAAATTTTCGGAAATTCTGAAAGTACAAGATATGATGGTTAGGTGGTATTCAATTTTTGAAAATGCTAACCCACTTACCGCAAAATAGTCGGCTAAAAATCCAACTACCGGCTTCGCCAGTACATACATTATTGGAAGAACTGATGTTATATAGCCCATAATTTCAGGTTCGATACCAAGTTGTTTGCCATAGACCGATATTTGGGGAAGAATCGGTCCCATAGCTGTAAGAGAAAGATGAACCATTTTTGTTTTTTTTTTATTTTATGTTAATGCAAAAATAAATAGAAACTGGTGGAAGGATTTTCTTTTTTATCCTTGAGGGATATTGTCGTAGACCGTTTAAATCTATTTCAAAATCTAAATTTTTGATCTTTTTAATTATCTAATTTATACTTAGGTCTGAAGGGGCAACTTAAGTGAGTTTAACCAGTTTAAATGAACATATCTTAAAGTTCTTGCAGTGATTGTCACTTGAAAAGTTAGATGTCGCTTGGTCCAAATCTATTTGAGATCGGAAACTGCTATCCCATATTTCCTGCAACGTTTTTTGTTTTTTTTTTTTTGATTTTAACCTCGACGAGGTAAGACCTTTTTTGTAATAGAGAAATAAATAAAGTACGTTGATTAATGTTGCAACACTTGGTCAATAATTTGAATCATAATCTACCCAACAAACCGTATGTAATAACTAAACGAAAAACTCATTGGGCCTTACTAATAATCAGACACAAATGTCGACTACTAACTAATTGCAAGGTTATAGTATAGTAGTCAGCTTTAATAGAATCCTACTAATAAACGATTTCATCTATTCATTTAGTAACCTTCGTACTTTCTTTCAATCTACTACAATTTCCATCAAAGTTGTTATCAAACAACACTATATGTCGAAATCAGTTTTGTAGTTCTCAAAAAAAAAATTCCAAATCAAATATTAAAAGTAGTTCGAGTGACGAAGGGTTATTTGCCGACTTGGAAATAATTAATGCATCATCATTACTTTGAAATGCCATTATTTTTTAGTTATTTTCGGACGAAATAATGGATCTAGTCGAGACTGTGGTACAGAAAAGCTATACATACAGTCAAAATCGGTTTCTTCGTATATCAGTAGGTATTACCGTGTGGTAGTAGTAGAAGGTATTCTAGCACTAAGTATTATTGCTCTTGATACCCGTGTCAATGTCAATGTCAATGCGTTTTTAAAGCGTTTTTAGTTTCATTGATTAATTGATTAACAAATAATTCTGTTAAAGCAATTATACATAGAAAGGGTTTAGTATTGAAATAATATGAGCAATCCTTAGAAACTTTTGTGCATTTTGATTTCCAACTAAAGCTCCTCATGTTATACATATCGAACCTTTTCATTTGATGAGTGTACCGAGTAGGAACTATTAACATGGATATATTTATATTTTTTTTTAAAATAAATAAAACACCACAGATTCAATATTTTAATTATGTTTAGTTCAAAATGAATTAATAATATAAATGCAAAGAATTTTAATAGCTATGGGTGCGGAGTGATAATTACTGTTTCTTGATGGGCTTTGAACTACTACTCAGCTCTTTATTTGCGCATGCGTGTGTATTGTTTTGCCTTATATCGTCAAATTTATGATCTTCATCGTTAGTATGGACTGCGTCTAGACATGTTGTAATTTATTTATATTTTCTACTTCGATGTTATTTCGTGCGTTGGTGTATTTGTTCGTCATCGTTATCCTTATTCTTCTTTCCGAATCCTACATGTATTAAAATTTATTGCTTATTAACCTGATACCTTTCAGTACATTTGTGTATTAAAGTACCTACTTTAGGTACCATCATATTGCACAACAGGTAACACTTGCTTCGAAATGTCAGTTTATACTTGTGACTTAAACATGGCTTTCCATACATTAAATTTAATCCTCTCAGTTGTGACTAAGCTGGGCACTAAATTCTTTATTGGTACATGATTTGTTTAAAGTGTGAAGATTTTTATTTAAGCATTCACTAAATGTTATTATTAGTAAGGCCCATTCAATTTCTCTCAAAAGCTTTAGTTACCCATGATGAACTTAAGTAAAATTACGCAAATCAAGCCAACTGTAAAAAAATATTCGGAGCACTGTTGTCCATTCGCTCTACGTGTCCTAGCCATCTCAGACGGCTGATCCGCACTTTTATGACCAGGTCAATGTCGCTGTACAGCTCGCAGGGTTCGCTGTTATATCTCCTTCTCCATATCCCATAAACACAAATGGGACAGAAAATCACACGAAGAATTTTGTGTTCAAAACGCCCAATGTTATCTTCATCCGCCTTCGCGAATGCCCTTGCTTTTGCACCATAAAGCAGGACTGGGATGGGACAGACAGAGTCTCTAAGAAACAGCGATTGGCAAGTGCAATTCTTCGCTTGATCTCTGCCGTGATGTTATTTACAGAGCTTATAGCGGAACCAAGGTAGATTGCTACTTCGAAGTTATATCTGTCGATTGTGACGGTTTCTCTAATTCGTCGATTTTGTCGACAGCATAATACCCATTTTAGCCGCCTCTGTTTCTATACAAGCAAACGCACCAGTTACAGCTCGCTGTGTTCTACCAATTCAGTCATGTCATCTGCATATGCAAGTAATTGAACAGACTTTTCGCACAATTTTCTCAAGTATGATATTAAAGAAGTTACATGACAGTGCATAACTTTGTCTAAATTCTTTTCTGACATCAAATGTCTCGGTGAGATGTTTCTGACCTTAATGCTGTCTCCATTGCCATTCTGCACAATCTGACGAGTTTGGCAGGGATGCCAAAACTGGACATGGCTCTATACAGCTCATCTCTATAGATGCTGTCATATGCGGCCTTAAAATCGATAAACAGATGGTGGGTATCGATCTGGACTTCTTGGGTTCTCTCCAGGATCTGTTGGTTGTCGGTTGTGGACTTTCCTGGCCTAAAACCGCACTAATAAGGTCCAATTATTTCGTTGACATATGGTTTCAGGCGTTCACACAGTACGGCAGACAGGATCTTGTATGCGATGTTAAGCAGAATGATACCTCTATAGTTGGCACAGTTTAGAGGGTCTCCTTTCTTGTGCACCGCACAAACGATGCTGATGTTCCATTCAGAAGGCAAATTTTATCGGATATAAGCCTCTGCTTAAAAGATTTAAAAGACAATGGAAAAAAATTGACAAGCGGACGAAAAGGCTGCTAGTGTGCTTGGAGATGTAAGGCGAGAGATACTGTCGTTTGAAATGTCAAAGCCGGAAGAGAATTTTTCCCGAGATGACTACAAGGAGTTTTTAAAGCTTGTTGTTATTTAGTTCGGTAGTCTCCTCCAGAAGGAATTAAATTTCAGGTACCAAGGAGCCTATCATTTGGCTCGGTGGATGAGAAAAGCAATCATCCGAATAAGCTTGAGTGTAGTTTCCAGGAAGATTGAGATCCGTAAGCAGAGAGTCTACCTCCATACAACATAGAATGGGAGACAGATTACCACCTTGCGGGCAGCCCCTATTTACCCCTGTTATGACGAAATTCCCACGATGCGCTTTGGTTATCGGCGTCCGTTACATTAGCAATGCTTTATTCCATATCACCAAAGTTTCATCTATATTGTCTAACAGAGTTACACATGTTATCAAAGGTTGCATTAACAAAATTAGTGTGTGCTCCATTTTGACTGAGGCCAATTTACATCATTATTCATTATTAGGTGGTTAACAGCTTTCCAAAAATGTTTGTAATTTCTAATTTTCTATTGCTTTAAGATTATTGCGCGATTATGGTTTTTGAAGTAGCACTTATGTTCAACAAGCAACGTAAGAGTAAGAGGCACAGAAAAGTATTTATGTCAACCTTAGAAATGAAGATAGGCAGATTTGTAAATCTAAGCAAATCTAGGCACACCAATGCCAAGGACTTCAGACCCATTATTTGTCTTGAAAACTGAAAAATTACTGAATATTCGCGACATACAGATAAGCTAACACTTAATTTGCGGACAAAACAATGTGATCTTGAGGTAAATAGCAAAAAACTGCGTTTGTGTTGTTGACAAATAAAAGAAACATACCACAATTTAAACTACCAGCTATCGAGAGGTTGCACCGACTGTGCGAAGTATTTGTGTGTAATCCTTGATAGAAAACTGAACTGGAGGTTTAATGTCATACAACGAATAAGAAAAGCAGATATTGTGGGGACCTAAACCCGAAATAATTCCTTGGATGAACACGACAATTGTAGATACTACCAATACTCATATGTGAGTGAGACAAAGTCGATCAAATTGTCACATGAAAGGCAAAAACAAGGTGGAAAACTATAACCACTTTCGATATAACCCAGAAACTATGGACAGAATATAAGAAAAAAACAGGCTGCGGCGATAAGAACTCGACAAGAAGCCACCTCACTATCTCTGCCACTACCTCTGTCGCTAAAGGAACAGAACATTTGGAACCTTCTTCTTTCAAAACATTGTCAGACTTCTCAGTCTCTAATCTTTACAGGTGTCTACAGACATCAGGATGGTCTGACAGAATTTAGTAGTCTCGAGCAGAAGGGAGGCCACAACACTGGCTTATCACAATGGATCCGAAGAAGAGAAGATTGATCTTTCTCGTCGCTCAAATTAACCTAACCTAAGCGTTCTGATCCCCATATTTACGATTTTTTTTTCAAAATTTGCACGTGCAAAAGAGGACTGTTAGCACCCTTATAATGTTATAGTTACACAGCACGGGCATTAAGATGAGAAACCGATGCACATTGATTTTAAATGTTTGTAAATTGTAATGGTCAGGAAAAACAGAGTGAGGTAGAGCATTCCAGATTCGCGTTGTACGGCAGAGGAACGAATCCTTAAATTTCACAGTTCGACGTAAAATAGGCTTTAGGGTGAACTGATGAGCATTCCTGGCATGGCGAGTATTACGGTTGAAGTGTTGAAGGGGAGGAATGCAACTGGCTATTTCGTTTGAGCATTTGTTGGTAGTATCGATAGAACAACGATAGGCAGGAGACATTACGACGATGACTAAGAGGGTCAAGCGAATTCGCGATATATCTCGGTCGCCAATAAGTTTTATCGCACGTTTTTGAATTCTGTTAAGAAGCTCCGAATATTTAATTGGTGCACCGCACCAGATATGAGCGTTCTACTCAAGTTTTGGGCGAATAAACGCCTTGTAGATTCTAGCCAAATCAGAAGGGGTAAAATATTTGTTGCATCGCTTTAGGAAGCCTAGACACTTTGCACGTCGAATACGTCGTCATTCCAACGAAGTTTGTCATTAACACACATACCCAGAATGGAAGTCTTTCGGATTCAGCGATGCAAGTGCCATTCATGGATAATAGCAGAGTATTGGGGTTTTGCTTCAATGACAGCAGAAGCATTGCGTTTTGGAAGCATTAAATTCCACTCTGTTGGTTTTACTCCATTTAAGTATGATGGCATGATCGGAATTTAATGAGCTTAACATACATTGCCGTTCAAGATCTACGCCCGAAGATGAGGAACGTGAATCATAAAACGAATATGCTAGCTAAGGGTATTGTCATCACCAAAGGAATGGATTGGAGTAGAAGTGACAGACAGGAGGTCATTGATAAAAATGAGGAAAAGAGTCGGAGACAAAACAGAGCCTTGGGGGATACCAGCATTTATTTGGTGATTTGCAGACTTGAAACCGTCCAAAACAACTTGTATAGAACGTTCCGAAAGGTAATTTCTAATCCATTGAAGAAGGGTATCATCGGTCCCAAATGCACGCATTTTCGACAAAAGAGCTTGATGCCAAACTCTGTCAAATGCCTTTGAAATATCAAGCCCAACGACCTTGCTTTCGGTTAAATATGTCATCAAAACACCAGAGGACCATTTAGAAGTTTCCGCGATTCAAGATATCTCATAAGCTGACGATTTATCAGCGTTTCCATGACCTTGGAAAGAAGGGACGCAAGTGCAATTGGTCGGTAGGAGGAGGGGAGGAAGATTCGCCTTTTTTGGGACAGGCTGGACAAATGCTGTTTTCCATCTTCTCGGAAAGAGCCCTGAAGAATAGGACAGATAGAAAAGCTTACGCAGTGGTTGGGAAGAACACCTCTTCAGAACGATAGGGGAAATACCATCTGGACGAGCGGATTTATGTACGTTGAGATCTCGAAGAACTCTTGCCACTGTATGAGAGCGATTGGTCCCATGGTATATTCTACGGGCTCGAGTACAGGGGGAGATAGCTGCAAAATGATCATAAAGGAAATGAGTTAAAATATTTCATCCCATTAAATTGCAATAGTTTCTCTTAAAATTTATTTTATAAAATCTCTTAAAACTACTAATTTTATATTATCAATTAGTTTCACTTAATATAAGCAACAATTAACGTACCGGCCATAAAAAAGAAGTAGTGTGCCTTGATTGGCAGAAGTTTTGCATTGATTTTCACCATTTTCACTTATTTCCGCCTCTCTCATTTACAAGAAAAAAAAAACATTTAAAACAAATATTAACGACACCTTTTATCACCGTCTATACATATGTAGTGGTATAGAACTATTTTTATCACAGTTTAAACTATCTAAAAATCACCGACAAGCAGTCTCAAAGTTACACATTTTCATTGCCTTGCTAACAAGCAAGAATACTGAAGTTCTTAACGTCTTCGATGTCCGCAACTCAATACCGCTGACTTTAGTCGTTTTAAATTTGCCTGATAAAGCTGTCTAGACGTCGACAACTGCTGAACAACACTGCAAAGAGAAAGAGAACAATTATAAAATTATTATCATGTCAGGGATTCAAAAGAAAGGGCAACGTACGAGTATATAAAATAATTAAATTAATCTACTTTTTTGCGGCTTTTTATATTGTTATTGTCAAGAGATGATATAAAATATACTAAATATGACGACTGTTACGAGTATCTTATCAGGTTACCCTTCTAAATACGATTGTAACCGTAATAAGTACGATAAACGAAAACTTAAGGAGATTATACTTCTCGATTAGTATATCTACACAAAAACTTATGAGCACTGGTGAATAGTGTATTTCTCCATACTCAGGGAAAAATACTGTGAAAAAGAAGTACCTTATCTGAATTGGGTAAATATTTTTGCACGCGAATTATCAGACAAGTAAATCGCAGCCTAATAATAATATATAGAGGGTCTAGTACACTGTGACATTGTGGTCTATTGTGCCCGCTACTTATTCCTTGGAGAAATTTGTTCCCTCTTGTAGAGCCCCAACACGGTGCATGTATATAGCGTCCGCAAGGAAATGCCACTCAGAGCACATTATCCAGTCCAGTTCTATTAACCCGATTGGATTAGAATGTTATGTTTTCCTAAATATTTAAATCGTTTTTTGGGTCAATGGCCCGCAAAATTCCAGTATTTATTCCGCCGAAACGGTCCTTGCAGACTTTCATCTGACAATGCTAGGATGCGGATTCGTCGTGGGAAATCGGCTATAATCAAAAGTCATTGAGCTTAGACCGCATCCATTTTACAACATCAGCCTAATACGTGCTCATGCTCCTACCGATGAAACTGAAGACCCAATTAAGGGAGAATTTTATGACCTCCTGGACGGTGCCTACGAAGCCTGTCCGGAGTATGACGTCAAAATCGTACTCGGGCTTTAACGCAAAAATCGATAAGGAAATTCGTCGGTAAGCACAGCCTCAACAATACGATAACAGACTACGGCTTCCATCACACTGTGATAAGTAAGATTCCGTGTCTAAGACTACGAAACCACGTGCTAATCGATGCAAGGCACGCAACTCTTCTGATCACTTTCTTGTTTCGGCCAAATTCAGACCTCGACTGCCTAGAAAAATTAATTTAACGTTTGACGCCTCAGCACAATTGGAGTAGCCATTGTCTACAGAGAACGCCTGAGCGAGAAACTCTCCGCTATGCACTCACCATCCCCGAATGTGAACACCATGTGAAACCGGTATTGCCACATCATCAAGGATGTAGCCGAGACCATCGAAGGCCAGACAAAAATAGTTCGTGGTATGACAATGAGTGCATCCACCGACAAAAGGTGCACATTTACAAGCAAGGGAAGAGTATCGGGCCAAGCACTTTCCCTTTTGAAGCAATGAATTACTCTACAAAATCCAAGAAGCCCTTTGAAGTTTGTATCGTCTATTTCGCCTAAAGCTTCGAAGAAGTATCTCCCCAAGATTTTCCTACGACTACGTGAGATTGATATTTATTTGAATGGAGTGGTAGATCCCAAGTGTGAAAAGTTCAAATATATGGGATCAATGATCAACAGCGAAGCAACCGTTGATAACGACATCAATCATCGTGTAAGCGTAGGGTGGATGAAGTGGCAGGAACATTTTGCCATCTTCTGCGACCGAAAAATGTCCCCTAAGCTGAAATGAAGACTTTACACCGCAGTTGTGCATCCGACGCTCAAATACGGTTCAAAATGCTGGACGATGTTACAAAAAGTATGAGGGTAAATTGACAGCAGCTGAAATGAAGTTGCATCGCATGACAGCAGGAGTAACAAAGGGTGACGAATTAGAAGTTCAAAAATCCGAGGAAGCTTTCACGCCAACAAACAATTGGAGCATGACGGACTCTGTTGGTATTGGCATCTTCAAAGGAAAATGACAAAACCCACAGGCGAACCAGTAGGAATGCAGTGAAGTGGGAGGGTTATGATCCCTACAATCCTAGCCCTATTAATAAAAACCCCTTAACTCACCTCCAACTCAAGAGCTAACTTAGCGATGGAATAAGACTTAACTCACTAGTTAAAATTTCTTATTAATAAAAAATTCGGACGTTCAGTAATAATATTACGCAAATCTATTACTTTTTTGTTACAATCAATTGAGCGAATGATATAAATTAAATTTATTTCAAACTTTCAAAAGAAATAAAAGAGAGTAGAGGGCTAATTCTAATTGTACTCATCAAACTCATGCAACATACTGCGATGGGTTAGTCGAAACTGAAGCATCAACTTTTTTGCCATGTCAAGGAATGGTCCACGATACTAGACACTTTTAAAAAAAAAAAAAAAATAGAGAAAAGAAGTATTTCTTGTTATATGTTTTT
Source organism: Ferdinandea cuprea (assembly GCA_963576555.1). Taxonomy (NCBI): domain Eukaryota; kingdom Metazoa; phylum Arthropoda; class Insecta; order Diptera; family Syrphidae; genus Ferdinandea; species Ferdinandea cuprea. The sequence continues at coordinate 43,193,727 of OY754958.1, forward strand.
CCTTTTTTTTTGTCAAATGGTTTCCGATAAACGCCTTCAAAAATGTATTTCAATATCTTATAAAATGTTCAAAAATAAGAATATGGAGGTGTAGACTTTTTTTTGACACTCACAGTATATCGAAACTCACTTTTTCCAGTTATACGGCGTTACCTATTTACGGGAGCGTTGACATCGAAACGAGATTTGTTCGCTTCATTCATATTGCTGTTCACTCTGTTATCATTCACACACACTAACGTTTGTGTAGGTCGTTAGTGTTTATTTATATTTTTTAGCTTAACGTAAGATTTGTAGGTAATGCAAGCAATGCAGGTATTGTTAATTAATATATAAGCAGGCGGCACCCTGTGATATGATCATTATCTGATATTCAACAAAAGCAATTCATAATCGAAATTACCAATCCATACAAACTAATTACTTATTTCTCTCAAACGAACAGTTATCGTGAATTATCAAAGTCCAAAACACAATGCACTTAAGAAAGACACATTTATTTTCATGGCGAAAACAATCGTTATAGTAGAACAATAAATGACCACTTTTGATATTCCAGAATATCTATATTTACCAAGAAAATCGCGGCAGAAGATCACGTACTTTTAAACACAAAAACACACTGCGACTGCAGCAAAATACAAAATATTGTTTTTATCGCGGTTTGACGTTTACGAGTGCATACGGTAAACATCATATGGTGGGTGAAAGTCAAAATACATACAGATAGTGTCAGCAAAGAGAGGAGAGAAATATAATAATAATAAACTGCTGTGGCGAGTGCAAAAGTGAGATAGCACATTAGACAACACCGAATTGTACTGATCTATAAAAATGTTAGTATATCATATATGTACGCATACCAAAGCATATACAAATGTATTATATATTATTCTTTTCATTCTGCTGTGTCTCCATTCTATATTCAAATAATTTTAACGAATAATTTGTCGATAATACAGTGTTCGACGTTTGAGAGCCACTGCTTCCATTTCAGATAATGGCGATTGTTAACTGACTGAACATTATAGTTATCATGCCTAAGTTGCATGGTAGTTCAATGAGAATCAACTCTTGCAGTTACAGCATGATTGACGAATGAAAAAGTTTTCCTGCGATACCAGGTTTTCAAAAAATTAATATGTAGCGAAGTTTGACAGTCGTTTAATTTGTATGGGATTTCCATAAAGAAAAACCAGTTTTTCATGTAAGTAAATAAAGTATTTTATGATTGAAAAGTGAACCAACTTATTGAAAAATAGTTCAATTCACATTTCAAAATACATATTGTCAAATATGTGAGTAATTTAAATAAATTGAACTGGTACCACACCACACATACAAATCAGTTAAACAAAGTGTGAAATAGTTGTCATATCAGTTTGTTACTTTTATTACAAAACGTTGGTGACTTTAATAAAGTTAATTTAAATAAAGTGTATTAATTATTATGTTTATAATTGCATTTTAGAGGATGTATATATAATTCATAAAACAAGAAGACTGCTCTAAGATTGCGATTTCTATTAAAAATAAAAACTTAGTAAAGGGTGATCCATTTCGAGGTTCCCTACTTTTTTAAAGAAAAAACACAGAAAATTCAAATTTAATGGAGAATGTTTATTATCATTGGAAAGAACATTCTTTGGCATTTATTTTTTGAAGATTATGTCTATCAAATGTTGGCCGTTGCTACGTCGCAGATGGTCCATCCGTTGAGTCCAATTTTCGATCACTCGTTCGAGCATTTCTACTGGTAACTGGCGAATGACACGCGTGATGTTTTCCTCCAAGGCCTGAATCGAAGCGGGTTTGTCGGCATAAGCTTTTGACTTTACATATCCCCACAGGAAAAAGTCTAACGGTGTGATATCACACGATCTTGGTGGCCAATCGACCGGCCCAAAACGTGAAATTATGTGCTCACCGAAATGTTCTCTCAATAAGTCCATTGATTGATGCGATGTGTGGGAAGTGGCGAGCTTCAATTTCAGGCATCAAATAGTCGGTTATCATGGCACGATAACGGTCGCCATTGACGGTTACGTTCGCACCGGCATAATTTTTAAAGAAATATGGACCGATGATTCCACCGGCCCACAATCCACACCAAACCAGTTCTTCAATCTCTTCAGGTTGCTCTTCGTCCCAAATGCGGCAATTTTGTTTGTTTACATACCCATTGAGCCAGAAATGGGCCTCATTGCTAAACAAAATTTGCCTCGAAAACGTCGGATCTTCTTGGAACTTTTCAAGAGCCCATAGAGCGAAGCGATGTCCCTTGGGAAGGTCGAGCGGCTTCAGTTGTTGCACAAGCTGTATTTTATACGCTTTCAATTTAAGATCTTGACGTAAAATGCGCCAAGTCGTTCCATACGTCAGTTCGAGTTGCTGCGAACGGCGCCGAATCGACTCTCTACGGTCTTCGTGTACGCTCTCAGCTACGGCCGCTATATTTTCTTCACAGCGTGCTGGACGTGGTCTATTCGGTCGAATATTATCTAAAAATGAATGCTGGGTCTCAAAATGGGTGATGGTGTTGCGAATAGTACGCTCAGTAGGCCGATTATGTTGACCATAAGTTGAGCGAAGTGCACGAAACACATTCCTCACAGAACTTGAATTTTCATAATAAAGTTAAACAATTTGTAAACGTTGTTCACGCGTAAGTCTTTCCATTATGAAATGCCAAACAATACTAAACAAAAATAACATGACAGCATGACACGACTCATACGTGATCTGTCAAAAAAGGCTATTGAAAAAAGTATCTCTACTTGGATCACCCGTTATTACATTCATAACTACACTTTTTGCATTAGCTTATTTAATACTGTTTTTTATCGGAGGAAAACTTTTCTATTCGTCAATGAAGCCATGGGAATTCAATGTTTGACAGCTCGTACCTATGTCAGCAATTATTATGTATTTATTGCGTTTGCAGAACTATTGTGTTTAGCCATTTAAAAACACTCTTAGCCATATTCATTACATTTCCTTAATTGCCTTTTGATATTATGTAGGTACTTACTATATATGTTTAAATAATTCTCAATTAAAACCGTTCTTAAACTATTAGCGTAGATTTACGAGCGTTCAAAAGCGTTGAACCACTAAGCGAAGGGTCGCTGGTTTAAATCCCAACCGATAACACCTGAAAGTTCTCTGCCCCACCTTTTGCGAACGTCTGACAAACATCCTATTCTTGAATGCCTCTGAAATGTCATTCCTTCTCAAAAATAAAATTGCCATTCAAACTCGTCGGCATTAAACTGGGTCCAATTTGCTTTCTGTTTGCTGCCATGGCACGCAGCGGCTCCCTGAGCACCTCCGGTACTCGAATGGATGAATGGATTACGCGATGCACGCGAATAGCAGAGTCGGGCTGATTGCCTTAAAACTGCACAGGTGACACATTATCTGGTCATACATTACCCTTAACCTTCTCATCTCTCCAATTGCGTTTGCTGAGGATGCTAGAGCCTTCAAAATAAGACCAAATATCAAAGAACCACAGATACAAACATAGAGCAAAGCCACAAATATCAATATCATTTTTTATTCCAAATGAAACACTTTAGAAACAGTTGTCCGTGCTGGCGAGAGTTCCTGCGCAGTGAGCGTTGTAAACAGACCATGCAGTCCATCCTTGTTGGCTCTTGATCTTACGGGCACATGTAACGGACCTGCTGATGTCATCAGTTGTCAGGGCACTGCAGGAAAGGGAGCATTCGTTGTAGGAGAACTTGCCGCTTGTTGGCTGGCACCAGTAGTAGTCGTTGATTTGGAAGATACCATAGTCCCGAGATCCGTTGTAGTTAGCTGGTCCGACAGCGGCTGTGTTGTACGAGCTTTCGTATTGAGCAATGCAAGTCCACTTGGGAAGTTCAGATTTGGGTGTTCCTAGCCTGTACATCTCTTGGGCCAGACCGCAACGAGTGAAGACCTTTCCAAAGGCTGGGGCAGCCAAAAGAACGGCAGCAATTACAAACAGAGCGAACTTCATATTGAACAAGTTAGTTTAGCAGGAAACTATGCTAAATGAACGTTTGTGAAGCCCTTTTATATTAAAAACTAGGCAAATAAAAACTGATAAGATATTATTGTCTGATTATGATTTTAATTAACAATCCTATTTGGTCAATTAAGTTTTAATCTAGCTCCGTCTCAATCATCGATAAGTTGAGCACCAATTAGTGGTCTGTCTGGGTAATGCAGTCGATTACGTAAGTTTGGAATCTGCGCTTCGAAAGACTTCTTAAAAAATAACGTACCGTGCAGGCGTACTAAATTTTACTTTTATTACTAAAGGTACGTCACTATGACGTAGAATTTATCCTCAAGTTTTCTGACGTCAGCATGTCATCCGGATGACAAGGTTGGATGACCGTCTGATCGCACCTTAACTACTCCTGTAAAGTGTGTCTGTCTTTATTTAGTGGAGCGACTCGTGCTTTATTGGTTCTATGTTTTGGCCCGATCTTATACATGTTCTATTCCCCGCGCAACGATGACAAGGTGTTCTTGGCTGTTTCGAACAGCATGCGTTTAGGTCTTAACGCGGAGAAGAAACAATAAACTACAGAAATACTGACAATTGAAATGCAACAATCGGACAATATGTTTTTGTCTCGATCTATTTCGACAGATAAAATAGAGTGAAAAATGATGTCGTTCGATCGTATTCATTTTACGCAATTAAATCCTGGCTCTTCTCGGTATTGACTCTGCACTCAAACTTTTATACATAATATTTAGTTTACTTACTTCATTCTTACAAAGGCATCCTCTCTGCCATAACGTCCAAGGGAACAGGGATACATCATAGTTTTGGCATATTTTCTTTCGAGAATATTATATTCAAAGATATCTTGCAGAAGAATAATCATTTTCTGCATTAAATTTCTTTAAAACTATACATTTTGCCAATGAAGTTCATTTTTCATAATTTTTGTGACGTTGATCTGTCAGTTTGATTAAGCTTTAAAAGCATAAATCGATATTTAAATTAATGAAGACTTTAGTCAACGTTTATTTACTGTATAACGGTTAACGTAGATACTACATTATAATTAAACTAAAATCATATGTATGTCCTTGAACATAGTCATAGACGTGCTTTGTTTGTTTTCTTTTGTGCAATTTGGTTTTCTTCTTTGCTTCACCATTAAAATTTAATGTCATTATACATGCTATCACGTGTACGAAATTAGACAGAGGAATCCATTCCATTGCAATTAAATTAATGAGAGAGACCACATATAAACATGAAAATCAGGTAACCATTGCTTTTTTATGGATATTTTGACATATGTACTTAAGCAGTCAAGCCCTATTTATCGGTTTCCTAATACCCATTTCTGTGGAAATGTCATCGCCGGGGATTATATGTATTATATTTATAACCGTTCCACTTTGCTAGTTTGACATCGAAAAATGTCTGCAGATTTCCCGGTTCCTTAACACTTCCTCAATAAGGCTGGTGCTATCCTAAGGGTATATTAATTTTGACACATAGTTTGACCCATAAAAGTATATATATTTATGATCAGGACCAAATCCTAAGACTATCTAGCAATGTCCGTCCGTCCGTCCGTACGCAATTTTTAGGCCTTTTAAATTAAGCTAGGAAGCTGAAATTTGCACCACATATTCCCTAGGGCTCCGAAATGGTTAAGGGTAACATTTTTTTGAATACGCCTACTGCCACGCCCACAATTTAGAAAAAACCGTTTTAAAGCTAAAGTTAGAGAGATACCGTGTTACAACCTTCACAAGATATGTAGGCACTGTCCTCCTTTATAAGTTTGTCATATAAAGTGTTTGGCCACGCCCACGTTTTGGGGCCGTTTTTTCAAAATAACATTTTTATTTTAATAATAGAATGAAATTAAATGCTATCCATCATCTTCTTAATGCTTTTTTCTTTGGGGCATATAGGGATATGGATAGGGTATCATACTCTTCGCCCCAAGCGGACTGTAGCCTTTCCTTATGTTCCTTATGTTTTTTTTATACATATAGATTTTCCTTGGTCGTTCGGGAGAGGGCTTTACTACATAGTTGCCTTCTCAACTCAAAGAAACAGCGATTGACAAGTGTTATTTTTTTGAGGAGGATGCCATTTTTTTATTTGAGATCCCAGGTAGAACTATGTCCCGGATTTTTGGAAATGTAAAAAATGGAAGAAACAAATTTATATCTTTATGAATAATTACCCTATCGATATGAAGTAAGCACCGTTTCAAAGCCCTGAGCTCCTAGTTTTTACATCTTCTAGTACAATATTCGTATGTCCTTTGGTTATTATCGCAACTATTAGAATCCTATTTTACGGACCAAAAACCTGAGAAAAGAATTTTTTGATCGATAGCTGAGTAATCAATTATCGCATGGCAATTAAGGGCAATTTTAGAAACTTGAAAACATTTCTTACTAGATACTTTCATAATTTTTTTAAAATATTATAATGTACAGTGGTTATTCCTTACTTTTCTCACTATTCCTCACTTTGGTTTTGAGTAATTTAACTTCTGGATAAAATATATATTTTTGGCTGAAGAATGCGAAATTTTTTTTTTCAATTTTTTGTAGGTAGCCTCAAAAAAATTAAAAATTTAATGCAGAAGGATTTATGCAACGTTGCATAAAGGTCGCTTAAGTTCTTCGACCCTGTATAACTATGCAACCGTTTAGAGGTGGTTTAGTGAATTCTAATAAATAAGGCTGTATAAAAATTGCCAAAGTCAGTTAAATCGAACTATAGCTGTCGATTGTGACAATTGTAGCCGTATGCCTAAAACTGCATTGATAGGGACAACTGTTTCTTAGGCGCTCGCACAATACGCCCGACAAGATATTTTATGCGATATCTAGGAGACTGATTCCTCTACAGTTGGCGCAGTTTAGAGTCTTCTTTCTTGTGAACCAGGCTAACGAAGCTAATGCTATGCCATTCCTCAGGCATACATTCATCCGACCAAATCTTGGAAATAAGTTGGTGATGCTGTATACGAAGTCATCTTCTTTTGCCTTAAAAAGTTCGTTCGGTTTAAATATTACTATCCTCACCTTAATTGGTTTACGCTGCCAGACAGCGGAATTCTTGTCGTCTTCACTGTCTAGCAGTTTGCAGAAATGGCCTTTCCATTGCCTTAGCACCGATTGTGACTCTAGTACAAAATTTCCTTGTTCATTAACTTACTTAACGGGTATTCTTAAAACCGCAAACATTTTTTAATAATGGCCACCAAATTTTCGTGTGCTGTAAGTCAGAGATTTGATGCTATTGTGGTATTTAGGAAAATTGAGGACATTTCATGGAGGCGGCCATTCAAACCCATATTCATAATTCATTATTCATATCGTGTTCAAATTTTTATGTAAAAACAGCTCAGTTCACGTTGGAGGGCGAATTGAGGGACTCAGAGTTGACTATCCGGTTAATTATGTATTTTTCTGTGAACATTACTGGCTAATTGAGTCTCAGAAGTTTATATAAAGAACTCAGAAAGAGGACGTACGTCGTCAACGGTTATGATGGCAGATATCTGACGTAGGCTTTTTTGACATTTCTGGAGCTGATGTCAGTAAGGTTTTTCAAGACTAGGTAAGGTTCTGGAAAAACCATGATGCCGCATAAGCTCTTTATGGCCAACTGCTCAATAACAGCCTGCTGTGCTAAGGTCACTTGCCGACCACGTCTAAGATATCTATCTGTTAGAGAGACAAGATTAGCCTCGTATACTAATGTACCTGACCCCTATAAATGGCAACCAGATCCGGAACTACAACGGACATGAGAGTATGTATGTAAACTCAGTATAGAAAAAGTCGCTTTACAGTAAATAAATAAGTAATAGTAAAATTCGGTAAAAGTCTTTCGAAGCGCAGATTCTACACTTACGTATCCACTGCATTATCTAGATAGACCACAAATTGGTGGCCAGCTTATCGACGTCTTGATTGAGATTGAGCCAGATTAATACTTTATTGATCAAATAGGATTGTTAACTGTAATCATAATCATTTAATTGTCTTATCAGTTTCTATTTGACAACTTTTTAATATAAAAGGGCTGCACAATCGTTCATTTAGCATAGTTTACTGCTAAACTAACTTGTTCAATATGAAGTTCGCTCTTTTTGTCCTTGCTGCCGTTCTTTTGGCTGTCCCAGCCTTTGGAAAGGTCTTCACCCGTTGCGGTCTGGCCCAAGAGATGTACAGGCTAGGAACACCCAAATCTGAACTCCCCAAGTGGACTTGCATTGCTCAATACGAAAGCTCATACAACACCGCCGCTGTCGGACCAGCTAACTACAACGGATCTCGGGACTATGGTATCTTCCAAATCAACGACTACTACTGGTGCCAGCCAACAAGCGGCAAGTTCTCCTACAACGAATGCTCCCTCTCCTGCAGTGCCCTGACAACCGATGACATCAGCAGGTCCGTTACATGTGCCCGTAAGATCAAGAGCCAACAAGGATGGACTGCATGGTCTGTTTACAACGCTCACTGCGCAGGAACTCTCGCCAGCACTGACAACTGTTTCTAAACTGTTTAACAATTGAAAATTAAATAGCGTTTTACTTTGAATAAAAAATTATATACCTCATTGATATGTTTGACTTTGCTTTTGCGCCTATTTTTGGTCCTATTTTGAAGGCTCAACATTTTGGCGATGCCTAGCATTAATTTCAGAAACAAATTTTACAGATTTTACAAAATCCGCAACATTTTGTAGTCGGATCTGAATTGTATGGAACGAATGTTTTCCCGTGAATAGTAAAATACTGCCCAGGTGAATATTCAACGAAAATTCACACCGATGGAGAGCAGAATAGGGCTCTGCTCTGATGCCTTAAACACATGTAAAGAATTTTGCTTCCAGGGGAAATAGAATGGGAGAGAGCAAATGTAAATTCAGCACGCGTCACAGTTCTGCAAGTTGTCTTTATTTCTAAATCCACTGCAACCGACAATGCCACCACAACACCAAAACAAAACAATATATGTTTGAAATATTTGCCACCATTGAATTTTAAAATTTATTTGAAATCTCTTTTTATTTTATAACAACAACGACATCGGCTGAAGGCCAAAGAATGACGTTTAGGTAAATGTTAGACAGAATCCACTGCATTGAAGTCAAACAAAAGTGCTGCTCGTGTGTCTTGCGCGCTTCACTGCATCCAGCGTTTCGGCACATGTGTTCTGGAGATGATTTTATCTATCGATTTTTGCATATAATTATCCTTTCGTCAAGCAATTCAATTTCTTTAGGAGGGTTTCCATTTCCCGTTTTCAAACTGTCAGATGACATTTCAGATCTGACTATAAAATGTTGCGGGCGGATCAAAAGATCAAAGTCCCTAGTCTCTGTAAGGGAAGTCAAATCCTGGTGCTCGTATTTCTATTTCATTGGAAACATGGCTAAATGACTAAGAGTCTTTGCAAATGATTTTTGTAGAAGCTTCACAGATGAATAGAATATAAAGTATTGGAACATTTTCTATGTCAATGCCCACCGCTTGTCCTGCATTAGCGCACGGTTCTTTGATAGCTTGTACGTCTTCGCTGAGGTACCTTTATCAAACAGATTCAAGTGGTTTTGGTAGTCCAATGTTCTTACCTGTACAACTGGGGTATTCACAATGGGCCTTCATGGCTTCTGCGTGAATTTTACAATTGGTGCAAAACAGTCCTTTTATATTTACCTTACCTAACCTTAAGTTAGTTGCATCTTAAATTAGAAGAAGTTTGTTTTTAAAATTGAATCGACTACAATTCATAAATAAATCTAACAACAGCAAAATTAAATTTGCTTCCCTGATGTCAAGTGTGTGGATGTTAAAACATTGCAGCGTTTAATTTATGTGTTTAAGGATCGAAGAACAAATAGGCAGCAATAGCAACATTCCATCAAATTTTTTATTCAAAGTAAAACGCTATTTAATTTTCAATTGTTAAACAGTTTAGAAACAGTTGTCAGTGCTGGCGAGAGTTCCTGCGCAGTGAGCGTTGTAAACAGACCATGCAGTCCATCCTTGTTGGCTCTTGATCTTACGGGCACATGTAACGGACCTGCTGATGTCATCAGTTGTCAGGGCACTGCAGGAAAGAGAGCATTCGTTGTAGGAGAACTTGCCGCTTGTTGGCTGGCACCAGTAGTAGTCGTTGATTTGGAAGATACCATAGTCCCGAGATCCGTTGTAGTTAGCTGGTCCGACAGCGGCGGTGTTGTATGAGCTTTCATATTGAGCAATGCAAGTCCACTTGGGGAGTTCAGATTTGGGTGTTCCTAGCCTGTACATCTCTTGGGCCAGACCGCAACGGGTGAAAACCTTTCCAAAGGCTGGGGCAGCCAAAAGAACGGCAGCAAGGACAAAAAGAGCGAACTTCATATTGAATAAGTTAGTTTATCAGGAAACTATGCTAAATGAACGACTGTGCAGCCCTTTTATATTAAAAAGTTGCCAAATAGAAACTGATAAGACAATTAACTGATTATGATTACAGTTAACAATCCTATTTGATCAATTAAGTATTAATCTGGCTCCATCTCAATCAAGACATCGATAACCAGAGTGGTCTGTCGGGGTAATGCAGTAGATTACATAAGCGTAGAATCGAAAGACTGTTTTGAAAATAACGTACAGCGCAGGTGTACTAAATCTTGAACGAAATTTTACTATTATTACTTAAGTGACTTAAGTGTCACTTAACAGTAGTAGGTGACACTTTTTATACTGAATCATATATGTTTACTGCAGGTGTACTAGCTCTAGCTCTGAATCTAGCCGCAACGCGAGAGTTGTCTGAATGAAAGCTATTTTATTAACGTTTTATTCACTCGAAGTTATACATAACTTGAGAAATTTGTTTTATTCACTTGAAGTTGACTCTCATAACTTTCGTTTTCAGAAGTTGAAGGAAACTGATAGTTACAGAACTCATGATTTTCTCAACCCCCTTCAATAGTGGAAGTTTGCCGAGCAAATTTGGGATTTTGTTGAATTTCTGTTTATTCACTCTAGTTGTTGAAGTTTGGCATTTGCCATCAGATGTCAAAAATAAATTCAAATTGAATAGTAAAATATCAAATTAAAATTTTAATACATATAAATATATTATGCATTTACACGGAAAGGAGGGTTCGGGTCATATGAAAGCGATATAGGTATATCGCCCAGAATGGTAGTTGTTGAATTTAATATTCCGTTTTGCGCAGGTGAAGATAACTAAACATAGAACAAACCCTGTTTTAGGAAAAAGCCTTTATTAATCATATAATAATATACGAGTTGAGGAACAAAAGAAGAAAGAATTAAAAAGTACATTATCAACTGACATGTGTCATCTGTCACAAATATCCCAGGCAATTTATCAAAACAGCATGCTAGATAATTTTCGATTTTCAGCTTCCAATTCGAGAGTTAAAATAGTGAATAAATCCATTTTTCAACTTGCCGTTCAACTCATAAGGTGCGATCAGGCGGTCATCCAAAGCTGTCATTCGGCCGGTTTGGTTTCGGCTGAACAGTGTAGGAACACAGTTCCTTAAAACCGAATCTTCCTGTATTTTCAATTTTCCTTGAAATTTTCTGCAATTTTTGTGTACTTCTTTGGGCCAATACGAATCCAACTAGCCCAAAATCGCAAATATCGAAAGTTCAGGGGCCGAACTACGCTATCAGTGAGCGAGTGAATAACTTCCACACGTTAATGAACTGTCGGATTATGTTATACGAGCATCACGTATAGAACGCACTTTGTGTTTGTACTAGTAAACCTCTAGTACTTCAAGTCTTATACGAAGAAAAATTTAATTTTATGTTCTGTCATTCCTATTTTATGTGAAATTCTAAGTTGAATGTTTTCAAATTAACTTGATCAATAAAAATGGATATTTTGTTTTTTTTTTCCGACGTCCGAATCTACTGAAGAAGAGCTTGGGAAAATATTTTTCGCCAGATCCATAAAATTGGCCTTAATTCTTTCCTGAATCATATTTATAATATTTAAATTGATTCTGTAAATAATTTAAGTTCGCATTTGTGAGAAACACTTTAAAAAACTAATAAAAACTTAACTTTTTCTGTCGTGTCATTGGCATACGATTACTGACTAGGAAATTTCAAATTTTTAAACTCGATAACTGAAGCAGTAATGCCAAACCGAGATAATTCAGTGACGTATTGCTCGTTAACTGATGCGGTAATTCAGTCTCTTTTATATATGTACCTATATAGATTTCAGTACAAAAAGCGAATTGACGTTTCAATTTTTTCCATCATGCGTAGTTTAAGTCTTACAGCTTCATTAAGACATGTAGAACGTTGTGAAAATATGTCACTTCGTTGAGACAATTTTAAATAAATTATTTCCTACAAATTCTTCTGCGAATAAAAAAAAATCAAATTTATTTTGGATTTACCACGATCTGTCAAAATTTAGCTGAAAAATGTGTCGAGCAATCAAAATATAAGCTGACTCCTGACAGATAAATTATACACTCTGAAAAGAGAGTTTAAATTTGTATCTCAAAGTAGTTACATGCTTGGATTAATTAAATTTTTGAGTGAAATTTGTACGGGAGCAAATTTTAAGCCAGCGCTGCATAATCGGCCTTACTTATAATCAAACACTAATGTCGACTATTTGTTGACTGCCAGTTTAAATTAAAATGTACAGCATATTTGAAATGGTACCAATAAATAATTTGACCTCCAACTTTACTAGTGCGAGGACTTATTTTTGAATCTATTACATTTGCTGTCAAATCTATTTGTCAAAATATCTGATATTGTTTTCAAACAGAGGTACTTTGAAAATAAGGTGAAGAAATTAAGTAATTAAACATGAATTCAAGTCAGGACGAAGATATTTTTATGGATCTGATGCTAGTTGACGAATCGGCAACCTCTCGAAAAGGGAAACCAATTGACCCATTTTTAAAATATGACGATCAGGAGTTCTTTGGGCACTATATGTTTCTTTATTGTTGTTGGTGTATAGTAATCGGTAAACAGTTTAAAATTATTAATAGATTTAACAAACCGACAGTCCGCTATATTGTGGAAATCGTTCGAGAAGAACTTGCTCCACGGACGAATCGCGGAAGAGCACTTTCGGTGGAAACCATAGTATTGGTTGCAATACATTACTTAGGGAAAGGATCTTATCAAGGCAATTTTGGTAAGCATACATAATTTACTAATAAAAAGGTAACATATGTCAATTGTTTTGTTTAAATTCAAATAAGTCGACAGACGAAAACAAATGAAGCAACAAATCGGTTCTGTGTGTCAGTATTTGAGTTCTGTCAATGTGACTTGTGTTGCCATCGTGTTTTAAGTGAAATAATTTTGTTCATACCTTTTAGTGATTTTAATTTTTTCGAAATATGTGTCACATATGTGACACTGTGCTTGGTTTTGTGTAGAAAACAAAGTTCTGATCGCAGAAATATTTGGGAAAATTTGGAACCCATTCGGAACGGAAAATGTACCTATTCTAAAGTAAATGTACACATTTCGAATTACTTCGATATACGTTCAGTTAAACACTAATTTGTACAAAAGGAAACTGTTTGAATTTGTTGCGAAAATTCACAATTTGTATCCTTTTCCTACGCTAATTGGACTATTTCTTAATGCTTTGTATTTTTCATATACATTTTTATTTGATGAAGCCGAACAACAAAAATCGTACCCAATTGCTCCGACTAACACTATTTACTCCAAAATATATTACCATACGTTTATTTGATACAAAAATAAATAAATGCACGGCAACATTCCGTTGCGGAATGAATTATGACAGAATGAAAATTAGAGTTAATGTTAGACATAAACATGGCTTTCTGACCAGTGGACAGACTTTGAGTTAACTGCCAGACTAAATTTGATTATTAGTGTTTAAGGAATAAGAATCTCCGTTACTTTGAGATTCTGGTTTGGGCAACAAAAGATATTTGAACAAATGTGAAGTTGGACTCTGGCAATCCATGCATATTTATATCGAAGTTGATACTGCTTTAAATAAACAAAAACCATCACATTTGTTGTTCATATTGTAGGTATTTACCCCCCTTTAGTACTAACCAGTTTTGAAATTAACACCTCGACTCGATTTGCAATGTCAAACATATTCAACGCATATGGATGTGCCTCTGTGTGTATGTGTGTCATAAATAATACCTATTTGAGATTTAATTTCACATCAAAAACAATAACAACAATTAGCGTTAGGGGTTGAGTCATTTCTTTAATTGACTTTCAAATGTGCAGCCATAATAGATTTATAATATAAGACGGATTTTCCCATGGCAGATAGGTACTTGGTACATATATTATTTAATTCCATCGTAGATATGGTTTGATTGAAACGCTTCTGGACTTCATAATGATATCAATGTCGCAATGATTGACTTCGTGTCAGTCATTCAGAACATTTAATTTTCAAAGTGTTCTATTTCCTTTTAACAGAAGTTACACTCGGAGCATTTGCCTTGGACCGACTTGTTTTTGCGATCTGTTTTCTGGTTAAAAATAATACGGGAAAATTTAGTTTTATCTAAGAGAAAATGCAATCGTATTTATCCTCGATCAATCTGCGTGTTTTAAAAACTGCGTTGCTAATCGCTGTTTCTGCGTAAGTTGATAAGGGCCTTCTTAATTCCAACACTCCCACTACACACTACCACTAATATCTACAAAGGCCCATAGACCTGGAACAGCTTTTAAGAATGTCTTTGTCAACCGTTTTCGTTAACACATCGGCAAATAATTTTTTAGGTCAAACAATAAGTTTTAATAACAATTATCTATAAGTTCGACGTGTTGCCTTCGCTGGCACGGCGGGCTCTGCTCTAGAGGATTCGATGAACCTTCCTCACATTGATATCAAAATTACGGCTTCGGTCATACTCTGAACCATTAAATGAGTGCCATACAGATGGCTCCAAAACCGGACAGGGGTCTCTCTATATAAGACTTCACTACCCCTTGGGTAAACATGCGTATGTTTTCCGCGTCCGCGGAGGTATTCGCCATCCTTATGGCTATGAACAACAGGTGGAGGACTTTTGCAGCGCTAAGCTAGGCTGCATTGACAGCGTTGCTCAACACTTTTACACTTTTTCTCTGAATTTGGTCGAAAGGCCGCAAATGATCCATTCTTACTTTTATTTTAAAGGGAAAGCATTGATTATCTTATATTCCAGCTTACTTTCTTTTCACATAGTCCCAAAGAATTCAGAAGTCACATGGCATTTAAGCATACCTTCAAGTATTCAAGTTCCGTAGATAAATATTCGATCAAATTTTCTCTCTTAGCTGTCAGGTTTTTCGTATAATTTTGATAGTTAAATATGAGATAAGTTTTGGGCGATAAGAATAAGTGTATGGATAAGAATAAGATATGATGCTGTAGGATCATCAGTGGATTACCACAAACCACATTTAAGGTAATAGATTCCCAATTTTGTAAAAGACATGTGTAACTAATATGGATGGGAAAATCCTTAAGCCCAGAGAGAATTTAACGAACTCAATGGAATATGGTTGTTAAAGTTTAAATTAGTTATAATTAATAGCTGCATACCCCCCATTCCCTAGTGATATAGGTACTCACAAACATCATTACTGATCGTAAAAAGATTTCTAATGCAATCCCATTGCCAATTACTTCAAGAAGTTATTATTTCATTCCTTTGCTGCTTTTGACTCACAGTTACCATGCTCTAAGAGTCAATGATCTGATCTGATGTAATAACAAACCTATAAACTCTTGCCACAGCAATCTTACATCAATTAAATTCCACAAAAAAGCTGAGCAAATTTTCCTTAAATGTTGTTTGTGGTAATCCACTGATGATCCTACAGCATCATATCTGAATAGGCAGTAAAGGCGCCAGCTGAACATATCGACATAAATTTTTGGAAAAAAATTGAAATATTTTTGATATGCGAAAGTAAGAGGTTCCAAAGCCTCACGGCGTGGCTAAAGAAAACCCCAAATAATTAAGATATTATAGTAATGGTATGGAATAAGGTTATTGGTTCTTGAGAAGCTTTTGAAATTAATCCTGCTGTGCAGATAAGAAGAATATTGATTATTAATAATTTTGTGCAAGAAAATACAGTTTCTGGAGTTGATATATTTCTGCAGAGTGCAACCAAGCAAACTCCTACCATAAACAGAGATGTCGTCGTATCTACGAATACCGTAAAACTAACGCACATCATCATAAAAACCAAATTGCAAATTACGCTGTGATAAAGAGTCAAGCCTACTGTGGATAACCTCAACAAAGGTTATAAGAGGCAAGACTAAAGTAGGTATTGACTTTCATCGCGTTTCCTGTGGAGTAAATGATCAATTTGTGTAGACCAATGACCAAGATCGAATCATTAGAACCAAAGAAATTTACGAATGATTGTAAAATCAAGTAATCCATTAGTGACTGACCAATTGCGAATTCGTTTTAACTTCGGGTTAGGCTCCGATATGGTTTTTCCAACCGAAGTTAAATAGAAATGTACTGAAGCATGCTCACATTCATTTGAAAGATCACGTGCGTAAAGTATTGGTCCCAAATTTGAGCCTTATGGCACACCTTGTATGAGTTTCTTTAAAGATGATATAACACTACGAGATCTACCGGAATGAAGGATACCCTTTAATTTCACTGCTCTTGTACTAAATCCGAAATTGTTCTTAAACTTGCAGTGATCTACTAACCTTATCAAAGGCCTTCGAGAAGTCGAGCAAGCAAAGAACAGAAACAAAACCGTTATCATATATAGTCCCGACTTATTTCCTCAAGTATGTTCACCATAGCTGTAGAACAGCTGTGATTAGCCCTTAAACAAGTTTGACGATTATGCAACAACTTTTTGAGCGATAAGTGCTTCGTAATTGGCTTCCTTATTATTTTCTCGAAGACCTTTAATAAACATGGTGGAATGCTAGTCGGGCTTAAATCTTCGGCATAATTTGCGTTAGTTTTCTTAGCTATTGGCAAAACTTTTGCGATTTTGCACTACTGAGGAAAAAGTGGTGTTGTTGTGCACCTAGGTGAGATGGGAGAAAAAAAACGGTAAAAATAGCTTTATAAAATTGGTATTGGTAGTCCAAAATGTCTTCTGTCCGAATTCATAATGCAGTTAGTAATACTGGGATCATCGCCCAGGAAAAACTGATTAAGCTCATCCGGGTCGACAACACATTTACAATCGTTATTACTACTTTAGACACCGAGTTTGCGTAAGTTACTCCAGAGTTTATTTGCAGGTAGAGACAGAGAGGTGTTTAATTTAGAGGCATAAAAGTCTTTCTTTTAAGTACCTGATCGTACGTAGCTTAGTTCCGCT
The DNA here is from genome assembly GCA_963576555.1 of Ferdinandea cuprea. NCBI lineage: Eukaryota > Metazoa > Arthropoda > Insecta > Diptera > Syrphidae > Ferdinandea > Ferdinandea cuprea. Next base: position 43,211,108 of record OY754958.1, read on the forward strand.
CCGCTTTATACGCAGCCCAGCACGGAGTAATGGAACCAATTTTTAATAGAACTAACTACCTCAGATGTTTTGTATTGATCATACAATTGTATTAAAATCTTTTCATTCAGATCAGCGTTAAGTCGGCACTACTCCCAAGGAGCAAATGAAAGACCAATTTAAAGGGCATCGATTGAATTGAAATCTTTAAAAGTAAAAGTTTCAGGGATTTAAAACAACCATCAAGAAGAATTCGTACATTATTTTCGGCAAAACGTGTAGGGTAGGAAAGTGGTGTTAATTATTGACATTCCTACTCAAGAAACTAAGTCCTCCATTTGAAATGTAAGAAAGATATTACTTTTTAAGGACGTACAATGCTCTTGTCGAAAATGCGTGCATTTGGGATCGATGTTACCCTTCTTCAATGGATCAGAAATTACCTTTCGGACCGTTCAATACAAGTTGTTTTGGACGGTTTCAAGTCTGCAACTTACCAAATAAATGCTCGTGTTCCCCAAGGCTCCGTTTTTTCACCGACTCTCTTTCTCATTTTTATCAATGACCTCCTGTCTGTCACTTCTAATCCAATCCATTCCTTTGCTGATGACAGTACCCTAAGCTTTACATATTCGTTTTCTGGGCAACGCCCCTTATCATCGGGCGTTGAACTGGAACGGAAACGTATGTTAAGCTCATTGAATTCCGATCTTGACAGCATACTTAAATGGGGTAAAACCAACAGAGTGGAAGTTAATGCTTCCAAAACGCAATGCTGTCTGCTGTTATTGAAGCAAAACCCCAATACTCTGCTATTATCCATGGATGTCACTTGCATCGCCGAAACCGAAAGACTTTCCATCCTCGGTATGTGCGTCAACGACAATCTTCGTTGGAATGACCACATATTCGATGTCGCCAAGAACGCTGCGAAATGTCTAGGCTTCCTTAAGCGATGCAAGAAATATTTCACCCCTTCTGATCTGGCTACAATCTACACGGCGTTCATTCGCCCAAAACTTGAGTACAACGCTAATATCTGATCCGGTGCACCAATTACATATTTGAAGCTACTTGATAGAATTCAAAAACGTGCGGTAAAATTTATTGGCGATCGAGACATCACGAAATCATTTGACTCTCTTAGTCATCGTCGTGATGTCTCCTGTCTGTCATTGTTTTATCGGTACTTCCACCACAAGTGCTCAAATGAAATAGCCAGTTGCATTCCACCCCTACAGCAATTCAACCGCAATACTCGCCATGCTAGGAATGCAAATCAGTTTACCCTCAAGCCTGTATTCGGACGTACAGTGAAATATAAAGATTCGTTTCTTAACCGTACAATACGAATGTGGAATGCTCTACCCCGCTCTGTTTTTCGTACGCATTATAGTTTACAGACATTTAAAACCAACGTGCATCGGTATCTCCTTTTTTCTAATCCTTCACTTCCCTAATGCCCGCACTGTGTTATCCAAAATCCCTTTAGTGCGCGAACATTATAAAAAAAACCCTGTATTGATTTCCTAACATTACAACGATCCATTAAATAAAAAAAAATAAAAAAATTTAGTAGTTTTTAGTTAATTCGTTTTGGACATTTCTCCACACTTGTTTCTTTAATCATATTGTGCTATTCGAACTCATTTTGGGCCTATGGCTTGTAAACTCAAACCGTTTTATACTGATTTAATTATACCGTTCATTATGTTAAAATCACACAAAACAAAACATCCAATAGCGCATACCTATGTAATTTCCTTTTCGTATTCCTTAGCTTACATTACATACATATTTTTTACAATTAATAAATTTATGCTAATTAATCGAACAACTAGTTCGTGTTATCCTTGAAGTATTTTCGTATTTTTTAATGTCCGCGCAGCTAACTAATTTCACTATATAATGCACGCAACTTGATTGTGAATTAATTCGACAAGAAAACCTGATAAACCCCCCGATGATAGTGAATCATACTGAAATTCCCATCTACACCTACCGCGATCTACTACACATCTACGTCAGAATCGTAAACGAAGCTTACATTTTAACTGTATCTAAAAAAAAAAAAAACAAGGTTTAATTCAACGCTACCCCGTCAGTGTCAGTGTTCCTCATTCAAAAGCAAAACGTTAGTCTGGTCCCTTGGTCATTATCTCAGACCTAAGTTCAGCTCAGATATCAGATTCAGTAGAGTGTGGGCAACGCAGTACTTTTTACTTTTTCACATGTCGGTACCTAACCTACCCGCGTACCCATACCTACGATTAAACTCGATTTAAAACAAAAACTTGTTTCGCATCTACATTATTTACTTGTCAGAGGTAGATACATTATTATGTTTCTTCTCGCATTCAACTCATCCCACAATTAGGCAAAATCCCAAATATAATCGAAAAGTGATTTGAGTTGCGATGCGACACACCAATGGTCATTTAACTGTGCGCAGATAGCTGTCGCTTTCGTTGCCTTTACTCTTTGTACACTGAGTAAGCCTAATTTAGTTTGCGACTTAAGTCGGAGTTAAGCAGTCTGCTGACGGACGTTGTTCGCTTAAGATACTTGTATCTCTACACTACATACAAACATTCGTGCTTGCTTGCGAATCGTATTTTACGCGTGCTTTTAGTTCATACTGTCGACATGCATAATTGATAAGAATTATTTTATGAGTGCATTTTGTTAAATATTTTTTGTTTTTTTTATTTCTACAAGAAACAGATATAAGATTACGTTTTTAAATAGTTTGGTTTCTTTGTGCGTGCAATTTTCGAAAAGAAAAAAAAAAAAAAAAAAACCATGAAGCGTTACAATTTAATTTGTGCTGCTTTACTGATAACGCTTGCGGCTGTAGCTGTAGCTGTCGCGGAAAAAGCATTTAACGATGGAAAGAGTAAGATTTTTTTTTATTATTACTTGATCGGACGTGTGTGTGATAATTTGATGGGCGTTTACTACTATCTATGCATTTTTTTGATATCTTAAAAGAAATACGACATATTTTATGTCAAGGTCGCGAATTCTACTTATAACAGAGTGATTTAATGTAGCCTTCGCTCACATCTGAAGTGCCACTAAGAGCTGTAATAAAGTATCTCTAACTAACGAGCGTTTTCGTTTAACTATGCTGCGAGTGCGGTCCTCCACAGGCCGGAGAGTAGCATTTGCTATTTGCTTAGCACTGCGTTGCATTCTTGATAGGAACGAGTCTCATTATTTTTATAGATATCGATATATTATATTTACTGTTTTTTGTTTTTGTTTTTTCAATACAATTTTTTCAAAATTCAAAAATAAACTGAAATAAAAGCAGCTTTCTCGAAAAGTAGGCGTTTGAAATTGTTTGAATAAACAGCTTATCAAGTGCTTAAAAACGTTGTTTTAGGAAAGTTTAATAGGAATTAACGCATTCAAAATGGCAAAGTTGCAATACAAAAACACTTCGGGTACAATATGTAGCACAGTCGCGAGGTATAATTTTTTTTGTTCAGGTTTCAAATTCTTTCTTTGGTCAATCAATTAACAATGAATAAGTTTTGAATTGCAAATGAAATTAAAATGAATTGCAATCAATTTCTGTAATTAGAAACATTTCTTCCTAGCTTAAGTTTAAACGCCTAAAAAATACGTGCGAACTTACGAATATGGACGGACGGACGGATTTCCTTAATAGTCTTTAATTTTAAGGGTCCACAGCGAATATTAAAGGGTGTTTCAAACTATGAGTCAAAATTAATAAACATAGCCTTGGAATAGGGTATTAAAGACTGCTGCGCAAAGAGATGATGTGCGTTACATCATGTCGGAACAATAGTTCGGAAGCAAAATGTTTTTATTTAATTGATAGAATTTTCTGCGGTATCTTCACTATTTTGACTTCTACACTATTTTTGTGTCCTTGTAAGAATATAGCTTCGAAAAAGACAACTAATCTCTTACTTTGACAACTAATCTCTTACTTCTCTAAAGACAAGTATTTGGAACCTTGTTGAAAAGAGGTGTTCAGAAAGTGATACACCTCTGAGGCATTACCTTTCGGTGGTGCCAAATATTCAACTCAGTTGTAGTTCATTGCACTTTATTGCTCATCTTCAAGTGTGTTCAAAAAAAATTTTTAAACGGGAATTAGTGGATTTCCAAGCGATCGGTCCCCGGTTCAAATCCGACCACAGTACCATCTTAAAGTCTTTATTCGGTGTCCCACCTCTTGCGAAAGTCTGACAAAGAACCATCGAACATAAGAACTGCCATGAGAAGCTTCTCAAAAATGAATTCCCGTTCGGAATCGGCATTAAACTGTAGATCCGTTCGATTCGTGTCGTAAAATAAAATATATTTTCACATCCCAATAGTTGGAGAAGCTAGGCTTTATATGTTGAAGAACAATCCCCTAAAAGAACCCTCCAGCAGTACGAGAAAGGCATTAAGTGAAACCTTAATAGGCTTCGTAAGGAGTTTTAACTGGTCGCTGTGCTTCGTCGACATCGATGCTGCTGCCGATATGATTAAGAGATAAGGAATATTAAACGAAGGGAAACGTGTGATCTGACTTGAGCCGAAAAGAAGCTATCAGAGTTAAAGAGGTAAGCTTTCTGTAGGGCCAACCCAACCGAGGCGAACCGATAAAACAACAAACGTGCCAGATATGATTACAAATCAATTCAACTGCAGTGGAAGTATCTGTCCTATTCTTCAGGGCTCTTTTCGAGAAGCTAAAAAACAACATCTTTCTTTCCAGCCAGTCACAAAAAAGGCGAATCTTCCTCTTTCTGCTCCTATCGTCCAATGGTACTTACGTCCCTTCTTTCTGAGGTCATTGATGAGCTGATAAACCGTCAGCCTATTGAATCCATAAAACTACTTAATAAACGGCCGTACACCTTATCCAGAAATAGTATCAGTGCTTATTTTATAGCAATATTCTCACCGAAAAGTGGAACCAATTTATTCACCATGGTCGTGGAATTAAGATCGTAGTGCTCAATATTTTAAAGCCATATGACAGAGTTTGTCATCAGGCTGTTTTGTCAAAAGCACGTGCAATTGTCATCTATTTTTCAATAAATTCAAAAATTACTATTGGAAGACTTCAATTGGAGACTTTTTAGACAGTTTCAAGTTCAAGTTCTTGTCGCCGAGCCATTTTCTTATTTTTCAAATTCTCTTATTCGCTTCCGGGGTTACGTACGCTCCTTATCTTCAGCCATGGAACTGTCACGGAAACGTATGATAACCTCATTAAATTCCGATTTTAAACCTTCGTTGCAATTGCATATGAATCTGCACGTAGATTGCAATATTTCAAAGAACTCTGCGATGGCATACACTGTAAGTTTATCATCTTGGACAAGTAAATCACACCTTAAAAGATTTACGAATCGATAAAGGACTCTCCGGTGGCGCAATTATTTTGCTGTCATGCTCACTGATTTTCGTCAAACGCTGCCTGTTATTCCAAGCTCAACTCCAGCAGATAAATTTAACGCTTGCCTGAAGGCGACGGTTTGATGGCGATACGTGCAAAAATTGCGCAATTGAAAACAAACATGCGAGTTGCTTTATAAAATTCGACAGGCAATTTTTGGCAATAGGCAAAGGCATGATTCTAGTCAACTTGTCACCGGCCTAATGGAATTTCCAACGAATTTTTCCCACTTTTTAAAGACGCCGGAAGAGCTAGCTCATCTCGAATGTTGTTCCAAATATCACTCAGAATTATGTTGAGCATGATTGCTCGTGTGCACAAGCGATTTTGACTGCGAAAAATAAATCGAATCCCAAATTGCCGGTGATTTACATTCTCCGTATTCTCATTCAGCGGAATCCGCTTATTCCGAAAGATTTGCCATTCGTATTTAAGCGTCTTCAATTTCCCGTGAGTCTCGCAACTGTTTGTGGCATCAATTTTTAATTCCCATGTTTCTCACATGGTGGCGTGCTCGCGTGTGGGCGAACCTTCCGCTGTGTACGTGAAAACGAAAAGTGTTCTCTAATGCAAAAATTAAAAATCAGTGAAAAAGCGGAAGGTTGGCCGACACGTCAAATATATTAATCGATTGGCAGGCAGCAGGAAAAAATTAATTTTAAAGATTAAGGCATTATCCCATACTCTCGTATATCTAAACTGCTCTTAACTGTTAAGGTCAATCAGTTAAGCTGTTTAGTATCACCGAACTCTGTAGTAGGTAAAACCTAACGTGGGTTAAACCTGCATATATTGTTTTATCATCACAGTTGAATTGCTCATTGATGGTATTTTACGAGTACACATTGAAGATTGCCAAATTAGATGGTTAGTAAAGATAATCCATTGATGACCCTATACCACCACTTCTGTCATTTCATTTTGAAAAAAAAAAAAAAACAATTTCACTTTCGAAATGTCTATCTATCTGTCAACTAACAATAGTTAATGGCGAGTAATAGTTAATAATAATAATATTTACCATAACGATAATGAGAAAATATGTATGACCTAATGAATCTAAGAATATGCATCCAAAACCAACCAAGTCGCTTCCACATGAACTTGACTGACTGAACTTGTCTCCCAAGTTTTATTCCTGAGTCAAATAAAAATAACTTGTTTACCTAAAAATACATTTCCTTAATGAGTTATGTTTTAAACTTGTTTTCTTTTTTATAGCATCTTTAATTCTATTCAAAAGTGTTGGAAACATGCAAACAGCAGAGAGAGAAATAATAAAAAAAAAATTGTAGTGGGTACATGGCAATCACTCAGTTGCGGTATTCTTTTTGCACAGAGATTCAAGGCATTGAACCTGCTAGAGCGACTTCAAGGTGAACATCGAATGCGGTTCTTGGGTTATGTTTCCAATATCAATTATCGCTTGGCCATGTACAAACAAAGAAATAACAATTTGGTTATGCGGACGACAGAAATGGGGGAACTCCAGCATCGGGGAATTTATTGAAGTTTTTTTTTCTTGGAAATTAACCAAATGAATTCCGTGAACAACATTGTCGAGCATTGCCGTAAATATTGCGTTAACTATATATTCGGAGAATTAAGTAAGGAAAGTGGTCTTGGGACGTTTGAAAGTAAAAGCCTTTAGGCAATCTGAAAAAGTTTGCACGTAAATAAATCTTAAAACAAATCTCGAGTCTTAAAGGTTCCATTAGAGCTCGATGGAAATGTGGAGTACCTAAAGTATTTTAAGTCTTGAAATTTCAAAATTGCGCTCGATCTTTCAGACATTTTAGGTAGACTTGCACACTATGCACTTTAATTTCCTCTTATAGGAATAGGAGCAACAAAGGATTCGATTAGATAAGATTGAAAAAGAGGTGCGATTAGTACCCGCATCACCGCAGCCACAGTCGGTCTATTGTGATGTTTTCGCTTAGAATTCGATCATAATGCCAAAAGTCTTTGGGGGAGGAGGCAGATATGTCAGTTAGTTACATCTTTTTTTGCTAAGCATTCACAGTGGCACAGTATGTGCTCTGCAGTTACTTGAGCTAATCCCATAGCCATGTGGTGTTACTTAACTCTGCAGTGTCCCGTCAAGAATCCGGTAACGGTGTGTAGTTGCCCTCTGGATATTTAAGGAAGTTGCCTTCTTCTTTTTCAAGAAGGCGATGGTGGCAATTGTTTGGCTTGTCTGTAGCCTTCAGTTTTCATCAAGTGAATGAAGAGATTTAGTTTCTAACTTTATAGAGCTTAATATTAAATGGCGGCGCAGATCCTTTCCTCGGCAACTCAGTACTTTTTTCATTCCCATCAAAACCACTGTGTCCTGAGAGACGATTTTTTGGCCTCTCCATATACTCCGACTAAAACTCCTTCATCTGGTCTGGAAGCATCGGTATACTAGACTATTTCAAGTTCTGTCGTTCTGGGAATGTAACCTGAAGTGGTTTGGATTTACACATTTTTCTATTAGTGTGATACCTAATAGATCATATTTATGCAAGCTCTTGTGCAATGCCTGGGTGGTGGCTTGCATTTTTCATCTCTTGAGATAAGCATGTTTATAGAGATAAACCGGAGGAAGGCTCAAAAGGTCTAATTCTAGCGCTGCGGTAGGTCGATAGGATAGATCGGCATCGATTTACCAGAAGAAGTCCATTTTCCTAATTGTTCCTTGACCTGTGGTTTTTTTGTTGTGATGAACCAATCTTTACAAACGTGCGCAAAAACTTGTACGGATTGTGATAAAACATATCGCCCAGAACTCATCTCAAATTGGCAATCGATTGCTTTTGTAGTAAATTGCGAGAAAATATAGCACCATCTGGCGGATAGCTTTTTCATATCTAAATATTAATGCAAAACCGAGATCACTGATCTGTGTGATTAGCCTGTAGTTACTTAAAGCGTCCGAAACGTAACTCTCAGATCGTGCAATTGGGTCGTTTATGATTGGGCGACCTTGGTTGAGCGACCAAAATGTTCGGCGTCACTCATGGTGCTGCGATCGCTGTGATAAACTTTGCTTCTTGACACTAGTTTGAAGTACATTTTTCAGAATTAAAGTCGATAAATATACTATTTTGCCCACAGTACTGGTTTACTTCACCTCACTTTTAATGGCGCTTACAGTAAGCTCGTAGCGCTCCAGCTAACTGCATCCATCTGTGCGCACCACCTTAAGTGGTGTTTTCCCTTGCTACCTTGTCTTAAATGGGTGGTCATCGGGCTAGTTAGCGTTACTGTCTATACGCTTCACGTCCCCCAGTCATCTTAGCTGTTGAAGCCGCGGTGAGGTTAGCGTCGCTGTATAGCTCGTAAAGTTCATCGTTAAATCTTCTTTTCCGCCCGAAGATTGTTGCTCTCAAAACATTCTAGGTGGTTTTCATTCGATTTTGACAGAGATACGCTTCTGCGCTATCGGGATTAGATAATATCTTATTTACAAAGAAACTGCCATTGCCAAAGTAATTTTACCTCTGCGCTGATGATGTAGGTTCCAATTTTTAAACATTCATTTGATTTTGTTGTAAGTGTTGTCATAGTTGTCATATTTGTCAAAGTTTGACAGCTACACATAAAACGTATTGAATACATGTACTTATACTGAAGGGGTCTTTGAAATTATACTTGCATCGTTTGAAATTGTCAGAATAGTCCCATTTGAAACTGTAATAGTGTCTTTAGAAATGTCATATGCAAAACGCCCGGATAGTCTTTTGGTATCCGGCTGGTCCTTGTATGTACAAAAGTTGAGAAGGAGCAGGAAGAACATCTAAAGCTTAAGTTTATTTTTCACAATAATGCGGCACTTTAACAATTTTATTATTTATTAGATAGTTAAATCTTGTTCGCAGCACCTCATTTTGATACAGTTCCGAAAATGCTATCATTAGCATCACCTTCACCCATTTATTTTTTTCTTTTTGAATAGTTAATCTGTTGAAAGATTCAAGAACTCTTCAAAGCTCATAAACTTCCCAACAATATTTTTGGGTGGGCACTCTGGAAGTGTAAAGAGGCGATCAGACGGTCAACCAAACTTGTCATCCAAAACACAGCCCGACGTCACTATGACGTAGAATTAGTACTGGGTGACAACTTTAGTAAAAAAGTCAAAGTGACGTCAGAATATCATCCGGATGACCGCCTGATCGCACCTTAAGTCATTTTGTTCTTCTGCCGCATATGTAGTTCGTCCGGTGCTCTTCTTTGCCGTGCTAGACATGTATATATGTGTCTCAATATGCATATCTGACTATCCGGCCAAATAACTATTCATTACATCTCTAGTATCTAATGTCGATTTTCATTCACTCAATTCGCAAAAACAGGACTGACAGCGGTTGGAACAGTACTTGACAACAGTTGGAACAGTTCTTGACAATCAGTTGGAACAGTTCCAACATGGCGAAAGGGTGAATGAAAATTGACATAAAACATTTTTCTTTAAAAAAAAAAGAGTTTGCCACGCTCTGAGTACCTATTTGATGATAACAAAATAAATGTCATTTTTTTAAAAAACAAAAATATTAAACTGCAATAACAAACTTTGCGATAAGTATGAACTTATACACTTCAAAGGAAGTTCACATAATAAATGAAAAGAAATGTATTTAAATATATATCAAAACTTGTTCATCCAGTCGTCCTCGAGAAGAAGTTTAACTAGAAAAGACACAAATGTTATGACATTTGACGATTTAATTGAATATCCAGTAATCAAATTTTTATAAACAAAGAAAACAAATTGTCTGGAGTTTGTTGTTAATAATATTAATATATCACAAACTCGTGTAAATGATATATAACATCTGTATAATTTAACTGTAGACATGAAGAGGAATATACATAAGTGAATGCATTGGTTCTTAGTTGAAATTTAACAATGTAGCTGTCTATCTATACTTTTGAATTTGGTTCAGCAAAGCACATATGTAGGTAGCTTGTAAACATATAACTACATTATGGTCCATAGCTTTGTATATAGACAGTCGGCAGTCTAACGTATTTTTATTTTATTTTTTTTGCTATATGAAGATGTTTGGAGCTCGTTAATTTTTAAATTTAATGGCAGATGACATCATCATACGAGAGTCTTAATGTTTAAGCTAAGAACTTTCCGGTCACAAATGTACTTTACGGGTAACCGCTAGTGCATATTAATATAAACATGTTAATAGAAATATATGTGCTATTAGGTACTAGCAAAACTCAAATACAGGGTGCGTTGTCTTTTTGTGTGAATAAAATTTGTCAGTTGGCATTTGACACTTGACAGTCGTAGAGGTTGAGTGGTTGATAAAAATTTGTTATGGAGCATTTAACGCCGCAACAACGTCTTGCTCGAGTTTTACAGCTCGCTACAGACGACCGCCATTTTTATCAAAAGAAAAAATCATTATGAGCGACGAAGCACATTTCAACTTGGTTGGCTGTGGTAATAAACAGCGTAACCACTATTGGGGCACTGAAACAGTGAAAAATCTCGATTGATACACTAAAGACCACGGCACCCTCGGTGAGTAACTGTATGAAGCTTCATTGGGCCTGTTTCTTTGTTACATTTAATGCTGATATGTTGAAAAACTTTCTTGTACCCAATTAGGACACACAGCTCGTGCTACAATGGGTATTTTAAGTGAAAAAGTTTCTCGCCCAAATAATAATAAAAAGTGGTTATATTGACTGGCATGATACATGATTCCCTAATTCGACGCCTCCCGAACTCTCTTATGGGGGTACTTGAAGGAAAGGTGTATATCTACAAACCAACCACAACCTCTAAGCTGCTTAAGGATAACATTAGAAACCAAATTGTTGAAATTACGCCAGAACTCTGCGAAATTGTTATGCGAAATGCACTTAAAAAAAGCTTGCCACGGCCAGAGGCGCCCACTTGACCGACATCATATTTCATACATAAAGTTAGTGATCAAAAAATCAATCAATTTAATAAAAATTATAAAATTATATTTCATTTAAAAGTTATTGAAAAAAAAAAAACATCTACCTGTACAATGAAACGCACCCTGTACTTTTGTAAACGTGTAGTAGATTTACTTAGGCCGCGTTTCCATTTGCCAGTAAACTCGCGGAAGTCTTGTAGTAGCGTTTACATTATCATATGAATTCTTGCAATTTCTTCTGCTATATATATCTTGCGAGAAGCTCGCGCATCATATTGTCGCAATTTATTGCGTAGGTTATTACACAGGAGAGCCATTAATGTCGTAAGAAATTTTGTTATTTACCTAAAATTATGAAAGCGTGGCGAGAAGACGTCAACTTTTAGCAGCTGCAATTACAATTTTATTGCTAAATAAGAAAAAAAGATCAACTTGGGTTCGCGATTGGATTTTAAGAAGACGGGAAGCTGGTGCCTTCTATAATTTATTAAACGAACTAAATATGGAAGACGCTCAACAATACTCAAATTCCATTCGTATGACCGCAGTTGATTTTGAAGTTTTGTTATAAAAAGTGGGTCCTATTATAAAAAAGCAAAACACTCGATTCCGTGATTCAATCCTCTTCCTCCTCTTTGTGCTGCGATGCTAAGCATCTGGTAAAAATACATATTGACTATTTAACAATACACGAACTAGTTTGGACTCTTTTTTTTTTTAAATAAAAACAAAGACGTCAACAATCCGCGAACGCAATATATACGAAGCTTTTTCGATAAGCAGCGAGAACTGTCGCGAGTCAATGCAAACCTGCTTAAACCTTATTGCACTCGCAAATACTCGCAAGAAGTTATGCAGAACTGTCGTGATTGAACCTTGGTACGCACCTATCCGGGCACATCTTTCTGGGTATAACGCAAGTCGTCAGATCTGAACACCAAGACTCAGCCTTTGAGGTTTTTCACTTCACTTTTCTAAGCGGGTGATAGACTTCCTCCGCTAGTCATACATGGAGAGCAGAGCCGCATCTGGCCAGATCTTCACTTTCTTTCTCAATTTGCTCTATGTTGCTATGGTCCGGAACCCAGGCGAGACTGTTGTTGATCCGGTGGATAGCTTGGTTCCCTCGACGAGCTTGGCTGTTATCACGATTTAATCGAGGCCTTTGATCGCTGCTTTCTACGAAGACATCACCTTTTTTCTTGGATGTCGAAAAGTTTAAAAGTGCGTTGCCTGCCTACCTGATAACAAGGATTTCTGTCTGACAGAAGATAGAAACGCTGCGGAAGTGGAAACATTCGGAAACGATAGAAACGATAGAGTGGGCGGGCAACGAGTTCCACAATCTCACGGCGTGAAAAATAAAAATAAACAAGAGGAAATATGCCATTATTCCAAGAGGGTGAAATAATACTTAAAGTTCTTGAAGAACGAGAGAAATTAAGTTTGTTAAACAGATAATTTGGACACTTATTATTATTGTTGTGCTGTTGTAGGAGGTTTCATTAGTTCATGACTGAATAATTAAAATTCACCTTAAGTCAAGCTGACAATGGGTACCTCCTCGCAAAATAATGTCAGTACTAATATTGATCCCTGTGGCACTCCTTCCTTGACAGGCTTTAGAACTGTGCAGCTTATGTTGCAATCTGCAGTAAAGAAAACAACGTATTAGTTTTGCAGCTCGTGAACTTCCAATAAAGAATGTCATGATTTACCTTGTCGAATGACTTAGATACATTAGGCAGCTATGACTAGCTCTAAGGTCAGATTGGAAAGGGCTTAGCAGATGATGACGCGATAGGTGCTTGTTTTTTGGCTAGCTATAAGTTTCTTTCTTTGAACCAACCCGGTTTGTACTTAAATCTGAGAAGGTCGACTTTGCTCACATCCTACAGCTCATCATAGAAGTATCAGCCGGGGACCGTTAGCTTTATACTATTTAAGGCTGGGAATTCGCATAGCGGTTGATGATTTTACGTGCGATTGTAATAAGCGGCGTTCTTTCTGACTCAAGCGCCAATGATGCATTCATTTCTGACCCTGATCCTGCAAGCTTGTCCGGTTCCTCGTTTCTCGGGATTATCAATGTGCCCTGGTACTCAGCATAGGCTTACTGTGTTGACAGGTTATAGCTCGCCTAACGACTTTTTGCATTGGCTCGCAGCCCTTGACTTCACCTTGAGCCTTGATTTAATAGCTTTTATGTCCGCTTGACTATCAGAGTAGATTATGAAGGAATTGCTTAATCCTAGGGGTTCGCAGAAGTTGCCTGCAATATCCAGTGGCAATATCCATTTTGGAACCGTCGGTATAGATGGCGAACTCTTCCTTTTCCGTGACTACATTTTCATCCCATACACTTTTTCCGGTATTCTGGTATTGAATCGGGTAGATAGTCTGTTGTTGATGTGCTTGCGAAGTGATACCATTTGAGTTCTACAGAATCGTGCCCGTAAGGTCTCCGTGACCAGAGTCCATACTCTCTAAGTCTGAAGGCCGATTTAGCCGCCTTGCTGCTGCAGAAGATGTCCAATGGCGCGAGATCGAGTAATATCTCCAGAGCTGCCGTGGTGTCGTCCTAAGGGACCCTGCTATACCCCCTTTAGACTTTGGTGAGGTTGGAAAGAAGGTATTTTCGTTTCTTTATTACGACAAGAAGGTGTGCGGATCAGAGATTTCTCTTTCTGTGGAGGTTTGACAGCTTAATTTTTTTGTTTTTTTGTTTCAAAGGTACGCACCTTTGTGCGAACAACTCTATATATAACGCACATTCAAGTCGGTATCTATCCTTGGTATAGTTAAGTATATGTATTTGTTTTTTTGGTTCTGAACCGGTTCGATTTAGAATCCATTTTTCGTTTTGATAAGAAAACAATTAGACCAGTATCGATTAAGAAATTTATTATTTTTTTTTTATCACTCAAAGTTATCATAATCAAAAATTGTTCGATAGTTATTAGGGCATTCTTCGGTAATTCAATTTAATTAATTTTTGTTTTTTTTCTGTCAACTTTCAGTCCGCGTATGCATCGTGGAGGGGCGTGGCAATTACCGAAAAACCCCACTATTTTGTCCGACACTGGAAGCTCAGACCAATATGGAATGTGTTGTGGGTTTGGATCGACTGGATTGTGTGCGTCGCATTCATAAGGGAACTGCACATTTTGGAGTCTTCTCTTCGGAGGATCTAGTCGCAGCCAGATGGGCCAGTGTGGAAATTCTCGTCACAAGTGAGTTGCGTTTTCACGACACTCCCTTCGAATATGAAATTGTCGCAGTGGTAGACAACGAGGCTGGAATTCATTCAGTGCACGACCTGAGGGAGGCAAAGTTTTGTCATCCAGGACATGGACTGGAGAATCACTGGACTGAAGTTTTAGCCAATGTAAGCATTATAGAAATGTTTCTTCCTATTCTTTTTTATATTTATACATTTTTTTTTTGCTCTATTTTAGTATTTTGAAGCGTTGCTGGTACCGAAGTCGTGTGATCCAAATCTTTCGTTGACCGAAGATCGCATAAGAGCAAGTTCCAATTACTTTGGACCGAGCTGCAAGGCTGGACCTTGGGTTCCCGATCCCATACAGGATAGAATGCTTAAAAGGAAATATCCTTCGCTCTGTCAATTGTGTTATGACCCATATAGCTGTAGCACAAGCGATAAACACTGGGGACGACGTGGTGCTCTGTACTGCCTCACCAGTGGAGGCGGTGACGTGGCTTGGGCAAGATTAAACGATGTAAGAAGTCACTTTGGATTAAGTGGTCTACAGGCTCAGGCAGACCAATCCGAGTACAGCTACCTCTGCCCCGATGGTCATCTGCAACCGTTGAATGCAACGCAACCTTGCGTTTGGGTGGCAAAGCCGTGGCCAGCAGTAGCCGCTAGACGAAGCCATGCATCCCAGGTTAGTGATATCGTTTCGAAGCTCTCCCACAATGACACGAAAAGTTGGCAGAATGCCTTGCTCAGCTTGCTGGAGACCTACCACGTCAATATCAATCAACTTGATAACACAATTCCTATTGATGATTATTTGGATCAAGCCACAGCTTTCCAGGGAGCTTACAGCTTCCCGGAGTGTAATCCTCCAAGGTCCATAGTCTTCTGTACATCGTCCATTATACAGCACATCAAATGCTCGTGGTTACAAGAAGCATCTCAAGTTTATGGTATTCAACCCAATATTCAATGCATCCGATCAGATAGTTTAGAAAGCTGCATGGATGACACCATGTATCAGACGTCGGACGTGGTTTTAGTGGACCACGAGACTCGAATCAAGGCTCAAAGGGACTACAAATTAACACCTCTGCTCTATGAGTTGTCACAGGATATGCACGAGCGCTATGCAACAATAGCTGTTGTTCGAAAAGATTCTAATTTTGAGAGATTCCAAGACCTAGAAGGATCTAAAGCATGCCTGCCTTCGTTTGAAGGCGCTGCGCATTTGTCAGTACTTGAAACAGTTGCCAATTTTACAAAACAACCCACATCAATATCGGAGTATTTCTCAAGCAAATCATGTACCTGGAATCCAAATGTGGATCATCAATGTCCCGAAAGCTACAAGGGCGATGAAGGCGCTCTGCGCTGTCTTAAAGAGGGTGCTGATGTGGCCTTTATTAGCTCGCATACATTAAAACTATTCTCAAATGGCACAATGAATTCCACTTGGACAAAGAATACCAACCGCAACGCCTTCAAAGTTCTATGTCCCTTCGGGGCAAACGAAAAAGGATCAAAATATGAATACTGCTACTTACACTGGACACCCCGTGGTCATGTTATGGTTCATAATGCCACGTTGACAAGAAGAAATGAAATCTACAATTCACTTCGAGACATGGATCGTCTCTTTGGCAAATTCCAGAAGAGCCAAACTATACCATTCACCATGTTCGGACCATTCGACAGAAAAAATAACATCATGTTCCGCGACAAGACAGATGGACTTCGCGGCGTTACTGAGCTTAAAGCGGATAAATCCAGAAGAATCATGGAAGATATTTTCGACAAATACATTGCTCACAAATACCCAGCTAGTGGAGCAGCACCATCTTCGTTGACTTTCACGAAATGGATAGTTTTGGGCTACTTAATCGGACTTTTGCTTCTTTAAAGCAGATCTTTACTCTGCGCATATAAAAGTATTTTCAAAGTTATTTTTCCTCATCCTAAACACTCAATAAATTGTGATATTAATTGTAATAGTCTACGTATAAATAAATAAAAGAAATGTTAAAGGCTCGGAATGTTAGATTTTGATCAGGCTAATTGCACCCAATATTGTTTGTTCATGCACTTTATTGAAGCAGGAATCTAATCTAGTCTATTAAGCTTGGAGGTTAAGTAAGTGCGCTGGAATAATAAGTGAGGGTTTTCAGGTCCAAATTCACATAAAAAGTTTTTATTCGCTGCGAAAGTCTGAAAAGCATCCTCCTAGAGTAACAAGTTCTTCAACTTTGCTTTTCGGAATCGGGGCCATTTATATACACAGGCAATGGTTGGAGAAAGGAGAAAGCCTGGCTTTCTACGGGTCCTATCCTGTATGAAAAATATATTGTGCACTTCCCCTCTGCAAGACGTTTCCAACGATATAACATTTTGTAAATACATTACCTTAAAGGCGACTCAAAAGGGGTCTAACCATTTTTGCTTCACGAATAAATATTTCTAAATCTTGATTATAACATCGTCGAATAGAATTAGAAAAAATAAAATAATTCTATCTACCTTATCAGCCGTTAGCATTCGTTTTGACAGCGGTAGTGTTGCGATTCCACAGAAGAGGGTTTTAAAAAGAAAACGGAATAATTTCGTTTGGAAATAAAACCGGATATGAACTGGCAAACTGGGTGAATCTTTTTCCTATTTAAAACGTCAAGCTCTGCAAACTAATTTCCAGAATAAGCGAGCGACATAAGCGACGAGAAGGGTTTAAGATCATTTCCTGAGTACACATTATCGATTCAGTTTTAAAGAAGACTACAGCAAATTTGAAGAGCCGTGAACATTTTAAATATATTGAAAGCTGAGTTCAAAATAAATTTTCAATCTGTTTAGAAACAGTTGTCAATGCTTGGGAGATTTCCTGCACAGTCACGATTGTAAAAAGCCCAGGCAGTCCATCCTTGTTGGATCTTGACCTTGCGGGCACATATTACGGACCTGCTGATGTCATCAGTAAACAGGGCACTGCAGGAAAGGGAGCATTCGTTGTAGGAGGACCTGCCTCCCATTGGCTTGCACCAGTAGCGTTTCTAGTCTGAACATCTCTCGGGCCAGACCGCAAATTTTGGAGCAGCCAGCAACCAGAACAGCAGTAAAGACGAAAAATTTAAGAACATTTGTCGGAGATAAAGTTTGAAGTTAGAAACAAATTTTTTTAAGTATAGATTTTAAAAAAAATTTAATTGAGAATCCAAAAATTTATCTTTTATGCTCTAAGCTTAGTAGAGCCATGTAACTTTTTGTTGGATGAATAAAATCACATTTTCTGAGCAATCAGATTCGGTCTATAAAATGTATTTAGTGGTTTTTTAAGCTATATCTACTAGCAAAAGCGGCCAACCTCCAAAGAATGACCTGTCTCGGCTGGACATGGCCTTCCCTAGCACGCCGGGCTTTGCTCTAGATGCTTTGATGAAAGCCATCACTCGCTTAAGGAGAGGTGGATTTTGCTACCATACCAGTTGTGGAATTTTGAACAACTTGCGCTAGAATTATCCTTCGACCTTTGTCTTCTGGATATGCTGTCCTAACAATGACACCAGAAGTCCTTCTGCGACAAGATTACCACGTCAATTTTCTTCAGGTAACGGAATGGTTTCGGTCAGACTCTGAGCCATGGACCTCTAAACCGTTTTTCGCGTCCACTAAGGTTTTCGCCATTCTTATGGCTATGCATTCTATTATGAACAACAGGTGGCAGGCTAGAAGCATTTGCAGTGACAGCCAAGCTGCATTAAAAGCACTGATAAAGCCTCTTACCTCGCCCAAGTTAGTGCTCGAACTCAAGCTATCCCTGAACACAGTGAATCTTGTCTATGTCACACTGGGAAATGAGATCGGGAAAATGAGATCTCGGATGAGTTTTCGAGGCAAGATTCAGAAGAAGTTTTCTCAGGACCCGAACCTGTGTTAGATCAGCATACATCTTTAGTCATGTCATTGATGCATGGGTTTCTTGGGAACACAATATTCGGTGGCGCGATTGCGGTGGATGTAGACAGACCAAATTAATGCTTCCGGGCATTTGCAAAAGGACAGCGTCTATTTCCAGAATTGAAGGTCCCATGATCAGGTTTTGGCTTACACGACAATTCTACGCAAAAGGCTTCGGTTGACTTATATTGAGAGAAACTCGTAGTTTAGTTATTTAATTTAAAATAAACTCTCTAAATTTTCCCAAGTATACCTACTCGTTACAAAATATTAGTTGACTATAACGTGGCTGTGAATTTTGTACAGCGGATGTAAAATTTCATGTTATACAATTTTTTTATTTTTTTATCTAATTCAATGTGTCAAAAAGACAGTTTACAAAGTGCTGTCATTTAATTTACAAATTTTGTGTTGCCTATCTCTTAGGTTGTTTTTACATTTAACATAAATAAATGAGAATGAATAGGCCCCATTTAAACATTCACCTATGCTGGGTGCCGGTCATAGAGATATCCTAGGGAACTGCAAGGCCAAGGAACTAGCAAAGCACTGAACTACACTGCTTGATATTAAGCCATGAAAATTGCTAAAAGTGGAAGCTACTGAGAAAACTAAACCTTGGTGGTCAAGTGTTACCTAAGTGTTACCACGTACTACTAGGTAATCGGCATGTACTCAAATGACTTCTGCAGAAGCTGCACGGACAGAGAGGAAGAGGAGACAATCGTCCACTTTTTTTGCACTTGTCCTGCTTTCTCCCCTAAACGTAAGGTCCATCTAGGTGTCTGTCAACCACTGGCGTTTAAGATCTCTTTCGCTATATTCAATGCTCCAAATGGTTTAAGGTTTAGATCCACGTGGTTTTACCGCACATTTTTGAATCCTGTCAAGTAGCTCCAAATATGTTATTGATGCACCAGACTAGATATGAGCGTTGTACTCAAGTTTTGGGCGAATAAACGCCTTATAAATTGTTGCCAGATCAGAAGGGGTGAAATATTTCTTGCATCGCTTAAGGAAGCCTAGACATTTCGCAGCGTTCTTGGCGACATCGAATATGTGGTCATTCCAACGAAGTTTGTCATTAACAAACATACCGAGGATGTAAAGTCTTTCGGTTTCGGCGATGCAAGTGACATCCATGAATAATAGCAGAGTATTGGGGTTTTGCTTTGATGACAGCAGACAGCATTGTATTTTGGAAGCATTAAATTCTACTCTGTTGGTTTTACCCCACTTAGAATGCTGTCAAGGTCAGAATTTTATGAGCTTAACATACGCCCGAAGATGAGGGACGTGAATCATAAAACGAATATGCGAAGCTAAGGGTATTGTCATCACCAAAGGAATGGATTGGAGTAGAAGTGACAGACAGGAGGTCATTGATAAAAAAGAGAAAAAGAGTAGGAGACAAAACAGAGCCTTGGGGGACACCAGCATTTATTTGGTGAGTTGCAGACTTGAAACAGTCCAAAACAACTTGTATTGAATGGTAAGAAAGGTAATTTCTAATCCATTGAAGAAGGGTTTCATCGGTCCCAAATGCACGCATTTTCGACAAAAGAGCTTGATGTCAAAATCTGTCAAATGCCTTTGAAATATCAAGCGCAACGACCTTTCTTTCACCACCAAGGTGAATAGATTGGTTCCAATTTTCGTTTAGATATGTCATCAAATCACCAGTGGACCTGTTGCCGCGAAAACCGTTCTGCCGGTCATTTAGAAGTTTCCGCGATTCAAGATATTTCATAAGCTGTCGATTTATCAGCGTTTCCATGACCTTGGAAAGAAGGGACGCAAGTGCAATTGGTCGGTAGGAGGAGGGAGAGGAAGATTCGCCTTTTTTTTGGGACAGGCTGGACAAATGCTGTTTTCCATCTTCTCGAAACGAGCCCTGAAGAATAGGACAGATAGCTGGTTTTGCCAGCGTGGAAGAACACCTCTTCAAAACGATAGGGGAAATACCATCTGGACCAGCGGATTTATGTATGCTAAGATCTTGAAGTACTCTTGCCACTGTACGAGTGCGGAAGTGGATTTGTCCCATTGAATGTTCTACGCGCTCGAGTACACGGGGGAATCAATACACAATCTGGGAGCGTTGAGCTGGCCGCAAAATGAGCAGCAAGCAGATTGACTTTGTCTGAAGAGCTGACAGCTGGGATGTCATTGCAAATAAGTGTCAGGATAGATGACGAGGCCGACTTTTTAATATTCTTGACAAACGACCAAAAGTTTTTACTATCGGTGGGACTTTGTAGTATTTTTTGCCTCAACTTTTGGTCGTAGGAGAATTTGACACGATTAATGTGGGCATTGCAGTCATTTCTGACTCGTTTGAACTTTTTTCGGTTTTCCTCAGTTGGGTTGGCCTTAAATGACCGAAAATTTACCTCTTTAGCCCTGATAGCTTCTTTACAGCTCAAGTCACACCACGCGTTTTCCTTAGGTCTGATACACTTTATCCTGTTAGGGATATTCCCTATTGGTACCGTAGAAATTAATACACATGAGACACACAAACGAAGTGGCACAAAGTATTTATAACTTTAGGTGTGGTTGGATTACAAACTAAAATTAAAGACTGCAACCAAGAAAGAAATATTTTCCACCGCACATTCAACTTCGCTTTACACTTTTCCAAAAACAAACTATGCATAACTAATTTCGGCACGCAATTTCACGGCACTCAACCAACGAAGAATAAAAAAAGTTGAGCAACGCATTAAACAGATAATGTGTTGCACAATATAAAATTGATCATCAAAGCTCTAGGATTATTGTCAGACCAAAACACTCATAAATAGCCCATAGGGGAGAACAAACGATCTTTTTGGTCGCAGTGCAAATCACCCCGCAAAAAATATGACAAAATTCTCTGTTGACCTTAATTTAAATTTTATTAATATAATTCGATTTAAATCAATTCGATCAGACAGACTTTGTTTTAGAATTAAATAAACCAAGATCCAAAATTCTTATCTCATAATTTACTTATTAAGATGAGAGTCTTTTAAAGACGTCGCTTTTTTTTTAATTAGTTGATATGATAAGAAATGGGCTATTAATCCAATATCTAGATGAAGACAACATTTTGAATTTTGTTTTATCAATCAATTGGCAATCACAATTATCGGAGTTTTAATGAGCTAATAGTGATTTGCATCTGATTTGCTTTCCAATCATAATTTTGTTTTTATTTTTATTTTTATTTCCATACCTATTTATTTTTGTTTGTTTATTTGAATAAAACAAAAACAAAGGCACTTAAGGGTGTCTGCAGATAGTTTAAGCGTAAAGTGGCATATGCCTAGGGAACCCTGTTTCTTATGATAATCGAAATTTATCTGACACGCGTGTGTTCTATTTAATATTGACTAGGTGGTGGTGTCGCTCAAGCGCAACACATTAAAGTGTTTAGATAAAGCTTAGTAACCTACTAGTCCGTCCACCGGACCTGGACGAAGGGAATATAGAGATATCTAAGCTAAAGTCCAACAAAGCCGCTGGAGCAAATGGCCTAACCGCCGAGCTATTCAAAGAGGCGGGCGCTGACTTGGTTAGGAGCATGCACCAACTCATTTGTATAATATGTTCAAAGGAAAGTATGGAGATTTCAGCATTGTTTTGCCCGATCCGCAAGATAGGAGACCTTCTGAACTGCACCAACTACATATATATTAGTCTTCTTAATATCGCTTACAAGAAATTATCTGCTATGCTGTATGATCGCCTGAAGCCTTTCGTCAACAACCTGATTGGGCCCTATCAGTGTGGCGTCAAGGGCAGGAAAGTCTACCATCGACCAAATATTCACACTACGGCAGCTCTTGGGAAAAACTCAGGAAGTCCAAATCAAAACACCCACCATCTTTTCATCGACTTTAAGGCCGCCTATGACAGCATCTATCGAGACAAGCTATACAAAGCAATGTCTAGTTTTAACATCCCTGCCAAACTGGTCCGTTTGTGCAGGATGATAATGGAGAATGCACGATGGAGCAGCACAGTTAAGAACAGGTCGGTTAAGAACTCATCGAGACTGTCTCGGACAGACTGTCACTATAGCTTTGAGGTGGTCAAGGACCCAAAGAATTCGCCTACCTAGGCTCCGCAATGAACTAAGGTTATGATACCAGCGCTGAGATTCAACGAAGAATAACACTTCGCTGTTTTTAGCTGTTCGAGAGATGGCTTTGCTACTCAATTGCTTTTTAAACCAAATAAGACCTTAATAATTCCAGTCCTTCTCTGCGGTGCAGAGGCATGGACTGTATCAAAAGTGGTTGAGGCCAATCTTGGTTGTTTTGAGATGAAAATTCTTGCAGTAATTTTTGGTCCCGTATGCATAAACATAGTGAATGGAGGAGGAGATGCAATGACGAACTGTATGGGCTGTACAGGGACATCAACTTAGCCAGAAGAGTAAGGTTCGACGACTAAGGTGGCTGGGTCAAGTAGAGCGAATGGACGTTAATGATCCGGCCCGGAAAATCTTCGAATCCACACACGAGGAACGGCGCAGTAGAGGAAGACCGCGACTCAGTTGGCGCACGCAAGTGGAAGAGAACCTTTGATCTAATCATGGCCGTAAATATCAAAGGAATCTTTTCGGAGATAAGCCCCATGTATTTCTAAAAGCGCCTCTACACTGCCAGAAAGTCGACAGTGCCTTATCAGTTTTCGATTTAACATGAAGTCTTTTTTTATCGGGGATTAGTCCCAGATATTTGACTTCTTCGGAGATCGAGATGGTGACATCATTAAGCATGAGTTTCGACAGATCAGTAATCGTCCTCCTTCCCGTAAATAGATCAACTGCGGTTTTAAGAGGATTCAGTGAAAGCCCACTTCTAGTGCACCAAACATAGATCAAGTCTAGGGATCTCTGCGCCCGAGAGCAGACGGACAGAAAGACAGCGTCAACACCCGCATAAGCTTGAGTGTAGTTTCCAGGAAGATAAACTCCATTAGAGAGGAGGCAGCCCAATCTCTTCGGTTACCATAAGCATTGCTAATCCATATTTCCAAGCAGAGCAGTCTCGCAGCATTTTCCGCGGTGATAGGCATGTTACATCTCAGAGAGAGGATGTAATCGAAGAGCAACGTTGCGCACATGAAGCTCACCCAGTCTCTCCAAACAGAAGACAGACTCATGGGCTGCAGTAATCGCATTACTATGGAATGGATAGAAAAGGGGCCAAGTAGGTATTATACGGGTTTCCTCGAAATAATGAGCTTAATAAATGTAGAATCCGGAATCGCGCCTATAAACATCCAAACACTTAAAGCTAATGCAGTATTTATTACGAAAACAAGTAACAGTAGTCTTCATTAGTCTATCTTCTACGAACGAATGGAGTATTCCCACCGCACTGAAATCCTAGGATTCAATAAAAACATTTCGAAAGCTAGTTAGAGCCATCGAAATATAAAACCAAATAAATAATTATTGCGTTCAGGTTTCAAGTGTACTGCAAGTCCATTTTAAGCTAACAATGCCTATTATGTAATTCAGGTGATCATCGTTCAAGTAATCAGTAAGCTGACACTTAGGTGATTTGCAGTTGACAGTCTGTTTAAGTTTATAGTTTAATAAAGTTTAATTGAAACCTCGAGGCTTCAGAACCTACATCCAGTCAATGAAGAACCAGTCGCGCCACTAAGTTAAGAAAG
Source organism: Ferdinandea cuprea (assembly GCA_963576555.1). Classification (NCBI taxonomy): domain Eukaryota; kingdom Metazoa; phylum Arthropoda; class Insecta; order Diptera; family Syrphidae; genus Ferdinandea; species Ferdinandea cuprea. The sequence continues at coordinate 43,235,280 of OY754958.1, forward strand.
TAGTAGCTTGTTATAATAGTAAAACATAGTACAAGATTCAGTACACCAGCGCTGAAACAGTCTTTCGATGCGCAGATTTCGCAGTTACGTAATCCACTGCATTATCTAGATAGACCACAAATTGGTGGCCAGCTTATCGACGTCTTGATTGAGATGGAGCTAGATTAAAACTTAATTGACCAAATAGGATTGTTAACTGTAATCATAATCAGTTAATTGTCTTATCAGTTTCTATTTGGCAACTTTTTAATATAAAAGGGCTGCACAGTCGTTCATTTAGCATAGTTTCCTGCTAAACTAACTTATTCAATATGAAGTTCGCTCTTTTTGTAATTGCTGCCGTTCTTTTGGCTGCCCCAGCCTTTGGAAAGGTCTTCACCCGTTGCGGTCTGGCCCAAGAGATGTACAGGCTAGGAACACCCAAATCTGAACTCCCCAAGTGGACTTGCATTGCTCAATACGAAAGCTCATACAACACCGCCGCTGTCGGACCAGCTAACTACAACGGATCTCGGGACTATGGTATCTTCCAAATCAACGACTACTACTGGTGCCAGCCAACAAGCGGCAAGTTCTCCTACAACGAATGCTCCCTCTCCTGCAGTGCCCTGACAACCGATGACATCAGCAGGTCCGTTACATGTGCCCGTAAGATCAAGAGCCAACAAGGATGGACTGCATGGTCTGTTTACAACGCTCACTGCGCAGGAACTCTCGCCAGCACTGACAACTGTTTCTAAACTGTTTAACAATTGAAAATTAAATAGCGTTTTACTTTGAATAAAAAATTATATACCTCATTGATATGTTTGACTTTGCTTTTGCGCCTATTTTTGGTCCTATTTTGAAGGCTCAACATTTTGGCGATGCCTAGCATTAATTTCACAAACAAATTTTACAGATTTTACAAAATCCGCAACATTTTGTAGTCGGATCTGAATTGTATGGAACGAATGTTTTCCCGTGAATAGTAAAATACTGCCCAGGTGAATATTCAACGAAAATTCACACCGATGGAGAGCAGAATAGGGCTCTGCTCTGATGCCTTAAACACATGTAAAGAATTTTGCTTCCAGGGGAAATAGAATGGGAGAGAGCAAATGTAAATTCAGCACGCGTCACAGTTCTGCAAGTTGTCTTTATTTCTAAATCCACTGCAACCGACAATGCCACCACAACACCAAAACAAAACAATATATGCTTCAAATATTTGCCACCATTGAATTTTAAAATTTATTTGAAATCTCTTTTTATTTTATAACAACAACGACATCGGCTGAAGGCCAAAGAATGACGTTTAGGTAAATGTAAGACAGAATCCACTGCATTGAAGTTAAACAAAAGTGCTGCTCGGGTGTCTTGCGCGCTTCACTGCATCCAGCGTTTCGGCACATGTGTTCTGGAGATGATTGTATCTACCTCTTTAGGAGGGTTTCCATTTGCCGTTTTCAAACTGACAGATGACATTTCAGATCTGACTATAAAACGGCGGGCGGATCAAAAGATCAAAGTCCCTAGTCTCTGTAAGGGAAGTCAAATCCTGGTGCTCGTATTTCTATTTCATTGGAAACATGGCTAAATGACTAAAAGTCTTTGCAAATGATTTTTGTAGAAGCTTCACAGATGAATAGAATATAAAGTCATTGGAACATTTTCTATGTCAATGCCCACCGCTTGTCCTGCATTGGCGCACGGTTCTTTGATAGCTTGTACGTCTTCGCTGAGGTACCTTTATCAAACAGATTCAAGTGGTTTTGGTAGTCCAATGTTCTTACCTGTACAACTGGGGTATTCACAATGGGCCTTCATGGCTTCTGCGTGAATTTTACAATTGGTGCAAAACAGTCCTTTTATATTTACCTTACCTAACCTTAAGTTAGTTGCATCTTAAATTAGAAGAAGTTTGTTTTTAAAATTGAATCGACTACAATTCATAAATAAATCTAACAACAGCAAAATTAAATTTGCTTCCCTGATGTCAAGTGTGTGGATGTTAAAACATTGCAGCGTTTAATTTATGTGTTTAAGGATCGAAGAACAAATAGACAGCAATTGAGATTCCTTACAACAAAACAATTAAATAAACAAAACGAAAATTTCACAAAATGTACACATTTCAAGTAAAGTAAATGTCAAATTGAGATTTGGTAATTCAGTTTACCCGTTCAATGGAACGGCATCGAATGCGCGGTTCATCAATAGCAACATTCCATCAACTTTCTTATCTCTCCAATAGTTTTTGCTGAGGCTGCTAGTGTTTTTCAAATATGACCAAATATCAAAGGACCACAGACAGCTACCAAAGCAAAGCAAAGTCAAACAATGAGGTACAAAATTTTTTATTCAAAGTAAAACGCTATTTAATTTTCAATTGTTAAACAGTTTAGAAACAGTTGTCAGTGCTGGCGAGAGTTCCTGCGCAGTGAGCGTTGTAAACAGACCATGCAGTCCATCCTTGTTGGCTCTTGATCTTACGGGCACATGTAACGGACCTGCTGATGTCATCAGTTGTCAGGGCACTGCAGGAAAGAGAGCATTCGTTGTAGGAGAACTTGCCGCTTGTTGGCTGGCACCAGTAGTAGTCGTTGATTTGGAAAATACCATAGTCCCGAGATCCGTTGTAGTTAGCTGGTCCGACAGCGGCTGTGTTGTATGAGCTTTCGTATTGGGCAATGCAAGTCCACTTGGGGAGTTCAGATTTGGGTGTTCCTAGCCTGTACATCTCTTGGGCCAGACCGCAACGGGTGAAGACCTTTCCAAAGGCTGGGGCAGCCAAAAGAACGGCAGCAAGGACAAACAGAGCGAACTTCATACTGAATAAATTAGTTTAACAGTAAACTATGCTAAATGAACGATTGTGCAGCCCTTTTATATTAAAAAGATGCCAAATAGAAACTGATAAGACAATTAACTGATTATGATTACAGTTAACAATCCTATTTGGTCAATTAAGTTTTAATCTAGCTCCATCTCAATCAAGACATCGATAAGCTGTGCACCAATTAGTGGTCTGTCTGGGTAATACAGTAGATTACATTAGTGTCTAATCGAAAGACTGCCTTAAAAATAATGTACAGTGCAGGTATACTAAATCTAGTACGAAATTTTGCCATTATTACTAACTACGTATGTTAAGTGGCACTTTCTATGCTGAGTGGCTTATTATGACTGGTTCCTTATTATAACTCTCATACATCATCTATTTGCCGCGCTTCGATGACAAGATTTCCTTGACTGTTTCGAGAGCCTGCGTTCCGGTCTTAAAGCCAGCAGCCAGTTGCTGGCTTTTGTATAGAATTCCCGGATGTTGTCCAGACCCCGAGACTCCTCGATCTTCTTTAGCTGTGGCCTCTATCTTGGGTTTACGCAGGATTTTCTTCTCCTGATAGTTCGGTACTCTTCCCTGGCCGCCTTTATTTTCTGCTGCAGCGTTCTTATGTGTGCATCTTGTGTTACCTTTTTACGGTAATGGCATACATTATCGTACCATGGTATCGGTGCTTTTGTAGGTGAATGCACAGTGGAAAGTTTCTCACTGAGGCGCACTGGTTATCTATATATATTTATTGCAGGTCCACTAATGTCGTATTTCATTGGACCTCGTCGAAAGTTGTCTGAAAATTCATATTTTTCAGTACCAACAGATGGCGACACCAAGTTTTAAAAAGGCTTAACCACACTACCACTAAAATATTTGACATTGCTCGTGCTTCTTTAGTTTCCAATTAGCAGTGTTCTTTTTTGGCTCTTATAAAATTTTCAAAATACAATTCTTCATGGCAATAAAAAAATTAATTAAATAATAAATAACTAAATATTAAATAAATAAATTTATTTAAGTAATTATTTCGTCAATCAGGGAATGCAAATAGTTACAACCTTCACAGTTTGCCCCAGTGGATGCGTGTTGGTCTGAAGAGCGACTGGTTGCTGCGTGAATCTTTAGCCTTGGAAACTTAGGATGTACTATCCGTTATGTCTTATTGCTTCGGTAAGGCAACTTTACCATTATACTCCGTACATTCAATGTACATATGTACATATTACCCTATCCGCTGACGTCCCGCTTCTTGTTAACCATTTGTAGGAGATGCTAAGTGGGTCTCAATAAAAACTAAATATTTTTAACGTGGTCGCTTCCCCGACGGCAACACAACCAAAAATGAAATGCCCAGGCTCTGCCTCTGACCTTAGGACGGACAGCAGGCCATTATTAAGCTGGCGTAAAGGGCTCATCCGCCATCATATTTTATTCCAAGGCCTTACTGACCTAAACATCAGATATTTGTAAGTGGCTTACGAAAGATATCTGCCATCGTTGGCGACGCTTACTTCTCGATCTGAGACTCCATCACAATACCACAATTAATGGCCGCACTCATGAAATGAATCTCCAATAGACGATCTCGTACAATTAAAATTTGAATACGAAAAAAAAGTAGACGTCAAATATATGGCTCACACGTATTCACAAATAGACCCCCCGAAATGGCTTTTATATTTTTTTTTTTGCCGTCTCATTTTGATCCTCTATTAGAGACATTTTTCTGAGTACATACCTACTACTGGAGAATATTTTCTGAGAACCAACCCTACGTTTTGTTTCTGTTTAGCTCTCCGGTTCAATTCCAACCCTTAATTTGATGCAATTCGTGAGTTTCTTACGCTTATAAGTGATTATCGTATAGCTGTAGAGAAATGTTCTATGTCCCAAATCGATACAAAGATAGAGATAACTTAATTCAGAATGATATGCTCCGGTTACTAATTTATCTGATTTTACTTAAACTAATAAAAATCATATAAAGCGATGAATTCAATCAATTTTGAAATCAATCTTAAATGGTCTCTCATTTTGTTGAACAGTGGCGCAAACATTTTTCAAGGGAGGGTTTGAAATTTAAAGAAGTTTTTATATTGTCAAAAACACACCTCAAGTCAAAAACACATACAATTTTTCACTACGCAATAGACACGCTCTGGATATAATTTTAGACGCAGATATATAGGGTGATTCATCGTGAGGCTTTTTTGACAGATCACGCATGACTCCTATCAAACAGCTTTGTCATTTGTATTCAGTATCGTTTGGCAAGTCATCATAGAAAGCCAAGCGACTTCAATTTGCGTCGAATGGGCTCTGGAAAGACTCAATGAAAATCCGGTGTTTTATCATGAAACATTTTTTAGTGATGAAGCCCCTTTCTGGCTCAATGGAAACGTTAATAAACAAAACTTTATTAACGTTTATGAGCAACTCGAAGAGTACCAAGAGCTATCTTTACATCCATTAAAAACAACGGCATGGTGTGGTTTATGGGCTGGTGGAATCATTGGTCCATATTTCTTCCAAAATGGAGCATGTCATATTAACGGACTATGTGCTTCCTGAAATTTAAGCTTATGGCCTCGGTGAGCTCTGGTTTCAACAAGACCGCACTACGACCCATATAGCGCGTGGAACAGTGCACTTGTTGATAAATCATTTTGGTGAGCACTTAAGCACTTAGATCGTGCGATATCACACCTTTGGACTATTTTCTCTGGGGATATGTAAAGTCTCGGGTCTTCAGGAATAAGCCAGCAACGATTGACGGAAGCCTAGCTTCTAAAACCATTGTATGCGCGAAGAAAGGACCTACAGCTTAATACCGATTCCGAACGGCAATTTATTTTTGAGGAGCTCCTCATGACAGATGGAGCAGCTTTAAGGTGGTACGGGCCGGGCTTAGTGGTCCAACGCAGTTAACCACTAAGCCACTGCACACACTTGAACATTTCGAGCCTATAAAAAGCGTTCAACCTCTGTCATCCTGTTGCAATCGTATGCGCCACTAGGATGACATGAAAAATTACAGCAATCTAGTACAAAAATAGCTTTAAACGTTCCTCCTATGCCTCTTGGTCACACATCATTTCTAAAATGTATTCTTTAGCCTTCGGATGAAGTATAATAAATACAACCAATCATATATTAATGCAAACAGTTTCTAGGATTTTTAATTTTAACCAAACTCTATAATCGTTTCCAATGAAATGAATAAAATTAGAAACAGTTGTCAGTGCTGGCGAGAGTTCCGGCGCAGTGAGCGTTGTAAACAGACCATGCAGTCCATCCTTGTTGGCTCTTGATCTTACGGGCACATGTAACGGACCTGCTGATGTCATCGGTTGTCAGGGCACTGCAGGAGAGGGAGCATTCGTTGTAGGAGAACTTGCCGCTTGTTGGCTGGCACCAGTAGTAGTCGTTGATTTGGAAGATACCATAGTCCCGAGATCCGTTGTAGTTAGCTGGTCCGACAGCGGCGGTGTTGTATGAGCTTTCGTATTGGGCAATGCAAGTCCACTTGGGGAGTTCAGATTTGGGTGTTCCTAGCCTGTACATCTCTTGGGCCAGACCGCAACGGGTGAAGACCTTTCCAAAGGCTGGGGCAGCCAAAAGAACGGCAGCAAGGACAAAAAGAGCGAACTTCATATTGTTTCTAGCTTTCTTGTAGAAAAAAACTGTACCGGATAGATGCCGGTGCAGCCCTTTTATAGCTGGAATTTTGTCGAAAAGCTGATAAGACTCGTCATGGATATCGGTCTCAATTGAAAATGTAATTAAGAATGCGGTTCAGCTAATTAACTTTTAATCTTATTTCATCTTAATCATTGATAAGATGAATTTATTATTAATAATTGTGCATGCGATTCATCAGTTATCATAACACCTGCTAGTCGTAGCTCGTAGAATAAGGCAGTCGCCACGATCGTGTGAAACAATGGTTTACCCAAATAATTTAAATGTTTCCCTGATTTTAGGGTTTTTTTCACATATAATTGCTTTTACCAAAATAACTTACTTTGAGGAGGGCTTTTTCAAAAGTCGATATTTTCTGGAAAACGTAAAAAAAAACATAATGCTAACACGATGATTGACGTTTTCATTCACTGTTGCTTGCTTCGCTTTTGGTCATAGATTCCAGCTATTTCAACCAGATTCCACCTAGTTAAGCAGATAATCGAGGATATCATTAAAAACCAAAGGACTTGAGACTCGCCTTTGGTTGGGAACTCTTCGGTGACTTCAAAAAGGCGTCTTGCTCTTGTCTCTGTTCCGGCATACATGCCCATGATCATCTCTACAAAGGTTTCAGGAACTTCTCGTGCAGAAAAAGAAGGTATTGTAATAAAGTTTGGAGATGAGCCATCGGGCACAGATGGCTCATCTTTAGCCTTCTTTCTTTTCTTTCCATATAACGGTACTCTTGCGTCTTCTCTCTAGTCTTCTCTTCTTTGTCTAGTTGGTAGCGCCCTTTGAAGCTCCGAGCATTGATTTAGCTGCAGGAAATGCCCCATGTCTTGTGCCCTATATACGAAGATTAATATTTTGCAATAAATGCTGCGCTATTTTCTATGTCCAGCATATAAAATTTCTTAGAATTTAAAGCTTACTACACAAGGCGATGGGTATGCATATTTAAATGAAGCTATGAGACAAAATAGCGAGCTTTCTGTCAAAGACTTTTAGAAGAAGTTTTAGATACTGTAAGAATTATGGGACAATCTTGGAATGAGATTTCACAAAAAATTGCAGAGCTTTCAGCCTAAGATCCTCAACAAATCGATGATATAATAGAAGTAGTGATCGATATTGCCAAACAATTAAATTTAGAGGTGTATGCGGATGACGTCCAAGACGTCAATCAAGAGCTAACAATTGACAAGCTTATAGAGAGATGCGTGAGCATGATCAAACATTGAACAAACAAACTGAGGCGTTAGACCCTAGAGTTGAATAGGAAAATCAAATGACGATTTCAATCTTAACAGAAGGCCTTAGTACAATTGAAAAAGCGTTTAATGTTTTAGAAAAAAATAGATTCCAATGAAGATCACGTGTCTACTACAAAATGGAAAATAAAAAAGTTACTGGCACGCTTCGAGGAAATTTTACATGAGAAGAAGAAAAACTTATCTTATCAGGCGACATTGTTATAAAATATTAAGCATACATCAAAATAACTTTGATTTACGTTGTTTTATTCCTACTAATGTAAATCGTTTTAATTATCTAAAATTGTATTGTTTTCTTTAGAAAACCAGATATATCCAGGTCTGGTAAGTTTGTGTTAAGTGTTTCGCAAGCTGATTCTTACAAACGTTAAACGTTTCCACTGATCACAAATCCGCGATTAAAACTTAACTTCCTCAAACCTTCTTCTAATTCCGTGATTTATCTAGGTAGGCATGTCTGGTCCCGATTACACAAACTTTATACGTATTTATATGCAAGGTTGAACCACGACTTAAGCGAATTCGACTTACACGGCTATGTGTTAGGCCCATCTGTCGCGTCAGTCCGGGGTATTACTGTATTCTTTTTAAAATATAAATGAATATGATAACTTTTAATAAGTAAACAACCAAAATATTGTAAACTAACTATGAAATATTGAAAGAATTTTAATGTTTCAGTTTTTTTTCCAAGGGTAAATAAAGCTTATAATAATAATAATAATAGTTCTGTTCACATTGTAAGTATCTGTTGTCGTCGATTTGGTGAAACAGATCGAAAAACCATAGTTTATCACTAGTCGAATGAATGGCTTTTATACGAGCAGCTTAGTCCGTGCACCTCTTGAGCAGCTAGTGCACCAGATGCAGGCCAAAGTTCGCCTTATTTTAATGTCTTTGTGAAGCTAATTTGTATTTTGTTAATTAGTATTTTTCTGGTGGGAACCTGCGACTGACCACCAATTTTAAGTCTATCTTGGATTCATTACCGAACGTGGTATTTAGCACATGCTTAAGATGCCTTCACAAGAAGAGAGTTCCTCATGCTGTATCAAAATTCTCCATGGAAGTATTCGCCCCTGTATGTCCCTTGAAATCGACGGCAAAAAAACAAAAGCTCTTGGTGTGGTTGATGGCGATCTATCCAAAATGCATCTTTTTCCATCTGCTCACAGCCAATCTAATATAAACGCTGACACCATTCCACACCAAACAGCAACTGGGCTTTTAAATGGGTAAAATATTGCTCAGAATCTCTGCCTCAAGGATGATACCAATATCGTTCTTACCCTGTTGCTAAGGTTGCTCCTGGAACGTAGTTAAAAAAAAAACACCCAACTCTTAACCAACAAGGCAGATTATAACAAGCTACTAAATCAAACAACTTTAAATGCAGCATCACTCGATAATATGATCCGAACTTGAGAGAAAAGGAACCTCACAGGCTAACAAGTAAGAATGCAGTAAATTGGAAGGGCTATGCTCGCTGAATCCTAATCATAACCGCGGATTTATTTTGTACCTGAATGATACTGCTATGAAACCTTATCAAAAGCATACGAATATTTAATTCGGATTTAAAAATCGTAGTATGAGTGCATGTAAGCTTCACACCAACTTCGATATTTACATTGGTGGGCCAATGGGTATGTAAAGTGCGTCACCAAAATTTGTGGCACGTTTCACTTACCTAAGTAAGTCCGCTCATTAGGTTTATCGGTATCAAGATCAAAACTAGATTACAATTTAATTTTTTGTACTGCAAAACCTTTTTATTATCTATAACCTATCCACGTCAATTCGCTGCTTGTCTTATCTATATTGAAATTCTGTGAAATGCTAAAATTTTTGTCTATAAAATAACGCCACTGGCGTTCATTTAGTACAGTTGTCTATTCGAAAACTTAGATATTCAATATGAAGTTCGCTCTTTTTGTAATTGCTGCCGTTCTTTTGGCTGCCCCAGCCTTTGGAAAGGTCTTCACCCGTTGCGGTCTGGCCCAAGAGATGTACAGGCTAGGAACACCCAAATCTGAACTTCCCAAGTGGACTTGCATTGCTCAATACGAAAGCTCATACAACACCGCCGCTGTCGGACCAGCTAACTACAACGGATCTCGGGACTATGGTATCTTCCAAATCAACGACTACTACTGGTGCCAGCCAACAAGCGGCAAGTTCTCCTACAACGAATGCTCCCTCTCCTGCAGTGCCCTGACAACTGATGACATCAGCAGGTCCGTTACATGTGCCCGTAAGATCAAGAGCCAACAAGGATGGACTGCATGGTCTGTTTACAACGCTCACTGCGCAGGAACTCTCGCCAGCACTGACAACTGTTTCTAAACAGTTTGAAATTTAATATTGACAGCAAAATAATAAAGTTTAAATGTTCATGAAGTGATATAGTTCTGTGGATGAGTTTGCTTGACTTTCTTGAAAACTGCGATAGATAAAGTTTAGTTCTGGTTTTTGGAATACTTTTTTATTGGGAAGCAAACTAAAGCCCTCTTCATCCCTTATTATGAAAACGTTAGTGTCAAATTATTCGGCTCTCACTGTACTCATTATAGTGATACACGAAAATTCGGCTCAGCATGCGAAATGAATATTGAAAAACCTTATTTCGAGTGAGCAGTGTATGAATAGTTTGAATATTCAAAGAGAACTGAATGAATGTGTAATAGACCGAACAAACATTGTTAATTAACCAAATAAGGTTAAGGGTAAGAGTTATTAAATGGAAGAAATGAATACAATGAATCGAACACGTTGTTCGGTGCATAAAATTGTTATTCACATTCATTCTGTTCTAAGAGATAGTGATGCGAATTCACTCAGACATATTCAAAGTGACTCACTCAAACGTCATTCAAATTGAAACAGCGACAGCTCTGTGTAGTCAAATATGTATATATCTTCAAAACTTCAAATTGGAAAACTTGCCAAGTATAAAAATGTACCTAAATACTATTTGTGAAATTTTTAATAATTACAATACAAATTTGGCGTTCTTTTTTAGATCTCAGTACTTTTTGTGGCTGACTTGTAAGGCAAAAGAGATTTTTGTATAAGAGAACTTGGCTATTCTTTAACATTATGTTTTTGGTGTGATTTCAATACTTTTTGCAAAGATTTTTTTATACATGGAGATTTTGTAAAATTTTGAAATTGTAGGGATTTCGACCGAACGTAAACGCCCTCTTTCGAGGAAACTACAATTTGTTTTATAGCTTTTCTTTTTTGCCTTTAAAAGGATTACCGACATGTAAGATTTCATAACTACAGAATGAGTTCGATATAAGGGCGGTTGCCACGCCTCCTTTTGGAAGATACACAGAATTGGTCTCTGTTCTTCAAATCCTTCTTGCAAGTATAATTTCATAGCTCTAAGTCGTTTGGGTGCAAAGTTAAGAAAATGGAAAATAAACAATATTTAATTTTTTTCCGAGTTTGTTCTTAAAACCAACCCTCATGTAAAAAATAATAATTATAGGTCTTTTGGGGGCTGCGTTTAGAGAAGTGGGCGGTTGCCAAGCCCCAGGGATGAAAAATCACGAACATTTTTCCATGGGGTTTCTCCGCAAACCCTATTACTGTGCCAAATTTCAAGGTTTTACGATGACTGGAAGTGCTCCATTGTTTTGATGATCTGTCAGTGAGTCAGTGGTTACGGTTTTTGCTAATTTTGGGGGGTCAAAATGGCCTGAGTTGGTTCGTGTAAATAAGGGTATAGTGCCAAGGTTGCTAAATAACTTGGCTGGGCACTACCGTGCCCCTTGATTACAACTGGTGTCATTACTGGACACTGTCTAAGGGCAAGCTTGCAACAAGGCTTGGTGCTTTTTCAAACGACTATTGTAGGAGCTGTATGGATGAGGAGGGCGAAGAGACAACGCTACACCTTCTTTGCGCATGCCCTGCTCTCTCTCGAAAACGAAATTTCCATCTAGGAGCTTACTATCTTAACAATCTAAACTCAACCGACCCAAAATGTGTCTCACGCTTTATAAGCAGCTCAAAATGGTTCAACGAGTAGGCAGGAACTTCAGATCTACGTGGTATCACAATGGACCTTACATAGGTTTGACAATTAACTATAATATGAGGAGCTTACGTTGGAAATCAAAATGCACAAAAGTTCCTACGAACATTGTGACGAAATAGCTTTACTGGGGAGGTAAGTGAAACCCTTTAAGAAACGAATTAACATGACAAATGCAGCCAAGGTTTATTAGAAGGTGCTTGCGCGGCAGCTCAAATCTTCTGGTGTTGCCATTGTAAGTATATATGTACATAATAACTTGCAAATAAATTTAATTTTATTAATTGTTAATTTTTTAGATTTCAAAAAGATGATAGGGTCAACAAGGAAGCATTTCAAACCGGCTGCCGGCTCGATAGCGCTTTGAAATCCCTCCAATTGTATGACTGAGTTCGTGTTTGCTTTCTCTTTGCTGAAGGCGGCTACCACAGGGGAGTTGGAATAGACCTTAATATTTGTCTGGCCAAATCCAGCTTTAGTAAGATCCTCGCAGACGTTTGATTCGTTACGTCGACGCTTTTCAACCTGGTGCATGCCATTTCATTCATTCATTTATTCATTCATTTAAAATTTAGGCGCATTACGGAAACATTTTGAAAATGATTTTTTACATGGTGAAAGGAATTTTTGGCTTCTAGGTGATAGATAATGTGATAGCGTATGTCATTTATAAAACCGTTTAACAATTTTTATTAGGAGATGCTGCCTATCCCTTAGAGCCGTGCTATTTGACACCTCATAGGACACCTGCATTAGGTTCAAAGAAGTTCACTCACGTTGTCGCAACATTATTAAATGCACGAATGGAGTTCTCAAAAATCGATGGAGATGTGTTGTTAGTGCTAGTGCTAGAGAACTGCATTTCAGTCCAACGAAGGCAGCAAAAAACACAAATGTGTGCTGTGCTTTGCATAATATATGCATTCATTTTAAGGCAGACTTCATCAATGTTTTTAGTGAACTCGCTTCAGCAGTAAGTTCGGTAAGTTTTGAATGAGCTTTTTCTATTAAGGCTCACTACTATACTTTAACCTTGCAAATAGCTAATAGTTGACATTTCAAAATTGAGACTTAGACCCATGATTAATGATGTGGAAGAGATGTAGTTCCAACCAATTTGTAGCCAATGCAGCGAACGAAACTATCAACCTATTGAAGGAAACATTCGATGATTTTTGCATAATAAACCTGTAAATTGGTGTGTAAGAGCTTTTGCCATTAGCGAGATACCAGCCAATATGCTCGATAAAGGGACTCAAAATTGGACAACATGAAATAATCTTTAAATGCAAGAGTTGAATTGACAAATCGGAAACCCATTATAACCATCAAGCAACTGGAACCACACGTAGAAAGGAGCACGCACTATATAGGATTAAACTTTTAGGCCAGTAGGATTCATAGCATCCTTTTTTGGTGTTACAAAACCATGACTCCCGAATCGCGATCGTACCTAATTTAAGTTGATCTCAAAGCCGCTGGTAACGATTTTATTTTATTTTTTTATGCAATAACAAAGTCCGAGTTATATAGAATTCTTTATTACAAAATCAGGGAATATATCATAAAATTTAGAAGCAGCTGTCAATACTTGCAAGGGTTCCGTCACAGTAGTGCCAGGTGCTCCATGCAGACCATCCTTGTTGGCTCTTGACCTTGCGGGCACAGGTAACAGAGTCCTTAATGTCATCAGTAGTGAGGGCAGTGCAAGAAGTGCTGCACTCGTTGTAGGAGAATTTACCACTGGGTGGTGAGCACCAGTACAGATCATTGATCTGGAAGATACCATAATCGTTGGATCCATTGGAGTTTGGTGGCCCAACTGCAGCGGTGTTGTATGAACTCTCGTGCTCGGCAATGCAAGTCCAGATTGCCAACTCAGACTTGGGCACACCAAGACTGTACATTTCCTTTGCCAAGCTGCAACGGTCAAAGACCTTGCCGAAGGCTGGAGCGGCCAAAAGTGCGACCGCAACGACGAATAGAGCTATTTTCATGGTTGTTGCTACGATTTTAGTCGAATAACTGATATTTCCTTGAAGTTTGTTTCGCTTTTTATATAAAATTTTGAGAAAGATTAGCACAGATTATGTCCTCACTCATCAAGGAAAATTTATTTATGGCCACGTATTTGATGCCATCTAGATTTTACGTCCAAAGTCGTTAGATTTGTGATAAATGCACAACGAAGGTAACTGTACGAAGTCGTGTGTCAAAAGTGAGACTTGCCGCAAATCTGAGATAAGGAGTTACAAAAAAATTATCTCTGATCGCAAATATATACTCAGATTTGTTTTCAATTCGTACTAATTTTAATTAGTTGATAAGACTATTGTTTGTTTATTAGGCCAATGTTGATATGAAATTTATTAATTTACTTTCTACGGTCTTATCTGTTAACACAATCATTATTAGCAAAACTTCTATAATGAGATAGCTAGTGATTTGCATTCAATAGATTTAGCATCAATTTCGTTGGATGCAGAAAAAGGAAAGCTTGGTATAAAAATTTGCTTTTAGAGGAAACATGGCACCATCAGGCAATGTCAACATTTACATTGCGGTGCAATGAAGTCGACTTATTGGAAGAGGTTTAAAAACCACACAGGCAAGGACCGCAGGCAGACAAAGGCTTAAAATTTAATAAACTTCAGACGCTGCAAGTTTTATTAAATTTCTAGCAAAATGTGCGCTGTAGCGTACCCTAGCTAATCACCTCTTTGCCATCGTTTAGAAATATCTTGTCAATTTTGGAACCCATTCGGAATGGAAAATGTACCTACTCCAAAGTCAGTGTACACACTTCGAGTTACTTCGATATACTTCCAGTTAAACACTAATTTGAACAAAAGGAAACTATTTAAATTTGTTTTGAAAATTCACAATTTGTATCCTTTGCCTGCGCTAATTGGAATATTTCTTCATGCTTTTTATTTGCCATATACATTTTTTTTCATTAAGCCGAACAACAAAAATCTTACCTTTGATTTGATACAAAAGTAAATTAATGCACGGCAACACTCACTTACAGAATGAATTACGACAGAATGAAAATTAGCGTTCATGTACGACATAAACATGGCTTTCTGAACATTAACATGTAACCCTACAGTTAACGAGTATCCCACAACTACAAAGTGTATAGACTTTACATTAGCTGTCAGACTAAATTTGATTATTGGTACGGCCGAATGTGTTTTGTAGTGAATCACTTACTTTATTTTTATTTGTATCCCCATGTAAATAGGTAGGTTCGCGTATAAACGCAATTTTAATAACTTAAACTTCATTTCCTCACACTGAAAATAATCAAGTTTTAACAAATTGACGCAAAAGTATGTTTGACACTTCGTGTTTGAGTTGCCAATTTGTAAAAATAGTACTTCCTTTGTCGATATGATTCATAATTGTATGGAAGTTTGGCATGAAGTTTGAAGTTTGTTGCTAGTCACACAGCGGTTGGTTGCTACACCATTGTACGGTATTTTTTCATTTAAAAATGTTGGTATCGTAATACTTTAAAAAAAAAACGACAATTTATTAAAAATGAATGAAGAGAAGTCCAAGCCAATTTCCATTTTATTTTGCACAAATTTTTTTATTTTTATATACAGATTTTTCAGATTAAAGATGTCAACTTAGCCCATAGAGTCCAAAGGTCCAATCGGTAAAGCGAGTTTACCGAAGGCATATATTCTTCATTACCGAATATATATATGCAGCGCAAAACTATTTAAAAAAAATTTAACCACTATTCCAATGATATTCCACTATCCAATTCTGAATCTATCGTTGAAGAAATCACATTGGGACAAATCTGGAGAATACGGTGGATGCGGCAGTAATTCGTAGCGTATTTCCATCATATTGCCGCCGCAGGCAAGTGGGGCCGTTTTCTCTTCAATGCGTCATTAACTTTTCCCAATAATTCAGCATAATATTTTCATGTAATCGTTCATCCCTTTTGCAAATGATCCCAAAAAACTGAGGCCATGATCTGTTTTTCCCTTCTTTGTTGGACGTTCTCCGCGTGGAACCCACTGTTTTGAGTGTTCTTTCATTTCAGGCGTATTGTAATGGATCCAAGTCTCGTCAACAGCGCAGAAATTCCTTGGAATTTCGCTTAAAGAGGTCCAAGTTCTGCTGTGAAGTGGTCAGTCGAATCTTGGCACCCATCTTACCAATAGCTTTATCATGCCCAAATATTGATGCAATATATTCTGCACACGTTTATAAGCGATGCCTATGGTCTCAACAATTTCTCTTATCTTCATATTCGAAGATCTTCCGGGCCGGAACATTGACGTCCATTCCATTTCCCAGCCACTAAGTCCAACAGAATTAATCAATGAATTTATCTGAAATTTTGACAATCGTTGTTTTACAGATGACACCAAGCAATGGCATATAGATTTTGCAGTGCCTTCAAACACAAGTACTTATCAATCATCCTCCGTATGTTGACGTCTATGTGTATGAAGTTGGCGAGGTTGCATTTCTGCAATTGGAACCAGGAAACATACAAACCTGTAAACCTGCAAACCTTTGTAATGGATTTCTATACCAATTCTAAAATTTATTCTGTAATCGCAACAAAGTCTAAATTGATAAGAGTGCCTGAACCTAAAATGCGAATAAATTGTTCTAAATGGCAAATTGACACGTACACGATCTATATTATTGTGCGATAACTGCACAGAATATTGTGCCATATTAAATCAAGCGAAAATTACATATCATCGCAAGATAATCGCTAAAAATTGTATATAAAAAGCGAAAAAAACTTCAAGGAAATATCAGTTATTCAACTAAATTCGTAGCAACAACCATGAAAACCGCTCTATTCGTCATTGCGGTCGCACTTTTGGCCGCTCCAGCCTTCGGCAAGGTCTTTGACCGTTGCAGCTTGGCAAAGGAAATGTACAGTCTTGGTGTGCCCAAGTCTGAGTTGGCAATCTGGACTTGCATTGCCGAGCACGAGAGTTCATACAACACCGCTGCAGTTGGACCACCAAACTCCAATGGATCCAACGATTATGGTATCTTCCAGATCAATGATCTGTACTGGTGCTCACCACCCAGTGGTAAATTCTCCTACAACGAGTGCAGCACTTCTTGCACTGCCCTCACTACTGATGACATTAAGGACTCTGTTACCTGTGCCCGCAAGGTCAAGAGCCAACAAGGATGGTCTGCATGGAGCACCTGGCACTACTGTGACGGAACCCTTGCAAGTATTGACAGCTGCTTCTAAACAGATTGATTTTTTGTTTAATTGAAGTGAAAATAAAAATTGTATTTCTTAAAATGTGTTCATATTTTTTTATATGCTTCTAAAGGATTTTGTATGAAATTTGTTTGTTCGAAAATATTAGCGAAATGATTAATTACAAAATAATGTATTTGAAAATCTGATTAACTGACCTTATGTTAAATATGCTAAATTAATATGCTTTCCGTTCTATGCGCCATCTACAAGTTCAGTCATAATTCACAAAACAAATAGCCAAAAAAGGAAACGAATTAAGTAAACTCACCACGAAACAACTGTTACACCACTAGTAACTCACAGCAAGAGCACCGTTGTCATGAGTGAATTTTCGAAAATGTCAAAACAATAACAAATACCAAACACCACCAATAACCACATTGATTTATTAGAAAGAAAAAGGACGTGTTTTCACATAAAATGTCCAAAAATATTCGCAGTAAACAAGTGAAAACGGTAAATACGAACTAAGCAATTATGGTGGCACAATTTATGCACGAAGAACGAAAATAGAAACAAAATCGCTTCACTACACCGTCACCAAGCACTCAAACTTTTGGTTTCATTTAGTTGCCAGTCATTCGATTATATTCAGTGTGAAATTTCCTTCATGTTATTATTTTAGATTTGCATTTTAGGACTAGTGCACTGTCAAATTGATTCAGTCGAACAAATTAATGAGACTCAGTTAATTTCACACTTTAAAGAAAACTAAATAAACCTGGATAGGAATTCTATAGTAC
The DNA here is from genome assembly GCA_963576555.1 of Ferdinandea cuprea. NCBI lineage: Eukaryota > Metazoa > Arthropoda > Insecta > Diptera > Syrphidae > Ferdinandea > Ferdinandea cuprea. The sequence goes on from OY754958.1 coordinate 43,253,116, forward strand.
ATTCCGGTCGCTGAACAGTTTGTACTTGGAAATCTGTTCATGTGCTTAAAAAGTAATTGATTTTTTTTTTGTAGGCATAGTATTTCTGTTAATGAATCATCGAACCTAGTTTTTTTTGTGGGAATTTTATGGTCCATAAAGACATTCGTCAGTCAAACAAATAATTAAAACGAACGTTATCTGCAAAAAGCGAGTTATGATGAGAACCTGTTTATCAGTGAAGTAAATCCTAAAGGCTGAACTTTAATTGTCAGAAGCTAATGTCATAATTGAACGAAAAGTGGTCAAAAGTGCTGTCAAATTCTTTAGTCTCCCGTTATATATGAAAGCAAATGTCATTGTTATGTTGTTTATAAGCGTATTTTAGTGTGAACATGTTTATCTGTAAAGTGAAATTAAAAAATTAAAATGGCGAACTATTATTATCGGAAGCTAATGTCATAATTGAACGAAAATTGCTCAGAAGTGCTGTCACTTGCTTAAGTTGCTCAAATTGCATGAAATCAACTAAATATACCTTCATGCTCGTTGAATGAATAAATTGCTTGGTAAATCTTTTTACATTTCAATCAGTTTCTTTTGTGAGGTTAGTTAACTTGCCTTCGAAAAGGCTCCCTAATAGGCAGCGATGTAGCTACGACTAAACTGTTTTCCAGCTAAATTAAGATATAACATTTCCCCGGTTTTCCAGCAGTTAAATGCATCCATCTCGTCTAGGATTAATTTGTTGCTCATTACACTTACGCATTTATATTACTCCAGCGGCCGTTGGAGTAGATTGGAAAGAATTGCTTCCATGTCGAAATCTCTCCACAAAAGATGTGCTTCCACTTCTTCACCAATCAAATATGAATTCGTAAATTTCCTGATGTTTGTCAGAAACATTCCAACTTCAAGAAGTTTTAATTAAAGCATTTGCTAAATTCATCAATGAGATGCGCAGTGGATGGACATGAACCTTTCTGTCAACTTATTCGTACTTTCAATTGATTTTTGCTGAATGTTGTTCGGGATGGTATATTTTAAAAAATGGTTGAAGTTCGGTTAAATCTTTATCTTTAACCGTGCTAAATGGCAATCCATTCTTCATGGTTCATTTTTTTTTTTTTTTTTTGAAGTGCATTTAATTTATGCACTTATATTTGGAATGACAAAATTTTTCATTTGCATTAGTTTGTGGAAGTTTAACCTTACAGTTAGAGCTTTCAGGAATCATTTCAGAATTTGTGGGAGCAGAGGTCAGTTGGCGATAATTTCTAGTAAAATAAAATATTCGGCCATGAAGCGAAGGTTTCGATACCGACCTTTCTGCTATGACAGTGCTGCTTTTGTTTTGGTCTTTTCAGTTTGCACCACCGATTAGGGCATTTTTATTCGATTTTTCTAAGAAATATCAAAATAATCATAGTAAAAGTCTGTATTTTGTTATTCTTTACTATTTGTACTTACTTGTATAAATTGATAACTCAGCTCCACTTCCGCAAAATTTACCACATAACCAAAACAGTACATAATGTAATATTGCCGAATGCGTTACTGTTCAAAATGACACATTTTGTTCCATGAAAATACACAAACTGTACAAGTGGAATAATTTCTAAGCCCAAAAATCGTAAAAAAAGGATAAATCGTGGAAATTGGCATCGCTGTGTTTGATATTAAGGTCTTTTATCAAATTTTTTTGTTGCTCGACTTTTATAAGAAAAACAGTTTTTGCAAACATTGCACTTAGTTCTACATTCTCCTTTCATCGGAAAATGCAACCATATGCTATTTTTCTATCTTATAAATGTCCACCATTGTCAAACTTATTTATGCATTAAATACGTCAATGTTCGTAATGTTAACACATAGCTGCTACAGCAATGTATGCAAAACTTTAGTATTATACTGACAGAAATTGGAGTTAGCTAAAATGATAAATTTGTATTTATGACATTTAGCAAAACAAATCATTTTCAATAGAAATACAAAAATTTGGCGTTTATTTTAGAAAATAAACTCAAATTATTATTTTCTGGATAACGTTTTTCTACGGAAAAAAACATAACCACTCATTGTGGAGCGTAGGGATGAAACAATACATCGATACATCTATGCATCATGTTCAAAAACATCGATGTTGAGACCAAAAAAACATCGACACAGCGTTCGATGTTATATATAGGGTCCGCCAAATAACTTTTTTTTTTGGAACAGGGCGCAAAACATCGAGTGTAGCTTCGGCTGTGTGGCACGTGGCGCCGTCCTGTTGAAACCAAATGTTGCCAATATCCTCCTCTTCAATTTTTGTGAACAAAAATTTGTTCAATTCGTGGCCCGATAACGATTGCCATTGACTGTAACGGCCACTCCTTGTTGCTGTTCGTTGTTCGTTGTTCAAGCGTATACACAACCATATTCGTTCAGCGGAAGGATAAAACTAATTATCTGTCAAATCAGACATGAGCTAAGTGTTACCATTCACGAAATAAGCTCTAGTTGAAAAAAAACGTTAGATGACGGACCCTATAGTAGTGCTTTGTGGGGAGTGTGTCAAAAGTCCTTAAATTACATGGATGCTTTAGTTATCACAGGATATAAAGGGTGATCCATTTCGAGATTCCCTACTTTTTTAAAGAAAAAAACACAGAAAATTCAAATTTAATGGAGAATGTTTATTATCATTTGAAGGAACATTCTTTGGCATTTATTTTTTGAAGATTATGTCTATCAAATGTTGGCCGTTGCTACGTCGCAGATGGTCCATCCGTTGAGTCCAATTTTCGATCACTCGTTCGAGCATTTCGACTGGTAACTGGCGAATGACACGCGTGATGTTTTCCTCCAAGGCCTGAATCGAATCTTGGTGGCCAATCGACCGGCCCAAAACGTGAAATTATGTGCTCACCGAAATGTTCTCTCAATAAGTCCATTGATTGATGCGATGTGGGGGAAGTGGCGCCGTCTTGCTGAAACCAAATGTCGCCGAGATCACGAGCTTCAATTTCAGGCATCAAATAGTCGGTTATCATGGCACGATAACGGTCGCCATTGACGGTTACGTTCGCACCGGCATAATTTTTAAAGAAATATGGACCGATGATTCCACCGGCCCACAAACCACACCAAACCGTTGTTTTTTCTGGATGAAGTGGCAGTGTTTCAATCTTTTCAGGTTGCTCTTCGTCCCAAATGCGGCAATTTTGTTTGTTTACATACCCACTGAGGCAGAAATGGGCTTCATCGCTAAACAAAATTTGCCTCGAAAACGTCGGATCTTCTTGGAACTTTTCAAGAGCCCATAGAGCGAAGCAATGTCGCTTGGGAAGGTCGACCGGCTTCAGTTGTTGCACAAGCTGTATTTTGTACGCTTTCAATTAAAGATCTTGACGTAAAATGCGCCAAGTCGTTCCATACGTCAGTCCGAGTTGCTGCGAACGGCGCCGAATCGACTCTCTACGGTCTTCGTGTACACTCTCAGCTACGGCCGCTATATTTTCTTCACAGCGTGCTGGACGTGGTCTATTCGGTCGAATATTATCCAATAATGAATGCTGGGTCTCAAAATGGGTGATGGTGTTGCGAATAGTACGCTCAGTAGGCCGATTATGTTGACCATAAGTTGAGCGAAGTGCACGAAACACATTCCTCACAGAACGTGAATTTTCATAATAAAGTTGAACAATTTGTAAACGTTGTTCACGCGTAAGTCTTTCCATTATGAAATGCCAAACAACACTTAACAAAAATAACATGACAGCATGACACGACTCATACGTGATCTGTCAAAAAAGGCTATTGAAAAAAGTATCTCTACTTGGATCACCCATTATCTGTGAAAAAGTATTGAAAGTTTAACACAAGTTAAATACAGACAGAAACGATGCAGAATAAGTTTCTTTCGGAGTCACTATTCACTTTCAAAAAATTCGGACATTGAATTCTTTTAAAAACTAACGATCGTGTATTTACTTCCAGAAAGTTTTTGCTTTTGTTATAATCCTGTAGTTATTGATAATCTAGTTGTTGGCCATTGAAACAATACACTACTCAAATATATTTAAGGAACACTCAATTTCTTAAAGTTTCTTTTTTGTGTTTTTCAAGGAGCTGTATCGTCGTATGTATGTCGAAATGAAATTATGATCATTTTAAATTTTAAATATCCAAGTTTCTAGTTAACGGATTTTCTGGTACAATATTTTTGTAAGTAAAGCTCATTGCGCGATCATAGAAATATTTTTGATTTAGCTGCGATTTAATATGCAATAGTTTTCTTCACTTAAACTCGTTGCTGAGACGTGAATGAAAATTTCAACTGATATCTTAACAAACAGATTCTGTAACCTTATCGCCCATTTGACAACTTGTTCTGTCTTCATCAATTGGTTAGAAAAATAATTCGCTAAATTTGCTACTTTGATATTTATCAAAAAAATAAACTAAGTTCTGTTCAAATTTGAGTCTACTGGTTTTGCCTTATGGTCACAGGTAAATCAATTTGAGAAAAAGTGACGCAAATTACATGTTCCCATTACTCGCTAAATTTGTAAGGACACTTTTGCGTTTGTCTCTTAGCCGTTTAAATGAAGAGTTCCTCTTTTTGGCTATAAAACTTACGAAATCTTAAAAATAAATTTTCAACGAAATCATAAACGGACCTTATGTATAAAAAAGGAGCGAAGAATACTAGCAGCCTCCTTAACTACAAAATACCAAAAAATAACTTCTCTGATTATATATGTAGCTATTTAAGTTCTTAAAAATTTCCTTTTCCGTGCTAGCAGCTGTATTCCGCAACTTGCACATTCCAGCGGAGTAACGCAAAAAAAAATATCAGCTTTATTTTGGCAGCACCCCCCAAAACCTCTACCTGGATCCGCTCCTGACCAGAGACGATTCTTTGATGCTTCAGCAGCCTTCGCCTCCTAATTTTGATGTTTTTTTTCTTGTTTACGAAAAGGACCCATATTTTTTTTGGTTTAAGGATTAACTATTTTCTTACCTCAGCCTAAACACGAACCGGAGCTGTGCGGTGAGGCTAGAGTCGAAGTGAGCGGCAAAAACAAACGCATCTTTCCTATTTCAGCTCGTATACTGAGGCGCAAAGCGTAAGAAAGCATATATTTCACATCACCTCTGTCCTCGGAGCTCGTACCTTTATCTCGCCAGATCTTTTCTGCTAATCCTCTCTTCATATTTAGTTATCAATAGTTTAAAAGGAATCAAATCAAATTTCATTTCAGCAACCAAAAACGGAAGCCTTAAAAAAGTCCTCCAGTGCGGTCTCAGCAAATGATGCAAAGAAAGTTTCGACAAAACCAAAGGCCACATTAAGACCCGTCGTCTCAGTCAAAGACGAGGAAAAAAAGAAAATTCTCCCAACTCGAGCCGCTGTACAATTAAACTCCGTCAAAAGTTTACCAAATGGGAGCACAGTACGGTTGTCGGGTGCCAAGGCTACTTCGTCCAAGTCGATTTCAGCAACACCGTCAAAAACACAAAAGACTACAACTAGAATTGCATCTGATAAAAAAATTCCGTCCGTAAAAGCCAAACCTCCATCAAAAGCAGCAGTTCCCATAAGGCCGATTTCTAGTAAACCCAACAAAGTTATGTCTTCAATTCATAATGTAACCGTTTCATCGCCACCTTCGAAACGCAGGGAAACTCCTATAGAGCCAATAATTGAAGTAGCTGAACCGAGACAAAGAAGCAAAAGCAGGACGTTACACCCCGATGAGATTGTCCTCCTCAAGGGCAATAGTGTAGAATCCAAAACCGAAGCAAAAACACAACCGACAATAGTTCCACTCACAGTTAAGGAACCAGTGGCCTTTGAAGTAACATTCGACGACGGGAATCAAAAGCGGACAACTACGAACAAAAGTCCGGCTCCATCTGATTCAGGTCCTGACTACGATGACGACTTTGAGTCATATGAATCTGACTTTGAGACCGGTTCATCATCAGCAGAAGTTGTATCACAATCAAGCTCCACAGAATCTAGTCCACCGTCGGCTAATGACAGCGAAACTGAATCTGAAGCGCACTCTGGTGACGACGATGAAGACTCGGAGCCCACCCAATTTCCAATAACGGTTATTCATAGGGACAAGGAGCAGGAACGTAAATTGGATTCAGGGAATTATGATCTAAACTCAAAGAACCGTCGACCTATAGAGCCTTTTGACAGCCTGGACACCCTGGCAAACTACGAGCAGCTTGACTCTGGAATTAGTTATGAAAACAGTATCCATACTGTTTCCATTGAGCCCGGATCACTGAAATATGGAAACAATGTTCGTAGCATTGCTCCCGATTCGGAATCAATAGTTGTAGGAGGTTACGCGGCATTTTACACTAGTCCCAGAGTAACAAAGCGAGGTTTTGAAATAATGTCAAAGATTCAATTAGACACAATAACTTTTACACTGCTCGATTTGAAACCAATTGCCTATGATACTTTCATGCGCATGTTCGGCAGCTCCAATACAATGCAGTCTGCAACTCAAACACAAGAAGATCGCTTGGAGAGTGAGTGTCAAACCGACGAAAACGAACTTCGATCGGTTTGGACGCAACATCCACCGCAATACAACCAACTAACGATTTCCACCTGTACTGGTGAACTAAACAATGATGACGGATATGTTAAGGCGCATTCACATGAAGACATATTTGACAACACCATCAAAGCTCTGTCAAAATTGCGCCAGGATACTCCTGCCCCCAAGAGGATCCGACAAAAGCCAATTGACTTTGAGCGTTTGAATACATTTCTGAATAACTCGTCTATTCTGATCTCGCGCATTCTAACGTCTAACGCTCCCGTAGACGCTTTAGATACATACGAACTCCCTGCACTTAGCAACGGCTTCTATAAGCTTAACACTAACCTACTGAATGCCCTCCGAGTGGTTCGGATATTTTCTAATTCCAAATTCAACTTGATATTGACAGTTCACGAGAGTATAGCGAATATTTACCACAACGACTTTACGAATTTGATCATGGTTTGGAATAGTGGCGATGCCAGCAAACCCGTGCGTTTGCTATCTACATGGAGCGAAGTGTGTCAAGCCGAGATATGTAACGAATCCTCGGACATTGTTGTTTGCGGTCTGAGAGATGGTAGCGTTGCAATGTGGGATCTAAGGGAAACGTATTCATTCTGTTCAAAACTCGACGGATACTTGACGCATTTTGCGGCAACGCATTCCATTGCGCCGAGCTGGGGCGGAGCTGATATGCGATCATTTGACTTCGGAGCAATAGTCGATGTAAAAAGCTTTCGCTCAATATCAAAGACAGTGCTGGAGACGTTCAAGACTATTCAGGTGAGCTAAAGAGTTGTTTTTTTATTTGCTCACTTTTTTTGGAGGTTAGGTTAGGTACCTTAAAGGTGCTTAACACATACTTAATTTGGGTTACTTCTAGAGCAGTAGTTTAGGACACGGCACGGTTCTAGCGGTTTCTTCTCAGAAGCAGTGTCTTTCAATCAGAGCGGTTGATCTAATGCCGATGAGGTCGGTATCCGGAATAGATATCGCCGTCTGCATTGATAGCCAGGTTGGGCAATGGAATCAACCAACATCAATTCTGATATAGTCAGGAGCTGTCGCACAATGCTCAAAGCATTATGCAGTCAGAACCAGGTGAGGCTTATTGTGCCGCAAACTACGGTATTGAGAGAATTGAACAGCAAATGAGCTCGCATGAAGATAAGGGCTACTCCATAATAGTGAGGTTACTAAAATTAAACATTTCCTCTACATAGTAAGGGAGTAAAAAACTATAAGGACTGCCAACCTAAGGTGGTCAAGTCTTGAAGCACTCAGGCCATCTAAGGCTCTCTTACCACTTTTCGAAGGTAAAAGATCTAGGGATTTCATAAAATAAGCTAAGGTCAATAATTAGAATCCTTACGGGACGCTGTCTCCCGCGGAAATACGCAAAAAGACTGAGATTGTCAGAAACGCAATGAGACTCGGAATTCTCAGGTACTATACTAGCAGATTTTGCGGTGATCTGCAGGCTGTTGATGACATAACGCACATACAGTATGTATGCAAGGCAATATGAGAGGAGCTACTTTTTCGTTTGCAAAGAAATTGGATGCTTCACCAGTTCCCAATGGATTGCGATGGGCCCGTTTTTGCTGCCTAGTATTGTGTGCTGGCCTTACCGTACCTCTACCGATCAGGAGATCATCAGCATTACAATTTTCAAAGAATTTTTAAAGTCAGACGCCTAGTCTCAGAGATAGCATCCGATAGCCTTAACGCCTCCCCACTGCCACGCCCACAACTTAGAAAATACTGTTTTAAAACTAAATTTCATGAAACTCTGGTTTAAGGTCAGAAGATAGCTTAGTTTAGGTTGAAGTGTCCAATGTGATGCTACATAGATCTTCCTCTTTGAAGCTTAACAGAACTACTTATGAATGAAGCTAGAGGCATGAGGTCGCTCACATTTTAGGTCGGTAATGTTCGGTTTGTTCAGTTTGTTCAAATTATTATATTAGGAAGATGAGAAGCAGCTCCTACAAAATTGATTTGAATAAGCGCCAAACCTGGTTGCTGTCAGTTTTTCAGACAAGACAGTGTCTAGTGATGAAACCAATTGCAGCACTTATCAAGATATGATATGTGGTATGCCCAAATAGACTTTTCAGGCAAGATTGAGAGAGTCGGTCGTTCTTAGTTTCGTAGGTTTTGCAGTTTCCAGTACAGGTGAATGTTGAACTGCTCCGCTATCTTTTTAAGAGACGATCGGCAGTCCCTGGCCACTGAAGATATTATAGAGACTGATTCCAGACACTCGATGGCAGGCTTCCTTTTGGCAAGCATTCCTTTATCGCCACAATTTCCACATGCAAAACATTACAATGGGAAAGAGGGATTCAAATTAGTCTATCTTAGAAAGCGCCTCCAGGCGAATGGTTGTGGCCGGATGTCTGCAGAATATGTTAAGGGGTATTGAATGGAACAGAATGTCTTGCTTAGTTTATCGCTATTTACCGCTTTATGTAAGGCAGTCTACCAGACAACGTTTCAAACGTCAGTATCGATCTTAAAACCGAGACGTATAGCCAGTGAGTGATTCGGGGTTGAATTCCCAATTGTTTCCAATAAGTATTTTGCAAAAAAAATGTGAAATCGTAACTGTATGTAAGATTTCCAGATAAGCGTGGTATATTATATTAGACCTAGATATTAAGCTTCATTAGAGGAGTTTAAGCTAGAACCTTTGATTGAGGGGGAGTCGATATGTAGAATTTTGTATATCCCAGCGAAGAGGACACGTTCAATTTTGTGGTATTTTGTTGATATTTCAGAACTAAAAAAATACCATAACAAGTCTTCTTGGATGCGTATTGGGATCCGAATAGAGTATCATACTGTTTGCCCCTAGTTGACTTTAACCTTCCGATATAATTTTCAATACATTTATTTTCAACAACAATGTTTTCCAATCAACTTATTCTAATTTTATCTGTTTTTTTTTCAGTTTGCCTCACTAAACGAAACTGGCATTGTGGTAATTTGGACTCTAGTTGAAACTAATCTTCGTAATTACGAAATGTCTCAAGGACCTGACTGCAAACTTGAATACAGTTCGCCGTGGGCTCGCGTAAAACTTATCCAGAGTGCCATATGCGATCTTCGCGAGTACATCGAACTTGGAACCGTTCGGCCAAAGAGTGCTTTTGAACGAACTAAATCCAACTTTCAAATGGAAATTTTCGAAGATGACGTTCTCAAGGAACTGGCCGTAACAACTCGAGACATGAAACTTGGTCTTCAGGGGCTTCGCTTTATTAATCTAGACTGTGGAACTGAACGTATATTCATTGGAACGAATCGCAACTTTATTATATCGTGTTCGAAAACCCTTAAACGGGAACGTTTTCAAAGGATCAATATTGTTGACAGTGGATTCTTGTTTCCGACAGCCATAAAATTGCTTCAAAATGAGAACTACCTTGTTGTGGGCCTGTCCAATGGTTCTGTGATCCTACTCAATTGCAATCAAGAGCAAACGGATAAACATCATCGCCTGCTGCAGAATTCAGGCAATCTTTCCGGACAAGGCGCAGCAATTCCATTCAAGTCGAATGATTTCGAATTTGAAATAGGCAAGTCATGTGCGATTCAAAATATCATTCGAAATGAGAGGCGTTCATCTGAGAGTCAATTTGCTGATCATGACTATCGTCCTAGTACCGCTACGTTAATAGCGGCCACTATAAAGGATGGCAAAAAGCCATTCGAAATGCGAGTTTTTGATGAACAGGTGCTGCTAAACGGCACGGTTTTGCGAAAGAATTTGGTTCAGAAATTGGAAGTCTCAAGCGATGGATGGACCCTGTTTGCTCTTTCAGATGGTAATGTGAGAGCATATGACTTTTACGCTGACAAAGAGGTGCCATTCAGAAGTAATACACTGACAAGTGCTAAAGTTATGGAGATAGCCGTGAACAGTGCGGGTGGCGAAAGGAAGCAACTGATCTTGTTAAATCAGGACAATTTGGTCCAAGTGCACTTATTAAAATAAAAGTATGTTATTGCAAAATAGAGTTTTTATTGAAATAGGTGGCGCTGTAGCATGGGGTGGATCCGGCATAGACATCAACCAATTAAGGCAAAAATAGGAGGCTTCTAACCGAGAGTTTCTGATGTTTTGCCCGATTCGTCGATGTTGAAAGTTCGTGTTGGTTGACAAAGCCTTGTCTTAATTCTGTATTGACATGCAACTTTTCGCGAGACGTTATATTTGGAAATTTTTTTAAGACACAAAAGTTTAAGTCGCTACTCACCTTGAAGCATCAGCATCAAGCCGACGAGTTTGGCAGGTATGCCTTAACTCTTCTCTCTAGATGTTGCCTTATACGATCTTAAAATCCATCTGCTTAGGACGGTTATAACGCGTGTTGAGGTGTGAGGCAGCGTTCTTGCGAGTGTGGGTAACTCAATACACCTTGCCTATATCTGCCGCCTATCAATAAATTTGCACCCAAATAGACACCGCTTGTGTTCCATATAGCCTAATGTTGAAGATCTATGAAGATCAGAGCAAAGTAGATCACATAGGGATAACACCTGTTCAACCTTACTAGTACTGTTATCGCCACCGTTGATTTCCGTAATGCAGTTTGTAGTTCATTTATACTAGTAAAACCGTTTAAGGGAAGAACATATGTTTTAAAATTGAAAAACTTAAGCTGAATAAGAAAGATTACGAACTCCCGACGAACGGTCTTTCATCATTAGCATCGACATTCTAGGACGGAAGCGTACTCAATGGCCGACATGTCAGCGACCAACTGCGCCAACGTCTGGATCATCAATGTCGGGATCGCTCCCTCACAAATAACATCCGATCAAGTACGAAAATTCAATTCGCCAGACATCACGAAACTACAAGCAGATAGCTTGGCTCATATATGATGAGCAGGTTTTATCATATAAAAACGTATTTTTCCCTGCAAACTCAATTAATTCTTCCATTTTCGCAAATTGTTTTTGTTTCCATCAAACAAAGATAATGACGGATTCTGTCAAAATCAGTAGTGCCAGACTATAATTATTTACATAATTTTTTTTTGTGTGGTGGCTGCATTGATGCCGCGCAGCCAATTTAGAAATAGACACAACTTGCAGCACGAATTGACATGCAGCCAGCTTTGCGTCATTTTCCATATAAAATCAGCTCGCTGCACATCTGTTTCAGGCATTACACCAATCTATTGCGCCGACTCCAACGGATAAAACCATTAGCATTGCCTGCCAAATGCGTATAAAAACGTAAATTAAAACTACTACTTTTAATATAAACGATTTTGAAGGGAGGTGTTTGTAGTGAGTCCTTATAGAAAAAAACTGATTTGAAATCATCTTTCTTTGGGTGTCACGGTGATTGCCTCACCATTTGAACAATCAACGGCAACTTTGTTTTGGATAAGCAACTAACAAATTTTTAATATTTGTCATTATTTGCAATTCTGTAAGCACCTCCCACAGAATACTCAAATGCAGATAAATAAATTATAATGTGCGGTCACGCCTAGCTCTCACACCTGATTCAAAGCACATACATATTTACATCTACATATGTACGTACATCCCTGGGCTGTGTTGACGATAGTCTTCCTAGTTCGTTTTATTTTTTTCCTTAATAGCTCAAGTTTCTTCATTTATTTATTTTTTTATTACTATTTATTACTATTGTTGTCATCTCACCTTTACAAGTGTCATTACGAGTGTGTAAGGTCGGTGAGCAGTGCCACCCTTCTGACAGTTGGATTTGCTTGCGCCATCATTGGATATTAGATCAAAGCTGCTAATTGCGAGCACCATGCACACGCATGAGATTCTTTCCAGGTGGAATTTATTGCCTCTAAGCATAATCACGACACAGTTCAATTTGTGGCGCGAATCAAACAGCCAGTGCTGGTTGTCAACCAACCAATCATTATCATTAACTGTGCAACAGCAAATGGGTTATATTAGGCATAATTCAACTTTATTGTTTTCTTTCATTTGCTATACAAGAGGAGAACAAGGACTGTATAATTGTTTATCGTTTAGTTATAGGGTAATATTCATCTATACACACATGCATACATACATATGTAGTGTATTGGTATTGGTAAGTTCGATTATTGGGGTAATCTAACTTTGATTAAAGTCGTTAAGAAATTAGCGGGAATACATGCTAGGTAGCTGATATCCTTTCCAGCATTCGCCTTTTGAAATCTTTGACATGGACATTGTTTAATTTAAAACTGTTAGAAGCAAGACAGTTGTTTTTACTTATTTGACAGGTTTCTGCTCTGTCAAAAACCGCTGCCTGAGACACTACAAACCGCGGCACGCTGCTTCCAGTTATCCAGACTAAGCGCTCTGGCATCCCCGATTGCCCGATTCCACTAAGATGTCATTTGTTGAATTTACTGACTTTGCCGAAATCCAGTCCTTGTTTGAAACAGTTTATATGAGCTGCCAAACTGCTCATTTCACTGACTGTTTTCCAGCGCCACGCCACTACACAGTTGGGATTCCGAATTCGGCCATCTAGACCTCCATGTAGAGCTCCTATCGATGAATACTATCATATGCGCCTTTAAAGTCGATAAAATGATGGTGTGTCTCCACTTATTTACATCACAGAAAAATGTTTTCAAAAATTCATGAAATTGGCTTTATTTGCATGACAATTTGATGACATAATTGATGGATATTTGTCGTATTTTGGAGGTCCAATTGCCACACAGCGCGCTATACAATTAATTTACTGTAGGAAATATTTGACGAACGTTTAATTTCACGAAATGAGCTTTACTTGCCATTTGCTTAAAATTCATCTGAATGCTTCGACAAATATTTGCGCCTAGACTAGCAGATGTCTTTTCTTTTAGAATTTTATCAATGCGTTTTTAATTGGCCTAAAATGAAAACAAAATATTGAGAATATGCCCCTATGTATTTTGCACCTGCATGATGAAATACACTTACCCCGAGCAGCGTTACAGTTTCTAGAAAGAGAGTTGAAATAAAAGGATCCCGCATAGTGAAACAATGGAAAATATTAAACAATAAGTTGTGCGGGGCTAGCATCTAGTGACCACTTCCGACATTGTCCCTCCCCTATCTGAGGTTTTTCATCCATTATTATTAATATAGATACCCTGGGGATGGCTTTCGATGTCTGCAAAATTATACATTTACTTGTGATCGGAAGGCCCACCACTGGTGTACACTGAAAAAGTTCTTCATATCAAAGTCTTTTCCAAAGAATGGTCGTTCATCAATCAATGAACCTGTTCATTAAATAATGTATTATTCTTTGTATTAATGAAAATCTGTTCATTGATTTATGTATGTAACGTATTCCGAACATTAAATCAAAGAACTTTGTTCTTTGAGTCAGTGAATATTGTTCATTGAAACAAAGTATTTTGTTCATTGAGACAAAGTATTTATTTCATTGAATCAATGAACTTTTTTCATCAATGTATGTATTATATTCATCGCTTTATGCGAAAGAGATGTAAAGCTCACCCCTATTTCCATACACTTCTGAAATTTTAAATAAATATTCATAAATATTCACATAAAAAAAACTTCAAATTCGTTAAATAATATTTATTTATTCTGTTGATGGTTTAATAATAATACAAATTATAAATTTAATATAATATAATATAAATAAAGAAATTTAATACGGCTGAAAATATAATATATTATATTATATATAATTAGAAAGGCATTTAATGAAATAAAAGAAATAAAGAAAAGAAACAGAAAAGATAAGACAATAAAGATTACATACACATTTGCATTTCTCAATTTATACTCACATTAAGGTCTTAATCACTTCGTCACTCATGTTGAGGCCTAAATTTTAGAGCTAGAAAAAGGAATATGTATTAGAAGTTAATACCTACTTAAGAAATAATGGACTTACGTTTATTCATTCTTCTATTTTTTTGGGTCTTTTTTTTCACCGACACTTAATTTTGCACGTTTACATATTTAATATTTAACTTTAAATTATTTATCTAATATTAATTTATTTTTGAGGATAACCGCAATCGTTGAAATGTACTTATAGATTGACCGAATATTTTCGGTTTTAAATGGGAAAAAAAAATATTAAATTTGTTCGCCAACCTTGTTAATGATAATATTCAATGAAAACCGTTCTTTGGTTCAATTTATCATTCATTAAACTACGAACGGCGGCCATAGCTTATTTTGGTATGTTACATACAATATTGGTTTTACAATTTCTTTGTTTACATATTTTATATCCAAGGTGTCCTAAAAGATGTCAAAAAAGGACGTTTTTATAAAGCTCAAATAAATTTCTAAGAGTATATATGTACATAATGCTCTTATGTATAAAAATATTTATATCTTTGATGGCTGGGGTTTATGTACAGTTCTTCAAAGAAAGAAACTGTTCATTAAAAATAAGATTTTATGTTTCAACAATGTTAATAAAATTAAAGAACACACATTCATTGAAACAACGAACCGTTCATTTAAAAAATATTTTTTTTAATGAATTTGTACATTGAGTCAAAGAATTCGTACAATGAACCAATGAATTTTACTTAATGAACGAAAATTCATAAGCCTATGAAAAATATTACTTTCAGTGTAGTCATCGCCTCTTAACCCGCCCTGATAATGTGGTTATTTTCTTAACATTTACCTCTTCAAATATGGATACATCTCACCTGTTAGAATAGCGACTCTTATTTTAAATTTTAGTTTGCTCTCAGGCAGATGCAGGTCCTACGTCTCTTAAACACAACTAAAAGCATTATTGACGGCGTCACTATGACAATGGAGCAACACTAGTAGCAGCACCCTAATCCGTATCCTGTGACCCGTCACTCAAAGTAAAAGTTTCTAATATATTTATTTATTTTTTAATTATTTCCTTTGCTTAACAGACTAATGAAAAATTATTATATTTGTTTATAATGTATATATTACAAATTTGAAATACGGTGATGATGACGAATGAAATAAAATGTTTTTAAAGCAATTCCTAGAGTATCTAAATATCTGCTGACTTCATTGAATGATGTAATTGTCTTTCCCTCTTTGGTCTAGATGGAGCGTAAATTAGCATATGCGATAGAAGAAAAAGACTATTAATTCACCCAGAAAAAAATGGAATGGAATGGAATGGCCCAACAATTTTCGTGCCTTAAAATGAACCTAAGTATTTCAAGTTCTTCACTTAAGAATGTAAGTATCATCTGTAAAGCAAGAACTTTTGTTGTTAAATTTAAAATACAAAATGTCAAACTTTTAAGAATTTAAATTGTTATCTCAAGAACGAGTAGTTAAAAAAGCTCAAAAATTTAAGAGCAAAGATTGTTGCGACAATAAATCGTTGTAAAGAACAAAGCACGTTTTTAACATAAATCGAATCCCAATATCAATTTTAGGAGCTATATTATGGAGTGTGATTTTTGATTCCAAAAATGAGGCAAAATGTTTCAGCGTTTCATCGATATCACTTGACTCAACGTTATTAAAAATCATAGTTTTTCGTAAACCAGAAAGACTTAGAATCAAATTTAAATATGCTTTTAATTCCAAAAATTTAAACTAAAACTCTTTTCTGAGAGAGCAAAGAAAATTGAAGTCAATTAAGTTTTGAGATATATATATTGAAAATATGTCCAACAGACTTGCTGAAGTAGTACAGCTAAAGCTGCAGGAATAAAAAGGAGATTGATATTGCATACAAGACATGAAATAAATCTAGAAACATTTTGATCAGATGCACTTTTAAGGACTTGTCTTGGATGTCCTCTCTTGAGGTTTTAAGTGTATTTCCAATGATAACAAGGACCAGTAGGTCCAAAAAAAACCCACGCCTTACGAGAAAGGCAATTTAAAACTTGATATAGGAATTGCAGCGGTAAAAAACGGCATTTCCCTAAAATGTTCCTAGAACCATGTGATTACCACTTACTTAACGGGCTCCCGACCCGTGAAGAGTCTCTGCCTGAGACAGAGCAGCCTTGCATCCTTAACGGAGCCGGGCACGTTGCTTCCAGCTATCCATACTTGGTTTATGAAACGGAGGTTCGGTCTTCCTTGTCGTATCGAACCTGCGGGCTGGGATTCGAAGATCCTCTTGGCAGGTATTTACAGCTCATAGAGTTCGCGGTTGTATCTTCTCCTCCATAAATTCTTCGAAGAATTTTTCTCTCAAACGTGTTAAGTATCGCTCTCCTTTCCTGCTTATCGTCCAGGACCATAGATCAGAACTGGCAGGATCAGAATTTCAATTTCGTCTGGCTTACCCTTCTTCCTCCGAGTTAGGAGTTTTGAACCCATTTGTGTTGCCAAACCGAAGTAGCAACGGTTTCCTAGGCTAATTCTTCGTTGAATCTCCACTAAATTGTCGTATGTGGAGTTGATGTTAACCCCGAGGTAGAATCCTAAAAGTAATGTATTTAAAACCAAGTCAGCGGAAACGTTTACTAAAATATATATATCCTCTCTTAAATTATTTACAAATTTTTTGTCGAAACTGATTGATCTGATTTGGAACCTTTTTAAATTTGACAGCTCAGCGTCCACAACAGTTATACTACTCGTCTAGTTAAGACAAATTTCCAACTAGACGAAATCAAAAATGTCCTCGCTTTACAATTAATGTACAAAGGTACATTTGACAATTGCTATTAAAATTCCAAATATTCACTGGGAATCGAATCATATGTCGTCAGGTCAGTCTTTTATAATTGGTACTGAGCGAACAACTACTTACTTACCTTCTCTGCACGGGGCTAAGTCTAAGTGGCCCTGATGAAAAACATATGTAGCAGCAAAAAGGAAGAATCACCATTACCATTACCACTAAAAACATAAACATCAACAGGAAGGAAGCATGTATGCACAATCGTATAGTCCCGGCTAATTGCATTGCTGATGATGTTGCCGATGATGGCGATAAACTTTGTCGAGTGTCAACCTGAAACAGCACGGTGAGAGGGAAATGAAAATTCGAATTTTTAACACCAATATATGGACGTCGTCGTCGGTCGCTACGACAGAAAACAGAGCTGACCAAGTAGACAGTTATTATCGATAATTGCATGAGGTATGAACCGCATGACATATGTACGGTCACGTATTTGTACTCTAATACATATAAGAACAGATATCTGTTTGACCCTTTCCACACCTTCCGCTTGGCTGGGCCTGGTTAAATTGTTGCGCGGTTTGCCCTATTCCTTCTATTATTATTTTTTTTGTTGGTCCTAATTAGGATATGTGATTTAATATTCTATAATAGCATTAGGGTACAGTAAATAGTGGCGGCATGGAATTCTATGTTTTTAGGTCGAGGAGATAATTTGTCAGGATGGTGTGGGACTAATGTTCGGGGAAGGAGCCATGACTATGAATGTCAAGCGAACAATGGAAAATAAATGATTGGTCAAATATTTGTTCGGTGTGATAATGACACCACCCACAGGGGTTAGGTACTTGGAACAAGTGATATATTACAGCGAAACAATGTGTTGAATTAAGATTTGTGTAAATATTTTCAATTGTTATTTGCTTAAAACAAACTTTAGATATACGATAACTGTATCGTTACCACGACGTAACGTACATGTAATGTATCGCAGCATTTGGCAATAGTTTTTAACCCTCAGTTCCGTGTATAAAAGAACTATTGCTCTTAGAGGTCACCCCAAAGACGCGCTGTCATCATCAATGAAAACTTATGGTAGAAGGAGATGAAAAGAACGTCAGCAACACTGACTGTGGTAACAATTTTAAAACTCCATTTTTTTATTATTTATTTTGACTTAAGGTACTTCCTAATGCCCGCACTGTATCACTTATATTGAAGAAGACACAGTGCATCAGGAAGGTGGCGGATTGAAAGGGAGATACCGATGCACGTTAGTTTTAAATGTCTGTAAACTACAATAGGTGTGTTTCTTTCTTTACAGTAGCTACACAGTTTTTTTTTTTATTTTAACTAAGTATGGAAACTGGGTTACACTCGGTAAATTAACTAACCTTCAGGCTGCGCTGAAACCAGTTTATTTTTTGAGGAATTTGTAATGTTGGTACTCCAAATGGGTGTGTTCGTTCGTTCGTTAGTACACAATTTTCCATTACGAATATAAATTAATTGCTTTTCTCAGTTTGGTTAAAATGCATTTAAATTATTGAAATACTAATTATTGAATTAGAGATACTTGTTTTGCGTATGTTCTTAATGAAATTGAAAAATCAGTTTTTAATTAATTTTAATACTTCGACTAAAATGTAAATTTTTAAAATAAAAGCAAAACAATATTTAGTTATACATTTTGCTTCCTTACTCAGCGAGTCGCTTTTCATCGACGAGGCTGTAACACATGCTTTCAAATGTTTTAATTATTGCTTTGCTCAATCGATAGCACTTTTGATAAACTTTCGTTCAGTACGACGCTCCCCAAAAATGTCAGCGTCAGAATAATGACAGACGCTCTTATTTTGTGCTCAAACGTAGGACTTTTTAACTCAATAGATTGTTTGATTGAAATAGATATTAGATTACAAAATGTTACCAAAATTGGAACGAAAAAGACATTTCCGTATTGGATGTCAAATATTTTTATTATACAAATCAATTTGACACGTATGACAGAGGAAATACTTTTTGAACATAACCCATTGGACAACAGCGCCTGAAATTATAAATTAAAACTATTTATTGTTCAAAAAGCGTGTAAAATATCTTAAATAATTTTGAATTGATATCCATATCTATAATATTTGCTAGGTTTCTGTGTATTTTAAAGAAAATATTTTCCTCACAGATCATCAAAATTTATTTGTGATTTTATACCGAGTATTCGTGTTTCCATTTAAACGACGAGGTTATGATCAGAATTATAGGGATCACAACCCTCCCACTTCACTGCATTCCTACTAGTCCGCTTGTGGGGTTCGCCGGTTTTGAATCACTTCATCATTGATGCCAATTAAATGCCGGAGTTTCAGCATTTGTGTCATCCAGGAGCTTTTAGCCCAGCCTATTTTACACGATTGTAAGGGAACGTTGATAATCATTGCCTATTTGACGGGTTTCGTAGGATCCCTCTTTGAACAATACCAACTGAGTCGGTCGTGCTCCAATTTTTTCGAGATGGGTTCTTTGAAGTGAAAGCTTCCACTTCATCAACCCTACACGATGATTGATGTCGTCATTAACGGTTGCTTCGCTATTGATTATTGATCCGAGATATTTTAACTTTTCACACTGGAATGGATTGACTTGGGTTGTACAGATACTCCTTCTTGTTTTGGCTAATACGATACCCATTCCCCTATAAAACATCTACCCAAACCGGGAAGTATGATTATCACTTATGATGACTCCATCGTCAGCAAAGAATATCTGATGCACTTTCAGTTTTCCCTCAAGCAGATAATCTTGGACTGTAATAAATAGCTAAGGACTTAAGTCACTTTCCTGGTGCACACCGACTTTGTTCCTGCGGGACATCTGACTTTTGTCCTATATAAGTTTTATATAAGCTTTTTTGTGTTCAAAAATACTTTCAAGGATACGGTGAAGAAAGGAACACGCTTAATGTCCTAATTAAAAAATGAGAAAAGTGCATTTTTTTCGTCGTCCGATTCTTCTGAGGAAGATGAATGTTTAGAAAAATTCCACCACAGACTCTAATAAGACCCCCTGGTATTGGGCCATTCGCCATTCGTAAATACACACATAAATTACATTCATTTCAGTACATAGAATAAAAATAACTTAAAAAAAATATATCAGGTAGGTAAATATTAAAAATTGTTTATCCTATGCAGTCCGGTTTCCGTTCTGGTCATGGTCATAGCTGTGTAACTGCTTTGCTTAAAGTCACTGATGACATACGGGAAGCTATTGACCAGGACGAAGTAACTCTCTTAACCTTAGTCGATTTTCCAAAGCATTTGATTCCATTCGTCCTGATAAACTTTTTAGTAAACTTGTGTCTTATTTCAAATTTTCACACCTTTCTGTAAAATTAATATTGTCTTACTTAACTAAAAGAGTCCAATCCGTCTTTCACAACCAGTCCTAATCGTCTGCCTTACCTGTTCATTGTGGTGTGCCCCAAGGCTCAATAATTGGTCCTTTGTTATTCTCTATATTCATTAATGACCTACCACTTGTGATACATAATTGCCGATTTCATATCTATGCTGACGATGTACAAATTTATACTAATTTTCCAATTGGTTTGATGGACGACACTGTTGAAAGAATGAATGAGGACCTCGCTTCAATCGCTAAGTGGTCTTATGATAATAGACTTCTCATAAACCCTTCAAAAGCTAAAGCCGTTCAAATTTACAAGCACTTATTATCATCTCGCCTTCCTCCTATTTTATTAAATGCTGTTCAGGTAGAAATGGTGTCTAAGATAAAAAAAACCTAGGTGTTATTATCAACAATGACCTCACTTGGAGTGAAAACATTAACTCTGTGATATCCAAAATCTATGGTGCTATGTTACCTACTACGGTTAAATTAAAACTGGTAAAGGCTTTGATCGTACCATTAATCATGTATGGTTGTGAGTTGTTAGCAAGCACAGATACCAACACCAAGCGTAAGCTGAATGTAGCCTTCAACTCAATCGCAAGATTCGTATACAATCTACGTAGATACGATCATGTGTCGAGCCACTCTCGACAAATACTAGGATGCAGTCTAGAGCAATTTTTAAATTTTAAAACTTGCGCAATGATGGTTAAAATTTTAAACGCAAAACTACCAATTTATCTATATATGTAGTAAAGACACTTGCACGATTTAACGTAGGAAATTTTTCATTCACGCCATTCGACTCTTCAATCAACTTGCCCTTAGTATAAGAACAAAAGTCAAGCACAGGAATTTTTTGTCTCTATTTTTTTCATATTTTAGTACTCTTCATTGATGTTATTGTTTTTTTTTTTTTTATTTCATCGTAGTTTAACTTAACTTAAATTTATAATAATAATGATGTTAAGATATAATTTTATTTATTTGTTTTTTATTTTTTATTAAATTTTTTCCCTTATAGTTTTTTTTTTCTTTTTTATGAACTTAAAATATGTTCGAATGTATTTCCCAGTGTTAACTGTGCATTTTTAAAGAATTTAGTTTTTATTGTACAGCAAATTTTATAAATAAATAAATTCAAAATACAAATAAATCAGAACAAAAGTAAAGAAATTAAAAATTAGCAAGTAGTTTTCAAAGTTTTCTAGCTGCAGCTCTTCGATTTCTATTTCAAGTGCATTCAAATTCATAAATAACTTATACTTATCTATCTCCATCTCCAAAAGACGTTCTTAAATTCTTAGGTGTTTTATTTTTTTAGTTTGTTTAATGTTTCTGCTACCATTGACTGGAATGGGTTTTCATCCTTTGTTTTTTTATACCCTATCCTAAGGGTATATTAATTTTGACACATAGTTTGTAACACCCCTTAATATTCGTCGTAGACCCATAAAAGTATATATATTTATGATCAGGACCAAATCCTAAGACTATTTAGCAATGTCCGTCCGTCCGTACGCAATTTTTAGGCCTTTAAATTCAAGCTAGAAATTTGGACCACATACTCCCTAGGGCTCCGAAATGGTTAAGTGTAAAATTTTTTTGAATACGCCCAAATGTTTAACAAGATATTTAGCCAATATTTTTTCCAATATATCGCCCATACAAAGTTTTTGGCCACGCCCACATTTTGGGGGCGTTTTTTCAAAAAATGTTTTTTTCTCTATATTTTATAGAATGAAATAAAATGCTATCCATCATCTTCTTAAGGTTTTTTTTGGGGCATATAGGGATAGGGATAGGGTATCATACTGTTCGCTCCAAGCGGACTGTAGCCTTTCCTTATGTTTTTTTATAAAAATGAGTCTTCTTCCCTCCTCGATGCACTTTTTTATTTTCTTTTGAGCGGAGACGTAGAGTCATGCATATATTTGTTTTCGTCGTTTGCTACAGAAATTTGTATCAATTGTTAGTATATTTGAAATTGTAGCTACACCAAGAGCTCAATTTTTAGAATAAAGAGGTATATAATTTCTGTTCTAAATAAGGGTTAAACTAATAGAAATATGACGGCGTTGTATTAATTGGACCTATGCGGACAAATTGTGACACTATAATTTTTTGAAGTACACGGACGCTGAATATCTCGCTCCAAGCTGTGGCATTGGCATCCTTAACTACTTCTGCTAGCTCTTCCCATAGTCTGGACTATGTTGCTTTTCCCTGAGCGGAGTTTGGGAAAATATTTCTTGCTAGATCGGGGTGCATTTACTGACTTTTTCTGTCATTTTATATGACAATACGACACCATCAAATCTGTCGGAAAAACACTGACTAGGAATTGACAGAAACTGTTTCTGTTCTTCGTTATTAGGGTGTAGCTTTACTCCTCGCTCAACGAAGTTGCGTAGGTACTCCTTGCTTCACTTTTTTTTAGACTATGTGCTCAGGCCACTCATCTACTTTTTAAGCTAAGAACTCCGACGAATATTTTGTGATATTAAAGAACCGGCTGGTATTTGAGTCGACAATTATTCGCTTTAAGACATTTTCTACTCCTTCTAAAAAAAAATGCTTAGTTTCAGAAATACTTTTTAGTTACTTATCTCAAGGTTGGAACTGTTGCAGCTGTGATTTGGAAAAGGCAATCATTCCTTCAGAGATTTCAATAACTGTGATCTATGTTGGACCTGGATTTTTTGAAACATTTAAAAATTATGACATGTGGGCCTGTTGTTGGTCCTACCAGGGCTTCCAACAAGATTTGTTGACAACATACCAATCACAGCATGTCTTGGGCCATTTTTTGTTCTAGAAGAATGCACGCCTCATTTCTTCTTCCCTTATTCACTGCTGTAGTCTCAAATGCAGTGATGTAGTGTCAAATGTTAGGCAATTCTCTTTATTGCAGAGTCACATGTGCCAGAACTTTCCTTCGGGACTCAAGAAACTTTCCAGAAACGTTTAGAATTTTGTTTGACTCCACCGACAGGGTTCATCTATGATTCATTTTTTGCAAACTTGAATAGGCGCCGCTCAGAGCTGATGCACCATCATGTCCTTGAACGCTACATTTTTGGAGCTCAATATCATTTTTCTTCAGAAGAATTACAAGATTTTCGAGACCTGAATCTGTTTGCAGTTGTTTTGAAATGACTCAAAGAGTGGGATTAAGCTGGGGGAAACTTACTTCACCCAGTTAATACTGATTGGAACGACAAGATTTACCTCAATTGAAAAGCAGATTTACGCAAAAAGAAACAATTTTTAAAGAATTACAACCCTCCTATAATTTTAGCTGTGGTTTTACAGAAACTATTACACCAAATGCTCATGCTTTAACCACATAATGTATCTTGGTTCTTAATATCCCAAAACCGCTAATGTTTTGTAAACACAAAAACATCACGTACGTGTGCACGTTCATATATAACTCAATAAAAAAAAAATAAGCTGTTATGCCTTGTGCACTTTGTCAGCTCGAGGTAATGCTAATTTGAAATCAATAACCATGTGTTACTGTTTCTAGAATAGAAACAGCTCACTTGGCGGCAGATGTCACCATAAGTTGCGTTAGAGAAGAAATGGTTCAAAGGGGTTAATAATAAAAATTACAGCATGCAAGAGACCCATAATGAAAAGGATTCACCCTTTCGCACTACGTGCACTATCCGATTCACCTGCACAGGTGACATTTTCACATAATTTAATGAACGAGTTGAAACATTTGTCATGTAATAGGGATGACACCCACTACTTACAAAAGTTATTAATTAGTTGGTAAGAGGTCGGGACGGTAGCGGACAGTCGCATTAAAAGTACAACTTAACTGGAGTAGATTAAAACAACACATAACAGTTCGTGCGTGATCAAGAGACAAAAATGTAGGTAAAGCTGCTTTGACATTTGGAGAAGAAAAGAGCAAAACAAAACTGGAAAACTTTAGTGATAACATAGCAAAAATGCGAAAACGGAACGCAACGGTACGTACGACATGTCCAGGAACCCAGCAAAGTAGTACTCAGCAATGGCGGAGTGAAATTGTGAGTTATAAATTTTGTGGATGCAGTGGCTTGGACTACTAAGCGAGAGGTCGCTGGTTCAAATCCCGACCTGTACCACCTGAAAGTTTTTATTCGCTGCCCCACCTCTTGCGAACGTCTGACAAACATCCAAGAGTAAGAAATGTCATGAGAAGCTTCTCAAAAATAAATTGCCGTTCGGAATCGGCTTTAAACGGTAGGTCCCTCCATTCGTGTCAAAAATAATATAACTTCGCACACACAATGGTTGGAGAAGCTAGGCTTTAGGTCCTGTATGGACCGTTTACCCCTAATATATTTTTTTTTGTATGTCAACTAAACGGGGTTTGTGTCTCAATAAATAGGGAAACTCAACAAACTAGTACCAAAAACAAATACCTACATTTTGCTATACCGATTTACAAACTCAGCTGCTTTCGACGGGGGCTTGATGAACTGCATTAAATATCTAAAAAACTGTCATACATCAGCGGCTTACATTGTAATCTAACAAGGGGAGTATCAAACTTGGGAATCACGGATTCCGATAATTTTTAAATATGTTGTAGGGCAGCTTCCCCCGAACTAACAGGGTAAAAGGGTAAGACGCACTTCTCCCCCATTTTCGAGAAAAATCGCTTTTGGTAGTAAGTAAATGTTAATGATTTTTACTACATGTAACAGAAGCGGCGTAGATCAGTGGAAGAGTGCCCAATCATAAGGGAAGAGGAAGACATACCTTTCCAGGTCGCTGCGTTACCTTAAGGTAACTCCTCTTTGTTAAAACCCTCTACCGCATACGAAGCCATTTATGGCTTTGCATCTTCGTGGCGTATCTTTATTTCCCCTGTAATTAAATTAAATAAAATTAAATTAAAATATTCTAGGTATCTGCCAAACAACGACGACAGGACTATTCTTGTTTGCAATTCAGTCTACCGATCGAGTGCTTGCAATAGAGTGCAGGAATAATTATTATTTTAAGTGCTAGTTAGAGTGATTAATTGGTAAGTAAATTGAATAAAGAAATACATTTTGTGAAAAGTGTTGAGTTCTGATTGTTACTAATGCATTTTGAAAGAAAAAAATATATTAGTATAGATTTGTGAGCGTTTTTATTACTAACGCCATATATGGCTTCGTATGCATTGGTGGCTGTTTCTTTCTATTAATTTCTATCCTTTTGGTGTCGTGTTCAATATTTTTTTGTCTGCTTCAGCAATGGATCCTCTTCAATTCTATGGTAAATCGTTGCATGTAAATTGCATACCTGGGGATGGAACAATAAGTGATGACGATCTAGCACCAGATTCTGATATGGAATTTGAAGACCAACTAAATCCTGTAAATGGTGATAGTGATTGCTTTATAGTAGATGAAACCGACACAGAGTCTGAACTCGACAATGAAGCCGCCGTTGCCTCAACATCAAAGCAAAAAAAAGTAAAGAAAACAAGTATGAAGAAAACTAAAGTTTTTTGGGAAAAAAGGACACTTGGACCCATTCGACGAACACAACTTCAAATTTATGGGAGTAACTGAATTGCCGGAAACTGTAAAAGCCTTGAAGACACCAGCAGATTTTTTTGACAGATCACGTGTGAGTCGTGTCATGCTGTCATGTTATTTTTGTTTGGTATTGTTTGGCATTTCATAATAGAAAGACTTACGCGTGAACAACGTTTACAAATTGTTCAACTTTATTATGAAAATTCACGTTCTGTGAGGAATGTGTTTCGTGCACTTCGCTCAACTTATGGTCAACATAATCGGCCTACTGAGCGTACTATTCGCAACACCATCACCCATTTTGAGACCCAGCATTCATTATTGAATAATATTCGACCGAATAGACCACGTCCAGCACGCTGTGAAGAAAATATAGCGGCCGTAGCTGAGAGTGTACCCGAAGACCGTAGAGAGTCGATTCGGCGCCGTTCGCAGCAACTTGGACTGACGTATGGAACGACTTGGCGCATTTTACGTCAAGATCTTAAATTGAAAGCGTACAAAATACAGCTTGTGCAACAACTGAAGCCGCTCGACCTTCCAAGAAGATCCGACGTTTTCGAGGCAAATTTTGTTTAGCGATGAGGCCCATTTCTGGCTCAATGGCTATGTAAACAAACAAAATTGCCGCATTTGGGACGAAGAGCAACCTGAAAAGATTGAAGAACTGCCACTTCATCCGGTGGAATCATCGGTCCATATTTCTTTAAAAATTATGCCGGTGCGAACGTAACCGTCAATGGCGACCGTTATCGTGCCATGATAACCGACTATTTGATGCCTGAAATTGAAGCTCGTGATCTCGGCGACTTCGCCACTTCCCACACATCGCATCAATCAATGGACTTATTGAGAGAACATTTCGGTGAGCACATAATTTCACATTTTGGGCCGGTCGATTGGCCACCAAGATCGTGTGATATCACACCGTTAGACTTTTTCCTGTGGGGATATGTAAAGTCAAAAGCTTATGCCGACAAACCCGCTTCGATTCAGGCCTTGGAAGAAAATATCACGCGTGTCATTCGCCAGTTACCAGTCGAAATGCTCGAACGAGTGATCGAAAATTGGACTCAACGGATGGACCATCTGCGACGTAGCAACGGCCAAGATTTGATAGACATAATCTTCAAAAAATAAATGCCAAAGAATGTTCCTTCAAATGATAATAAACATTCTCCATTAAATTTGAATTTTCTGTGTTTTTTTCTTTAAAAAAGTAGGGAACCTCGAAATGGATCACCCTTTATTTTCCCAATTGGTTCGAAAGGGTTAACTTTCAAAATAAACTTTTAACCCTATCAAATCTGAGGAAAGTGTGGGTAGAATTTTCCCCTTCTTTTAAAATTGTCATTTATATAGTTACCAGGTTAACACTTTAAGCCGAAGGTATGTAAAGGGTGATTTTTTAAGAGGTTTAGAACTTTTTAAAAAAAAAAAAACACAAAAAATTCGAAAAAATGAATGAAATATTTATTTGAATCGATAGTTTGAACCTTGCAATTTAATGTTTAAAGATAATTTCATGCAAATGTTGACCGCGGCTGCGTCTCAGGTAGCCCATCCGCTGAGTCCAATTTTGGCATACTCTTTCACACATATCGGCCGGTATCTCACGAATGAATGCATGGATGTTGGCTTCCAGTGCCTCAATCGAAGCGGGCTTGTCCCTATACACATTAGCCTTGGCATACCCCGACAAAAAATAATCTAATGGTGTCAAATCGCACGATCTAGGCGGCCAATTGACCGGCCCGAAACGTGAAATTAACTGTTCACCAAACTCGCCTCGCAATTGCGCCATTGTTTCGCGTGCTGTGTGGCATGTGGCACCGTCTTGTTGAAACCACATATCATACAAGTCAAGAACTTCCATTTCGGGCAAAAAAAAGTTTGTTATCATCGCTCGGTAGCGTTCACCATTGACAGTAACGCTGCGATTCGCATCATCTTTGAAGAAACATGGCCCAATAATGCCGCCGGCCCATAAACCGCACCAAACAGTGGCTTTTTCGGGATGCATTGGTAGCTGTTGCAATGCTTCTGGCTGATCTTCACTCCAAATGCGGCAATTTTGCTTATTTACGTACCCATTCAACCAAAAATGAGCCTCATCGCTGAACACAATTTTTCGATAAAAAAGCGGATCCTCGGCCAGCTTTCCAAGAGCCTATTCACCAAAAATTCGGCGTTGTGGTAGGTCGGCTGGCTTTAGTTCTTGCACCAGCTGTATCTTAAAAGGCTTTACGCCCAAATCCTTCCGCAAAATTTTCCACGTAGTGCTGTAACAAAGGCCTAACTGCTGGGAACGGCGCCGAATCGACATTTCGCGGTCTTCTGTCACACTAGCTGATACGGCCGCAATATTTTCTTCAATACGCACAGTACGTAAACGTGTTGGTGGTTTAATGTCCAACAAAGTAAATTTGGTGCGAAATTTAGTCACAATCTTCCGAATAGACTGCTCAGAAGGTCGAGAATGCCGATCATAAAATGGAAGCAGCGCGCGATGAACATTTCGAACCGAGCACGAATTTTGATAGTAAAATTCAATAATTTGCAAGCGTTGTTCATTTGTAAGACGATCCATGGTTAAATTGCAAACCAAACTGAAGCTGTTTGACAGTGACACAAGGTACTAAACACACGTCAGCTGTCAAAACCAGTGTTGCCAAAACCAAACCAGCTAAAAAATCACCCTTTAGTTCACCATCTTTCAAGGATAATTTCATGACAAAATGAAGAAAAACCTCTTCTGCGATGTGATCTTGAATTAAAGGCACTTGTGTTAAAAATGATTAAATATTGAAAAGGAGTGCAAATAATATTTTTTTTAATACAGAGACTTGAGTGAAATATTCGTTCATTAATTTGTTACTCTTCTTATGCCAAATATTTAAAATATACCCGTCTGACAGCACCATAATGGCAGCTGCTCATTAATAGCGAAACTGAATTTAAAAAAAATCCCTTTTAATCAAAACAGAAAAAATTGTACAACCATCATATTTTGTCCATGTTTCTCAATCTACAAACGGAAATTAACCTCTGTAATGTCTGTACCAATTTTATTAACCATTTGTGACGTTTACCAGCCTAAGATACAATTTTGTAAAGCAAAAAGTGCACCTTTGTGTGCATTGGAATTTTAATCACTATTCAGTACAAAAGTGGTAATTTCTCGCCAAAATTTTATGAAAATATTGAATTTCGAGAACTAGGTAATAATGTGCATAACTCCAATTCCCGCAAATATATTGTTTCTGTAGCTCAATGAGTGCATGAAAATAAGTCGGTTCCATGTCGTTGCGTTAGGCATGTAACAAACTTTTGGAATTTGGCAAAAAATTCAAAGCTGGATTGTACGAAACGTTCTCTCTATATTAGATACGTTTTTTAATCACTATCAATTATTTTAAAAATAGCAGAAGCTATGTAATTTTATGCTTAATGGCAATGTTATATCGAATTGAGTCTAAAATCACCTTTCTGAGATATTATTATTTTCACGCTACAATTTTTGGACAAACGGAATTGTAAGACTCTCTTTTTTTTTGAATTCCTTATAGTGGTGATATTATCCCCATTTACTTCTCCAAATTTTAATTTTGTAGGTGGTTTCACCTTTCCATCTTATTAACCGAACTATTTTATTTGATGGTCAGGAATGACTTCCGAGAGGTCTGCCTTACCACTCTGCGCAGAACGTATCTAAGAACGACTTGATATATCGTAAGGGTTTCGAAAATGTAATGCAATGTGCAACAGAGGTTGTTTACGTCATTTGGCTGATATTATCCAAACCATATTCAAGAATAGAAATCAGTAGTTTGGCTTTTTTTTTAGAGGTATACAACTTTGAATTGAAATAAAACACAAGAAAATCATTTTAATGTCCATCAATTTGGCTTTATTGGAAGGATTATTTTATGCCATTAATGTTTACACATGATTTCGGGCACGTGGTCGCCGCAGCTGGATAGAATAAAGACAAGTCCAGGGTTCCAATTTTCAACTCAACCTTTCAACCATTTGGCTCTGTATGTTGGCAATAACGCCACGAATGTTGGCTTCCAAGTCCCCTAACGTTTCTGGTTGGTTGGCGTAGGCGAGCGACTTCATATATCCCCAAAGAAAATAATCCAATGGTGTCAAATCACACGATCTTGGTGGCCAATTGACAGGTCCATTCCGCGAAATTATGCGCTCATCGAATGTTTCCTTCAATAAATCGATTGTGACGTGCGCTGTGTGGCATGTAGCGCCTTGTTGTTGGAACCACATCTCATCCACATTCATGCCATCCAATTCGGGAACAAAATAGTCGGTTATCATTCCATCATTCCATTATCCAGCATCATTTCGGAAGAAGTATGGCCCAATGACTCCACCAGCCCATAGAGCACACCAAATAGTCAGTTTTTGTGGATGTAATGGCGTTTCAAGGGTCCAATGTAGATTCTCTTCACTCCAAATGCGGCAATTTTGCTTGCTGACGTAGCCATTCAACCCAAAATGAGCTTTAATGAGCTTGCGGTAAACTTCGCGAAGTGAACCACTATTTTCGAAATAAATTGTTTAACCAGTTACGATTTTATATGTCTTCAGTCTGTGTACATCAATTTGTTGTAAAGTTAGTGAAAAGTGAGTATTTGAAGTCTTCGAACACTGTATCTCAATTAAAAAACCAATAGTTTTGAAAACTTAAATACAATTTCGGATGGAATGTGAAGACTTATTTGTTGCGGTAATTTTACTGCTGCATGTAAACCAATCAATTTTTTTAAATTGACATATTGAGCCCCTTCTATTTCGAAGTTTTACGTAAAAATTAAAGAAATAAGTGTATTATTTTTAAACATTGCGTAGGTATACATCTTTGAAGTTTTATTTAAGTCTGGAACAGTGATAGTACATGTAGGGATTTCCGCTTAAAAATGACACTGTAGGGAAAAAGGACGGATTCTTATAACGTACGGATTTGTAGTCCAAAAATGCCAGCAAATTTTTTCGAGAATTTCTACAACACGATCTTAAAGCAATAATGTGTTTCATCTTTTTGATAATATGATAATTTCCTGTATATGCATTTAAGGCTAATTACTTTTGTTTCCACAAAAGAAAATGTGAACATTAAAATAAACGAAAATCCATCTTTTGATTCATTACTAGCGGGCTCCATGGAACATTTCCTTTAACATTATTTATATCGGCATGTCATGAGCTTTTCCAATGGAGACCCATCATCCCATCATCCAATTCATTTTAGTTTTGACATAAGGCCGATGCAAATGTGACGTTGTGGTGATCAAGCAGTTTTAATTTAATTTATTTAATAACGTTTGGCAGGAAACATCCCAGCGGAAGCACCTGCTTATACCGACAATAACATGTGGTTACATCTTATTGTGCTTATTCAAAAGGTTTTATCCTTTGTAGTCTGCGCACAAGATTTTTCTGATCTAAGATTTGTAATACAGCATCTTGGCAATGGCCAAGAACGCGCGTGTGTTGCAAAAGCGAATTTCGTATTTCGTCGTCCATACTTAGATCTCTATGGATATCAGCGTTTCGGATATACCACGGAGCATTAACGATTTGTCTAAGAACTTTATTTCGTAAAGTTTGGAAAATTTTAACATTATTTGGTTTGGTACAACCCCAAAGTTGTATACCATACGTCCAACAGGTTTAAGCACTTAGTTTGTTTTGCATACTGCATTCATTTGATTAAATCTGATTACGAGCCCCTCGCGTTTCTTCTTAACATGCTGATTTCAATTTTAATTTTGTATCTAACTTCATTCCCAAGTATTTAGCCTCAGTGCAGTAGATTGCTTGCATTTCTGAAGGTCAAATTAACGTGCGTAGATTTTGTTTCGTTGAGAACAATACATACGCCAAGTTTTTGTCCAAGCGCATATTTTGTCGATCGCTCGTTGAAGCTAATATGTTGCGGACTGAATCGAATCGTCTGCGGTTAATATGGCCGTATGATCTGCGAACGTCGCCGCTACGATAGTATTATCTTCTTGCGGTACATCATGAGTGAATAAAAGAAATAATATCGGACCGAGAACGCTTCCTTGTGAAAGAGTATGTCCGAGCTTAGGATCTCTTATAATTGTTTTGGGAGAGTTTTTCTAAGGTTAATATTTAAATCCGGTATGCCATACCTTATCGAAAGCCTGAGGGACGTTTAGGAAAACACTAGAAAACATTTGTTCCTCCCCTAGTGGATTTTCAATTTACCTGGTCAATAATAGAGTGCTTCGTTCTAAATCCGAATTGGTGATGCAATAGCTCCAATATTAGTTTTTCGAATATCTTCGAAGTTATTGGTAGAAGCGATATAGCTCGATAACATTTGAAGGAACCATTATAACCTCAGCTATCTTCCATTGTCGGGGAACGTACAACAGCCTAATCGAAGTGTTTATGAGATAAACAAACTTAATTAGTGCTTTCTGTGCAGCTCTTTAAGAACCAGACCCGTAATCAAATCGTATCCAATAGCCTTGTTTAATTTGAGTTTTCTTATTTCATGACACAGTTCGTTCAGCGACACTTTTCTTAACTCAAAATCTTCAGATACCGTGTTCAAACCAGCATCTTCAACCAAGGCTTGACCATTAAATGGCTTTAACGTCGCTTTATTTCGGACTTTTCCTTGTCTCCTTCCGCCCATTCGCCATTGCTTCTCCTGATAAGTGGCACTTGCAGCTTTGATTTTGTTCACCCTATTCATATCTTTCCAGAGCGAATAATTTGAACTTTTTTCCGCCGTTAGGCTTTCAAGATACGTAGACACTTCACCGCTTTTCAGTATGCTGCAAAGATCATTAAAGATTGTTTTATGCGTCGAAGCACAAGATTGTTGCCATTTTGTATGCGCTCATTCATTTCGCTATTTAGATTACTCTCTTTTTATGAGGAGCATTATTGCACGTTGAACTTTGTTTGCCGAACTTCGTCTTCGAGTTCGCAAGGTGTTCGTAGAGGTACTTTCAGATTGCAGTCTTTTTTGGAGGAGTCCCAATTAGTTCTTGAGCTAGCCAGCCTTAGTGGACCGTTCTCAGTTGCAAGTGCATAAATAGATTTTGTTAGTTTAAAAATATTTAATTTATTTGGTACTTTTTGATTCTTTGCTCTTTCATTCGTTGAAATTTGCTTAGGAATGAAAAAATATGACATAATTTTCCCTCCTGATTCCTGAAAGCCCCCGGACAGAGTTTGGTATATAATTTAATTAGGACTAAGCTAACTACACATACATTTGATTCTTGTATCCCATGAGAAATCTTGCTGTTATCTTCTCGACTTAGGTATTTAGCGCAATCAGACCTGTATCGCACCATAATTACCTCTCTTTCTGCGTTTCGTAGAATTCAAATGTGTTCCAAAATAGCGAAAGTTAATACATAGTAATTTTTAGCAGGATTTCTAAAAATATGACATTAAACCTCAAACTACTAATGGCAACCAAAGAAAGAAAATAAGTTGAAGAAAATAAACATTCCTACACTTCCTGTATTGCCAAAGGCAGTTTTTTTTCCTTTTTTTTCTAATGCTAAACACTTTTTACTTTACAAGTTACGCCCCGAATGAAGCCTGATGCAAATTTTAAAATATTTATTCGCCAACTTGTGCAAAGTCCATTAAGTCCAATTACCCAACTTTTACGATATATTTTTCAACAAAATTCTTATCCAAAATTCATAAATCAAAATAAAATTCCCGCGAAATCATTATTTTGTGCTGCAATCAAGTCAAATTCCCCATCTCTAACTTCCTTGAACAAAAAGTTCGCAAACTCTGATTGGTCAACCCTGTTATTAGGCAACTATTATAGGTCAAATCGACCACCCCCCAACTGCATACATATGTATGTATATCTAAGCGGTTGGTTCTTTTCGAACTCCAAAACATCAAGTTTACCACGACAACTACCCTTATGGCTACGTTCTATGGCTACCCCACCCAACAGCAACATTATGCATTCGAAAACACACATTAACCGCGGACAGAGGACACTGTTCGCCAACCACTATGCCACGGCGAATAATGCCCAATAACAGTTATATGAATTCCCTATAACCGTGTGTGGCAACTGGCAAATGAATGTTATTCATCGTGGAAAAGTGTTGTACGTTCAAGTAATTACCGTCAACATTGCGTGATTGGTTGAATCAGAGCCTAGACATAGAAAAACTACCTTTCTGTGAGGCAGACCTGTAATTATTACGAATCGAAGGAAATATGTAGCATGTCGACGCATACTAGTATAAAATAGATGTGTCTAATACGGGCGGGCTTTAGTTGACAACTAGCTCGCGTCAAGGATATACATATATGCAGTTTCAGTTCAGTTTAGAATAAAGGATATTTCATTGAATTGATTTGGTTGTTTTCTTTTTGTCTAAATTATTAGTATAAACTGTGTAACGGTTTAAGAATGTGTAACAGTGCAGTGCATCGTCCATTTAATGGCATCGTTGATCCTTTTTCGTTTTCGACATTTCATTTACTTAGGACATGTAATCGTTTAATGCTGCCAACAGGTAAGCTATCGGATTATTTTTCCAAAAAAAAAAAAAAACGAAGAAAGAATGCTTCCAATAATAAGAACGTGTTCTAAACCCATGAATATTTAAGAGCTTTAGGTGCCTTTAATATTTTAATTTAAGGCTTTGCTGAAAGTTTGAAAAATGTTTCCAACAAAAGTATATGTTTCGTTTTGTCGCTATACAAAAATTGTCTTCAGTTCCAGGGAAACTAACTTACTTGCAGTTTTTTTTTATGAGAAAAGTATAATTTTTTCCTAAATTTTGAAAGTTTTTTTTTTGTACACATATCCTTACTACTAACTTACTTAATGGACTGCCGTGCCGACCCGTAAGGATTCTATGCCTGAGACACAGCAACCTTCCGACACTTATCTTTGGCTAAAATTATTTATTATGCTAAGAGTGCACAATGTGACAAAACTACATTTAAATGTGAATGCGACGTTTTGTTAAACTCAAAGTCGGACATAAATTCCACAAGTACTAACTTGGAATGATCAAATTTAAATGTAAGAATTCATCTGCACTAACTTCCTTTTCGGGAGACAGTGCTCCAAAGAAGAAAAAAAACAAAAAAATACAGAAAGTCTAAAATTTAAAATGCAAAAATTGACTAGATTTATATATATTAAAACCTTCCAAGTTTAAGCCACAAGATTTGTCTAATGTAAGCATATTCCAGAAGTTCATCAAGAACCAAAATATGAAACATAATAAAGAGCTACATAAATTTGGGGCTACTGTCAAACAAATTTTCAGATAATGGAAGATTATTGAAGATTCAGCATAGATAACCTCTAGGAACAGACGTCAAATTAGATGAATGAAACATTCCACGTTTCTTTAATCGTCAATCAAAAACTTAAGTAATAATTGACTAATTTTCATTCACCCAATTCGCCATGTTGGAAAAGTACTCGCAAGACAGCTAGAATAGCACTGACAGCAGTTGACACAGTTCCAACATGGCGAATGGGTGAATTAAAATCGACATAATTTTCTCATTCAATCAATTAAGCCGCCTTGTGACAAACAACAAAAACAGAAACTTGCATTTTGAAAAAACAAAAAAAAAAAAAAACAGAATCCAAAATAGAAAATAATTTTCTTGACAAATAAAAAATCCCGTCTGGTGATAGAACGGAAATAGCCCTAAATAACTTTTCGTATTATGATTATTCGAAAAAAATAATAAGTCTGCTCGCGTACTTTTAGCACACGTTTGTTGTCAAATTTTAAATAGTGGGATTCAAATTCTTTCAGATAAATTAAATTCACGAAAAAGTACTCGATCAACTTTTTAAACGTCAAAAATCAACGTACGAAAGACACAAGCAGCAATAATAAAAATCATCTCACATGTCACATCTCAATGGAAAGACATTTTTTCGTAGCATGGGCCATGGAGGACAAATCTACTCTCTCATGAGCTTTCCGTTCCATTGCACCAGATTGTGGGATTTTTCCCATATTTGTGGGAACTTCTTGTATAGAAAATGCTAAGAGGTATAAATGGATTTGTCAAACCTTGTAAATCCACTGCTGCATAAGCGAACAAGTTTTGCGTAAAGAATCGCGAACTTACGCGAGCAGACCTAAAATAATCTACGTATAAAAATAAAAGCGACGACACTGTACTCCAATTTTAGTACGTCTAGTTTAATTTTTCAAAAAATTTAAAAATCTGCTTCTGTTTTTACTTAATTTTAATTTTCCAGAATCAGCTTCAATAGTAAATATTAAATATTTACAGCCCTATTAATAAAAATCCCTTAACTCACCTCTAACTCACGAGCTAACTAAGCGATGGAATAAGACTTAACTCACGTACTAAAATTTCTTATTAATAAAAAATTCTGACGTTCAGTAATAACATTACGCAAATCTATTACTTTTTTATTACAATCAATCAAATTTTCTTTGTCTGTACTCTGTAGGTCATTTTTCAAATTTAATCTAAACAAATAAATGTTTTTTAGAATTAAAAGTGCAATGTGGGCAATAAAAATGGAGAATCGTACAAAAAAAAACGAAAGAGAAGTGGGAAATTTCTGTATTAATAACAAAAAAAAAATGTTTTCGTTTGCCTGCTAAACCATCGTTAAATCACCTTCCACGGTGAGTTAATTTAACTCACAATTGAAAAACGTCAGTTAGTGCCAAATTTGTTTTATTAATAAAACATTTTACACATAACTCATGACTTAAGGGTAACTCACCGCTAACTCGTGTTTATTATTTAATTTTTAAAAAAAATTTAAAATTTTATTCCAAATAAGGTTGGCTTCAAGGACATTAAAGTAGGTAAAGTGGTTGCATCCTGATAATTTAGTACTAGGAAGCGCAATTAGCACTTAGGCGTGTCGGTCGTTTTGTTGCCACCACCCACAGTCCACGGGTACTATGAGAAAAGAAGAGATAGTGGGATC
Organism: Ferdinandea cuprea; assembly: GCA_963576555.1. Classification (NCBI taxonomy): domain Eukaryota; kingdom Metazoa; phylum Arthropoda; class Insecta; order Diptera; family Syrphidae; genus Ferdinandea; species Ferdinandea cuprea. Next base: position 43,290,223 of record OY754958.1, read on the forward strand.
ACAGCTTTATTTATGATGTTGAATTCTATGGCTGGAGGGACCGCGAGAATGACTTGCCTAGTGTGCTCTTACAAAATCCGGACACTCAGAGAGAAGTAGAAACACTGTTGCGCTCGCGTTAGCGTACAACTGCGACAGATAGTATGTAATAGGGGATGTGTAGCAAATTGTGGGACTCACCACCAAAACTAAGCCATTGAGGTAAAATGCAAAAAAAATCTCTCTTCATGGATCCTAGCGGAGGATAGACTTTCGCCGCCAATGATGCATGGAGAGAAGAGCCAGGTCAGGCCAACTCGACTGCCATCGCGATAGAAATACCTACACTAAATTTATTTTGTTTAAATCATTGATGTTCGGAGTAGGTACATTTAACCTCAAGTCGCCCTTTTAAGATTTTTGAATTTTGTCCACTATTGAATAATTGGCCAAGCCCCTTCAATTCCATAAAGAATTAAGTCTATATTGGGCTTAAATAGCAAACTTGTACCATACAATTTGAATTGCTCCGCGATTTTATCTTCAGGAGAAGTTTAAAGGTAGTCAGTTTCCAGATTTAAGCAGTGCATTCCAAAGCAACGGTAACATATTTGCCACTTTCTTGTATTGATTATGTTTTTATATGAAGACAGTTCAACAGGACTCCTGGTTCGGAGAGCCTTCTTTTTAAGCTTTTGACGGCATCGGAAAAATGAATTGGGAGAGTGAATACCCTATCAATGATCTGACAGTAGGAAACTTTGCCCAATACGTACATGTGCATTCATTCCTAATATTCTTCAAAGAAGCTAGTAATCTTCGCCCATTTCCTACTTTGTAGAGGAAAGGAACTTCTTCTGTTATTCATTTGCAGTAAGCCTCTATAAAGGTATCTTAAGAGCAGCCCCAAATACTTATGATACTAATATAGTGCCTTCCATGCTTACGCCTGCACTGCGTTGTATTTGCTACAGACTTAAATCAAAGATAGCATGTATTCCTGCCGGAATCCGCTACATATTTGAAATACAATAAGATTAATTTTGGCAGGATCCCGAATTCGGCCATTGCCATGTAAAGCTACTAACCGGGCGATATGCGGCTTCGAAGTCCCTGAAAAGATGGTGTTCCTCGATTAGCTATATATTTTTCAATGTTCCTTTTTAGTACGTTGGAAAACGTTTAAAGGTTTTCGCATTACGGAATTGCAACGCTGTTTCCCCAATACAAAAAATCTAGCCATTCTTCCTCCAATCATTCTTCATGCAATCAGTGTCTTGAAATCCAATTGGAGAAACCAAATTAATATTATGTCTATTTTTTAAAGTTTAAAACATCAATTCTCTTAAATTATTAATAACTAAACTATTTTCGCGTGGTTTGAGTTCTCCAAAAATGTATATCTCAAATTTACCTACGATCAAACGTAAGCGAAAGTGAACAACTGGGTGAAATGGAGCAAACCGTCATTAACAGTTAGACCTCAGAAATTTCTTATGTTCGCATACAGCAATTCAGTTACAACAATTTGTGGTTGTCACCACGCACATTGAAGGCGGGACCTGCAGCGCTGATGCACGGCTTGCAGCGACCGGTTTATTTTTATTCTTTATTCATGAAAACCATTTCCCAACTGGGATTCGATCCATACAAGCCACATGGTTCGATCGGTATAGTATAACATTTTTTGAGCGCAAACATTTTTTGAGCGCTCAGAATCAAATTTGCCCCTAAATCAGTGTTGTCACATCTACCACAATGTAGTAGATCTACCACAATGTAGAAGATCTACCACTTTGTAGACGCATATTTGTCCAATCAACCACATCTACTAATCTCCTCGAAAATTCTACCTAAAACTACCCTTCTGAATACATTTAATTAACCATATGTGATGTTTATCCGTTAAGTCAAAGATTCGTCTTTAATAAAATTGGAAAAATACCCACTAAAAAATGTATTGAAGTTCTTATCGCTATTCACTACAATGGTGAATATTTCACTGAAACCGATAATAAAGTTTAAAGTCTTTGCAGTCTACCTTAAATTGAATCAATAATTAAAATTAATAGAAGAAGTTTATAATATGTTGAACTACAATTGCCCCCAAAGGAAAAGAATTTAAGATATTGGCTCTGTAGCTCAGTGTATGGACAAAACCCCAAGTTGGAGAGTTCCACGGCGTGCCAAGAATTTGACATGTAACAGACGTTCACAAAGCTTGGTTTGGAAAGATTATAACGTTGAATTAACGCCAAAACTTAAAATCAAACATCAAAAATAGGTCAGCACGACTGTGTAATATGAATCGTTTTCTCCATATTAAAAGCGCTTTTGACTCACAAGCAAATATTTTTAAAATCAAAAAAGGTGCGTGAGTTTGATCCAAATAGTTTTGCTATATCTTATATGAATTAAGTCTAAAATCGCTTTGCGTTGTTCTTAGATATTGGCATTTTCCTACTGTACCTTTTCAATCATTCATTTCATTGAAAAAAGCGTGTAGGTACGTCGTTTTCTTACACTTATCTTCGGTCTCCAAAATACTCAAAAAGCGTAGACAAATGCCGCAAGGTATTACCCTAAAACTTTGAATACGAACTTCGAAGGTAGTCCGAGGAACTGCGCAACGCCTTCTGACAGACAGACGGACGGAGTTGGGGAACCCACTTTTTTTAACTTCCTTATAGTTTTAAGATGATCGCTCATTCACTTCAGAAATTTCCCAAAAATAAATTCTATGCGCTGTGTCCCTTCAAGGCTTGTTAATCGGACTATAGCCCAGGAATTATTTCCTAAATGCCTCTTTGTCTATCTGTGGCCAGAAGGTATCATTGGCCTCTGTATTATTAAAACGTTTCAAGAATGTATATACAAAAGAGCCGTTTTCGAAACTTTCATGGTACATGGAATGCATTATTGAATCTCCTCCAGCAAAATGAAAACATTTGATAAAAAAAAAGCAGTTACCAAATTTATTTAAACCACTTTTTTAGTTTCGAAAAATTGTATTTACTCAAAAACCACTTTTACGATTTTGATGTAAATTTTCCATTAATTTAATTGTCCAAAATACAAATACAGATGAAAATCGTTTGAGCCGTTTTTGAGAAAACGAATTTAATTTAAATTTAAAAAAATCGTTATATTTACAAAAATAAATAAAAATGATTTCAAAAATCGAAGTAGTTAGATTTATTTAACTTAACGTCACAAAACAAATAGTAAAAATCTTAAGAATTATCTTTACCAGTTTTTGAGATATTGGCTGTTTTATAAGTTATTCGAAATTTTTTTCAAAGAAGAATTTTTCCCCCATCTTCAAAGTTCCTTTCCTTTCGAACCATTTTTGAGAAAATTTATGCTACATATGGCAGGTACCGTTAATGCAAATGACAGTTATCCCAAAAAACTTTAAAACACACAGACAAACAGTACGGTCTTAGCGGACCCCCTTTTTCTGAGGGTCGTAATATCATCCCTCATACTCAGTTCGAGTTAAAAATTTCCGCACGATCTCAATAACAATCTCTTCAGTATGCTTATGTTTACGAAAAAGTAAAAAAAAATGCACGTAGGTACACTGTAGGCAAACAGATATGCAGATATATTTTAAATCTACCACTTATTTTTCTTTAAAACTACCACATTTTGCAATTCCCAAGTGAAAACACTGTCCTATAGCCTTAAACTATTCTCTTTGAATTTGTATATTTACTATGTTAAATATATTTGTCTTGCAGAAGCTCAAAACTACTACAGCCTTATGAAAGACAACACATTTTCACATATTACACCACTGAAATCGCCGTCAATTGATCATACCGAATTGCAGCCTCAACCGCCGGATGTGCTGTGTAAAAACTTGGGCGGAATTTTTTCCCAGAAGCTACCCGAGAACGAAAAACTACAAAACTCGTTGCCTCCTCTACTAAGCGTTGTTAGTAATACCGGTAGCTGTTCCCCGCTAAGCTATGAATACAGTTCGGCGGAATATCCAATTAACGATATGAACCGCTCTGGTGTTTTTTCGTCATACTTACAACGAAGACCGCGTGGAGAAAAACGACCAATACCCGACGAGCAGAAAGATGAAAAATACTATGAACGTCGAAAACGAAACAATGAAGCGGCAAAAAAATCCCGCGATGCTCGCAAAATACGCGAGGATAGAATAGCCTTTCGGGCAGCTCTTTTGGAGCAGGAAAACTCTATTCTTCGAGCGCAAATAGTTGCCCTAAGAAATGAATTGCAGACCGTACGGCAAATGCTGACCGCATCTTCTAGTAGCAGACAAACATAGAAGCCTTAAAGGTGTGACTCACTTAGTAATTTATTGTATGTGATTTTGTAAATAGCTTAGCGACTAAGTAAGAGTAATGTATATATGTATTAGTTAAATGTGAATGTGAATCTGTGAGAAACAATTTTGTTAGAAAAATAAATGTTATAGAAATACTGATAAGTTGGAAATTACGCAAGGAAAAATCAATTGGATGGGTAAGCTTTTCTCTGTTATGCGTTTAAAGGTGTAAAAATGAGACCGATTACAGTTCCCCGGATCCGCCGCTCTGTCGTCAGGCATAACTTCGCGGGGCTTAGGACGTATCCTACTCTATCGATTACTATCCCTTTTCGCTTTTCAGGTTGGCTCTCTGAGAGCCTTAGGTCACTGATTTTGCAGGATGTAAATTACGATATTCAGGCCTATAACAAGTTCTCTTCGGAGAAATCCCCAAATGAAAAATTCCGCTACAAATCCCGAAAAAAGCAACCAAAAGATCCGAAGGGATTCGAAAAAAGCATTGCCTCATTGGAAAAATTGGTTTCCATTTTCTAAATCAGCTGATTTATGTCAAAATTAATACTCAAACAATAAATCCCTTAAACATAAAAATCCTTTAATTTTCCCTTAAATAAAAAAATCCTTAATATTCCCAAAAAAAATGCTTTCTAAAGTGGGCCTGCGATCGACTTAGAGAAGATGCCGATTTTGCCAAAAAAAAATCATCTTTTCAGATGAAGCTCATTTTGATCTTGGCGGGTATGTAAACAAGCAAAATTGTCGCATTTGGGGCACACAAAACCCGAACGCATACATTGAAAAGCCGATATACCCAAAAAGAGTCACTGTTTGGTGTGGATTTTGGTCCAGAGGCATAATTGGGCCATTTTTCTTCGAAAATGTGAAGGCAGTGGCCGTTACAGTCAATGGCGATCGGTATCGGGCCATGTTGAACGAATTTTTGTTCACAAAAATTGAAGAGGAGGATATTGGCAACATTTAGTTTCAACAGGACGGCGCTACGTGCCTCGATGTTTTGCGCCCTGTTTTTGAAGATCGCATTATCAGTCGCAGAGCTGATGTCGTTTGCCCACTGCGGAGCTGCGATTTGACACCGTTGGACTATTATTTGTGGGGTGCCGTAAAAGATAAGTGCTACGCCGACATGCCAGAGACAATTGACGCTTTAAAGGACAATATTCGTGAAGCCATTGGTGAAATACAGCTGCGTAAATTAAAATTGGACCGATCGTGTAGGCTACTGCAGGGCCAGCCGAGGCAGCCATTTGAATGAAATTATTTTCCATTATTAACCGGAAGGATTGTACTTTCAAATAAAAAAAGAAATTTGAGAAAATTTAGCATTTTCAAAAAAAAAGTTATTTGGCGGACACTTTATTTTTATTTTCTAGTCAAAATTTAATTTAGGTAATTTTTGTGACTTAATCAGTACTTATACTCGTAGATTTGTTACATTGACTAAATTTAAAATATATACGTAATGAACAATTTAACTGTCGAATATAGTAATTAATTCCCAAAAAAGTACCCTATCACAAGTACTGGCCCATCTGTCAAATTCAAAACTTAAAAAATTAGTTTGTCGGGCATATCTTGGTTCTTCAAGTGAAAAAAATCGTTTATAATTAATCGAATCGATTGCAATTGCTAGCGATGCAGTTCATAAAGAGGCGATACACAAAAAAACTGAAAAGTCAAAGAAGGCGATAAAGTGATGCATGTAACATTTGGATGAAACTGTGCAAGTTATCCTTGCAAATATTTTAAAGACGCCTTCAAATACGTGCTTCAAGAACTTGAAGCGGAGCTGGAGCCAGTCATGTTAGCATCTTCTATGATCCCAATCTATCGAATGAGTGCGGCTCTGGTATGAAGGCGGCTACCTGCTTGGCAACGAGAACGATTTCGAAATAACGTTCTGCATTAATTAACATCCTACTAATGTATATAAAGAATAAAATTATTTTTTAGGGAACTTACATTTTGTTGAAATAACTATTAATGTTAGTGTACGACAGAATTTTCGCAAAATAGGACAAAATATTTCAGGTTTTTCGGGGGTGGTGATACCAAATTCTACGAATTTCAAATTTTGTGGCTACGAAGGGAACTTGTAATATATTTTTCGGGATTACGGTTCTGGATTTTTCTATTACGAAGTAGCTCGTGAACGCTGCCTATAATTACGGCAGTGTTTCAGTGTCGTATCGTGGGCAATAAAATAACACATGTTCCGCGCTTTTCGAGACAGTTTTGTAGTATGGGGAATGTATGAGACGATGCATCCTTCTTCGTTTTGAGGCAAATTCCATAGGTCTCTTTGCAACAATGTCACAACAACGTCAATGTTGAATAATGCCAATAAATTTGTATGGTGATTTGATAAAGAAACACTGATTTCCTGTTTTTTTTGTTTCCTACAAATCGATGCGATAGAGAAAGCGTACTTTCGAAAGGGAAAGCTTTGCGATATTGGATAAGCTTATGTATGTATTTGTTTTTTATGTTTCTACTTTACTGCTGCAGATAAGCCTTTGGAATGCAAATATTAAAAAAGAGATTCAGAACTAAAGAAATAATTATGAATGGGTCAGGACCTGAAGCCTGGCTTCTCCAAGCATTGTATATGCGTCATCACGAGTCGGATTTGAACCCCTTAGTAGTCACTAAAACAGTTAGCCACTGCACCCACAATGACGTTGCGTAATTTTGGATCTCATTTTGGATCTTAAAGTTGGCGCATATTCTCCTAGTCTTGCTAAAAAAGAAAGCTTTCAGCGTTCATGTCATGTTCTCATCAATCTATCCAACTGTATTGCGTAATATATGTTATAGTATATTTTGCGGCGTTCTCATTCTTAAAACAGTTGTAAGCTATTTATAAAGTTTCTCTGCTTGTAGACATTCTTCCCCGGCTAGAAACCCTAAGAAAACTCTATGGTTTCTTCGTAAATAAAAGCGGATACTTTGAATCACCTGCTTAAAGCCCATTTTCCTGGCAACTATACTTCCATTTGCCTAACTAACTAGAACATCGTCAACTCGACGTAGCTTGTACATAACTCTTCGATTGTGGCTACTGTGAGTATATCAAAGGCACCCATCACATTTATATTTAGATATGTTGCAACATAGAGTAAACCAATTGCTTAAGAGAATCAACCTTAAAGAGAATCTTCGTTTGGCACTGGCTTTGGCTGCCATTCAAGCTTCCTGCCGAAACGATATGAAATGGGTGAGGGTGTATGCTGCTCATATCTCTGCAGACCATGCTCAATGTTTCTAGTCTCTATCGCATTTGTGTACATTCGGCATCAGACATAATTAAAGGGCTCCCTTGAAAAAGAGTCTAAAAATCTCCACACAAAATAGTGGCATTTTTCCTAGATTTTTTAGGAAAGATTGAAAAGGAAAAAATGCCAGATAGTTTAGGCTCAATTTCCATATTAAATTTGAAAATTATGCCACTCACGTTTTGGTTCTTTTTCCTAAAATTTGGCGTAATTTCCTTTTGAATTTTTGGCGTTTTTTTTCCAAAAATATTACGCCGAAATTATTCAGGTAGCCGATCAAAGATTGGTGTACTATTTAGAAATGGGCACTCAATATATGGTAAAGGGTTTAAACCGAGGTAAAGGGTGCCACATTTTGAAAAGCACCTTAGTGTTCTATACTCTATAGGCTTGGGTTAGGTTATATACGCATATACCAGTATTGTCCGTTCTGATACTACATCTACGATAAAAACTCCTATCCCTACTCGTTGAATCAATTGGATCTTCTGACAAAGCGAAGGAGACGTTTGGTGTCAATGTTTGTAAAATCATTTGTATCTTGTGGAAGAAGGCTCCGAGATGGAGCTTCCTTTTTCTAGAGAGATCATGTGGGCAATCGTTTCTTCCTAAAAAGACGGATAATTTAAAGGATGTGATGATATCAATGTTGTTGTTTTTTTTTTCAATTATTATATTTCACTAGCTGTGAACGTCACCGATGACATCCAGCTGTTAAAATACTCAGTAAGGTTTGCCAGAACGTGCATACACAATTGAAAAATCAAAATTTGGGATCAGTTGTAAATGCGCACCGTGAATTTCACCGAGAGGTCGCGTCACCATCATGGCTTTATCGCAGGCAATTCTTCCCGTCGTGGAAAAGTTCGTCATATAAATGCCACTTCTGACAGTTTTCTCTTGTAAAATTTGGTCACTTGACATCGAAATGGTCATTATTTGGCCAATTGGCATGCAATCTAATCTTTCCTTAAAGTACTATTCATATGAGAGCGAATTGCGAACTGGGAACAAGGGAATATCCGTAAATTCTGACATTTCATTTATGTACATGCAAACTTTTATTGGTCGCAGATAACCACTCTGACAATCTGATTTGTAAATATTAGCGTTTAGGTGTGTCAATTTTAACGTTACGTTTAACGAATTTTATATTCGTGGATTTGTGGTTCGCGTCTGTGTTACATGGATTGTCAATAAAGTGTGACATTTCGCGGAAAAAATTTTGTAATTGTAAATTTCGCTATTTAAATAAATTTATACTGAGTTTCTTTTAGATAAGATGTTAGATCAATTAAATGTGATACTTTTGTGGCAGAAGCAATACAAATTTTCAATTCATATATACTGTTAAATTGATTTGTACGAAATTCGCTTTCATGTGAATAACTAAGTTTTATGGCTCGAATCCTGTCAAGTAGCATCAAATATGTAATTGGTGCACCTTAGCAGATATGAGCGTTATACTCAAGTTTGTGGCGAATAATTTCTGGTTTACATGGCCACAAATGCACAATACCAAAAAGTCTACTGCAAGGAAGGGACAGCATTACCAAACATGCAAAAATACGTGACACAGATTTTTGTCGGTAATGTCAATTTGCGTGGTAGCAGCCGAATTTAGACAGTTTGAACTGGATATTACTCTTTCATCTTAAAAATCATTCGCGGCACAGAAACCGATCTCCCTCTCTCTCTTTCTCCTTTCTCGATTCAAATATATGGGTTTATTTTGTGTACGAATCGGTGTTAACAATTCCAATACATGTCATCTCTATATGACTTGCGCAAACTGTATTATCGAACATAATGTCTACGCATGAATAATTTTTAGGCTTTAAATATAAATATAAAGAATTGAATTGACCTGCGAAATAAAATATGTAAAACAGAAAAACAATTAGTACGTAGGTACATCAATAAAGTACGTTTAAATATATTCGCTCTTTTTATTTTTATCGATTTTATTTCGTTCACATACGTGTATGATTCAAATATATTTTGTTTTTATAAATGGCTACTATTTCTTAAAAAATGTTACATGCATTCAAAGTGTTTAAATAATTTTCATTTTTAATGTACATAAAATAAACAAACTCAATGCCTTACATGAAGTATGTATTATCAATTAATTATCAATTAAAATATTTTTTTTAATTATACTCAGAATTTCCAAATGAATAAGACACAAATTTGTATTATTAAATTGAACCAAAGGCAACTACATTTTTGCACATTCAAAGCTTAAACTTAACTTAAGCAAAATTTTAATTAATTTTTTCTTTTAATACATATTTTGAAAATATATTTGTATAATTTGTTTTTTTTTTTTTTAAATTTGTTTTCACACAAAGAGCACTTGAACTAACGAAAAGATACACTACAATTGTTTCTCATAAAGAAAAAACAAAACCATATAAAAGCGAAATTGTTCCAAAATCCAAAATTTACATCGCACATGTCAAAAAATATATTCATTTGTTTGTACATAATTTTGTCAAAAAAATAAAATTAAAATGGATTTAAGATTTAAGATAACTATAGCTTTAATAAAAAAATTATAGATACATGTATATTGGTTTTTGTTTTCTATAATCATATTAATCTAATTTAAGAAATACGATGGCAGTATTTTCAGTTTTTGTTTTTTAATGTTAGAAACACCTTTAATACTAAATGTTTTGTAGATTTTTATATTATTTTTTTTTTTAAACATTGGGAGCTTTCTGGCAAAGTTCGATAAAAGACAAAAAATTTAAGTTTATTTGAATCTGAAAATAAAATATATATTTTCTTAAATTTAAGGAATTTCTTAAAAATTCGCAACCAGTGTTTATAATGATGAAACTGCAAAGACAAGCGATAAAGTTTTTCAAAGCTGTAAAGGGATATATGTATGTGGTGTTAAAAGCAGTTTTATTTAAATTTAATTTGGAGTAAAGTTTACTCTTCTGTTTTAGACTGAAGTTGTTGTGGGTTAATAGTGAAAACAAAGTCTGTTTTTAGTTCTGTTTTTGAAAAAGCAGAAACTTTATTACCCCTTCGAAACTCTTTCAATTTGTTTCGGTTGTACGAAAATGGTTAATTTTAGTTTAGCCAATCCTCAATAGAGGGGGGGGGGAGAAAGTAGTGTACCTTGAAACGAAAGACTTTGGGGCTTTTGCAGATCCTTTCATAATCCGCATTAATAAAAGCCCGCTTAATTTGATGTGATATTGCACTGCACCTCTTTTTAGTTGGCCGGCTAATTTTTTTCTCAATTCATGTGAAGTCTAGAAGTAGAGATGTTGCTGTCCGTTTTCGAGTTCGCGGTACATTGAGGCATGGAAAAATAAAAAATCACAGTTTGTAGTGTTGAAGCAAAGAGTGACAGTATCGTGTTCCTTGGAACGTAATTTTTCGTGTACGTTGGAACATTCCATTACATTCCATATAATATATGCTTTAGGAATCTACTGTGCTACGCAGAAAATTGGGAGTGAAACAACCGCCTTTTAACGTTGATGGTTAAAGGTTGATATTGTCAACACAGGCACCATCCCCAAGTCAGGTGGTAGCTTCTTTGATAGCATTTATATCGCCAGAGCAAATTCGACCGTTTATAAACGCTGCATCCCGTTAGCAAACTACTGCACGTGGAAAGAAAAAGGCAAGGACAAGAACACATACTTATAGATACATCTGAAAACGAAGGGATTATGAACAGAAAATCAAAACACACAGTTAGAAAACGAACTACATTAAAATCAGCTGTATGATTTCCTGGATTCTTCGAACACCAGTACATAGGCGGGCTAAAGACATCCGAAAAACCAGAGTTTGATGAATCTGAAGGAGATTTTAGTTCAGGTGCAGAGTGACTAATAGATAATACACATTATTTTTTCATAAATAGTTTTTGAATTTTGTATTACAGTATTTACCTATTTTATTTAATAAATCCAAAGTTTACCTTCTAATTACTCAAACAATTTGTTGTTTTGGTTTAGGTTTCAAGGTACACATGACATTATTCCATGGTACACTACCTTCGTGTAAATCGTCAAATGTTCAAAATTAGTATATGGAAATCGTTCTGAGGCACTGCTATCTTCCTGTTTCAATTTCATTATCCTAGCTTTCCTCATTAACACCCAGATGTGATTTGGATTTTTCAAAATTAAAATGGCTTGAAGGGATCAGGAGTCGAATAGCGACTTTTGTGGACATACAAAAATCATATACATTTAAACATTTAAATTACTGGGGAGAACTCTGTATGAAATGCGCTACTCGGTTTTAACATGTTATTCCATGCCCGACATTTTCTTCTATCACTTTTGATTCGGTTACAGGATACAATCTGAGACAAAATGCAATGCATAACTTGACTATGACATGCTAGATCATTTATCATTTATTAAGTTTTTATACAAAGAATTTTAAATGCCGTCCTTTTTTTTGTATATTGTTCGCTTGGAAAATTTAATATCCATACTCCCGTCGAAGACGAGATAAAACCATTTTCCCGTAAGAAGCGGACTCGCCTGACATGCTCTTTGCAATAAAGCTATGCTTCAAATTCTAAATGAAACGAATCTTATAAGCCAACTACAGCGGATAAAATCATTTGAACTAGCTCAATAAGATAGAAATTCAATATAATGAGCACGTGCGACCGGTCTCTGTGTAGGTATAGGATAAAAACTCCGAAAGTCGGGTTTATTAAAATTAGTTTGAAAAGCCTGTTAGTAAGCATTTCAACAATTGTATTTCTGCGTTAATGATACATCGATGCTTTTTTTGTGGACGTTTCCTGAATTAACCCATAGTGTCAACATTGCGCATCAATAGGCTTAAGAGCCTATTTACACTTTCAATCCGTTTAACAAAAATCTTACAAGATTATCTAAAACTAACGATACCTACAACCAACGTTGATTGCAAGTAACAAGAGAAGCATTAAGCGAAATATTGGCCTTTGAATTGCGCATTTTGCTTTATTTGACATAGCCATACATTTTCATGTCCTGAACTGATTACCTTTATCAATTCATAATTTAAGGTCTTGCAAACATTTTTTGTATCATCGACACAAACTTGGCCCGCCGAATCGGATTTGTTTTGTATTGTGTACAAAGGCGCTAGCAATATCTATCTGAAATAGGCCTATTGCCTTTAAGTGTTGTGTCAAACAATGGCTGAATTCCAAAACGTCAAAAAAATGCGCATTATGAATGCACATTGCTTTTCTGATGCCAGATTATAAATTCTTTTGCGCTGCTTTGCATTTGTTATGCATCATAATCATTCACGATGCTCTGTTTGCTTTTGTCTGCGCAGTTGATGCGTTCACAATGCGTTTTAAAAAATTATGCATTGCATCATAGTAAGCAGTTTGCATTTTGGAACGCTAGATTAAGTAGTAATGCAGAAGTACTGCTTTTTGGAAGCCAATATTTCAAATAGAAAAGAAATGAAAAGTAAATCGCTGAATTTAATAAACCTGAGCTACACAGAATATTACAGAAAATATTTCGTGTTCCTTCTCGGCCCAAAGTTTTTTTTTACCTTATGTCACTTTCAGTTCCAAGAAGTTATCCAGAGGGCCAATTCTGGTTCTGTGAAAAAATTAAATCAAAACAATTTCGCCGCAGTTCTGATTCTTGTTCTACGGAAATGTGGAACCAAACGTCAAAACCTTTCATACGAATAATTCGTTTTCACGTCCTCGTTAGAGCTATGTCAATCGTTCAAATTCAATGATCGAATAAGTATTGGTTAAAAAAATGAATCGGTCATTTCAATCAATCATTCAATGACAGATACGAGTCTTGTATTGCTCCAATCAATTTCAATACAATCAGAAATCCCAATCCACCTTAATTGAGTTTAGTTCCGACAGAGACAGGCAGATTTAGGTGGATTGTAAGAGTGATTACAGCTATAGGTATGCATTTGACCTTTTTAACACATTTTTTGCAGAACTATACTTGCTTCCCATTTTCTTAAAGTGACATGTCAAGATACATAAACCAGCCAGTTGCGCAAGAATGGTATTGCCTTTGCTCTTTCTTAACCGGCTAATCGAGATAAATGAACAAGTCAGATGCGTAACAAGTCTTGACTTTGTAACCGATTGATATGTGGTTATGTGATTGCAATAACCATTACATTATTGTGATCGGGTCAAAAAGATCGAATCAATTGCGATTGACACAGCTCTAGTCCTCATTTGCAATTGAAGCACTGAAAACCATGAACGAAATTTACTGCCCACGGTGTACTATGACAAGTTCACTTATTGAATGAGAATCGCTGTTTAGTACCGAGTGAATCGAAAGAACGAATGCAATGTGTTAAAGCGAATCTCATTCGATTCACTTTTTCACAGAACCAGAATTGACGCCTTGGTCACTGTAGAGTCATTTTTTCTGGTAAGTTAAGTCCGTGAGAAGTGTCAAATGTTAGCTGGTTTTTTTTTTTGTTTGATGTGTGATTTTCAATTTACTCGATTTGTTGAGTAAATATTTTTATTTTTACTAAAGAACGACTTGAATAAAAATGAACTTAAAACCGCTCCATCATTGAATATGCCGCGCAGAATATCGGATCAGCAATGCCTTCCTTGGGTATGAATTAAGGCATGTGACCAGCGCGGTTTTAATGATCGAATTTCGTGTTTAGTAATATCGTCGGCTAATGCCCAAAACGCATGTGCAGAAGTTCTGGATGCAGTAAAGCGCGGAGTACTGCAAGCAAGATACAAGTGCAGCACTTCTGTTTGACTTCAATGCAGTGGATTCTGCCATACATTTACCTAAACGTAATTCTTTGGCCTGCAGGCGATGTCGTTGTTATTATAAAACGAAGAGAAATTTTAAATTAACGTCAGAATTCAGTGGTGCCAAACCCTTGAAATTTATATTATTTTCTTTTTGTGTTGTTGTGGCATTGTCGGTTGCAGCGGATTTGGAAATAGAGACAACTTGCAGTACTGCAACGCATGCTGTATTTAAACGTGTGTGTTCTATTTCCACTGCAAGGAAAATTCTGCATATGTGTTTTGGGCATAAGAGTGTAACTCCATTTTAATGATATTTGATTTACACGCCATTAGAAATGTCAAATGAAGATATGAAGACGATGCGTTCGAAATAAGGATCAAAATTCAATTCGAAGTAAAATTCACCTTCAGTTTCAAACTGAACTTGGTAAATCTATCAAAACGGGAGAGCATACCCAAAGACTTTATGTAAAGGTAAGATGAGACTGCATGCCAAATGGTCATATAATTGCCATTTCTGACAGTTTTCGCTTGCAAAATAAGATTATTTGACAGCGTAATGGTCAATATTTGCATGCAATCTAATCTCACCTTAAGACGATTAAAGGGTATCGAATTTGCTTTATTGACAAGAAAAAACGAACACAAAATGATATTTTGAATTTATTTGCAGAGACAAAAAGTGTTTTTGTGTCATTAATAAAGTAATCAGGTTAACACTCAAATCAAATCATCAAAATTTCAAATTTCGCCGCTTACAGGAGATTGCCAATGTCATAGAAAAAATTTATGTTATAAAGTTTTATCCCCTTTGAGCTTTTCTGTTCCGATCTTGGATTTGTTCACTGAACTCAGCTAATGTAACAATGCAGTCGAAATCAACATCCGAATACAAAACACAGGGAACATTCCCAAATTACCTTCAAAATATGACACTTTCCATCAGTTCTTCAAGTTCGTTTCCAAATTAAGAAAAAAATGAATAAAAAAATAAATAAATAAACAAACATAGATTTATATTTTTGCCTTTTTATATGTATAAAGTAATTTTTTTTTATTTGCTGTTGTCCAAGATAAGTATAAATTAAACAAAAATAGTTTTCAAAATACAATAAATTATAAAAAAAAAAAAAAACATAAAAACAAAAAAGCGAAAAAAAAAAATTAAATAGATGCTCTTTCTAGTTGCACAATGTTCATAAGTAGGTAGATGTATTTGTAACTCTCTAAATAAAATGTTAAATAATATGAAAAAAAATAACGGAAATAATTCATACAATTTTTCTTTCCCAAATTAAAACCAATGATTTTTTGTTTGTTTCTTTTCTTTTTTGTAACAAAAATGAAACATACTCTGTTAAATAATAATAAGGAATGACAGAAATATACATTTAATTTTATTTTTAATACACATATATGTATATATATTATGTATATACGTATGTAAAAGAAGAAAATTGTTGGACAACTTATTAAATAAAAAAAAAAAAATAAAAAGAAAAACTTCTACTTAACAAAATAATAATTAAATTAAAGGAAACAAAAAAATTAAAAATGTGTTGTTTTATCGTATCTGAAGAAATTGCATCAAATAGAGCACACTTATGCCCCGATTTTTTTTTTTTTTTTCATTTTATCCTAACATCGTATTTTAAATAAGTAAATACAATTTTTTTTATTTATATGTAAGAAAAAAAAAACAGATAAAAGAAAAAACAAAACAGAAAAAAAAAACTCTTCAAAAATTGGGAAGATTTTACAAAGAAAATATAAAATAAAGTAAAACAAAATCAAAATGCTTTCCTGATTTTTATCCCTCTCTCTCTCTATTCTGTCTCTACATACGTGTTCTTGTTGTTCGGGTTTTAATAATTCGCGTTTTATATTCTGCTTCTTAAGTTTTATATGGTGGGGTTGGGTGTTTGGGTGTGTGTTTGTATGTGTTGTGTTTGTGTCTATGAATGCACGTGTGTTTGTGTGTTTCTAATACATATAATAATATTTATATATTTATATCAAAAAATTTTCATTATTTATAGCCCTAATATATTATTATTATTTTTATTTTTGCAGAGTATTTCTTTATAGTACTTTGTAAAGAAAATAAAATGAAAAAAAAAAAAACTGTGTATATGATGAACGACCAGGCGCGAAGGATTATTTGCAAATTAAAATTTTTAAAGAACTTTGTATGTACGCGGATGTTTACATTATTTAATTATGAATTAGCACAAAGTTGATTGCGATTTATTTTTCGTAGTTAGTTGATTTTGTTTTGTTTTGTGTCTGTTTTTTTTTTTGTTTTACTATTTAAAAGCGCAACTGGTTTCGAAGTATTTTTTTTTTGTTTCAACTTTAACGACGAATCGGTGAATTTGTTTTCATTTAGTTTTTATTTAAAATAAAATATTTTATTAATTAATATTTTTTTATGTTGTTGTTGCTTTTTGTTTACTGTTTTTTGTTTTTTTTTTTTTGTTAAATATATATATTTTTTTTATATATAAGTATGTATGTATAATGTTCCTGTTTAAGCTTCGACCTTCTTCTTTTCCTTCTTCTTTTTCAAGAACGATGGTGTCCTGAGCCCCTTCTTCTTCTTCTTGTCTTTTTTTGGAGAACCGTCTGTTGAAATATCCTGGAACAGAAATAGAAATTTGCAATGAAAAGATCGTTTTGAGTCCTTGCATCTAACTATCTAACGAAATATTTATTTAATTAATTGGTAGTAAAATGTAAGGGGTAGTCCAAACATGATTGGTTAGTTGAATTATAAGCGAATGCCCTTCTGAACGGATGTGGTAAATTTTAAAATCGCAATGAAGTTTTGTTTTCGATAGAATACAACGGATACTAACTTCCCAGTATTAAATACCAGAACCAACCCAGTACTAACTTCAGACAGTTATATCTGTCAAAACAAATGCCAAAAAAAAAATCCCCAAAATTTACTTTGATTGGATCTGTTGTTTTATCCAAAAACTGGGTTCAACGACTGGACACATTCTGAGATTGTGTTGAATTCAACAGCATTCGCTATAAAGCCATGATTAATAGGTTTTAAGTTCCCCGATTGAATGGTTTAAATGTGCAAGAGATTTGCTTCCAGCAAGATGACAATCAAAGAAGGAAACATTTTTTTTTTTGCAGTCGCGCCACTCAATCTTGTTTTCACGAGAAACCCAAGCACCAATGGAAGACATGACCAAAGATGCAGGCAGACCCCACACAGGTTCGGGTGCTCATTTGATGAACAAATAATTCTCTTAATGGACCGGACCGTTAATCGTTACAATTGGAAGCCACCACTACTCGTGTTGTTGACGACATCTTACACAAATGCTTGAAAATGGGGGCGAAAACTTTAGTCGGTCTGAGGACATTCGTCAGATACCGCAAAAGAATTTGTCTATTAAAAACAAAGAAATGGCTATTTAACGAAATTATTTGTGTTTTGTTCAAAATCAAAGTTAGTACCGTTCAAAAATAAAACACACTTTATCGTAGAGAGAAGTCGGAAGTCGATAATTGGCCCGTAACACCTTACGAGTTTTTATTCGCTGCCCCACCTCTCGCGAACGTCTGACAAACATCCAAGACTAAAAACTGTCATGAGAAGCTTCCTAAAAAAAAATTGTC
This sequence comes from Ferdinandea cuprea, assembly GCA_963576555.1. Classification (NCBI taxonomy): domain Eukaryota; kingdom Metazoa; phylum Arthropoda; class Insecta; order Diptera; family Syrphidae; genus Ferdinandea; species Ferdinandea cuprea. The sequence goes on from OY754958.1 coordinate 43,308,206, forward strand.
GTTCGGAGTCGACATTAAATTGTAGATTCCTCCCTTCGGGTCAAAAAAAAAAAAAATAGCTTCGCACAAACAATGGTTGGAGAAGCTAAGCTTTAGGTTCTGTCTGGACCATCTAATATATATAAAAGACTTATTTTGCGTATACCTTGTCGATATTACTTGACGGTCATGTAATAGTAGGATAAAGTTTTCATTCCTGAGAAAAATCCTTCCTGCTTACGATGACGAGTTTTTGAGGACGCGCCTCAACGATGAACCACATTAGCTTTATAACGACATCGATGTAATAAAAAAAAACTGTCATTTTGGCATTAAAGCGAATGAACCTTCGACTCTAAACTAGAACATAGCGCGGTAATGTTAGACTTAGGTTCGGCGACCTCCCCGTTCGGAGGGGCCGTAAATATTTGATTTAAATTGCTTCTTAACCTCCGCCTATCTTTGAGAGGCGATCGGGGAGGTGGCTGCATGAAGAAACGTGGCAACTAAATAACGAGCGGATAATTGTGGTGCGTGAATTTAAGTATCTTGGTGCGCTATTAACAACCAACTTGAACTTCGGCAAACATGTAAAGGAAAAACGCAGAGAAGCTAAGCTCGCACTAAATATGATCTGGCCTAAGCTTTTCGCTAACCAAAATATTCACAGTACAGTCAACACCTGTATGACCTATAGAGTTCAGGTATCAATTCAATGCTGTCTGATGATATTTCTTTAAGCGCTTATTCCGCTTATCGAATACTATTCCGACCTTCGATATATGTACATGTGGAATCTGGCTTACCTCCAATATACTCCCATAATTTAAAAGCTCATACAGACTTCTTTATAAGAGTGATGAAAAGAACTGATAATAGTCTTCGTAAATTAATTGTCACAGATCTATTACAATCTGATGCTTATCCGTTCAGGGAATGGAACTAGTTGGCGCTTTCGCGTCATTGAGAAAATTGATGACAAACTATATCAACAACACTTGACGAGAGCATTATCATCAACATATAGGTTAATCTACAGAAACCTAAAGCTATTTTAATATCAATTACTCAGCGGAAGTTATAAGCGCCATCTTTAAAGCTAGCCTCGAAATCCTGAATCTAAATTACATACCCTACAGGCCTGAACTTCAGCAAACTTCTAATCCGACATTTATATTTTCTAGAAAGCTCTTTATCTTTGACTAGTTTTTATAAGGTATTAAATGGCGCTCGTGGCTGGTTTTGTTTATTCAAATTTTTGAAACACGTAGACTTATCGAATAGTGTATCAAATTTATAAAAATAAAGAAATGTATCGATCTATCTTTAAAGTATCTATCTGCGAATTCCAGAATATAATAATATTTCGCCAGCACAAGTAAACCTACGTTGGGGTCGTTTCGGTAATTTTTTTTTTAAATTTAATATTTTAAAAATTACTATAAATAATTAGCTGTGTTTTCTCGAATTTGTTACTTGGACTCAATCAAAATTGGGCTGTTTCAACTTTTTAATCTTAGATGGCGGCGTTTTTTTTTTAATTTGTGACTTTTCTGTCAGATTTGGCCGAAATATTCTCTCGCATTTTGTACGTGAACTCCTTTGTGACTTCATTGCACTCAGAAGTAAAATTGACATCTGCTTTATTTCAATCAACGAAAAAAGTGTATTTAAATAAAATGTCAAGTCGTACTTCAAGTGATGAGGATTTTCCATCGGGTAGTGGCAAAGAATATGTGCCTGTAGGAGAAACTGCTTTTGATGAAGTGAATACAGATCCGCTTTTGGTATCTAAAAACAAAACGATTTGGAGCTCAACGCCATTGAATCCATCGGGTAAGAATATTTACAATTGGCTTGTTGGGTTTGTTTTTGCTCAAGTTTGTGCTTTCAGTCGCTCGGACCAGTTCCGAAAATATATTTTTGCAATGAAACCAGGTGTTACTCGTTACGCTATTGGTCGTGTTGATTGATTCGTTTTGACTGTTTTTTCCAACCAATTTTGCGAGAAAATAAGAATCGAAATTACGAATAATTTTGGCCGCTCAAAGTTTGGCGACAAACATAAAAAAATAGACAAAAGCATGTTGCATGCGTACATATTTCAGCGTCTTAATTCTTGCGGGTGTTTACAAGTGAGTTATCTCAACAAAAAGGTTTATTTTAGTTTTTTGAACAGATGCTTTTGCTCTCAGATCAAATTTCGGTCGACCAATATTTCGTGCAATCATGTCTACGGAAGCTTTCAGTTTAAACGCTTCGATAACCCAACCGACCAAAGACAAAATCGACTAACACTCAAGGATAAATTTGCTTCAATTCGTCACTTATGGGACAAATGGATTGAATTGCTTCCTCTATTCTAAAACCCAACCTCATGCGTCACAATTGACGACACAATTACTCGGTTTCCATGGTCGTTGTTCATTCAGGCTGTATATGCCCAGTAAACCAGAGAAATGCAGCTTGAAATTTTGGGTTTGTACTTGTGTTGAAACTTCGTACATTTGGAACGAAGAAATTGGAGCTGCAGCTGAACGGAACCAAGGTGAGCGCGTGGTCTTAGATTTAGTTGAAGGGTTAAAACGTCACACCGTCACAATGGATAACTTTTTTTCTTTATTCGCTTTGGGTCAGAAATTACTCCAAAAGAATTTGAATATGGTTTGCGCGCGTCTGGATTTAGTTCAAAACGAAAAAAAAATCTTTGACCAATATCATTGGTATTTCTGCATTGAATGTCTTTATCGTTTATATGCAAATCGACCCAGGATATCAGAACTCGAGAGGAAAACAATGTCGCAAGAAATTTCTTCATGATCTAAGTGTTGAATTGGCCAAAGATTACATGTTCAGCAGATCAAGAGCACGTCGAGCCACATGTTCACTTTCGCTTCAATCAACCTGCTATCTTGCTCATCCACTTCAATTATGAGCTATCGACATGGGAAGCGAAGATTCAAATCCAAATGTTAAGCGGCCAAGATTTGTATCACCACCACCAACAAAGCGTGGCAGATGTGCTATATGTTTAGCTGAAAAAGCAAAAACCAAAAAGAACAACACAAACACAGTTGATTGGCTGCTTTTGTGGAAAAAATGTTTGCATGAACAAATACAACCGGAACGTGTGTCTCAAATGTTTTGAACGCGTTTAAAAAAAGGTCTATTTTCAATTTTTTTATATAAAATATGAAATATTTTATTTACAATCTGAAAAAGAATTTCTGAAATTTTTAAAGAAAAATATTCAAAACTTCACCATTGTTAAGTCACTTCCAATGACCCCTCGAAAAAGGTGCGTCCACGTTCACATTGGAACTCGTGACAGGATCATCAAAAGTGAAAAAAAAATCGTGGTTTAGTTGGAACCATAAATTAGAATTTAAACGAAGGGAGAAAAAAACTGAACATTTTTTATAAAAAAAATTCAAATTTTGGTCAAATTTACTCAACATTTTTATTTTATTTTTTAAATAGTTGTGATGAAAATCAAAAAAATCCTTCTTCCAAGTCCTCGTGAATTGTATCTCGAAGACCGGTGTAAGACAGGTCAAGATTGGTTGAGTGGTTTTCGCGAACTTTTGACAACCGACTTTGAAAACACAGTTTTGAGAAAACCGCGTTTAAAGTTTGGATAACCTCAAATAAACCTCGTGGTTCAATTGAGTGCGCACCTTCCCAAGGCTGTTTCTCCGAAACTTTTATTCGGAATGACTTGACAATTTAGGACAATATGTATTCCCGAGATGTTGTAGAAATTAATAAGACAATAAAAAAACCGTTTTTTTGAAGCTGTGAAACCCCTTAAGTAATTGCAACGTCTTCTCGTATTCATAAATTTTTAATTTTTCAATTAATTCCCACCACAACTTCAGAAGCTTTCATTTTATTTTTTATTTTCTTAAAAAAAAATATATTAGGGTCGATAGGGTCATTTTTTTAACGTAGGTCTACGGTTAACTTACGATATTTATATAATAAAAACATTTTTGATTAAAAATTCAACGAATTCGTGTTTATATATTTACCTCTTTACTGCTATGAGAAAATGTGCTCAGATGAGCCTCTGAATGATCTCCATTTTGTACATTTTCACCTGAAATTATTAGTTGTAGGAAAATATTTATTAAAATTATAATAACAGGAATTTCAAATTGTATTTTTTTTTTTTTGTAAATTAGTGAAATGCTAAAAGTTAAACAGTGTTAAACATGCATAAAAATTACAACAAAAAAAAATATTCACGTATGTGTATGAGTGTGTATGTGTGTTTGTGTTTGTGTGTGCGTAAAACATGCAACTGAATTGAAGTGATTCGAAAAAATAATAAATAAAAATTTACCTCAACCCGAGACCCACTCTTGATTTATTTATTTTTTTTTTTGATTTTCTTCTTCTTTATTTTTTATATTCTTCTTGTGTTGCGTTGACAAATACAAAATTTGTTTATTCCGAAACCTTAGCTTCAGAACCTAAGCTCGCTCGGATGTCCTCGGTTATTTGAGAAATTTTCGTTTTACATTCACAGAGAATTGTTCGATTGTGCAACTCATTTGCTTGGATAATCAAATTTATTAGATTCTCCAATTCATGCTCGAGTAGCAGTAAAACAGTGTGCTGAGTTTCCTTGGCACTTCGATCGCATTGCCCGACGTGAGATGATTTTCTTTGTAGTTGATGTGAAATTATTGAGATCTCATCGTCGATGACTCGCTCCAGCTGCGATTTGATCTCATCTTCATGAGCTGCAAAACTACGTACGTGATCCGAGTTTCGGATGGCAATCTTTATGGAAATCTCAACGGATTTGCTGGAATCTGCTGATTCGATTGAGCTCAATGCACGTTTATGACTGGCCATTGGCATAGTATGCGAGTCGAATGCCTGCTCTGACTCGGGTTTGGCGAGCACATCAAAGCTACGACTTCGCACTGGATGATGAATGCTCAGTGTGTAGGTTTTCTGTAGACGATCCAAGGCAATCTCTTCATCGCTTTCGATGTGCGATGCTGTGTCGTTTATCGGCGATAGAAGGCTTCGTAGGCTATCAGACAAGTCGTCGATAAGAAGAAGGGAGCCCACAGACTTAACACTGTTCGTACTCAGCGGTGCTGGCGATGGGGTGGGTTGCCCAAGATTTATTTCCTTTACTGAAACAAACTGACTTGCAGATGCGCCAGCAGTAGTAGTACTGCTTATGAATTCGACAATTTTCTGTCGACGCAATTGTAGTTTGGCCGCCAGCAAATTCGGTGGAAATATACTAACTGTCGGTAGATAAGTTAGCAGAGATTTTGGGCAATTGAAACCATAATGTGAATGGGTGCGGTACGGTTTGGGTTCAGAGGACGCCACATCTTTGATGTGCGAGTACAAGTTCGACGAAGGATATTTGTACTGAGGTGATTGTTCGACTTTGTGAATCATGTAAACGTGGACGGAAGGAAACTGTGTTTGGTAGGAAGCGTCCGCATAGAGGAATGCGTACTTGTGAGAGAGCGTTTTTTGGTTAAATTGGATTATAGCTTTTTCAAGGGTCAGGGTGTCGATTTTGTTATTCTTGTATTTGCTTTGGATGGATGAGGTTTTTAAGTGAGGATGGGTAGGCTTCTTGAATGGTTGTGAGTTGATGTGATTGAAAGCTGGGAAAAGAGAACATTAAGATGAGACAGGATAAATACATGAGTAAGGGACAAACACGGGTGACATTTAACAGTGGACGAATCGCACAAACACGCAAAATTACACACAAATGGGTAATTTTATGTTGAAACGTTATGGTGTGAACCTTTGACTGTGAACATTTTTTTTGCACGTTATCATTCGCAAAGACATTGCCGATTTGTGTCATTTGACACAAGCATGGCGAATCACTGAAGCTTTACTAGAAAAAATGGCGCCCGTGACAGATGAGCGACCTACTCTCAAATGTCAAAACCTTTTCGAGTATCTACTAACGTTTCTGAACAGATTTGACAAATTTATTATATTTATTATTAAAAAGAAAAAAAACTGATTACAAAGCGATATCGTTAAGGATTGACATACAAATACATTTCAAAGATACATTCAATTTAATCAATATGTACTACATCAGGTGCATGTATTTTACAAACTCCCATACACGGAATCCAATCGGGCTACGATTGAGACACTGCGCCACAGATAATCGTAGTCAAAAACTATTCGGTGTTTGCAAGTTTTTAAAATTCATACAAATATGTTCACAAACGACAATTTCATTAGAATGATAACAAAAAAAAAAAAATAGTAAAATAAAAAATAATAATCCACAGTATCCGCTGACAAAGTTAAAGGAATTTTTTTTTTTTTTTTCAAAAATAATTTTAAAACATGCTCGCAAAAGACGCATAATTTTTTTTTTTAAAAAAAAAAGTGTTTTAATCATCTCCTTCGGATATAGAAAAAGTCTGAATATCACAGTTGACCTGCTCCATGTACTGATTCAAGATAATATTCTCTCTCAACTCTTGGCGAAACTCCTCGATTTCGCTTTGGGTTTCAACAACCAAGTCCATGGATTCGGAAACCTTGGCTACCTGTTTGCCATATTCATCGACCGTGTTCTTGTACTTGTCAATTCGTGGCTTGAGAGCGTTGATTTGTTGGCCTAAACCTTCGATCTGCTTATCCACCTTGGAGCTAATTCCCGTTTCTGATTGGGATGCAGATGCAGATGCAGATGCAGATGCTTCTGTGTCTGTATCTCTTTTCGACAATGAAACCCAAAACCTTGGTGAACTTTTACTTGCATTTGTCTGAAATGAGTATACCGAGGTAATTGGCTTCGGTGACTTATTGAAGGTCAGACACGGCGAACTAGCACTAGCTCCGATTGGGTTCGCCGAAATAAATGTACCGCATCGACGTCGTGGTGGTTTTGAAGCGTTTCGAATATTTTCTGCGACAAAGTTTCGCTTGACTTTCTTGCGAGCATGATAATGGCAGTCCATGCAATCAGCACTAAAACCGTGTTTTGAAGATTTAGACGGTTTCATGGGCTGCGGCGTTTCTCGTTGGCGTTGCGGCGGTGAAGAGCAGTCCGTCGAAGATGACCTAGTTGAAGTCAATGGACTTTCGTCTCGACGAATTATAGAGAGATCTGCTATTGTTGGCACTTGTCTCAAGCCACGTTTGCGTTTATTCGATTCCCTGTCGGTCTTCTCCACTTCAGATACATTAAGCGAATGGAAGCTATCGGATTTCTGTGAACACATCGCTTCCGGAGTGGATGACACAACAGCGGGGTCCAATTCGTTGCATTGGTGCTTGATCATTCGCTCCATCTTGGATGGGGTCATTTTGTGACGAATAGTTTTTTCGATATCAGTAAAGATTGTTTCCTGTTCCTTGAGATTGTTTTCCTCGATTTTGTCAATAATCATTAGTTCTAGGGAATTAAGCTCAGAATCGGAAACCATTGGGTCAGTGTCAGCAAAGGAATAAAATTGCACGGACGGATTCGCATCGCTATTAGCTTGATTTAAGTCTGACGAACTACAGACTCTATAAGTCTCTGTCGTACTAGTAGCTGAAATACTCTTAATGTCTTCATTGTTTTGCAGCGAAGCACTACTCATGCTAACGCGGCTCTCCCCAAAGAAGATCTCGCTTTTGTCAGCTTTCAATTCTTCATCTGAATCACTATCATACCTTGGACTGTAGTATTCGATATGGTCTTCCCAGAGTTCGGTAAATTCCATCTTTCGTTGAAAGCGTTCCTCTCTGGACATCAACTTTCGAATGCTCGAATGACTCGAATTCCCTGAGCTGCTAAGATCTGCGTTTCGTTCATCGGACAAAGGCCTTTCGGCTGGTAAAGGTAGTTCTGCTTTATTTTCGGGAAACTTCTCAAGTTTGAGGCAACTCATTTCACCTACCAAATCGTCCACACGATTGTCGTTCTCTATGGTTATGTCAGAGGTCACTGTCCTCGAGGGCAGAAAGCCCACATTTGTGGATTCTTCCGAGTAATTCATTCGAGTGATTTTGTCCAGAAACGTCGAGTTGTTCTCGATTACGCCTGAATTGTAATCTACTGCTGGCAAATCAATTTCATCTTCATTGACCTCAATAACCGGCTCCAGCACTCTAGTAGCATTAAGATTCTCTTCATCTAACCAAGTCTTAACTCCTTCAAAGGAATCGCCGTCACCGCTATCAACACTTTCATTTTCCTCCAGCTCCATCCCGACAAAAGATTGTCTTAGCTTCTCCTTGCAGTGATGGCTCACTTTTGGACAGGACACTTCTGGTCGAAGCCGAAGAATCTTCTCAAAGCAAGTATCACAAAGGTCTACGTATCGAGGAGTTGAAAATATCTCATTGTAAGTGCACAACTTTTTCAATGGTGTATACTTGCTGGGTGACATCGGCAGGTGATAGTGCTCAGGTGCTGGGCTAGGCTTCGGGCAATTAAATCCGAAATGAGAAACAGTACGGTACGGTGGTTTGCAGTCGATTTCGACATCTTTGCAACTTGAACTCGGGGAATCTGAAGAGATTTTCATATATGGCATTTCAAAGAATAGATTGCCAGCAAGCGTTTGAATTTCAGACTGCACGACTGGATAGCAAACTCGTGGAGTAAAACATTCAAACTCTTCCTGGGAGTACACTTCGGATGGGGTCAACTGTGATCGAGGAGGACAAAAATGGTTTTCAGACCTAACTTGCGCGTTCTGCTGCAAAATATCAACATTTTTTTGCCAGGAAAAAAAATTGTCAGCGAATAATTGATTGAAAAGCTGTTCATAGTTTGAATGATCATTCATCAGTATGGACAACAATTCGAAGTCTTGATCTTTTTCTTGTTGGGTTATTTGATCTTGAATTATTTGCACTGGTTGCTTGTTAGTTTGCTTGTTAGTCAAGGGAATTTCTTCAGCTGGAAAATGAGAAATGAGTGCGGTTAGATGTTAACAAACGGTAAAAGCAGATGAGAATAATTTAAACTGTTTGCAGTGATTTCAGTATGTTGAGCGTTCGTGTGAGGATAGAAACGAGATGGTGATAGCCATGTAATATGTAAAGGGCGTTTTTTTTTAGAGCTATAAAACTTGAATTTGGCAACACTGGAGCCAATTTTATCAGCTGTCAAGTGATTTCTTTTTGGTTTGGTTTGGCATTTCAACATGAATAGACTGACGCCGAGCTATAAAACTTTAAATTGGCAACACTGAAGCCAATTTTGTCAGCTGTCAATTGATTTCTTTTTAGTTTGGTTTGGCAGTTCAACATGAATAGACTGACGCCGAGCTATAAAACTTTAAATTGGCAACACTGAAGCCAATTTTGTCAGCTGTCAATTGATTTCTTTTTAGTTTGGTTTGGCAGTTCAACATGAATAGACTGACGCCGAGCTATAAAACTTTAAATTGGCAACACTGAAGCCAATTTTGTCAGCTGTCAATTGATTTCTTTTTAGTTTGGTTTGGCAGTTCAACATGAATAGACTGACGCCGAGCTATAAAACTTTAAATTGGCAACACTGAAGCCAATTTTGTCAGCTGTCAATTGATTTCTTTTTAGTTTGGTTTGGCAGTTCAACATGAATAGACTGATGCCTGAACAACGATTCGTCACTACGTCCATTTTACGGGCAACATAATCGTCCATCAGAGCAATTAATTCTGGAACGTTTTCGCAAGACGTTTACTCTAAATGATAATACGCATCCACAGAGGCGTCCTACAGTGCGTACAGAAGAAGTAATTGCTGCTGTAGAGCGCCATCGTGCACAGGAATTGGATATGTGTCCAACCACTTTATGGAAGATTTTGCGAAAGGATCTTGGTTTGCGTGCTTTCAAAATCCAACTCGTGCCAGAATTGAAGCCACTGGAACACCTAGCAAGCAAAAATTCGGTGAATGGGCCCAAAACAAGATTGCCGTTGATAACAATTTTTATAAGCGAATTTTGAAGCTCCCTTTTGGTTGAATGCCGTATTTGGAGTAATGATAATCCTCAAGTGTATGTTGAGACACATTTACATACACAAAAACCAACTGTTTGGTGTGCTTTATAGGTCGGTGGAAAAATTGGTCCGTAATTCTTTAAAAACGATGCTGGCCAGAACGTTATGCTACGTCTCCACCGAACACTTAAGCGAGATTAAGATTAATCTACCCTTAATCTACCGTAAATCTTAAGATTTACCATACAAATTTTTAGAAGAATCGGTTTGTGAACTCACTAAATACCAATTTACCATACCTGAATATGTCAAAGTGACGTTGGTTGCTGAGAATCGAGAGCTAGGAAGCAATTTGACAACCAGATGTTGGACATTTTGTGCGCAAACTTGAGAGCGGGTTGGGAGAAAAGCCCTATGTTAATCTCCTTTTTTTCGGTGGAGACGCTAACAGATTAATTTTTAATCTTTTGTACTTAATCTCGGTTTAGTGTTCGGTGGAGACGTAGCATTAGTCAATGGTGACCGCTATAGAGCCATGATTACTTAGTTTTTCGTTCATCAATTGAACAACCATGATGTGCACGAGCTCAACAAGACGGCGCAGCATATCAAACAGCTCGTGCCACAATTGATTTATTGAAGGCAACGTTTGGTAACCGCATAGTTTCACGTTACGGACCAGTGAATTGGCCTCGTGCGATTTAACGCCGCTTGACTATTTTCTGTGGGGTTACATATCCCCAGTCGCTAGTCTACGCCGATAAGCCCGACCACTTGGAGGATAGCCGATATACGGCCACAAATGTTGGTAAAAAATCATCGAAAATTGGACGTCCAGCCGTGGCGGTCATATGACAGAAATCATATTTCAATTATAATGCCAGAAGATTACCTTTCGAATTACGAGAAAATTTCATGTCAATTTAAAAAAAAAATCATCTTTCTTTTATTTCATTTCAAAGTTGTATACCTCTAAAAAAAAACCCTTTAAATGCATCTCCTTATTTCGGGAAAGGAAATTTTGCAATAACACTAAAACCTGCTGAGAAAAAACCGGAACTACAAGTATGGCAAGGCACCCTTGAAGCATTGGTCTAAAGCATTGCCTCCTGGATGCGAAACTTTGGAATGGATATGTGCTATTTGCGCAATAAATCTCAATATCTGAAGAATTACAAATTATGTATATTTAACACGACGACAATTCCAACAATCACCACCTCGTTGCAAAAGGAACCTAAATAAAGCATCCTCAATTTGTTAATAAGCCAGGGAAATTTTATTCCCTTATTTTAAATACAAATATCTATGTTTGGGAGATATAATTAAATAAAAATTAATTCCTATTTATATAGTAAGTAACCTTATACCATTTACTCGGGTTATTCAATTTATTGTTGTGTTATTTACATCTGTGCTATTAAAACAGATATATTTGTTTATTTTACCTCGAGGAGATGGCAGATTTTTAATTGTTGCAGTATGTTGTCGCTCTCCATTGAGAAAGTCAAGAGTTGCTATAATATTTTATTTGAAAATTTTTTTTTTATTCGTTAATAATTAAGAATAAAAATTTTATATAACTAGCTAACTTTTTTTTTTTTTGTTTTTGTGGATGTGGATTTCTCAAATAAATAAAAGAAAAAATGTTATGGGTGGGTGGGGGTTTTGAAAAATACATACAAACATACAAATAACAATAAAAACTTGTTGATACATGACACAATAAACCAATGCACTATAAACATCTAAAAAAAAATATATAACAAAGACAAGTTATGAGAATACGAAAACCTGAGACAAATAAAAACAAAACAATAAATAAAATGCGAAAATATTTCCATGCGGCTCCCATAAAACGCAAAACAAAAGATGAATGTGAATTTACATTGGTTAATTACTAGATATATGTTGTATAATTTATTTTTTGTATATATAAAAACTTGCTAAAAAGAGAAAAGTTTGTGTGTCATAGATTTACGATAAAATTTTGTTCGCACGATTATTATTTATTTATTTAATTTAAATACTCATCGTTGCTGATCGAAGACCTATTCTGAACAAATTCTGAACAATTATTTATTCAACTCAAATGTTGTTTAATCGATAAAGTTTGTTTTGCAAGAGCGTAGCCCCGTTCACACAGTTGATCAACTCATCAAATTGTTGAATAACCCCGTACACCTAGTCGATCAACTGGGTTAAGTTTGGCAAGAAACTCAGTCTGTTAGGAGGACATTTTGAAGCAGACGCAAATTTCACCCAGAGGCCGTGAAGGCCCATTGTCTGAGTACCCTATTTATACATGTAAGGACATGTGGCTAACAAAACCACTTTGATCTGTTGAGGGCCACTATGTATGATAGAGGTACCCTAGCCAAGTCGTCCAGACTTTCGAAGAACCGTGCTCCCATGCATGATGAGCGGCGTTCTTGTAAAGCTGGGCAGTGGCATCGAAAGTTCCACGGACTCTATTCTGCTTCATCATTTGCAAAAAGCCCTAGCGTTTTAGCCATGTTTGCTATGATGCAGTGTCCGGTCAATACCCCGACGAGCAGCATCCGGATTTGATTTTTATTATGAGAGACTAGGGACTTGGATATTTTGGTGTCACCAACAGGCCACAGACTAAGGGTTATGACACAACCGTTGGTGTTGCTCCATTGTTCCGTAGCCAATTGTGTGGTGACGCCGTCAATAAAAGTCTTAGCTGTGTTGAAAGGCGGTAGCACCTCTCCGTCCGCTAATCGATGGTTGATATCAGAGCCGTATCTGGCCAATTCGTTTGCTTCACCCCAACGTGTCCAGGAAGCCAGCAGAGTAGAACTGAGTGATGACGTATAGCCCTGAGTGCCATGAGGCAATCTGTAACATATTTCGCATTAACAAGGTTGCAGCCGATTGCTTTAGGTGCTGCTTGACTGCCCACACAGATGGTTATTTCCATTGCTGGTAGTTCCATCGATAAGATAGTCTGTGCTGGTTTCTTAACAGCATAGATCTCATCTTGGAAGACACTGCAGTGATCGGTCGAAGTCGAAGCGACTGGTTGATAGCAAGACTTTCTGAGAATAAGTACCATCTTCTGTTTTTGAACCATCAGTACAAACGGATATACCTTTAATAGTGGTGCTGGGTGAGTTCCAGTCCTGTCTTTGGGGTATAGTGATTCTGAAATTTTTTTCGAAGTCATACCTGGGTTTCTCGTAATCGGTAAGTGACATCAGTCCCTTCCGATCAAAGATGTCAAGTATGCTTGAGTGTCCGTAATAACCAGGCTTCCAAGTTTTGTTCTCTCTTAATCTGAGAGCGGATTTGGCTGCGGTGTAACGGTGACGTGAAATATTGCCAAATTTTAAATAAGGCGCCTTTGGCAACAGTACCTTGGTGACCTAGCTACGCGGGATTAAGGGATTTCAACACTTCGATTTTTTATTTTGGAATGGATATAATGCAAAATTTTTAGAATTTGGCTTTATTTCACTTCGCCGTAGCAAACTTTTGGGGTCAGATTGATTTTAATTTAATTCTGATTAATTCGGCAAAGTTTATTTTAGAAGTTGTAACCGTTTTTAATAATAACCTCCGAAAAAAAAAGTAGTTGATCAATGGCGGCTCTTCAACTTGTCCCAGCATGCAATTTGGTCTCAGTCCAAAAACCAACGAAGAATTAAAAAGTTGATAATGTGTTGCACATTGCTTGGAATGCGTTGCTCAACTTTATGAGCAACTCCATCGAACGAGCAACTCGAACTTGTTTAACAACGCATTGAGCAACAATATTCAACCATCTCCATCAACGCGTTGGTTGAACAAAGCTGAGAGGCTCGTATATTAAAAATGAGTGCGTTGAACATGAAATTGATAAGTTGGGTACGTAGTGGTCGACCGGCGTTAGTTGAAAAACTCAATCAATTATTGTATAATCTCGTTGACTTCTTTGACTTTGGCAGAGTTGATGTAAGCTTATCAGGAGAAGAGGTGCAATTTTATGAGTATAATCGGTCCTCATTGCTTTCAAAAGAGCGTTCGTTACTGTGTTACTCGAACTTATTTTAAGGCAAGCAAAACCTCATGATATGGAATGAGGAAGAAGCAACATCGAATGAAGGACGCGTCACCGTCATTTTTAATTATTAAAAATATTCTTTAAAGCAGGTGTTGATTTTTAACCTCCTCAAATGAGGCGTTGGTTGTAGTTTGTGTGGACTACCAAATCAGTTAGGTGAAATGCAAAATTATCCTCAAATTTGTATTGTATTCAATTGAGTTTGGGGTGAGAGGTAGCGACTATCGGATGAAATATTCAGAATTCTTTAGTAGACAAATCACTGCCTTTCAAGCTGAGATCATGACGGTCGGAACTGCTGCGAAGATCCTTTAAAGGAAAAGATTAAAAGGCGCTATTCAGTACATATGCTCAGATAGACAAACTATCTATTTTGCTGCAAGGACTAAGGACAGTAAAGACGGTAGACAGTATACATCGATTCCGAATTGATCAGTCAGAATTTGAACTGAAATACAGTTTCCTTTATTTTTCGGGGAATGCAAGTATATATTCCCAAGCTTTTGAGGAAAAAGGTTTAGGAAAAAATTACATTCTATTCGCTTTGCAGCCACTCGTATGAAGGCGTTGGCTAGGAGCTACTGCTGGTTGGAAGGAATCGACCGGGATATAAAAATGATGACATTAAATTGCCTATCTTGTTTAGTAGTAAGATCACATTTTAAACCTTAGTACCTTAGTTCATGTGGACTACGCCGGTCCATTCGTGGGAAAACTTTTCTTCAGTATGGTCGATGCTTATTCGAAGTGGCCGGAGGTACGATCAAAAAGTGTCGGGAATTTTTAAGTCGTTTCGAAATTCCTACAACGCTAGTAAGCGAAAACGTTTTTAAAGCTGAATGGGTAGTGCATAAAATGAGAGGTACGTTCAAACAATAAAACAAAAAGGTAAAACCATGGAATGTAGTCCAGATGAAATCGAGAAGGAACTTTGCAGAATCTTACTGTATTATAGGAAAATGACACATTCATCAACAGGGAAGTCTGCATCAATGATGGATCTAATGATAGCCTGTGGATCAGAAGCCAAATATTTAAGAGAGCGGATACCGAAACTTTGAAGTTGGTGATCGCGTGATAGTTAGAGAGTACTTAAGCCCAAAAACAAAAATAAAGTTAGACGATGGTCGAATCTGGAGATGACACATTGACCAAATTCGCAAGGCGGGGAAACACGACCAGAATTTAAAACCCCAAATCTTCAAAATTCCATCAAACCCGGAACATGAAACATCCAACAGGGACTTTGAAAACGAAACCGAGCCAAACCAAGGTGAGGATACGCGGTCGGAACAACATAGAACGCATTCTGACACTAAAGTCGTTAAGGTAACATAGATTTAAATTATTAAACCCACTTGAGCTAACGATCTTGGCTGGCAGGCCTCATTATCAGCCTCTGTTGTATAATGACTGAGTTTTAAGTCTTCAACATATCGAATTAATGATCTGGCATGATCTGACATCATGCAAACATTCAATAGCTGTTGATCGAAGGTCCATAATTTAACAGATTTAAATGTATGGTTCGACATCTCAAAACTGTTAGTCTTAGAAACTCGGGCTTTTGTGAGTGCTGTCTGGAATATATTGCAAGAATCAGACTAACGATGAAGACGGTCTCAATCAGATTGAACTAGCTTGTCAAATCTAATTTCCGATGTGAGCTAACAGTTCTGTGGTAAATTTGGCAGCCTTTGCTGAATTACAATGGACCCCCCTTGGTCTAAGTGCTTGTTGTCTTCGCATAACCCGTTCCTAAATATGAAGTCCCCCTATTTGTTCGAAATGTGTCGTCGATCAAATGTTAAAAATGAACGAACATAATAATTTCGAGTGTCAAACAAAGCATTTTAACATAAAAAAAATTTAATCCAAATTTTCATTCTACTATAACACACAATTTTCCAAAATATTTACTAAACTAAATGTTCAAACCTTTGCATTAAAGTTCGATTAATATTTATACATAATATTATTTTGTTTTTCTGTCGACGAAAATCATAACTAAGAAGCAAAATCAAAAATTAAAACATCCTCTCAAACTCAAATGAAACACAATGTACGAAGAAGTATTTAGTAGTATCGGCTGATTTGTTTCTATTCTAAACAGCGAATGAGTCGAAATAATAAAACACAAACGCATTTAAAGGAAATATAAACAAAATTCATGATTTAAAACGAAAATAAAATAAAAAAGAAATATGTGATTTTTTTGTTTTTTTTTTTGTTTTTAACTAATTTTGAAACTCACCGTGATTTATTTTAAAAACTAGAGTAAAAAATCGATTTGTGTTGGTTTGATTGTTTTTTTTTTTTTTTTTACTTTATAAAACTGGTTGAGATTGTGTTGAGTTGGAAGTTTTTATTTTTTAACTAGTGTTCGTTTGCTTTTAATTTTTTTTTTTTTTTATAAAAACTATGCATCTATTTTGTTAAATTATTAACTAATTCACTTTCGTTTGGAATTACGAGAGCTGGCTACGATGGAAATTTTTTGAATTTAATATAAATTTAAAAAAAAAAAATAAATATTTTAAAAATTTTATATATAATAATTAAAAGCCAAAAAAAAAAATAAAAACCAACTTATAGAAAATAAATTAAATAGGTAGTAGAGTAGTAGCTCCGTTAAATATGCAAAAGTCATTTAAAACACAGCATAAAGGTTGTTGTTCCTGTTTGATACATATATAATATATGTATATTATTTTTTTTACAATAAACAAAGAGAAACAACATCTATTACTTTATAAAAACAATCTAAAGCAAAAAGAAAGAAAAATTATGTTTTGTAAAATACATAGTTAAAAATTTCAGACTTTTGTGGAATTTAAATAAATTTAAACTTTTACTATAAGAGGAAGTAGAGGTGTGGTTTATGCTACTTTAAGGTGTTTATTATATAATAGAAGATTCTGATTATAGAAAATATATCTAAATACGTCATTCAAGGGTAATAGAAAAAAAAAACACTATTAATAAGAATAATAGATACTTCTAGATAAATATGTAACTTCTTATTTTTGTTAAATAGAAAATAATAATATTGTTTTGTGGCCTCTAATGTTTATAGAAATATGATTTTGTTGAAATATTTTTAAAGCAGAATCGCATCGTTATTATGTTGTGTTCGTCACAGGTACACTCAAGAGATAGTTGTCTTGAAAACGACAACCGGAGAGAAACAGTCTTACCTACGTCGACCAGGCATAAGCGGCAAGAGTCGGTTAGAATGGCTACTCAAGCATCAAGAGTTGAGTTTTCAAGCATACCGCAGTAGCTCATTTAATTTCAATTCGAATTTCACCAACCAACCTTTTCACGTTGAGCTGTGCAATTTTTAATAAAAAAACATAAGGAAAGGCTACAGTCCGCTTGGGGCGAACAGTATGATATCCTATCCTTATCCCTATGTACCCCAAAGAAAAAAAGCATTAGGAAGATGATGGATAGCATTTTATTTCATTCTATAAAATTTATAGAATAAAAATTCATCATCATTTTAGTGAAAAACGCCCACAAAAAGTAGGCGTGGCAAAAAACTTTATGTGACAAATTTATAAAGGTGGGCAGTACCTACATATCTTGTGAAGGTTGTACAACTTTATCTCTCCAACTTAAGCCTCAAAACGGTTTTTTCTAAATTGTGGGCGTGGCAGTGGGCGTATTTTGAAAATGTTAACACTTTACCATTTTGGAACCCTAGGGAGTATATATTCCAAATTTTAGCATAACTTTAAAGGCCTCAAAAGTTGATACGGACGGACGGACCAAGTCCTTGGTCCTGATCATAAATATATATACTTTTAGGGGTCTGCGACGAATATTAAAGGGTGGTACAGACTATGTGTCAAAATTAATATACCCTTAGGATAGAGTATAAAAACGTCCTGCAAAGTGCTAAACGATTTACTAAAAATGACAAGTTTCCAAAGAATTAAAATTGGAAGTGTTTCTCCAACAAGAAAGTGAACTTCTCAGTTGTAATTGCGTATTAAAAAGTTTGCAAAGTAAATCATTTGAGTGTATGTACAGTATATGACTTCGCCGGGCTGAAAAAAAACACGAGATTCGGTCATCGAAAATAAATTAAGGTCTGATATTTCGTAAATCAAATGTTTAAATAGAGTTTTAAAGAGTACTCCAACCATAATGAACGATGTTACTTGTGAGTCACATCCAGTCAAGGTCTATATTTTTTGCTCAACTTAATTTGACATTTCTTTGTTTCAGTGTTTGACAGATTCAACCATGGAGAGGTAAACAATTGAGCAGCACGTTAAGATTGTTGAAGCCTTTTACGAAAAATGGGCGTTCAAATCAAAATGCATTTTAATCGACCAAATGTGTCAACAATCGGTCGAATGTCAGCAAACTGGGTCTGTAGGATATGTAAAAAAACACCTGTGCATGCTCGCCCAGTTCGTTCTGCGGAAAATATTGCTTCGGTTCGTGATAGTTTGGCAGAAGAGCCGTCAACGTCGACTCGTCGTCGTGCCCAACAATTGAACATCTCACGAACATCACTGATGCGATTTTAATTAACACGCTTACAAGTGTTGAGCGACATTGCACGAGGAATAAAACACGATCCCTTCCCTTAGTCCTTAACATGTTAGTAAGAAAACCTACCCTCTTTGAACAAGAGAGAGTGGCTTGAATGGTGAATAATAATTGAGTTGGTCAACTTTGAACTACGAAAGGGTGCGGTCGCTGGTTTGCTCGGTGGCAGTGATAGTTCTTAGAAACCTTCGTCGGTCGTATTCAATTTTCCTTTTTGAGAGATTACGCGATTACACAAGGTTCAATTGACTCAAGAGCTGAAGCCTACTATCCATTAGTTGGTTGAACAGACAAAAGAACGAAACAATGGCACTTTAACGCAAATTCAATGGCCGTGTTATCTCACTTCGTGGCTATGTTAATTGGCCGCCACGATCATGTGATTTGACACCGTTGGACTTCTTTCTTTGGGAATATTTATTTAAAGGATGGAACAATTCGGCACATTAACAACATTGAACCTCAATTCTGTCTCAGAGTCATTGAAAATATGGACCATCGGATCGAGGTATGCCACCGAAGCCGTGGTCGATATTTTATTTAACACATAATTGTCATAGATCCTGCTATAATAATAAAGAATATTTAGATAATTCTCTCAACATTTTTTGTCTTATTTACAATTAACATCGTGCGTTTTCGTTGCACAACCCTTAAAATTTTTTTTAAAGAAGGGAAGAATAATTGGCGTAAACGTTGGTATTTTATGATAAGGACTTTAGGAAACAAAAAACTTATCAAAATTTCATTAACTCTTTTACGGCATGGCGACACTACCTATACCTGGCCTGCTTATGTTAACAGCATAAAAACATCGGTTCAGTTCATACACCAACATTGCATTTACTTTCATGCTTTGCATTTGTATTAAAAAATTATTTTTCATTATCCCTGTTGACTGCACCGCATCGTACCGAATCCTTCACAAAAATGTAAATTTTTTGCAATGGTAAAAATAACAGAAAGTTGCTCCAAACCAGTTAAGCAACAATTCATCTTTATTTGCAATTTTTGTTGAAAAAAATTCAATACAAGTCTTTTTAAATGGGAGAAGCTGAGGGACGTAAGCCCGAAAGAGAATATGAGAAGGCTAGGGTACTATCATCAGCGAATTTTTTGATAGGATTAGAAGCAACAGGAGATCATTTATAAGAATGATGAGGAGAGATATTCAGAGACAAAACTTGGCCCCGGAGAATAAATCATTTATTTTGTAAGTTGCAGCCTGGAAACCATCCAAAACAAAAACAGCCGACAGAAGATCAGGCTGTCACTATTCCGTGAGAACGATGAAAATACATGTGCCATAGCTTTATAGCAAGTTGTGTGTGCGAATCTACATATATTTCTGTCTGGGAAACAATTTTAAGCTTTAAACAAGATGGCGATCACCCTATGGGAAGATGCTTTAACCATGGTAAATGGCGGCAAATGTCAATTCTACTTTGACATATGCGAAGCAAACAGATACAAAATACATGACAACGCGGAACAAGTTTTTAAATGAATCTCGACTACGAGAGAGACAAATTTTCATCGAAAATAATCATGAGCGACGACGCCCATTTCCATATCCGTGAATATGTGAATAATTAAAGTTATTGCATGGTGTGCTGCTTACGAGAGATGCGTAATCGGGCTTAATTTTTTCTACAGAGCCATGCTCAACGACTTTCTCCTTCCTCAATTGGATGAACTGGGGGACTGGAGAATGTGCGGTTCCAACAGGATGGAGAAATGACGCATAGTGTACACGCCACAGCCGAAATTGTAAGGACTCCATTTCCGTATCGCATAATCTCTCGTTTTTTGACTACTTTGTTTTTGAAGAAACGAGTCTTTGATGCAGGGACCTATCACCGGAAGTTCTGGCAAAAGAGTGATGGAAAATGCCATAATTTGGGCCCGACCGATCATTAATTCTGGTGGCGGCCAATTATCCGACTTAAATTATATAAAAATACCAAATTTAAAACATCCTCCATATAAGAATAGGCAAGTAAATTTTCTGTCCTCTACACTAAGTTTCAGTCGGACCCAAAATTACTCGCAAACTGTAAGGGCTACGAAGCTGAAATTGGAATATAAGTAGATCATGGCGTAAAAAGGTGCAGGAATATATATATTTTTTTTTTTCATTTCAAGGCCGAGGCTACTTATAAGAACTTTAAGCTTACAGCGCCATCTATATTGGAGTAGTTATGTCTACCTCAACAATAATAACCTATGTAATTAATGGATGTTGTGTATACCTGCTTTTTTTTCGGATGTTGCTACTATCCGATGGAGTGCTCAGTCACAACTACAGGTCCATTGTACTACCATTCAGACACCTTACATTAATGTACTTAGATTTCCCGTCTTTCGAAGAAAAACGAGAAGGAGATTCAGTGATAAAGAGCCTTAGATGTTCGGCACTCACCACGTCAGCCCCGAAGATCCGCCACCTGATGCGCGCATAGGCCGGACAACTGCCGAGAAAGTGTTCTGCTGTGTCATCCTCCTCACCGCAAGCAGGACAGGTAGTGGTGTCGCTTAAGCCCAACACATTTAAGTGTTTAGCAAAAGCTTGGTGGCCCGAAAGAACGCCTAAAAGCAGCCTACAGTCGATTCTCCTCAGAGATAGAAGGAAAGATGCTGACCTTTTGCAAATGTCCGGGCATGTTCACGAGAAACCCAAGAATCGATAGAAGACATGACAAAAGATGCAGGCAGACCAAACACAGGTTCGGGTTATACCTGCTAATAAAGGATCCATTCGTAGGTATTATATAATGGGATTATTCTAAATCAGCGCCATCTATTCTCAAGTTCTGATTATTATAATAATATCGAGACTAAATGCAGCGCGAGTAAAAACGGCCGAAAAGCGGCACGACATTATTGATTTTCATACCTTAACAAAGGAAGTGCGACATTTCGTCATTCAGCTAGTGTAAACTTTTTTCAAAAATAACGAGACGATTCTGCCTTAATGTTGATAGAATCCTAAATTTATCAGATATATATATATTCACGAATTATTCCACAAAAGACTATTTGAATATATATAACAAAAAAAAAAAGAGAAAACAAAGTAGTCTTCGTGTTAAAAAATAGCAAACATAAATAATACAAATATGCAATTTTTTTTTTTTTTTTAATTCAAGTAACTTACCATCACTCAATACTACTTCAGGTTGGCTAGGGACTGGCGCTTGCTTAGTTTCTATTCTTATTACTTGGTGCTCTGTAAGGAAGAAAACAACAATCCAATTTAAAGTGTTTCATTCAATTGCAGTAACAGTCGTCTTTAATTACCTGATGCATCTTCAGTTTCTGATTGGCTAACAGCGGCAGTTTTCGATGAATTTTGCTGTTGTGCGCCCGAAGTCTGTAGCGAACTTAGAGCTTCTGACTCGGAGAAATCGGTGTCGGTATCTAGATATAAAAAGTGAATGTGTGTCTCGTATACTTATGCAATGTTTAATTGGTAATCTTACATTCGCCATGAATATTCTTTTTCCTTTCGACAGTTCTTTTGTATTCGTTGAGTTCGTCATCTGTAACATTGTCGAATGGGTTCTTTGCGTATGGTGCCTTGTAGACGGTTGCGTTGTGCTGGAAACCACGTTGGATAATACCTTTGGATGCGGCACCCATCAAAACAACATGATCACCAGCTGAAGATACGGTTGCATCTTTGATGCGATTCGCCTCATCCCATGTAACACCTTCCAAAATGTGTGATTGTGGACCGGCAGAAATTTTATCAGCACGACGATTGTCTTTGATCTAGAGTGGGCATAAAGCCGGCAAAATGCATCATTAGTGTTTGGAAGTGGACTTTGGTTGCTATGGAAGCAGCTTAAGATAATGAACTTTAAGTTTTTTTTTTTGTAAATACGAAATTTCTTTCCTTTAGGGTAGTACTAATTTTCACACACGAATACATGAATTCGATAGGAAAACTGTCCAAAATAACAAATTTAAAATCTGAATGTAAGGAGACAGATATTTATAATAAAATTATTGATTTAAAATTTACGCTTTTTACGCACTGAAATGACAGGAAAATATGGATTGCGTTCATCGAAATGCAGCTACTTTTACTTTGGTTTGTTTTGGGATTTTTTACACTTCTCTTTGTTTTAGTGATGCCATAGCGAGGTTTATTTAGGGATTTTTATAAGAAATTATTCGTTTGTTGTTAAATCTTGGGGAATTTTTTGCTTACACCCGAGGAAGTTTTTAAATCCTCTTTTTATTCATTATTCATACTGTTGCCATAGGCCTGTTGCCTGCCTGACGAAAAGCACATAACCCGAGCGGAGCAATGAAGTTGCGTGAGCTGTACTTGCCGCCTGCGCAAAGAAGGTTGAAATCCCTTAAACCCCGCGAAGCTATTCATCAATATTTATGGCATCTGATTGTAAATTTACATGTTTGTCATGAAAAAACAAAAAAAAATTGAGGTTTAAAAAGTGGGGTTAGATTTTTTTTTAACGATTAAGGGTAATCTCTTCACTTCCACTTTTTGAATATGTTCTATTAAAGTCACTACATACCTCTTAAAAAAATTAACTTTCAAAGGATGCTACCCTGAATGGAAGTGGATCCCAAATATACTTTTAGTTGTTATCAAAATTTGATTCACTTCACTGGTAGGAGTTAAAAGCTTTTTTAAAAAAAAGGTATACTGATCGCACCCTTACCCATCCAATGGATAGCGTCAAAAAGATTTCAAAAAAGATTCATACTTCCACTAAAAACGTTTGACATTTCTCGTGTCACTTTGAAGTTTGTTTTTCGCAAGCAGCCCCATACCCAGAGCAATACACGGCGGCAATACATTCTCTCACGAAGAAGCCGTACGAATCCCTTATCGGTATGGAATCTACCAATGATTTGAAAGCTGTAGCTGTAGAAAGGAGCATGTAGTGACCGCACAATAATTGCACAACGAGAAACTGCTTCAACCACAAATTGTTTCTGGTTATAAAAAAAAACGTGACACCGTCACGCGTCAACGATGCTCGACAATTTTCCGATTAAATGCAATTAAAAATTTATCCAAGTTTAAAAAAATAAAATGGTTTTGCCAAAGTTTTTAGGCGGGTCTAAAATGAAATATCTAATTGAAACTCGCTGGATTGGGCGATTGGATATCTCTTTGACAGTAACTACGAACAATTTTTTTTTTCTCGCTCGCATGTTCAATAAGTTGTTACAGAACATTCAGCCAGTGCTGCAATCACGTAAAGTTGGAAACAGAGCAGCAATGCCCAAGATTCGATAAGATCTAGACCGGAGAGAGTCTATCAAAAGGCAGTCAGCAATATTCACTGAAATCTGTGCTCTACCAATGTGTTGACGTTGTAAGCAATACCTTAACCTTAATCGCTGCTTAAATGCTCTCTACAATAATTAAGTACAGAAAGTATGGTCAGCGAGGTTATATCTCGACAGAAAAAAGCAAAAGAAGTTAATTTTTAAAATTTTCAGTTTCCACTTGTCTGACAAAATGGAAGATGTCGTTGAATACAAAACATCAAAATGACTCGCGAGAAGTATCAAACGTTTTTTATTTATTGCGAGTACGTGTGAATCTTGCGTTTGGCTTGAGATTCGAAAATCGGTTCTGAATCTAAGACATTTTTTTCTCTCTGAATGGAAAGGCAAAATACTGCCCATGTTCTATAACTTTCTCGCATTGATAAAATGTAAAGTGCACGCCAGGGGTATACGAAAAACTGCATCAAAATTTCAGAAAAATTTCAGAAATGTCACATATTCAAAAAAACTGAACCCAAATTTGTATGGGATCCGTGACATTTTTGAAATCTTGATGCGGTTTAAGAACCACGTAAAAGTTTCGTAGGACCTACTCCTTTTCGATGCGAGAAGTTCTCAGTCGAGTTACAGAACACGGCCAGTACCCGTCTGCAATGGAAACGAAAACTGGAATAATGCTGTCTTTTAAAGCAAACACAATTGGCATCTACAAGGTGGCGCAAAAGTAATCCTCCTATCAGAAAATGCTATAAATTTTGCGATTGGCCCCTAATGTCAGTTCTGTGTTGACATTTATGTAGTAAACACATGCGAAATACACGTTAATAAACAATGTTACGCTACACTGCTCCAGAACGCGGAATATTGGTGACTATTTATTTGAGCAATAATTGGTCGGTGACTTTATCACAACGTGAATTTCGTCGCAGATTTCCTAGCCGTCCAACGCCTACTGGTGAAACGCTGCGACGTTTAGCCGCTCGCCTCGAAGAGAATGGCACAACACGAGATGCTGCCAGGCGTGGCAGACCCCGGAGTAGCCGTTCTGTAGAGAATATTGCTGCTGTAACCGAAGATGTCATGGAAGCGCCGTCGACATCGACCAGACGACGTGCCACGCAAATGGGTATCAGTCGACGGTCTTTACAGCGAATTTTGGTACAAGATTTGAAGATGTTTCCATACAAAGTCCAGACGGTGCATCAGCTGTTAGCTGCTGACCGCCAATCGCGTCTAACATACGCCCAAGCCATCCTTAAACACCACCAAGAGGAAGATGATTTTTCATCAAAAATAATCATGAGTGATGAGGCCCATTTCCATCTTAGCGGGTACGTAAATAAGCAAAATTTACGCTTTTGGGGCACTGAAAATCCGCGTGTAACCCACGAAGAGCCATTACACCCGCTCAAAGTCCCTGTATGGAGTGCTGTTTTCGCTGGCGGAGTCATCGGAACTTTTTTCTTCGAAGACGTCGCGGGCCAAACGGTTACTGTGAATGGTGAGCGCTACAGAGCAATGATCAACGAGTTCTTTTTGCCGCAACTTGATGAATAGGGATTGGAAAACATGTGGTTCCAACAGGACGGTGCAACGGCACACACTGCACGTGCCACAACCGATATGCTGAAGGATGCATTTCCCGGGCGCCTAATCTCCCGTTTTGGCGATTTGCACTGGCCAGCAAGATCGCCTGGTTTGACCGCTCCAGACTTCTTTTTGTGGGGCGGGTTTTGAAGTCGCGGGTTTATGTCAACAAGCCTCAGACTCTTGCAGCTCTTAAAGACAATATCCGTCAAGAATGTGAGGACTTTGGCCAAAGTGATGGAAAATGCCATAAAAAGGGCTCAAATGACAATCAACTGTGGCGGCGGCCATTTACATGACATCATATTCTCGATATGAAATTGAAATCGTTGCCCGAACTCGTGCACTACCTCGTGAACGCACTCGTATTCGTCAAACTAAAAATTGAGGAATCGAGCGTTTTTAGTGGAGAAATAAGCTAATGACTCAATCTCGTAGAGTTTTATACACAAAACCTAATTAAGACAAAAAAATAGAACACCTAAGACAGTGCCAATAACAAATTCCATTTAAAGCTAACATTAGCATGCTACGACCCTAGATCTTAGTTATTGGTATTGGCCGAGATATAAAATACTTAAATATGTTCGGTACTCACCTGTTGTTGGACTTTCTTGAACTCTTTCGGATTCGTTCCTGGTGGCACAAATTGCAATGCACCTTCAATACGCACTGGGGTGGAATGCGTTGGTGAGCCTTCAGCTACCCACTGAGATTTATTTCACAATTTTGGTACAAAAACGATACGCACAATAACGAGTGAAAAATTATTTGGTTTTACGACGACGAGTTAAAAACGCATAGCCCATGTGGTGTGCAAGGAAAGAGAGACACGGAGCGCCGGCAAAGCAAAGAGTTGAATATGAAAGAAAAAAGAAAATATTTTTTTGTGTTTTTCTCTTCTTGTTTTTTTTTTTTTAGCAAAAATTCGCTACACAACTAAATTTAAATTATTTAAACAATAAAAAAAAGTTTTTTAGCGACAACTTTGGATTTAAGAAAATAAAAAAAAAATAAATAAATAAAATAAAATAAAAATCCATTCTACTGAATTAAAATGAGAAACAAATGTGTGCGGATGAGAACTCAAGTGTTAGTTTGTGAATTGTTTTGTAAGAAATAAAAAAAATACATTTTTTACACATAAAAAAAACAACAAATAAATATATAGTATTATAAAAATAATAATTTTGTGCCTATGGACGGACGGAAATGCATTTATCTAGAATCTTCCTTTTTAAGCATGCTTTTGTTAAAAATAAATAAATAAAAAACAAACACAATAGCAAAATAAATAATAATAATAAAAGATAGATACAGACAGACAAAGAGAGAGAAAGACAGAAATTGTCGCTTAAACTTTAAAATTACTTATATTTTCTTTTTTCTTTCGTAATTTCGAAAAGTAAATAAAGTTAATTGAAGCTATGCACGCGCAGCTAACAGCTAACAAGAACCTATCCGTGAACAACTCCCGTAAATATGGCACAAAATTATTATTGAAAATTTAAATAAAAAATTAAACATGTTAAACACAAATTATTGGTTATTTGTTTTTCAAAATTTAGTTTATTAAATTTGTTTTATATAATTTATGTATGTATGTATGTATTCATTTTTGTTACAAGCTTTGCATTTGAACACCTACAAAAAGACAACTGCCTGGAGTCATACATTATAATCATTTTTTAATATCAACTGTGTGTTTATGTATTAAATATGAGTAAAAGCTATTAATTGTGTTTATCTATGTTTAACGATTGCTTACAAGTAGAGCAACTTTTTGTTTTTCTGTTTAATTAAATAAAGTTAGTTAGTGTTTGGAGAATGTATGTATTTGTTTGAAAAAGTGGAATGTTTGTTTTTATTTTTTTTTGTAGACAATTGTCCAATTTAAGTTTCATAATAAATAATTTTGACTTAACCTGAGGAAGTTTGAGCTGGAAGAGAAACAAATGGGAGTTTTGAAGTTTCCTCAACAATTTTGCAATGAGACAATGTGATTTCAATTTTCAATACCATCAATCTGTGATTAACAAAAGATGAACATTTCCATCGGAATTTATTCAAAAAAAAAACAAAAGTAGAACATTAGCTTAAGCTTAGTGAGTAAAAAAATTACTCCATGGACTCCCCTTTTCTAAAATTTACCGCGCTACTCACACTTCATGAGGTAACAAGAGCAATAACCCTTTCAAGCCTCTAAGCTGCATAACTTTTCGTCAGTTTTGTGTGGATAACTAAAACAGAATCCACCTCCAAGTTACAACTCCATAACAAACTTCCCCAGTTAGATCTTTTTTTATGAAGCACCCTTAACGTCAATCTAACTTTGATTTAAAACGTTTATTGTATGAGTAAATTTTGATAATTTATAGCACATTTCGTTGCCCGTTTTCTCATTTAAATCCTAACACACGAAAAGCTTTACATATTTTTTTTTTTTATTTAATTATTTAACGCGTAAGCCTTATAATATCAAAAATAATTCATTTTACTTTGAAAATTCTTTTAAGTTTAAGTTAAAAAAAAAAAGAGAAAAAAAAATATATATAAATTGTGCATTATGGTTAATGTTATCACAAGCAAAAAAAAAAAAAAAACAAACAAAAAACCATTAAACTAAAACTGGAATGAGAATTCAAAATGGCACGCACAACTTTGAAGTTACTGTAGAAATGGTTTCTTAATTTAATAATTTTTTTTTTCTTAGTTGTGTTTGTGTGGGTGTGTGTGTTTTTGTTTGTATGTGACTCTCAAAAGTGGACTTGATTTTTAAAAATTTTAAAAATATATATATTTTTTTTTTTTTTAAGTTGATTTTGTGAAAATATTTAATTGTTATCCTCGAACGTTATAATTTCTACCTTTGTGATTTTTCTCGGGTCTGGTGTTCCAGTCTCCAACACTTCAACCTTCTGGTAAACATTTGGCGAGTTAAGCCATCGGCTACGATCTCCGCCCTTGCGCCAATCTCCCTTTTTCCAAATTCTGAAAAAAAAAACATAATAAACACGTGATTAGTTAAAGCATCAATTATATTTTCAATGGGAGTAAAAAAGAGAAAACTGGTAGTCCTTAATGACTTGGGTCATCCGAGGATGACAAGCACTTAGACCTAACGATCCATTGTACTCCAGCAAGGCTGCTCAAAATGACAGCTAGCCCACATCGGGATTCGAGGTACTTCGTACAGGAAGTGTTTGCCGAGAGTAGCCAGTCTTGTTCTGGCAAAAGCGGGGCAATCACAGATAAAGTGAGACGTTGTTTGATCATCTTCGAAACAGCACTCGCATAGGCCCGCGCTTCTAATTCTGATCCTTTTTAGATGACAAATCATGCCAGTCGGTCGGTGGGCTGCACGCAATGGTTGGTTATGGTTATATAACGAGCCAGAGCCTCAGCTCTTTCGTTGCCCTGGATACGGGTGTATCCGGGTTATAAAGTTACATTTTCCCAGCCTGTTCAAATTGCATATGGCCTCCTTTACAATTTTGGAAGTAACCGTAGCAGAAGAGCAAGCTTTAAAAGCAGCTTGGCTATCTGACCAAATGTATAATGCAGTGCAATTTGTCCTTCTCCTTAGAAGGATACTCGCGGCAGCCTGCAAGACAGGACTTATTTTTTACAAATTTTTCTGCTCATTTTGACCGAAAGAATCGGCGCTATTGACAGTAAAAGAGTTCAACTCTTAAAGCCTAGCTCTTGTGTAGAATAACACCTGCACTAGGTTCCGGAAAGTATTTCTGAAGTACACCGAATGGAATGGTTCAAATGTGACCTGGATTGATTGATTTGACCTGACTATTGATTTCTTTAGTATAAAAATCGTATAATATCGAAAGGTCGCTGGTTCAAATCCGACCTTGTCATACATACAACATACAACGAACTTGCCGTTCGTAATCGGCAATGAACTGTAGGTCCCTTCCATTCGTGTCAACAAAAAAAATATATCTTCGCACATACAGTAGTTAGCGAAGCTAGGATTCGGGGCCGTTTACGACAAATATTTATCTATTTATCTTAGTAATGGCAAACCAAGGCCATAGGTGGAATGAAGTTGAGTTATATGTTATCCTAAACGCTTTATGAGCCTAGTCAGACTGCAGTTCGTAAACAAAGTATACCAATATATCTCTTTGAACTGCTCATGGCTTCATTCTGATGGTGACCTTAGGGTCCGACGAAAGGTCGGAATGAAAAAGCAACCGAAGCTAAAAAAAAACAAGCTCATGGCTTTAAAAACAGTGCCATCCAGCCTCACGATAAGCTCTCATTGCTAATACATAATATTCTCGAAATGACAAGATCTCCTATGCGTTTCACTAGAAATTATTATTGGACTCACCCTTGACGATAGAGTTCTTCCTCTTCGAGCAAATAACCCAACGACGATACAGCCGGTGGAACTTCAACATCATTCTTCGGCTTAGGCAGCTCAGATTTAATCAACGGATGACGATAAATATAGCCTGTACGGAAGCCAGCATTGTCCAGCATACGCATCAAAGCTTCAAATTCAGCACCACCAACACGCCATTTCGGTTGCTGCAGCAACTTATGGCTAGGCTCAGCTTGTGATTCATCTTTATCGGTCGAAGCATCTTCCGAGAGCGTGGCTTTCCTTTCCAAAGCGACGGCCAAATCTTCTGGTGGTCGGCGTGCGGCATCGTAGATGTTTTTTCTTGATTCTTCAGGAATCATGACTAAATTGTCAATACCCATTGGCAGTAGTTTTAATTGAGTTTCACATGCTTGCACAATGTGATGGGCAGCGAAGAATGCCTCCTCGAGAGTTTCACCGCAACAGAGAGCTCCATAGTTGGTTAGCAGAATAACCTTGGAAACGGGGCCCAAATTGCGTACGAGCTTTTCACGTTCCTCTACATCGGAAAGGCTGCCGGTGTACTGATGTGTTGAGATCTCACCGAGGACCACAGAGTCATTGGTCAATGGCAACAGACCAACTTTTAGTGATGAGACCGCAACAACGGGATTGCAACCAATATAAATGGCACAACGAATATCTGGGCGGGCAGCATGGACGACAGAGTGTAACATAAATTCTGAAAAATAAAAAAAAAAATAAAAACAACAATAAATAGATAAACCTCATTTCGAATAGACTTACGATTCTTATTGACGCCGAAATTTGTTGTTCCCTGCTCAATGAGTTGGCCTTGCATATCAACTTTGTTCAATGAGGATGCGGTTACTTCGTGGAACAGCAGACCATAGGGATTAACCAGAAACAGTTCCTGGTCGACTTTAAGACGCGCTGTGATCTGTGCTCCCAGACCCTGTGTCCAACCGTAAACATCTAGCAAACGAAATGTAGCTGCCAGTTTGCATCTGAGTATTTTTTCTCCCTTGGAATAGCCCATGGACTCGACACCACGAATATCATTTATTGGTAGGACACAATTGGAGCTCTTGAAGACATTCGCAACTCGTGATGTTGGAACACCAACAATATCGGATAATTGCTGTAGAATGCCCGATGATGCTCCGCCCTCACGAATTTGACTGTCGACAATGCGTTCCAATTCCTCACGGAATAATCTCGAATTCATTATGGCTTCGACACGTTTGCGACGTTCCATTTCTCGCATGTCCTGCAAGATGAAAAACAAATCATAATAATAACATTTGAATACGAAGAGCGACTTATACCGAATAATGGAAATGGAATGGTTACCTGTTCAATATCAGCCGGTCTTGCTTTATTATTTTCATCTTCCTCTGTCGTCAGTTCTATACCGTTCTGTGATGGTTGCTCAACTTCGGTCATTGTTTTTAATTGAGTAGTCTTCTAGCTATAGCGTCACGGTAATAAAATCTGCAAATAGAACAAGGAAGATTATGATTATTAAAATTATTGGAATATAACCTAAAAATATAAATAACGATTTTTGACGCAATTGTTTTAATGCAATTGTTTTTCAATCACCAACTTTCATTTACAGGATGCCCTAGGCAGCATTTTAAATACTGACAGGAGTTCTTTCTCTACTTATGAAAGCATTCAGTGACACATATCAAACAGTAGGTATATATTGTCTTCTATTACAAAGTGTCATTGCACTGTAGTAGATTGAATAGTGTATGTCACTTTATTTACCATAGCTACCTCTACACAGTATAAACTTTCCACAACAAAGACCAGGTCAATCACCCTAATTTAACCGCCATACGTACTCTGTTCTGTTGCTGGTGATGGTAGTAATGTTGTTTTGAACTGAAGGAGTACAACAAACAAAAGCACCAGTCACGTGTATCGATTGTAGAATCGCTTCAGCGAACGTCAACAAAACTCCGGCGTCAGCAAACTATCGCACAATCAACAGAAAATAACTTACATTTAAAACATTGAAAAAGCAAAAAAAATAACCGGCCCGGCGCGGTGCGGCGCCCATGAATTATGCTAAATTCACTATAATGATAAAAACATAGCAATCTCGCACATATTTTATTTTTGGTGGTGCGACAAGTGCGACCATTGTCAGATGACGAGGTAATGATGGAGTTACTCATATATCGCGACTCCCGAGCAGCACCACAACAAAATTTCAAATGCAAATAAAATGCACAAGCCGGTCGTTGGTTAATAGGCAGCAGTAGTGGGAAGTGTCGGCGTAAACAAATTAGCTTAGATTAGATAAATTCATTTGATGTAGGTGCACCTACTCAAATGCATTATGCTGATTTAGCATTAGCATGACTTGTTGAACTCCCATCACCACACGTGACAGTGACCAAGTGTGCTCCCTAGTCGAATTCCCAATTCGAAAATTATCTCTGTATGTATACAGCGGCGGTATGAGTCGCTTCTTGACTCCTGTTACTTTTCAATTGCACTCAAATTCTATTTTTGAATTTTGTTGCCAAGTTTCGTGTTGTTGATGATGCGTGGCAGTTGTGATGGCACTGCGATTGTTACTCGTAGGTGTTGATGATCCAACAGTATAGCAAATTTGGGGTTTTAAATTTATGGAGACTTCCATATGTGTTTTTTTTTTTTTTTTTTTTTTGCGAGACCAACAAGAAATGTGGAAAAAAACATTGTTTGGTTTTTTTATAAAATCGGCGAAAACACTTAAATTTGCATCAAATATTCAAAAATGTTATTGCAATCGATAAATAGACCTTTGCCATTTATGTTTTAAAGACAACTTCATGTAAATATTGTTCGCGGCACTTATATTGTTTGTGCACTTTTTCGAGCATTTCGACCTGCATTCCACGAATTACGCGTGTTATGTTATCCCGTAAGGCTTCAATCGTGTTCGGCTTGTCCGCAAAGACTAACGATTTACATAACCCCACAAGAAATAATCAAGAGGCGTTAAGTCGCATGATCGTGGCGGCCAACTCACAGGGCGATTTCGAGAGATAAGTTGCTCACCAACTTCATCCTTCAACATTTCCATTGTTTCACGAGCTGTGTGGCATGTGGCACCGCCTTGATGAAACCACAGGTCAACCAAGTTCAACTCAGCCAATTGAAGCAAAAAAAAGTCACGTAACGTTTTTTCAACGGTCGTCTTTGAAGAAAAATGGACCGATGATGCCACCAGCCCATAAACAACCCAAACTGTGGTTTTTTCGGGATGCATCGGTAATTATTTTATGGCATGTGGGGGTTCATCACTCTAGATGCGACAGTTTTGCTTATTTACGTATCCGTTGAGCCAGAAATGAGCCTCATCGCTGAACACAATTTTTCGATAAAACAGCGGATTTTCATGGAGCTGTTCTATGGCCCATTCACCAAAAAATTTTCACAGAGCACGAATTTTAATACTAAATTTCAATAACTTGCAATCGTTACTCGTTTGTAAGTCTTTTCATGATTAAATGGCATGGAGTACACTGGAAACTTTTCACTTTGACAGATGACGTTTGGACGCCATTTCTAACCAGTGCTACCAGCCTGAAAAACTTAACTCTTAAAAAATCAACCTTTACTTTAAAACACAAACTCATCTTGCTATAATTAAAGAGTCGTACAAAAACGCAAGGTGTTTCGTTTTAAGTATGGCAAGGAGTGAGACAAGGGGACGTGGGTACAAACGAGAGACTTGGTATTCAATGGAAACCGTTTGATAAGCTAAGCCATTTGGACTACGCCGATGATAACTGTTTTATGGCAAACCACATTGGTGCCCTTACTCAAATGTGTCACTTATGCAACAGAATGGGGAGGCGGCTCATCGAATAGCAGACAATTATAGAGGTGTTCAAGGAGCATTTTCGGCAGCCGACAAAAAGGAGAAATCGCCTCGAGTCAATGTAGAAGAAATTTCACTTCCTAGGTTTAGAAGAGGTCGATATGGCTAATAAAAAACAACTAATTCGGCGTATTACGAGGTATCACATCGACTTTAATAGAGCCGCATATGAAAGCATTCCTCGTCTTGAGCTGGGATCCCGAATAAATCACTCAACTGTGTCGCGTACCGTAGGGGAGTTTGGCAGCAAACATGCACCGGATGCCGACAAGGAGTAGATAGTTCGCAGTGCAGGCGTTAACACAGAATGCACTATCTTCAACAGATCCGTGCAGGTACTATGGTATGCGGACGATATCGGACGCTCTCAACGTGCTGTGCGAAAGGAGGCTTTGACGAGAATTGAAGAACATACGAAATAAGTTTGTCTTAAAGTACAAGAGGACAAGACAAAATATCTCAAATCTCAAGAAAATATCGACAGGACGAAACGTTTATATGAGTTGGAAGCGGAAACTTCGTGGTCAACTTCGAACATCAACTCCGCAAACGACATCATGATGGAGATTCAACGAAGAATTACATGAAATGAAAACTGCTCCTACTTCGGTTTAGCAAAACAATAGTAAGGCGATGGGTAGGCTCTATAAAACATTCGTACTGCCATATTTGCTTTGTGCTGCAGCTACAAAACTCTGTTGGAAAGAAAATTTTCTTCAAAAATATAAGGCCCTGAATGAAGGAGAAGATTCAAGTGCCACCTATATGGGCTGTACCAAGTCCACCGACTGTCCGATCTCGTACTTAAAAGTGTCACCATCCCTATCTACGATGAAGTCAAATATCTGGATGTAATCCTCGATAAAAAATGTCTATGGTCCAAACATGTTAAATCGAAAACCGATAAAGCCCTGTCGGCTTTTTGGCAGTGTAGAGGAGCTATTGGTAAGACATGGAGTTTGTCTCAGGAAAGGGTCCTTTGGATCTATACGGCCATGATTATACCGTTCCTCTCATGCGCACCGGTTGTTTGGTGGAACAGGCTTTCGCGGAAACGTGTTATTGCACAGGCGCCTACCCTAGCACCCCGGGCTCTGCTCTAGATGCTTTGATTAAATGTTCCCCCCCTCCCTCCATTTATAAATCATGGGGTGTACGCTAAAAACTATCTTTCGCTTAAAGAGAGGTGGCTTTTGGTATCATGCACAATTTTGAAGAATATGCTCGAGAATTATCCTTTGACCCCTGTCTTTTGGATATGCCGTCTGATGCAATGATACAATGATAAAAATCCTTCCGCGACAAAACTACCACGTCGACTTTCCGCAGGTTACGGAATGGTTTCGGCCAAACTCTAAACCATGGATTGAATGCCATCGTATTTTGACGGATGGCTCCAAAACCGGGCAGGGGTCTTGTACTGGAGTCTTTGTGAAACGCGATAACATATGACTTTACTATCCCTTGGGTAAACATGCGTCTGTTTTCCAAGCGGAGGTTTTTCGCCATCCTAATGGCTATGCGCTATATTGTGAACAACAGGTGGAGGCCTAGAGGCATTTGCAGTGACAGCCAAGCTGCATTAAAAGCGCTGCTAAACCCTCTTACCTCGTCCAAGTTAGTGCTAGAACTGAAGCTTTCTCTGAATTTGGTCGAAAGGCTGAACACAGTGAATCTTGTTTGAATACCAGGACACACTGGCATCCAGGGAAATGAGATCTCGGATGAGCTTGCTAGACAAGGTTCAGAAGAAGTTTTCTCAGGACCCGAACCTGTGTTGGGTCTGCCTACATCTTTAGTCTGCCTACATCTTTAACCACGTCTTCTATAATTCTTGGGTTTCTCGTGAGCACAAGATTCAGTGGCGCCTTTGCGGTGGATGTAGACAGACCAAACTATTGCGCCTGGACATTTGCAAAAAGTCAGCATCTTTCTTCTATCTCTTAGGAAAATCGAATGAAGGCGTCCTTTTGGGCCACCAAGCTCCTGGTATACACTTAAATGTGTTGGGCTTAGGCGAAACCTCCAGCTGTCCTGCTTGCGGTGAGGAGGATGACACAGCAGAACACTTTCTCAGCAGTTGTCCTGACTGACGTGACAACTAATCTCTTCATCACCGAAGCTTCTTCTTCGAAAGACGAGAAAACTAAGTGCATTGATGTAAGGTGTCTGAATGGTACAATGGACCAGTAGTTGTGTCTGAGCGCTTCATCGGATAGTAGCATCCTCCGACAACAACAACAAAAAAAAGACTCCACGGGTCAGGACTCAGGAAACCGTTAAGTAAAGTAAAAATTTAGTCGTTTTGTATAAAAGTTTTAGAAAAGTATTCTAAATATCGCCCCAAGATAGATCGACATTCTACTGCGCTGATTAGCGAACATAATATCAATACCTACTCATTGTTTGCAAAATTTTAAAAGCTGACAAAACAACATTTTTTTCGTCTCTAGCCCCGTAGACTAAACAATAGTTTTGTCTCTCTATTCAGGTTGACTCATATCAAAAATTGTAATCAATCGTTCGAAATTTAATAAACAAAAAACCGCAAATTCAAAGGAAAGGAAACACAAACAACTACAAGCATAAATGCGAAAGATAAAAGTATAATTTTCAAATGATACGTTACCATGAGCTCATTAGATCCAATTTGTCGGTTGATTGAAGCGACAATGAAGGAATGATATGTATCTTTCCACAAAATACACACAGCAAAGAAGACCGACACTCTTCGCCGACTGCGTATACCGTGATGGTATCGTTTTCATATAGTAATTATCGATTGGCATTTCATTTCTCATGAATCTGCAGTAACTATTCCAGATATCATGGTTGTGTGCGCTGTTCTCGACTTACTAAATTTTTAACTAAATTTCCAAACACGAGAATCCAACTGAAGGTTTGTCGTTCGTTGAAATGTGAGCATAGAGAAAAGGTCGCCCTTTTCATATTTCGTGGTTCGTGACATTTGTCATGGTCGGCTTGCCGGCGCCATTCTCTAACATAGCGGGTTGTAGCATGTAACCGGTGAATGTGTGTAATTAAAAAGATAGAAATTATAATATTTACAGTGAATGGGACGGACCCACCCACACACACAGACACACACACATAACAACAAGTACCTCTCAGGGAACGTCAAAATTGTTTCTATCGATTTTCTTCCTTACGCCACAAGCAAAATATACAAAAAAAAAAAAAATAATAAACGAACAACGCCCACAATAAAAATAAAACAGCCGAGGAGGGCTAAGCAGCGTACAAGTTCAATGACACAGAGTCCGTCGATGGGCTGGGTGGGTTGATTTCTTTGGGCGCGTAAAACTGGCTGTTTTTTCCGTGACTTTTGGGAATAAGCTGTTGACTTTTTCGAGGGATTTTCCTTTATTTTTTTTTTCAATTCCAGAAATTGTTTTCTCCCTCACAGTGCGGATTCATTCACGACCACCAAAAGCCTCCCCTCAGTTTTTTTTTTATCTTAAGTAATGGAATGAGTGTTGCTATGTGTGTAAGGTGGTGACGTAATGTCGTGGCCACGCAGCCAAGAGACTCAAAATCCTGCATGAAACTTGATTCCGTGGTCGTGAGAGTATTTCTTCGATCGATTTGATGGATTTAATGCCAGTTCTGGGCACGCGTGGTGGTCACATTATGTATTCATAACAGGTTCCGCTGAACCATTAATATACAATGGATGACGTGATGCAATTGTGCACAATCAATGTGGGGACTATGGCTAATGCGCGTGATTAAGTTGTCTGTGATTAGGTTAATTATCACGATGATGTGTTTCGTTTTTTTTTTTTTTTTCTTTTTGCGAAGGAATTTAACACCATTTTGAAATATTTTTCTTTTTTTTTCAAAGGAATGTCATTGTGGCGATG
This sequence comes from Ferdinandea cuprea, assembly GCA_963576555.1. NCBI lineage: Eukaryota > Metazoa > Arthropoda > Insecta > Diptera > Syrphidae > Ferdinandea > Ferdinandea cuprea. The sequence continues at coordinate 43,345,740 of OY754958.1, forward strand.
AACTGTCGAAGTTTTGTATAAATTAAACGGGACAACGACCTTTAAAAAAACAAAACACTATATAAAAACAGCAAGCAAACTTGAATAGAAGAAAATATTCAAACTCAGTAATAGCCAGCAGAGCCTTCGCAAATATTATGTGGCCTTCTCGCGCTTTTTCTTTTTTAACAAAGTTATAATCAGGATTGGAAGTTATAATCATAACCCTTCAACTGAAAAACAAATCTACTAGTCCGCCTGTAGGATTCATCGGATCGAGAGGATATAATCTTTGCTTTTAGAAATGTCATTCTTCCTAAAGCTGCATTTCCACCAAAAGATAAACCGAGATTAAAGCCAAAAGATTAACAATAAATCTCTACACGTTTCCACCGAACAAAAAGGAGATTAACATGGGGGTTTTCTCTCAACCCGTTCCATGGCTCTCAAATTTGCGCACAAAATGTCCAATATCTGGTTGTCAAATTGCTGTCTCGCTCTCAATTCTCAGCAACCAACGTCACTTTTGACATATCCAGGTATGGTAGATTGGTATTGAGTCGATTCTTACACACAAACCTTGTTTCTTTCAAGATCATTTTTTAATTTTGTGTTTAGCTGATTAAAATTTAAAGCAGATTTAAAGTAAACTAGGGGCAGATTAATCTTAATCTCGCTCGGTGGAAACGCAGCATTACTCTTATTTGTCTTCAGGTAAAGTAACTCTTTATGTATAGCGATAGACAGACAATTTAGAAATCGAAGCAAAGTGTATTTTTAAATAAACTATTTCGAACCTATTCCTTCATTAATTTGGTAAACCCCCTGTGTGGGATATGTCAAAAGTTCCATTTAGCTACTGGGTTTGCGACCGAAACGAGGATTGTTACTTAAGTAAGAAATAAATATTTATAATCGAAAATAGTTTTTCAAAATACTCTCCATGAAGACGTCTTTTGAATTTTATCATCATTTTTTGGCACCAAGTTGAATTATATATGTGGTATCCACAACGCGAATAAATCTTTTTGAAGGCCAAATGTTCATGCAATAATGAATGTATGCATGTGGAACTAATGCCCAAGCATGTCTCAATTTCACGGTACGTCACATGACGATCGGGCAATATCAGTTCACGCATAGCATCGATTTGTTCTGGCACAATAATCGATTTCGGACGACCTTCACGGAATAAGTCCTGTAACAAAGTGTGACAACAAATGAATTCGGAAAACCAGTGAAATATGGTAGCCTGAGATATGGCGCCTCATTACCAGAAATCGTGAATGTTTCAATAGCACTCTGTGGCAGCAGCTTAACGTTCTTAAGCCTCGCATTCTACCTTGTAACAGAGGGCGCAGTTCACACTTGGTAGTCAAACAATGTCGACATGTAGGAGATGCCCGTCGTATACTCTCACTGATGTCGGAAGTTCAACACGTGAAAATACGTTACAATTGTTATATTTCTTTCTTGCCCACATAGAGGCATAAATAGTGACCACGATCGGCAAAAGACATTAGTCTAGTTAAAAAAGAAAAAATAAATTAACTTCATTTGCGCCTGCGACACAAAGATATATTAATCTGTCAAACGGAACACTTTTCCAGGAAAGCACAAACAGGCTCTTGTTAATTATACAAATATGTAACTAAAGTAATAGGTAGTCGCCAATACCTTGTGTTATAAATTTAACGGCATCAACCTGGATTACGGCACCATTAACAATCCAACACATTGAACAGACACGTTCTCGTATGACAAAAGGGGAGAAACCAATATAGCAACTTTTGCAGATGACTCTGCTGTAGGAGCAACTGTTGAAATAGCCAAAAAAAAAGCTGGAAATCGCAATAAACGGTATCTCGGAATGGACTAAGAAGTGGCAGATTCGATTAAATGATCTAAAGATCGGTCCATGTTATTTTAGCGTATTAAAACCTACAACACATTCCAGTATACATAAACAACAATGTACTGGAATACTTAAATACAGCTAGAGATGAGTTGAACATGCAAAACAGTAAATTGTACTGGATTATTGGGAGATACTGATCTATGTCCAACTACAATTAGTTATTACTATACAGGGAAGTTCTAAAACCAATATGGACCTACGGGCTCCAGTTGTGGGCCAAAAACATTTACAAAAAATCAAAGTCTTCCAAAATAAAGTACTAAAGGTGCGATCAGACGGTCATCCAAACTTGTCATCCGGATGACATGCTGACGTCAGAAAATTTGTTTACCACTTTAGTATAAATTCTACGTCATAATGACGTCAGGATGTCATCCGGATGACAAGTTTGGATGACCGTCTGATCGCACCTGAAGGAACATTAGTTAATACACCTTGGTTCATACGCAACGCTGATCTAAATATTGAAATGGTTGAAGATGAAGTCAAAAACCATGTAAATATAGAAATAACAGAACTGTTAAATACTGACGATGTAATAGACAAAAAAAAAAAAACTTTACCATGACAACCATGATACCATGGTATTGCCATATCTCGAGACTTGAGTACCAACTTTCGTATCTACATCATCGGCCTTTACTAACATGCCGTGACACGCGCTTTAACGGCAATTGAAATACTGCAAAATTGCATCTTGTCACATCTGTTTCTGTAAGTTCCGAAGTCAAAAAAACGTTTCTCATAAAACATCTTTCCAGACATTTAGGAAAGATGCGACAAAACTTGTTCCTGTAACTTTGAAATGTGAAAAGTTTTCCTTGTTGATGTCAAAATTTCTCACTTCTTTTATGTATAAATCAGCAAAGGAAAGTACATGCATGCCGGACAAATACGCGACAGTTATTCAGATTTAATTGTGGACTGGTACAAAAGTCAATTTCCTTGTCCTTCAATCCTTTGGAGGTTAGAGAAGTATAACCAATGATTGCGCTGAAACGACATTGGCAACACCATTAGAATTCTTTTTTTTTTGTCAATTTCTGAAATTGACTTCAAGACGTTCATATAAAAGCGCTCTAAAAGGTACACAACTAATGAATAAAATATATTTGAAAAATGCATTTTTATATTCATCCCTTCTATTATAAAAATAGAGGAAAATATTTACAATACACAATTAGCGTATGAATGACAAATTAATTAAATTTTTCCATTTCCTATCCTTGACCCGAATATTAATTGCACATACACGTCTTATAATACACTAAAAGTAAGCTACACCAACATAGATGTCGCCTCCCCTGTCTCCATTTCAGCCATTATTGCAATAATTAAAAAAAAAAACAAAAAAAACAGGAGAAAATTATTAATAAAAATTATTATTATGCAAGAAATTTTTTATAGTGTGTCCCAATTAGCAACGCAGAAATTACCTCATTCGAGAATTCAATTGGGACGGACACAGTCAGTAGAGTCAACGAAAAAAATTCATCTTCATACGGGGGCGGTAGATGTATACAAATGACTCAATCGTGGGTCAAGCTTAATTCAATTTATTCTCTCAGACGTGTAGTCATGTTCTTACGAGTGTTTCTTTTTTTATGTTTCTACTTTTTATGAAACGTACATAGTTGCTTCCTTTCATTTTATTGTACACACATCTGCATATGTATGGGAGTTCTGTTCCCGGCATGTAACTCATTATTCAGGTCATTGAATTATGTAGAGGTTACTTTGTTTTTTACTTACTTTATAATTTTTTTATTATGTCTTGACACATTCTTTTTGGAGAGGAACATTTACCGTTTCCAGATTTTTACCGTAATAGGCGAGAATTTTTGTGAGAATTTTGCCAAACAAAAATGAACTTTCTCATTAAATCGATTCCCATGTCAATACTGTTCGTTCACAATGTGTAATTTTACATTTAACTGACAATGAGAAGAGAAGAGCACAGTGGTTGTTTTAGATGTTAAATTTCCCATCACTGAGAAATAGATTTTCACCAAAACCTGTCATGACAGCTAGCACTACTTATTAACAGCTCATTCAATTTTAACTTTATACAGAATGGGGCTAAAGTACATAAAAAAAAAACATAATTTAAATGAGCCATAATTTTTGTAAATAACGTCAAATGTCATTATCCTTTGGCTCTTAATGACAGTTCTCAAACACAGAACCCCACGGGTCGTGTCTTAGCTAACATACACTAAATGCTAACTCGTATAATCCGAATTCCTAAATTCCAACACAAGAATCTAAATTATGTTTTATTAAGAAATATAGCAAAACGACTTAATATAAGTGATAAGAAATAAAGATTAAAAGATTACATTACATTACAAGCAGAACACAAAAAGGGTAAACCCAATTGAGAGCCACACCCCTCAGTTTAAAAGACTAAAAGTGCGCAACACATACCAGGCATTCGTTATCAATTGATTGTATTAATGAGCAGGCAATGGATTTTGTTCAAAATGCATTTTATAAAAAAAAAGATTACAAATAGATCTTAAACCGTTTCCACCAACGAAAAATTGTATTCTCTGAAACCATTCTCTGGCTCTCAAATTTGCGCACAAATTGTCCAACAAAACAAATTGTCAAACAGCTTCCTCGCTCTTAATTCCTAGCAACTTTAATTTAAATTAATTTTTACATAATCCAGGTATGGTGGGTTTGGGTTAAAAAGCCGATTCTTACGTGCAAACCTAGTTTCTTGATTATTATTTAATCTTGTGTTTACCAAATTCAATTTCGTATGGTAAAATCCGAGATTTGAGAAAGATTTAGGGAAGTTGGGTGTTAACCGCGATTTCGTACTTGATGGAGACGTAGTATTAGGGCAGTTTAATTTTAATCTCGGTTTATTGCTCGGTGGAAACGCAGCACAAAAAACATGAAGTTATAACAGAAGGGACTACGAATGACAAAATTTGGCTTCAGAATACGTTGGTTGAACTATTTTTTTTTCCCCTCACAATTAATTTAGAGCCAGTTTTGTTGCGACCAACAATTCAATCGAATATGCATCAACTCATGAGGTGGTCATTTAGCCGATCTTAATGTCATCAATTTTCACAACTTCCCATGAAAACAATCCGATTTTTTCAATTTTTAACAAAATGGTATCCAAATCACTTTTGGCCCACTCGAGAACTCAGTGAAGCTTGCGGCAGCTCATGAGAGTTTAAAAATTTCCAAGGATTTAGTAACTAAAGGGTGATTTGTCTAAGCGTAGTTTTTTTAAAAATCAAAGAAAGCACTCAAATGGGCATCAAATATTCAAAATTTTTATTGCAAGCGATAAATAGGCCTTTGCCATTTACGTTTGAAAGGCAACTTCATGTAAATATTGTTCGCGGATCCGTTTCAAATGGTCCTTTCGGAAGGTCCAATTTTGGAAGCATTTTGGCCTGTATTCGGCTTGTCCACACAGACTAACGACTTTACATAACCCCACAAGAAATAATCAAGAAGAGTTAAATCGCAGGATCTTGGCGGCCAACTCATAGGGCCATTTCGAGAGATAAGCTCACCAAATTCATCTTTCAACATTTCCATTGTTTCACGAGCTGTGTAGCATGTGGCACCGCCTTGACGAAACCACATGTCAACCAAGTTCAACTCAGCCAACTGGAGCAAAAAAAAAGTCACGTATCATGGCTCGATATCGTTCGCCGTTGACGGTAATGTTTCTTCTACGATCGTCTTTGAAGCAAAATGGACCGCTGATGCCACCAGCACATAAACCACACCAAACTGTCGTTTTTTCGGGATGCATCTGTAATTCTTAGTTTTGCTTATTTACGTATCCGTTCAGCCAGAAATGAGCCTCATCGCTGAACACAATTTTTCGATAAAACAGCGAATTTTCAAATTTTTCACAGAGCACGCATTTTGATAATAAATTTCAATAATTTGCAATCGTTACTCGTTTGTAAGCCTTTTCATGATTTCATTCATTTTGACAGATGACGTTTGGACGCCATTTCTAACCAGTGCTGCCAGCCTGAAAAACTTAACTCTTTAGGCAGACTCAATTTGCACATTTTACCATTTCTGTTTAATGTTCTTCAGAATAAGATCTAATCAATATTTAAAAGATAACCATAAAACGGTTCCTTTACCTTTTACAATTCAGTGACTTATTAAGCCTATATAACACAATTACATATATAAATGGTAAACTTTTAACAACCTTTGGATCTTTGACTTTATTAACGTTCTTTAACGCCAATTAAATCTCAGATAGATAATTTCATCCAATTATTGTATATACATATCTCATAGAAGAATAGACAAAAACTTCAAATAGTGTACCCGTTTTAATTTCACATTCATATGCCGATCATTCGTTAGTTGGTTTCATTTTGACGAGGTCAAATCAATTCGGCTTGAAGAATGATCCAATGCAAATACGCTCGGACTGAGATTTCACACAAAATATTATCTATCTACAACATAAAATGTGCATGTAGATATACAGCTGTCGACTGTCTCTGATGTCTATATAATAGAAACGAGTATGACATAATAGCAAGCAATGATGTGTGTGAGTTAAACTATATGCGCGATAACAAGACTCAATGAGGTCGGTAGCACTAGCACCACGACTACTACAGTATGTAAGCGACAGCACTCCCCTTCGACCCATCTGCACCTAGCTGTATGTTTGCTTAGGGTGTTGGTGGGCTTGATGAACCATATTTTATTTTTTTATTTTTAAATAGATAAATAAAGGTCATATAGTTGTGAGAAAATATTTTATAGGCAATAAAAAGGGTCAGATATACAACACTCGGTGCTAGCTAGGTGCGGCGGTTGTGGAATGAGATAACATTGAATGCGAGAGTATCTTATTACATAATTGAATTTGTAGTAACTTGAAGTTGAACTGGTGTATAGAACCGTGTCTACTGCACGGTACTTTTTTTCGGGGGTTGATCTATATTCTCATGATTTTGCTTGGTTTATTGGAATGCAAGTGTCTTGGGACAACTATCAAGCATGTTTTAAGCCTCTTGCCATCACTTTGCCCTTTCTGATGCAAAATGAAAGTGTAGATCACCCCGTCAACGCGGAAGGGAAGTTTGGTTGAAACAGTTTGGGGGGAGGAAATATTCCAAAACGATTTGATAATTTTTGACGTTTTTCTTTGTGATCCTCCTCTAATCTAAGTCTAAAACCACTTGACTACGAAAAGAAGTTCATATTGTGGCAACTAGAGATTATAGAGCGAAAAGGAGCAATTAAATAACCACAATACACGGTTTTCTTACCTGCGCGGTCACGGTTGCCGTTTTGGTAGAATCCTACCAAACTTGGTAGGCTATATCACCTTTTTTTACAACTCTAAAGCCTATGAACCTAACATTTTTATTAGTTTTTCTGGGAAATGTGATAAAAAGGATGTGATAAGAAAGATATAGCGATTATTTCGGCCTGAATGCTTGCCTTGAGCTCATCCATCAATGTTTCTCAAATAACCCCACCAAAAGTAGTCCGGAGGGGTCGAATCTAAAGATCTGGCTGGCCTGTTGATGTCGCCTTTTTTTTTCGAATCTCAAGAAAATGCACGTTTTTCACACATTTGTGGGGAGACGTTGTGACCCAAAATTCACGGATTTTGGTGCAAACGCCGACTCAAACAGTCACTTTTTTATCATTCATGAATCTCGTGTGGATTATCCGTTCTTGTTAACGGCGCGCGAGAGCGTGAAAAGTGCCCCTTTGTACATCAAAACTTGCTTCGAAAAATAAGGTTCAGTGTCAACCAATCGAGCGACTGAGCGTATTTCAAGCGACTTGGATGGTCTGTCGGAAATATTATTTGAGTCAATTGCACTTTATATGGAAACAAAGGTGTGGCAACATTTTCTCTTACCGCTTCAGCCAGTTCATTGAAACGTCTTGGACGTTAATGAAAGGCATTTCAAAGTTCTCCCACTGTTCCGGGCTCAACAAAATTTTGACAGTTGTTGACCACGATATTTTGTAATATGTGCACGGCTATCTTCAATGTACAGCGTCATTTCGGAGTGTTAAAAATTCATTGTCAAAATTGTACTGAATTGACATGACGTTTCAAAAACATGTCTATAGTCAAGTCAAGTCGCATAGTCAATTTCATAGTTATTCAATGTTTACATGCCGACATTAAACATGGCGCACACATAGTACGTAGATACAAAATAAGTATGTACCTACGTACTACTTCGATTGTTAGAGCACAAGTGTCATTTTAGAACATCAAATTTAGGATTTTTTTCGCGAGTGGCAACCGTGTGCGCGGTGCCTAGCCTGGACATCGACACCGACATTCAATATGAGATATGACAAGTATTTCATTAATTACCACGAATAAAAAGTGTAAGAAAGCAATATATATATATTTTTTCCAAATGATAAAGCTCACTGTTTGCGTTAGACAAACAAGAAATAATTATTTTTATCAGAAAGAGAGATATAACAAAGATTGCGTATGTACACACAGCGGGGTGTGCGAAATAGATAGTGATTCTGATTAATGGTGGACTTAAGGTATTGACAGAATGATTGTTCGAAAGACTGAAACTTGTAGATATAAATATTATGTGTTTATTTCTTGGCGGCATCGCGAATGTGGCTTCATATCCATAGGTTGACAAGACTTCTTTTCAATGATCGAAGACAACACTTTGTTATCATTGCATTATCTGTTGAAGTTTGTTTATTGTTTTGCGAAAGACGTATAATATTTGATCTGCGAAGCCGTGAAAGATCATTTTTGGGTAGAGTCTATGGCTTCTATTCCTAAAATTGTGGACTTAGTGGTTAATGTGTTGGACTACAGGTTCAAATCCTCTTTCTAAAGTCTGACAAATATCCAGGAGTATATCTTGTAATAAGAAGGTTTTCCAATATTCCGTTCGAAATCGGCAAAAAAAATATATCTTTACACGCAAACGTTGTTTATATTTATAGAATTACATACCTTAAGATAAAGAGTCGAAAACTAAGTTCATATGCGAACTAAATAAAAGCGGTGCCGAAAAGTAAAAATAAAAATATATCAGCACGTTCCCATTGACGTACTTCAAGTGAGCAAACCCAAAGGAGAAATTCCGGTCAGAAAAAGTTTTCAACCAGACATCCACCAGGGACACCTCATGCTAAAAGCTACAGAATAGTTCGGGTCAGTAATATATCTGTTTTGGACTTGTCTCCCCAACAGCTTTTCCAGTTTGGCGGTTTTCATCTGACTTATAAGTTTCAAAAATGTGGGCAAACGTTTTGCCCAGATCCTGAAAACTGTGTCCGTATCTCAGACGAGCGTCAACCAATGCATTGTCGTGGGCGCCTTGGTTTTGTAGTGGGACTAAACAGGCGGGTTGCGCAGGAGGTCATTGTTAAGGTACGATCAGACGATCATCCAAACTTGTCATTGTCACTTTGACGTAGAATTTATCCTAAAGTGGTCATTCCGTCTGAAATAAACAAGTTTTCTGAGACGTCAGCATGTCATCCGGATGACCGTCTAATCGCACCTTTAGGCTCTTATCTTCCTTAAAAATGCGGTTGGAAGATGTGCTATGAAGTTGTAAGGCGAATATAAATTGAAATCAAAAGACATGTTTTCTTGCATCTCCGATATAATGGTTAGGAAAAACAGTTTTGAAGAAACCATTCGATAACTTTTACTATTGGCCCAATGGCTTTCCGGTGATGGATCCAAGAAGCCTGATCTGGTGGAAGGACTAATCGCAAATGGAATCTGGAGTTAAAGATGGTGTTTTTGGACCCAATACCAAAGTTTCGACTACAAGCACTAAGGAATTGTTTCGATGCTTTGGAAAACCTAGCCAAGCACAAGTTCAAATTTGGATGGGTACCTAAGTACCTAGGTATTGCAAGCAACTAATACTCAGACTATTGAAAAAGACTGAATGAAAGCTCTGTGATCCTCTGTGAATGCCCGGCTCTTCATTGCTTAAGACGACGGGTTTTCCAAAAAGAGTTTCGCAACAAACGACGTGGTGGCTTTCACCAAAGAAATGGCCCGTTTTTTAGGATAACACAACTTAATTGATACAACTTAATCATAGGTTGCAGTATCAGCAAAAGGATATTAAAAAAAAAACTGTTTTAGTTCCGTAAACGTCCAACCTCTAGCCGTTTTAGGTTATGAACAAAAACAGCAGAGTTCCCGGTTTCGAATCACTTCGTAACTGCCACTCTAAAATGCTACCATTCTTACATTTTATCAATTTTATAGGAAGCTTCCATGAAAAATGACGTGGACAACAAATATTTGGCTGAAAGAAAACTGCGTTAACAAACAGCCGACGTGTTTTGTCTGGTAAAATACTACTAATAGAGAACTTTTGAGGAGCTGAAAAACAAATTGTTGCACCTTCAAAGTCCCAAAACCAATTTTCAAATTTTGGCTACAGTAAAGAGACTGTATGAGAAAATATTTATACCGTTGAAGAGGAGTAAGGCTTTAGAAAATTCCATGAAGCAGCGTTGTGTTCACTGCCGCCTTATTATTATTACTTTCCAGCGGATTAGCTTTAAAAATTCGATTAGTAAGCAAATAGAGTACCACTCACTACACCTTTCCAATAAACCTTATTTGAAACGTGCCTAATATGAGGCTCAAACATAACTCGAAATGACATTTATTGATTCTAAAACAGTTTAAATGATGAATACGTGGAACTACGACCATCACAAAGCACATATGTTTACATAAATCTACCGACACAACCAACAACATCTTCTTCAGAGGATTACATCACCGCGACAAGGCTGATAAAATATTCAATTAACACCGTGAACCGACGACTACGACGACGACGAAGTGTGCCATCGAAAGCGTCAGAAGTAGGATGTCGTAAATTAGTGTACTTCAAAATGATAAGGCTTAAGAAAATCCACATGGAATGAAAGAATGTGCAAAGAGTGTGACAAGTGTGCTCGAGAAAAGGGGGAAAGACAGTACGGTCAACAGAATCCAATGTTACATAATAACCATTCTTTGCATTTTTATACTTCTTAATTTGTATTCAAAACATATTCCTAACAAATTGTTTACTCAGCTTCAACTATGAAAGACCGTTGTCCAATCTGTGGAAGGCGTCTTAACGTCTGGCCTATACTTTTTTTTAGTGCGATCGGACTGATGTGAATTTTAAATGTGCCACCGAGAATAATCATTTTGTTTCCTTCTGTGGAATGAACTTGCGCGACCGACACACAGCACTTGCCGAGGAAGAGAGGAAGTCTTTTGGAACGAAATTCGTATGATAATTGAGCACTCGCCCTTTGGTTGATGGTTCTAGGAAGTTCTATGATGGAAGAGTAGGCACCAGCAAATGTTGTACATATTTATAAAGGTACAGTTGTTCGGTATTTTTTTATTTTTTTTTTTGTCTTTATAAGCATTTCGTTAAAAAAATAAAAATATACATACAGACTCATTAATTATTGTAAATTTTGATGAAATTCTATTCTCGGGTGAACTTGTAATAGTTTTCTTTTATGCAACAATAAAGATAATTAAAAACTCGGAAGTGCAATTAATCAATTAAAAATTCTTCAAAGAAATCGGTTGTATTCACAATTACGTTACATTTTCATTGAGCGTGCGGCGGTATAATGTCAGGAAGTAAAAAAGCTTACAAAAAAAAAATACGCATGTGCTGCTCAAAACATATTTTAGTTAGTCTTTGATTTTAAGAATACGAAAGCCTGGATCACATAGTTTAATATGAATAAAGGCATATCTTAATGTTAGGTTTTACAGGGTTTTTCAACAGGGACGCTAAAAAAGTAGAGCGACAGGGACAGCAAACGACGCCATATTGCTTGCCGGTCTTTTGACATTTCTCTTCAGTAAGGTTTGCCATTTCATGATGGAAAGATATACGAGCCAACAACGAGTCGAAATTATTAAAATTTACTACCGAAATTCGGAGTCAGTGGCTACGTCCAATTTATGGTCGTCATAATCGTCCTAGCAGATCAACAATTGAGCGTCTAGTAGAAAAAATTTAATCCACAGGCACAGTACAAAATGTTGCCGTGCCAGTGAGACAAAGAAGTGCCCGTAGTGTCGAGAATACTGCTGCCGCTGAGGCTTCAGTTGAAGAAAGCCTAAATGTGTCTCTCACACGTCGTTCTCAAGCGCTGGGCATCTCTGTCGTTGTGGCGAATTTTGCGAAAAGATCTTGGCCTACATCCTTACAAGATTAAATTGACGCAAGCGGCTTTAGGCTTGACCACCAGAAGCGTCGTATGTGCGTGAATTGGGCTGACCAACAACTAGAAAATGATTCGGATTTTTTTTTATTTAACAAAACTTTTGTAGCGCTCTTATTGAAAAACCCGATATAATGTTCATTTTTATATTTTAATAATATTTTGATTTACAGGGTGTTTTTTTTTAGAGGTATAGAACTTCGAATTGAAAAAAAAACACAAGAAAATCGTTTAAATGTCCATCAATTTGTTTAAATTTGTTTAAATATGATTTCGGGCATGTGGCCGAAATAAAGACAAGTCTAGAGGTCCAATTATCAACCACTTTTTCAAGCATTTGGGGCTGTATGTCGGCAATAACGCCACGAATATTGTCTTCCAAGTCCCCTAACGTTTCTGGTTTGTTGGCGTATGCGAGCGACTTCACATATCCCCAAAGAAAATAATCCAATGTTGTCAAATCACACGATCTTGGTGGCCAATTGACGGGTCCATTCCGCGAAATTGTGCGCTTATCGAATGTTTCCTTCAATAAATCGATTGTGACGTGCGCTGTGTGGCATGTAGCGCCGTCTTGTTGGAACCACATCTCATCCACATTCATGCCATCCAATTCGGGAACAAAATAGTCGGTTTTCATTCCATCATTTCATTATCCAGCATCATTTCGGAAGAAGTATGGCCCAATGACTCCACCAGCCCATAGAGCACACCAAACAGTCAGTTTTTGTGGATGTAATGGCGTTTCAAGGGTCCAATGTGGATTCTCTTCACTCCAAATGCGGCAATTTTGCTTGCTGACGTAGCCATTCAACCCAAAATGAGCCTCATCACTGAACAAAATTTTACGATGAAAATCAGCATCGATATCAATCTCATTTTCGGCCCCTACACCAAAATCACGACGCATTGCATGGTCTTGCGGCTTTAATTCTTGCACAAGCTGGATCTTGTAAGGTCGTAAGAAGAGATCTTTGCGCAAAATCTTCCATTAAGTTGATGGACAAAGCTCCAATTGCTGTGCACGGTGGCGAATCGATTCATTCGGGTCCTCTTCAACACTTTGCTCAACAGCGGCAATTGTTTCTTCGGTGCGCACTGTTCGACGTCTCTGCGGATGCGTATTATCACATAGAGTAAACGTAGTGCGAAAACGATTCTGTCTGCCTGAATTGCTTTTCTCTCAAGAAAGGTTTACGCGTATTCTATCCCTTACAGGAGCTAAGCATTAATGTCTAAATGCAAGCAAGGGGTTGAAATAATTGAGCCTTAGTAATAAATGAATTAAAACGCGAGTTTTAGGAAAAATGCTTATCCGCATTTAAGTCGAATTTGAAAGTTTCTGGGAATGAGTTAAGAGAAGTGGGCGGCTGTCACGCCCCCTGGATGGAAAATCACATATGTAAGATTTTTCTCTGGGGTTTCTCCTCAAACCCTATTACTGTGCCAACTTTCAAGGTTTTTCAATGATTGGAAGTGAGCCATAGTTTTGATGATCTGTCAGTGAGTCAATGGTTACTATTTTTGCTAATTTTGGGGCTTTATAACTCAGGAACCGCTGATTAAACAGTTGAAATTTGGTATGCAACCTGCTGCTGTGCCTCCCAATAAATCCTATTATGTCTCTAGCTTTGTTGTAAACGAAGTTAGAGTGGGAAGGAAGTGTAAATAAGGATGTAGTGTCAAAGTTGCTAAGAACTTAGCTGGCCACTATCGTGACCCTTAATAATTCGGAATTTCGTTCGCTTCCACGTTTCTAATAAAAATAAAGAACTAATTGAATTCATTGGAAGTGTAATTCGTAAATTTTATTATGTAATTCTGCCATATTAGTACAAATTTCAAAATAACCTTTTGTTTTGCTGTCAAAAGTCTGGTGTCCTAGTTCACAATAACATAAAAAGCCCAATTGAGTCACAATGATGACATTAAATTAGACTTTGGTTAAATTTGGTTTATTAGTGGCGAAACCTTAAGTGCCGTAGCTATACTTTACTAAATTCGAGTTTAGGAGTGACTTAAGGGGTTACATGGAAGATATACCTTTGAAAAAGAATTTTTAAAATTTTCAAGGGAAAATATTCAAAACTCCGCCATTGTGACGTCATTTCCGGTGATCCCTCCGAAAAAAGGTGCGTCCGCGTTGAGAGTAGAACTCGTGACAGGATCATCAGAAGTGAACAAAAAAATTCGCGTTTAAGTTAAGACCATAAACTAGAATTCGGACGAAGAAAAAAAAATGAAAATTCGATTTTGGCAGACCTTTTTACAAAAAAATGCTAATTTTGTTAAAAATTGCTCAACATTTTTTTTTTAAATAGTTGGGATTGAAAAAAAAAATCCTTCGTCCAAGTCCTCGTGAATTGTATCTCGAAGACCTGTGTAAAATTTTATCAAGATCGCTTAAGTAGTTTCGAGAAAAACGCATCTTAAGTTTGGATAACCTCAAAAAAACCTCGTTATTCAATTGTGTGCGCACCTTCGCAAGGCGGTATCTCCGAAACTTTTATTCGAAATGACTTGAAAATTTAGGATAATATTCTCGAGATGATGTAGAAATTAATAAGACGATAAAAAAAAATCAATTTTTTGAAGCTGAGAAACCCATGTAAGCCCTTAAAGGATTTCTTCTACTAAGGACCATTGTTTTTCTCTATTTATGTATGTGATCTATTTTCAGTGATTTAAAGTGACAGCAGACGGCTGAAAAAATTTTTTAATACATATTTCATGATCATCAACAACCCAGCTGATTTGTATTTGTATAAATTGTGAGAGAACATAAAATTGGCTCATTTTGAGTTGATATAAGTGTGGTGCTCTCTCTGACGTGACATTTTTGTTGACCACCCACAAATTTACTGGACGTTTGGTTAAATTTACTAATGCAAATATGTACATTTTGTTTTGTTATGAATTTCCCCCCATGCAGATTCTTCCACATTTTGTTGGTTCAACAAGTTGCTTGTTGGTTTTCATTATTTTTTAATTACGTTTTATTTTTAGATTACTTTCCAGTCATGTATGAGGTTGTGGTTGTGTTTCTGTATGTAATGGTTTATTTTATCACCAATTCAAATTCAAAGAATTTCTTGGTCTAGGATGTTTACATTTTTAATCAAGATAATTGAGAAGGGATTAAAACAGGAAGTAGCAGGTAAAAGCAAGTTAGTAGGTAAGTGAATTCTAGAAAAAGATGGCAGACAACATTATTTGTATCCCGTAATTGTAATGTCTAAACAGGAGAGGGGAATTTATCGTCTTTTGGGAAACTTTTTATAATAACCGTTTTATTAAGAAAATGTTACACATCTCAACGGTCTGAGCGGGACAAGTTCGACTTAGAAGGTACTTTAAAAACGATGTTAAAGTAGTATTAAAGTGGTGACAATTTGGAAGGCATGTAAAATAATCTACATAACTCAACGACGCGATTAAGACGCCGACCTC
This sequence comes from Ferdinandea cuprea, assembly GCA_963576555.1. Taxonomy (NCBI): domain Eukaryota; kingdom Metazoa; phylum Arthropoda; class Insecta; order Diptera; family Syrphidae; genus Ferdinandea; species Ferdinandea cuprea. The sequence goes on from OY754958.1 coordinate 43,361,338, forward strand.
ATCCATGTTTGTCGAGGATTTCAGAAGCATACTGGCTCAGGCTAGTCGTCTCTTCAAAAGTCAGTCTTCTCTAAGTTCACGGCCATGGGAACATTGAATGAAATGAGAAAGCCGACGAGCTGTCTCAATGTGGCTTCACTCTTTGTGAGTCATGTGGTCCTTAAGTTTCAAAAACAATGTTCTTCCTGCACTTGATCTCAATGACCGAGTCTAGGTGGAAGAATCTAATGAACTGTGTCATATTAAGAATTATTTGGCCAGAAATCAATAAAGCTAGAACACAATAATCCATCCGCGTAGACGTCGCTAGGCTGATGACCATCAGTACGGGTCACTGACCCATAGAAACCGACGTAGCTTCGTATAAGACAATGAAACTGTTTTGGATTTTAGTACCTAGCGGATGATAGCTTGCCTAGAGAAGCCGGTCTCACATCTCGGGCTTAAATTTTAGTAGCCTCATAAAATTTATTAATTCCACTAGGTGGTTTTGAGCTCGCTTTATTCATTCGTCTTATTTACAGATATCGTGGGTAGTGGTCCAAAAAGGGGTCCTGAAGCTAATAATGGTCCTCGGCCAGCCACTTAAACACAACAATTAAGGGCAAATAATAAGGTTTTCTAAGGAAAAAACCAGCGTGGATTTGTCGCGTTGTAAAGACAATTTCAATTGCCAACGTAAAGAAAAGAGTACAGAATACAACATCATTCGATTGGCCTCAGTCAAGAAAAAGTAACACGAAACCGAGAGGTCTGCAGATATTTGAGTTTAAACCGGCGAACGATCCACGAACCGCTAAATTTTAAGCTTTCTTTACACTTGCCTTGCATGAAGTTTCTCACTGAGAAAGCAATTGGATTCTTCTTTATAACCTTGAAACACTCATTTACGTCGTTTCGGTAATACTGCATTTTCACCGAACACTAAACCGAGATTAAGCACAAAAGATTAAAAATTAATCTTTTAGCGTCTCCACCGAAAAAAAAGGAAATTAACATAGGGCTTTTCTCCCAACCCGCTCTCTGGCTCTCAAATTTGCGCAAAAAATGTCCAACATATGGTTGTCAAATTGCTTACTCGCTCTCAATTCTCAGCAACCAACGTCACTTTTGACATATTCAGGTATGGCAAATTGGTATTGAGTGTGTTCACAAACCGATTCTTACATGCAAACCCAGTTTCTTTCAAGAAATCTTAAGATTTAAAGTAGATTAAGGACGGTTAAGTGCTAGGTGGAAACGTAGCATAAGTAACTCTCGAAATACCAGATATAGGTACCTACATTTTCTATAACTAGTTCGTCCTAAAAGGTGTTTAGGGAAACCCGTTGCCGGTATGATCAAGTAAAACATTTGAATGCTTTCTAAATTATAATACTAGAAAGGAACAGGAACAGAGGTACTACATAAAGTGACTCCATGAGTCCATCGGAAGACGCAAGTCTACTGTCCACGACATTAATAAGAGGTTCCGGGATGAGTTTAGATTTGCCAATAAAAGCAGGGAAGGCCAAAACCAAATTTTAAATGACAGAGAAGAGCGATCGGTTTTAAAAGAAATAAAACAAGATCCCTTTAAAACAGCCAAGGAACTTAAAATTTCTTTGCAAACCCGAACTGGGAAAGATGTGTGCCTCAATTGCCACGGAAGAGTTGCGCGGAAAAAGCCCTTTATAAGCCCCAAGAACAAAAAGAGCAGGGTTGAATATGCCAAGGAATATTTGATGAAATCAGAGTACTTTTGGATGACGGTAATTTAATACTAAATGGACTCAGATAATTTTTTTATAAATTTAATAAATTAATTAAACGTTCTATTTACCGATGAGAGTAAATTTAATTTAATTTACATGGATCCGAAGGGAAGATGTTTGTTTGGCGTAAACCAAACCAAATAGTCTGTGATGATTTGGGGCTGCATGTCCAGTGCTGGAGTGTGCCAATTACATTTTACTGATGGCATTATGGACAAGTTTAGCTACCTCAACGTTTTAAGAAATTGGGGATCGCGAGCAACTTTGCCTTTTACCAGGACAACGTTGTTGCAAAACTTTGGCTGGCCTATAACTGTCCCAAAGCGGTTCAAACGCCAGCCCAGAGCCCGGACCTAAACGTCTTTGAACATGTCTGGGAAGAATTGACCAGGAGAGTTTACCAGAAAAAGTACAACTCCATAATTGAGCTTAGGGCAGGGTTATTGGAAGCGTGGAACTCTATTGAGCCGGAAGTGTGCGCAAACTTGATGAAATCGATTCCTAAGCGTCTGCAAGCTGTCATAGACAACAAAGGATTCGCAACCAAGTATTAAATTTTACATTTTCTTAATTTTTTTCTTAATTCTTTCCGCTGTCCGATTATTCGTTGAACACCATATATCTGAATATTTTTGTTTTCGTTGTAAAGAGTTTTCTTTGAAAAAATGTGATTTTTTTTTTATGTTTTTGAAAAATATGAACGTTTTGTTTAAATAAAACAATTAATTTATCTAACTTGTCCGATTATGCGATGGAGTCACTGTATATTGAAATTGGTACTGAGTTAAAAATTAAATAAACTCGCACCCTAATCTGTCAAACGAATGCATTATCTAATAGAATTTTCTACGAGCACAGCAACCAAACCGACATTTCACATAGCACATTGAAATATTTTCAACTCACAAAACCACCAAAGAAAAACAAACATCTTCGGTGATATAAAATTAACTTTCCATGCAGTATGTTTACATTTGGCTATGTAGTGTAGTAGATGCCTCGCCGTTGCGTTGCCAAGAGGAGAGATTAACCATAAATCCAGGTAAATGTTTTTATTTTCACAGACACAAACATCGAATGCACAACCGAAACGCGTGTGTTGTACATACATCCAATCCATAGGCTGCTTTGCTGTCGCGAGTCGACCTTACATATTTGTTTAGCATAGAATTCATTTGAGATGAAAATTTATTTTCTAGGTTAACCTACTGCAACGCGCGGAGTTGGTGATAATTTTTTTATTTTAGAAAATCAAACGCAATTTATATATGTATCTACTCGCAGCGAAAGAGAAAAACGTGCAACTGACTGACAGTTGGCGAAATTCTTTTTTCCGTTTGTCTATGTATCTATTTTATTCTCTCACAAAAATCGCAGTCTCCCTAGTCTATTTTTAAAACGTGGCAAACAATTTTCAGAAGCAACAAAAGATATACATAGTATATTTGAATTTGCAATGAATCCAACTACAGAAGATCCTACTCAAGGGAAATGGTTGGAGTTAGGTTTTCTCTCCACTTGAGAAAATACTTTTGACCGTGATCCGAAAGAACAAACCAGCCCATGGCCATTTGTTGAGTGATTCGGGAGTTCGTTTACCTTTTTAGATTCTGTTTTTTGTAGATATGTGTAACTTTTATAGAGATGATTATAAAAGTTGTTGTTGTGTACTCGTAGAATTGATTGATCTGTTTTGTTGAGCTTCATATAGTTTTCTTTGTCATGATTAATTTGTACTTTTAACGTAGCATGTACGTAATACAACAAAACAACATAAAGACGAGAGGTGATGCAATGTAAATTCGGAATACTATCGAAAAACTAAGTTATTTTCAAATTGAAACTGTGTCTCGGCTATTGCCGGAGATGATGTAAGACACGTTAGGTAGCAGATGGGCGAGAATTTACCTTAACCTACGTAATTCAAGTAAAAGTGCCAGTTAATTACAAGCGCGAAGCGTAGAAAACTACTTCAAATATTCGTAGGCACCACGTCATAACGATTGTGGTGGGCAGACATGACTATACAAATTGCCTAATATGTTAAAACGGAAAAAACCGCGAAAGTGATCTTCAAAGACCTTTCACCCAGAATGATGATGGTTTTATGCGCTAAACATGGGTTAAAACACTTAAAAATTATAATATTTCGATAGGAAGCAGCTGGTTCGCTCAGCTATTGGAATGGTGGATTATATTGCGATGGGCATATTTGACTTTCTAAAGGGTGGTTGGTTAATTTAACTTAATTTGACATTTCATTGTTTGACAAATTCAACCATGGAGAGATACACACTTGACACACTTTTACGAAAAATGGGCGTACAAATCAAAATGCATTTCGTGCACTTCGTGAATTTTTTGGTCAGCATAATCGACCAAATGTGGGTCTGTAGGAAATGTTAAAACCCCACCTACAGTCGCACTTGTTTGGTGCGTCATCGGGCCATACTTCTGCGAGAATTTGGTCGGCCAAGCAGTCACCGTGAATGGTGTTCGCTATTGCGAGTTGATAACGGACTTCTTGTGGCCAGAAATTCAGGACATGGACCTGGACGATATGTGCTTCCAACACAATGGTGCCACTTGCCACACAGCCAACGAAACAAAGGCTCTTTTGTGTGTTTCAATGGCCGTTTTATCTCACGTCATGTAATTTGACGCCGTTGGACTTCTTTCTTTGGGGATATTTAAAAGAACAAGTGTACGTCATCAAAGAGCCAAAGGATGAGATAATTCGGTACATTAACGACATTGAACCCCAATTATGTCTCAGAGTCATTGAAAATATGGACCATCCGATAGACGTATGCCACCGAAGCCGTGGCGAGCATTTGGCCGATGTTTTGTTTCACACATATGTAACTGTCATAGATCCTTCTTCTCACCATTTAACCACGAGGTTATGATCAGGTTAATAGGGATTATAACACCTGACTTCACTGCATTAAAAAAATATCGGCAGGCCTCCCGATTTTGGATCACTTCATCATTGAGGCCAATCAAATGCTGGTGTTTCTGCACTTGTGTGATCCAGGAGTTTTTAGACCTGCCTCTCTTACGCGATTGTAAGGGAACGTTGATTGCCATTGCCTTTATGACGGGGTTCGTAGGATGGCAGTCATAGATCCTTCTGTCATAATAAAAAATATTAAGATAATTCTCTGAAAAATGTTTTTTTTTATTTACAATTTCGTTGGACCACCCTCAATCCTGATGCATGTCCGTATTCTACGTCACAATTCTAAAAATTTGGCTTTATTTCCATTTGAAAATCGAAATAAGACCAAATTCCTAGCTTTTTGGCATTATTTCGTTTTTAAAATTCTTAATAATTAATATAGGCAAATTGGTCTTTGGTCTTATTTCGTTTCTGAAAGGGAAATAATGCAAAATTTGGAATTCGACTTTCGTTTGGAGTGGAATTATTTCACGTCACCGAGGTTGGCTAACCTATGAAAACGATTTAGACACCGTCGGCTCTGCTGGCCATCAAGCAGAGCTCTTTCAATATGAAGGTGTTGTTTTGGTAGGTCGCATATATTAAAACTTCTACCACGTGAAGGTGGAAAAAACCATTGCCGCGATGAACTGGAATCATGCCTATAAAAATGCCGATCATATGTCTTGCGCGACCTATCCAACGTTATGTGTAAACGACAAAAACCCTTCTACACCACACTATCCCGCCCTTAGACCAAGTTTTCGCACTAAAGAAAGTCGCATATAATATTCGAACCCCCTAAGCTCGGGTTCTTTGCTATGAACCAGTAAAGCAGGTTCTGATAACACTCCTCATTAAAAGGTTATTCCTCAGCTTATTTGATCCAACCATACTCAGGGTAAACTCCAGCTCCAAAAAGACAGACCTTTCACGAGGTCTATCGGAAATGCTACAAAAAGTCGTTCTTTTTATAAAAGATGTAGCTGCGTTTATGAGGAATCGCATTTGATCCAAATCCAAAGTAGATTGATGCCATCACTAATTAACTACCGACAGAAATCGCTTCCTGTTTTCACTATTACAGACACACTGTCTGCATAGTATTGCACATTTTCGTTCGATGACTGCATTCTCATCGCAGCAACCGGCAACCAGTTTTTTAATGCCCCGCCGGCCCAGGAAGACGTTAAGTATCCCATCGTCGCATTACAGTTAATGAACACTTTGTATTGCAATGCAATTTCATTACTGCTCCTCCTTCTTCTGCTAAGCTGTCACTGTCACATATAGCTGCCTTGATGATCACAAATGATACAATGTACTTGTCTGTATGCATACGAATGCATAGTGGCTAAACTCTTAAGGGCAATAAAAAACATCTTCGACGTGCGACATCAATTCATTCATTCAGTCAGACGTTTCCGTTTCATTCCTCCACTTGCAGTTCAAGAATGTTGCACACTTTAAAATCATTTTTTTAGGATTGCAAATGGCATAAGTGGGAAATGCAGTTCTATGAATTTCGATAGTGAATTCTTAAAAAACCCGTACAACACACTTCTGGATGGCTGACCCCAAAACCAAGTTTATTATGCGAGCTCTCCCCTCTTAACGGATACGTAAATAGCTGGCAAAAAATAGGAAAAAAAAAGGAAAAAAAAGTTCGGGTAATAACTATTTATCTGTGTCAAAGAGGAACAGCGCGCGACAGAGAGAAGGAGAACTTTCTTTGAAAGCATTCAGCAAGTGTGCATGAACTATGGAATTTTTAAAAACGTAAATATAGAACGAAGATAGATTTCATATATTTCATACTTTATGTGTGTTTAGGCATTTTTTTTAGTTATATATTCTCTTTATGATTACGGTTCGCTTCCCACAAAACTAATCTAAAAAATTATTCACAAAGGGGGGATAGCTAAATATGTAGTTTAAACAAGAAAACAAAACTGGAGCATGTGCAAATTTTAGCAGATCAGAAAAGGAAGTAAGCTACTTGAATTAGTTTCATCAAGATTTAGTAGACGATTTAGGGGTTATCTGTGGCCCTTACATGGAATGCCAGACATATGAGTCCTCAAACAAAGTAGAATAGAGTGCATTTTTCGGGATGTAATGGCGTTCCCAAAATTTCATGTATATTGTCCAAAATTTGCTAATGTACCCTTTTAGGCAAAAATGTGCCTCATCGCTAAACACAATTTTGAATTCTGACAAATGCACGAATTGTTTCTGATAATCCATTTCGCCATTTATTCAAATTTTGGCAGAACAGAATCTTACAACAGTTAGTACATCGTTCAAAGACAGAGGAAGGCACAGGAGCTGGCGTTTTCTAATAACCACTTGACTGATCACTGCAGTGTCCTTCAAGCTGTAATGTATGTGGTTCTTAACCTATCGATAGAACTGCCAGCAATTGAAGTAACCATCTGCGTGGACATTCAAGCAGCACTTAAAGCTTTCAGCTTCAATCTTGTAAACTGGAACTGATTGCCCTTTTGGTACAGGGTGTCCGCCGGGAAGGTATACTACTTTGTTTATAATTTTTGATTAAATGAAAGAGAATGGATCTTATATTGATAAATATTTTATTTAATGTCGGCAATTATGTATGGAATATAATATAAAGTTGATGTCCGCCTCTGTTAGTCTCACAAATGAAAGCCCTTTTGAGCACATTACATTCTCATTATTCCATTAATTTCATCACGAATATTTTGTTTGAGTTGCTCGAGCGTTTCTGGTTTGTTTGCATAAACTTTGCTTTTCAGATATCCCCACAAAAAGAAGTCCGGAGCAGTCAAATCAGGCGACCGTGGAGGCCAATCAACATTACTATTTCTTGTTGTGGAAACAGGTCTCGCAGTAATTCCATTGTAATCCTGGCTGTTTGCGATGTGGCGCCGTCTTGTTGATACCACATGTAAATCAAGCCCAAAGCATGAAGTTGTGGCGTTCAAAAGTTTTCAATCACATCACGATATTGCTCCCCATTCACAGTGACCGTTACGCCGTTTTCATTTTCAAAGAAGTAAGTTCCAATGATTCCTCCTGACTAAATTCCAGACCAGACCGTAACTTTTAATGGATGCAAAGGTGACTGATGAATAATTTGAGGGGGAAAGTGTGATTGTCATGGGCTAGCTGTAACATCCTATTGGCATATGTACGGCGGCGTAAATGGTCTTGTGGCAGAAGCTCTTGTGTCAACTGTGAATCTTAAATGGAAACAAAATGCAAATCCTTGTACAAAATTGTCGCCAAAGTTGTTCTTTGAAGACCAAGCTCCTGAGCACGGCGTCGAATTGAGGTTGATGGATTGTTTTGAACACTTCCTTGAGCAGCAGTTATGTTTTCAGCCGATCTTGCAGTACGTTGTGGTCCATGCGTGGGCCTCTTTCTTCGAAATCATTCACTTCACCATAAATAGTGCGTTGTTTCTCCCAAAAATTACACGTAACTTTCTCATCGTCACAGTAATCGATGATTGATTTTGATTAAATGTTTTAGCGATTAAAACACGTTGGTGTATCGAATATTTTTCCCATAATAAATTTGCCACGTGTCTACTTCACGACTGCCAAATATGAACTGTCAAGACTAATTTTTACCAAAATGGCGGCAAAACAAAGTAGTATACCTTCCCGGCGGACACCCTGTATTTAGGGATATACTTCATCTCTCAGTTTTACTCTCCTGGCTTGCGGGACACGTTGGAGTCGAAGAGAACAAACAAAACTGGCAAAATACGGGCCTGAACTGAACCCACTACTAGCGGACCAAAGGAGCTACCGCCTTTCAAGATCGCTAAGAGTTTCATAGACGACAAATCCGTGTGCGGAAACTGTATCATTGGAAACATGGCTAAAACGCAAGAAATGCAGATTTGAAGAAGAAAATAGACTCTGAGAAACAGATGAAATAAAATCAATGCATAAGAGCACGGTTCTTCAAAAGCTTGCGATGAGTTGGCTGGGGTTCCTCTATCAGACATAAAACGATTTGTCAAACAGATCGAATTGGTTTTGTTAGTCACATTGGTATTCACAATAGGTCTTATGGCTTCTGGTGAAATTTGAGTGACGTGGAATAGCGCCCTTACAAAATAAGATCACATATGGCCTTATTTCCATTTTTAAGTGGAAATAAATCCTCATGAGTCATGTGGTCTTGGCCCGACGGGCGTTATTTTAATTCGTTCATGGAAATAAAGACGTATTTTAAATGTGGCATTATTTCGCAGGGCGCTACTTCACGTCACCTGAAATTTGCACTTGGCGCAAATTAATCTGACCTAACCTAACCTAACGTAGTAAATCATATAAGTCACATACATCATTATCATTCACATCGAACGTTTGCGTGTAATAAAATTGCAATAAAAATGTCCGCCTGAACATATGGTTGTTCTTGGAAAAAAAAACTACGACATTTCGAGACTCCTAAATGAATTTTTACTAGTCTTCTAGTCTACTTTCGCCTCAACTCATGTTTTATCCTGTCATAGCCACGAAAACGTTTGTACATCTTGAGTGCACAACTTAGTAGCGCAAAATATGTTTAATAGCAAAAAGTTATAGCGCGCCTTTAGTTGCGTCAACTGTAATAACACAAATAAAAAGTTAGTTCATTTGAAACCCCTATATATACGGCATCTGTTAGCTGTCATCTGTCAACTATCAATTGTCATCTATCATTGGTCATCTATTCTAAAATTCAATCAATACACCTACCGATCCAGAAATACCTAGGACCTAATGTGACTCATAGCGAATGTATTGTTAGGATACTTTTTAAGCTATAGTAAACTTTACGCGCAGCATGAACAATACAAAAAAAATAATATTAGACGCAAAGGGCCCATACTCTAGGCCCTGTAGCTTCTTCAACCATTGTGGGCCACCGAATAAAACCTTTTAGATATTAAGAAACGGATTTAAGCCTGAGACCCCTCGTTCCACATTCAACAACAACTATGACCCCTAAAAATTCGTTAATCCGCCTTAAACTACTACTTATCTAGTGATTATAAAATGTACGACCTTATTTCTTTACGTCCAAGAATTGTACTCATGTCCAAGGCGATTAGGTATACATAAAAACATTAACAGTGTAGAACTGCACAGACCGGCACAAAACTCGTCTACTCAAACAGTTTTGTTATTATTCTTTCAAGCTAAACATGTCTAAAAGACACATTATTACGTCAGTGTCTCCACCTTTACGACATCATCACATCACTCTTAACCCAATTCCTATAAAAAATAAAACTAAAACTAAAACCCGGTCGGTCAGAGACCCCGCATACTCGTCAAACACACACACAAGTCTGTTCAGTCGCATTCGACATTAATTGCTTTCCAATACATGTGCTGAATAACTAAATAATATGCATTATGTATCTGTCTCTGTTTTGTTGTACGTATATGTTGCCTTCTCAAGTTTAATACAAAATTACAAGTACAACCGTTAATGGGTGCAAAATTCAAATTAGCAGGAGAGAGTGCTATACATATATGTATGTATGTTGTTCATCTGATTCCATAAAATATGGACTTGGACTATTTACTCTGCATTTGTCGGCTGATTAAATTGAATAGCTATATCCATTCGTAGCTGCAATTCCAATGAGCAAAAGGAAGTTTTAATTAGTCAAGAATCGAGTAAATGCGTTTTTTTAATTTAAATTTCATTTTCACTACGCGATTTGAATAAATGATGTCATGACTATCTGTCATTTAATTAAAAAAACAAAAACTATAACCAAAAGGAAACTTCAATTTAGGTCAAAAACACGGCTGATGGATGCACATATTAGTTCCGGTTTGAACTTTTGAATATTCAAATTTTCTATTTTTCCATCTTCAACTCATTCATGATATGAGAGAAGGGGGGAGGGGGGATACAAATAAAGCATAAATAAAAACAAACTTTCTCTTTCTTTTGCGTGAGTCTTGGTGGTGTGTGTCTTTCTATTTCTATATAGATTCTAAATCGAAAGCACTTTTCCTACTGTATTTTTATGTCCCGTTTGTATTTTTTTCTCTTTCTCGTTTTTCTTTTGTCTAAAAATACGAAAACGACAAGTAATGAGTCAACCAGAAGCAGCAACAATCAGAGACAGAGAGCCAAACCAAAAGACTTGGTGCAAACCCAAACCAACAACAAATCGTTAAGATAACTATAAAAAAAAAACAATTTTTTTTTTTAGTTGAACGAAAGCCAACAGAGCCAAGTTTAAATTGCTTCCAAAAGGCGCATCAGGCACTGTGGATGGATGTGTGGTGTGCTTTGCTTGCAGAGATTTATCGATGGCTTAATGGACGACGACGATGACGACGACCAACTCCCAAGTGTAAGGCAACAATTTAATAAAAAGATTTATTTTATTTAAAAATTTAAAAATTAAAAAATATATATTTGAATATTACGATAGCGTCAGCTTTAGGCGATGATGAAATTAACTAGAAATACCTGCCTACATCCAATATAAATAGCTATGTGAATCGATTTTATTATATGACTTTTTATAGAGTATATCTGTGTGTCTCATACACACAATTTCCGGCCAATGCATCTATCTAGCGTGCAATGATTAATATTGTGAATCGTGTGAGGTTGGGGAGTTTTAAAAATAACACTGGAAAGCTTTATGGACATTTCGGATGTATCCATATCTATACTTGTATTTTTTATTTTTTTTTATTAAAAGTTAATGACATTTAAATTAAGCACACAGAGTTAAAAATAAGTTTTTCAAAGGTGTCTTGGAGTAGCATACTGAAATGGGGCTTAGCACCCTGCCCTTATGGATTTGTTTTTTTTTTTTTATAAATTCTGCTAAAGCTTTGGACAGGCGGACAGTTATTAAAAATGCTTCAAGGTAAGGTTTACGTTAGTAGCGTAGACGTGTTCTAGAGCTAATACCCTTTTCACACCGCGTTGACATTTTAGGTTTCGCAAAAACTCCTGAAATCAGGAGGTTTCCAATAAATTTTTCAGATTTCCAAACCTCATTATTGTATGAAGTTTCGAAGGATTCCTTTTTTTAATGGTGAGGTTGTCGAAGCAAACGCACCTTTTAACACATTCTACAAGTTCCACAAAGTAGTTGACAGATTTTCAACTGTAACTGTAACAAGTCAACTGCAAGTCACCTAAATTCCCCGACCCATAGAATCTGTCGCTGCGTTAAAACTTCAAAATTCACGCATTGGACGTCCCAAAGCATCGGAAGCGTCGAAACTTGGGCAGCTCCATTTTGTTTTGTTTTTTATTTGTCAAATTGGCTGTCACCGGCGATGGCAGATTGTCATACAAATCTTTTAAATATATAACGTATAAGCAAAAACGGACACTTAGCTACGATAAATCTGCCATTATGGCAAGGCTGACTACAATGACAAATGGTTTCGTTCTTCAAATAGTTCAACCAATCAGCTGCTTTTTCGCGTGGCTGTCAAAGTATGAAAAAGTGGAAAGTTGGGCTATAATGGACTCCGCCACCGTCAATGCGTTGTTTAAAGGTCACCTTCCATAATTATAGCTGTCAGGCAAAATAAAAAACTGACGCACGAAGCAACGGATTCTATGGGTGGAGGCCTTAAGAGTCCTCTTAAACTATGAGCCGATAGGCATTGTTAGCTTATGGTGGACTTGCAACTTGAACGCAATACCGCTGAATGAAACGTCAAACAAAACCCAGGTAGTTAGTGTTCGGTGTAAAGGCTTTTCGGATTTCGAAAAGGTATGATTAGGGTATAAACAATTACAGTGGGATAGGATATGACCTTTTATTTCTTCGACTTCGTTGCACAAACGGATGATTTTATCATGAGCTGTTCCCATTGCCTTGTGTTTGGACTCTAAAGTACGTCTAAGTCTCCGTCCAGTAATCTAGCTCTTTTGAGCCTAGCATTTGATATTTCACGTGTTTAGTTCTGATAATGGAAGATAACCACACAATGGAGGATGCATCTAAATTCTATTCTGTTAGTTCGTCTGCTTTTTCATTGCCATTAAATCCTCTAAACCCTGGCACCCAAATTAAATGCACTCTGAGCTGGATAGTTTTTTTTTCTAAGTACAATAAGGCCGGGTTCTCGAACAAGGTTAAGGTAAAATACTAAAATACAAGATTATTTTTGTCGAGTTTTTTAAAGTCACGAGTCTATGTCAACAAGCCTCAGACTTAATGGAACAACATTTTAGACATCAAATGAACTTAATCCTAGAACCAAAGTTTTTCATTCATAAAATAAATTACAGTGACAACTTTTGCGTCACCTTGTATTTTAAAGTTTTTATCTTTCATTAGAACATCGAACGCTGCAGCGGGTACTGTTCTTGTTGCAGTAGACTTGCATACGCAGGCAAGCTTCGGTAATTTACCTGAGAAGACCTCTGCTTCGTTTTATCCAACCAGCAGGATTCTGTAAATGGGTCTAGAAATCACTGTGTACATTCACAGTCTCATTTTAGGACTTAAGCTCCATTTTTTTCCCATCAGACTTCGTAAGACCATTGTGAAACCCTTGCTTTCGATCATTTAATATCCATTGCTAGCCTTAAGCTGAGTGATTTTACTATAGTTCTTTTATGGAATCAAATATGACAACATCTATTGGTCTGAGCTCCCTTAGTCTGGCAGCACCTTCTCTGTCAGCTTACGAAATGTCCAATTCAGCGTCAATTGTCCAACCAGCTTATCCGCTCTCTTGTTCGTTCCTTCGCAACGTGTCAGCTATACCAGGTAATGATTAATTGCTTCAAGCTAAGTGCTGACAGACACTGTCGTATAAATTTCACATTTAAAAATTACAGTTAATCGTTAAAAGCTGACTGTCAACGCGAATGATTATTCATTGTTCGGTTTAAGTTTGCCTTCTCAACCGCGTAGATCTCAGCTTGAGAAACGTAAATTATCAGTCGATATGACTGCTTGATACTCAGCGTTTCTGCGAATTATCCGGGGGATATCCAATCTTGATTTCCCGAAGTCAGTGAGTGCCCATTTGATAAGAATGTAGCATACACTTTTAGTGGTCCATGACGATCAAGTATTAGTATATATTCCTACTTTCAGTTTGCGCACATATTGCTTACTCATGATTCCTACTCCATTTCCTACTATTCCTTTCGGAAAGCCTTTGCGACGGGTGAAGGTATCTTTTTAAAGACATGCGGTTCATATAATTTAAGGAGTAAAAGTGTGTGGTGGCGTGAAAAAATGCCAAATTTTAAATAAGGCGCCTTCGGCAACAGTACCTTGGTGACCAGCTGCGCGGGATTAAGGGATTTCAACCCTGTTACCACAGGCAGTTTGATTTTCGAATGGATATAATGCAAAATTTTTAAATTTTGGAATGGAAATAATGCCAAATTTTCAGAATTTGGCTTTATTTTGTTAGGCGTTATTTCTCGTCACCAAATAAAAGTCTGAGGTCAAGGACGACGCCCGTACACTTAATAAAGTAAGTTGAGTGCCCAAGAAATCCGGACACCATCATCTCTGCCTTCGCCCGGTTGACCGAAAGAGCTTGTGTACAACACCATCAGACAGCGGGGTAGCCCTCCCCGTCAAGTCTTCCCAAAAAATCGAAATCGAAAATACTCCACAAGTACACTCCCTGATCAAAGCCCTTGAACAGCTCGCACAGTTCTAACTCAGCTGTCAAAGCACCTGCAATTTTTTTTTTTTGCTCTAAAGCATCTATTCTGTCAGTAAGGATGTAGTGCCCTAAGATCTCTGGGTAGACTCAGTTTGCAGAAGGTGAGGTTATCAAAAAAAAAAAACCCTCAACATCCTTAAAGACAACAAGGGAACAGAACCTGCGTTCAAATGCCGTAAGTTCTTTTAGTGGTTTTAATAGGCATGCTGGCTGCCATAAATTCCAAAATAAGGTGAAATATTTGGCTTAAGCTGCACAACAATCAATTTTTCAAGGCCCTTAAGAAAAAAAATTAAAAGACTTATGATCCGGAACTTTTTAGTTCATCCACATCCAGTCTTTTAGTATTTTCTTAAATTGATGCCTCAATACCTAAAAATTGTTATTATAAAAGAAAACAAAACTACTCACCTTTATAAGAATAAAATGTATATGCCTTAATTTACGTCAATTTTTTATATAAAAAAAAAATCTGAAAAGAAAAGAAAAATTCAAATTAGTTCAAGTATTACTGACTGATCTGCTTTTTTTGTTTAAGAGCCCCCAGAGTAAATGTGAAAAGAAAAGGTATAAATAATCCCACGTTAATACAGTTTCAACAAAATATTTTGCTTGAGTGCGTCTTGCAAGGGTTAGGCGACAAGCAAAACGTTTCAGACTTACTTATTTGTAATCACAAAAAAATTCATAAAGGATAAAGGAGGTTCTCTACTTTTTTAAAGAAAAAAACACAGAAAATTCAAATTTAATGGAGAATGTTTATTATCATTTGAAAGAACATTCTTTGGCATTTATTTTTTGAAGATTATGTCTATCAAATGTTGGCCGTTGCTACGTCGCAGATGGGCCATCCGTTGAGTCCAATTTTCGATCACTCGTTCGAGCATTTCGACTGGTAACTGGCGAATGACACGCGTGATGTTTTCCTCCAAGGCCTGAATCGAAGCGGGTTTGTCGGCATAAGCTTTTGACTTTACATATCCCCACAGGAAAAAGTCTAACGGTGTGATATCACACGATCTTGGTGGCCAATCGACCGGCCCAAAACGTGAAATTATGTGCTCACCGAAATGTTCTCTCAATAAGTCCATTGATTGATGCGATGTGTGGGAAGTAGCGAAGTCGCCGAGATCACGAGCTTCAATTTCAGGCATCAAATAGTCGGTTATCATGGCACGATAACGGTCGCCATTGACGGTTACGTTCGCACCTTCCCACAAACCACACCAAACCGTTGTTTTTTCTGGATGAAGTGGCAGTTCTTCAATCTCTTCAGGTTGCTCTTCGTCGTTGTTTACATACCCATTGAGCCAGAAATGGGCCTCATCGCTAAACAAAATTTGCCTCGAAAACGTCGGATCTTCTTGGAACTTTTCAAGAGCCCATAGAGCGAAGCGATGTCGCTTGGGAAGGTCGAGCGGCTTCAGTTGTTGCAAGTTGTTGTCGCCAAGTCGTTCCATACGTCAGTCCGAGTAGCTGCGAACGGCGCCGAATCGACTCTCTACGGTCTTCGTGTACACTCTCAGCTACGGCCGCTATATTTTCTTCACAGCGTGCTGGACGTGGTCTATTCGGTCGAATATTATCCAATAATGAATGCTGGGTCTCAAAATGGGTGGTGGTGTTGCGAATAGTACGCTCAGTAGGCCGATTATGTTGACCATAAGTTGAGCGAAGTGCACGAAACATATTCCTCACAGAACGTGAATTTTCATCATAAAGTTGAACAATTTGTAAACGTTGTTCACGCGTAAGTCTTTCCATTATGAAATGCCAAACAATACTAAACATAAATAACATGACAGCATGACACGACTCACACGTGATCTGTCAAAAAAGGCTATTGAAAAAAGTATCTCTACTTGAATCACCCGTTACTTCAAAACATCCTTTAGGTTGCCAGAAAGTTATATTCGAAATCATGGGTCTCAAAGCAACATAAATATATATATTTACGTAGGGTTCATTCGGTCTGTTATTAAAAGTAGAAATGTTGCATGATTCCGTTCATAGTTGCAAATTGTAATAAAATAACGGTCTTCGTCATGAGAGAAATTCATTTAACCCTCACAATTTGCGTTAAACTCTTTTAAAATAAAATCTCTGTTAGTTTTTAATTAGTGTACATTTTATTGCTCTTTTTGCTCTACTTTTGTTTTTTTTTGTTTTTTTTTGCCTAAAATCAAGAACCACAGACCACACAAAAGCATAACGCAACAATTGAGCGGACACGAGTCTTCCAGAATACGGTACAGATTATATGGTTTAACGCGAGCAGAATAGTGTTGCATTTTACTTTACTACCTGAGGACACATGACACCAAAGAAACATGGAATCAATATTAATTTAACTGCGCCTTGCATCAAAATCAAACCAAATGACTTGCCCACTTTCACTGAAAGTGATGTCATACCATTAAAAAAGATATAGAAATGTAAATGACAGTTACATAACTGTGAGGCAAGGCAAGATAAGACACCAATATGTAAATAAAAACATAAGGAAAGGCTACAGTCCGCTTGGAGCGAACAGTATGATACCCTATCCCTATCCCTATATGCCCCAAAAAAAACCTTAAGAAGATGATGGATAGCATTTTATTTCATTCTATAAAATTTAGAAAAAAAAAAAACATTTTTTGAAAAAACGCCCCCAAAAAGTGGGCGTGGCCAAAAACTTTGTATGGGCAATATATTGGAAAAAATATTGGCTAAATATCTTGTTAAACACTTTTTTTCGGTTTCTATGAAAATTATCGAAGAAAACAGCATTTTAGTGAAAAACGCCCACAAAAAGTAGGCGTGGCAAAAAACTTTATATGACAAACTTATAAAGGAGGGCAGTGCCTACATATCTTGTGAAGGTTATAACCCTCTATCTGTCCATCTGTAGCTTTAAATCGGTTTTTTCTAAATTGTGGGCGTGGCAGTGGGCGTATTCCAAAAAATTTTACACTTAACCATTTCGGAGCCCTAGGGAGTATGTGGTCCAAATTTCAGCTTTCTAGCTTGAATTTAAAGGCCTAAAAATTGCGTACGGACGGACGGACGGACGGACATTGCTAGATAGTCTTAGGATTTGGTCCTGATCATAAATATATATACTTTTATGGGTCTACGACGAATATTAAGGGGTGTTACAAACTATGTGTCAAAATTAATATACCCTTAGGATAGGGTATAATAAATAAATATAATGAGATAACGGATTGATATTATTCTTTTTTTATTCTTTGACGACGATCCTATGATTTGCTTTAGGTCCCCACATGTCTGTCTTTATTTTTGCTAAATCGGGTTCGCAAAGCAGACTTTGCTGTCCCACAAACGCTGATGTTACTGGTTGTGCGATCAAGTGTCATTTCAGTTGCTTTGTTCCGTTCGGCTTTGGACGCCAGTGTATACCCTTCGATTCCCTCAATCGGTAGCCCAACGCATTAAATCGTCGATTTCTTAATCTATGATCTACTTTTTTCGATTATCGATTGACGATAATTGTAATTTTCTGATTGACGCGTCAAGTGCTTGAACGTGTTTGTGTGTTCGGTTAGGTTATGTTTACTGACACAAGGTTCGTTGTGATACCAAGTGGATGTATGCTTTCCAACTCTTGAAAGATCTTTAAGATCGACATGGAAGAAGGCTCCTAGGTGGGCCTTACGTTTTTTGGGAGAGAGCAGGACATGCAGGCCTGCCTATGAAACAGACGTTCAGTCTTTTCAAATAGAGAGATTAAACAAACGTTTCAGATCGGATATCACGTTTCTCTTCAGCCAAGATAAGGCTACTATAATCACCATGACTTCCGCCTAAGACACACATGTCTATTCACTAAACTTGAGTGAAATAAAGAAGGCTTTGAAAGTTAATTTCATTTTTTAAAGGTAGCTATTCAAAAAGTGGAAGTGAGGAACGCCCCTAAATAGTAAAAAATTTTTTTTTAGTATTTGATCTTAACCCCACTTTTTCAACCTAAAATTTATTTTTTTGTCGTGAAAAACATATAAATGTTTAATCAGATGGCATAAATATTGATGAATACAATATGGCAACAGTACCGCAGGTTTAAGGGATTTCAACCTTCTTTGCGCAGGCGGCAAGTACAGCTGACGCAACTTCGTTGCTCCGCTCGGGGAATGTGCTTTTCGTCAGGCAGGAGAGTACTGGCAACACTCACCGTAAAATAATGAATAAAAAGAGGATTTTAAAACTTCCTCGGGTTTAATCAAAAAATTCCCGCAAAATCCAAAAAAAAGGAAAAATTCCCTACAAAAATCAAAGAATAAACTTCGCTATGGCATCACTGAAATAAGGAGAAGTGTACAAAATCCCAAAAGAAACCAAAGTAAAAGTTGCTGCATGTCGATGAACGCAACCATAAATCCATATTTTGCTGTCACATTTCAGTGCAAAAGGTGTAAATTTTAAATCAAGTTGAGCCCAAAATGCAACTGGTGGTGGAACAAATAAACTTCACACGTTTAGCCACCGTTGGAAGAAACGGTAATAAAACTTTTGGATATAAAAACCACTATATGACACCCACCTGAGTTCGAATTTGGTAGCTTGGAATTGCGGTTTCTGAATAACTGTCACTAAACCAAATGTCAATTCCTTTCGTCATAAAATGTAAAAAAATTGGTTTTAAATGCTGAACCAACAATGAACTCAGTCAAATGTGTTTTATTCACAATATCAGAGCGGTTTATTCACAATAGAGTGTGCAATGCCAAAGATGACAATCAATCGATACGATCGACAAATGTCGATTCGATTGGCTGCATCTTCTCTTTCTCTTCCATCTAAAAGAAACAGAGAAGGCCTTGTTTTGATATACCCTGCCAATGTTAGGTCCAATAGCTCCGATAATGGTCCGTACATGAAATCGTGGATGAATTTTGATTTTCCAGTACAATAATTGTTTACATGGTCACGTTTTTCGAAAGTTTTTGAAACAAAGTAATAGCTGCAACAATAACCAAGTGCACTTTGAGGGATATAATTGTGAGTCAAAAGAATCTATTGAGAGTCTACTGCAATTCTTTTGTTCATTGATCAACCAAAAATAATCGGCCCAGAGACCACACCCAAATGCAAACCTAACTAAGATTATCTTTTAGATGATGCAAAGTCAACCGCTCGAATATATTTGTTGTCACTCATACACCCCAAGGATGTTATTTACTTCATGCGTACATCATCACCAAAATTCAATAACTAGGTACATAATCTGACCAACAAAGCAAAAACCAACTTAATGCAGATTTTACAAGTTTTATTTTTTGTTTTTATTCGAACGAAAAAGGTACCAACCAACCACCAATTGATTACTAAATTAATAGCTTTCTTTTTACTCGTAGGTAGACCCCACATCAGCCAGCTGGCTCATCTTAAACCAGTCTTAGCCATTAAAGGCCGCAACCATCTGAGCAATTCACCATATTGGTAAAGAGCAGACAACGTTCTTTTGTCAGATTTAGAACGTGTTGACCAAACAAGTATTTTCCAAGTTTTATGGTTTGCAGTCATGCGATCATTAAACGACTATGTATGTATGTCTTTGTCCCCTTTCTGGCTGGACTGTACGTGTTTCAGATATACCTTAACGTACTGATGACTTTTTTCACTCATCGAATCATCAGAAACGCCGTCAAAATTTTTGTATGGCATCTGCCAAATCTTTTCCCAGCCAAGACGATCGCAAATGCGCGACGTCACAATGTTTGTGCAGTCAATGCGCGCGTAATCGAACCCCAGCAGCATGGCCAAGCGTCCCGAATTCTGAACCAATTTTTGCGCAATGCCTTTTTTGCGATACTGCGGAGCAACCGCTAGTCCGGCCAGTTCCATTATGCTTTTCTTTTGGCCATCGGCAGCTACAGGCAACGGTGCCTCAATACTGATTTTATGCCAGGAACGCAACAAATTGCGTGTGGCATCGGTTTTAACCAGTTTAGCCAATTTAAGGAGTACGTCGTTTGGTGGATCTGATGGTCCGTACGCGTGGCGGCAATTTATGCACAGGCCACAGATTTTGTTGCGACTAATTGCCGCTAGAGACAATTCTATAAAACGTAAGCTGTATAACGTATAACGAAATGGATAGAAAATGGTCGATTACCAGATTTAAGAAGGGTCAGCCAGAGAGCTGAAAGATAATTTTGAGTTTCCTTGTGACGTGCAGAAATGCCCATTGAACGAATAAAAGGATCTTCAAGGAAGGTCTGCCTCATAAACAAAACCGCTTCTTCAAATTTATCTCTACCAACCATTCGTATGGCAATGGGTTTCTATTGGAAGATAGTTTTTTTTCGTTTTAATGTTGTTTTAAACTTCTTGATGCCGCAGATACACACATACACACCTTTGATTGGAAAATTCGAAAGCGGCTATAAGATCGGTAATGAGCCATTGGTGGGGTATTGATTTATGTTTTCAACAATTTAGTAGTACATCCGAGAATTTTGATTACTTTTTTTTGCCTGTGATAAGTTCGGAGTCATGACGTTAAGTAATTTTTCTTTTTAATTTGACACTTGTTTAAATAGGAATTCAATAAGAAGCAGAGTGGAATTTTTTCACTGGAAAACTAACAAGAAGCTTTGGGCTCCTCTAACGACGTCGGCTTGTTGGCAACTAAGTGTGTTAAATCGCACGGCCAATCGACAGGACCATTCATCGATATAACTCGTCCAGTTTTCAATATGTCGACTGTTACACCCGGTGTGTGGCATGTGGCACCGTCTTGTTAAAACTACACATCATTACGAGGGTGGTCGCAAGGACCTTACTTACATACGGTTCACTAGTATGGTGGAAAGCAACCAACAAGAAAACGATATACGGAAAATTAGCGGCGGTTCAGAGAACGGCCAATATAGCCATTGCGGGTGCGCTCCGAACCACCCCAACGGCAGCTCTGGACACCCTTCTGCATCTGGACACCCTTCTGACACAAGCAGTGTCTTCCAATCAGAGGTTCTGGCTGTCTTCAGGGCGGCTGAGCTAATGTAGATGAAATCAGTATCCGGAAGGGATATCGCCATCTACATCGATAGCCATGCCGCACTCACGCCAACGGAATCAACCAACATCTATTCTGATACAGTAAGGAGCTGTCGCACAATGCTTAAAGCATTGGGAAAGTCTTGAGGGTCCCAGGCTATCTAAGGCTCTATGGCCACATTTCGATAGTAAAATATCTCTATAGAGTTAATAAAACTGATCAGGGTTACGCTTAGAATATTAACAGGAATTCTGACAGGGCACTGTCTCTTGGATTATCGGAAACAGATATATGCAGATACTGCGGAGGATATAACACATATACTATATAAATGTGAGGCAATAGCGCGCAGTCGAAGAAAAATTTTGGGAAAATACTTCTTTGAAAACTTAGAGGAAATAGATGGCACGAACTTCAAGGACCTTTAAGGTCTTTGCAGGGAAATTGGTTGCTTTACCTAGGAAATTGTTTAGGTCTTTTTGCCTTTTGAATTGTGACTTCAACTGGTTCCCCCAGGGATCGCGATTGGCCCGTTTTGGTGCCTAGTCTTCTGTTTAACCTAACCTAATGTCCAGTCGCTGCAATTGACCAAAGAAATAACTTTGCAACTTGTCTATGTAGCGATCTCTGTTGATTGTAACGTGACGGTCATTTTCATTAACAGAAAAAAAAACGTCCCAAAGAATCCACCGGCATGAAAACCACACCATACAGTTAGTTTTTGGGGGATAATGTTGTGGTTCTTGAAGCACAAGCACATTCAAGTTTTCACCTCACCAATAACGAATATACTTAGCGATGACCAATTCTAGAGAACGCCGTGGAATCGACTGTTTTGGTTTGACACTTGAACGGCGGCAATATTCTCGGCACTTAGTCTCACTGACTGATTTAGACTCAAATTTGTTCACTAGACTATGAATTGCTTGTCTACTGGGACCAAAAATTGGCGTTAACAATCTTAAAATTGCCTTCACCGACTCAGAAATTTGGTAATAAATTTTAATTATTTGCAAACATTCTTCGTTCATACGACTTTTCAGTTGCCTGTTACCTTGGGTTGCCCTCCAGTTATGGTGGGTTATGTCTTCCAGCTAAATTTTAAGGGTCAGTCGGTTAAAATTCCTTTGTGGACTTTTTGTCCGTGAACTTTGGCGCCATTTTTAATGAATTGAGGGCGGATACCTTCTAGCTGGTTTCTCAGATTTTTCATCGTCTTTATGTCTGCGGCGTCCTTAAACGCTAGTTTTGGCTGTTAACGTCACTCGAAAACGAATTTATGTGAACTTTCTATCACAATACGCCAAAGCACGGAGCCCTAATGAAGACTTAAATAAGTTCAGCAGTTATTCGGAGAATACTGGCGCCAGATCGCGTTAAACGAAAACAATCGAACGTTTAAAGGAGCTATCAGGCGGTCATCCGAACGACGTAGGATTTGTACTAAAATTGTTATCCCGTAATAATGCGTCAGGACGTCATCCGGATGACCTATTAGATAGACATTAACTGACAAAGGTGGAAGACCGCTGTCAGGACGTCATCATCCGGATGACCTATTAGATAGACATTAGCTGACAAAAGCTGACTTTTCGCAAAGAAAATTATTATGAATGACGTATAATCGAGGAAAGAAAGGGACAAGCACCCTTAAGTCGAATAAATGCTGCTTCTATTTAGCGTGGAGTTCATTGTTAAATGCTTTAATTCGGATGAGCTTATCACCGAATTAGCTTTCGAACCATATCTAAGATTCGACGTGAATATCAGTTTTGCCGAATTAAAATCGGTTAATCTGTAAAAATGGGGAAGAAACTAAAAAAAAAATGTCCATGCGAAGAAACAGACTTTCAACGTTGTCCCCATTTTTGACAGACAATAAACAATATTTTCTTCTTCCTCCACGTTGGCACTTCCTTACTCTATGAACTTGACATATAATACTGCTTCAAATTCTTCTACTTTATCCTCATATTTAACTGGAATTAATCGAAAAGAGAAGTATCTCCCTATACATGGTTATCTACAGATCAGAGTACAAATAAAAAATAAGAATTACAACGAGTACTTCTTTAACCAATTTAAAGTCATCTTCAGCGGTCTTCCACCTACACTCAGACCGGATTATGGAATAATAAAAAAACGAAACAAAAACCCATTAGGTAGCGGTTACCATCCATAGCCATAGCCCCCCCACTCTCGATTGCAATAATCCCAAGTGATTGTGTCTTCTCTTGGCAACGAAAGGAAGCCATTAACGATGATGCTATATGTCACAACTGTACCCATGAGCACTCATTAACTGGCTTAACAACAACTCCTTAAACTGCGCTAGAGACAAGAGTCAATTCTTTAGAGAAATACTGTGCCTATGTGTGTGCGCGCTGGGCTTAGGATGTGGTCGTGGTCGTGTAAATGCGCTGTTCTACCAAGTCTGAATGTGGCTTATTATGTTGCAACACACACCACCACCCCACACTGAGACTGGTTTTTCGCCACTCAATTGCTGGAGTTTTTTTTTTTTACGTCTTCCTTTTCCTCACAACAAATTAAAAAGCACATGATAATGTAAGGTATAGTGATGATACTTGAACTGGATATGCGTTGACTTCCGATTCGTGTCTAATATTACATCCTGTCTCGATAAGTATATCGTATATGTATATCGATTTGCAATATTTATAAGTCAACTGTAAGCCAAGGCTTAGTTGAGAACTTTCCCTTTGATTGAAATTTTATTTATTTGATTTGATTGCGAACGTTTCCACCGAGCACTAGATCGAGATTAAGATTAGTCTGTCCTTAATCTACTTTAAATCTTAAGATTTGCCATACATATTTTATTCTGCTTGAAAGAAACTGGGTTTGCATGTAAGAATCGGCTTCTGGAACACACTCAATACCAATTTGCCATACCTGGATATGTCAAAAGTGACGTTGGTTGCTGAGAATTGAGAGCGAGTAAGCAATTTGGCACTTAGATATTGGAAATTGTTTGCGCAAATTTGAGAGCCAGAGAGCGGGTTGAGAGAAAACCACCATGTTAATCTCCTTTTTGTTCGGTGGAAACGTGTATTGTAAATCTTTTGCCTTTAATCTCGGTTTATCTTTTGGTAGAAATGCAGCATTTCTTTTACAATTGTGACGTGTTTGCATTTATGTTACACGTGTATTTACCCCTCAGTTGTTGGTTGTCTTGTTATTCTTCCTAAATCTGATATCGAAACTCACGTACAGTTGTCAATCATTTTCTAGCATGTTTAAAGTCAATAAAAATACGTATTTGTCAAGCTTGTAATAAAATGTTTATTGCTGCACGGTAAAGTTGTTTTAATGTTCTCTTTTTTCTTTCAAACGAAGCACACGTTCGAACCCATATTAAATGAGAAGCTGATTATTCACACTGACGAATACGCAAATACAATGTTGTTAACGTGTCAATCAGTTTTTAAATTCAAGTGACAATTTTCGTAAGGAAAAATTGGAAACTGACTATCATCAAAATATATTGAGATATTGCTATCGAAAAATTTGTCTGGAAAATATGCCATGATACAAATAGAGTGAGTCCCAGTAGCTGAGTAATTGATGTTTCGAACTGACGTGATCTCGGGGTTCAAATCTCGGGTATCACTTGCGAAAGTGTGACACGCATCCAAATGTAAAAAAGTCTCAAGAAAATATTTTCGCACACCAAACGGTTCAAAGAAGCTTGGGTTTGGGCCTTTCATGGGGTCATAATTGCTTAATATTTATTATAATTTTTCCAAATAACGTGCCATAGTATGGGCCAAACTACAACTACAACAACTACACACAGAGAGTAACTTTTGTTTAGTTTGAACTTATTTAAACTGAAAGACGCAGAAGATTTGAATTCAACTCTTGGAGAAATAATGTTTTTTTTTTAAATCATTTCTAACTTCAGTCAGTTTCTTCTGTTAAACCAATTGTCAGATTGCAAGCCGTCAGTGTCATTTTTTATTCAGAAGACTTTCTGGCAGTTCTATCGTGATGACACACACGCTTTAAGGGGTTACATGGGTCTATTCGGGGGAAAAAAGTTCTATAATCAAAAAAAAATTAAATATTTTATTCAAACTTTTTACTGTCTTCAAGATGTACATTTGAAAAAAAAATTCTGAAATTTTTAAAGGAAAATATTCAAAACTTCGCCATTGAGACGTTATTTGCAGTGACCCCTCGGAAAAAAGGTGCGTCCGCGTTAACAGTAGAACCCGTGACAGGATCATCAGATGTGAAAAAGAATTCGTGTTTTAGTTGAGACCAAAAACTAGAATTGGATTTTTGTCAGACCTTTTTACAAAAAAAAATGCTAATTTTGTTAAAATTTGCTAAACATTTTTTTTTAAATAGTTGGGATTGAAAAAAAAATCCTTCGTCCAAGTCCTCGTGAATTGTATCTCGAAGACCTGTGTAAAATTTCATCAAGATCGCTTGAGTAGTTTTCGATAACTTTTGACAACCGACAACGGTTTCTAAAGTTTGGATAACCTCAAAAAAACCTCGTTATTCAACGTCACAAAGTTTTAAAAATTCGGTTCCAAAATGATGATTCTGTGTGCGAAACTTATAGAGCTCTTGCATCATAAATATTAACTATACTATAAGTATACCGAATGACCATTGTTTGCATTGATATTTCGGTGAATAGGCCCAAAATAAATTGACATTTGATCCAGTCAAATGGGTATTAGAACAAACAAAATTGTCGCATTTGGAGTCGATATGATCCAAAAGATTGCCCGAAAATGTACATGTTTTGTGCGGTCTGTGGGCGTCCAAAACGTTTTTCAAAACGTATAAGTTTAACGGTATTCTGCATAGAGCCATGATTAACCGCTTTTTTTGTTTCCCCCATTTGAATGACATGAATGTGGAAAAATTGTCACTCGAATTTTGCGTAATGGAGCAGTAATTTAGAACATAAGATCTTGTGACTTGATGCCTCTAGTCTACTAGTCTACGCTGACAAAAAAACTCGTCAACTTATGTTAGGTTAGGTAAATTGGTGAGATCAATCTCCTCCTTGCCAAACTTAGGTCGCTCCGTTTGCAGTGTGATACCCTCCGATCAATCCTTCTACGGTGGGATAGACTCGGGCAGTGTCAGAGGCGTGTCCTCGTGGGGCTCCTCGTCGCCGCAACCACTATAAATGTCGTCATCATTGAGATTTAATTTCATTGTGTGGATTTTTGAAAATTACGGCCAAGGGGCCGATTCTGGTTCTGTGAAAAAGTGAATCGAATAAATCGTTTTCACATTCACGCTCACGTATTGAATTTAGTGAATTTAATATTTTACACTGTGGGGAGTAAATTTCCTTTGTATTTTAGCTTTTTTGTGTTGTTTGAGCTTCAATTCGTAGGACGAGAATCGGAATTACGGTGAAAATGTGAAAATATTTTGATTTCATGTTTTTACGGAACCAAAATGACTCCCAGCCCAAGTCAGAAAGCGACGCTTTTTATTGTATTCTGGAAATCATTTTCGTGACATTTACAGATGGTTACATTTTTTCACCTGTTTTTGGCTTATATTCTAATCCTTGAATTGTAATCGCTCTCTAAGATTGCAGAGTGGATCGACTGAAGTGCCCGGGTATGATCCAATTTGAATCCTCCTGGGCCATCCTCCTATAAGCCAAGAGCTTTAGGCTCAACGCGGCAGAACCGAATGAACTAGTTTGTAATTTATTCTAATAGCATTAACTGCTTTGTAGCCGCTTGTATATGGTAATATAATACCATGGCCAACATTGATACGGAGAACACTCTTTTGATCAACCAGTCTAATGGAGCTGTGTATATTTAATTCTTCTGAGAATAAACCCGTACCTATTCAACATTCCATCATCGATCTTCGCGGGTTCATTCATGTTTCATTCTGCCCTGCCAGCAAAGGACCTGGAGAATGGTCGATCAAAATCTATGTAGTCGTAGCTTGATTTGTTTTCTACATTATATTGTATTGTATTGTATTTGGAGTGGGGTCATCCAATGATGACAAGCACTTAAACCTAAAGGTCCATTGTACTCGAGCAAGGCTGCCCAAAATGACAACAGGTCAGCTAGTACACTCCGGGAATTGACGTACTTAACGTCCTAGTTCAGGTAGTTTAATTTTATTTAAATCGTCTTCGTACAGGAAGTGTTTACCAGTCTGGTTCTGGCAAAAGCGGGGCCTTCACGGATGAAGTGAGACGTCGTTGATAAGGTTGCCGACAGAAGCTGATAACTAGCCTTGCCTAGCCAGAGCATGAGCTCTTTCGTTGTCCCGGATACCGGTGTGTCCGGGTATCCAGGTTGGGGTTGCAGAGTTATATCTGCCCAGCCTGTTCAAAATGCATATGGCCTCCTCTACAATTTTGGAGGTAACCATAGCAGCATAGCAAACTTTGATGGGAGAGTCTCTCAAGGACCGAAACAGAGTCATCATCTACACCAAAAGTATGTAAACGGCCATCATCCAACTTGTTGAAGCGATAGACCTTCCAGTTTTCGGTAGAGAGACCCACGTTTTGACCCTCCGGGGACGAAACCCTTCATCTTTGTATAACCATTAAGCTCAGACTGGTGAATGCAAACGACGACTTTCCCATCGAGCTAAGGGAAAATCCAAAGAAACTCAGCTTTCACCCAGACATTTGTGGCATCATCGGAACAGCAGATGATAAAGCATCCGTTGGACTACATTCTCAGAATCTATGCGCGCCTTAAGGGACCTTGGTTCCAGCTGACTGTTTGCATGATCCTCAATGAGCTCTTATCAGCTTATGCATGCAAATACAGATTCAAGGGTAGCAATTGAAGAATTCTCGGTTGTTGTGGTTCTTTTTGCATGCTAGCCTCTTGGATTTGTTTTTTGGTTTATATGTCTGCGGCTTTCAAACAGAGTATACTCACCCACACACGAGTGTTAGGTAGTTCCATTATCGTGTACATCCACAGAATTATTTTGACCTTTTTTTTACCCAAGACGCTATTACATGCATAGAATGCATTAGCTGCTTTCCTAACACCTATATACTTCGCACTCTCCGCCACCTCGGTAGCTATTGGTTCAAATTGTGGTATGTGCCGTTTATTTGTGTACAGGATAAGCTTGGCCTTTTAAGGATTTTACCACATTGTTTATTCACAAGTGAAGTGTTCACAGTTCAATTCGCAACAATAAGAACTTGCCCGACTTTTCTTAATTTCATAAGTAACGGGTGATCCAAGTAGAGTTACTCTTTTCATTAGCCTTTTTTGACAGATCACGTGTGAGTCGTGTCATGCTGTCATGTTATTTTTGTTTAGTATTGCTTGGCATTTCATAATGGAAAGACTTACGCGTGAACAACGTTTACAAATTGTTCAACTTTATTTTGAAAATTCACGTTCTGCGAGGAATGTGTTTCGTGCACTTCGCTCAACTTATGGTCAACATAATCGGCCTACTGAGCGTACTATTCGCAACACCATCACCCATTTTGAGACCCAGCATTCATTATTGGATAATATTCGACCGAATAGACCACGTCCAGCACGCTGTGAAGAAAATATAGCAGGCGTAGATGAGAGTGTAGGCGCCGTTTGCAGCAACTCGGACTGACGTATGGAACGACTTGGCGCATTTTACGTCAAGATCTTAAATTGAAAGCGTACAAATTACAGCTTGTGCAACAACTGAAGCCGCTCGCCCTTCCCAAGCGACATCGCTTCGCTCTATGGGCTCTTGAAAAGTTCCAAGAAGATCCGACTTTTTCGAGGCAAATTTTGTTTAGCGATGAGGCCCATTTCTGGCTCAATGGGTATGTAAACAAACAAAATTGCCGCATTTGGGACGAAGAGCAACCTGAAGAGATTGAAGAACTGCCACTTCATCCAGAAAAAACAACGGTTTGGAGTGGTTTGTGGGCCGGTGGAATCATCGGTCCATATTTCTTTTAAAATTATGCCGGTCCGAACGATAACCGACTATTTGATGCCTGAAATTGAAGCTCGTGATCTCGGCGACATTTGGTTTCAGCAAGACGGCGCCACTTCCCACACATCGCATCAATCAATGGATGAAATTTCGGTGAGCACATAATTTCACGTTTTTGGCTGGTCGATTGGCCACCAAGATCGTGTGATATCACACCGTTAGACTTTTTCCTGTGGGGATATGTAAAGTCAAAAGCTTATGCCGACAAACCCGCTTCGATTCAGGCCTTGGAGTTACCAGTCGAAATGCTCGAACGAGTGATCGAAAATTGGACTCAATGGATGGACCATCTGCGACGTAGCAACGGCCAACATTTGATCGACATAATCTTCAAAAAATAAATGCCAAAGAATGTTCTTTCAAATGTTAACAAACTTCTCCATTAAATTTGAATTTTTTGTGTTTTTTTCTTTAAAAAAGTAGGGAACCTCGAAATGGATCACCCTTTATTTCATTGATTACGAGTACCCATAGTCTTAGGTCAGCTTCACTAACCCAATCTAACTAAAGAGGTCATATCGAAATCTTTTGATTCACTTTATTTAACGCAGAGTGTAGACAAACCTGCATTTAAAGGTGATAGATTACCCGGTCAATGCCGCTAATGAATGCTTTTCTATTCCATTTCTTACTCTGTGCAGATCTACATCAACAAAACATTTTCATTACATTACACTGACAGATGACAACACAAACTATGCCACACCCTAGCAAAGCTTTGCGCTCTCTAATTATCGCATGTTGTTGTTGTCGTTTTCGCGGATTGTTTATGTTAGAAGAATTTCTATTTCCATTTTCGCAAATTCGCATCAGTCAATAACAAAAGAATTCCATATAACCTACTAACCAGTTTATGAAACGACTAAAGACGAGACACACCTACCCTCCGCCGTTGGAGGAAGCCGCCACTAAATAAAATAAATACATTTGAATCTAAATCACATGCAGAGTTATTGTTCGAATTGCAAATCAAATTTTCCACCCCTCACTCTAGACACATATGTATGAATGTATGCGAGAGCACTATTGTGCAATCGCAAATACAGAATACAGTCGTAGTCAGAGAGAGCATTTTCGCTGTTCGCCGAACAAGTGTCTGTGAGTCTACTAAATCCCGTGTGCCGAACCGATACATAAATTTGCCTACAGCGTATGCCGTATGCCATTTTGCTGTACCTCGGTTCTACTTCCACCATTCATTCGTCATTTATGGTATAGTAGACAACTCTCTGGTATACCACTATTGGAGATACACCACCTATTTAAGTGATGGCACTGTGCCTTCCTGTCTTTTCAATTTATGCAATCAAGAGTGAAGCTTAAAAACAAAAAAAAAAAAAAACAAAAAAATCACAGAAAATCAACAACTCTCAGCATGTGCTGTCGCGCTGTGACTGAAGCAGCTTGCGCGAGACTGGGAAATATAAATTGATGACGCCATCAGTGCTGAAGGCTATTATATAATCAGATGATTGGAGGAAGATATATCTACACTGTTCAACATGAATGTATACATCAGTTCCGAATGCGAATATACAATTCTACGTTTGTATGTTTGTATCTGTGTTGTGTGCGACCGATAGAAATGGGCGACTTATTCGAACTATCGTCACTTTTTGTATAGAAAATACATAGTTCACTCGATAAGATAAGGAAAATGTATTCTGCTGGAAATAGATGCCCATAACTCTATGGCAGACTAAATTTTGCATTTAATGTTTTTTTTTTTTTAATGAAATCCCCATTTTGAAAGAGGACTTTTCTATGGCAGTATTACCTACATACATTCGGGAATTTGGATGATAGATGGATGGATGACTCGAGTTCAAACTCATTGGAAATGCCGCAGTATTATGTCGGTTAAATGTCGATGTTGAGCGCCACTTATCAAATTTATTATCTATTTTTAGCGATAGGATCAGTTCTTACAAAACAGAAAATAATCAATCTGGTTTTTGTTGACCTCGATAGCCGCATAAAGAGTAGATGCCCAATTTTAATAGATTTAAGTGCGATTCTTATGTGAAAACTAAACGAAAAGTTCACTCAATTTCTGTCAAATGCTCGATTTAACCATAATGAACTTGAGCCAAGTTTAAAACTTGTCTAGATTTGGTTAGTACAGTGTACTCTCCTTATAAGCGGAAACCCCTCATCCCAGGACAAATTTCAAATATCAGTCTGTGCTTTCATAGAAATAATTCTTCAATAAGCGAACTCCCTAATAAGCTACAGTCCGACCGAAGGTCAATTGGACGAAGCCGAAGCCGAACGTCGGCATTTTTATAAACTTCGGCCGAAGCTAAATGTTCGGTCGGACTCTACTAATAAGCTAGAGTCCGACCGAAGGTCGATTGGACGAAGCCGAAGCCGAACGTCGGCATTTTTATAAACTTCGGCCGAAGCTAAATGTTCGGTCGGACTCTACTAATAAGCTAGAGTCCGACCGAAGGTCAATTGGACGAAGCCGAAGCCGAACGTCGGCATTTTTATAAACTTCGGCCGAAGCTAAATGAAGGTCGGACTCTACTAATAAGCTAGAGTCCGACCGAAGGTCAATTGGACGAAGCCGAAGCCGAACGTCGGCATTTTTATAAACTTCGGCCGAAGCTAAATGAAGGTCGGACTCTACTAATAAGCTAGAGTCGATTGGACGAAGCCGAAGCCGAACGTCGGCATTTTTATAAACTTCGGCCGAAGCTAAATGTTCGGTCGGACTCTACTAATAAGCTAGAGTCCGACCGAAGGTCAATTGGACGAAGCCGAAGCCGAACGTCGGCATTTTTATAAACTTCGGCCGAAGCTAAATGTTCGGTCGGACTCTACTAATAAGCTAGAGTCCGAATGAACAATCGGCTTTGGCTTCGGCGAAAAAAGGCCGAAGTTTTAGCCGAAGGTTTACCGTTTCCGTTTTCCGAGAATTTTTCGCATGAGAAATTTCGAGCAAGTCGTGTTTGTTTCGTTTCTATAGTTTTAAGGACCGTTCACATGAGAGCGAACTGCGAATAGGCGAATCGCGAACAAATCAATTTTAATGTATTTATGAATAGAAAATTTCTATTGCTTCTACCACAAAAGCTTGATATTTAATTGATCTAACATCCTATCTAAAAAAACCGAGTCGAAATTCATTTAAATTACAAAAAATTTCCCGCGAATTGAAAAATTCTTGCCGCGAACTGTCACTCTTTATTCACAATCCACATAATACAGACGCGATCCACAAATCCGCGAATGAAAAATTCGTTCGAACTTAACCTTAAAATTGACACATCTTGTTGCTAACATTTACAAATAAGATTCGCGGGTACCCGCGACCAAAAAAAGTTCTCATGTGAAAGAAATGTCAGAATTTACGGATATTCGCCGGTTCGCAGTTCGCGGTTCGCTCTCATGTGAATGATCCTTTAGTTGCACCTGAATGAATGTTAGTTTGCATTTGTAGTTATTCACAGGCAATCAATCCGATTCATTTACTGCCTATTTTTGACTTTTGTTTCTTTGTAAAATACATTTTGTTATGATTATGAGTTATTTTATCTAATAAATTTTATACACGTCAAATAAATTATAGGATCATTTATTTTAGGTTCCTTGGTTGGTTGCAGGTTGCACTACATTCGGCTTCGGCATTGGGCAAAAAAATGACCTTCGGTCGGACACTACTAATAACCTCACGCGGATGCAAAAGTTGATAGCCGATTTATCCCCCTCATAAGCATTCAAAATCGAATTGAAGCACGGTCTTTTGTTGTTTTGTTTTATTTTTTGCGCTCTTTAAAAAGCAAAGGAATTGCACCAAAACTTTAACAAATACGCAAATATTTCACAGGTCCGTCACTGAATTAGAGGCATATACTTCCTAGGGTGCCGAAATGGTTAAGTGTACACATTTTTGACATCCTTACACAGTTTTTAGCCACGCCCATATTATGTTTTTTTTTTTCCGCCTAAGAGAGAGTTCACTGTATTTGGTTTTGCTTTAGACTTCAGTTATAGGTATCATTAAAATGCTTCATTGAAAATGTTGTTTTCCAATTTTGAGACGACTAACAATATTAGCTTTAAATGGCATCAAAATAAAGCTAATCACTTATAGAATTTTTCTACAAACAAAATTACTTAATTCTGATTTTGAACTTTTGAACAAATCTATTTTTATTATTTTGCTGATTTAAATCGTTTTCAATGAACAGCTGATATTCGTTTCTACAATTTGGAACACAATCGTTCCACTGATGTGTTCGATTCTCTTGCTATTCCCAGCTGTCAGTTTTGCTTTCAATAATCAACTCTAACCTTAAAATCTATACCAGTGGCCTTCCACTGACAGAAAGTTTTCAATGATTGCTACAACTGACTTGTCAAAAAAATTAAATATATATTCCACTGATACATTTAAAAGATAGCTATAACTAGCATAATAGTGAATGATTAAAATTGAAAGTCGAAACTTTAATATTCACATCAGATATTTCCAAAGAATATAAAATTACCAAGAAGTGTATTTTGAACACAAAATGCTATGTCTTAAATAAGAAAAATAAAAGCAGCCTGCTTGTGTCGTCGATCCTCACTGCCGTTCATCGAAAAAAACGATACAGGATATTCTGTTGGCATATGTAAGTTTTCCTAAATGGATAGGCATAAAGAGGTATCTCCGTTCTGGATAAGTAATAGCCAAAGCTGTGAGAGCGAGTTTCAATGTTGGAACCCGCCATACAAAAAAATTTCAGTAGAAACAATAATATGAGATGCGTCTTCTTGGTATTTCTTTATTCTTTGAGATTTCGTTTTTTCAGTTTGTGTCAGCTGTCAAATTACCGTACTGAATGTTCCATTTCATTTACATATATTTTGCATAGTTCCGCAAAAGTTGACGAAACTTAACGAAACCGAGCATAATGTCAGTATAGTCATGTGCATGCTATAGTAATGGGACATTCAATTGCGCTGGCGTAAGCTCATGAAAGTCTACTTTGGTTGACGACTTTGGTTACCTCTTGATAACGTAATTTTATTTGAACGCTATAAATCCAAGGGTAGCAGATTGAAGGTAGTAAACTGGGAATTGCTTCCAAACCAGTTGCTAAAGTCGTTCTTATTGGCCGCATCCAGAATTATAACCCTTCTGAGATTGAAGGTAACAAACTGGGAATTGCTTCCAAACCAGTTGCTGGAGTCGCTCTTATTGGCCGCATCCAGAATTATAAACCTTCTGAAAATTTCAAATATCTGTGATCAACAGCAAAGTCAGCGTAGGGTGGATTAAGTGGAAGGAAAACTAATGTCACGTAAGCTGAAAGAGAGGTCCAGCGCTCACATTCGTTTCTTAATGTTGGACAAAGTACAAAAAGTATGAGGGCAAATTGAAATCGGCTAAGATTAAAATGTTTCCCATCAAAGCATGAGCATCCTAGATTGGATCGAATAAGTTCCAAAATGCGAGGAAGATTTCTCACGTCAAAAAAAAAAACCGATCTAAAAAAATTATGAGCACGAACCGTTTAGTGAGCATTGCCATGTTCAAAGAAACGTATGCAAGCGCGAAAGAAAGACAAGCAAATGTAGCAACACCAGCCTCACATTGTCCTCAGTGACGATGCGGTCGGTAATGCCTGCAGATATTATTTGAAGGTCTAAACGATATACCCCATAGGCAAACAGAAGTGATGCAGTGAAGTTGGAGCTCTATGATCCCAATAATTCTAATAACGATCTCGTCGAATAAATAGAAAAAAATAAGGTCCTATCCTTCTGCCACAGTAGGGCTCTACCTTGTGGCGTTCCTTTTGAGACCATTCACTCTTAGGACAATATCACTAAAGTTTGCATTTACTTATGTTTGTTTCATTATGTAAGTACGTGTACGTTAGAACTCTTCAGCGTCCTTTTCACTGCACAGCTGTTTTTACTCCCTTGCCTTTCATATACTGTCGAACGTCGATAACTCGAATGAAATTAGTTAGCAATAGCGCCAAAACTGAAATCTACATAAAATTTTTTTTTGATAATTCGAACTTCTATTACTCGAATGACTTGATAACTCGAAGAGATTATTTGGCGTAACCTTCGATAAGTCGAACTCTGAAGGTGAATTCCCAAATTCTGTTTATAATGTTACTCTTCTCTGGTGAGAAGGCTTTCGAGGGCAGTGTGTTTGAAATGAAGAGCATTAGACTTCACGCCAAGCTTTTAGAATAAACCCGATAACCAAGCCGCATGTTAAAAGGACGCATAAGGACCAGGGGCCTATTTCACAGATCATACATCACATACATTAGATACATCATACAACAAATCAATTATCATAAATAACATTCAAATTTCTGTTTCACAGACTTCATTGGAAACATTGTATGATTCCAGTGATTCCAGAAAGTATGACTCGTGCATCAATTGTGAATTTCTTATTGGTCAATTATTTTTTAATGTCAAACATTCCTTTGCAAAATACGGTTGCTAGCGTAATTTTAGTTAAGCGATTTCATGAGCATGCTTATGGAACTTGTGGCTGGGATTGAGCGCGAAAGAAGGAATTTTTTGCGACTCCATTTACATGTCATTTCCTTTCAGATAACGGGCGATGATGTGAAAAACGAAAGATGGTGGTAATTTGCAACAATTATGTAAACAAATTTGTCTCTCTTTCAATTCAACCGTACCCTCGACAAATGAAACTACATCATGTCTGACCACCTCAACTCTCATTCGCATGTTTTCTACTTCATTTGTATTGAATACCGCATACCTCAATTCAACTTTTTTCAATAATGAGGAGACCAATACATTTCGCACATCTTCTCAAACCTCAGCAGAACAGAATGAACAAATAGTTTGAGGAATAAGGACCAGGGTCATGTAACGACGTCAGTGTCCTTCGTCTTCAGATTCATTTAATTCCTTAACATTAGGTGTCCTTCGCTTTATTTTGTATTTACCTTTATTCTTGAACGTTGTAAAACCTGTCCCCATTCTTCCTTTATTACAAAATTTGTAATGTTGTGCCGGCAAAATTACATAAGCAATAATTATAGCAACAAATACTACTTACTTACTTACATTTTCGTTTTGAAACGTCCATTGCTTCCTTTTTACATCAATGTATTCTGCTGTATGTGATGTATGAAAATGTATCATACATTGTATGTATGTCTACTGTATCATAAAATTCTGTGAAACATAATCATACTAAAAATATTCCAGTCAATTATATAGTTGTATGACTGCCATCATACAACAAATCTGTGAAACAGAATTGATGTATCAAAACATACATTGTATGTGATGTATGATCTGTGAAAAAGGCCCCAGGGTATTGGCAAACATCGAACATCCCGAGACTCCGTGCAAGAATTGACTGTTCGTAGCTAAAGGGTGATTTTTTAGCTGGTTTGGTTTTGGCAACACTGGTTTTGACAGCTGACGTGTGTTTAGTACCTTGTGTCACTGTCAAACAGCTTCAGTTTGGTTTGCAATTTAACCATGGATCGTCTTACAAATGAACAACGCTTGCAAATTATTGAATTTTACTATCAAAATTCGTGCTCGGTTCGAAATGTTCATCGCGCGCTGCTTCCATTTTATGATCGGCATTCTCGACCTTCTGAGCAGTCTATTCGGAAGATTGTGACCAAATTTCGCACCAAATTTACTTTGTTGGACATTAAACCACCAACACGTTTACGTACTGTGCGTATTGAAGAAAATATTGCGGCCGTATCAGCTAGTGTGACAGAAGACCGCGAAATGTCGATTCGGCGCCGTTCCCAGCAGTTAGGCCTTTGTTACAGCACTACGTGGAAAATTTTGCGGAAGGATTTGGGCGTAAAGCCTTTTAAGATACAGCTGGTGCAAAAACTAAAGCCAGCCGACCTACCACAACGCCGAATTTTTGGTGAATGGGCTCTTGGAAAGCTGGCCGAGGATCCGCTTTTTTATCGAAAAATTGTGTTCAGCGATGAGGCTCATTTTTGGTTGAATGGGTACGTAAATAAGCAAAATTGCCGCATTTGGAGTGAAGATCAGCCAGAAGCATTGCAACAGCTACCAATGCATCCCGAAAAAGCCACTGTTTGGTGCGGTTTATGGGCCGGCGGCATTATTGGGCCATATTTCTTCAAAGATGATGCGAATCGCAGCGTTACTGTCAATGGTGAACGCTACCGAGCGATGATAACAAACTTTTTTTTGCCCGAAATGGAAGTTCTTGACTTGCATGATATGTGGTTTCAACAAGACGGTGCCACATGCCACACAGCACGCGAAACAATGGCGCAATTGCGAGGCGAGTTTGGTGAACAGTTAATTTCACGTTTCGGGCCGGTCAATTGGCCGCCTAGATCGTGCGATTTGACACCATTAGATTATTTTTTGTGGGGGTATGCCAAGGCTAATGTGTATAGGGACAAGCCCGCTTCGATTGACACACTGGAAGCCAACATCCATGCATTCATTCGTGAGATACCGGCCGATATGTGTGAAAGAGTATGCCAAAATTGGACTCAGCGGATGGGCTACCTGAGACGCAGCCGCGGTCAAGCAAGCAAGGTTCAAACTATCGATTCAAATAAATATTTCATTCATTTTTTCGAATTTTTTGTGTTTTTTTTTTAAAAAAAGTTCTAAACCTCTTAAAAAATCACCCTTTAGTAACGAACTGATCTTTGCCCACGACATCCTCCATTATTGCCTATTGACATTTATTTAACCCTGTGATCTAACATAATCACTAATCGATTCTACGGTCTCCATGATGCGTGAATAAAAACGATAAAAAAGAACAAACAACAACAATTTATTCATTCATCCTAATGCCACACATAATTTGCGTTCGCAATGCTTTAACAACCTTACACGAGCTTACTCGAGATAAAAGCTATCTTTGTTCCTGAATAGATGTCTCATTTAATTAGATCACTAAAATTTCAGCAATAACCTTGTTTGTGGCGTGGCTAGCAAGTAAATAATAATAAGCAGAGCCTATCCGCCTAATGTACATATATCTCACCACATCATGAAAATTGATACCTCAACTTCCTTGACCATTATTTGTTGAAATCGCATCCAACGATATTTCCGTCAACGTTACACCCTGTTCACCTGCCACACAAACACACACACACACACCAAACAAATGATGTTTACCTTAATAAATTGCAATTTTGAAAAGACAAGACTCATTCGAGAAGAGTAACAACATTATAAACAAACAATATGTAATATAAAAAATGAAAGTGTACGACATGCATGTTTGCCGTTTTTTTTTGTTGTTTTTCTTTCTCTACTTTTCTTGATTGGTGTTTTCCCTTGCGCTTTGCGGTGCTACATAGTTAAACTGCATAATATCTTTTCCTATGTACATATGCGCATACATATGCCATGCACACCTTTACGTCATTAACTATACATGTAAAGATGGGTGATTTGTGGGAGGGGGAAACGAAAAACTCAAACAACTTGTGCAACATCACGTAACCGTATTTTGTGTTAAGTGTACTTCCCATTGTCGACCATAAATAAGAATTCAAAAAAAAAAAAACAAAATAAACTAAAATAAAATGTATGTAAAAGTCGGCGGCATTAACTGCTGTAGACCAACCCTTGGCATTTAATGTGCATGAAAAGTGCATGCGCGGTTCCGGAATGTATAACGAAACTAAAAATTGATGTCATCCAAGAGAAAACATAAAGCTGGACTTAGCAATGCAAAGTACCTAATGTTGTTTGTCGTGTTTAAGTTCAAAACCTTCGTCTGTTCGTGGTATGGCTTGAATTCAAGCCTTAGCAACGACATCGAACTGGGAGGCTTGGACTAGAACATCAGGAACTCATATTTTAGTGATAAGAAGTTAAAATGTTCTGTACTCACCATACACCTACAGCTTGGAGCGTAGTTTGGGCAAGGTTCAGGAAATTTACAGAGGAAATACTCCGCATTCTGCACAAGAGTCGTAGATAGCTTCACCGCTTGATCCTAGCAGATTTAGGTGTTTTGGAAAAGCGTGCTGATGTCTACTGCAAACTTCATTAACTTCATTCGGACGGGATTA
Source organism: Ferdinandea cuprea (assembly GCA_963576555.1). Lineage (NCBI taxonomy): Eukaryota > Metazoa > Arthropoda > Insecta > Diptera > Syrphidae > Ferdinandea > Ferdinandea cuprea. The sequence goes on from OY754958.1 coordinate 43,400,760, forward strand.
GTTTGGTCTGTCTGCATCCCGAAGAATCGTGCTTTCGAACATCGTGTTCAAGGGAGACCCTGGATGGCCCTTACTAGCGATGACGGCAGACAAAACACTGGTTTAGATTTACAGAAAACTTGCTCCGAACCTTATGCTAAGTTTCCACCGAGCGCTAGATCGAGATTAAGATTAATCTGTCCTTAATCTACTTTAAATCTTAAGATTTGCCATACAAATTTGTATTTGCTTGAAAAAAACTAGGTTTGCATGTAAGAATCGGCTTGTGAACACACTCAATACCAATTTGCCATACCTGAATATGTCAAAAGTGACGTTGGTTTTTTGAGAATTGAGAGCGAGTAAAACAATTTGACAACCAGATATTGGACATTTTGTGCTCAAATTTGAGAGCCAGAGAGCGGGTTGAGAGAAAACCCCCATATTAATCTCCTTTTTGTTCGGTGGAAACGTGTAGAGATTCATTGTTAATCTTTTGCCTTTAATCTCGGTTTATCTTTTGGTGGAAATGCAGCATTAACTTGCCAGCCCATCGCAGGTCTCAATTGCCATCATTTTAAGAATGACCCGGAACCCAGTCTTCCGACTAAGTTCAAATACTTTTCGAGTTGAGACGCTTATATAGAAGTGATTGAGTATCATACTACAGACATATTTACTTTGAACCCTCAGCCAATTCTTCACAATAAAATGCATGGCCATTGGAAAAGCATAGATCTCCATTGGAAAGACCGATGCATATATGCGAGACGAGGAGAAAAACTTGACGTCAGATTTCACGAAAGCGGCTTACAGATTTGGACCCATTAGTTGCTTTTGCCTATGGCTCAGGAGCGGAAAGTCGACTTTGAAATGTGTTATCAGAAGGAACATCCCTTAGACACGGGCCATAGGATATAGTTCTCGCGCAATTTCATTAAAAATCTAAACATGCGCAAGCCAACATCAGACGCCAAATTTGTCCAACTCCTTGCATAATCTGACCATATTGACGTAATCGAAAAATGGCAGCGAGCTGAAGTATATGCTGTCAACGAGAAATAACTCTCAGTCGCATCGACGACTCGGACAAAACATCCCAATGGACAGACGGCAGTAGTTAACGATTTTGACTACCTGGACTGAAGCAAGGAATTACTCTTGCCAATCGCAGTTTCTTTGGGTTCATATAAGAGGTAAAGCCTTTCTTTCTAGAGGCATGGACTCTGTCAAAATCGGATAAAAACCACCAGGAATTTTTAGAGGAAACGATTCTTACATGAAATGTTGAGGATACAACGACTGAGATGGCTGCGACACTTGGACCGTATGCACCATAACGCACCAGTCCGAAAAACGTAGCAGAGTAAGACCCCAGGTGGCGACCTCAATCAAATTAGTGTGCGTTTAGTTTCGCGCACAGTAAAGCGATTAAGCGATCATGTAAATGCTTCTCGCATTCTCATCGCTTTCTCGAGTAACCTAACTGGAAGCAGTTAGCTAAAGACCGAGCTGACGAACAGGAGGATTTTGTTGGTTTTGAGGGTCCAGCCCGGACTGTAAGCAACACCAAAATGAAAAATTAATTTTAAACTCAACAAACTGTGAAACTGGTCATTAGAAAACGAAACAAAATGCCATAACAAAATGCGGACGTGCTTCTTAACATATTTTGGCTGTTGTAACACATTTAACTGTAAACCACTGGAAAAAGTGTACATAATTCTAAACATAATACCTAACAACTTACACTTACATGGAGTAGTTGTGGGTTTGCGCCATTTTCAAGCAAGTTATAGTTAGTAGTTTTTCGCATTATTATATGCTCCAGCAGCGGAAAACCATGTGCGTAACATTAAACTGTATAGGAAACCACATACTGAATGATGTGAATTGTTTTTGTGTTTATTGTGATTACCACCACACGAACAAATAATTTATTATTAACTTTAGTGCAAGTTGGCCACTGAATTTTAAAGAGTAACAAATTTCCAAATACGCATTGCAAAACTAAAACTTGCCCACCTAAGGATCATTCATATGCGAGCGCGAATTACGAACTGCGAACAAGGGAATATTCGTAAATTCTGACAATTATTTCACATGACACATTTTTTTGGTCGCGAATCTGATTTGTTAATGTTAGCAGCAAGATGTGTCAATTTTAAGGTTATGTTGAACGAATTTTACATTCGTGGATTTGTGGATCGCGTCTGTATTATGTGGATTGTGAATAAAGTGAGACAGTTCGCGACACCAATTTTATAGGTATTAAGAGTCAGAAACAGAAAAAACGACAAAGACGATGTCACTAATCGTAAAAAAAAATATTCTCGAGATCAAATAGATTCATTTCAAAACAAAAAGTGTCATAGCTGTCACATTACTTGTCGAATGCTGGCTTTAACTGCCCGAACGTTACGGGTTTATTGTTCTTGACACTATTTTTTGCGTAATTTCGCAAAAGGAATACCAAAACGTACGTTAAATCGCATGCTCCTGGCGACCAGTGACTTCATTAGAGTGTGAAATTTTATAACCTGGAGTGCAACTGACATGCAAAATGAACCAATAAATAATGACAACTTGAGAAAAGACACCGTCCAAATAGATAAAATAAAGTGACCATAAATTTGACAATATTTGAGGTCAAATTCAAAGTTCGACCTAGCCCGCTTACATTTCAAGGCATGTGGAGGTTAATCATGGAGTGTGCCACATCTCACCAAGTCTAATTGCATGCTTGACTGTGAAACAGTGACCAGATGTGATAATATTCGTAGCCCAAATGTGCAATCTTTTAAGCGAGATAAGGTTCTTTCACGTTTCAGATCCAGTTTGGACCAAATCAGTTGTAAATTTTGTCCACCTAAGGCTGTTCGAATGCCGTGAGAACTCTTAATGACATATTGACATGATCAGCAGTATAGAGTTAATAAACTAATTTCAACATCAGTTTGCCTATCCAGGAAGATATGAACATCTCTGCCTGATATCATGTTTCTCTTAAGTCTTTTATCGCCAAAACTGCTGCCAGAAATGGACAGGAACCATTCGACAGTAAACTCTGGCAATTTATTTTGCCAATCGCTTTTAGATTTACATCGCAGTCCTCTTGTATGGCGTAGAAGTGTGGTTTCTGTCAAGAGCCCGTTATATCGTTGATGTCAGTTGACAATTGCGCAAAACTTGCAAGACAACGCAAGGCGATGAAGTCAAGCGTATTGCTGATAACATCGAACACAGTTGTGAATATCAAAAACATCAGCAAGTATTGCGTCCTTAGAACAAACCCGGTTATCGTTGATGTTGATTCCTGGTTATAAAGTCAGAAAAGACAGCTCGCCATAAACTCTGAAATCACACAATTCTTTTGGAAAAAAAGAAGAGTTAATCTAAATACGGCATAAGGAGGGCTTTAGCTACCTTTTCTGTTCCACACACTTAGACGGCCCTATGAAGGACTCATTCATCTAATTCAGTTCTGTTTTAGGGCGCAAATGCACAACCGGAAGGACAACGTAGTATGTATCGGCATATGAAGGGCACAACTGGAAGCAAATGTCAAACATCCGAGTACCAAAGTGTCAATGGTTGACAGAGAACATAAAATTGTATAAAATATCCCTACCAAACGAATGCCTTTAATGCGGGGCTGTACGATTAAGGTTTATATGCCGATTCGCAGTTACAAAAGGTGGCAGTGGCTTTAGCTTTACTGCCAACTTCCGTTTTGCCATTTCTTTTCCAAATGAAACTCGCGCATGTTGCCATGGAATCTCTTTGTTTCAAATACAACTAAATAAAGGGTACAGTCAGTGTTCACCCCCTTTTTCTTTTTTGCCCTTAATTATGTAGATACATGTGGCGTTCGGTGTACAGTGTACTGGCTGAGCGTACCTTTTCACCTACGAAGGGCATTCTTTAAAGCACACTACGTCCTCGTAGTGTTGTAATGCAAAACTACAGAGTACAGAGTTGAAATCAAGGCAACACTAACAACTTGTACAATTGTATAGAAATGAGGACAGGATATTCCTGAGTCTGGGAAAGTAGAGCATTATACGTAATTGAACTTGCCAAAGAATCTCATGGAATCAATTAAACGAAAAAAAAAATTTCCATTCATTTCTGTGGGTGGAATAGTTTTTCAAATTTTATTTGCATTCCCCTGAGCACTTCGTCATCCCCTTAAAAAAAAAAATCAAATATGACGTCACTTTTTGTTCCACACGGTATTTTTTTTTTAGATCACAATCCTCCTTTTCCCATATATACATATTCCCACTGTGACTATTTTTTTTTTCAACACTCGAATAAATGTATGTAAATTAATTTTAATTTGATAATTGCACAAACTTTGCAGTAAAATAAAAAATAAATACATTTTTATTTTTTTTTGAAATTCCATTCACTATGGGAAAATAAACGAAAAAATAAACTTACGAAATTTCCTTAACGCACCGGCAATAAGCCAACTTCCTTAATTATTTAAAAATATTTCCAAAGTTTTTAACTTTTCTTCTTTCTAATTGGAACACAGAATTCAATAAAGAGAAAAGAATGGAAAAAAGAATCCAAATCCACGGAGACGAAGACGGACGAATTAACCGAAAAAAAATATAATAAAAGTGCACAAGAAATTCCCCCGAAAAAAACAAAATATCCCTTTATCATGCGAAGGGGGGAAATGTCATGGAAATGTACAAAACCCGCACATCATCGCGTCGAAACGCAGTGAAAATACTACAAGAAAAAAAAAAAACACCTTACCAAATTTTTTTTTCTTCGTTTGCCTCTCCTTTTCGTTCTCTCTACGCACACTCGTCGTGATCGTCGTCGTCGTCGATAAATTGGAATACGAATCGAAAATGTGGAAATAAATTATAATCCAAAGGGGAGAAGAGAGCGAAAGTAGTATAATAATCCAATGTTTGTCAGTTTATTAAACGCCACCAACAGCACAATTTCGAATGATTTTCTATAATAATTTTATTATATTTTGCAACACAACTGTAATTGAAAACGAAAAGAAAAATATATATTTATTTTAATTTTCTTTTCCAAAAGAAACGATAACGAATGTAACGCGACCACAACCGAATACACACAGCACAAAAGTACCGCGCGGCTATATTGAGGAAATTTATTCCTCTTTTTATTTCTTTTATTACTTTTTTTTTTGAGAGATTTTATATTTTATACGATTTCACACGCATACCACGAAACAAAAACACACGAGAGAGAGCAACAGTAAAAGTTTGAGGAAAAAAGAGAGAACAAATTTCCCTTTATAATTTAAGAAGCATACGCCCAGTTGACGTATCGAACGGGAATAGATGACAAAAAAAAAATAGAAAATAAAAGAATTTTCAAAAGAAAAATTAAAGAAAAGGCAAATTTTTCAATTTTCTACAAACTTTACTGCTACACTTGTGATTGCATTTTATCAAGCCATTTTGGAGTTTGTCACTGTATTACGTCACGTAGGGTGGTGGCAATGCCGGCGCGTTCTTTTTTTTTTCGCTTTGACCGATTGGAACAGGTTTTTGATGGTCTTAATGACGCGCTTCAATTAACACTTTTTTGGTTTCTTTTTAGTTCAGAATTTTGCACTTATTAACGAAGAACTGAGTTATTTTTTACCTTTCTTGATCAGCCAAACTCAACAATTAAAACAGAAAAATATTTGAAACACAACGCGTTCGTCAGTCGAGATGCGCAACATTCGATCCAATACGCTTCTACTTTGATTCTGCTAATAATTTCCCTTGGAAACAAGTTAAGAAGTGGTTTTGTTCAGCGGCGCGGCGGGGCGGCTATTGGTTTAGGTTTTATTGGGAAATGGTGTGTCTGTGTGAGTTTGGATTTGTTTACTTCGTATTGGAGTAAACAGTGAAGAGAGTTGATCCCGATCCGGTCTCATTTGGGGCATGCGTTTGTTGGCGATGCTGATGATGTCAACCACGAAAAAATCAAATTGGAATGGTGAATATGGGGAATTGGCGTTGTCATAAATACTGGGAAGCCATTTTAAAATGATTAAATGGCTGTTACATTTTCTTCACCTTCAAATCGAAAGATGGATTGTCCTAGGAATTTTCTTGTTTAATGTTCTCAATAATTTCGCACTTTATGGTTGGTGGAAAATATTATTTATTAAATGATTTTATCACATATTTAAAAAAATCAATTGTCACAGAATTTAATTAATATGTTTATTTATTAACCTTTTTAAGTTTTGATCTATTTAGGTTTGATTTTAGGTATTGACTTAAATACGATATAATAGGTATAAACAGAAAAATACAAGGGAATTAGTTAACAAACAGAAGGAAAGGCTACAGTCCTCATGGGGCAAACAGTATGATACCCTATCCATATCCCTATATGCCAAACGATGGTTGGCGTTTTATTTCATTAATTCTTTTTTAAAAAACGCTCCCTAAAAGTAAGCGTGGCAAAAAACTTTGTATGGCAAACTTGTTCAGTTTCTACATATTTTTTAAGGTTCTAAACCTTCATCTCTTCAACTACTTCATCTTTTTTTAAAAAAAAAAAACGTTTCAAGGGTTTAACGTTAGTTCAGTTCCTTATTTTTGCTTTCGTACTACTTTAATTTTGTTAGAAGCACTAATCTATTAATTGTTTCGAAAGCTCTTTGGAAATCTAAAAACAGGAAAATTATATAATTTTTTTATGTCTTCCGTTATTTAAAGTCATAATCAGCCAATTAGGAGCAGTTTCACAAGAGTGTTCTGAACGAAAATCAGATTTTGTATTAGTATCTTACTGTCAGAACTAACCTCCATATAATAATTGCCAAGTCAATTTTCTGTCATCTGCATTTCTCGGAAACTGTAAGGCCTATAAAGCTGAATATAGGATCGTAGCCTAAAAAGGTACAGGATTTTTATTTTGTTTCATAGTTTTAAAGCCGAGGCGACTTTTAACCGCTTTAAGCTTACAGAGCCATCTATATTGTTGTATTTATGGATACCTCAATACGAAATATTTTATTCCAAATTCAGTTCGGTCAGTTAACATAATTAATTACGAAGAAGTGTTACGTTAGAAAAAAAAATATGTAATGCCAGATACGGAATGAAAAACTTAGTTATTATATGTTAAATTTGTAATTCAGTCAAAATCGCTTACAACGACATTGTCTAGGACTTTTGGTTTATAGTTCGTACGAACAAGTTAGTAGTCGTAAGTTTCGACTCAGTTAATATCAATTAGAGTATTTACTTTAAATATATCTTCCCACAAAACAGTTTTATTTTTCTATGCAATGAAAGCAATCTGTTCAATCCGAGAACAATAAAGTAGGACGCTTTAAAGAAAGATATGTTTTCTGACTTAAAATAGTTAATATTTAGTTGGATAGTTAAATACGGGCTAGGCCGGGCATTCAGCTAGTATTTAAATGTTTGTTCATGTGATCGGAAACATTTTTATAGACCTGAATTTATCACAGTTCATTTTATTATGTTCTTTTGGAATAGAGTGTATTATGGATTCTTGTTATACCCTATCCTAAAGGTATATTAATTTTGACACATAGTTTGTAACACCCCTTAATATTCGTCGCAGACCCCTAAAAGTATATATATTTATGATCAGGACCAAATCCTAAGACTATTTAGCAATGTCCGTCCGTATCAATTTTGAGGCCTTTAAAATTGTGCTAGGAAGCTGTAATTTGGAACATATACTCCCTAGGGTTCCGAAATGGTAAAGTGGTAAAATTTTCAAAATACGCCCACTGCCACGCCCACAATTTAGAAAAAACCGTTTTACGGCTTAAGTTAGAGAGATAAAGTTGTACAATCTTCACAAGATATGTAGGTACTGCCCACATTTATTAATTTGTCATATAAAGTTTTTTGCCACGCCTACTTTTTGTGGGAGTTTTTCACTAAAATGCTGTTTTCTTCGAAAATTTTCATAGAAATCGAAAAAAAATGTTTAACAATATATTATGCCAATATTTTTCTCAATATATCGCCCATACAAAGTTTTTGGCCACGCCCACTTTTTAGGGGTGTTTTTTGAAAAAATATTTTTTTTCTATAAATTTCATAGAATGAAATAAAATGCTATCCATCATCTTCCTAATGCTTTTTTTCTTTGGGGTACATAGGGATAAGGATAGGGTATCATACTGTTCGCCCCAAGCGGACTGTAGCCTTTCCTTATGTTTAACCTGAATTTTGAAAAACGCTTTGTTTAAATGAATTATTTATAATTTCAGCAGAATAGTTTCGACTACATTGAATATTTGAATGTTTAAATTTGCAGAGTCCTTTTTTACATATTGAACTAAGTTCACTTAAGAAGCTTGATTGACTGAAAATTTCACCCAGAGGCCGTGAAGGCCCATTGTGAGTATCCTATTTATACATGTAAGGACATGTGGCTAACAAAAACACTTCGATCTGTTGAGGAATAGTTTTATGTCTGATAGAGTCACCCTAGCCAAGTCGTCCAGACTTTCGAAGAACCGTGCTCCCATGCATGATGAGCGGCGTTCTTGTAAAGCTGGGTAGTGGCATAAAAGATGTTCCACGGACTCTATTTCCTCCTCGTCTCTGCAGCTTCTGCAGAAGTCATTTGCAAAGACCTCTAGCCTTTGCCATGTTTCCTATAATGCAGTGTCCGACTTATACCCCGACGAGCATCCGGATTTGACTTACTAAAAGAGACTTTGATCTTTTGGGGTCAACAACAGGCCACAGACTACGGGTTATGACGCAACCGTTGGTGTTGCTTCATTGTTCCTTAGCCAATAAGCAATAAGTCTTTGCAGTGTTGAAAGGCGGTAGCATCTCTCCGTCAGCTAATCGAGGGTTCATATCAAAGCCGTATATGGCCAATTCGTTCGCTTTTCCATTCCCTTTCACTCCAACGTATGCAGGAAACCAGCAGAGTAGAACTTAGTGATGACGCTATGAGGCATTAACAAGGTTGCAGCCGATTGCTTTAAGTGCTGCTTGAATGTCCACACAGACGGTTATTTACATTGCTGGTAGCTGCATCGATAAGAAGTCTCTGCTGCTTTCTTAACCGCATAGATATCAGCTGGGAAGACACTGCAGTGATCGGTCCGGTTGGGAGCAAGTCTTTCTGAGAATACGCCGGCTCCTGTACCTTTATCTGTTTTAGAACCATCCGTGTAGACGGGTATACCTTTAATAATAGTACTGGTTGAGTCCCAGTCCTGTCTTTTGGGTATAGTGATTCTGAAATCTTCCTCGATGGCATACCTGTGTTTCTCGTAATCAGTACGTGACATGATACCCTTCCTATCAAGGGTTTCAAGTATGCTCGAGTGTCCGCAATAGCCAGGCCTCCAAAGTTTGTTCTCTCTTAATCTAAGAGCGGCTTTGGCTGCCACGTTTTTAGTAGATAGCTCAATGGGCTGCAGGTACAATAAAGTCTCCAGACCTAGTTGCGGTGTGGATTTAATTGCGCCTGTTAAACCCAAACAAGCGATTCTCTGCAACTTGTACAGGTTCTTAAGAAACGATTTTGTTTCCACCGCCTCCCACCACACAACTGAACCGTAGGTAAGAATGGGTCTCACAATCGCGGTGTACAGCCAGTGCACAATGTTCGGTTGTAAGCCCCAGTTTTTCCCAAATTATTTTCTACATGCATAAAAGGCATTAAGTCCTTTCTTCAGTATTCGGCCTCGGATGAGAGATTAAGTCGGACACCTTTATAGTAGGTATACCGTCACTTAAAACGTTTATGCTATTTAAAAAAAAATAAGTGATTAGCATGTTTGCTTGATTAGCTCCAAAACTATTATCAATTAGTTTGGCTTACCATTCGAAAACGACACAAGTAACAAAAGAACACTTTCAAAAGTGTTCGGAAGCCTCGTGGATTCCAAACAAATTCTATTCATCTTGAATTCTTCCTACAAGAAAATTGTTGCACAAAAATTCGTAAGTTTCGAGTATACCACATAAAGAAATTAATTAATTTTTTAACAAAATTTATGTACACCAACCAATTACACTGACAATTATATACTATTTAACAGTTCAATTAACTCTTCTTCCTTTTGCTTGAATCGTTCATACGATTTTAGAGCTTTTGTTGTTTTGTCGCTTGAGCCTTGAGGTTCCTCCGACTTTTGGTCTGCCACTGCTTTTCTTTCGCTGTTTGATACAATAAAAATTAAAACAAAAAACATACCCAAGGAAAGAAATGTTTTACACTCACCCTTTAGTTATTGCTCCAGTTTCTAGAAACTCTTTTAAATTCGTCAAATGAACTTCTTCCCGTGCGTCATATTTTTCAAATTTCCTAGGCTTACATGTGCGGCTTTTTACAAGCTCTTGTTTCTTCTGCTTGCGAATTTGTTCGATTTCTTTTACTACTTTAGCCGAGGGTAGTCGAATGGTAGGGGCATCACCAATCACCTCATCAGCTAGTGAGCAGACATTTTTAATTATTTCAACTTCGTCTACTTGAACACCAATTTCGGATTTTTCAATCTCGACTTTCCCGGCAACAGCTGAATCACCCTTAGCTTTGGAATAGCAGCGGTTTGTACCCTTTTTCGAACTACTTATCGATACGGAAATATTTGAAACACCAATAACGGAATTTTTATTCGTACTATTCGATTTGGTGGACTTGAAGTTGGTGGGTAATCTTCCATTGTTCGAATTTTTAGCAAGCATTTTGGTAATTTCGAAATGAACACCCGATTTTACGAAAAAACAAATCAATTCTGAGGAAAAATTATGAAATTATTTCCATTTTGTCTAGATGTGAAAATTTTTGAGTACAGTTATAATCGGACTTTCGGAAGTTCACAGGTAGAATTGATAAATATTTGCGAGAAAATTAAAACCAGAGAATATTCATTAAAAATATAATTAAAAGATTTATTAATTCACTTGGGTTGCATAGGAGTAAAAATGTTTCTATTTCTAAAATTCACCCGGCGGTGGGGGTGGAGGATACTGGGGAGGCGGGAACAGAGGTTGCTGCATTAACGGTGGTGGCGTAAAGACAGCGTATGGATTGAGAACCATCCCAGTGCTGGTGCCAGGCGGCATATTTGGATGGGGACCTCTGTAGCTGTTCTGTGGGTGTACGGGCATTCGGTATTGCTGATGCTGTTGCTGTGGGTGCACAAAGTTTTGATAGTAGTTCGAGTGCCAGCTGTTGCCCGCGATGTCATAGTTACTTGGCGGCTGGTAATGCGGTTGTCTCACAAAGGATTGCCCAGGATTGTGTCCCCTGTATGGCCTTGTTGGTGGGAATCTACCCCGAGGTGCGAACGGTGGACCGCCATAGCGTTGCCGCTTTGGTTCCTCGTCGTCTGTATCCACTGGCCTATTGCGATTTCGTATCGATTGTCGAGCCTCACGCTCTTCTTCGTCGTCGGAATAGTCCAAATACCTGGGTGGCGGTTCAACGTCGTTTTCCCAACTGGCATCGGAACCTCGCACCTTCATGAGATTGGCCAAAACGATGAACTGCGTGTGCTGGGTTCTCGGAGCAACATAAACAGTTTGACCAACTTCAATGCCCTTTTCCTTTATCTCTTTATTTGAATTGAAACGTACGCAGTACAATGGATCTGATACTTGCCCGAGCACATCGAATATTTCACCCAAAACTTGCTTGCCCTTTTCCAAGAAGAGCACCGTTTCCAAGTCCAGCGGGACTGTTCCGGGCAAAGAATTGACCAGCACCAATTGTTCGATGATCGATTGGATTTTTCCCAGTTCCGTGCACTCCTCTTCAGGTACGGTTATGTGTAGATCTTGAATAGGTGGAAGGTCGTCATACTGGAGTTCTCCCTTTACCTTTGGAGGACGTGAGCATCGCACATTTTCTTCGTCGTCGTCGTCTCCCTGAACGGAATTTAGCATATCTAAATCGATAGAAGCTTGATCTTCGCCCAAAACTTCCACGTCCGAGGATGATGAATCTGAATCGATTTCGACTACGCGATTTTGATAATTAAGGACGGGCGGAACCTCGCACACATCATCCGAGTCGCTATCTGAATCATATTGAGCTGCGAGCAGTGTCAAACCAGACGCATTGAGACATTGTTGCATTCGAGATGAATCCATTTCCATAGCCGGCTGAGTTGGATCCGTTTCGTCTGCATTTAATACAAGAGGTGCAGGGGCTGAATCAGAAAGCTTTTGTGTTTCTGCAGTTGTGCTTTCATTTCCAGACGTATTTTGGTCAACTGCTGCTGTACTACTTTCAGATTGTCCTTCCGCGCTTGAAGTTTGTGCGATGATATCGCTTTCCATTGCACATGGAACATCATCGTTAGCGGTTGAAACAGCATTACAACTTTCTGTTGCAACATGCTCATTTAGAGGTTCGTCTCGAGGGTCATCTCTGGACAAATAACCTGGATCTGGAGGTTCAACTACGCTCGTTTTTAAAACACTGGGTAGTATTTCGTTAGCTTGTTCTATAAAAGAAAAAAAGTATTAAAGTAACGTCATTTGTGCGGGAGCTGTTGTAATAATGCTTTCATTCGTACCAGGTAACTGTTTGCTGCTCTCGACGACAGCTTTATCTTGTACTGCTGCAGTTGATACTCCAGCTGCAACCTTACCTCCTTCCGATTGCTCTTCCAAGGTTATAGGTTGTGTAACGACATCGGTATCCATGGCACTTGGAGCATCATCATGCTTACTTAGAGTTTCATCTGTAGAGAGATTGCTGGTCAAATCACCTGGTTGTGGAGTGTGAACTACGCTCGCTTCTGACATACTGCATGTTACTTCGTTGGCTTGCTCTATTAAAATTATGTTCATTCATGTTATTTTACAGAACAATGTAAGAATCAAAACGTGTTTACCATTTTCTTCGCTGTTTTTTGTGGAAGGGTTCATTTTCTGACAATCCTGATGTGAATTCACAGGTGGATCTTTCTCTTGGTCTTCTTTGTTTGCCGCAAAATCTGTCGTCGTTTTTTCCATAAATACTTTGAAAATCTAAACAATTTCAAAACACGTTCCAACGATTTGTCTACTGAAAACAGAAATGTCAGTCAACAGAATGCGTTTGAATCAAAACACGTGCGAATGTTATCTGACAGCAGTTTATCCGTAAGTTAATTCGCAATGTTGCATAGATGGCGCTTATAAAATGTCATTACCTCAGTGACGTCACAAAGACCGATGGACGTTATTTGTTAAAATGAAAGCAAATTCTTTGAATAATTATTGTTTTACAAATAATTTTTATTATATAATAATATTGAATATAAGAATGTTGTTGAGATGGACGAATGTCGAATCCTAATCGTTGAAATTATTAATTAATTTTTTTTTCGGTGGAAACGTGTAAAGATTTACAGCCCGATTTATAAACGGATTTTAAAGAGTGTACAAAGTTATGCACGCTCTAAACTTATACAACGCTCCATAGAGGTTAAGTGTCTTAAGTGTGTTTTTGTATGAAAATGTCATATTACATTTTATCCTTCTCTTATCACCCACTTGATCGAATATGTGTTCGACGAAATTTTTTGCGTTTTTCTCATTTGCATGTTGCGCTTAATACGAAATTTCTGAGTCTCAACTATATAAATTAAATTTGTTTTTCTACGAACAGCTGAGTTGTGTTTATCAATTCGGACAATAGTCATATCCAGGTATGTCAAATTGGTATTGAGTGTGTTCAGTAACCGATTCTTACATGCAAACTTAGTTTTTTTCAAGATTATTTTTTAATCTTTTAATTTGTATGGAAAATCTTAAGATTTAAAGTAGATTAAGGGCAGATTAATCTTAATCTCGATCTAGTGCTCGGTGAAAACGTAGCAAAACACGAGCAAAAATTTAATTAGTACTTACTCGTACCTGCTGGTTTACTCATGTGCTAAATAGAACATAATATGTAGTTAAGGAATAAATGATTTTGTTAAATTTACTTATTAATATTTAAAAGTTTCCCATAATTAATAGCTCATTTATTATTGTTGTAAAACTATAGCTTGGAAATTACACTTCTTTCCCATCTAACTTTTTTCTTATGTCATGTATATTTTATTTTCATTTCATAAACGATTTTTGTAGGTGAAAAATCGTAAATAAATAAAAATAATTTGACGCTATGTTTCCAGCCAGACGATACCGAAAAGAAGTAACGTGGAGGCGTGAAGCACCAAACTGGGAATCCCTTACTTGGATCCTGGATTCATAATTAGATGAAGTTGTGACTGACGACGACCCGTCTATAAATATTAAATTATTTTCTCCTGCTTTTCGCGATTATCATTGAATTTCTCCACAAAATTATACAAATATTTTTTGTTAGTATACCAACATCATAAAATAAAACAAACAAAGTAAGAAAATTGCAAGTAGCTTTAAAACTTTGCCATTATATTAATATTTTTAAGCTAATTAAATACTCTTCAACGTTTTTAACTACATATCTTATTCAGATTCGTTGGCGCGACTGCGATTAGTGCAAACAGACTAAACTACTGTGTCCGGAAACTACTGCGCTAAAAATTTAGCATTTTTTAGGAGAATTGACTCCAGGGGCTTGAGCGACACCACGGTTGTCCGGCTTTTGATCGCATCAGGTGGCGGATTTTCGGGGCTTGGTGAGTGCCGAACATCTAAGCTCTTCATCACTTAAGCGGACACGACTTAATGTTATCAAGAAACAGACAAACATCTGTTCCCCATCAAGAACAAAATTCTTCTATTGGTACCAATAACTACATCGGAACCTACCAGAACTATTAGCAAAGCAATGCAAATGTTTTGAGATGCTGATGCTCATCTAGGGCTGAGACTAGTGACGAACTCTGTTAAGGGGTTACATGGGATACATTACAGATCCAAAAAATCGATTTTTTTTATTGCCTATATTGAACAACATCTCGGGGATATTATCCTAAATTTTCAAGTCATTCCAAATAAAAGTTTCGGAGGTACGGCCTTGGGAAGGTGCGCACTCAATTGCATCACCAGATTTATTTGAGGTTATCCAAACTTTATACGCGTTTTTCTCGAAAACTACTCAAGCGATCTTGATGAAATTTGACACAGGTCTTCGAGATACAATTCACGAGGGCTTGAACGAAGGACTTCTTTTTTTCAATCACAACTAATTAAAAAAAAAACTGTTGAGCAAATTTTACCAACATTTGTTTTTTTTTTTTAAATCTGCCACAAATCCAATTTTTAATTTTTTTTTCTTTGTTCAAATTCTAGTTTATTGTCTTAACTAAAACACGACTTTTTTTTCACTTTATTTGATCCTGTCACGAGTTCTACTGTCAACGCGGGCTCACTTTTTTTCCGAGGGATCACCGGAAATGACGTCACAATGGCTAAGTTTTGACTCCTTTGATTCTTTTTCAAATGTACATATATCTTTAAGACAGTAAAATGTTTGAATAAAATATTTAATTTTTTTCTATAAAAAAAAAATTGTTGAAAATTCACCTCTTTTTGCACGAATAACTCATTTAACCCCTTGAGGAACTTAAGTCACTTGTCTTTTGCTTATGTCCTCACCCACAATTTTGGGGGAAATCCAGAGAGACCATTCATGATGGAACCATCTGTATGTACGATGGTATAATTTGGACCACCCATCGATGTTCCATTTCAAAAGTTCTGGAAGGAGGACTTGAAAGCGGTGCTCAAAACTGTACATGGAGTCGAGCGCTCCTCTCCTATAGCCAGGCATGTCATCAAGAAGCTCACTGAGAAGCACACCTCAGGTCCTTTCGCCGATATTACTCACCCGACCAGGTATCAGACGATAAAGAGCTTTTTCAGCGTCACTTACAACAAAGAACTGCAGAGGAGGTAAGCAGAGCAAAATGTCTATAGCAACAGTGGGAGTTCTTCTGAGACCGCAGGTTCTACGACACTGCCTGTGGCCTTAGAGTTTCTAGTCTCTATGTTTTTCGCAAATAAAAGTCAAAGTTAAGGAAAGATGAGTGCCCAAGACAACTACTACGTTTGGAAAATAGTGCTCCAGCCAAGACTATATTTCAATTCAAACCCCGTGTTCGCGAAGACTAGGGCCTCGTTGAAGATTGAAGAATATCCAGATTAAATGTACCGCATTCGTCACAGGACACGCCTCTTCCATGGTTAATTTAAAATTCCGTAAATATATTTCAATACATATTATTTGACTTTTATTTGTGTTATATTTCATATAGTATATCCATTTTAATACTAAAATTAATATTAAATGTAATAAATCTAGTATAATCATTGTTTTTTGTGTTTTCCTTTTTTACTTTAATTAATATAATACATTTTTGAATTAAAAACTGATTTGAAAATACATACTAAACATTTCATTTCGTCACTTGACACGACAGGGTTCTCTTTCTTAAAAATCATCAGACACAATATTATCGGAATAATAATAATAATAAAACATTTAAATGAAACATTACATTTATAATATAGGTGTATACCTTAAAATTCTTACAAGATATACATATTTATTTTTTTTGTTTGTTATTATTATTCATCTACTCAATTGTCTAGTTGTTTCGTTTGTTTATATATAAATTTGTTTCTATAATAATGTAGGAGAAATACATAATATTCTATGTGAAATAATAAAAAGGTTAAATAATAAAATAAAATTTTCTTATAAATTGTTAAATATCAGTTTATTCCTTGTTATTTGTAAATAAATTATAGTGATTTAATTTTTATTTTTGTCTTATATTTCTTGTTAAATTGTTTATAATAATACTTTTGTTTATTTTATCGCGGCTATCTATTGTTTATTGAATTTGAATTTTTTTTTTGTTGAATATGTGAGTGTGTGCTTCATTATTATGATCATCAAATGCATTTAATAAAAAAAATGTTTTATATATGTATATATTTTAAAAACAGTGATTGGTGAAAGTTTGATAATGAATGAAGACAGAATTTAATGTATATATTTGTAATTTTATTTATTTCAAATTGCGTATAAATCCGTGCAAAGTGTAGCTTTGTTTTCTTTTTTGTTTTTCTTCTAAAATTCTAATATATTTTTAGTTTTGTATAATACTTATGTTTATAATTTGTTTTCTCTAAAAACTATTGTTTAATACGAATAACAAGGATGGATGTGATGACAATTTTTTTTCTCTATAGATATGCAAATGTTTTTCTTCAAAATGTTTTATTATTTATTTTTTTTATTATCAAAGTATGTATTGGTTGTTGGTTGGAAATTTTTAAGGCAATAAATGACACGAAAAGAAATTGTGTGAAATATTCTATGAATTGTTTGAATAAATGTCAAAAGCAATAATTTTTTAGTTCATCTTTTCTGGTACACACGTTGACTAGTTGCGAACCTACAAGTTGTGGCGAACCTACAAGTTGTGGAACCTCAATTAAACAAAAGGACTTTTCGATCTCGCCAAGTCTGTCCGTTTGTCTGTAAAGAGATAATATTAAAATTTGGTCACACAAGCGATCCGGATTAGCATTCCATAGGCAAATATAGTACACCAACTGCAACAAAGGGCAACTAAGAATTACCAAAGAAAATGGAAGAGAGCAACTCGGTACTACATGAGGGCGAATTTATTTGAGAAACACATTCCGACAGTAACGCCTATGAAGTGACTTTAAAGGTAGTTTGAGATGGCATCGAACATCTCACCCCACTTAATCTGGTTTAAAGAGGTTTTGATGGGAATGAAAAAGCTGATAAGCTGACCGGAAAAGGATCTGCGGCCATCAACAACTCGAGAGTGCAACTGAAGGTAACAGACAAGCGAAACAATTTCTATCAACTCCTTCTTCAAAAAGAACAAGGTGACTCCTTCAACTCTTCAGAAGGCAACTACACAAATTTACCGGGTTCTTGACGGGACACTGCAGAGTTAAAAACTAAACCACTGCTTGGCTATGGGAATAGTTCAAGACAGCACTTGTCAAATGTTCCTTGTGAAACATCCATTGGTCGATGTGCTGAAACTTGGTGGACGTCAAATGTTCAACGATTGGACTTAGGTCGAAAAAAAAATCATCGGTTAAAGTTAAAAATACGTTTATGCCGATGAGGGTCACTGTAAAATGTTCAAATCGTAAAATGAAGAGGTACTGAAGCGAGTCGTTGTTGTTTCTTTGTTTTTAGATGGAAATTCAAAAGCAGGGCCTCTAAACAAGACCCTCAATATCCCGATCCGGCTTAATGGCGTCGTAACATGGACGTAAACCAAGAAGAATGAAGGTATCCTGCCTGATTCCTGGGTGGTTAGGAAAGCCAAATTGTTTGGCAAAGTTTAAGTTTTCGGTCTTTAGAGAAGATTTAAAAGCAAACTCTAGGTGCTATTCACAGCCATAGAAATCAAACCCTGTTTTTTGAAAAATATATGGTACCAATGATAGTATTAAGGCACCCTTATTCTCTCACTCATCAAAATCTGGAACTACATATTGTGCAGAAGCATGGAGGTCAACGAAGGAGGTAAGGAAGAGCTATTCTGCGTTATTGGTCGTTTAATGCGCCAAATTCGTCTGTCTCGTCTTCAGAGTCTTCAGTCTTCGGAGAAGGAGATTAAACAGCGAACCCTACTGCCGGTCGTGCACTATGTACCATCAATTTATTGTTCAGCGCACTCAATTCTAATGTACAAGGCTCAGTATCTTTGTTCAAGAAACGCGTTGGAGCTTAAGCTTTGGTTGAATATGGTTGCTTAAAGCGTTCGACCACAATTGTACGGGCAGGGAACGAGCTCGGGTTGCTAGTTGGAGGGCAGCACATGAAATTGCGTGACAGGATGAGTTGAGTAACCGCCATTTCATAGAAAATGAACGAAAGTTAACAAAAACAACTTAAAAAGTACCTGGACAACCTAATCTGATTCAAGAGAATTGGTATGGTCTAAAGTCGCTTCTCAAGTCATCGATCAAAAAAAAAAAAAAACTTACTAATGTCGAATTTCATTGACCCATACACAATGTCGGAGCTTACTTCATCTGCTATCAGTTCTGCTCTAGCTATAAAGCAAGAGCAGCACCGACTTAAAATCGTCATAAAATATATTGAAATGAAAATAAATCTGACAACCAAAGGTGTGCTACAGCTGTGTTGAATAGCGTTCCTCAATCCGCGATTTTTGGTCTACTCAATGCCCAACCTCACCGAAAATTAGTTGGGCACTACCATTGTACTGCACACACCATAAGCCGGGCTTGGGAAAACAGTATACCGGCGAACTCCAAAGGCACTTCTTTCGGCCCACATAATAAAGCTCTTGCAACTCAATCCGTTAGGAAAACACACATTAGAAACCTCTACCAAGGGCGAACTCAAACAAACCAGGCATACTAATGACTGCACTTTGAATAGAGCTTGAAGCGCTACCTACGTAGGCAAGATAAGTATAATTATAGGCTAGGCGATTTGGCAAACTGAATTAATTCCAGAGTGGCAGTAAATCAGAGGAAAATAGAGACAGGCATTCATTATTTAATTAAAGTTCGTTTGGGACAATTTTTGATTTTTGGCGAACTTGTACCTTTCGAGACATTTTCTCATTACAGCAAGAATGCGAATTTAAAGTCGTTTTCGTTTGGTAATCCGGAAGAGCTCTTCGATCCGGGATGCCAATCAAACAAGCAAACACATTACATTTGAATTTGAGGTTTCTAAAGGTGCGATCAGACGGTCAGACGGGATAACCACTTTAGGAAAAAATCTACGTCATAATGACGTCAGGGTCTCATCCGGATGACAAGTTTAGATGACCGTCTGATCGCACCTTAACCGCCTCACTGCCAATCTAATGGCGATGAAAAGGATGGAAGACAAATAATATTAGCCATTGTAATATGTTTTTATATTACACCCAAAATTATTTCATTATTTGTTTAGCCCAATTTGGTAACAACATTCCGTCAAAATTAAAGAATTATTAAAAGCATTGTTCTATGAGAAAAAAGGCAAGGGAGAGCAGAACAAATTTGTGAAAAATGTCAGTTCAAAAGTGGAACAGAAAAATACAGAAATGTGTTAGCCTTCAAAAATGACAACTTCATTCTCGATTGTTGGATAATTATTTGAGTTTACAAGTTTAGTATAAATCGTGATTTAATCAACATTAATCATGTATTTACTGTTTTGATTTTGACGTTTCTCACAAATCTGTTCTACCTCAAAAGCAAGTGCAGAAATTCTGCTCGGAGCAGATTCCAGGCAGAGTCATTAAACAAAAAGCAAACATGAGCTGGACAGAAATTTTTCTCATTGGAGAATGGAAAAGTTTTTCTGCGATATCTGGTTGTCAAAAAATTAATATGTAGCGACCTATACAAGTTTGACAGTTGTTTAATTTGTATGGGATTTCCATAAAGAAACACCGGTCTTTCATGTAAGTAAATAAAGTATTTTATGTTTGAAAAGTGAACCAACTTATTGAAAAATAGTTAATTTCACATTTCAAAATACATACTGTCAAATATTTGAATAAATTGAACTGGTAGACCACACATACAAATCAGTTAAACAAAGTGTGTGTTACTTTTATTACAAAACGTTGGTGACTTTAATAAAGTTAATTTAAATAAAGTGTATTAATTATTATGTTTATAATTGCATTTTAGAGGATGTACAACTCAGAAAACAGGAAGACTGCTCTTAGAAAACTGAGTATTACATTCCTAAATACACTTTTTGCATTAGCTTATTTAATAATGTTTTTTTTTTTATAAAAAATGATGTACTAACTTCTTTAGTTATCAAATATAAGAAACAATTTGCCGCTGCACCTGATTCAATAAAAAATCAACGAACTGTCAAAATCTAAAGCAACCTACCGGTGCGAAATTTGACCGCCAGGGGTAAGCCTTCATTCGTCAATTGAACACGAAAACCTGTAATTTACATGCTTTGAACTGAGCCGGACAGCCTCATTGAACAAAGCTTAAATGATCAGCAACAAATATGACATTTATCGATTATGAAATTTATGGTGTTTGAATGTGTTAGTGCTTCTGGTTTTGATTCTGAATTCATAGTAGTATCAAACGAACACTTTCAGAAGAGTCCGGAAGTCGAACGGATTACAAAACGAAAAGGACATAAACTTATTCATTTCAGCAGCCCTAAAAGCAGCCAGTTTTCGAAAGTTTCTATCTATTTAAAAGATGACTCGGTACTTGATTTGATTTGAATGGCATAATGGTAACACAACTAAGAAAAAATCTAAGTGTTGAGAAATTTCTCCTTCGATCACCCTCAATCAAACGTGGAACAAATCTATCAGCAATTTGGCAGCGCGGGAATAAATGAAACGAGAGTAAAAAACAAGAATCCACTTTCACAACATAATTTCAATTTCCTTAGTTTTTCAGTTAAAATACCTTTGTAAAGAACAACTTTGAAGTGCGGTTAAAAATGCGATGTTTTTTTTTTTTATTTGTTTTGTGTTTTTTTTTTGTTTTTAATTTGAATTAAATTTGTTTTTGAAGAAACATAATTACACTTTATAAAATTACTTAAATGTGTGAACGAACCTACACATAACAGTGCTGATTTTGAATTTGTATTTGTATATTATATATATATATAGCGTTTCTGGTTGCTTTCTCTAGACATAGTGTTAGTAGCTGTTTTAGTTGCGTTTCTAATTTTTTATTTGTTTTTTTTGTTTTACTTTACTTAGTGGCGTGTTAATAACGCATAATACTCTCAATTTTATCATTCAACTATAGATTTTGTTTTATGGTATTATATTTTATGTAATGTTTAATATTTTAATAATTAATTTACTTAATAATTAAATATCGATTAGACAACTCATCTGTTTGTTTTTTGTTTTTTTTTAATTGTTTATTCTCTATTGACTATGTAAGCGATTTGCTTTTGGCACTGCCCCGACAATACGTACACGATTTCCAGTTGCGGTAGCAACGTTCGATCCACTTCCACTTACGTTGGTGTTACCAACAACAACACCACCACCACCACCGCCAGCTCCACCACCGCCGACGCCTTTGGAATGTTTCATGTCATTGCAATCGCAGAATTGTGGCGGTGGAGCAAGTACAATGTTCTCGGTGCAAGAGGCATTTCCTGCCGCACCAGTGGCGCCATTTGATGCAGCCATCATTTCTGTATCACTGTCCGCCTCAATAGGTGGCGGTAATTGCACTAAAGACACTGCTGCACGGGTGGCCCGTGCCATTGCAATGCTAGCCGCTTGCTTTCGTGTTAGCGAATTATGACGCTGGAATGCTTTCGCCGGCGGGCTGGGACTTAGCTCTCCGTCATCGTCGCTGCGTTGTTCCTCCTCTGTGTCATGATCGTGGTTGTTATTATTATTGTTGTTGTTGCTGATGCTGATGTTGTGTTTGGTGCTGCCAACGGTGGTGATAGGTTCCTCATGCTTTCGCATTGATGGCCCGGTTATCTTCGAAGCTATGGCAGGGGATAGTGCGGGCTGTAGTTGTTTGCTTGATATAAGCAAAGTCTTCACTTTGGTTGCGGCCACTGTCGATGGGTTGCTTGGCTGTGACTGTTGTTGTTGTTGTCTTATTAGAGGAGAATGCTGTTTTGGGGCCGCAATCCCAACGGAAAGCGTCGATGGTTTCTTCTTCATGGTATCTGGGTTTGGTGTCGTTTGGGCAGCATTTGTTGGAATCTCTTGATCACTACTGACGCCCGATGAAGAATTATCACCTTCTTCGTTGTGCTCTGCGGCATTCGATGGCGAGCGTGAGTTGTTGTTGTTGTTATTATTGGTTTGGTTTCCAATGTCGCTGCCATTTTGACTTTCTGGTTTGAGTAAATCGTTGGGATAAGATTTGGATGTCTTCAAATTGGTGCGAATCCTTTGGATTTCATCCACCGAGAACGAATGTGAGATAGATCCTCCCGAACTGCTGCCACTAAAGGAGTAGAAGTATTAGTATTATTTTAAATGCAATGCAAAATGCGTACCTTGTGTGACTATTTCCACTTGTCTCGGGCATGTCCAGCAACGCTATCTTTTCGTTGAGCTTTGTATTCCTCGCAACCAAAATTGAGTTTTCATCCTCACCATCGGACTCACTGAGACTATAATCTGGTTCTGGAATTGGTGGGGCAGGCCCTGTTGGCATTGGTGCACCATTTTGGGGATGCGAGTATTGCTGCTGAAGTTGCTGGTGATGCGCAGCATGCTGGCCCACAAACTGTCTTGTCGGCTGGGCATACTGACACTTTTGAAGTGCGGGATCTGTTTGTTGCTTCTGTTGCTGTTGATGCTGTTGAATCTGTTGCTGCTGCTGCTGCGGGACAAGTTGAGCTGTGGGCTGGGGCGGCGCTGGTGGTGGTTGCTGTAAAGCAGGTTGAGCGGTAGGATTAGACGATTGACTTGACAGTTGGCTGTGGCGATTCTGTAATAAAAATGTAAATGTAATAAAACCCGCTTTAGGCAGCCTAAACATTACCTCTTGTGAAGCAGTTCGCCGCAATTTCCATCCAACCACATTTCTGAGATCCTGCGGTGATGCGTACAATTTGGCATTGGCCGAGGGATTGAAACTGGACGCAACTCCATCGGCTGATCCACAGCTTTCAGTGACATCGCTGCGTTTCTGAAGTTTTTGCTGCAGCGTGATCGTACTCTCATATTCCGATGAACATCGCGAAACATCCACTTTCACCACCTGACCGACTGGGGGCGGTGGTGGCGGATGTGTTGGTGGTGGTAAATTTAGCCGCTGCATCGATGCGTGTAGCGTAGCGACATCATCTTGCGAATGATGGCCCTTGCCGACAGCATTCCAAATCGACGAGGATGAGTTATTCAGATGCGAGTTCAAGTCAGGCGTGGAATGGAATCGTTTCAAATCACTACCTCCAGCTCCGATTGTGGGTATGGAACACGGTTTGCCACGAAGCGTTCCATTTTTATTTTTTTTACGCTTCATGTCAGCCACACTGGCATACACCAGCGGTCCCTTCATTGGCGAGCCGCTACTTGGTGGCGTAGCTGCTCCGCTATCTGTTCCCGATTGGAACCTAGAAGTAGTCATCATAGTTGAATAACGATTCATTCCATCGGCAGTTTCGCCTTGTTGCCGCTGGAATAACTCCTCCAATTCGGCAGCTGTGATGCGGCTTGACGTTGGTCGGGCTTTTATACTCGCAGTGCGCAGCTGCACTGGTGTGCTGGGATTTTGTGTTGGTGTTGTCGATATGGATTCAATTGAACTAGATTTCGCTGGAATGTCTTCGTCGTCTTTTTCGCCACCATTTTCCAGACCGGCAACCATCGATTTGGCACGAGCTCTACCAACGCTCAGCGTTGTTTTTGGATCGCGGCGAGGTGGCATTGGCGCCGGCATTCGTCCACTTCCGCCGCTACTCGGGTGCCCGAGAGACATTTTACGCGGAAGTGTTGAGCATTGTCGTGCCGCTTGTGGCGTACTTGGACCTTGGTAATGTTGTACTTGAAATTGCTGATGCTGTTGTTGGGCTGCGGCAACGGCTGCTGCTGCCGCTGATTGCATCTGATGCGGGTATTGGGGTGATATAACCGTCATGGAAACGAGTGCACCTGTCGATCGAATCATATCGACGACCTTCTCATGAGATGCTGCGCGAACATCTTCACCACCGATGGCAAGAAGAAAGTCGCCAGGCCGTAGACCAGCCATATCGGCAACGCCACCGGGGTCAACATCGTCCAGGTATTGCAGAGCTGGGAATCGATCGGACGGCTTCAATTGCATAAGTGGCGATGAGGCCTTTGCTCCGCGAAGGATGAAACCGAAACCGCGCTTGGCTCGATGTAGAACAACAGTGCGTGGCTCACCCATGGATCTGAAATGGTAACGTTAGACGAAGGTTAGAAGTTGAACATTATGAAATTATTGTAACTTACGGTTTCTTCATCCTTGGCGCTGTCGAGCTATTATAATGTCCAACCCCACCATTGTTAGTCGGCGCTTGTGGTCGCTGCATTCCTGGTGATCCTTGATATAGCGGCTGTTGGTTCTGATGTTGTAACTGCTGCTGCTGCTGTTGTTGTTGCTGTTGGTGATGTGAATGTGAAATAGTCGTCGCTGTAGAAACATTCGTAATATTCTTCTGACGAATATTCACCTCTTGTACACATTCGACTGGGAAAAATCCTGATGCATTTGTGCCGCGCACATATCCCTCTAGCAAGCCACAGTCTGTTGACCCAACAACCTCAATCACATCGCCCGGTTGCAGTCGTATATGGCCCACCGAATTGCCAGCATATGGTTCCATACACACCACCGTTGTACTGGGGTGACCAATAGAACATGCAGCACTGTCAGAGTTCGTACCTACCCCGGAGGAGTCACTGATTATGTCACTGGTGTCACCGAGGCTTTTATCTGCAAAGAGAAAACCGATAAAGGAAATGAGAAGGATGTGGATAGCTCATATTTCTTCTTCTTCTTCTTTTTTGTTCCGAGATACTATGCCAACGGTTTTTTTTTTTTTTTTTTTGTTACAGATATTGGCAATTCTCCAAGAATATTTTTCAGGATGCAATTGCATGCAATCTGGGAATGGTGAGATGAAAACAAAAAAAAAAAAAATGCAATATGCTGCCATAGAATATGTAATGTTAAATAATCTCATTTTTCATTGCAGGAACATGCATGAAGATATATGACAATCTAAATACCTTTGTGTGTGTGTGTGTTTGAAATGGTTATGAGGAGTACGTATCCTTAATATGGATAAGTAATGACCAACGCGTTCCACTTTAAAAGAAAAATAACAAAATCGAACGAAAATATGGTGTTGACTTGTGTCCCAAAAACACCCCACTACCTTTGATAGCTAAAGTGCTATTGCACTTGTGTACTTGAGAATAGATAGATTTTATGAATTAAGGGCTAGACTTGAGGAGCACATTTAAACGAAAATGCAAAAAGAAATGGTAAAAGGTACTTTTTTAGATGAAGTGAAAATGATTGCAGGTTCCCAAGTTCAAGTCCAAAAAAGAAAAATGGACTGGAAGCCTATAGGAACCAACATTACCCGGTAGTAAACCAATTAATTTGAAACTACTGGTCCATTGTGCTACATTACTTAATGTTCTTAGTTCTGCCGATGAGAAGAAAGAAGTGATCCAGAGCTTGGATGTTCGGCACTCACCACGCCAGCCAGGAGAACTGCGACGGAAGTGTTCTGCTGTGTCATCATCCTAACCAAAAGCAGGACAGTTGGTGGTGTCGCTCAAGCCCACAACATTTGTTCTATTCCCCTGAGAGATAGAAGGAAAGACGTAGACTTTTGGCAAATGTCCGGGCACGCAGTCGTGCCACCGAAACTTGTGTTCAAGAGAAACCCAAGTATAAATGGAATACATGACCTCAGATGCAGGCAGACCCAACGGAGGTTCGGGTCCTGCAAGATCATCGGAGATCTATTTTCCCGAGTGCCACTGTGAACTGGGACCCCGACAAGATTCACTGTGTTCAGTATTCAGCCTTCCGACTTAATTCAGAGAAAGCTTGAGTTAGAACACTAACTTGGATGGTTGAGCAGCGCTTTTAATGCTACTTGGCTGTCAGTTGTTCGCAATATAGCGCATTGCCATAAAAAATAAATAAATGCTAGGCCTAAACGGTCCATACAAGACCCAAAGCCTAGCTTCTTTAACCATTGTGTGTCCGAAGATATGTGCTTATTTCGCGAATGGTAACACTTAGCTCATGTCTGATTTGACAGATAATTAGTTTATCCTTCCGCTGAACGAATATGGTTGTGTATACGCTTGAACAACGCTGGGAAATATTGCGGCATCATTGGGCCATTGACCAATTGACCATTGGCCAATGAGCTAGGAGTGGCCGTTACAGTCAATGGCGATCGTTATCGGTCCATGTTGAACGAATTTTTGTTCACAAAAATTGAAGAGGAGGATATTGGCAACATTTGGTTTCAACAGGACCGCACTACGTGCAACACAGCCGAAGCTACACCACTCGATGTTTTGAGCCCTGTTTCAAAAAAAAAGTTATTTGGCGAACCCTATATATTTTTTTGAACGAATGGAAGTGACCTACAGTTAAATGCCGATTCCGAAAGGCAATTAATTTTTGAGAAGCTTCTCATGACAGTTCACGACAGAGGTGGGCAGCGAATAAAAACTTTTAGGTGCTACGGGGCGGGATTTGAACCAGCGACCTCTAGCTTAACCACTAAGCCACTGCACCATTAGGATGGCGAAAACTTCCGTATGCTCTGCATATTGTTTAGTAAATAGCAATTTATAGTATATTTATTGAACCATACTTGACCCTCTTTGTTTAAGCATTGCTGTGGTATTTTAATTTCCTCCAAATATTCACAAAGGAAGTAGTTGTACGGTTTTTGAAATGCAGGGGCTTTCTCGAACGCAAGCTTGTTTTACAATCAATTAGTGACATTTTATAGTTTAAGGAAAGGTCTTATCAAAAGGGAATATTCTAGAAATCAAGTAAAGATATACGGGCTAACACAAAATTCTATCTATCCATAGACCAACTTTTTATAACGAATTTTAGCTCGAGTCTCATCATATTCGGAAGTTTAATCGACACTGAAGCAGCAAACTATGCATTTATCGTCAAGAAAAGGGTAAAAGTTGTTATGGAAGCTTTTCAAAAATAATCGGCTTTAACCTTAGGTCCCTTCTATATATTCTCACACATTAATCGGAGATGCTAGGTTTTGTCAAATTTACGCCTAATCAGTGTTGTCACCGCAATGTGCTAGATCTACCACTAAATCGAAATATTTATCGGATCTACCACTTCTACCACTATTTTCAAGCTGCTTAAAACAGCTTTGTTCATGCTTCTCAATCTACATACGATTAGCACAAAGCCTTTCTGATATCTGAAAGCATTTTTATTTACCATGTGTGTCGTTCATCAGCCTAAGATATAAAATTGGAAAAAAAAACTGCGCTTTTGTGTGTACCTATTGGAATTTTAATCATTAAGGCTTAACTACATTTGGCAAAAAGTGGAAAAAGTGACTTTTTCAAAGCTCACATACAAACTCTAGGAAAGAATAAAAAAACAGGAAGAATTTGGCAACGAAAGAAAGAAACATTTGCATCCAGAGTCATCTAAGCGTAAGATCAGTAACTATATAGTGACAACTTTTTTGTGTAAATGTATTAGTTTTTTTCGAACTTTCCCAAAGTGTGCCACTTGGAAGTTAGAGGTATGTTTAACTTTCAAGAAAGTCACTTTGTGAAAAGTTGAGAGAAAAATACAAATTGCAAACGCTGTGGAAAGAGAAAAAACATTTTCGTGTGTGTACTTCACTTTTTACCGAATGTAGTTAAGCCTTTATTCCCCAGCGGGAAATTTGGGAAGACATTCTCATAGAAGTTATTTGGAAGCAATAGGCTTTTTAGAAAAATATTCTGTGTGATGTATTAACGATGCATTCAGAAGAAATCGCTGACTTACCCTTAAAGTTTAATCAAAAGAATTCCCTGTAATGAGTTTTTGATGTCTACGGAATTTGTTGGACATGTAGAATTTTTGTTAACGCATATTATTATGTGTCGCATTATATTATGACTTTCGGTTATTGTGATTCACTTCAGTGTTATTTGTAATGCGCAGTTGCTTCGCTGTTCATTGTCTTATAAAAATTTAAATATAAATAATCTCAAAGTTTTAAAAAATATTGGATAGTATTCGCGTTCTGAAAAACTGCCGAATAAATGGATTTTTTTATTTATTTTCAGAAAAAATGTACTGGAAAATAATGAAAGTGATCAAATTCGCCAAGTATGTTTTGCCATCTCATTGCTAAATAGCAACTGTATTTCGCTGTTTTATTTCCCTTGAATTTTATTCTAAGTTCATCCTCTGGATTCATGCATTTTAGATACGTCTGGCAGATTCATTCTGGATTGATTCTTACGATGCATTCAAGAAACATTCCGAGTCATGTGTTCTACATATTTTAAAATCAGTTTTGTATTGCTTCCGTCCGCGGACATGCCTTAATAAAAAGGATAGGCGCAACCTAGGGGAATACATTCTCTGCTTCCGAGGATTGCTTCAGAATGCATATCGGAACATGGGGTATTGTTAAAAGTTTCTCAGCTTCCGTAAAGCACCTTTTTGTTCATAGCTCGTTAAAATTGAATCGAAATATATAAATTTTCAGAACCAGTTAATAACGTGAAGAACTCAATGTGTTCATGAAAGTCCAGGTCTTTCGATTCCACGTCGTTATTTCTCAAATTAAAATTTTGTACGTGGAGACC